>CM033424.1:27158968-29558968 GCA_019425775.1 Rafetus swinhoei | reverse complement strand
CAGAGGTTAACACAACTCAACCATATTTTCCTTTTGTTTCTTCCCATCTTCTCCCCCACACCCATTCACACAGATGGCAACAACCAAATATTACTCTCCACTCACCTCAGAGTAGGGGAGAATCCAGAAATAAGCTGAGTGCTCATTTCTACAATCATAAAACAGAAAAAGGAAAAGAAAAAGAAAAAGGAAAAGAAAAACACCTGGCTGCTTGTGTTCTTGCTGCCACCAATGAATTTTAGGAGAATGTTCCCTGGGTTTTTTTTCCCCCCTGTTCTTAAGTCCCTGCTCCAAAAATGGACAGCCCCTCAGGGACATTAAATGTTGCACTCTTTCATCCCAGAACATCAACTGCTACAATCTTTCTTTTGTAGCATCCCTGATTTGTCTGTCCCTATTATATTTATTTTGCTTCTGCAGACCTCAAAATCACCACAACTACTCCACTGCCAGGGCAGTCCCTTCTGAATGCTACACTACTTCTATTTATCATCTAAGCTCCGCCTGCACTCACGCTACTCCTGGTTTTGCGCAAGAGCTTTGAAATGTTCCTTATGCTGCATCTTCATCACAGTGCCATTGCGATTCCTGCTACCATCCAAACCCAGCTAGCTTCAGCCTCTGTGCTATTGCTACTATAGCTGCCCTTTGTGAGCACAATGCCAAAACTTCTGCTTCAACTACTATCTCACCCCCACCTGATCTCAGAAATCACCATCACAAGCCCTTGTGGGTTCAGGGCCATTTTGCAGCAAACTCAACTAGTCTCTGTGGGTATCCTTTTGAACTTGCTGCCACCTCAACCACATTCAGCCTCATTTCCAACTAAGCAATCAGCATTTTCATACTTTCCCCAGTCATGCTGCACTCCAAATGCCACCAATTCAGTTACAGCTGTGGCCCTCCATTGCTCTGTCAACTCCCACACAAATCATATATATTAAAATTGGAAACAAACTAAATGTCTAAAGCTTTAATTAAAGTAGAAGGTGAAACAATGAGAAATGTTATAACTACACATTTCTATGCTATATTCCTGATTACAAAAGGCAGCTTACCTGATGCCATCCTGCAATTACGATCTTAAGCATTATGAGTTTAACATTTGCGCAAGACATAAGTACTGAATTAACATAACTGTCCTCATTACTGTGTCTTCCTGAAGACCATCCATTACAATTTTATTTTTTCTCATTTACCTCTGATGTTCCCCTGATGATTCACTGGTTAAGGAGAACCTGTTAAAGTCATCATTTTGTGTTCCTCCTCACCAAGCCTCTTTAGAGGGGGGAGTCCCACGAGTAAATCCTTCTACAAATTATCATGAAACCATTCAAAGAAAATGTAAAACATCATGGAATGTATTGGTGTGTTAAATGCAACTATATCTCTCTTCTTCAACTAATGGATTCTGAGCCGCTACAAAACTATCTAGGTATTTTTGCTATTTTTTTAAAGGTAGCAATTGACTCATCCAGGGATGACAGACTTAGTAGCAAAAAGGAAAAACAATTAGAGGTGCTCTCTAATACATTGACTTCACCTCTGACTCAGAGCTTACAGTCTCACCATCAAGTTGTGTAGATCATAGAATCTGAGACTCCTTGAAAACAAAAAAAGAGCAGAGCAAGAGTGGTGGGTATAAGATGCAAGGAAAGGCCTTGCCTTGTCTGGGTCTTAGTGCCCAACTGCTTCTCATTTCCCTATCCCTATTCTGACTATTCCTGCCAGCTCCCACAGCTGGCTTATACAGTCCAGTGAGTCTTAATTTACTAGAGCCTCTCTGGAGAAAAAGTGAAAACCCTTCAAGCTTTCCAGGCCTATATGCATAACACTAAACCCATGAAAGAGCCATGAAGTGTTCATGAAGCCATTTCACAGTCATGTGTCAAAATGTAGTTACTGACAAAAACAGTTGTGCATTACTGTAATATGTCTGCAGGACCATAGTTTAACATTGGCTTTAAATATTTCATTAGTTTGTTGCTGAAAATTATAAAATCACATCTCTAAAAAAATCCTTGCATAGATATTTAGATGCAGAATCTAACCATTCATCGTTAGTCTTAAATACTTGAATCTTCAGATGTACAGATAGACTTTTAAAATAAATTTTCAAAAGACAATTTTTACCTAAAATACACATTTTAATTTTAATTACTGTAGTACAAAAAACTTGCTAAAGTACATAAGAACGGCCATACTAGGTCAGACCAAAGGTCCACCTAGCCATGTATCCTGTCTTCTGACAGTGGCCAATGCCAGGTGCCTTAGAGGGAATGAACAGAACAGGTAATCATCAAGTGATCCCTCTCTTGTCATCCACTTCTAACAAACAGAAGCTAGTGATACCATTCCTGCTCATCCTGGCTAATAGCCATTGATGGACCTAACCTGCATGAATTATCTTGTTCTTTTTTGAAACCTATTAAAGTCCTGGTCTTCACAACATCTTCTGACAAATAGTTCCACAAGTTGTTGTGCACTGTGTGAAGAAATATATCCTTTTGTTTGTTTTAAATCTGCTACCTATTCATTTCATTTGGTGACTCCTAGTTCTCATGGTATGGGAGTAAGTAATATTTTTTCCTTATCTACTTTCTCCACACTGTCATGATTGTATAGACCTCTATTATATCCCCCCCTTAGTAGCTTCTTTTCCAATCTGAAAAGTTCCAGTTTTATTAATCTCTCCTCAAATAGCTGACATTCTTAACCCTTAATAATTTTTGTTGCTCTTTTCTGAACTTTTTTCCAATGCCAACATATCTTTTTTGAGATGAGGCAACAGCATCTGCATGCAGTATTCAAGATGGGGCATACCATGGATTTATATAGCGACAATAGGATATTCTCTCAGTACGTCTACACTGCAACACTATTTCAAAATAACTAGCGCTATTCCAAAATAACTTAGTCCACAACTACACAGCAGGCAGTTATTTCAAAATAGTGTCAAAATACTGTCAAGCTGGAGGACTTCTTACTCCAACTCCTGTAACCCTCATTTTATGAAGAGTAAGGGAAATCAGAGGAATAGTGCTCTATTTTGAAAAAAAGTGCTGTGTAGACACTCCCTATTTCGAAATAAGCTATTTCAAAATAAGATATGCAATTGACGTAGCTTAGTTTGTGTACTTTATTTTGAGTTAAGCCCTGCAGTGTAGATGCACCCTCTGTCTTATTTACTATTTCCTTTTAAATTATTCCTAATATTCTGCTTGCTTTCTTGACTGCTGCAACATATTGAGTGGATCTTTTCAGAGCACTATCCGCAGTCATTCCAAGATCTCTCTCTTTAGTGGTAATTGCTCATTTAGTCCCCATCATTTTATACACATAGTTGGAATTATGTTTTCTAATTGCATTTACTTTGCATTTATCAACATTACAATTCATCTGCCATTTTGTTACCCAGTCACCTAATTTTGTGAAATGCGTACAGAGTCTTCCTGTCCTTTCTGTCCATCCCTTTTGCAATATTTCTCCATTCAGGCTATGTCTATACTATAGCCTTTTACCGGAAAAAGCTACACAAATTGCGCTCCGCAATTTGCATGGCTTTTTCCGATTGCTTTTCTGGAAGAGGCTTTTCCACCATTTGGCCCCGAATAGATGGGGCCACATGGTGGAAAAGCCTCCTCTTTCAGAGGAGACCTTATTTCTCATAGAACAAGGTATACAGGGCTCCCTGAAAGAGTGTGTTTGCTCTACTGCGAAAAAAAGCGGAAGAGCAAATGCGTTCCCTGGATGCGGCGGAGTTTTTCCGGGATACCCCGTAGTGTAGACGTACCCTCACCTCAGCTGTTGAAGACAGCCCTTAAAGAGACAACACACCTTTTCTTCCAGGATATATCAACACTGTAATGATATTTCAGGATACCAGAGTATCCCTAAATAGCTATCCCATGTCTTCACAGTAAGCTCATTATTTCAGGCTTGCTATTCTGACATCCCTGTATCCTCATTCTATGAGGAGTGAGGAACGTTTTGGAATAGCACTTTATTTCAAAATTTGGCACTGTGTAGACAGCTCCAAATGACTAAATAAAATATTTCGAAATAACATCCAAATATGATACGCAATTTGCATAGCTCAAATTGTGTATCTTATCTTGAGTTACGGTGCAGTGTAGATGCACCCCCAGATATCTGGACAAATGAGTTTCACATTTTGCTCACTGTTTGAGGAAATAGTTTAAGAGAACCCTACACTAAAAACAGTGCCTTAGTAAAATATGAAATCCTTAGTAAAATATGAAATCTTTGGAAACGTATTTTTAGCATAAACATATATTTAAATTTCATAATCCTGTCTATTGTTGTGGAGAGAACATGAAATAAATTAGTGTTCCCCTTTTGTAAAAGCCATGAACTTTCTTATGAACACATGTAATCCAGTCTGCTTAATTTAAAATAATGTCTTTGTTTCAGTGTGTTAAATATGTAGTAATCTGGAATGGTTACTTTATTAAGGCTTACTTTTATATTTAAAATATAAATCTTAAAAATATTGATTAAGAAAATGTAAAACAGAAAAGCTGCATCATTTATTCCATTATATTTAACGTTTTATTTGGGATAAATGATTTGCCCTTTCTACATAAGTCTCTGACAAACTTCAGGATAGATAAAAAAACTTGTGACTGGTATTTTTTATTCCTTACTTTAGTGATTTGGGAATAAAATTAGGTACCTTCTGTCTGTCCAGTCTTCACAATCTGTCATGCAGTGGAAAACATGCTTCATTTTCTTTAGAAAGAAATTGTAGATGAGTGGATTTTTTTTTTTCAAATGTCATTTGCTACATTTGGGATTAGAGATTTGGCTAGAAGGGAATAAGCAGAGAGGGGGAGGGAAGAGAAGAGGGAGAAAGTGGGGAGGGGACAGGACTTGGAGAGGCTGGAGGTGGAGCCTGAGGCAGAGCAGGGGTGGAGTATGGGTGGGATCATAGGCTGGGGGAGTTTGCCTTCCCAAGCAGCTGCTTCACATGTGGGCCATAAGTAACAGTGGTAAAGAATACTTTCATTACCTGAAGCTTGCAAGTGGATTGGGACTTTTCCTATCTCATGTGGTCCTTACCCTTGTGATCCATTCCTTTATAACTTATGGTTTATTTAAGTAGCAATTCAAAAGTTAACTCCATAGAGGTGAATGTGAGCATCACATGGAAATGTGATTTCACACTCAAAGAATCAGGGAACTTCTGAAGACAAAGTTAGACGATATCTAGAGTCTAGATACAGTATGCTGAAAGTCTACCTGGGAAATGTCTATGAGAAAGAGTACATGTATTAAAACACAAGGCTTAGCTTTGTATAACACAGCAGGATTGGAAATTACTGAAGTTTATGCAGAAGAACCTAGATGATGAATTGTTGCCAGATTCTGAATCGTATTTTTTGCTGTTTTTTAACTGTTTTATATCCTTAGCTTTTTTTAAAAAATAGATGCTTCATATGGTAGGATCAAGGTGCTTAAAAATTAATCATGTACTTTACTGTTTAGGGTTAGACTTTAGCATGCATTTACAGCTATGTATGTATTTAAGTATTTTGCTGAATTGGGGTCAAAATATATAAAACTGTGATGCTCTGAAGACATGAGAGCTGTCCTAAAGAGCAAACAATCCAGTTGGACAACTTAATTATCTAAAGTGTTCAGAAGAATCATTAGATCAATTTGTTGTCTTTCACTCCATATTAACCATTGACTGGTTTC
This sequence comes from Rafetus swinhoei, assembly GCA_019425775.1. Classification (NCBI taxonomy): domain Eukaryota; kingdom Metazoa; phylum Chordata; order Testudines; family Trionychidae; genus Rafetus; species Rafetus swinhoei. The sequence continues at coordinate 29,553,247 of CM033424.1, read as the reverse complement.
CTTTTTAGTCTGTCCAAGCCTTTGCCTACCATACTAATTTTTCATTATCACTTTTTTCTATTCAGCATTATGTTTAACCCCTTCTCAGTCTATTCTAAGTTCTTCAACTCTTTCTAATCTTTTCCTATATCAATTCCCTGTCTTCCATTTACTCCTTTACCTTTTAATAATTAATTCATTTTACCTCCTCCATTTTTCTCTATTCCTACCCTTCTTCCTCCATGATCCCAACCTTTCAGCAGCCTTCCAACAATTAACTTTTTCTTCCCTAAAATACAGTCTTCTATACAGACTTGTCCTGATGATATCAGTGGTCTTCCTAGAGCTGTCAAGCATGCCTCTGCTACTGCTCTTGCCTCTGGAGAGTCTTTCTTTGGTGGACCTGCAGCCTTTCGTGTGGTGCTGAGGGAAGTAAGTTGTTAGAAGCTTGTGGCCTTACATTTAATACAAGATTTCTCTCTCTTAAATTTTGAATTAAAGAAATAGTGCTACTAAAAGGGTTAAGGGATCCACATTAGTGCAACAGATTTTTCCCCATTATCAACAGGTATAGGTTCTTTTGAAAGATGCCTCCGGATTTTTGTTGCTAAGGAAACAACATCCTTGCAATCTGTATTTTTAGCCATTTAAGTGTGGTGATTTTTTTTTTAAAGAGGCATATCCATAGTCACTATTTTGCCTTCAGGACTGAAAACCTTGTTGCTTCCCACTGATAAGAGTAAGGGTTTTCAAAATTTGGGTTGCAGCTCATTAGGATAAGCAGCTGGTGGGTTGCAAGATGCTTTCTTGACCTGAGTGTCTGCAGCATGATCACTTGCAATGCCCAGTGGCTGCAGTTTGCAGTTCCTGGCCAATAGGAGCTGCAGGAAGTTGTGGCCATGCTGCTTCCTGCAACTCCCATGGGCCAGGAATAGCAAACTGCAGCCACCAGTAGATGCAATCAGCTGTGCTTGCAGATGTTCAGTTAAATAAACCCTTTCTCTTATAGATGGGAGGCAACAAGGTTTTCAGTCCTTAAGGGAAAATAGTGAACACTGCTGTGTGAAAAACTTGTATTCTTGTGTATTAGCAACTTAATGTAGGGCTGCAGTTCAAAATATGTGAGAATAGGGGAATTGGTCCATCTAATTCAATATTGTGTCTGTTCCAGTGACCAGTACCATATGCTTTACTAAAAGGTGCCAGAAATGATGTGTTGGATACCTGGAAAGTAACTTTCCTATGGGATAAGTTAGTTGTTACTCTTAAGAAATTATTGTGGGGGGGGGGGGATTTCCTGTCTTCTTATATTCTATGTCCTTTTAAGCTCTTGTCCTCAATAGTATCTTGCAGCAATGAATTCTACAAAATACAAAATACTCAAATGATTTTCAATTTGATTGTTGTCCCCTTTGCTCTTGTATTATAAGAAATGGTAATTAGGAATGATGATTTCCCTTATGTATACCATTCCTTATTTAATATATATGCCATTGTTATAGGGTAACTGCATCTCTGAACTCATGGCCCTTAAAGGTAACACCACAGAGGACTCACATTTATAGCCATCACATTTGCAGGGCAGGAACTCATATTCCTCTCCCTCCAGTGTCAGGAATAAAGAGTAATTCTCTTTCAATTCACTGTGCTTATCCCAGCAGGTCTGACTTTAGCCCAATGATTGCTCTCTCACAGGTCTCTAACAAAGGATGATCAGTGATGTACTAGCCTTCAAAAACCAGAATACATTTTTGTAAGACAAAACCATTACGGGAAAAAAAAACCCAGTCTACATGCATGCTAAACTTACCAATCATTGTCTGTTATCCTCGTGGAATTCTGGTAAGTCTATATACAAGTTTTTAGTTCTGTGTCCTAGATTGAGTGTCTTGAGTTAGATTGGACTCTTTACATAGTTTGGGGCCTTTTTACTCAGGCCTCCTGAGAAAGGTAAAACCAATCAATTCACCTTTCCCCAGGTATGAAAATGCAAATGGCTGGGTTCATGCATAACAAACACATGGATTTTGCATTAATCCCCTGTCTTCTCCCAAATGCTTGAATACGCCACAGGAAATCCTTCCTATCATAGAGCAACAGAAAGACATTAAAAAATGCTTATTGATTTTATAGTCTGTGGATAGTCTATATTCCAATAGCATCTGGCAGATCTCAGTAAAATATATTTTGGAATTTCTATGCTACTAGGTCTTGCCTACGTCAAAATGTACCTGTACCATGTTTTCTCAAGGTCCTAACTCTGTCATTCTTTTCTCTTGCAGGCTTCTTTCCATTCCTCTATTCATGCTCATCATCACCTATCTGTATGTAAGTAATTTCTGCTGTCTCTCTTTCAGGATGGCATGACCAGACTAATCATTTTCCAAGTGACCAGTGATATATTTAAACTATTCAAAATATTTCACATTTGTTTTATAACCCATTTTTCATTCTTTGTAACATTTAGTGTCATTTAATAGAACAACACACAGTGGACAAGTGACTGGGAGCACTTTTTTACTGTTTCCTTGCATTTTTGTTGGCAAGTCCCTGTATAGGTTAGTTAGAAATTACATCACTCATGTGACAAAGCAGGTGGACTTTCATTTAACTTTGTCAAGAATCTTAGCAGATGTTCATTGAGCATGCTCAAACATGATTTATCAATCATGTTAAACTTTTATTTCTTTTAACCCACAATAAATTCTGTGTTCCTAGTAAGCAAAACAAACTTTTCAAAAATATCCAACTCCAAAAAGAACATCAAATTTTGTACACATATTACACAAACATATTTTTGGGTTGAAATAAAGACTCAACTTTTTCCACTTTGAAGGAGATTTTTTGAGAAATTTATAAGCACACAAAATCAAGATTTTTATAGTGTACATAATCTTCAGTAGACTCTCAAACACAGTACATAATAAGAGTCATAGCAATGCTAGTAAATAAATAAATATTTTCAAGAAGTAGCAATAGCATATATGTTAGTGATAATTAGTCCTTTTTCCCTTCCATTCTGCATGCGTTGTGTTGGATTGTACATTATACATTCAAATTTTTAGTAATCATCAGTAGTTATTATCTGGGGAATGAAGATGCAGAGAACACTAATGAACTTTGTAGTTACTCAGGCCCTTAGAAATATGACTACTTGTAATAACTATGAAGATTAACATGCTAATTTGTTCTTTTGTCTAAAGAATTTGTAGGCAATTTGTTTCTTTGATGTAATTTCTTCAGACATATATTGACTTGCAGAAGAATACAAGGTTTTGGTAGAGTATATCATACATCATTTCTAGTAGCTTATTTAAAAATGTAAATAGTTACTTCAGAACTAAAGAAAGGTTCTGGCTTAACAGTTGTAGAGAATTATATCCTATACCACTTCACTAGGAATTTGACTCAACACCAACTAATTTAACTTGGGATAGTCCCATTTCAATAGTATTTTAATTATTTATTTCCATAATATTGAAAAAGTGAGGGAGCATGATGATGAATACACGGACTGATTCTCTTTTTAATTACACTTCTTTAAATCAGGAGTGACTCCATTAACTGCAAGGGAGTCACAGCTATATAAAATGTATTAGACCTGTTAGTCTCATATTATCAATAGCAGTGGTTCTCAATCAGGGGTATATGTATTCCTGGGTGTATGCAGAAGTCTTCTAGGCAGGTGCATCAGTTCATCAGTTCATCTAGATCTTTGCCTAATTTTATAACAGGATATGTAAAAAGCACTCACAAAATCAGTACCAACTGAAAATTCATACAATGAGCTGTTTACACTGCTAAATATACTATAGACTGAAATGGAAATATATTTATATTTCAACTGCTTTTATAATTATATGGCAAAAATAAGAAAGTGGGCAATTTTTTGTAATAGTGTGCTTTGATGGTTTTATAAGCAGCATTTTAATGGTGTGAAACTTGGGGTACACTGGACAAATCAGACTCCTGGAAGGTTACATGGGTCTGGAAGGGTTGAGGATCACTGTTCTATAGAATAGGGAAATGATGGGTCCCTTTGCATAATCACCTTTGTTAACTTAAAAGTTCAGTAGCCTGGCTCTCTGGAAAAGATTTCTTCATCTGTAGCTTTCCACATCATTGACATCATAAATTTTCATACCTTTTCTGAAACGAGATTTTCTCTCTCTTTCTCCTCAATAACCCTTTCTCTTTTTGCTGTTATTCATTACTAGACACAAACATTCTATGAACCTAGATATAGCATTATAGACATACTTCTCTGTGTACATCAGAAAACATCAATATAAATAAAATAGTTAAAAATCTCAGATAAACTCTTAGAAATCCTGTCTCTGGCATTTGAGGTAGCACAGGACATTATTCACCTGATGGTGCCACCTTCTCTGCCTAGAAGGGACAAATTGCCTGTGATGATCTAGCCTCCATCCCATCCACAGGCAAGCCAGTGATGACAGGCAAATCACCATCCTTGGCATGCCAGTCCTATCTGCCTACATGGGGGAGTAGCACTAGTGCCCAGACTCCTGGCACCATTTGCCAGCACTGCCTAGCACCTTCCCCCTGTGGCTTCATTCTCAGAGACCTTGGAGTCAGATGAGGAATCCTCCTGTTCTGACAGGACTAACAGGAGGTTGAAGTCTAGGTGAGATCATAGAATCATAGAATCATAGAGCTGGAAGAGACCTCAGGAGGTCATCAAGTCCAGCCCCCTGCCCAAGGCAGGACCAATCCCAACTAAATCATCCAAGCCAGGGCTTTGTCAAGTCAAGACTTAAAAACCTCTAGGGATGGAGATTCCACCACCTCCCTAGGTAACCCATTCCAGTGCTTCACCACCCTCCTAGTGAAATAGTTTTTCCGAATATCCAACCTAGATATCTCCCACTGTAACTTGAGAGCATTGCTCCTTGTTCTGCCATCCGTCACTACCGAGAACTGCCTTTCTCCATCTTCTTTGGAATATCCCTTCAGGGATATTCCAGGAAGTTGAAGGCTGTTATCAAATCCCCCCTCACACTTCTCTTCTGCAGACTAAACAAACCAAAATCCCTCAGCCTCTCCTCTTAGGTCATGTGCTCCAGCCCCCTAATCATTTTGGTTTCCCTCTGCTGGACCCTCTCCAATGCGTCCACATCCTTTCTATAGTGGGGGCCCCAGAACTGGACACTGAGATGTGGCCTCACCAGAGCCAAATAAAGGGGAATAATCACTTCCCTAGATCTGCTGGCAATGCTCCTCCTAATGCAACCTAATATTCCATTCACCTGCTTGGCTACAAGGGCACACTGTTGACTCATATCCAGCTTCTCATCCACTGTAATCCCCAGGTCCTTTGCCTTTGCTGTGGATACCACAGTGGCAGCCTCCAGTATAGTGTCCCTTCTAGATCCCCTGGGCTTAACACCAGACCAGAGACAGAGACAGGCATTGAGGTCTAGATGGCATCAGGGGCGTTGGTATCTGTAGTCCCCCTGCAGACACCACTGGCACTGGAACCATCTCCTATATTGAAGCCTGCACATTTGCCTGCCACATTGATGTAGGCAGCAGTGACATTGGCACAGGCAACTTCAGCAACAATGTTGCATCAACCCATGGACAATGTGATCACCTTCAAGCAGAAGACAGCAACCAAGGCCCTTTGGACTCTTTTCCTCATCCTCTCCTGATGAGGCTGTGACAGGCACATCTGCCACTCTGGCCTTGGAGGACAGCAGAATCCTGAAAGAGTTGTTGTAGAAGGTGGCCCAGAACCTAGGAATCTGGGCAGAGGAAGTAAAGGTGGATATTGATTCCATGGTGGACATTCTTGCCCTATCTGGGTCCTTGCACATTGCTCTGCTACTCATAAAAACTATAAATGTGAGCACAAAAATTGTGTGGCAGATCCTAGATTCTTTTCCCCCAATGACGAAAGAATGAGAGATGCTCTTTTGTTCCTTCAAAGGGCTATGAATACCTATATATTCATCCTCCCCCTTATTCCCCGATGTGGACCCTGAAAACAGTGGGAGTGCAAGGGTTTTCAAGGATCATCACCTAAAAATCAGAAGGCTAAAAAAAGGACTTGTTTGGGAGGAAAGTCTACTCCACTAGTGACTTACAGCTCTGCATTACAAACCAACAGACCATTATCAGCAGGTACTCTTTCAATTCCTGCATAGGGATGTCAAATTTTGCCAAGTTGCTGTCACAAAACTCCCACACAGAATTCACTGCCTTGGTGGAAGAAGGCAAACTGATCACTAGGATTTCCTTACAAGTACCTCTGGATGGAGTGGATATGGCTATCCAAACTATGGCTACAGGGTTGCCATGAGGAGAAGCTCTAGATTGCTTCCCAAAGGTTGTTTCCCAATTTCATATCAATCAAGACATCTGTCTCCCAGTGTTCTATCCTAAAATGCAATCAAGTGGCTGGGAGCAGAGGCTTCACTCATTGGATGTGTGCAGAGTACAAGCCTTTTACAGTGATAGAATGAAACCAGTCCAAAAGTCCATTCAAAAGTTTGTGACAGAAAGGATGAAAGGTCTTTTAGTCTCTTCCCAACAAATTTAATCATGGAACACGTCCTGCATCTGGGAGGGCTGCAATCAAGCAAGGCTACCTTCCCCTCTGCTTATGGTACACACCACTAGGGTATAGGCTTCTTCAGCCTTATTCCTGGCACAGGTTCACACTCAGGAAATGTGCAGTGTGTTGATGTGGTTCTCCATACATATATTAATTATGCATTCTCTGATTAACCATCAGGCCAGTGATGATATGGCCTTCGGTAGAGTGGGGCTCCACTCAGTGGACATCTGAACTGTGACATTGCCTCCAGTAGGTAGATTTGAGAGTCATCTGATTGCAATTGATATGAACAAGCACTTGAAGAAGAAAAAAATGGTTACTCATCTTCTCTTAACTATTGTTCTTTGAGATGTGTTATTTATGTCCATTCCAATACCCACCCAGAGTAGCTGGCAGAAAGGAACTGAGGGGATGGCAGACCAGCAGGGCTGTATATTGAACGCCAGAAAGGTGCAACTCCCTAGGGCACCTAGGCTGTGTCTAGACTGGCCACTTTTTTGCGCAAAATCAGCCGCTTTTGCGCAAAACCGTGCCAGCTGTCTACACTGGCCGCTCGCTTTTCGCAAAAGCACTGGACGTTCTCATGTACGAAATCAGTGCTTTTTGCGCAAAAGCTTTGGCGCTCCCGTTCGGGCAAAAGTCCCTTTTGCGCAAAGTGTTGCGCAAAGGGACCAGTGTGAACAGCTAGCTAAGACTTTTGCGCAAAAGCAGGCTATGCGGAAAAAGCGGTTTGGGCGCCGGGAGACCCGTAGGAGCCGGACTTCCTGGTAACCCGAGCCCTTAAAGCACGCAGGCCGCCTCAGACCTCCAGGGCCTGAGGTCTGCCACGCTGCCCTGCTGTGCCCAGCAGCCACCAGAAAGCCCCAGCATGGCAGCTCCGGCCGAGGAGCCACCTGCACCCCAGTGCAGGAGGCCCCCAGGGGCCAAAAAGACGGGCCCCATCTTGGTCCTCAGGGAGTTGGACAGCCTGCTGGACCTATGGGAGGAGGAGGGCCTCCATGAGACCCACTCACGGCGCCGCAATGCCACCATCTTTGGCCGCATGGCGGCGCTCGCCCAGCAAGGCCATCCCGCCCGGACACTTGAACAAGTCCGGGCGAAAGTCAGAGCTGCGCCTTGGCTACGTGCGGGCCAGCGAGGGCCGGGGGCAGGACCAGACACCTGCCCCACTACGACTGGCTCCACGCCATCCTTGGCCAGCCAGCCCGCAAGCCCCAGGCGTGGCCGTGGACAGCAGCATCGCCCCCGTCACCAGAACCACCGAGGTGGGGAAGGAGACAGCAGTGTGTCGGAGGAGGCCAGCATTGCCACCCAGCAGGCCCCCTCCAGCAGCCCTGATGTCTCCCGCGCACCTCCGAGGCCGGGGAAGGATCCACCGGTGAGTCTTGCACTTTGCACTCACAAGGGTGGGGGGCCGGGGAGGAGCCAGGTGCCCGGAGGGGGAGAGCATGTCACTCAGGCCACGTGTGCTGCACGCTGTGTAGCAGTAGGCAGCAAGCAGCCCGTCCAACCACGTGCAGCCTGGTGACTGAGCAGCACGTGGCCGCAGCAGGCAGCTGCAGGGCACGCCTGGGACCGTGCTGCTCATACTCATTCGGCGGGACCAGGGGGAAGGGTGGATGCCGGCTGGAACCGGCCAGGGCCCCAGGGACTCAGCCCAGAGCCCGCACCTCCGCAAGGGTGCAGCACGGAGAATGGCACACTGTCCCATGCCTGGCTGAGAGGCACAGCCAGCTGCTCCTGGGTAAACCGCATCACAGCCCTGTGAGCGTGGCCCCACTGAGCCCCTCATCTGCTTCCCGAGGAAGTCCTGCAGCCACACACATCCCTGAGCTACGTGTGTGAGGGATAGTGGGAGGGAGAAGGGTGGGAAGCGCTCGGGCCGCCCCTAGGCCCGCCTGAGTTTTGCTGCAAGGATGGGACACTCCCCAGTCACTCTCCTGGTTCCGTCCAGGAGATATCCCCTGTGATGGGGATCTGAGAGCCCAGACCACGTCTGCCAGACTTGCTCCCAGGCACTGTGTGGGGATTCATCTCGCTTTCCCTGTCAAATACCATTGATTAGCCCAAAGCCTCACAGCCTCTACCGGCAGGAGTTCCACAGGTTAACGCATAACACAAGCGCCCTCCCACCCTCCACGGGGCCAGGACACAGACCGAGGGTTCCAATACATGGAGGAGGACCCTACTCCAGGGCGGTCCTCTATGCAAACATACAACCCGGGGCGGGGAGGAACCGAGGGCCCAAGCCACACCACCCCTGTGGTGTCACCTGGGCTCAGGGGTGGGGTGGAAGGCATGAGGTGTGGGGACAGTGGCCGGGCTGCCTGACTGACCCATCCTTTCTTCTGTTCCCTGCAGCGGGACCAACCAGGAGCGGGGACCCTCGGTCGAGCAGCAGCACCCCCAGCCGCCCAACCACGGAGGCCCGCACCGACACCGGGACCAGCTCCTGCGGCGCCACGTGCAGGCCGTGGAGCGGGTGGAGGCGGCCATCCAGAGGCGCACGGAGGCGGACCTGCAGTGGCGCCAGGGGCCTGGGCCACCTTCCAGGGGCACTGTGCAGTCATGGCAAGCTCTATTGCCAGCCTGTCTGCACAGATCACCCATGCTATTCATTATGGCATGGCCGCGCCCCATGCCCCGCCATCCCTCCCTAGTAGTGCCCCCGCCCCTCCTGTTCCTCCCCCCTGCAATAGCCCCTCCTGCCCCTGCTTCTGCCCCTCCCGCTCCTGCCCCTGCTCCTGCCCTTCCTGCCCACCTCCCCGTTCAGCCTGCCCCAATGCAGTCCACCCCCCATGTGCAGCTCCGCCCCCGCACTTGCGGTCGCGCAGGACACCCCTCCCAGGAGTAGCTCTCCTCCCCCTCCCAGTTCAAGTCTCCTCCCCCTCCCAGTTCAAGGTCTCCTCTCCCTCTCCCCCCTTTGTAAATAAAAACCGAGCACCTGTTTATGTTGAAACCAAAAACTGTGTTGTTGTGTGTTGGTAGGTAAGGGAGAGGGGAGAGAGAAGGGAGACGAGGAGTTGTCCAGGAAACCGAGGCGACCCTACTCCGGGGCCTGTGAGAACATGTCCGTGAGGGCCTCCTAGATGCGCACCTCATCCTGGTGCACCTGCCCCCTCCCCCTCCTGCTGCCCACCTCCCCTTCAGCCTGCCCCCCCATGTCCAGGTCGGCCCCACGAGCGGTCGCAGGGGCCACCCCTCCCAGGAGTAGCTCCCCTCCCCCTCCCAGTTCAAGGTCTCCTCCCTGTTACGCGAGGTAACGTGAATAATTAATTTAGAATGCCGATCACCCTAATAAAATCACGAAGATGACAAATGCGGACTCCAAATTCCATATCTATCACAGGTTTTCTAAAAAAAAAAGGGAAAAAATTTTGAAGGGTTATGGGTTGGTGATGCATAAATGAATACCAACTCCGAAGATAAAATTCAACCACAGGACTATATTTGACATGCATAAAATCCCAATCAAGCAAGGGATAGATGACAAAAGAGTAAACACAACACAAAATACATGAAACACAGTCTAGGCGCGGACGGCGATTGCGGTGACGCTGGCGCCCTCCATCCTTTGGTCCTTCCGGGCCTCAGGAGAGGAACTGCCAGGAGATCCCTTGACGGACGAAGCTGTGGCTGGCGCCCTCCATCCTTTGGTCCTTCCGGGCCTCAGGAGAGGAACTGCCAGGAGATCCCTCGAAGATGACTGGAATCGGGTGCGCTGACTCTAGCCTTCCGCACGAACCTCGACTCTTCTTCCTGTTCTTTGGGACAGCTCGAACAGACGATGGTGGCCTAGACTATCCCTACACCTAACCCTGAACTCAAAGAAACACCTAGCTACGGCCGGCGCCCGGCGAACAAACTCGGCGGCGGCCGAAATGCTTTGAACCGGCAGCGATAGCTAATCTAACTAAACCTAAATCTAAACCTAATCCTAATTGGTAGGTACAAGCCTTCCGCTTGACCTGACCAAACCCTTAACAGAACCAAGAGTACTGTGCTCTGAACTAGACTGCTCAAACATATTTCACATAACAATAACGAACATTCTGCACAACATCCCCCTCTCCCCAAACAGTGTGTTGTTGTGTATTGGGAGGTAAGGGGAGGCGAGGGAGTTGTCCAGGGAAACCGAGGCGACCCTACTCCGGGGCCTGTGAGAACATGTCCGTGAGGGCCTCCCGGATCGCACCCCATCCTGGTGTGCCTGGTGGCTGGCAGCTGTGTGGGGCTGTTCGTAGGCCTGGCCCTCTGCTGCCAGCCATGCGGGAATGAAGGCCTCCCCGCTCCGCTCCACAATATTGTGGAGCACGCAGCAGGCGGCCACTACCTCCGTTGCATTCCGCTCACCCATCTCGAGCCGGGTGAGCAAACAAGCGGAAGCGGGCTTTAAAGCGGCGGCGAGCTCCACCGGATTTCAGGCCCGGTTGAGGCGGTCGTTGAACCGGGCCGGTTCTGGTCCGGCCGCCCGTGTAGGGCCGCGTAGCCAGGGCTTCAGGGGGTAGGCAGCGTCCCGGCAGCGCCCAGATGGGCATAGGCACATCCCGACAGTCAACTCCGCCGGGAAGTAGGTGCCCGCCTCCATCCTGCGAAACAGTCGGAGTTGCGCGGGATGCGGGCGTCGTGTGCCCTGCGGACCAGCCGTGTAGGCGTCCAGGAAGCGGCCCTGGTGGTCCACGACGGCCTGCAGAACGATGGAGCAGTACCCCTTTCTGTTCATGAAATGGGCTGCTCGATGCTCCGAGGCCCGGACGGGATGTGGGTTGCATCCAGCGCTCCCCGCAGTTGGGGAACCCGAGGGCAGCGAAGCCGGCGGCGTAGCGTCCACGTCCGCAGGCGGATCACTCTGGGGAGCAGGAGGTCGTTGATGGCGCGGACGACCTGCAGAAGGGTGCAGAGAAACACAGGGAACACATCACGTAAGGCAGGGGTGGGTGTGCGCTCCTTGGCCCCCTCCCGTGATTCCCTCTGTCCTCACGCACACACACACCACAGCCACCTCGCCTACACCCCCAGCAGGCCTGTGCAAGGGGCAGGCGAACCCTGGGTGACCCAGCGTGGAGTCTTGGCTGCCCCTGGGCATGGAGTGCAGCACCCTCCCCACCCCATTCCCCACTCCCCTGGGACTTACCTCCATCACGACGGCGCGACGGTGGATCTGCCCACCCGAATTGGTGTGCCACCGATCGGTAGCTGTCCGGGTGGCCAGCTTCCAGACTGCGATGGCGACCCTCTTCTTGACGGGGATGGGTGCCCGCAGCCGGGTGGTGGCTCTCTGGAGCTCGGGGGTGAGCCAGGCGCAGAGCTCCATGAACGTCCGCTTTCGCATGCGGAAGTTCCAGAGCCATTGCTGGTCGTCCCATTGGCCTAGGACCAGCCGGTCCCACCAGTCGGTGCTGGCGTCCAGTCTCCACACTCGCCTCGGCACCCTGGGGTGGGGGTGCCACAGGGACACCATGGCCTCACTGGTGAGGGGGTCCAAACCGAAGGGCCCCTCCTGGTCCTGGAGGAGGAGGGCACCAACCTGGAGCAGCAGCTGCAGGCACTCCAAAATGTCCGACAGGGGCCAGAGCAGGCACATGGCCACCCCTGGTTCCATGGCACAAGACAGAGGGCTAGGAAAAAAAGGCCCTGGCAAAAGCAGTAGGTGGCCAAAGGCAGCGGTGTCCCAAGGTCAGAGGGCAACCACCAAACCTGCTTATGGCTGTCAGTCCCTGCAAGGCCCTCTAGCACGGAGCGCAGATAAATGGCTGTCTGGGAGATCCCTTTAAGCACGTGTCTGAAATGGCCAGCCCCGCCCCGGAAAGGGCTGGTGCCCTTGTGCCCTCCGCAAAATGGTTCCCGGCTTCTGCTTTTTGCGGAAAAGCGCGCGCCAATGTAGGCGCGCTTTTGCGCAAAAAGCGCACCACGTTTTAACGCGAACTCGCGCCAGTCTAGGCGCTTTTGCGCAAATACTTTTAACGGAAAAACTTTTCCGTTAAAACCATTTGCACAAAATCATGCCAGTCTAGACGTAGCCCCAGGCTGACCAGATGGATGCTTCTATGGGAAAAATCTTCTGGCTGCCATGTATGAGCATGCACACACCCCTGATTCTAATGGACATGAATAATACGTCTTAAGAAGGTGAGTAACCATATTTTCTTAGATTTTGTACTGGAGCTTGTATAGATCATGAAAGAGTTATTTGCAAATGTAATGGATGCCTTGTACAAATTCTGCAGAAAACCAAGTGATATGCATTCATGAATCAACTGTTTTTGGCTAATGGTGATTACACATTCCAAAGAGTCACTAAAACCCTGATTCTGCAGTCTTTTCTCACATTATGTGCATTTATACCCACTTGTGATAAAAATGTCAAACTATTCTTATTAGGTAGGTCTCAGGGAGAACTTGAGCATAAAATCAATTGCAATATAGTAGGAGAGGAGTTGGAGGGATTGAAATCAGACTTACCATGCAATTTGTATCATAACCTTATTCACAGAATCCCTATGAAGGTTTAACCCCAGAATTGTATCATTACCTCGGCAATCATTTTGGGAAAGACTTTCCATCAGAGATGATATGACTAATTTTTATTATTAGAAATAGATTGTGTGATGATCACCTAAACTGTTCAACATTCATTAATCATGTCTTTGTGTGCTTTATGAGTAAGTAAGTAATAGGACATTGGGGGGAGAGAGGGGAGGGTTTACGCACAGTAAATCACTATTCAATTTGATAGTGCATAAGTTTTCAAAAAGACATTTATTGGTTTTACAGAGATTTGCTTAAATATGTTTGTGAGGCCTTCTGAATATAAGCAATTACTATGGGTACAGGCCTTGCTTTTATTTTCTTCTGGTGTTTTGTAAGATAATGCAGATTTCAAAGATTATTTATCTCTCTTTTTAATTTGTTACGTAATATATCAAGAGACAATACACAGTCAGCTTCCACTCAAAAGTATTTTTGAAGACTCAGTCTGCATCTCTTCATATGCATACAAATGTAAAACTTTAAACTTTGTGTAGGTTTAATATCGGAACAGCTCAGTTAACGAAAGTGTTATGACTTTAAACATAATACTTTTTTGACTTATGATCATATTACTGTTACAGTCAGATGGATTTTCATTCTATGTGCAATTCCTATACAATAAACAGTAGCAATTAGGTTTTAAAAATCATTTGGCTTTTTCTTGTCTAACAGCTTATTGGGTTTTTTTATGAATGTGGTATGTAACAGTGACTGAAGGGATACATTATACACATATGAACTCTTAAAAGAACTTTAATGTCTTTCACTTGCATATAAATGGGAATGTTCACTACAGCATACTCTGTAAGGCTCTGGTATGTCATTAAGTGATACATGTGAATATGAAGATTTAGCCTCAATTAGTGTGTGTGTGTGCGCGTGTTTGTGTTAATTAACCATTGGCCCAGTGAACAGGGGTTGGAAAATGAAGTATATTACAAAGCAGCCACTCTGCAATGTCTTGGCTTCCAAATTCTGTATGGTGAGGCACAGGAAATATTGGTACATGTTGATGTCTTCTGTTTGAAGATTATAAGATCATAGATAGTAAAACTTGGTTGGACCTCTTGTCTTATCAAGTACAGTCACCCATTGATGTGTGGCACATTTATTCTCGTTTGGAGCTCGGTGATCAGGAAGATTGTGAAAGGAGGGAATTTCTTTGTTCCTGTGTATAAAAGGCTTAAGAAAAATACAAGAGAGAGAACATAAAAAAAAAGCATGATTGTGCATATTTTGTGTGATATCTTTTTTTATCACTGCCTTGTTAACACTCTGATACCGAGAAGAATCTTTGCAATCAAAGCTATTGACTAAGGCCTGATGACAAGACAGTAGGGAAAACTTTCACCTCTGATGCCTGTGTGGAATTGCTGCCTAGAAAGAAGGCTTCGTTCTCCAGCTCTGTCTGAAACATTTAATGACCCCTGCATACTTGGAAAAGGAAATTTGGAAATATGTGTGTGACTGTCTAAATGAACTGAATGAATTCTCCCCTGATAGCTAATTGGGAGAGGGAGACACTTCCAGAGCAAACCGTATTCACATGAACACACGTACTCTGCTTAAATATCCAGCAGACTGATATGTTGCTCAAAATTAACAACTTTGACTGCTGTTGAGTTACAAATCATTTTAGTACTGAATGCTGGGTTAATGAAATGTTGTTACCAAGGTTCTTGGTATTATTGCCTGAATAGGGAAGAAGGACTGTGCTTAAACTTTCCCAAATGAGGGGAACCATCCTAGAGGCTTGAAAACCAGAGCTCTGTGAAAGTAAGAAAGGTGGGGAGTGGAGTCTTAGCTGGGAAGTATGAACTCTCCCTCAAAGGTCCTCCCTGGACTGGTTTAACTTGTTCCCCATCCCCACTGTTCAAAGAAAGCTAAATACGAATCTTTAGGAACCCCTTTGTTATTTTAAATGCTCATTCAGAACTGAAATCAGTTGTGGTGCGACTGTGTTTCTGCCCTGCCTGCTGAGAGCTGACAATTACTAAGAGACTAATGTGTAGAAGTCAGAGCAGAGAGGCAGGTGGCAAGAGAAGGTGACTGACAGTCAGCTGGCAAAGTGGCTGTTGAGGCTGAGAAGCACAATGAATGGCCAAGAAGGTGGTTGGCACAGAGGTGTGGTGAGCAGCTAGCAGGGCAGCTGGTGGAGAGATGCGACAAGAATGCTGACCAGGCAGTTCGCAGGAGCAGCAATCAGGTGACTGGCAGGAGCAGCCAGTGAGTGACCAGCAGTGTGCCTGAGACAGAGATGGTGAGTGAGTATCTGAGCAACAAAGCAAGTAAGGTGCTTCATTACCCCCCTCTGTCCAAGGTGGGAGGTGAACTCTGCAGATGAACCTCTGAACTCTGGGTCTGCACTGACCAAAGACAGAAACTGTGAGTGGGGTGCAGAATCATAGAACCATAGAGCTGGAAGAGACCTCAGAAGGTCATCAAGTCCAGCCCCCTGCTCTAGGCAGGACCAATCCCAACTAAATCAACCCGGCCAGGGCTTTGTCAAGCTGAGACTTAAACACCTCTAGGGATGGAGACTCCACTACTTCCCTAGGTAACCCATTCCAGTGCTTCACTACCCTCCGAGTGAAATAGTTTTTCCTAATATCCAACCTGGACCTCTCCCACCACAACTTGAGACCATTGCTCCTTGTTCTGCCATCTGTCACTACTGAGAACAACCTTTCTCCAGCCTCTTTGGAACCTCCCTTCAGGAAGTTGAAGGCTGCTATCAAATCCCCCCTCACTCTTCGCTTCTGCAGACTAAACAGACCCAACTCCCTCAGCCTCTCCTCATAAGTCATATGCTCCAGCCCCCTAATCATTTTGGTTGCCCTCCGCTGGACTCTCTCCAATGCGTCCACATCCTTTTTGTAGTGAGGGGCCCAGAACTGACACAATACTCCAGATGTGGCCTCGCTAGAGCCGAATAAAGGGGAATAATGACATATCTGGATCTGCTGGCAATGCTCCTCCTAATGCAACCTAATATGCCATTAGCCTTCTTGGCTACAAAGGCACACTGTTGACTCATATCCAGCTTCTCATCTACTGTAACCCCCAGGTCCTTTTCTGCAGAACTACTACTTAGCTGGATGGTCCCCAGCTTGTAACAATGCTTGGGATTCTTCCGTCCCAAGTGCAGGACTCTGCACTTGTCCTTTTTGAACCTCATCAGATTTCTTGTGGCCCAATCCTCCAATTTGTCTAAGTCACTCTGGACCCTATCTCTGCCCTCAAGTGTATCTACCTCTCCCCCTAGCTTAGTGTCATCTGCAAACTTGCTGACGGTGCAATCCATCCCCTCATCCAGGTCATTAATAAAAATATTGAACAAAACCGGTCCTAGAACCGAACCTTGGGGCACTCCTCTAGAAACCGACCGCCATCCTGACATCGAGCCGTTGATCACTACCCGCTGGGCCCAGCCTTCTAGCCATCTTTCTATCCATCTTACTGTCCATTTATCCAATCCACATTCCATTAACTTGCTGGCAAGAATATTGTGGGAGACCGTGTCAAAAGCCTTGCTAAAGTCAAGGTATATCACATCCACTGACTTTGCCACGTCCACAGAGCCAGTGACCTCATCATAGAAGCTAATCAGATTGGTCAGGCACGACTTGCCCTTTGTGAATCCATGCTGACTATTCCTAATCACTTTCATCTCTTCCAAGTGCCTCAAAATGGATTCCTTAAGGATCCCTTCCATGATTTTTCCAGGAACCGAGGTAAGACTGACCGGCCTATAGTTCCCTGGATCGTCCTTCTTCCCTTTTTTGAAGATGGGCACTACATTTGCCTTTTCCAATCATCCGGGATTTCTCCCGATCTCCACGACTTTTCAAAGATAATGGCCAAAGGCTCCTCAATGACATTTGCCAACTCCCTCAGTGCCCTCGGATGCATTAAGTCCAGATCCATGGATTTGTGTATGTTTAGATTTCTAAATAGTTCCTAACCTGTTCTTTACCCACCAAGGGCTGTCCATCTTCATCCCATCTTGAGTCACTTAGCGCATTAGTCCGGGAGCCCACCTTGTCCGTGAATACAGAGGCAAAGAAAGCATTGAGTACTTCAGCTTTCCCCACATCATCTGTCACTAGGTTACCTCCTTCATCCAGTAGGGGCCGCACACCCTCTCTGATCACCTTCTTCTTGTTAACATGCTTGTAGAAACCTTTCTTGTTATACTTCACACCCTTAGCCAGTCGCAATTCCATTTGCGCTTTCGCCTTCCTGATAACCCCCCGGCATTCTCGAGCTATACATTTAAACCCCTCCTGGTCATTTGTCCAAGTTTCCACTTTTGTAAGCTTCCTTTTTGTGCTTAAGTTCACCAAGGATTTCCCCTGTAAGCCAATCCGGTCTCCTACCATGTTTGCCTCTCTTGCTACACATCGGGATGGTTTCTTTCTGTGCCTTCAATAAGGCTTCTTTAAAATACTGCCAGCTGTCTTGGACTCCTTTCCCCTTCATGTTAGCATCCCAGGGGATTCTGCCCATCAGATCTCTGAGGGAGTCAAAATCTGCTCTTTTTTGAAATCCAAGGTGTGTATTTTACTATTCTCTTTTCTTCCTTTGGTCAGGATCCTGAAATCTACCATCTCATGATCACTGCTTCCCAGGTTGTCACCCACCTCTACTTCCCCTATTAGTGCCTCCTGTTTGTGAGCAGAAGGTCAAGCTGCGCCACGGCCCTGGTCGGATCCTTCAGCACTTGTGCCAAGAAGTTATCCCCAACATTCTCCAAAAAACTGGATTGCCTGTGTACTGCGTATTGGTTTCCCAACAGATGTCAGGGTGATTAAAGTCCCCCACGAGAACCAGGGCCTGCGATCTGGAAGCTTCTCTCAGTTGTCCGAAGAAAGCTGTGGAACCCCCATCCCTAGGACTACGCATCCCATGCCTTCCAGTAGATGGTGTTCAATTCCGATTTCTTCCTTGTGAGGTCCCTTCCAAAGCATTCAGCACTGCAGAGCCTGTGGACAGAGCCTGAAAGCGATTACTTACCTCTATAGCATTGGGGGATTCCCATGCTGGCCTTTTCCCCCTTCTAGAAGTTATATGCTGCCAGTTGTCTTCCTGGTCCCGTACTGCCCTCTCTGGCTCTTTCGCCTGCCGTGCTTAAGGATTAAACGCTGCCTTCTATCGAGGAAGTCTTCATCCTCTCTGATCGTAGAGTCGACACTTGGGCCTCCAGTCCTCTAATTTTTTCTTCCAAAATGGCGACCAGCTTGCACTTAGTGCAGATAAAATCCGTTCTTTCTTCTGGGAGAAAGACAAACATGGCACACTCTGTGCAGGTAACAACAGCAGACCTATCACCATCCATCGCTGCTGTCCTGGAGAAGGGATTTAAAAAGAAAGGCAAGAGAACCTCACGCAGAGAAAAGTTGGGCACAGGAAAAGGACTTTTATGTTGCTGGAACATAAGGGGAAAATGTTTCCAGCCTACCTGGGGAGCCTCTTTTGCTTCTGGTTAATGTTTATGAGACTTGGACTTGGGCTCTTTAAAAAGTTCCCTAATTATCAGGTTATGGAGTATTTTGGACCTACTTTCCTAGCCCAAAGACTATGAATTGCCAATGTAACTGGCAATTCATGTAAAATTCATAAAAAGTTCCAGAGAAACTGAAACTGCATTTTTCAAAAATAAACTATTTCTTGACACATTTCACCCAGCCTCCTAAATCTCTGTGATTTTCAATGAGATTTAGGCTTCTAAATACATTTTGACTTAGGTATCTACCCTGCTTAAGGCCTTCTTTCATTCTACCTAGGTGTCTATCTGAATCTTTGGACTTCATTGCAAATCTGGCCCCCAGCACTTTTGAAAACGAAACTTAGGCTCCTGAATCACTTTGCATTTAAAAAAAATCTTCACCATACATAAGAGATGTAAACTGGCAAAACTGTTTTAGGGTTGTGTGTAATAATCTTGCCATAATTATACCTGGGAGAAATCATATTTTGTATAATTTCAGGCATGTTTTCATTCAACTATAACTATCAACATTTAGGATGAGATTGTGCAGCTCTTTACTTTCACTAGAGTTCAGTAGGACTATTTGTGTGCAAGTTCTCACTGATGTGATGTGTGTGCAAGAACTATACAAACTAGCCCTTTGTGGATTTCCCTAAACAAAGCACTTGACTTCAAAATAAAAATTGCTGGTTAGAAAAATGTACTTACCTACTTCATCATTTAAAAAACAACAACCAAGCACTGACCATTTAGAGGTACCAGAACTATTAGGCTACGTCTAGACTACAACCAGTACTTTCGAAAAAGCTAGCCACTTTTTCGAAAGAGCTCACCCAGGCAGTCTGGATGCTCTCTTTCGAAAAAGCACAGTTTGCATTACATAGCGCCTTTTTTTGAAAAAGCACTTTCGAAAAAAGGCATTATTCCTCGTAAAACGAGTTTTTCCATGGTCGAAAAAACTGCTGTGTTCTTTCAATTTACTTTCAAAAGAACGTGGCAGCAGTCTAGATGCAGGGAAAGTTTTTTTCCAAAAAAGGCTACTTTTTTTTAAAAAAACCTGTAGTCTAGACACATCCTTACTGTTGACATGGAAAATACAAGTCAAGAAACAATACAATTGTAAAAAATCTACTAAATATTTGAGAGACTTTGTCTGTCTGAGCAAGAACTCCTTCTAAACTGTAACAGCTAGGACTGCCAATTTTCAGTATACAGCTTCCTCTTATCATAACTTGAAAGCAAGGCAAGGGTTTGATTATTCCAGGAAAAAGGCATGTGCTTGGAACAGGATTGCTACTCATAAAACCAAACAGAAAAGAGACAGAATCACCAAAGCAAGTATGGTCCTCAAAACTGGCATAGCTGAGCAAATGTTGAAAGAGGGTTCAGGGAGGGCTCAGGAAGGGCAGGGGATGAGAGCTGGAACTCACACCACCACCTCTGTCTGTCAGCCTCAGCACAGAGCTGCCACAGAAGCTCCATTCTGGGCCAGTGGGAGGCTGTGCCTCCCCACTACCTGTGGTAGCTCTGTGCTGGGGCCATGGTAGGGAGTGCCTCACCTCCCCTTCTCTTGCCATCTCCTCACCCCCAGATGCATCTGCTCCATGCTGGGGCCAGAGGAGGGGGCATGGTACCCAACCCAGAGCTGCACCAAAGATGCTGCTGCTGGAAGACAAGGGGACTTTCTGTGGCCTTCACCCAACCTTACCTGGGCCTGCCCCAACCAGGGAACATGCAACCCTCCCTTGTTGAGCCCAGTAGAGTTGCAGCAACCATGGAGAGGTGCTTCTCATCTTGCCCCAAGCTGCTGGGGTGAGAGAGGGCTGGGTAGTCCTCTCTTCCCATGGAAGCCTGCATATTGAACCCTTCATCTCCAGCCCCACCCCAGAGCAATGATTTAAATGATGCATGTTCATTTCCATTTTATTTTTCAACTTTCCTCCCTCCCCCAAAAGTAACTGAGTTAAGGACCCGAGCAAAACCAGGTAAATCTTCTAGTTGCCTATATTTAAAAATGTAGCACAACTGCTTGTGTGTTAGCTGTCCTTATGTTCCTTCTAAGCTGTAGATAGCTAATAGAAAGGCAGCAAGAACACACTTAAACAGGGCCCAGTCCTGCTTGTGTAATGTCAGCAGGTGGAATCAAACCTGGACCTTCTGCAGCTTAGTGCACGAGCCTCTACCAAATGAGCTAAAAGCCAGATTGTTCTCAGTTAAGGCTATAGAGCAGGTGCATTATTCTCTCTCTAAGGGTGTGTCTAGACTACAGGGTTTTTTCGAAAAACGTCCCCTGCATCTAGACTGCTGCCATGTTTTTTTGAAAGTAAATTGAAAACTAGATTTACAAGGAATAACGCCTTTTTTCGAAAGTGCTCTTTCGAAAGAGGCTTGCAGTCTAGACACAGTCTAAGTGCCATTAGATGAGACATTAAACCACCCCCCAGCAGTTGTGTGAATTACAGTTGCATTTAAATCGCCTTCACCTTGATTGATCAGTCCTTCAGGCTTTCTGTAGATTGTGACAATCACAATATATCTTCCATTTGTTTCTCCTTCCTTCCCCATGTGAGTCCAAGTCTTTTCATGATAAAATCTTCCCATCTCCTTGGAGGTCAGCCAAGTGGTCATTTCAGTTCTCATGGGTCCACTTGACAGCAGCTGCAGTTCATTGATTGTCACTGAGCCTTGCTATGTGACCAGCCATCGCATTTGTGATGTTATAGTCACTTAATTCAGTGTTTAAAAATGCTTTTATTAACCTCAATGGAAGCAAGACTGTACCTATAGCTTCAATTTAAGAGCCAATTCTCACATCTGTGAAGCTCTTTAATGGGAGTTGGATAAGGCCTTCAGTGAGTAAGAACACGGTTAGGGCCCAAACTAACCATAAAAACCTCTATTAAACATTGCTAAATGTTGTATCTCTTTTCTTCAAGTGCAGGGTGTAAATTTCAAGGTGATTTAACCACGTAGAGGGTCTGAAACTACAGAGCAATTAATAAATACTACAAATAAGTCAGTATGTCCAATAAACAATTTTAATAGTCTATTCAAAAGTAGGGCTCAAAAGTAGGTTGATCAGTTTTACTTTAACACTGCGGAAACATTTCCCCTTTACTTTAAGAGTAAATATAGCAATTTTCAGCAAAAAATAATTTTCTAAGCCAAATGTCTTAGCAGGAGCTACATAGAGGTTCATAATGGTTGTCTTCTTTAGGTTCCCATAATATGCATGCGCATATGTGTACATATAAGCTACACAACTGTACTATAAAAATAAAATCAAATTAACCATTAGCTCGTTTATCATAAGCCATCAGAGAGTTACTACAGAATGAAATTATTCTTCATATTCCAGCATCCTCTGGCTTAGCATCACACTCTTAAAAAAGATATCCAGTCTGACAGTATGTATTTTCTATATACCCATGTTTATTGGCATTAATTATATTATCTTTCTTTAATTCTTTATTAGATGAGGCCTGTATTAGCTGATGCATTTTCTTGCCTCGCATTGATATCTTATAATTTACTCATATCATCACATTAACCGTTTAAAATCTTGGCACAACACTAGCTTTATTCCATTACTTATATCTTTTAAAGCTTCCTTCTCTTCCCATCTAAATCAGGTTCATGGGGGTTTTTTTGTTTTTGTTTTTTTGTGGGTTTTTTTAACCTATATGTCCTTGCTGGGTTCTAGGACTGTGGCTTTTGGGGCATCTATTGAAGCGTTATTAACAATTCCCAGTTATCATTCAGATTTTGTTGATGAAATATTTTCCCGCATGTATAGTTCAGAAATATGATTCAGATTTGTTATAGACTCCTTTTTAAATCAAGGTGAGGGTGGAGGCCATTTTTTTTTCAGTTTAGCTGACAACTAAACTTTTTTTTATTATGAGTTGCTCATTTCTATTTTATTCTTTTTTTTTATATGGATTGAAACCAGATACTTTTGGCAACAAGATTAGTGGAAAATCCAATTTTCCCATGAAATTTGATTAATACTTTTCAACAATCACTATTAAATACCTGAAAATCAAAACAAGCTTATAGAACTCCAGCCTTCCCATGAGTGACAAGTGTATATTCAATGCAATTTCAAATGGTCAGAAGTTTTTAAGTCAGGAAAAATAATGACAAAAAATATATTGTACAGGTTGGACCTCCCTGGTTTGGCACCCCTGGGACCCTTGGGACCCGTCCTGGATTAGGGATTTTGCTGGATGAGGAAGGGTAATTTTTGTCCTCCTGCTGCCGGCCCCACCTCCTGCCCTTCCATCCTACTGGGCTTCCTGGCTCCCCTGGACAGTCCAGCTGAGCCTCATGCTGGGCTTTTTGGCTGCTACCCCCCCAGCCCAGGTGAGCCACAGCCCAGCTCCTGCCCACCCGCCTCTTGCGCTCCTGCCCACCCGCCTCTTGCGCTCTCCTCTTCCCCCACATCATGCCAGGCTCTTGGCCTCCCCCCTGCAGAGGGCCAGGACTCTCTTATCCTGCAACATCTGAGGTCCTGCCAGACTACGGATGTTGCCGGACCAGACAGTTCCAGTTTATAGAGGTGCAACCTGTATTTGTTTTGGGCCCCTTACCTACAACATACTACAATACAGAACTCAGATAAGCCTATTCAAATATTAAACATTCCTTGTTTAAGAGATGTATCAGTTTGTCATGAGGTAACGTGAACAGAATTATCATAGTGTACCATTAAAAATGACTCATGATTATCTCATTATAGCTAAAACCAACCGTTAATAACTTTTCATTGTCATCTCTCTTAAGAACTTTTAATTGCCTTTTCTTTTAAGCTTTCTATCAACATAACAAAAGAATCATTACTGGTATGCTGCACAGAGAGCCAACCCACAATTATCAGCAAAGTAATTTAAAGAAATAATAAAGGGCAAATAGCTTCTCATACATTTGTAGAAGAGACATGCTATAATTATTGATAACAGATTTGAATGAAAGGCATAAATACATCACAATATGAATAACAAATCCATTTCAGGAAGTGCTTAGGCACAAAAATGTTCAGTTTATCTTGTAAATTAAAATTTGATTGTTAATATAAGTCTAAAAATTAAACAGCCAACTTCTGCAATCCCAACCTCATAGGTAAGTGGCATGGAAATCTATAACCTTTATTCTTGTCTTTTTTCTGTAGAATAAAGGGTTTGGAGGATGGGGAGAAGCAACTGACACTTTTTATTTCAGGTAGAGCTGTCAATTGGGATAAACTAATTTACAGGTGTTGAGAGAATGAATTTAGACAGACATATAGCAGATACAGGATGTAAATGCATATTTTTATATTTTTCATAGTCTAGTATTTTTGAAATATGAAAGTAAAATTGAAATTACAATTTCAGATTATGGCTACGTCTAGACTGCAGGCTTCTTTCAGAAGAAGCTTTTTTCGGATGAGAACTTCTGAAAAAACTTCTTCCGAAAGAGAACGTCCACACACAAAAGCCCATCGAAAAAGTGAGGCGCTTTTTCGAAAGAGAGCGCCCAGACTGATTGGACGCTCTCTCACATAAAAGGCCAACTGGAACCAGTTCAGGCAGGGCTTTAGGTCACCAGTTGGAGTGGGGTGGGGAGGAAGCCCCATCCCAGGGGGCTTGTGCCATCCCACCCTCAAACAGCCCTGCAGCTGGGGGGGGGGGGGGGGGGTGGTCTCGTAGAGATTGGCTCCTTGAGTGTTGGGAGGTGGAAGGCAAAGGGAGCAGGACAGGCACCTCCCAAGAGCTCAGGCACCCCCTCTCTCATTCTCTGATTGTGTGTTTCTTTGTCTCCTTCTGCAGGTGGTGAGGGCCATCAACTCGCTCCTGCTGTGGAGGGTCATCCATCTGGGAGACCTGGACATGACCATGGCCGGATTTGATAGCCTGGGGTTCCCGAACTGTGGGTGAGCCATTGATGGGACCCACAGCCCGATCTGCGCACTGGACCATCGAGTGGCTCAGTACATACATCGAAAGGGCTACTTTTCGATGGTGCTGCAGGCCCTGGTTGACCACCGGGGACATTTACAGATATTTTTGTTGGGTGGTTGGGCAGGGCACACAATGCCCGAGCCTTCAGAAACTCCAGCCTGTATTCCACGTTGGAGACGGGCACATTTTTCCCCCACCGTGAACTTGCCATTGAGGATGTGCAGATGCCACTGTGCATCATGGGGGACGTGGCCTACCCCCTCATGCCGTGGCTTATGAAGCCTTACACGGACCACCTGGATCCCAGCAGGGACCAATTTAATGCCCACTTGAACTGGGCCAGCATTCAAGTGGAGTGCACCTTCAGCCACCTCAAGGCACGTTTCCAGTTTCTGCTGTCCTGCCTTGACATGTGGGAGCACAAAATCCCCGAGGTGGTTGCAGCATGTGTCCTCCACAACATTGTGGAGAGGAAGGGGGAGGCTTTCCTCCTGGAGTGCGGTGCAGACACTGCCACGAGGGGTGAGCATTTGAGCAGCTGAGGACAGCTGCCATCCGCCAGGACCATCAGGCCGGGGTGCACATCCTGGAGGCCCTGAGGGAGAGGTTCTCTCAAGGACCCCAGTATCTCTCCCCAGGACCTTCTCCCTAGGGGCCTCTGGCTTGCGGCCCTCTCCCTTCCCCACCACAACTCCTTTGCCCTTTCCCTGACCTCTCAGTATACATACCTGTTTGGTTTTCCAAAAAATGAAGTCAGTATTTATGAAACATTCAGAAAAGGTGGGCAGAGGGAGGGGGGCTCATAACTGGGAGGGGGAAGGGGACTCAGGGCTGGGAGGAACATGGGGGGCGGCTTGATGTGCCACCTCAGGTGCGGGGATCTCATTGGAGATGGGGTTGGGTGGGTCCAGGGAGCACAGGCGGGTGGACAGGGAGTGGGGTGAGCGGGGCAGGGGTTGGCAGGGGGGCAAAGGGAGGGGGCATAGGCATCACTTGGGGAGGAGGCATGGGCATTGCTAGGGGAGGGAGCAGAGGCATCGCATGGGGAGGGAGCAAAGGTGTAGCGGGGGGGCAGGTGGAGGGGGAATGGAGGGTGGAAGCCAGAAGCAGCGGCATCTGGTGGGTGTGCCATCATGTGCGACGTGACGGCACACATGTTGTCACACCGCTGCATCAACTGGTCCCATGCGTGGTTCTGCCACTCCAAGTCCTCACGGACCTTATGCACCAGGGTCTGGTGGATGTCATGCAGGACACCTATGTGTCCCAGCTAGTGCATCAGCTCTTCATGGGTCCCCCAGGCTTTGGCAGGTGGCTGCAGTGGTATGGCTCGGCCCTCACTCCCAGCTGGTCCGGCTGTGGAGAAAACACAGAGGGAGAGGCGGTCAGTCATCCATGTAGACACTGTCCCTGAGGCTGTGCCCTCCTCTGTGAGTAGCGACCAACAGTCTCAGCCCAGAGGATGGAGATGTCCCAAGAGCAAGTGTAACCTTGAGTGGGCCAGACATCACTGCCCTTCTCCAGTGTCTAAAGAAACCCCCACTTCCACTGCAGTACTGGAGACCCAGAGTTTAGTCTGTTAGGAATTTCAGCAAGGACTGCCCAGTGTTAGCCTCCCTACATTCAAGTTCCAAAAGAAACTAACATAATGAATTTAAATTAAATAACTTTATAAAATGTTATGAAGAAACAAATATTCTAATTCTTACAACAGAACAGAACTATTTTACAATCCACAAATAATGTCTATAATTACACTAAACATAAGCAAAGAGAAAACTAGAAGTGAACTGTGAACAGTTCAGTCCACACAAACATAGTAGGAAAAGACTGAGAGGTTCCAAGAGTTTAGATTTAGTTCACCAAAGTCTCAGTTTGTGCCTCTGATATCAACTCTGCACTATGTGCTGAGTCTGAAGTCTCTCTCTCTCTACTTGCTTGTAGGGAATCCTCGGCTGGAGTCCAGGCAGATTCTTCCTCTGCTATGGTCACTGCTAGGCAGGCAGCTCACTGATTTAACTAGTCAGTTAGCTCGCAGATGAACAGACTTAAAGAAACCCTGCTGCTAAGTGCTGCAGAGTGAGGAACAGCAGCCAGTTCTCTGCTCCTGGCTTAGCTTCCTCCAGCTCACACAGGCCTTAGAAAAGGATCTGCCCTGCCTGCTTGCTCATGAAGTCTGACCCCAACTATTGGACCCACCTCCAGAAGCTTCTGGATGGAGGCTAAATCTGCCCTGCAACAGTAACACTCAACTCACTCCTACCTCCCCCACAGGGGTCTCTTAAAGGGATAGCTCCTATTAAGTGCATGGGTTACACAAGGCCACGTGTGGCCTTCACAGCAGGCCCAGCCTCACAGGGGCCCCGACGTGCCCACAGGACCATGCTGCCCACTTCCCACCCCGCACCTCTCCCAGTCCACAGACAAGCAGGCAAGGGAAGTGTTCAGCCACAGCGGGATCCCCTCATGGTGGCAGAGGAGCCGGGAGCAGCCTGGGCCTCCCTGGGGTTCACAAACACACCTGCGGCTTGTCGTGCTGTGTGTGGGAGCAGCTGTTGCCTCGCACATGCAGGCATGCCCGTGTGCTGTGTGCGGCACTCCTCGGTCTGTGTGGGGTCATGCCTGCACCCTTGTGGCTAGCCTACTTTTACCGGAGACTCCCTCTTTGCCCCTTCCTCCCATGGCAGGATGTGTGCGGCCTCCCCTGAGCCTGGCAGCAGGATCCCACCTGTGCTCAGGGGCTGCCTGCTGCGTCTGCATGCCGCACACTGATGCTGCACGTGGTTGCACATGCATGGACCGCAGCACAATGTCCAGCCTGAGCAACACTCACCCCCTGTGCCTTGTGTGCCCACCTCCCCTGCCCTGTGTGTGTTACAAAGTGAGACCACTCACCTGAAGATCCCTCCCAGGCCTCTGAGGAGGCCTGGGAGATGTCCTGGGTCACTGGCACCACCTTGAGGGACAGGATGACGTTGCCCGTTTCCTCCTCCTCCATTTCCTCCTCCTACACCTCTGGCTGGCCTTGGCCCTCTTCCTCCTCCTCCTCAAAGACTTCTGTCTGGGTGATGATGGAGGTCTCCAGGATGGAGTCCACCAAGATGAGTGGGGAAGACGTATCCCCACCCTCCAGGATCTGGTGGAGCTCCTTGTAATATGGGCAGGTGTGGGGTCCTGCCCCTGAGTGCAAGCTGCACTCTGTGGCCTGGACATATCCCTGGTGGAGCTCCTTAACTTTACTCCGGACCTTTTCCAAGTTTGGGGTTGGGTGTCCGCGCTCTGCCAGGGATTTGGCCATCCGGCCATAAATGTCCACATTTCAGCGCTTGGACCGGAGATCCTGCAAGGTCTCCTCCTTGACCCACAGTTCAAGGAGGAACAGGATCTCTGGCCTGGACCAGGATGGTGCGCACCTCTTGCTCCACCTGGGTGGGTCCTGGGACCCCTTGGGCTGCTCCCTGCTAGGTCCACAGGAGCCATGGGGGGCTTGAGGCTCGGCCATGGCTGGCAAGGCTTGTGGCAGGGATAGCCGCGTGGTGGGGTGCTATTCTGAAGTTGGGTTCCTGGCACAAGGCTTGTCCAGGGTGCCTGCAGCTTTAAGAGGGGCCAGGAGACAGGAACTATAGAGTCCTGATTAATTTGGACAGCGTGGCCACCTGGGCACCTGTGCTATTTCCTGGAGGCCTCTTCTTTTGAAAAAAATCCCTCTTCTCCGTCCACACATTCCTTTTTTCCGAAAGAGCACTTTCGGAAAAAGTCTTTTTCCTCGTATAATGAGGATTACCAACGTCAGATAAACCCCTCTGTTCTTTCAATTTACTTTTGAAAGAACGCAATTGCAGTGTGGATGTTCCTCAAGTTTTGTCAGAAAAATGGCCATTTTTTTGACAAAATTCTGTAGTGCAGACATTCCCTATGTAGCAAGCTATTAGATCACATTTCTGGCTGTTTTTTTTTTAATGTCATTTTTGTTAATAAAAAAGATGAATTTCACTTGAAAATGGGCCTGTATTTTCTCAACAATCAATTTATTTTAGCAAAATTTTCTAAAAGGGGTCCATCTTCAAGTTTATAATTAAATGAAAAAGATTCCTTGAATGTCAAACAAATGTTCATTTTGTTTCAAGTACCTCAGATCTCTTTATAAAAGATCTTGATGTTTTCCTAAGTTTTCCAGCGTATATTAACAAAAAATATGCACTAGTTCCAACATTTTCTCTTCTCAAACACGGCTTGCCTTACTTGTCCAATGCTCTCCTTATATGTGCTTTTCATCACTCACAAAGTTACTTATTCATTTCAAAGCAAGCAATAAGAATAAATAAACATGCCAATGAAATATGTGAATTCTGGAATGAATAATCAAAATGAACTAGTCTAGCAAATGGTATTGTCCCTACCCTCGACTTCAGAAACCAAATTGCAGCTTGAACTGTAAGTTCAAAGATCTATTTGTGCAGCAACATTAGAGCACCATCAGAAATTGTGTTAGCCTGTATCTTTAGACCTTGGCTGGGATGCTCATTTCAAAATACTGTCTCTTTACTAGAAGGGCCTTAGATGTTTATTGGGAGAGTTTATTGGGAGAGCACCTATGTACTGCAATCTAGCATTAGAGAGTTCAGCTCCCATGATGGCTTGGGGAAAAAGAATTTGAAGGCTTCCCTAGACCAGAGGAGAGGCTATTGCTGTGCCTGGAGCTGAATGAGGTGGGCCTGCAGTGAAGGAATTGTGAATAACTCCACCGTTGTTTGGGACAGTACTTTCAAGGGAAGGACCATAGCAGAGCGACTGAGTGTAACAGGGTGATCTTTCCATCAAACTTGGACCCAGAGATTCTGACCTTAGGTGGGGCCAGCTCCTATCATCAGATGAATTGTGTCTAGGACTCCAAAATCCAGAGAATTGTCCACTCCGTGGTGGGGTTCCCGGTGGCCCTGTGAATGGTAGGTAGATAAGTTTCAGTTATTACTGTATATGACATTTGTTAATTGATTTTATTCAACTCCTGTGGACTTAAATTAGTAGTGACATTTAATCTTAGTCTGTTATACCCTGTTTCTTTAAGTTATTAAGTAAAGGTATGTTAACTAATTTAAGTTTATCAGGTCTATATTTTTTATAATTAGTATTTTTGAATTAGACCTATGCAATACATTACTACTACTATTATTATAAGAATAAGTTTATTCCTGAAGTTTCCCAAAACAGGCCATTGACTGCATATAGGGGCCAGCCAGGTAAAGGCCTTCCTCGCTATAAGTCCAAGATACATTCAAAAAAACTTGGACTTATAGCAGAACAACTTAAAGCGGGGAATTTTTTCCCCATGGCTGACTTCCATTTGTGCAATTTTTTTTTTTTTTTTGCTCTACTTAAGAGCTGGGAATGGAAGGACTAATAACACATCAGTTCCTACAAGCTTCAATGACTTTAGTGCAGAACGGATGTATACTGTGAGGTGACTTATAGTGCGGACACCCTGTAGAGGCACTGCCAATTTAAAATTCCACTAGGAGTAAAGGGACTGGAGCAGAGGGATGTATAGAGGATTCTCACCTATCCAACATCGCCACTGAGATTCTGAGGGACTCCTTTAATGTCAAGAATATCAGGCACCCAGGCACACTGGTGTGTGCTGCCTGCTCCCAAGTAGCCCAGGGAGGAAAGAGGGGTTACAGCTGTGTAGACATACCCTTACGCATCAGGAAGCTTAGAATCAGATGTATATATATGGGCTTATCTAGACTACAGGGAATGGTCAAAAGAAGATATGCAAATTCTGCGGGAATTTGCATATCTTCTTCCGATCGCACATTTGAAAGCTCTGCTTTCGAAAGTGAAAGTAATTAAGATGTAGCTTTTTCGGCAAACCGCTCCCTTTATCGAAAAGTCGCTCTTCCTCAAAAACGGAGGTTTACACGGCTTTTCGAGAAAGGGGGAAGTTCGCCGAAAAAGCCACATCTTAATTACTTTCACTTTTGAAAGCTCTGCTTTCGAAAGTGCTATCGGAAGAAGATATGCAAATTCCCACAAAATTTGCATATCTTCTTTCGACAGTTCCCTGTAGTCTAGATGAGCCCTTAGAGGCAAATTTCATTTCAAGTTCACCTTTGGATGGCTTAGCTCCAGCTGACTCTGACCCCAGCTGACTATCTAACCTAGAGGGAGCGGAAATGAGCTGTGGCATACAATGCTGTGTCTTATAAAGGTCTAGGAATAATACAGCAAAGAAAATACGATCTTTCAGCCTGATGCCAAGAAAAAAAAATAAAGCCAAAACTGCCTTCCAGTATAAAGAGAGAATATTGCTATGCTACATACCCTTGATGGAACCACACATCATGTGCAGGGTTGGTTTCTTACAGTTCAGGGAGGATGTAGAAAATACAGTGAAGGATTTGAAAAGTGATGTAAGGATTCAGATGTAGAAAATAGAAAGAATTTGATGGATCTAAACTTGCACTAGTGATTGTGAAGACACAATCACTGTTTGCAATGCATGTTCTGGTGATGTGACAGAAAAATGAAACTAAGAAACTATTTGAAGACTTAGAAAAGGATAGGACAACAAGCAGTGGCCCAAAACTAGAGAAGGAAACATTTGAGCAATATAACAAAATCCTGTGATTAACAGTGAAAGCAACAAAGTAGTTGAATAAATTACCAATGAAGGTGGGATACACAGGACTTCCTATATTTCAAACAGGTTAGATAAAACAGTAATGAATATTTCTGCAAAATACTGACAGTCAGAAAGTGAATCTCAAATAAGCCTTTTGGCGTTGTCATTTAAGATTCATTAGTGTTTGTTTTCCTGTGCAATGTCCTAATTTTCTTTTATAATTACCTCTGAAACAGCTCTTAGTACTATAATATGATATTTTTGCAGTGTACCACTCCTATAGAAATGTTTCCTCTCTAGGATCCACTTTCAATGTTATATATCATATGTTGTATCAGTTCTAACCCCCAAGGATTTAAATGCTTACTTGTGTTATGAATTAGTTTATTTATACTCTCCACTGCTTGAACTGTCTCTTTGAAATGGGATCCAAAAAATGTCATTATGACTATAGAGAGAAGCTTCAGATAATGAACTCTGGACCCCTGTAGGGCTGTTTCCTCTGTGTCTTCTTTATTTTTTACAGATTTATGAATGAAAGAACCTTTGAATTTCCCCTTCACTCTTTCTTCTTTGGAAATATGACAGTGGCAATATAGTAGTAATACAAAAACTGAGATAAAAAAGCTCTGACCTCAATGAGCCCAGTGGATCCATGTTTTATAAAAGGGGGGGGATGTCATTTCAGACATTTCAATGCAATAGAGAAGCTTAAAAGAAGCATTTTAAGAAAAAAAAAGACTGAATTTTAAGGAATAAAACAGAAGTAGGGGAAATGGAGAGAAGAATTTAATCCTTAAGCTTAGAAGATTTGCAGATCAATTAGGCTTTGCTGTTTTCCAGGACACTTCACCAACCCTCATCTCATCTCATCTCATCTAATCTCAAAGGCCTTTCCATTTCTTATGACCCAGAACAATAGCAACTAGGATTCTGGTCATTTAGTGCATGCAGAAGGCCTGAAGCAACTAAACTACTTGAAAATTACTACACAGAAGAAATTATCCTCCATTCCCCTTGCCCTGCCTCTGTTCCCTGGTCTGTAAAATAAGGGTAACACTTCATGTAACACGATTAAAGTAAACATTGTTTCCTCCCCCAAATATATGGGACAACTGAGACACAGAATTGGTAGGACACAAGCCTTAGATTCACTGTCTCATGGGAACTAATGGGAGTTAATAGCGGGTTCTATCTTGGGTCTGATCCCTTTTCCTCCCAGGCTTCCTATGTAACCTTAGGCATAGCATGTAACTTTTAAGAGCCTCGGAAATCAGGGCAATGATATTGACCTAGTCTCTCAGTAAGGCCGGCAGATGTGGTAGTGAAGCCCAGCACATTCACTCCCAATACGTTTTTGATTCTTTGTAAACCTCCAAACAATTTTAGAAAACCTATTTTCACAACATTTTGTTGAAATTGTCCAGATTTTGTAAAATTGCTTGTTTCACAAAACTTTCCTGAAGTTGAAAACAAAGGTTAATAATAAAAAATTGGTCATTACCACATTTTGCCTAATGCTAATTATGAGAATGTGAATGCACATTTTTCCGCACTTTCCAAACCTACTAACTTAATACACTTATATTGGCTGAACCATTAGTGTTACTACCATTAGCATTTAATTCTTCCTTCCAATGGACACCCAGAATAGTTTGTGGTAACATAATGTTAACATGACATAGGGGCCATAGTGCCAGCATTAATGGTGCTAATATCTATCCATATATTTTAGAAATGTGCACCTGTATATCTGTGAGTTTGTTTGTTCCAGAACTCCTCCTAAACGATAAGAGCTAGGACCACCAAATGTGGTACAGAGCTTCCTCTTATCCTAACTTAAAGCAATGTCAGGGTTTGGTTGTTCCAGGATGTCATGGCTCAATCCCCCAACCTGACACTATGTGTGCAGGGACCGGGAGCCAGCTAACCGAATAAACTCTGCAAAACCTCTCTGTGATTCCCAGAGACAAACTTATTCAATCTCAGTCCCTCTGAGAGTCAAAAAACCCCAAAACAAAACCCAAAATAAAACAAACCAAGACTGTTTCCTCGCTGCCACCACCCAAATGATTCCAAGAAAATATAAAACAAACCCTTTTCCAGGGAAGAGATCACTTGGGAAATCCCCTCCCTAAGGTAAAGCTTTGCCCCCTATGCCAACCTCTGTTTTCCGTGGAGTAGGGAAAAACAGAGGGAATCCACAGACAACAATGGACTCTGTCCTTGTAACTAGGCACGTAGTCCCAAGGACACAACAATCAACCAATTAGAATAAAAAGAAAACTATTTTATTATCAAAACAAAACTACTGTTGTAAGCATAGTAAATTGGCTAGGTGGTACATAGCCACAATTGATTTAGACTCAGGGAAAGTCCCTGGGTTGGAATCCTTAGTTACAAAAGAAAAAAAAACAATTAGCCAGCTCAGACATAATTTCCAAACCCCCAAACAAGGAAAACAACAAATCCTGATGGACTATCTAAACTTTTCTCTACTTACACATTTCAAGAAGTCCGTTCTTGGAAATAGAAGCATCTCCCATCTCCCTCAATACCTGGGAGAAACTACTCTGATCTCAAAACAAAGAAGAGAGAGAGAAAACCCCTCTTTTCCAGTTTGAAATTCCTACCTGCATTGTTATTGGATGATTGCCCGAACCCCCCCAGCTGACACCTTTGATAGGTACCTGAGTTAACCCCTTAGTCACCGGGTGCTGGTCAGCACTCCTTCTGATCATGACACAGGCAAACATAAATTGCCAGGAATGGGATTGTTTTCCATAACATGGAAGGGGAAGGGTCACAGAGAGGAGGGACATGACACTGAGAATGGCCATGGGGGCATCGAGTGCAGGGGAGAGCTATACTGCAGAGTGAAAACTAGGGGCAGCTGCACCACTAGGAGAATGGACCAGTGGGGGCTGGAGCTCACCATTTTTCCTGTCACCCAGCTGGATAAGTGGAGCTCCTACCCCAAACCATTTCTCCCCCTGACTCTTGGCCACAGCGACAGGGAGGGCTGGGGGGGACAAGAAGGCCCCTGCCAGCTGTGGGATTGGGAGGAAAGAGAAGATCTCTGCTAGCCAGGGAGGCTGGGGGGAGACAGAAGGCCCCTGCCATCTGGGAGAGCTAGGGGGAGAGAGAAGACCCCTGCTGGCTGTGGGGCTTAGGTGCAGACAAAAGGACCATGCCAGCCAGGGGAGCTGAGGCGGGGGAGAAAAAGCTCATGCTGGCTGGGGGCGGGAGTAGGGGGGTGAAGAGGAGAGAGAAGGCACCTGATGGCTGGGGGCATCTGGGGAAGGGAGAAAAGGCTCTGCTGGTATGGGGGGTGGGAAAGAAAGCTCCACCAGATGGGCCCCCCCATCTTTAGCCCCTGCTCATGCACCAACCCTTACTCTCGCACACACACCCCTCACATCCCCAGATCCCTGGTCCTAAGCCCCTCCTCAACTGCCCACTCCTGCAGCTCCAATAACCCCCAGCCTCCTACCCTGCCCCCTCTCATCCACAAGGCCTTGCCCTGACTCCTGTCCCCAACCCCCGCAAAATGCCAGCTCCCTTCCCTAAAGGACCTGGACAGCCCCAGGTAAGTCTTCTAGGATGCATTCCTCCACCCTCACTATTTGCAGTTTGGTGTAGAGACAGAGTAACTAACTGAGTTCTCAGGCAATAAGTATCTATCTGATCCAAAGGCCCAAGCATATATTATTTTTGACTGATAGGGAACTAACTTGGTTAAGTCCACCAACTGAACAATGGATACGAATAGAGATTCTTGCAAGCTTGAAGCATCTACAGGGTCTCAACAAAAGCCCTGACCTTTTCAAAGTTCTTACCTTCTTGACTGACTTCTGGTCATTAAGACAGGGAAGAGTGGAGAATCTCTGCAGCATACAAAGTGCTAGTCTCAAGAACCTGATTTGAATCCAAGGTTGTTGGGACACTGGAATGAGGTCATGCCCTCACAAGGCCTGAGTAGGAAAAGGGACCAGTGAACCCTTTGACAGGCTGAAATGGAGAAGAGTCCATATTGTTAAGGCCTAAAGGCTGATGAAGCACAGAATGGGAAGGAGTTGGCATAGGCATAAAAAAAGAGGAAGGTAGAGGAAGTAGAAGAAGGAGCTCTACAGCTATTCCATAGAGAAGAGGAGATTTGGCAAGAGGCCAGGAGGAAATCTAAGGGGATAGCACACTCTGGAAACCACCCTTAAGTTACAGACTTTGGTAAGAAGCTTAGAGGGGATGAGGTAGCCCCAGAAAGCAGAGAAGGTTTCAATGGTAACCCAAGATGGGCTAAAGTAAAAGTAGGAAGCACTACAGGGAAACAGAAGGAGAGTGTAGGACTGCAGACTTTGGTTTAGTCATTGTGTCCCTAGACCATCAATGCTGGAATGATGGTGCGGGTCCTGCTGCACACCCTAGCTTGAAGAATTTTGCATTATATACAAGATTCACAGTTGGGTTCAATGGCTCTCAGCATCTTCACTATAAAAATAGTTCTAGCACCTCTACCCAAGGGTGAAGTAGTGGACGGGCCAGTTTCCTTACTAGCCACTGGTGAAGTGGCACAGTCTTGACAGTGAAGCTGAATACTGCCTGAGGTCATGGACATTTGGTATTGCATGTACAGGAAGGCTCTGCCTTCCCAAACTGCCTGACACATGGCCCTGCCCATTCTCCACCTTCAGGCCCCCTCCTGCCTGTTCTTCCCATGGCAGAGGTTGGGGCTGTGTGAAACCACTTGTCCTTCTGGGTCTTGGGCTGCTTCAGCCACCCAGTGATGGGGGTTGTGGCTGCTCTGGCCATGCTACCTGCCCAACACTGGGACTGGCAGCTCAGATGTGGGGGTTCCTCATAGGCTGGGGGAAGGGCTGGCTAGGGGTTCAGACCAGGGAGATTGGAGCTGTGCCACCCAACACTCCAAGGCCAGGAGAATTTGGGGCCAATCCACTCCACCACCTCGTGCTACAGGGCTGGGGCCTTGCATCCCAGCTATCTGGAACTCTGGAGCAGGGACAGGCTGGGGCCATGCCACCTGGCTCTTTGGTGCTCTGGGGCTACTACTTCAGGGAAGGGACCAGTGGATTGTGGGAATGGAGACCTGGGACTGGATTGTGGTGGGCATGGAAGGAGCAGGGTATCAGGCTGAAGGGACAGGTCTCAGGGATAGCTTTCCCAAGCTAGGGTCCACCCACCCGCCTGCCTGAGATAGTTTGAGGGCTTTGGTACCTAGCAGAGGAAAAGTATATTGGTCAAGACACAAGTAAGAAGCACCCTAAGTCACAAAGAAGGCACCATCAAGTTCAAAGAAAGAAACTGCAGAGTAAGCAACTGGGAACATGGAATCAGAAAACTGTTTTGAAGAAAGGAATATTTTCATGGGGTTGCAGTCTCATACACAATGAAGACAAATCAGGATTACTCTCTGCTACCCTGGCTTGCAACTATAGAGCCTAATTTAGGCCTTTTGATTCTTTATAGACTGAAGACAAAAGTTTTGATTACAAGGGAGACCATTTTAGCCTGTCAATACATTTACAACAAATACATTTTATATCCATCCTATTTGTAGTTGTTGTTATAATATCCAAGTTACCTTAACCTTTCAAAAATAAACTGTCTACATACTTTCCTTTTGGCAAAAATAGTCTCGTGTCTGCCAAAGAACCTCTATCCATCAGAATAAAATCTATTTCCTACTTGTTAATTAGAAAAATCTCCAAGTATTCAAAAAGGAGAAAAAAAACCAAGCCAGTGGGAATTCTAATGAAATATAAATAATAGTTGGACTGTGAAGACTTAATTGTAACTCTAAATAAATATACGTGCTATGATACGAGCATTTCAGTAGTAGGTTCTGATCCAGAACAGGCTTACATGAAATGTTTGGTGGTCTCAATCAAGTTTCTATTATCACTTGACTCTGCTCACCAAACATGGGATGTATGTGTCTCTTTATACATAAACCACACATACAAACTGCACAAGAGCATTACCATTTACCGATATCTATAGTCAAATGTATATAAACACTTCTGTACTCAGGGATTATTTTTACTTATTTATAAATTTGCCAGTCATTTGCCTTTCTTACTGAAACTTGAATTATTTATTGTCATCAAAGAATTTTTTTTTGTGAAAATTTGAGCAGACCCGATTCAGCCACCTTTGATATCAGAATGAAAACAAATACCTTTTTCATTAATAATAGAATTTTACTTTTTTTTTCTGGAGCACTGACATGAGAACTGTGGGCACCCAGAATTTCTGACCTGAAGGGCAGTTAGATTTAAGGTTTTCAATAGCAAGTAATAATTTTATTGAACTTGTTACTTTTTCACTTGTAAAAAATGTGTTTACTGATTACTACAGACAGCACAATGCACCCAAAAGTTTGAATGAGTCCGTTTTGGGTTGGGTTTTTTTTTTTTTTTCTCATCCCATGCATGCTACCCATTGCAAAGAGACCAGTAATTTGGTATTTCAGGATCCTGTCCTAAATGAATGTAGGAAGAACAGAAGGATGCAACATTTCTTGAAGAAAACAAATTAATATAACTTGTAAACCTCACAATAGGTTATGTACATAACATTTTACACTGATTATATGCTAGTGCTTTGAGAATCAGATCAGGTCCTTTTATTTCATATAACCACTCATTTCTGGAACATTTGTAGGCATCCATTGTATTCTGTCCTTGTTGCTAAATTTGCTGTTCAGAGGCACTTACACTTGATTTTGTCTCCTTCATGAAAATTCAATCCCTACAATAGTCATTAGTTCACTTTTCAGTGTATATTGTTTCAAACTTTAAGCACAGTATGTTACCTGAATTGGCAGATAAAGAGGAGAAATTACATGAAGGGATATGGCTTCTTAGCTATATAATCTACCTTTCCATTTCAAACATGTCCATCTCCACCATGTTATTATAATCTGCAAAGGACTGTATTTTTTCCAACTGTTTCAGAAATGCCTTCCAAATGAGCCCCGGGAGGAGTACATTATAGTATCCCAAGAGGGAGGTAACAACAAGATGGAATGCTATTTAAAGTTCTCATCCATGAATACTAGAAACAAATCACTTGGCAAGACAAAGAATAAAAGTCATTTATTGTCACACTTTCTGTTTTTGTACCTAGGAATAATGATGGATTTCCCTGTTCTCCCTTTGGATTTATTCATCTCATTCCTGCAAACATCATGTCACCCTGCCTCTTCCTCCTGAAATTAAAAATTAAATATATTTTCTCTCTTCAGATAAAAAGAATAAAATATATTAATATGAAGTAGGGGACTATAGTAGAAGTCTATAAAATCATGACTACTGTGGAAAAAGCAAATAAAGAAGAGTTATTTACTCCTTCCCATAACACAAGAAATAGGGGCACCAAATCAAATTAATAAATAGCAGGTTTAAAACAAACACACAACACAGTCTACCTGTGGAACTCCATGCTAGAGGATGTGGTGAAGGCCAAGACTACAACAGGATTTAAAAAAAAGAGCTAGATACATTCATGAAGGAGAGCTCCATCAATGGCGACTAACCATGATGGGCAGGGATGTATCCCTGTCCTCTGTCAGAAGCTTGAAATGGGTAACAGGGGACAGATCACTTCATGATTATCTGTTCTGTTCATTTATCTGGGACACCCAGCATTGGCCACTGTCAGAAGACAGGATACTAGGTTAAATGGACCTTTGGTCTGACCCAGTATCTCTGTTCTTATGCTCTTATGAGCATACACTAGGCTACAGAGGTCTTGGAATATCTAAGCCTTCAAGGATACATAGGTTAATGCCTTAAAGTGATGTATAATACTGCAAATATGCACCATACATATTCACACATTTTATCATCTTCTTACAACTAGAATACTTATTTTCTTCCTACACATTCATTTCAACTTCCTTCCTTTCCTCAGCTTTTCCTATGGAATGATGATTATATGGTTAAGATCCCAATGAAAAAAATAAAAAGCTGCAAGTGACTTGTAACTGTCAACTCTCGATTCCCTGTGACACATATGTTTTGTTGATAGGTCAAATGAGAAAAGCTCCCCAACCCAATGAAAAAATGTTCTCGCCTCCCCCATACTTTTATGATACCAGTTTTTAAAATGATGCATTTCTGTATATATGGTAGAGACACTGTGTAGAGCTCAGCTTGCTAGGTCACTAGACTTACAGCCTCAGGGCCCCTTCCTAAGAGGATCAGGTTTAAAGATTAAAGGTTATTTACCAGTCCTGATCCAATGTCACTTGTGGATTACAAGGTGCCCAGCTGTGGATTACAAGGTGCTTCATGCTGAGTCTACATTCCAATTGCCTTGAAAGTATCCATATACCATGATGAGTGGGGGTATGTCTACACTACAGCACTAATTCGAACTAATTTAATTCGAATTAGTTAATTCGAACAAAGCTAATTCGAATTAGTGCATCTAGACCTAAAAACTAATTCGAATTAGCGTTTTGCTAATTCGAACTAGCATGTCCACATTGAGCGGACCCTGAACCGAAGTTAAGGCTGGCCGGAACCAGTGCCAGCAGGGCATCAGGTTAGGACTTAGAGTATGGAGCTGCTGCCTCAGGCTAGCCGAGGGCTGTGCTTAAAGGGACCCGACCCCCACCCCGGACAGACAGTTCTCAGGGTTCCCGGCTTGTCTACCTCGATGAGGACAGCAAAGCAGTCCTGTCTTGGAGTGCCCTGAGTGCCCACACTCGGCACATCACAGCACTCGGCCATCAGCCCGGCTGCACTTGCTGCAGGCTGCCATCCGGGGGTGTCAATCGGGGGGCTGTCAGGATCCAGGAGGCCCTGCAGGAGAGCTTTCATCCCGAGGAGCCCGCAGAGCCACCCCAGTCCTCCCCATCAGGGGCTCGTGCCTCATTACTCCCTCACCTCCTTCTACTTACCCCTCCCTAGCCCCCCTTCCTGATGTAAAAAATAAAGGACACGTGTGGTCAAAAATAGAAACTCTCTTTATTTAACAAAACTGGGGGTGAGGGGAGATGAACCTCTGGGGAGACTGGGAAAGGAGGTGGGAGAGGGGACGAGAGAGGGTGGGAGAGGGGAGGGGGAAACCTGGGAGGAGGGAGCTGGAAGGAGAAGCCAGGGGAAGAAGGAGGAGGAAGTATAAAACTATGGTACGCCATATCTTCAGTACTGTGTACAGATGTGGTCTCCTCACCTCAAAAAGATGTTTTGGCCTTGGAAAGGGTTCAGAAAGGGCAACTAAAATGATTAGGGGTTTGGAACAGGTCCCATATGAAGAGAGGCTAAAGAGACTGGGACTTTTCAGCTTAGAAAAGAAGAGACTGAGGGGGGATATAATAGAGGTCTATAAAATCATGAGTGCTGTGGACAGGGTGCATAAAGAAAAGTTCTTCATTAGTTCCCATAATAAAAGGACTAGAGGACACCAAATGAAATTAATGGGTAGCAGGCTTCAAACTAATAAAAGAAAGTTCTTGTTCACAAAGCAAATAGTCAACCTGTGGAACTCCTTGCCACAGGAGGCTGTGAAGGCTAGAACTATAACAGAGTTTAAAGAGAAGTTAGATAAAGTCATGGAGGTTGGGTCCATGGAGTGCTAATAGCCAGGGGGTAGGAATGGTGTCCCTGGTGTCTGTTTGTGGAAGGCTGGAGATGGATGGCACAAGACAAATGGCTTGGTCATTGTTTTCGGTCCATCCCTTCTGGGGTACCTGGTGTTGGCCGCTATCGGCAGACAGGCTACTGGGCTAGATGGACCTTTGGTCTGACCCAGTACGGCCGTTCTTATGTTCTTATGTTCTAAGCTCAGGGCTCAGGGTCGGGGGTCTCACTGGACCAACTTGATTTTCATGCAAACCTGCTCCTGGGTTCGCATGTGGCCTTTGGTGGCCAGGCTGGCAGCTATCCTGCCCTGGACGGCCACTTTCCTGTGCCTAGTGCGGAGATCGTGGACGTTGGAGGCCTCCCCCCAAACCTGGATGAGGTCCACGATCTCTGCACTAGACCAGGTGGGCGCCCGCCTCTTGCGGCCCCGGGCAGGCTCCTGGGAGCCACCAGCCTGGTCCTGGGAAGAGGCGGAGGGCTGGGTGGCAGCGGGTGGCTGGCTCATGCCGTGCCAGGTGCAGGGTCTGCTGGCTGGGTGCTGGCAGGCTTGCACCTGGCACGGGACTGTAGCCAGACCGTGGCTCTTTAAGGGCTCCGGGGCCAGGAGGGGGGCAGAAGAGTTTCCCTGGCTTGGCCCAGAGTGGCCACCAGGGCAACCTGGGAAGGGCTAGCCTCCAACTAGTTCGAATTAAGTGGATACACAGCCCTTAATTCGAACTACTTAATTCGAACTAGGCGTTAGTCCTCGTAGAATGAGGTTTACCTAGTTCGAATTAAGCACTCTGCTAGTTCGAATTAAGTTCGAACTAGCGGTTTGCATGTGTAGCGCCTATGATAGTTAATTTGAACTAATGGCTGTTAGTTCGAATTTGTAGTGTAGACATACCCTTGCATTCTACAAATAGAGATAGATATATTTTGAAGTTCATAAAGAAGTTAGATGATTCAACAAGACCTGATCTAATATGAATTAAACATGGATTTA
The DNA here is from genome assembly GCA_019425775.1 of Rafetus swinhoei. NCBI lineage: Eukaryota > Metazoa > Chordata > Testudines > Trionychidae > Rafetus > Rafetus swinhoei. Next base: position 29,511,500 of record CM033424.1, on the reverse strand, counting down.
AGGAAGAATTAATCATTTAACAAATTAAATAATATTATTTTAAATGGAAAATACATCATTACAAATAGAATTAACTGACAAGGGCAACTAACTATGGGTATGTCTACACTAGCTCGTTAGTTCGAGCTAGGTAGGCAAATGAGGGCAACCGGAGTTGCAAATGAAGCCTGAGATTTAAATATCCCGGGCTTCATGTGCATGTTCCCGGGCGCCGCCATTTTTAAATCCCCCTTAGTCCAAACTCCATGCCCGCGGCTACACGCGGCACGGAGTAGGTAGTTTAATTAAAGATCCTAATTCAAACTACCATTACTCCCCGTGAGTACCTGAACTTGCGAACAGGTGAGTGCTAACAGGGAGTTTAGAGAGGGAGTTCTCCAGGTAAAGGAGAAGCAGATACAGGACTCTTGAGGGAAGTGTGTGTTGTTATTGGGGCTTTCTTACTGTGTGCTGAGCTTGTGTTTGTGAGTGAGGGTTGCTGCGTGGTGGTGGTGTTGGGTTTTTTTTTCTCACTTCCCCTTTGCCCTCCCCCTCCCTTTCATGGAGTGTATGCTGTGATTGGCAGGTGGAAACTGTTGGCTTCTAATTAAAGTTTGAATTCTAGAAGCCTCTGCTAATTGGCTGAGCCTTGGTAGGGGGAAGGACTTTCAGGCACTCCAGGGCTTTATAAGGCAGTGGGCAAGCGACCAAGGAGCTTGCGAACAGGTGAGTGCTAACAGGGAGCTTAGAGAGGGAGTTGGGAAGGGGAGAGGGAAGGGCATGAGGTTCTCTTGCCTTTATTTTCAAATCCCTTCTCCCGGACAGCAGCGATGGATGGTGATAGGTCTGCTGTTGTTACCTGCACGGACGGAGTGTGCCATGTTTGTCTTCCTCCCGGAAGAAAGAACGGATTTCATCTGCACTAAATGCAAGCTGGTCACCATTTTGGAAGAAAAAAATTAGAGGACTGGAGGCCCAAGTGTCGACCCTACGCTCGATCAGAGAGGATGAAGACTTCCTCGATAGAAGGCAGCGTTTAATCCTTCAAGCACGGCAGGCGGAAGAGCCAGAGAGGGCAGTACGGGACCAGGAAGAGAATTGGCAGCATGTAACTTCTGAAAGGGGAAAAAGGCCAGCATGGGAATCCCCCAATGCTATAGAGGTAAGTAATCGCTTTCAGGCTCTCTCCACAGGCTCTGAAGTGCTGAATGCTTTGCAAGGGACCTCACAAGGAAGAAACCGCAAGGGAACACCATCTACTGGAAGGCATGGGATGCGTAGTCCTAGGGATGGGGGTTCTTGGCTGTATCGTTAGTTCCCACGTGGAGAAGCAGGAAGGGGTAGCGATCCGAAGGTTTGATCAGTTTGGTAAGCCTCTCAGTCACATCCTGAATCAGCTCGGTAAGCAGCACACCTCTCGAGATTCCAGGTCCGGACGGCAGAGGATGGCTCAGTCCCTCTTAAGAGGAGTCCCGACCACCACCACCCGTCGTTTTCTTTTGGGGTGGTGGCCGTGGAACCCCATCCCTAGGACTATGCATCCCATGCCTTCCAGTAGATGGTGTTCCCTTCCGGTTTCTTCCTTGTGAGATCCTTCCAAAGCATTCAGCACCGCAGAGCCTGTGGAGAGAGCCTGAAAGCGATTACTTACCTCTATAGCATTGGGGGATTCCCATGCTGGCCTTTTTCCCCCTCCAGAAGTTACATGCTGCTAGTTCTCTTCCTGGTCACGTACTGCCCTCTCCGGCTCTTCCGCCTGCCGTGCTTGAAGGATTAAACGCTGCCTTCTATCGAGGAAGTCTTCATCCTCTCTGATCGAGCGTAGGGTCGACACTTGGGCCTCCAGCCCTCTGATTTTTTTCTTCTAAAATGGCGATCAGCTTGCACTTAATGCAGATGAAATCCGTTCTTTCTTCCGGGAGGAAGACAAACATGGCACACTCCGTGCAGGTAACAACAGCAGACCTATCACCATCCATCGCTGCTGTCCTGGAGAAGGGATTTAAAAATAAAGGCAAGAGAACCTCACGCCCTTCCCAACTCCCTCTCTAAACTCCCTGTTAGCACTCACCTGTTCGCAAGCTCCTTGGTCGCTTGCCCAAGGAGCCTTATAAAGCCCTGGACTGCCTGAAAATCCCTCCCCCTACCAAGGCTCAGCCAATCAGCAGAGGCTTCTAGAATTCAAACTTTAATTAGAAGCCAACAGTTTCCACCTGCCAATCACAGCCAATCACAGCACCAGCCAATCACAGCACACACTCCATGAAGGGGAAGGGGAGGGCAAAGGGGAAGTGAGAAAAAAAAAATTAAATGCTGCTTGTTGAACAGAACAGGGATCTTGAGGTGTAACTGGTACGATGTACATGTGTGTTCCTTTAGGAGAAGCAGGTCTGTGAGCTCAGTGGAACTGAGGCTCGGTACTCCAGGTGGATGTTCAGAAGGCTTGGGGGGTTGCAGTGTGCCTATTGCATAGTGGAGCCTGTGTGTGCAGAGAGGAGAGTGTTTGTATTGCCCATTAAAATCAAAGGGCTGACCCCTGGCATGTACAGACTTGTTTTTATGAGATACAGGATCCTTCACACCATTTTTTTTTTTTAAATCTAATTGCTGCTTCTTAGCCCCTGTTATCCAAGGGCTTGGCTTATAACCAAAGTTGACTTGTTTTGCAGTCATGGAATTGTGTCTTTTTGGCCACCTGACCTTAAAATCTATATATCTATGGAAAAATGGCTTTCTTAAGAAACAAAGCTAGTGTTAGAAGCAAATCAGGGAAAGCAGCAAGTATTTCTGACTTCGATTCTTTTGCTTTAATCATTGGACCATCCTAACACAACTGCTAATACAAAATATATTGTAACTAAATGACTTTCCTGGCTTCTCTTCATCCTAAAATTTCAAATACTGTTAACTACATTTGAGTTAATGAAGCATATTTGACCGACTGTGATAGTTACTTAGAAAGACATTACAGCTGAACCATGTTTAATTTGGGTACTGGCAGAAATCAGGTACAATATCTACACATCATAGTAAAATCAATATAAAATCTAATTAGAAAATCAAAAGGACACATTTGTGTCTTATTTGCCGGCAGACTGAGCTCTCAGACTTTCGACAGCCATGAATAATTAAAATGTTGGGGGAAAAGATGCATCTTGGCAACATTACTTGATTCACATTTTGAACAAAACAATCAAGTCACCGTTCCCTCAGGAGCAGCCCTTAATCGCTGAAAAGAGATTATTATAAACAATTGAAGAGAGATGTCGGAAGCATATATGACAAGGAAACCTTTGACTAGGATTATACATATATATGTGTGTGTGTATTAATTCTTTTTTTCTGTTTTTTTGAGAAGCGAAGCATGAGAAATTGAACTGTAGAAGCAGTATAACAGCAGAATTTTACTGAGATGAAAATATATATTGAATAGTGTTGAATTCTGAATTGTTTCTTGTTAAAATGGTTAGCATGGATCTGCAGAAACTCTTCTATCTTCAAGTACATTGTAATGATTGGTCCATATACAATTATATCTTGTTGGTGTCAGACATTATTAATTATTAGCAGAATAATAAAATTTAGAGGTTGCAGTTAGGATTAGAGCTCCATTGAACTATTAACTGTACATACAGTTATGAAAACAACTAATTGTGCTCATATCTTCCCAGGTTTAGTCTCTGCTTAAAGTAGATGTTTTTGTTTCAAATATTCAGTGCTAGAGGGGGTGTATAAGGAGGGGTGCAGGAATTGGAGCTGGGGGTCATGGAGCAGCTCAGGGTAGAGGGTTGGGTATAAGGATTCAGGAAACTGGACAGGGGGCTGAAGCCTCCCCACCCCCTTTGCTACTGACATTGCTTATTGTTCCCCTTCCATTACTCTCAGGGAGCAAGAGAGATTCTCACAGCATGGGTCACTCCTCTGCCCCCTCCCTGCACCAGCCAGGGAGGACAGGAATGCTGTGTGTGCTGTCCTCTTGCTCTCTGATAGTGACAGAAGGGGAAGAGCAGGTAGTATCATAGGAATGGGAGTGCAACTTCAGCCCCGCTCTCCCTCAAGGGTATCTGGGGAAAGAGGGAGCTGGGGTAGTCCTGAACCAGTGTGGGGTATGCCCCAAATCATCCCCTTTCTCCTGCCTGCTACTTAGCATGGCAGTGTGCAGGAGAGCCCTAGGAGCCTGGCTAGGCATCTGCCCCTCTTCTTCCTGCAGCAGAGCACCCCAAATGGCTCTTACCAGAGCAGCACATGTGGGCACACCTTCTTACTATTACCTCTGCTTAAACCTCGACAATCCTTGAATCAGACCCTAAAAACTTCCATTAGTACAGTATCTGAGGGTCTCTCTTATCAATGTATCCTTTATGAACCATAATGAATTAGGAAGGTTTTCCAGAGCATCAGTTTACATATGGGGAACTGAGCTTAGAGAGATTCAGGGCCAGATCCACAAGGGTGGAGTCAGGGCTGGCCTTACCGTGAGGTAAACTGAGGCATCTTCCTCAGGTGCCAGACTGTGGGGGGGCGCCACTAGGACCCAGAGTGTAGAAAATTGTGTCTGCTGCTGGTGCATACGTATTCTCTCTGCTCTAGATGCACAGAGATGGTGGAGTGCTGTGCTGGAAGAAGGAGGGCACAAGAGACGTAATAGGCAGGCAGGAGAAAAGGTGGCATGGGGGCGTCATTTGAGCTCCCCACCTCAGATGCCAAAATGTTGTGGGCCGGCCCTGGGTGGAGTTAGGACTTGTCTACATATGGATATCTGGGAAAATTAGTCTGAATTATCTAAAGATGATTTTGAATGGCTTATTAAACCATTGAATGGATGTGTCTTTGTTTTGAAGTAAATTAAACTAAATCAAATGAAGGTCAATTTACATATGAATTATGGTGTTTTCACAGGAGTGTAATATGGTTTAATTACTCCACTTCAAAGCCATACCTTTAGTTCATATGGATTAATTTTCCTCAGAGTTCCTGGATAGTCAATCTATAAGGTGCCCAACTGCCACCATCTGAGTCCAATATTTAGGCAAAATGGGCCAACTACTCCTCAGCTGCTGCCTAACCCTGCAGGCACATGCGCAGCCAATCCTGATGATGAGCAACTGAGCACCTAATGCACACCCAGGCCCCCACAGCAATCACAAGCTAGAATTTCCTCATTTCCCCCGCCTGTCTTGACTGCTTGGACCAATCCAGTAGACATTTTCAGAGCATATCTGTTATAGTGGGACTGTTATACAAAACACAGCAGAGGAGAAGGTGGTTAGCACACGCACTCAGGATATGAAATATTCTGGTTCAAATAACTTGTCTGCCTGATACATACCCCTGCTCTGTATCTAGGTCTTCAACATCAGTGCACTAACCACAATGCTATTGAATATTCTGGGATGGGGATCTCTCATTCTGTCAGCAGTGAGCTCTTTCACTTTGTATAAAATAATTAAATATTCATTGGAGCAGGAACTGGAATCAGGGTTTCTCAGGTGAGTTCACTGACCACTAGGCTATTGATTCCTCATTCGTTCTCTCTGGTCCAATATTTCCCTTTTATGGGTTTTGCTTAAGTGATATTCAGTGTTACAAACTTAAGTCTCCCTTGTGAATCTAGCCCTTTGGGCATGACCCAAAGTCACAGCAGATCTAGAATCTGAACAGAATATGTGCACTGAATCCAGTCTCTCTCATAAAAGAACAGTTTTGGATTTCTCTGAACCTTCTACTGTCCAGTGGCTGGGGAAAATCACAGAGATTTAGAAAACTACAAGTAGGCATATTTTGATGCTCTCCGATTGCCTAGAAAATCTCCTCAGACCCAGAGTAGTTCCTCAGCCACAAAAATGTCTCTCTTCTCCAATGATGTACTTAAAGAAATGAGCATGGAATGTTTTTGCGAAGCAATGTCAAAATAATGGCTTCTATTGTACTCTCTTTATATTCTGCTTTTACTGTTTCTAATATTAATTTTCTTATCTTGGATCTTGTGGTTTTTCATGTACAGTATTATTTATTGAGAACCAAGAGTAGATTTTGCACACTACATATAAAGGAACCAATGATCGCTGTTGTGAGGAATTTACACTTACATGTGACTCATTAACTTGGAGAGAAAAAAAATACCAGTTTAGAACCTTCCTGTAAGCAAAATCTAGGTAGGAATTAATTTATACTTTAAAAAAATCATTTAGAAACAGGACAAAATATTCTGTTCTGCCAGTGATCCATAATAATTGTTCTTTTCTCTGTGATTTCATCTGTGGTCTTCTATTTGGTTGAAGAATAGACCTTGATCCAGTCTGTCATACCTTTATCCTCATGTCCTTCAAAATATTAATTAAAACACATTTCTTCAAGTATTGACAGAAAAGATTCCCACTCCTGGGGAGCACATGTGCTGATGCCAACAGTATTGATATACTGTCAGTCTCCACAAGGAACAACAGTTATTGGGCAAATAACCTATTTTTCATCTATTACGCCTGTGAACCTAGTCCTCTGCTCATTGAAGTACTAACAAAATCAATGCTAGAAAGTCAAAACAAGAAGAAAAAGAAAACAATGATCAGTGTGAGAAGTAATAATTTTGGTGCTAATTGTCACTGCTGAGTTGCTTTGCTTTTTATTGATTTCCTTCCTCTGTCCTTCATCTGCATATTACCTGTTCATGCAGTGATCTGCAAGTTGCTCCATGCTGGCAGATCATTTACTTCACTGAGGCTTTGTATGGACCATGTGAAACAAGTTGTCATCTCAGGGCCTTGGATTGTAAGCTTCTTATGTTGCAATCTTGTTTCCTTCTCCCCCCACCCTTTTTTTTGGCAAAGCTCATAATTTGAGTGGTATATAAATAAACAAATGAAAAGATATTTATTTTAATCCAAGAAATACTATTTAGTCTTCCCAAATAGTTATTGCCTTCAAAGAGTTCTTAGATATCTTATATTTAATTTAGTTACCTAAATTCATACTTTGGTGGTTAAACTATTTTTTTCAATAGGTCATAATTGTAGCCCAATGGGCTTGTTTGTATTTGTTATATTCATTGTTACTTGTAGCTCAGCTTCATTATATTTACTGCTACATTATATTCTACTTTGCATTATATTCAGCAATAATGCAAGTAACCTACAGGCTTTTATCCTGTAAGACATTAGCTTTGGCAAATTAGTATAAGTCTTGAGACTTAGTCTCTACAAAGCTTATTTGTTTAGAGATTATAACAGCCCAATGGAAAACCCTGTGATTTTGGGGAGCAGAACATAGAGGTTAAGAGTATCTGTAGATGTAATTTGTTTGAGACAGACACTGTTCTATGTGGACTACTGGGAGAAGAGTTATGGAATAAGTAATCATCTTCATCATTCCTGGTGAGGCTGACCAAGTGGATGACTCTGATGGAGAGGGCAACCTATCCTGGAAATAGCCAATTTAGTGTGGAACCCAAGCAAAAGAGGTACCAATATAGGTACCAATGTGATCACTGCAGTGTCTTATCACAAACCCAAACTTTTTTGTTTTATTCCTAAGCAGCCAACTTTGATAAAGAACCAAGCAATTTCACCTATTTCCACTTTTAGGGTATGTCTACACTGCACACTTCCTTCACAATAAAATATTCTGGATGATATCTTCGGAATAGCTTATTTTAGAATAACTCATCTACACGCAAAAAGCGCATCAAAATAGCGACTAGTTATTTCGAAATAGAGCATCCACACTGATTGGATGCTATCTTGCATTTAAGGCCACCCAGAACCAGTTCAGGCAAGGCATTAGGTCAGCAGTGACTTCCTGGAGCTGCTGCCTGAGGCTATCTGAGGTTGCACGCACACCTGCACCTGGCAGCGCTGTCCCTGGGAGTGGGTACTGCCTCAAGCGTGCGGGCATGCCCATGTGCTGTGTGCAGCACTCTGGAGTCTGTGTGCATGCACGCGTGTCCTTTCCCCAGCCTCCTTCCAGCAGTGGTTCGTGGTGGAAGGGAGTCTCCTCCCCCTATGGGTCAGGAGTGTGACTGGCCTCCCCAGAGCCTGTGAGCAGGAACCCAAGGGTGTTCCACTGTTGCCTCTTGGGTCTGTGTGGTGCAGACTGGTGCTGCAAATGCATCCACATACACAGACTGCAGTGTGATGCCCAGGCTGAGAAGGCCAAGCGATGATCATGCCACAGCCGTTCAGCGTCCGCCAACCCCACTCTGTCTGTGTGAGAAAACTAAGACCACCCACCTCATGATCTTTCCCTAGCCTCAGAGGATGCCTAGGACACATCCAGGTCATGGAATACTGGCTCCAGGGTGATGGTGGTCACCGTGCTGGCTGTGTCAGGGTCCTCCTCCACCTCCTCCTCCTTCCTGGTTGTGACCCCCGGGTGGGCAACAATGGGAATTTCCAGCCCTGAGTCCACCACCGGGGATGGGGAAGGGGCTGCACCACCCCCAAGATGAGGCATAGGTCCTCAAAATAGGGGCAGAAGGGGGGTTCTGCCCTGGAGCAGGAGCCGTGCTCCCTTGCCCTGGCATATTGCTGGCAGAGCTCCTTAACTTTGCTCCGGACCTGCTCCTGGGTCTGGTTATGGCCCTGGATAGCCAGGCTATTGGCCATCCAGCCATATATGTCAGCATTACACCATCTGGACTGGAGATCCTGGAGGTTCTCTTCCTTGCCCCACACCTCAACGAGGGACAGGACCTTGGCCCCAGACCAGTGGTGCCTGGCAAGCTCCTGGGAGCCCTCTGAGTGCTCCCTGGGATGGGCAGGAGGCTTTTGGGGGGCTTGAAGATCTGCCATGCTTGCCAGACATCAGGCTGTGGCAGCTGTCATGTGGCTGGACCCTGTGACGGCCAGCTTCCTGCCACAAGCCCTTTCCCCTCTGTGAGCTGCAAGGGAAGAGGAACTATAGAGTCCTGAGGTGTGTGGATGGAGTGGATAGCAGGGCACTTGTGGGATTTCCCTGAGACCCCTTTTTTCGAAAAAACTCTCTGTGCCACATCAACACATGCCCTCTTCCGAAATAGATATTTTGGAAGAGGCATTATTCCTTGTTGAATGAGGTTTACCAACATCGGAAAAAGCTGTCCATTATTTCAATTTTCTTTTGAAATAGTGCAATTGCTGTTTAGATGCTAGCATTGTTATTCCAGAATAACAGCTGCTATTCCAGAACAACAGTGCAGTGTAGATGCACGCTTAAAAACATTCCCATTATCCAGTCAGATCCTGAGGATCAGGATTTAAGTATCCAAAGTGCATCCACATTTCTGGTTTATATTCCCCAGCTAGGATTACAATTAAAGTCATTTTTAGCTCATAAAGACACCCACCTCTTAGAAATTACTAATGATATGGATAAAGCCAAACAACCTATTTCTCATCTAATGAAGGAAGGTAGTAAGTCTTTAATGATCCTTGGCATGGATGGTGGATAAAAAAGATGAGCTATAGCCCAGCAAATTGGGATTGTCTTAATTATTCTAGGATACATTCAAGTGAAAGCAAAGACATAGGCTACGTCTAGACTACGAGCTTCTTTCGGAATAAGCTTGTCCACAAGAGATCTTCTGGAAAAGTTTATTTTGTAAGAGAGGGTCTACACAGCAAAAGTTCAACAAAAAAGTTATGTGCTTTTTTGAAAGATAGTGTCCACACTGATTGGACACTATCTTACATTTAAGGCCACCCAGAACCAGCTCAGGCAGGGCATTGGGTCAGAAGTTGTTTCCGGGTGCTGTTGCCTAAGGCTAGCTGAGTCGCATGCTTAAAGGGACCCCCCTGGACAGCCATTTCTCTGCTTCTGCTGCTTGCTTGCCTAGCTCTCTGAGAGACAGCAAAGCTTTTGCAGTGCGTGCTCTGGTTGCCCAGCTTTTGGATGCCACAGCATACTGCTTGCCATGGAACCAGAGCTGCTTCTGGGCATGTGATGGCACCACACTAATGTTCTGCAGCTTCTGCAGCCCTTTGTGCACACTGTCTTCATTGTCCCTGAAGAAGCAAGACCCTCTGCCTAGATGCGGGAGCAATGCTGGTGTAACTCCATCCCATGATCAAGAGATGCTTCGGGAGGCTGGACACCAGTTCCAACTGGTGGGACCGGCTGGTCATGGAGTGGTGGGATGACCAGCAGTGGCTCAACAACTTCCACATGAGAAAGGCCACCTTTAGGGAGCTGTGTGCCTGGCTCGCCCCATCCTCCATCGATGTGACACCCACATGTGACCCGCCACACCCCAGGAGAAGCAGGTCGCCATTGCCATCTGGGAAGCTCGCTACCCCAGACAGTTACCGGTCTGTGGGCAACCAGTTCGGTGTGAGAAAGTCCACCATTGGGGCCCTCCTCATGGAGATAAGACACTCTCGGGCTGCAATCCCTGAAGGGGGGGGAGTTCTGGAAAGGGGGACCCTAGGGAAAGGGGTTGGGGTATGGGGGTTGGCCCGTCCCTGGGGGGTTCTGCCATCCCGCCCTCACACAGCCCTTCATGGCGGAGGGCAGCTTCATAGGGTGTATGGCTCCTGGGTTGTTTGAGAGGGGAAAGAAAGGGGGAGCTGGCACCTCCCAAGGGCTCAGGCACTCCCTCTGATTCTCTGTTTTGTGTGTTTCTTTGTCTCCTTCTGTAGGTGGTGAGGGCCATCAACTCCATCCTGATGCACAGAGTCATCCGCCTGGGAGACCTAGACCCTATCATCACCAGATTTGCCATCCTGGGCTTCCCCAACTCTGGAGAAGCCATCAATGGAACCCATATTCTCATCTGCGCACCACATCATCAAGCAGCCATTAACCAAAAGGGCTATTTCTTGATGGTGCTGCAGGCCCTGGTCGACCACCGTGGACAGTTCACGGACATTTTTGTTGGGTGGTCGTGAAAAAAGCTTCTTCCTTATAGAAAGAAGTTTACTGCTATCAGAAAAACCCCTCCATTCTTTTGACTTTTTGTCGAAAAAACACAATAGCATTATGGACACAAATATTGTTTTTCTGGAAATACGGTTGTTTTTCTGGAAAAATGCTTCAGTGTAAACATACCCATAGACAGGTACCAAACACTGATGACAGCGAATAATATATATATGATGCACATCCCAGAAATGTACTAGACTCAAGAATATCATCTTTATGATACTCTTCCTCGACCCCAAGTGGTGGAAAATAGTGTTGAAAACATCCCTATACATCTGACCATTTACATCTGTACATGTGTGATGGCCTTTGTTTTATAAATCACCCCTCAAAGCAGTGCATGTAGAATACAGGGCTAACCTGCTTGCATAACTATAGATATATTTTCTAAGGGTATGTCTACACTTGCATCCTAGTTCGAACTAGGGATGCAAATGTAGGCATTCGAAATAGTCAACAAAGCGGGGATTTAAATATCCCTTGCTTCATTAGCATGATCTCGCCGGCACGTTACTCTGATCAACAGCTGTTTCGAAAGTGAAAGTGCGCGCCGGGACACGTTAGTTCGAAGCAAACCCCTTGGTTCGAACTAACATTACTCCTCATTTTTTGAGTTCGAACTAGGGTGCAAGTGTAGACATACCCTAATACATTTATTATTTCCCTATGATGTGATTATTATACTAGGTTACAATAGGTTTATATTACAATAATTTGGCTGTAATTCAAGGGACCTACAGGCCACACCCTATAGGGTGCGTCTAGACTGGCCCATAGGGTGCTTTTGCGCAAAAACTTGCCAGCTGTCTACACTGGCCGCTTGAATTTGCGCAAGAGCACAGACATTCTAATGTAAGAATTCAGTGCTTCTTGCACAAATACTTTGATCCTCCCGCTCAGGGATAAGCCCTCTTGTGCAAGAATACTTGCGCAAGAGGGCCAGTGTAGACAGGCACCTTAATTTTTTGTGCAAGAAAGCCCGATGGCTGAAATGGCCAGCGGAGCTTTCTTGCACAAAAGCGCGTTTATACTGGGCACGGATGCTTTTGCGCAAAAAGCACTTTTTGCAAAAGCATCCGTGCTAATCTAGATGCTCTTTATGAAATACTTTTTAACGGAAAAACTTTTCCGTTAAAAAAGTATTTCCGCAAAATCATGCCTAGACGCAGCCCATATGTTTAGCTAAGGCAAAGTTGGTTTACTTATTTGGGACCTTTCATCTAGATAGCAAAGTCAGGACCTTTTACCTAAATGGATAGTGGTAAGATAAAGGAAACGTTAATGGCATAAGGGGTTTGCAAAAATACTCTCAAACTTATCAGGTACATCATAACTTGGAAAAACCTGAAATAACTGGTTAAGACCCAATTGAATAATCAGGTTGGACAGAAATAGAAAATATAATGACACAACCACAAAAGGGACCATAGTAGTGAATTGATATATATGATAATACTTTAAGATCAATGATATATTGATCCGCAGGAAAAAAGACACTTCAGTATTAGTAATGGGAGGAAATACAAATAAGGAGAAAGGAAAATATTCTCTACTGAATATTCATCAAACATATCAAAGTCAGAGTAACATATTATAAAGTGGCATCCCAGGCTAGGGGTAGGAGAAGGAATGGAGTCCTTCAGAGGTGCCAGAATGATGTCCACTGGTGATGATAAGGAATGTGCAGGTGAAGAGTAAGACAATGGATAACACTTCAGGTTGTTTGAAAAGGAATGGTGTGAGTATATGGAAACAGATGCACATTCCCTATCTATCTTGTGATGTTAGGGTGTCTGTGACTGTGCTAAATGTATTCATAAACTACATTTGTAAGTATACAAAGGTTCCCATAGTGTGAGGGTTACAACTGTGCACATCAGAGTTCTCAAATACAGAACAACTTAAATTCTGGCCTGTTCTGGGGCAAGGAACTATAAAATCTCAAAGGGGTAACTGGAAATTCATAAGTAATCTATATAATTATAAAATCAGGCAACAAAATAGATCTAATTTTAGTACTTTAAAAATACAAGATCTTTTTTTTTTCATTTGGTCATGTAATTCTTTGGTGTATTTTAATATTGTAGTTGCCTATTTTAAATAGAGATTTAACTGTTACATCTTACTGATGCCATGGTAATTTATTATCTATCAGTCCCCTCATCAGGATGTTTTTACATCACTTTTTGCCTCATCAAATCTTTCACTCCATTTGGAAAGGTAAGAGGACGGTGAACAAAGTAAAATTCATGCAGTTGCTTCAATCAGATTTGTAATTTATATGTCAGTCTGGTTCTACTACTCCTTTTTACTCTCAGATAAGTTATTTTTTTCATTTTGACATATTCTGTCATACATCTTATACAGCATAAATATGAGTGAATGCAATGTTCTTATATTCAACCCACAAATAATACATTTCTAACATAGGCGAAGGTTAGTAGTAGGATGCCACAAGGAATCGTGTTTCTGAATTTATCAGTGATCTGGAAAAAATGGTGACAAATTAGATGAAAAATTTGGAGAACATACAAAATTATTTAGGTGAATCAAAATGAGAGAAAACTGCAGGGAACTGCAGAGGGAACTAACAAAGCTAAATGAATAGCTTTGGTAAATTGAATTCAGTGCTGATAAATGTATAGTAACATACAGTGGGAGAAGTAATTTGAAATACTCTGGAAAAAAAACTTGCTTGTGAACTGCTTAATAGAAACTTTTACGTTTATATAAATCTTCCACGTGGTGGAATTTTCTTCATATATGGCGAAAGAGTAATGACATTTCTTTAAATGTAGTGTGATGCATTTCCTGAGAAAATGCCTACCCTACAAGACCACATGCAGAAAGCCAAGAGTTTGTGAAATAAGGGCTCCTTAGTGCCTTCAGCGTGTTCCTGCTTTTCTTTTCTGATCTCAGAATTATAAATAGTGTTATATTTGGACAGAAGTGCACAATTAAAAAAACAGATCCTGGCCGCTCCGGTCAGCACAGCAGATTGGGTCATGGAAAGTCCGATTGGTTGCCAATGGTGCTACTGCAGGCTCTATGCCCGGCTCTGGGTGGCTCTCACAAAGTGGCAGTATGTCTAGGACCTAGGTGGAGGAGTGGCAAGGGGGACTCTGCATACTGCTCCTGCCTTCAGGTGCTGCCCCAAGCACTGTGTACAGCTTCCATTGGCTAGGAATCTGCAGTGAGTGGGAAGTTGTGACCATGGCCAATGGAAGCTACAGAGCTAGCACACGGGCTGGTGTTTGCAAACCCGCCAGCAACCCCTCCATCTAGGAGCCAGACATGCTGCTGCTTCCTGGAAGCCATGCAGTCTTCTTACTCCCCAAGAAATGCTGGAGCAGCATTGCTGTGGCTGCTATTTAACAGGCTTGCAAGGTGGGCACAGGGGGCTGGAGTTCCCCTGCAAGGAAGGACCCCAGAGTGTGGGGGTGCTGCCACAGGGCAGTACCCTGAAGGAAGGGTGCTGTGGACGGAGAGGTATATGGGTGCTGAGGAGGCGCTGCACCAGTGAGTGCTCAACTTGTTACAATGTTGCATACAAGATAATATGTATGGATTGTAATGTGGACTCTGAACAAAGATGGGTGGTCATATATTTCTTCTCAACGTGCTTTGGGATATATGTGGTACACAGTACAGGTGAAAAAACTCAAAATGAAAAACTCTAAGACATCTATTGGCTCAAAAGTTGGTGCAGATTGGACCTAGCCATTCCCAGATGATGGATTTTGCCCGACCAGGGCAGGTAATTTCCAGCTCCCCTGCCACCAGGCCGCTCCAGTCCTGGCCCCACCATGGCCTCCCAGCTAGCTTCCACCTCTCTCTGGCCTCCACTGCCCGGGCAGCCCCGCTACCTTCATGCACACCAGGCTCCTGCTGCAGTGCCCCGCCTCTTCCATACACAAAGGGCTCCCTCAACAACACCTGGCAGCCCTGCTGCCTCTGCGCCCTATTCCTGCTGCTGTTCCAGGCAGTCCTGCTGCCTGTGGGCTCCCACTGATCTACTGAGCAGTCCCACTACCACGTGTGGGGCCCCCACTGCTCTGCTGGGAAGCCCCACTACCATGCATCAGGCTCCTGCTGCCCTGCCAGCTTTCAGGGCTCCCAGGCTTTCTCCACCAGGACTCTCTGGTCATGGAACATCCGTGGTCATGTTGAACTAAGGATGTTGCTGGACCAGAGAGTCCCGGTAAGAAAGATTCAACCTGTAAAATAGAGAGGAGTGCATTTCTGCTGTCTGTGGCTGTAGCATTGTTGGGTCCCCTACCAGGACACTTGGGTGAGGGCAGCAAAAATCAAGCTCCTGAAATAGTCTCCTTAGTCTCAGTCACTTCAAGAGAGTGGTACTCTTTTTGAGGCAGGGGGGTTAATTAATTTTATAAGAGCATTTAAAATCTCTCCCTTTTGAGGTAAAGGGTATTTGATTCACACATTCCATCTTCCACATACAAACTGTTGCAGCTCCTTGTCTTTTGCTGGTGTCTGCTTGGGCCTTGCAGAGAAAATGAGTGAGTGAGCAGCAGTGGAAGAGAGTGAGTGACAGCGGAGGGGGATGAGGTGGAATGAGCAGGGACAGGGCACTGGAGAACAGCAGGGCATGGTTGCATCTCAGGAAAGTGGCAGGGAAACGTTTTCTGGTTTTCTGCAGTAAGAAAGCTGGCAAGCCTATGTGCAATCCAGAATGTGAAAATGTTCAGTTGTCACCTGGATGAACTGGTCCAACATCCATAAACATGTGTTTATTTTATTATGACATAGTAATGAGTGGAAATATTAAAGCTGAGTCAAGTACAGTTATCCACCCTAACTTTATGTGCAATATGTATTTTTAATGTTTAAAATATTTTGCATATTTCAAAATTGTTTTTTGTTTTCAAAAAGCAAATGTGTCAGTGTAGATTAATACATTTCTGAAGTACTATAAGTATATATATGCCAATTATATGTAGGACGTGTCAAAAATGAGACTAAACTGGAATTGCCAATTATGAGTTTGCAACTCCATATTTTTTAAAATGGTTTATTGATTTTAGTCCTTTTTTAAAAAACAAGGCAAATTTAAGCTGACACCTCATTTATCAAGCTTCAACTTGATGCAATTGGAAATGGTTGAGGCATTTAAAGTCCCCTAATGGGGCTGACTCTGGAAAAAACCATATCAACCTTAAATATAGTGACTCTTATCTTTTAGATACAATAACAAAAGAGAAAAACCAGGAGGTAAATGTTATAGTCAAATAGTATCGTATGAAAGGAAAGAAGAAACAGTAAGGTCTTATCGACAGCAAATATTATAATGCAAATAGATGTCACAGACACATATATTAATACCTGTCAACCAATTCTTGCATGCCAGTACAGAACTGTTACACGGATTATCATGTAGAGTCAAAATCTGGCATACTGTACATAATAAGTATATGTATTATTACCATAAGACATTAGTTTTATTATTTCTGATGATTAGCCACCAAACCCAGTAGAAACTGAAATAGGAATTATATATGACCAAAAAAATAATATTGTGTTTTGTTGAAAAAATAAATATACAACACAAGTAATGACTTACAAAACAATGTACCACCACACTATTTTCTGCAATTTTTTTCAGCTGTAAATGATTTAACTGACTATAAAACATCCTGTGAACTTCAAAAATAGCCATAGGTTTTATTCATTTTTGTGGCAAACAGTATACAGTTGAAAGTTTCACAGTTTTTCTCAGCTTTTCAATGAAGACATAATTGAAATTCTGAAACTAGAGCTTGACTAACAGACTACATTCGTAAGCATATTTAAATAAAGGTTAAGAGACATGTTTGATCTGGGTTTGCATTTGTTTACAGATTCAAAAATTGATAAGCTATTTGACTCAAAATCAAAGTTTTCGTGAGGTGGTGAAATCCTATTGACCAGTGGTAGGCTACCTGTGGCCTGTGGGCCCTATGTAACTCATCAGGGTAAGTTGCTCGCAGGCTGCCAGGCAGATTATTTGTTTTGTATCTGCAGCGCTCATTGGCCATGGTTTGTCATTCCCGGCCAGAGGGAGCTGTGGGAAATGGTGCAGGTCACAGAGACTTGCTGTCCGCTGCTTCCCACAATTCCCATTGGCTGGAAATGGTGAACCATGGTCAATGGGAGCTACAGGCAGCTGTACCTGCAGATACAAGGTAATCAGCCTATCTGGTGGCCTACCAGCAGCTTATTCTGATGGGCCGCATGTGACCTGCGGGCTGCCAGTTCTCCACCACTGCTATTGACTATCATTCATCCCAAATCTGAATTTGGCCAAATAATCTTTTCACAAATTATGTTACATAGTTATAAAGTAAAATTAAAGAATCACTTTAGTGACTCCTTTTTGGGGAAAAAAACAGCACAGGACACATGGGGGTAGGGACAGCCACAAGTACAGAACCCTGACCAGAGCATGGGGGAAGAAGGTCCCTAGGAAGCTGGGAGGAGTATGTATGTCCCTTGCTGCAATTGCTGCCATAAACCATGGGGCAGGGGCTCATGGCCTCACATCCAGCCATGACATAGGGGCACATGGTCCCAGTTCCAGCCCCTGCCACAAGCCACGGGGCAGAAGCTCACAGCCCTGGCTCCAGCTCCTGCTGCAAGCCACCCAACAGGGGCACAAGATCCTGATTGCAGCACCAGTTGCAGGGCAGGGGAGCAAAATGTCCCAGTTCTAGCCTTGGTTCCAGGCCAGCCACAGTCACAGACTGGAGGAGCACAGTCCTGCCTTCAGCCCCAGCGTCAGCCATTGACAGCTAGAGTACACTAAGGGAGGTCCAGTGTCAGTGACTGCCAGGCTCTCCCTGACTAAATCATAGACTTGGTTGTAATCCTTAGTAACATTTAGGGAGCAGAAGCCTGGCTAGCCTAAGCCCTAGGATTAAGTTGATGGAACAGAAGGTTGCATTTTTCCTGCTGCTGCTCTAATTTCCTTGCTCCCTATAAGGTCTTGTTGCTTTGAGTACAGGTTGGACTTCCCTGGTCTTGTACCCTCAGAGACCAGGGAAGGTCATATCAGGCACCCATGCTACTGCCCCCCAAGTACTGGACCAGCCGCAGGCCCCACTGCCCTATCAGTTCCCACACCATCTTGCTTACCAAGCTTGGCAGCCCAGCTCGCAGTGTGACAGACTCCTGCCAAGCTGGGCAGCCCTACTGCAGTGCACAAGGCTCCTGGCCCTGCCAAGCAGCCAAGCTATGGTGTGCCAGGCTCCCAGCCCTGAAAAGCAGCCCCACTGTCGTGCGCTGAGCACCCAGCCCTTCCAGGAAGTCCAGCTGGGGCATACGGGGCAGTCTAGCTGAGCATCCCCACTGTGGCACGCCGGGCTCCTAGCTCTTCCCAGCTGGGGCATGCTGGGCATCCCATCTGAACAGCCCCACTGAGGCATGCCAGTCCCCTGGATGTGAGGATCTAGGCTCCTGGCCCCACAGGCAGCTCACTGTCACCAACATGCAACGTTGCTAGTCTGCAGGGCTCCTAGGCACCAGACCTCCACCAGGACTCTCTGGTCCTGGAACATTGTGACGGAGCAGGGATGGTGCGGGACCAGAAAGTCCCTGTTTACAGAGGTTCAACCTGTACCACACAGAAATGTGTGTACCACACAGACCACTGTGTACCACAGCTTGTGTACAACAGAGTCCACTGCCTTGTTAGTCACCAACCTGTAGTCTTATCACATCTGCCAGTATCAGGATTATTTTTCTCTCATAGACAATGGAGACATACTGGTGAAAACAAGATCTTGCCATATTTACACCTTTCAACAACAACCGATGATTTTGGGAGGTACCTGAACCAGAGATGGAAATCTCGGGCCTGGTTCTTGAATCAAAATCATGTGCCTGGTATGGAGCAGGGTCCAGTCACTCTAGCCTAGTGATTCTCTCTCTTTTTTATTTTGGAGACCATTTGGATATTGCTGCTGAGGGTCTCAGCAGACCACATAATGATCTTTCCAAATGTAGTTGATACTATTAGCTAACGCTGTAAAGAGCTTTGTATAAAAGCGCTATACAACAACAACAACAAAAACTTACTAATAATTATATTTTTGTTCTACAAATAAAAGCATACAACTCATATTTTAATATCCATAGTCTCACCTTTCTAATATGTGCCTGTTTTTGTGAGCAAAGTTCAGGATAATTGGTTGTAATGTTTTTCAGCTTTAGCCTTAGGACAGGTTGAGTATTCATTTTGCTTCTGTATTTTGACTTGTGGGTGGTAAATGATGAAAATCCTGTTTCAGACAGGTACATAGTAGCAAATGGCATCAGAAAATGCACTCCTTTGTCTGTAGGTTCTGGGTGCTCTCCAGTTCTTTGAATCCAAAACTCAAGTAGGTAACATCTTTTACATTCTGACCATAGTGTTTTGTTGCAAGAAAGCTCCATTTAGCACTCTTGTGCCTTATTGGACAAAATTGAGGGCAGCTCACTGATTTCCGTTCAAAAATAATTATGTATCCAGTTGTTGGTTCAGCTTCTACTGGAAAGTAATCTTCAACCTGTTGCTTCAGAGCAACAAGATAATCTTTGGTGTCATTTTACACATTTTTTATTGTGAGGTACCAATTCATTTTCAGACAGAAAAATGTCCAGTGTTGGAACCTTAGAGGGAACTATCCATGGACCATCTGAATGGAGCTTGTGAACCACTGCTCTTGCCCACCCCTAAGCAAGAGGGTGCTAGGCTAAGAAGCTCTGGGCAGTGCTGGATATTGTGCGGAGGTTTTTTGTATTTGGGGGTGTGAGGCAGTGAAGGGCTTGTTGAATAGAGCACTGGACAGTGGGGGAGAACTGTGTGTGTTGGGGAACTGACCAGACACAATGTAGTTGTGGTTGTGAGGCTGCGGGGAAGGGCACTGAGTAGTGGGAAAGGGGAGATTTATGTGTGTTGAGGCACTAGTGGTGGGTTCTGTTGTGTGCTGGACAGTTTTGGTGGAAATGTTGGGGGGCGCACTGGGGCAGAAGTAGGGGTGTTGTGCAGCCCACTGTGCATTTGTGTTGGAAGGATTGTGCGGGAGCGGAGGCATCAGCCATAGCAGTTCTGGGGGATGCTGGGCATAGTGGTGTTTGGATCATTCCTGCAAAGATCCCAATCCAAATTCAATGAAAGTCAGAGTGGACACTGTATCACAGTATTATACATGCCCCATTAATCAAAAAAGTAGATTGTTTTAGGGGAGGTAGACCTGGCAACTTGTTAGGGTATTCAAATTTTAAACCTAAAATTAATCAAATTTCACTACTGGAAGCCTAAGTAACATTTTGGGGGAAGTTTGTCCCAGTGCACAAAACACTTGTGTGACACTATTTTTCTCCCTTTCTAAGAACATCTAATGATTCATGAATATTCAATTTTTAAACCTATAATACTGTGTCATATTCAGCAACACAAGTTTCTAGAAAGCTAAGGGCATAATGTAGTAAAAGTTCTGTTATTCACAGAAAAAAAATGTTCACACAATTCTTTCCATATTTTCTGGCCCTAAAGGCTAAATTATACCATTAGCAGAATTTATAACCAGAGAGTGGAATAGCTGAAGGGTTTTTTGTTGGGCTACAATGTGTGACTACTGAGCCTCCAGGGATTGTGTCAAAACCCGTGCATTTATACGTTTATCAGTATACATCTATTAATGCCAATTTATTTTCAGATTTTAATGTGAGTCCAAACTACAGTTTTATGATGAACTCAGGCCTGGATTACAAAGGGAGTCATTCAGATGAAATAGGAATTAGGGTCTAAAACTGAGTGTTTTGTTCTATGCATATTTTAAATGAAACTTGAGTTCGGATATTTTAGCACGTAGGTAGCCAATCTTGGTTGCAGCAGCTTCCTCAAATATGGCGATAATAAGCAGACCATTGGACAAATGTGTGTAGTCATGTATATGTGCTAATTTACACTCTGATCAGACTCCCATTGAATTCAATGTGGAGGCTCCTATTGACCACAATGGTGTTTGGATCACTAGTACAAAGATCCCAATCTAAATATCAACACTCAGGAAAATTAGGGATATGATTGTCGAAAATGGGCAAGTATATACATTTGCCTATACTTAATGCTGACAATCTGGCCCTATATAAATACTATGAATGTTTGGACATAATTTCTTAGATACACTGTAGTAAAGTCCTGTTCCAGTAGATACACACACAGTACAGTTTGTTCTCTTATGTTTCATGTTAGTTAAAGGGATATTACACGCTTCTTCAAACAAGCACAATTGGATTTTACACATAAGAAATATTTCTTAATATAAAAGGCCAGAAACCATTCTCACTGCTGTTCAGAGCTTATCCAATGGCAGCTGAATAACTTTAGATCTAAACCAAAATCACTGTTAGAACCCAGGAGGAATTCTTAGGGCTATAATACCACAAATGAATGAATTCATTTGTTACATTCTTAACCAATTAGAAATGTGACATTGCTGAACAATTGAGACAGTTACATAACTAAGAACACCAGGGAATTTAATAATTGAACAAAACTATGGGGTTATAATAAATCCAATACATGAATAGAAATTCCTTGTAGTGCTATACACAATATTGGTCAGAATAGTGCAGTTTAACTTCTAATTCTGGGAAATTACTTTGATATTGCTAACAAACTTTGAACTGAACAGTAAATGTGCTGATCCTGATATCTTCCCTGGGATGTTTTGATTTGTAGCTCACAGCATTAATTAGTGTTATTAGACGATAAGAGTAAGGATTTCTCTAAACATCAGCAGTGTGGCTGAATCTTTGACTTTTATTATTTTTATAGTCTCTTCTTCATTCAAGGTATTTTTTCATTGTTATTTGACTAGCTAGCAAGCAAGGTCAGCTCTTATGGGTTCTGGGCTAACCCAAAGAGTTGTCATAATGATCTAAGACAGAGTGAAGTACTCTATGTCCCTATAGCCTCAAGATCAATTCTGATACCCTATCCTCTTTCTGGGGGAGAAAATTGGATTAATCTATAGTTTACTATGCCCATTCTTTCATGACACCTTAAAAAACCAGTTTCTTTTTGCACAAATATTAAAGAACTGAATTTTTTTCATAAGTTTAGAGATCTGTTCTGGCTGATTGAGTACAGTTGGACTTGAACCAAAAGCCTGGATCCAAGCATACTTGAATGCAGCTCTGATTTTTGGAAAAAAAGCCCTTAGTTTTATAATGGGCTGGCCCAAAATCATTTAACTGAACAGCCTTATGTTGGGAGGTGTAAGGGTTAAATAAGGGGTCTGGATAATCACTACCATGGTCATGGGGGTACAGCACAGGCAGGCACTACTCCTATTGATTTACAGACATATTTGGATGCTCCTTTTGGGATAGATAAGCAGGTAGCTGTACCAAAGATGTAATGTCCAATGTCTCTATGTTAACAATGTTATCTTCCTTCCCTCTTGCCCCTTCCCTTTTACTCTGAAATATACATTCAGGCTATGTCTAACTGCAGGGTTATATCAGAAAAAGATACACAAATTGCGAACCGCAATTTGCACATCTTTTTCCGCTTTTTTTTTCAGAAGAGGCTTTTCCAAAATTTGGCCCATCTACATAGGGCCAAATTTCAGAAAAACCTCCTCTTTCTGAACATCCCTTATTCCTCATACAATGAGAAATACAGGGATGCCAAAAGAACGCATCCACTTTTTTTGGAAACTGTTCCAAAAAAGCGGACACGTTCCTTGGAAATGGCAGAGCTTTTCTGGGATATCCCGGAAAAGCTCCGCAGTGTAGACATAGCCTCAGGATCACATCTCTCTCTTCCCCTGTAAACTGCTGATTCAGGGAGTTTGTGATGTAAGAGCTGCATGCTTCAGCTAAAATTGCTGTAAACAGGGAGGTATGATTATATTCATCACATGGTTATTACTATTCATTGTATTCGTGTTCATATTACCAAATAAAAGTTTAAGGTGAGTTGTAATACATAAGTATATTTGCATACTAACTTGGACAAACGAGTGTATCTGTGGTTAATTTGTTGCTCACTCAGAGAAGGGTTATGGGGTCTGAGGCAGAACTAGTATTTTCAATAAAGAAGCCCATTTATTCCATTCACCTCTGGCTCACCTGTTCTTTCCTAACACCTTAAAACTTGAGTTGGATTCATATTTGAACATTTTAGCCTTCTAGTAGATGGCCAAAATTTCCTTTTCCATCTCAGAGTTGTCTGCCTTTCAGCAAAGCAATGTATCTGTTGCCTTCTGAGAACAGGGAACTCGACTTTGTCATTTCAACCAGCTATATCAAGGCATTATTCAATGCTTCATGATCTCCATTTAATAATGTTCATGGTGTTGTTTCAGAGTGTTTTGGACAGATCTTTAGCTATTGAGTGTTTTTAGTATTTAGCAACAAAATCTGCAATTAAATAAGTACTTATTATACTGTTAAGGAAAACACAATTGCTGTGTGTTTCAGGCAACAAGAATGCACGGGCAACAACTGAAGCTTGTGTAAAATGCCTTACAGCCAGGAACCTGTGGTTTCTACTGGTCCTGTGGCAGTGTCTCAGAACTAGGATAGTGAGATAGTTCCTCCTGGCAATTTCCTGGAAGCATGGACCCATCAGTAATGATGACATAAGATGTATAGGTTAGAAAGTAATAATTAGAGATAAATAAATTTATTTTACAGTGAAGTAGAACTGTCTTCAACTTCTTATGCTATTGTAAAGTTTCATTTACTGTTCTTTAGAAAAGGCAATGCCTGCTTGCCAGCCAGACTCTAGAGTAATGTGGGTCTATTTGTGTGCTAAAAGAGAACACTTTTTGCCCAGGGGTGCAGAATCTCAGACTATTCTTCTGCAATCCAGGAGTGGGTGTAAAGGCCCTGTGAATATGGGACATTATAAATCAGTGTTAACAAATGCAAATGCGTATTGAGCAGCACAATCAGCTTGTCTCTGTTTCAGCAACAGGAACTTGTGAGGAAACAAAAGGACCCTCCTTCCCCTTTTGTGTTCTAATCCCCCATGCTATCCCAACACACTTTTTAATTCAATTTGTTGGGATGTGATCTAAAAAAATCATCTTTCTCAGTGCATTATGTATGGGGTTAGTAAGAGAGAAGGAGGATCAATTATATCGGAGGGTTGGAAAAAAGCTATTTTATATCTATAAGTAGAAATGCTAAGGATACTTCATCTACACTCTGGACTAGGATGGAACCTGCTGCTGTTCTCTGAGGCAGTTGCCACACTGTAAATGCAGCTACTATTGCTGTACTTAGGGGATATCTCCACTGCATGCTAATCACAGGATAAACAATTACAAGTTAGTCAATATACAGTAGCCTAACTATCTACAGCATGGCTACAATGCCAATATCAGCATGGCTGCTGCCATACCCTGCATCTGCACTGTCACTTGAATGTGTCCATGACAAGCCATACGGCTGTCTGGGAGCATATCCAGTGAGGCAGAGTGACGCAGCAGAAGGAACTGTTTTGTCATTTTAAGTGAAAACAAAAATGATGATACTCGGAGAGCTCTCATTTTTCAAAAAAATAAGCAAAACATCTACAACAGCTTGCAATGTTGTACACTCATAGTCCCAACAGATGTTTCAATCCTGTGCCCTGTGTACATACCTGTAATGAGTTTATGCCTGCATGAGAACTACCATCTTGGGCAACACGCTGGGGGGAGGAATTGAAAAGTGTGAGCTCTTGTACAATCTGAACTGCACTTCTGCAGGCGTTGGGAAAACACCTGGACCTGGGGAGTCATCTGTTGTAAGCTCTGTTCTGAGATAGGCTGCTGGTGCATGCCTGAAGATTGAGTCACTGCAGGCACTGCATACTGTAAGCTTTCATTTGCAGTGTGCTGTGGAGCCAACTCTGGGAATGTGGGAGGAAATGGACTAGGCCTAGGGAATTCATTTCCTAGCAAAATTCAAGCTGGTGTGGTCTCCTGTTACATTCTGAGGGTATAGATCCTGCTTTCTTTAATAACTGGGACCGGCAGCTGCCTCTATTTCTGCAGGCAATGTTTCTGTGGTCTGCCTCTGAGGAGCTACTTCCAAGAGATAGTGGTGACTGTTTCAAGGGCTGCTTTTGGTTTAGGGAAGATTAAGGGAGTGGTTTACAGTTGCCAGCAGAAAAAGTAACAAGAAAATGGCACCATATGGACATGGAAGTATGAACTGAACTGGTGGTGTTTTCCATAGCAGTCTCTCACTATGCAGAATGCCACTTCTGGACCAGGACCACAGTGTGAGGCAAACCCACATCCAAAGCAGGGCAGTTTTCTCAGCTGCCCCTTTCTAATAGAACGGCAATAAATCATCACTCAGGCATGTGGCAATAACCCAGCTGCGCTGACTTACCTTTCCTAAGTTCTGGTACTCATTTTATCTATCTGGACAACTTTCACATAAAGAGATCCCCGGAGAGTGTGTTCAGCTGAGGAAAAGCTATGCCATCCTTTATTATGAGTATGACTAAATATATTAATCTATGTTATTGCTACAGTTGTCTGCAAAATATTCAATATACAGTCTTCAAAATATAAAATCTTGAATAATGAGTTGTTCAAGATTATGAGACCACACATCCTAAATATCCTTAGATGGCAAAATGTAGATTTGAACAATATACATATACACACACACCGTATGATTTCTACTAATTGTGTCATGTATATGCTGAATAGGATGCAGGAATAGAAGGCTACTGGTGAGAGATTTTGGACACAGAAAAGCAATTACTTAACTAGTTGGTGTTAAGGTGTCAAAGAAAGAGCTGAAAGGAAGATGACTGAGAGGATTCAAGCCTAGAGCTATGACAGAAAGGTCTTTCATCCCTATTGCAGTGATATTGATATATTTATTCTTCCACTGGGGGAAAAATCTAGCATGAGGAATTAAACCCCAGTTCAGCTGTCTGTCTGATTCATGGATTAGGGAGTTATGGGCAAACTCTCCTTGAAACTGCCCATGACAGCTGTGCTACTGATATGTTTTTGTATCCCTAGAAAAACAACGCTGTTGACGGACACCCTTGCCCTGAAAGAAAGAAGCTGAAGACCCCAGGGTGGGGAGACAGCGTTGGTTTGAAGAGGCATCTGGAAAAGAGGTTTTAGGGTGAGTTTGAAAAGTTTGTACTGAGATTTCAGTGTAGAATGAGGCAAGCATTTTTGTTTCTTTTGATTTGTAACCTACTTTGCTCTTCCTGTTCTCACTTATTACTACTTAAATCCTACTGCTTCTACTTAATAAAATAAATTTTAATTTCTATCAAACCCAATGTAAATAATTGTTATGGGGGGAGAGGGGACAACCAATGTGTACATTCCCCCTTTCATTGTTAAAGGTGGCTTACCTAATTCTTTGGGGTCTGATCCCATTTGGGGAGTGGTATCCCGGGAAGCTGGGCCTTAAACTGCACTCTCCTCAGACCTGAAGAGGTTCCATGTCTGTACTGCTTCTCGGTGGGGACAGGGAGCTCAGCTCGGGGCCTGGGCTGTGGGAAACCAGCGGAGCTTGCCCAGAAGGATCGGGCGATGAGAAGCCCCAAAGCGCGGAAAGGCGAATGGCAGTAGCCGTGTCAGCACCCCGGGAGTTCACCCCCGAGGGGTCTTCAGTGACCGCACCCCATCACAAACGCATGTTATTTTTAGTATATTTGGGTCTGCAAAGCCCTGAGCTTTTAAAGCAAGACTCAGCCACTACAGGCTCCACATTGAACTCGTCACCATTTGTCTCTAGGCTCTCTTCAAGCATCATTTTCTCAGTGCTACATGTGCCTGGAATTTTTGACCAGCCCCAGGCACCTAAGGTTTAAAATAATAATAAAAAAAATCATATAACTTCACTGACAATATTGAATTGCCTGTGCCTCTCGCTTCTGCTATCCCCAGTGCCACAGTTCTGTGACAGCTGTGCCGTAGGCACCTATAGCAGGTGTACCAATATTTAATAACCTTAAAAAACCCTGTTTTTACTTACTTACACACTAATTGCAATGGACAGACTTTCAATCATGTCATTTCACCTTTGACCCTACAAAATTGGGCTGGTTTGGGCAGGAGGAGGGAATTCAAATTATAGTTTCAGCTGTACTTTGAAGTCTAAGACAGAAGTCTCTGCTGCTGGGGATTACACAGCTGCACTCTAAAATAAGTATCTTCACATAAGCGGAGAATGAAAATAGCTGTGTATTGGATAAGATGAAAGGAAGGGCCTCCGTGTTCTGGGGAGAGAACAAGTCTCCACACGACCTCTTCAATCCACTTTTCAGCATGAATGGCACCTGGAAAGCTTAAAGTTAGGCTAGCATTTCTGTTGGGAGGAAGGAAGGATACAACTTCTAGAAAGGTTTGTGTTCCATGAAAATCACTGACAGGCAGAATTCAAGATTTTAGTTTGGAGGCATTTCTGGCCCCAGTCCTTCCCCCACCCAGCCCCTAATTACTTCATGTAGTCCCTGCCTTAAGGGATATTCTAAGAGGAGTGGGAGCATGCATGCTGAGAGAGGGATAAAAATGTCATGTCCAGTTTGACTCTGGCTAACTGATCTAAATACATCGTATGTTGGACATTGGTGGTATAAAGAGATGCTTTAAAACATTTAGGCTATGTCTACACTGCCCCCAAGGGATCTTTCCAGTTTGGGGAATAGGACCCCTGCTACTTCTAGGAAGGAGAAGGACATGGCAATTATTTTGAGGAAACTTTCCTCCTATGTTTTTCATTGTCCTGAGCCCCCTCACAAGAAATCGTGTGGAAGGACCAGATATCTCCCTCTGCTTTCTTTTTCCTTTTATTCAGATATGAAATATCAGACATACACTGCAGCTGGAGAATAATTTCTCCAATGCCGTGTCTAGACTACAAAGTTCTATCAGAAAAAGATACGCAAATTGCGAACCGCAATGGGCCAAATGTTGGGAAAAAAAGCCTCTTTCGGAACATCCCTTCTTCCTTGTAGAACAAGGTTTACAGGGATGCTGAAAAAATGCATCTGCTTTTCCAAATTTTTTTTCGGAAAAGCAGACGCATTCCTTGGATGCGGCAGAGCTTTTTTGGTATCCCAGAAAAACTCTGCAGTCTAGACATACCCTAAGATAGCATATATTTTTGTATAGTTGATGGGTGCAGAATGTGTACTCTGTATCTTTATATATTTTAAGCATCAGGTTTTGGCTGCTGCCAGAAGTATGATATTGTACATGACTGAACTATGCTTAAATATGGGATGGGGAATCCTGTGTTTCAAAAGGAATTGCTTCATCAGTGCCACAGTGTTTCCGGAACTACTTTTTCTCTCTGATACAAACTCTATCTCAGCAGCAGCTAATAATGCATGGCCCAAACCATTAAATAGCATTCTGTTTTTTCCATGCTTCCACAGGTTGTTAGTAAATTAGATTCTTATTTGGGAATATTATGACTCCTTCTAGATTCAGTTAAGTATTGCTAAATGCTGTGGGGCCATGTGTTTTAAATGTTAGAACCATCTTATGATAGCTCAGCTACAAAAGTGAAATAACGTCTAGATTATAAAAGTTAACAAAGCTATTTTATGTTCACTTTTCGATTTACCCAGCACTCAGTGGATTTAGTTTTAGGAGTTCATATAATGGGTTCCTTTATGCAAAATATTTATGATTTTATTTTATATGCTATCCTTGCCTCTGTGTACATAAGTGGTATTTTATAAATACTCAAGAAAGCTACATTAAGGAGTCGATAATGTTTATCCAGTGATCATCCAAGCTACTATTATCTAGAACTAAGAAAAAATGTTTCTCTTTGACTCTGCAAGCTGCTTTTGAAGAGATCAGAAGTATCTGGTCTACTGACCTTTCATTCCTTTAAATAGATTTTCGGAAAGTGTTATAGTGAAATGGGGGTGACAAAAGGAAACCCCTGTGTTTTTTAAGGAAAGTGGATTTTCTTCTGCTTGAAAGAAACACAGGGAATGTTTTATGAAGGCTGTATTTATGAGCTGTATTTCTAATGTTCAACTGAAACAAAATGATTTATTTGAATCCTGATAAATAACACTTTTTAATTAATGCTTTCCCTTGAGCAGTTTTCTCTTTCTCCTCATTTTTTTGTTATCTGACTTGCCTGTTGTCATTTATCATT
The DNA here is from genome assembly GCA_019425775.1 of Rafetus swinhoei. Classification (NCBI taxonomy): domain Eukaryota; kingdom Metazoa; phylum Chordata; order Testudines; family Trionychidae; genus Rafetus; species Rafetus swinhoei. Next base: position 29,482,484 of record CM033424.1, on the reverse strand, counting down.
GTGGTTTTTTATACTCAAGAATTAGATGCCAGTATTGATAATAAATATGCATTTAAGTCTATGGCTGTGTCTACACTGCACCCCTTTTCCGGAAAAGGGATGCAGATGAGACAAGTCGAATTGCAAATGAAGCGGGATTTAAATTTTCCCGCTTCATTTGTATAACATAACTGCCGCTCTTTTCGGCTGGCTTTGCCGGAAAAAGCGCCAGTCTAGACGATGTTTGGAAAATAAAGCCTTTTCCAAAGGTCCCTTATTCCTGATTTTAAGAGGAATAAGGGACCTTTGGAAAAGGCTTTATTTTCCGAAAGATCCTCGTTTAGACTAGCGCTTTTTCCGCAAAGCCTCGAGCCGGAAAAGAGCGGCAGCCATGTTTATACAAATGAAGCGGGGAAAATTTAAATCCCCGCTTCATTTGCAATTCCGACTTGTCTCATCTGCTTCCCTTTTCCGGAAAAGGGGTGCAGTGTAGACACAGCCTATGTGTGTATGTGCAGCAGGAAAGATGAAGAGCAGCCTCTATTATGGACAAACTTAATAAAAAATCGTAATTACTATATTTGGTACATAGCTGATATCAAGGCTTTAGAATCATGGAATCATAGAATACTAGAACTGGAAGGGACCTCAAAAGGACACCATGTTCAGCCCCCTGCCCTCATGGCATGACCAAATACCATCTAGATAATCTCTGATAGATGTTTATATAACCTACTCCTATATATACCTAAAGATGGAGATTCCACAATCACCCTAGGCAATTTATACCAGTGTTTAACCACCCAGACAGTTGGGAAGTTTTTCCTAATGTCCAACTTTAACCTCCCTTGCTGCAATTTAAACCCAGTGCTTCTTTTCCTTCCATCAGAGGGTAAGGAGAACATTTTTTCTCCCTCCTCCTTGTAATATGGTTTTAGGTACTTTAAAACTGCTATCGTGTCCCTTCTCAGTCATCTCTTTTCCAGACTAAACAAACCCAGTTCTTTCAGTCTTCCTGCATAGGATATGTTTTCTAAACCTTTAAACATTTTTGTTTTTCTTTTCTGGGCCCTTTCCAATTTATCTTTCCAGAAATGTGGTCCCCAGAGCTGAACATAATCCCCTCATTGAGAAATACATGAATAAGTAAAAAATAGATAAATGTTAATTTCTTTTTTGTATCTAAAGCACCTTGCACATTACTACTGTTCACATCTGTGACAACAGTTACACGTTCTGCCCATTATAATAGGAGGAATATATTCTGTGACTTGAAACGGGTGTCAAAGTTTTGGAATGTAATACCGTCACTAGAGCTGAGATACCCTGACGGAGGGGCAAAATCTTATAGTTTTTTATTTTCACCTCAAAGTCTTCCAGCTTCTTTAGGGAAAAAAAGAGCTCTGTGTGGCTCTCACCAATAGAAGTTAGTACAATAACAGATATTACCTCACACACCTTGTCTCTCTAGACCAGGATGAAATAGACAATAAGGATAGCCTTTAGCATCTGTATTTAGAAATAAGCTCTGCCTTATTAAAAAGGAGAAGCAGAGGTCAGATAATGGTTAAATAGGATGTCCTTTGAATAAGAACAATCTCCATCTACATGCTAAGACCATCATTGCAGCTGGTAGAATCAGTGGCTGTGTCTAAACTACATCCCTCTTTTGACAGAGGGATGTAAATTAGACACTTTGAAATTGCAAATGAAGCGGTGATTTAAATATCCCACGCTTCATTTGCATTATCGCATCATGGTGCTTTTTCAAAAAAGCACCATTTCAAAAGTAAAACCGTGGTCTAGACACAGTTCTTTCGAAAATGGCACGCTTTTTCGAAAGATTCTGTACTCATTTTTTGTTTATCATTTTTGAGGTGTACAGGATCTTTCGAAAAAGCGTGCCATTTTCAAAAGAACTGTGTCAAGATTGCATTCAATTAGCTGGAATAGAGAACTAGGAGTCAGAACTGTTGGCATGAAATCCTGTCCTCATCAATAGAGTCTGTTCCTTGCCAGGACCTTCGGCTCATGCCTATATTACCCAGTTTTGCAACAATGGAACTTCATTGATGCTTTTCACTATCCAAAAGTGAGTTTCTTCTAGCATGAGGACATCAATCTTCTATTCATATAATTGCTTGGTCGGGTAATCCTATTTTGCAGGGAAGAGGTTTTCTATGACCTGGTGTCATACATGTAGGTAGAAGACACTTCACTTGAGATCATAGCTTGAGGGGCTTTTTAGGCCACAAGCTCATTATTTGGAGTTCAATTACCACATTGATGGCACTGGTCATCCCAAAGTTCTTAAAAGAGGGAAGTTGTGAAGGCTGCTATCTTCCTTTTCCTCTAGTGCAGCATTTTTCAAACTTGGTCATGGGGCCACCAGGCTACGCTGCTAGAGGGGCAGCACTGCTTTTTTTACTTAGTGTGTCCCTAGCCTGAAGCCTTACAGCTCCCCATGGCTGGAAATGGCAAACCACAGCCAATGAGAGCTGCAAGGCTCTGTTGCTATGGACACATTAAGTTAACAAAGTGGTGTGGGCTTGCTAGGGCCCGCGGCCCAAATTTGAAAAACATGGCTTTAGTGAACCACTGTCTCTAAGGTCTCAGAATGAACAGCCTTGATTCATTCTGTGTCACTGGAAGCCATAGGGTGGACATCATAGCTGCGCTTCAGCCTTGAGTGGTACTATTCAAGTTGCTATCAGAAAGAAGAAGAATTCACTGATACTGGTCAAGTAACATCAGCATAAAACTGGAACAAGGAATCAGACTTTTACTTTTTTCTAATCCTCAGTTTCCCTATCTGTAAAATAGTGTTAATACTGTTAGGGGAAAGTGAAAATTTTGCAGTAAGCAGTTTATTAAAAATATCTCAGACTTTTCAAACCTTCTCTTGTGGCTGAAATCAATGTGAAGCTCTTCCCACTCCTCTCCATTTCCTGCTCTGTTTTAATATGAACCTCTTCATTCAGGCAAAGAAACATATGGTCCAAGCCTCTTGGGAGACTTCCTAGCATGAAGACGCCCACTTTTTTCTAAGAAAAGCTATTGAGGCATTCCCCCATCCTGTTCTCAATCCCTGTATTGAGCTTGGGAGCACCAATGAGACATGAACCCTTATATCATAAATAGTGAGTGCCCAGTTACTCCTTTCTCTCTCAGTCCAGCCTTTTGAAAACTTTTTTCCCAGGTTTGGCTCACATGCAAGGAGCTGCCATGTCTGACAATTACAAAGATTAAAGATAGGGAAAACAGCCACCTGGTACACCCAGAAAAAATGATCTAGACAAGTATCTCTGGAGAGTGTCAAGGCAGCTTTCCGAAAGAGTATCCTGGTAAGAATATATGTATCATGGGAGCAGAACACCCATTAAGAAAATGGTGATTAATGGGTAAAAGAAGCCAGTAAAAGTTTTCTAATCTTTAATGAGATTGCATAAATTTCAACTTTGTTAACAGACACTAAGACCTTGCTAATTTTCTGTGTTAGGGTTTGTTACATTTGTATCACACATCTCTATTTTTATTTTATTGTTTTTTGTTTATTAATCTTTTTTGCAAAATACACTATAATTTAGCCTTACATGTGTATCTGTTTGCACAGCTCTAGAACAGAACAGATTTAGTATTGAAACCCTCTTTCATGGGATAAAATTGGCAGTATGGCAGGATAAAATTCATTTAAATTAATTCATAGAATCTTTTCTAGGAAAAAGACGTAATTAGGCCTTTTTTCAGAGTTATTTGACCTGAAGATATTTAACCATCAGACAGTGAAATGTATCATTCATGGCAAGCATCAATTTCTTGGTGCCTGTGATGGGGCACTCCCTTCCCGCACTGAGCAGGAGGGGGTTAAATCAGCCCTGAGCGCAAAGAAGGCTCCATCCCCTGAGCCTTACTGGTCATGCCCAAGCTGCTCCCCTATAAAAGAGAGCAGCCCAGCTTAGTTGGGGCTGGCAGCTGAAGGGACAGGATGTGCCTTGCCATCTCCAGGCAAACCCCAGCGACTGCCCAGATGCCACCATGCAGGCTGGAGGCCAGACACATCTAGAGACCTCACTGGTTCTGGACCCCAACAGAAGCAGTCAGAATCCAGGCAGAGGAGTAGAACTGGTGATCCTTTGAAGCAGGAAGCAACCCGGGGCAGCAACGGCTACCAGGCAAGTCAGCATGTTGCGGTTGGAGTTTTCCCCGCTGATTCAGTTGCTCAGGAATTCCACTAACACGGCCCTGGGGTGGGGTCCAGTGGAGTGAGAGGGCCTGCATCAGGATGTAAACTCTCTCCCTATCTCCTGTCCCTTGAGGGGGGACAGCATCACCTCATGAGTAGGAGTGAGTTATTAAAAAGGGACTTTTCAATGTACTGCCCTGTAACCAGGAGCAAGTTACAGACTATATCCAGTGGGTTGCATCACACCCACCCTGGAGCGGGGGAGGTGATTTATTGTCCAGGGCCATTGAAGACATTGTCCCATGAATACAGACAAGCTATAGACCGTGGACATTGAGTCACATTACCCAGCAAGAAGGGTTATTGATTAAGACTGTGAAATTGTGTTGCCCAGCAAACAGGGGCAAGGTAGAGACTCTGACCATTGGGTCACACTGCCCTGGGTATTAAGGGGGTGGGCTATACAGACCTTTGTGGGTGAAATGAAAGACACAGTCTGGGGAACAAAGGTGGGAAATGCGAGACTGACAGATGCGAGTTGGATACTCCCACTCTGAGCGGGGTTTCTCCCCAGCCTTGTGACAGTGCAATTAATTATTTTTTAAGATGTTTCCTAAAAAATGGGTACTAGGTGACAACAACTCTAAATAAGTTTCATCACAACTAGCATTTTTAATTTAGGGAGGAAGAAAGGGGCATTTAATTTAGGGAGGAAGAAGATAGCCCAAGGAAGCAAAAATGTTTCTTGAAAACCTGAAAAATCTTAGCTAAGATAGAAATAAAACATTTGAAAAGACAGTGTTGATTCATACAGATGTTTAGACTCACTTTTATGATGAAAGTTTGTGCATCTTTTACAGAATGATAATTCTTCATGGAAAAATGTAAGCTTGTATGCTCATTTTACCATAAAATGCAGGAGCGATCAAATGAAGTAAAAAATACATCAAAAGGGAGTGCAAAGAAAACAGCACTGGATGTGGTATTCCCTCATGATTCACTAGAAGCCTGAGAAGGTCCTGCCATTCAACTCCACTTGATCTAGCACTCTGGTGAGAATGAGTGGTCATTCCAAGGTGAATTGAAGGCTACTTTGTATGTACTTTTCCTTCCCTTTTCAGACTCCTGGAAGTATTGCTGACACAACTAGCAGAGATTGTTAGAAGGCATGAATATTCCATTAGAAGTATGAATGGATTGTAAAAATGGTGTGATCATTGTTGTTTTCTACAAAAACATTTGAATAGTTGATTCTGAAAGTATTTTAGAGCTAAATTGTGCCACAAAGAAAAAAAAAACATAGTAAGAGGTGGAATGGTCCCAAGGAATCTGAACAATTAACTCTATAACCTTCAATAATTCTAAAACTTATATAGCTTTAAATAAGAAAACTGAAAGCACCACATCCACCCATTTTTCTGCAATCTGTTTAATCAAATAAGGACTGGTACAAATTTCTGTGTAGATGAGGCCTATAATATTTATGATTATGAAATATACTGTTTGTATTTTTCCTCTATAAAGGCATGTAGTGGAATGACTAAGGACACCTAAGTAATAGTGTATGGGTGCATAAGGGGCAAAGAGTGAAACTAAATATAAAGACACTGGAGAAAAGAAAAGAAAAGAAAAGAAAAGAAAAGAAAAGAAAAGAAAAGAATGAAATTCTAGTAAAAATTGCATATAGATTTTATAAAGGTAAATCATTTGTGCCAGAATAGCTAGTAGTACCTGTGTTTTATCCCAGATAAACAGCACAGATTTCCCTTTAGATGCTTGAAAATATATATCTTAATCTGCTGATTTTACCAATAATGAATACTCTCAAAATTTAGGAAAATAAGCGACATTTTTATATATTCCTAACTCTCTATGGCACTCAAACTAGCTAAAGAAAAACACAAATAAACACAACACTAAAATTGCACATATTTTGAATGTATATCTTTCAGTCCTTCTGACATTGAGGCTATGTCCACTCTACACTGTTCTTCCGAAAAAAGCTATGCAAATTGTGAACCGCATAGTTTTTTCTGCTTATTTTTTCAGAAGAGGCTTTTCCGACATTTGGCTCATCTACACTGGACTAAATGTCGGAAAAAAAAACCTTTTTTGGAAGTCCCTTCTTCCTCGTAAAACGGGGTTTACAGGGTTGCCAAAAAAGCACATCTGCTCTTCCAAAAATTTTTTTGGAAGACCAGATGTGTTCCCTGGATGCAGCAGAGTTTTTCCAGGATACCTCAAACTGTGTAGAGTAGACATAGCCTCAACCTACAAAAATCATCATGACAAATAATATTAAAAGCAATAAAAAACTGCACATACATCTGACACAGTACATATTTACTATATGCTTCCAATCAGTCACACTTAGTAATGACAGCTACTAAGCCTAAGTTCTACAATAATTGTCTGTCTCAAATTTAAATATACAATAGGAGAAACATTTCAGAGCTGTGTTCCAGGACAGAGTTTCATAGCTATGGGCTGGAATAGCAAATATGGAGAGAATCTCTTTCTGGATTAAAAGGTGAATTCGTTTTCACCCATCCACTAGAGATACGCCCCCTGAAGCCCAGTTAATTAGGCTTTTTAATGGTTGCTGCTGAAGGAAGGTTGTTAATTTTATCCTAAAGGTAAAAATCTGCCGTAACATCCTGAGGTACCCAGTGAATTTGATAGACTTGCACTGGATGTGACTCAGAGCAGAATCAGACTCTAAATTAATATTGAGTTCCCTGAACCTGTGTTCTCAGTATTTTAACTACCTTAATTTGTGTATTCATGTTGTCTGACTTTTCTCTTTTAGTACCTTTCATTGAGTCACACTCCCTTTCTGCAATATTAAGTAGAAATGATTTAGAAGGACATAGCTAATGGATATTCTTAACTCTACTTGAAATCAAATACAGATTCAGGTCAGAATGTGAAAATGCAACACAACTGGAATGTTTATTATGCTTTGATGGGAGCTGCAATATAGAAAAGCTTATTCTTCTATACAATGCAAAATGACAATTTCCGGATGCCTATATCTCAAGAATAATTAACACTGTTATAATAAAATACAGCACATAGCGACAGTCAAGGTCAATCCCTACAAATATTTAGTCAAATTTGGTCCAGGCTTTTCAATTTTGTAAAAAGATTACAGTACTGAAAGAGATTTCTTTTAATGGGAAAATAGGATGCTAAAATTTGGCCCACTCAATTGTCTGCATTAAACAGAAGTGTGTGATTTGTGAGCTTTTCCTTATAAACCAAAAAATTGCAATATAATAGACAATCTTAAAGCAATCTAGCTCAATACTTTTCTACATGAAATCAGATGGTCATAGCTGCATTCTTTTAAAAGTTGTTTTATTCTTGATATAAAGACATAGCTGATTGTGAAATTTGGTGATAGGCTTTTATTAAACATAATTATTAAAATATCCTGAATTAATTAATCAATTTACTGGCTAGATCCTGCTCCTACTCAAGTTTTGACTTACAGTTACATTTTCTTAGTGCTGTGGAAATAGTAACTAAGTTCAAATCATTGTGAAAGTTCAGATTGTGTCTGGCTACACAGTGCCAGGCAATGAATAACTAGGTAGGGAGAATATAAGAAGTCCAAACCTACTTTGCATTGTTTTCAGCAGCAAACCGAGATTGTAGTCTTGAGCATTCCTGAGTGTCCTCTGATGGACTCTCTCCAATTTGTCTTCATCTTCTCTGAAGTGGGGGTCCTCCAAAACTGGACACAATACTCCAGATCTGACCTCATCAGTGCTGAATAGACGGAATCATCACTTCCCTCAATCTGTTGGAAATTCTCCTATTACTGTTAGCCTTTTTTGGAACAAAGGCACACTGTTGATATATCTCCAGCTTTTCATCCACTGTAATCCCCAGGTCCTTTTCTGCACAACTGCTGCTTAGTCAGTCTCTCCGCCTAGCTTAGTATCATTCATGAACATGCTTAGGATGCAATCCATCTGATCATCTAGATCATTAATGAAGATGTTGACCAAAAGCAGCTCAAGGACTGACCCCTGTGGCACGCCACATAATACCAGCTACCAACTAAACATAAAGGCTGTCAGCCAAATTTCTATCTGCCTTATAGTTCATTCATTGAAGCCATAATTATTTAAGATGTTTGCAAGTATACTGAGGAAGACTGTGTGAAATGTCTTGCTAAAGTCAAGGTATATCAAGTCCACTGCTTAAAATGGATTAATTGAGGACCTGTTTCATGATTTTTCTAGGAACTGAGGTGAGGCCAACTGGTCTGTCATGCTCCAAATTCTCCTTCTTCCCTTTTTTAATGTTGGGCACTACATTTATTTTTTCCCCCAGTTATTCAGAACCTCCCCTGATGGTCATGATTTTCAAAGATAATGGTCAATGGTTCTTCAATCATATTAGCCAACTCTTTCAGCATTCTTGGATGTATTAGATCTGTTGCCATGGATTTGTCCATGTTCAGCTCTCCTAAATAGTCCTTAACTTGTTCTTTCACCACTGAATGCTGCTCAGCTCCTCCTCATATAGGGCTGCTGACCTTGTCTCTGAAGATTGAGGAGGAAAAAAAAGGCATTGAGTACTTCAGAATCTTCCACATCATCTCTGGCTAGGTCATCTTCCCCATTCAGTAAATGTTCCAGACCTTCCCTGATCTTGTCACTAACATCTGCAGAAACTCTTTTTGTCCCTTGCTAACTTCAACTCCAGTTGTGCGTTGGCCTTCCTGATTAGATGTCTCTATGCTCGAGCAAAATTTGTATTCTCCTCCCTAGTTATTGTAACCTTCTTTTTTCTGTTTAAGCACACTGAAGATTATTCTGCTAACCCAAGCTAGTTGCCTGCCATATTTGCTATTCTTTCTGCACATCGGGATGGTTTGTTCCTGCACCCTCAATGAGGTTTCTTTAAAATACAGCCAGCTCCCCTGGACTCCTTTCACCTGCATGAGATCCCATGGGATCCTGCCCATCAGTTCCCTGAAGGAGTCAAAGTCTGCTTTTCTGAAATCCAGAGTCCATATTCTGTTGCTCTCCTTTCTTCCTTTTGTCAGAATCCTGAATCAACCACCTCATTTTACAGTAGCCTATGCTATGAAATTGTAATGATTGATTCCAAGATTGTTCAGAAAGGTGGGACCCCTACATTATTTCTAGAGCAACAACACTTTGCTATATTAGTCTTAGTAGCAAACCAAACTAAATTTTTCTGAACTTTGGTGAAGTTTAGTGAAGGAAATCTCATCTGCATGTCTTCAATCCTCAGATACTCTGGCCTCTGACTGTTCCTACCTATGGTAGCCAAAGAACATATGGACAACCCACTCTGCTACCTCCAGCATTAGGATATTTCCTCTCCCACCGATTGCCCCCCAGTGATTTTTTTTTTTGCTAGCTCCCATCCAATCCAATCAGGTCTTGCCTTCTGAAGGTTTTTTTTCCACTCTAATGATGCTCAAGAAAACTGCGCACCAGAGCTGGTTGTAATATTTTTGTCATTACAGTTTTCCATCAGCACATGCCATTTTGACAAAACTGATCTTTTCAGATAAAATCTGAATTGATTTTCATGAGACATTGGGAAGGAGAATTGTCTCATGATTTTTTAAATAATATTTCAAAATATATTGTTTGGAACGTATTTTATTTTTTTCATTTTTAAATTACTTTAAGTTTTCTACATTATTCTATGAGATCTCCTGAAAATAAGTGCAATAATTTTGAAAGTGCTGAAACTTCAACAGCTACTATCTAGGTCAATGAGTCTAGTTAACAAGTGAAGCAATACGCAGGGTGAATAAGGGTGCCCGATACTGACACCTTTGACTTGATAGTTTAAATTATCTTAAATTCTTAAATAATTGGTGCCTGATTGCAAGCAGTAACTTTGGGACCAGTATCTAATTAAGTGTATGCAGGGGCCTTAAATATGGAAGCTCCTATTAAAATTTTCTCTTCTCTGAGGCACTAGTTGGCTACTACTGGCCTATTCTCATCAACTATATTGGATAGCATACCAGTTCTCTTGTCAAACCATTCAGAATGACAGTAGGAGCAAATACTGCTCCCATTCTATTTGCCAAAACAGACTGACATAATCTGAAAATAAAGATTGAAAGAAAACCATTAAAATTGCATTGCAATCTTGATTATATATTATCATGTAAACAACTAAATGTTCTGCCTTCCTTGCAACAACTTTATATAAATCTGACTTCTGTCTGAGTCATATTAAGAACAGAGTTTTTCCTTTGCTTTAGTAAAATTATATCTGAAGCCTTAAGGCTATAGAAATCCATTGCTCTGATATAGAATGATTTCTTTCCTCTCCTTAAAGTATAACCTACAATGCAATGATTAACTTTATCCATATAGTCCATGATAATGTTGTTTACAGGCATTACCATTTATCTAAGATAGGATTATTTTCATCATTGCTAGCATCAAACACAGTCATTACCAGCAAATTAATATATAAATTATTCTTTAATATATAACCAGAATGTCATTTGCTGTATCACTTTGTCTTTGTGTGAATTTTCTTGCCTGGGACAGCCACCAAATTGACATCCCTCAAGAGGCAATCCCTCACTTGTCCAGCTCCCATCATTTGTGCAGCTGCAGCTGCAGTATGGGTATCTCCAAGCTCTAACTCAGACAGAGTTACACAGGTGAAGTGGAGAGTATAATGGGCACCATCTACAAAGGGGACCGAGACACTTAAGATGCCCAGTCACCTAGTGAAATCCACAATCTTGAGTTAGTTGTCCAGGCTCCCTACAGAATGCATGGACAGTTACCCCCTGAGAACAGATGTGCAAAAGCCATCAATCTAAGCAGGTCAATAGTTGATAGGAAGTTCTGAAAACAGAGGTGTGGCTTAAGCCTCACAAATAAAAGTAGTTAGGTCCCTCCTCTGGGTCTCCTCTAGGGAGTCACAGCCATGAACCCGCTCATAGAATTGGGCATATATGCTTTTTTAAAACACAAAAAGAAGGTGGTAGGAATCTCACAATCTTTAACCTAGTGGTTAGAGCCCTTTTTCAGGATGTAGAAGACTCAGGTTCAAATCCCCTCACTATACAGGAGAGTGAGAGTGACTTGAGGACTAGTCAATAAGCTATGCTAGGAGAGCACAGAGTCTTATTTAGGCTTCCTGCTGAAGCTTTTTAACATCAATTGCTAGCCATCAGAGCACAGATCAGAACTTAGGTCTCCTACTGCAAAGGTCAGGATCTATCCACCAAGCTACAATCAGGTCTACTTGCTGTGTAGCCTCCCCAAACAGGGGCATGCCTAGTTTGAGGCACTTTGTAAGGCTTAGGTATAAGCTAGGGATCAAGACTGGAGCAGCTGGATGCATGTCCAGGAGCAATTGTAGGCATATAAGGGACTTTATCAGTAAACACTTTTGTCCCCTGGGGACTTTTGGAACCTAGAGGGTTAAGTATCCTGCATCTTTACTGTGGATTAGACTAGATGATCCTTGCATGAGAAACCTATAATTATCGATAGCAGCTGAGCAGGGCTTTTAAGGATTTAAATTGTGTACTTACAAAGTGTGTTTAGGAACCCACAACCCTTTGTGGATGTAGCCTAGTATACCCTAGATGTCAAAGAAGTTTGTCACCTTTGCCAAAAAGTAAATACCAAATTGAAGAGCTGGCAGTGTCTGACTCTGTTAACATTACTACATGTAATACCATGACTGGTGCAAAATAACAACCTTATCTATGCTTCTTGATGGCAACGGCCTAAGTCATAACGTACTAAACCTACTTATTATCCTTTGAATAAGTTTCATGAATTCTAAAGCTAACTGAGCCATACTGGATGTGTTCATTTTGCTGACATGTAGCTGCATTATGCCATTCTTGCATAGCTGTGCATTAGGACGACATCAGTCCAGAAGAGTCACTGAGGGGCTTTCCACCTCAGCAGGTTCCCCTTTCTGAGGTTTTTCTTGTTGCCCATGAGCTGGTCAACTTCTTGCTGCTGCTCAGGAGGGCAAAAGCTAGGACTTCAGAACTTTCCTGTCCTTATATACTGGGGGGAATAGGGACAGAGAAGCCACTGCACTCCAAGAGCAGAGATCACAATGAATAATCTGCCCATACTCTTTTTCCTTCTAACCTTTACATGGGCTGTATTAGAGGAGGAGATGTTTCTATGCTTTCTCCCCCACTCCACATCTGGGGCCAGCCAGAATTTGCCCCATAGATAATTTCTGGCTTTAGTTTGAATTATTGACAGTATTGTTAGTATCATTTATTTTTCTCAACCAAGCCTAGATATATTTTCATGTATTTCCAAATTCTCACTTACTGGAATTAGTCTCTGGCTCCCTAGCTCTTTGTGTTTTGATTCTGCTTAACAAGTACCATTGGTGGATATTGAACAACACGTAAGTGTAACAATACAGTTTCAGTAAACATGCAGTGAATGTAAAGCTATGTGAAGGATCTAGTTTATGGAATGTGATTTGAATGCTGCTTTTTGGGGTGGGGACTTTTTGTTCACCATACAGCACCTAGCACAATAGTCTGGGGCTCCTACTTGCTACTGCAACATTAATAGATAATAATATATCATTATTATATTACTATTAAATAACTATTAATCCACAAGGTATAATCTCAGTTGTTTTCTCCTAGTCTAAGTACTGACAAAATCAACATAATCATCTACAGGACAGTGATACTTACTATCATTTACAGTCTCCATTCTTTCTATACATTTCCGGCTATGAAAAACAGCCTGAGACTTCCTCACATCTGTCTCAGCCTCTGCAGATTTGTTGAGAACAGTCATTGAGACTAACTGGGGCACTCTTTACAATAGACAATCAGTTTCTCGGAGGTGCTGCAATCTATTGCTGGACATCATTACAATGAGTTTTTTAATGTCTCCTCCTCAGAGAAAACTGAAGGTAGTGACAGTCTTCTATACACTATGGGTAAGGCCTTGTGGACATAGCTATGAAAATTTATTCGAGCTGAAGAACTGCCCCAACAAGTAATCATGTTCTTAGTTTTGGGGACTTAGACTGAATAAACAATACACAAGAAAGAGCTACTGAAAGTAGCCATGTGAGAAAGCACAGTATTTGTTTCCTTTCAAACATTCACTTTGCCTCTTTAAAATGAAGGTGCACTGCACTACTACAACGATTGCTTACCAGTGGCATTCACAATGGACTAGGAACTGTACAAGCACAAAAAGGGGGCAATCTCTGCCACAGATTACTGTAGAAAGGTAAACAAAAACAAGACAGAACAAAGTGTCCTGAATAGGGTTATAAAGTAGTATAGTTGTTAACTGAGTTATTTTGTAACTACAATGATTGACAAAACAACAAGAGCATTGATTACATATTCAAATTTTCCCATTGTTCTAACTGTATCATTAGAAATCAGCTAATACCTCCATCCACTGGTGTCTGTAAGTATTTTTTCCATGTATTTATTCTGTTTATTGGATTTCAGGTATAGTTTGTTCATATATACAGTAAAAGACCTGAGAAGCAATGTTAAACTTTTCAGACCTAGCAATTTGTATATTCTGCCTTGTCCTTTTGATAGATGTAATTAATGCAATAGTTTCTAGTTAGCACTGTGTAGTGGGTGGTTCTCATGAACATACTAGAACAAATAAACTAATATCCCTCAGTGCCACAATTCATCATCTATAAAACAGGGAGAATGCTTTTTTTATTCCACCTTTTCATTTGCACTGTCTGTGCACAGTGTAAGCTCAGTGGAACAGTGATTATCTTCCCCAGTCTGTTTGTACAGTACTTAACAAATAGGGCTTCAATCTCTTTTTGGGGCTTTTCCATGATACTGTAATGCAAATAATTATTAATAGCTAGATAGAAGGAGAGAGCAAAGTGTACAGCTTTCAAAATGAAACTTGGGATCAAAGCTCCCTGAATACTACTGAAGGCATTTGTCAAAGAAATATTGTTTCTGTAGTTTATAGATGTGCACCTTGTTCTTAAAGTGACATCTTTCAGTTTGATTTATTATCTAGTTGACAATCTTCTGAGTTTTGTTTGACCTACGAAGTGAACAACATGCTGCTATGAATACTTCTACACTATATCTTCATGAACTTTAGAACACATTGCCAATACATTAATAAAATGGTACCTTAGAATCGAGACAGTAAATGTATAATAGCAACAAATTGTCTGCACTACAAGTTGAAGTGTGTGGTTCTCCCACTCTCATTGTGCTAGTGTGGCTATAAAAAGCGTATCAATGGAACCACTGTGGCTACCTGTGCTACCACAACTACACTGCTCTTTGTGCTACTGTTAGCTCAATGAAAAGTTGGAAGTAGCACAAAAATATACTAGCAGTGCAATAAAACCCCTATCTTGTAATGTAGACATAGCCATTGATATAGAAAAAGAGTTATAGTTTCTTTCTCTTATTTGGAAAAAAAGTGCATCCAAAAGCCAACAAGATTGGCATAAGCCAATTAAATGATCATTCTGTGAATCTGTGGATATCATATATTGTACTGAGCCATTAAAAGTGGGAAATAATTTCAGATATTGTAGTAATAGCCAATTATGTTTTTCAAAGTTTACATCCAAATGTATATAGATAAAAAGAGTAAAATGCTTTAGCAAAATATCTGTATATATAATCTTGGGTTCTTTTAATTCATAAAATGCACCAACATAGCTTGCCAGGGGCAGGAAAAAGTCTTTTATTGAAGTCAAAACTTGTATGTGCAAATATACATATTATTTTAATTATAATATTAAGAAAATTATTATTTAGGTTGTTAGCTATTTAATTTAATTAACAATGGGGTTATCTAAGCAGTAGATATTGCAGGGCAGAGACAATTTTGTCTTTTGTGTCTTTGCTGCATAGTAAAAGTGGAATATGGCTTGAAAATCACTGCTGTAATGAACCACCTGCAAAATAAAATAAAATAGCCCCCCCTACTATAACTGTGCCTCTGTGGGTCACAACTAAGAATACCACATTCAAGACAAGCTGATGGGAAAAAGGGCAGATATACCCCACAATTGGTGATTATTCTTCCATAACATATACCAAACCAGCAACAAAGGTAAACTTTTATAACATCACATTCACTAATAAGTCAGAAATGCAGCCTCTTTAGAATTCCAGTCCTGGATTCAACACCTGGATGAGACATAATGATGAGTGGTTATTTAAAACCAATTTCATCAAACAAATAGGTTCCTCTGATCCCAAAGGACCAGCCACATACATACGTCAATATCTAAAGTAGGTATTACCTAATAATAACACTATTGCAAATCCTTTAGCATGGGCAGTCAATGAACGTAGGGTTGGGGGAGACAGACCAAGTGTGCCCCCCCCCCCACAGGAGGAGGAAGCACTGGAGAAGGAGGAGAGCATATGAACCCAGCCTCCCCAGCTTCTGAGTTCCAGGGAGGGAGGAAGGTACACCGTCCTGGCCCCCCTGGCCCCAGAGCACCAAGGAGGCAGGGGGAGAGTACATGGCCCCAACTTGCCCAGAGCAGAGGGACAGCAGGTGCTCAGGGGCAGCAACACTCTACCTTCAGTATGCTTATTGCAGATGTTCTGGGGGCAGGATGCGGTCAGGGCCATGTCTGGCAGTTTGGGAAGACAGAGCCTTCCCTCACCTAGGCTACCAGACCCATCCAGAAGCAAGCACATTTGAAATATAGCTATAGAGAAAATATTCATAACTTAAAATAAAAATGGTACATGCATAAAAAGTGCATAATCATATTCAGCAAATCTTTTTCTATTGATGTCTTTCTTGGCATACTTTGTAGGATATTGTTGCAATTATATACAAGTGGTAGCAACCTTAGTATCTAAAATCCTTTAGTATCTAAAATCCAAAGCTGTATTTTTTTTACTAAAGAAGGAAAGAAAGAAGAAAGCAAAGACATAATAAATGCAAAGTTCTTGGATCAGGCTTGTATTAGTGATGGAATAAACTCCTGACTTTTTAAGTGGTTGCTTCCAAATCATTGGAAGGTCCTGTATGCTTTGGTTAGAATGCTCCATAGTCCAGAATTCCGAATAGGAAAGAGGCAAAACGGAGATGTTTCCAGTACTTTATATAGCTTCTGCCAAGTGAAGAAAAACCCAATGTTCTCAGTATTGAAAATTACAGAGAACAAGATGGTGTTTGCGGTCACATGGACATGTCATATGTCAATACTTGATTTTCCTTAGTCATTACCTAAATTCCAGATGGAAAATTCACAGCAAGTCCATTAAATGTAGATAGGTGTCTCCAATAATCCATTGTGAGTTAAGTGTTCCTTGAATAGTCCCTTCATAATATGGTGGCAAAACACTTCATGGGTGCTATCCAGAAGCAAACACATTTGAAATACAGCTATATAGAAAATATTTATAACTTCAAATAAAAATGATAAATGCATAAAAAGAGCATAATCATATTCAGCGAATCTTTTTCTATTGATGCCTTTCTTGGCATATTTTGTAGGATATTTTTGCAATTATATACCAGTGGTAGCAACAATGATCTACATGGTCAAATTTTAATCAGATAACATCATACCCACATTAATAAATTGCTAGATTGTGTACTAGCCAACTGCATTGTCAACCAAATGTGTTTATGACAAAGGCTTGAATGAATATAGTAAGGCAGCTTTTCTGTACCAGGCCATAGGAAAAAAATACCGGGCCTCAGCGTGGCTGCCAGGAGGAGCGGGGCCGGGCGGGCTGGGAGGAGGTGTGTGTGTGGGGGAAAACTGGCCACCGGGAAGCAGGGTTGGGGGCAGCGGGGCTGTCCAGCGGAGATCGGGGGCCAGATGGCCGGCAGAAGCAGGGCTGGGGGCAGCGGTGCTGTCCAGCGGAGATCGGAGCAGGTGGGCAGCCTGTGGAAGCAGGGTTGGGGGCAGCAGGGCTGTCCAGCGGAGTTCGGGGCGGGAGGGCGGGCGGCAGAAGCAGGGCTGGACGGGGGGCCGGGGAGCTGGCCGGAGGA
The DNA here is from genome assembly GCA_019425775.1 of Rafetus swinhoei. Taxonomy (NCBI): domain Eukaryota; kingdom Metazoa; phylum Chordata; order Testudines; family Trionychidae; genus Rafetus; species Rafetus swinhoei. The sequence continues at coordinate 29,465,312 of CM033424.1, read as the reverse complement.
GATCAGGAGGAGGAGGACTGAAGAACCAGCCACCGGAAGCAGGGCTGGACGGGGGCAGCGGGGTTGGCCAGGGGAGATCAGGAGGAGAAGCAGGGGGTGGGGAACGAATTGGTCGGTGGGAAGTGGAACTGACCTGGGCACATGCAGACCCGGGCACACGAGTGAGTCCGGCCCTGGGGATTCCATTTCCCCCGGCCCCGCCCCCGGCCCCATACCCTCCCTCGAGTAGTTGCGAACTTCCTGGCTGGTGGACACACTCACACAGCATGAGCACATCTACCAGCCAGGCAGTTCGCAGCTACGGACTGATACACCTAATAATAATAAAACTTACCTAATTAGAAAATACCAGACATTTTATATGTCCGGTATTTTCTTAATTTGTTTCCCGGACAGAACCGTCAAATACCAGACTGTTCGGTACAAAACTGGACACCTGGCAACCCTACCCCTCCTTGCACCCTCCCTCCTAGCCAGATACCCTACCCCAATCTGCTCCTGCTCCCGCCTCCTGGAGTGCCCATGCCGGGTCCCCAATCCCTGGCCCAGGCTGGGTGGAGGATGCAGCCGGGTGAAACACTGAAAATTTATTAATTTTTAATTCTTTTTTTATATGCATTTATATTTTTGGGCTGCAAAAAACAGTACTGAAAAAAAAACAGGTTCCAACTAAAGTAAAAAGTCTGGGAAACCCTGGTCTAGTCAGCTTTCTCTCCATCTGACAGTCCATTTATCCAATCCATATTCCCTTAACTTTCTGGCAAGAATATTGTGGGTGACTGTATCAAAAGCTTTGCTAACGCTGGCACTGGGGGCTTTGGGAGGACCAGAAACAACTTATTTGAATATTCATCATTTGCTTAATGAATATGCAAATATGCAAATGAATGTTACCGGTCCTCCAAAAGCTCGTGAATGGATTTACTGGTCCCCGAGTCAAAAAGTTTGGGAACCCCTGTGGTAAGGTAACAACAGAAGCGGTTAGATTGTACTAAGGTTGTATGTCTCAGGAATTTTCTTGTTTCTAAAAGTTCTGAAATTCTCCCTATTATTCACCCTTTTAGTATTTCTTGAATGGTGTTCAGACTTGCCTGTTATTCAATATCATAGAATCATAGAATCCCAGGGCTAGAAGAAACCTCAGGAGGTCATCCAATTCAGCCCCCTGCCCAAAGCAGGATCAATCCCAACTAAATCATCCCAGCCAGGACTTTATCAAGCCAGGACTTAAAAACCTCAAGGATGGAGATTCTACCACCTCCCTAGGTAACCCATTCCAGTGCTTCACCACCCTCCTAGTGAAATAGTGTTTCCTAATATCCAACCTAGACCTCTCCCACTGTAACTTGAGACCATTGTTCCTTGTTCTGCCATCCGTCACTATTGAGAACAGCCTCTCTCCATCCTCTTTGGAAACTCCCTTCAGGAAGTTGAAGGCTGCTGTCAAATCCCCCCTCACTCTTTACTTCTGCAGACTAAATAAGCCCAAATCCCTTAGCCTCTCCTCGTAGGTCAGTGCTTCAGCCCCCTAATCATTCTGGGGGGGCACAGAACTGGATGCAATAATCCAGATGTGGCCTCAGCAGTGCTGAATAAAGGGGAATAATAACTTCTCTAGATCTGCTGGAAATGCTCCTCCTAATGCACTCCAATATGACATTGGCCTTCTTGGCTACAAGGGCAAATTGTTGACTCATATCCAGCTTTTCATCCACTGTAATCCCCAGATCCTTTTATGCTTAACTGTTATTTAGCCAGTCATTCCCCATCCTGTTACAATACTTGGGATTCTGCCATCTCAAGTGCAGGACTCTGCACTTTTCCTTGTTGAACCTCATTAGATTTCTTTTTGGCTCAATACTCCAGTTTGTCTACATCACTCTGGACCCTCTCCTACCCTCCAATGTATTTACCTCTCCCCCTAGCTTAGTGTCATCTGCAAACTTGCTGAAGGTGCAATCCATCCCCTCATCCAGGTCATTAATAAAGATGTTGAACAAAAATGACCACCAACCACACATCGAGCCATTGATCATTACCCATTGGTCCCGACAATCTAGCCTGCTCTCTATCCACCTTACAGTTCATTTATCCAATCCATTCTTCTTTAACTTGCTGGCAAGAATATTGTGGGAGACTATCAAAAGCTTTGCTAAAATCGAGGTATATCACATCCACCAATTTCCCCATGTACATAGAGCCAGTTACCTCATCATGGAATCAGATTGGTCAGGCATGACTTGCCCTTGGTTAGTCCATGTCGACTATTCACTTTCCCATCTTCCAAGTGCTTCAAAATGGATTCTTTGAGGATTCCCTCCATGATTTTTCCGGGGACTGAGGTAAGGCTGACTGGTCTGTGTTTCTCTGGATTGTCCTTCTTCCCTTTTTTAAAGATGGGCACTACTTTTTTCTTTTTCCAATAATCTGGGACCTCTCCCAATCTCCACGAATTTTCAAAGATATTGGTCAAAGGCTCTGCAATGACATTTGCCAACTCCTTCAATACCCTCGGATGCATTAAATTAAATTTTAAGGGTGTCACATTCTTGGAGTGCAATCCAAACTAGTGAGGGGTTGTGTTATCACCCGCCCTGCAACACTGGGTGTCTCACAATACTTTGGTGTTATAGCTCCCAGCCTCAAAAAACAGCCAAACACCACATAGCTCACACCCTGAGGCTATGTCTAGACCACATGCTTTTTTTCAGAAGAACCTTTTTTCGGTAGAGATCTTCCAAAAAAACTTGTTCTGAAAGAGACCATCCACACACAAAAGCGCATCAAAAAAGCAATCAGCTTTTTCAAAAGATAGCGTCCACACTGAATGGACACTATCTTGCATTTAAACTGTAATTACTATGGATGGAGTGGCCACCAGGGAACCTGTGCTTTTTCCTCTTCCCTCTTCTTTCAAAAGAACTCCCTCTTCCCCGTCCACACACGCCTTTTTCCGAAAGAGTACTTTCGGAAAAAGGCTTCTTCCTCGTAGAAAGAGGATTACCAATGCTGGAAAAACCCCTCTGTTCTTTCAATTTACTTTCGGAAGACTGTGATTGCAGTGTGGACGTAACTCAGATTTTATCGGAAAAAATGGCCATTTTTCCAACAAAACTCTGTAGTGTAGACATACCTTGAGGCTGTGTCTAGACTGGCCAGTTTTTCCAGAAAATCAGCCGCTTTTCCGGAAAAACTTGCCAGCTGTCTACACTGGCTGCTTGAATTTCCGCAAGAACACTGACGATCTCATGTAAGATTGTCAGTGTTCTTGCAGAAATACTATGCTACTCCCGTTCAGGCAAAAATCCTTTTGCGCAAAAGCTTTTGCGCAAAGGGCCAGTGTAGACAGCGTGGTATTGTTTTGTGCAAAAGCGCATCTAGATTGGCACGGACGCTTTTCCGCAAAAAGTGCTTTTGCGGAAAAGCGTCCATGCCAATCTAGATGCTCTTTTCCGCAAATGCTTTTAATGGAAAAGTTTTCCGTTAAAAGCATTTGCGGAAAATCATGCCAGTCTAGACGTAGCCTGAGTGTGTGCAGCTGCAGCCTGTCAATAACACACAATAGTCACATTTTGGCTTCGACCAGTCTTGGTTACATTTGCAGCATGACTCCAACACACTCCGAGTCCTGAATGTTCCAAAAAATGTTGTTCTGCATTTTCCATCCTTATCCTGGACAGTTCAGATATTAGAGGTGCATTTTGCTTGTGAAGGGTTAAATTACAATAGTTTGTTTCATAACTCGAATTGCCAAAACAGTTCAGTTGAAACACATTAGATTAGTTTTGATTAAAGAATTAAGTTTCTTTAATTACAAAAACATTAAGTGAGTACAAGGCATTTTAATCAGAAAAGTCTACAAGAGAAATAAAGATAAAACTTTTTCTAGTAGCTGAAACTTAACAAACTAGACTTGGTTCAAGAAAAAATCCTTAGCACCACTTCCCAGAAAAATTGCTGATCAAGTTTTCATGTTACGATGTTTCCCAAAGTCCTACTTCTTTTGTCTTCTTAATAAAAGTGAGGAAAAGACTGACTTGTTTTGTCCCTTACTTTTATAGTCCAGGAGCTTCAGGGGGTAGTCGAGTTAGTCTTTACAGGATAAACTTAAAAAACAAAAACTGGTCTGGTAGCACTTTACAGACTAACAAAACATAGAGGCTGTGTCTACATTGGCACCCTTTTTCGGAAAAGGGATGCTAATGAGACCAGTCAATTAAATCGCTGGGATTTAAATATCCTCACGGTATTTGCATTATATTGCCGCTTTTTTCCGGCTCGGGGCTTTGCCGCAAAAAGCGCCAGTCTAGACGGGATCTTATGGAAAATAAACCCTACTTGAAAGTAGGCATAAGAGATCTTATGAAAAGGGTTTATTTTGCGCAAGATCCTCGTTTCAGACTGGCGCTTTTTGCCGGCAAAGCCCCGAGCCGAAAAAGCGGCAGTTATGTAATGCAAATACCGCTGGGGATATTTAAATCCCCCGCGGATTTGCAATTGCGACTGGTCTCATTAGCATCCCTTTTCCGAAAAAGGGTGCCAATGTAGACACAGCCATAGATGGTATCATGAGCTTTTGTGGGCACAGCTCACTTCTTCATTCTTGGATCTGAACTTTAGCAAGCCACAACATGGAACTTCTTACACCATGAGATTCCATGTCTTCATCCTCATAGTGATAAGGAGCTTTATTAGGTGTATTCATTAGAAAAATGCCACACACATTTCACCATATAATTGCCCAGTGAGATGTTAGTTTTCAAATGAAACCTCATATGGCATATTTTTTACAAAGACTTTTACAGTAGTGTGAAAGGTGTGAATGCTGGGGTGCATTCATTTACAAAAGGATTTTATTTGTTTGAATAATGTTGCTTACAATTAAATAGAATCAGGACTATCAATCAAAGTCTGCACTTTAATAATACCTGTAGCAATGTTTTAATTTGCTGTCATTTTCCTTCCTTTTTTTGTATTGTATTTTACCTATTTGTGATTTTAATAAACTTACTGTACACCTGGCTTTTCTGACAGTCAATTTTAGCTGTGATTTTATTTAGTTATTTAACTTAGCACTATAATTCGTCACGCCCCTAATTCATTATGCCCCTTTTCTATGTCCAGGTTACATCACTACTAGTAGAGAAGGAATTAATCTATACAGAAATCCCTATTCACTTTAGTGATTTTAACTAAATTGTCTAAAATTGAGCAATATAAATTAGTTTATCTTTGTATCTGCAGCAGCCATCAAAATCAACTATTTACAAGCACATTGTTTTCAAGATGGTTTTAAAGGCTTGTGGGGTCAGGCAGGGAAGCACACTTGTGGTAGCTGCTATCACCCGACTTCCCTTTGGAAAAGGATTTTAACATGCATGACTGCATATTGTCATAACCACGTTTCATTACCAAACTAAGCATTTTTTTGTTTTAAACACCTTCAAGTCCCCTCTAACACTGTTTATTACTTCCACTACATCCAAGTACTTGGGCTCTGAGCACTGCAGTGTTAATTTGTGCAAAAGCTCCTTTTAACTGCACATATTTTTTCTTACACGCTCACTTCCATTTTTTATTGTTTAATAAGACACTTGCAAAGCACTTACTGCTACTAAATTCTGTACCATAACTCTATTTTATTTCCCAGGAAAAAAAAAACATTTTAGCTGACTTTTTGGTGGCTCTAAAGTTTTTATTTTTCTATTTTTTGCACTTAGAGAAAAAGCTTAACACACTTTGCCTGCGAATCTGTATTCACTAAAGGACAGCTGCTTTTTACTTTGGATTTATACAAATATGTAAACAGACATGTTCTGCTTGGCCTGTCAATTATCTTTTCCATTTAATCTATTTTTCCTCTACAATTTTGATTTACTCTTCATGCCTTTTGCATTCATCCCTCAAGGTGGCACATTTTATTTGTAAAGTTTTAACCACCAGAAATAATCCTTGTAAAACTGCTGCTTAGATCTGAGCTTTCTTTGCCCTAGGGTAAACAAACAAACAAACAAAACAAAACAAAAAAAAAAGGTACTATTTTTTCCATGGATGCCAGTGGGTCCTAGTTTTTGAGCTCTGTGCTCGAAACCTTTTCTGTGCCCAGTCAATAATTTCCTTATTTATGGCATTTAACGGACATCTGCCCAACTCTGCCAAGCATTTTCACAATTATTATTAAATACCACTCTCTGGAGTTCCTTTTTACCTGGTCTCAGTCTCTCCTAATACTTTTCTGAGGTATATTTCGCCCATCTTTTGATTTAACCCACTTTTCCAATGTGGTACTAACTTCTTTGCACCTTTCTAATATAATTTCTCCTAGTGGTAGGTTGTGACCCTTGTGTCTACACTGCACCGTAGGTAGAAATAAGATACGCAATTTGAGCTACGCAAATTGACTATCTTATTTCAATCTTATTTCAAAATAGCTTATTTTGTAATTTGACACTGTCTACACAGCACCAAATTTCAAAACAACTTACTATTCTGAGACATAAGAACATAAGAACATAAGAATGGCCGTATTGGGTCAGACCAAAGGTCCATCTAGCCCAGTATCCTGTCTGCCGACAGTGGCCAGCACCAGGTGCCCCAGTGAGGGCGGATCGAAGACAATGATCAAGCGATTTGTCTCCTGCCATCCCTCTCCAGCCTCTGACAAACAGAGGCCAAGGACACTATTTTATCCCCTAGCTAATAGGCTTTTATGGACCTAACCTCCATGAAATTATCTAGCTTCTCTTTGAACTCTATTATAGTCCTAGCCTTCACAGCCTCCTCTGGCAAGGAGTTCCACAGGCTGACTACACGCTGTGTGAAGAAGAACTTTCTTTTATTAGTTTTAAACCTGCTACCCATTAATTTCTATTTGGTGTCCTCTAGTTCTTCTATTTAGGAACTAATAAATAACTTTTCTTATCGGCCTCCACACCACTCATGATTTTATACACCTCTATCATATCCCCTCAGTCTCCTCTTTCTAAACTGAAAAGCCCCAGTCGCTTTAACCTCCCTCATATGGGACCCGTTCCAAACCCCTAATCATTTTAGTTGCCTTTTCTGAACCCTTTCCAAGGCCAAAATATCTTTTTGAGGTGAGGAGACCACATCTGTACACAGTATTCAAGATGTGGGCATACCATAGTTTTATACAGGGGCAGTAAGATATTCTGTGTCTTATTTTCTATCCCTTTCTTAATAATTCCTAGCATCCTATTTTTTTGACCGCCGCTGCACACTGTGTGGAAGTTTTCAGAGAACTGTCCACGATAACTCCAAGATCTCTTTCCTGATTTGTCGTAGCCAAATTAGCCCCTATTATACTGTGCGTATAGTTGGGGTTATTTTTCCCGATGTGCATTACTTTACACTTATACATTAAATTTCATTTGCCATTTTGTTGCCCAATCACTCAGTTTGGTGAGATCTTCTTGGAGTCCTCACAGTCTGCTTCTGTCTTGACTATCCTAAACAGTTTGGTATCATCCGCAAACTTTACCACCTCACTGCTTACCCCTTTCTCCAGATCATTTATGAATAAGTTGAACAAGATTGGTCCTAGGACTGACCCTTGGGGACACCACTAGTTACCCTCTCCATTCTGAAAATTTACCCTTTATTCCTATCCTTTGTTTCCTGTCTTTTAACCAGTTCTCAATCCAAGAAAGGACCTTCCCTCTTATCCCATGGCCATGTAATTTACACAAGAGCCTTTGGTGAGGGACCTTGTCAAAGGCTTTCTGGAAATCTAAGTATACTATATCTACTGGATCCCCCTTGTCCGCATGTTTGTTAACCCCTTCAAAGAACTCTAATAGATTAGAGACATCCCTTACTCCTAGTGGAATGAGGTTACAGGGATGCCAGAATAGCGAGCCTGTTATATTTCAAAATAACGGGTTTGCTGTTAAGACGTAGGATAGCTGTTCCAGGATACCACTGGTATCCCAAAATAGCGCTGCAATGTAGAGATAGTCTAAAAGATGTAATCATTACCTACTCTACATAAGCAGATCTGAGTCATGGCACTACTATGTTGGTTTTCCCTTGAGACTTTTTACTTGCTTCCCCAAGAACTTAATTCAGCTTATCTAAGCCTTGTCATTTTGGATGTGGGTTTTTTTTTTTTTGACATTCAGCAAAGTTACTCTGAGTAGATCAAACTCAAACTTGGGGTGTGAAAGAGGTGACTAAAGGACATACCATATATCCATTGTTACAAAAAAACCTCTTTTATATACATTTACATAATGTATAATCCATTACATTGCATTTATCACCTGTTTTGAGAATGACTTGGTCACTTTGAACAAAACTAATCTCTGTGCCACACACATGATCTATGCACAACTAGCTCTTTACCGTTTGTCAGTTTGTCTTTTTTCATTGTATCCCTCTGTTATATAATGGTCATGCCAATTCATTTTCAGAATATGATCTGAAGAAGTGGATCTGCCCCACAAAAGCTCACCACCTAATAAACAATCTTGTTAGTCTTTAAAGTGCTACATGGCTGCTTTTTTTCTTTACCGTATTTACAGTCTAGCTTTATCTTGTCCATTGTTAATGGTTCCCTAGTGATCCCCCTTATCTTAACTAGTTAGTACGTATATTCTTTTTCCAGTCAGCTGATCAATTTACCTCCCTAATCCTGTCTCCCAAGAAATGACACCTCACCTCTGTCCAATTATTCTTGAGAAGACAGGCCTACATAGCACTTTGTTTACATTACATTTTTCTGTTCTGGGAAGAGTATCATACAGCAGTACTTTTTAATATGATAGATATTATTGTAATTAGTTTGTCAGCAACAGGACACAGTCTTTTCAAGGGAAGATAGTTAAACATAACACAAGCAAATTCCAGAAGATGTAGTTCATGTGAACATCCTGGGAATTGTAGGGTGCAACAAGGCATGCTGAGAAAGAAGCCAAAAAATATAAGCAACAACCTTCCCCCAAATCAGAAATTAGACTTGTGGGTCTCTCTACTGAGGATGTAGATCAGGGGCAAGGCAAGACTTGGAATGGCTTTGTCTGTTGAAAAGGTGTGGAAGGAAGCCTGAAAAACACAAGGGAGAAGTAGGCTTCAGGAAAGAGCAAGGGAAGAAATGCTCTGCAATGAAGGAGTACAATAGAAGGCTGCATGTGAGCCAGCAGTTGAGGTAATAATATTGACTTGTAGTGAAAACAGAATTGCTGTTTGATATGGCACAGAAGAAACTGTGTGGTCTTGAGCCCTAGTGTATACTCACTCTTGTTTAGGGTGTCACAACTTAAGGCTTCCACTGAGGATGGAAGGAAATGGGTTGCAGCCTGCACAAGGCAGAGAACTGTGCCTTGCTGTATTTGGACTTTTCAGTACCCTGAAAGAGGAGAGCTTTAGGGCATGACTGAAGGGCTAAACTGTCAAATTGCCCAACTATGCAAGGATAAGGGCGAACCTGCCTCTGAACACAGGAAGGGTAAGATGTATGATAGGGCTACACCTGAATTTTCAGCAAGCTGGAATGTTTGTATGTCAAGATGTGTAATGCTAGATTTAAAATATAACCAAAATTAGGGATGAACCATTTGGGGAAAGGTGGCCTGCTCACTGCAATAAATAATTTTCCCTCTTTTGGTATTTACACCTTCTCATAGACTATTGGGAATGGGTCACAACCACCTGCATTGAACTGATCTCATTAGCACTGGTCCTCTGCATAGTAATGTAATGCACCCATATTTGAGTGTGTATATATACCTGACAAACTAAAGTTTCCAACTTCATTAATCTGACAAAGTGGGTTCCAGCCCCCCCAAAAACACTTTGTGCCCCCCAAAATTGTTAGTCTTTAATATGTCAAAAGATTCCTCAATTCTTTTCACTGAAACAGACTAACACAGCTACATCTCTGAAACTATTCTTACGGCAGGTCTACACTACAGCCACAAGTTGGCTTGAGATACATAATTCCAGCTACATAAATAAAGTAGCTGGAGCTGACAAACTTAAGCCAAGTTTGGGCACTGTCCCCACAGTGAAAATCTGAAGGGTGAAACACTCTCATTGACTTCTCTTACTCCTAGTGCCTGTGAGGACTACTGTGATCGATTGGGGGAACACTCAGTGTTCAATTTAGCAGGTCTTCAATAGACCCAGCATTGATCTCAGCAACAGTGAAGGCATACCCTCAAAGTGCAGTCTTTTAACCAGTTGTGCAAACACATTACAGTCATTTAATCTCATCCTCATTTCTCTAGTTCACTTATGGGATTGTTTGTCAAGTCTCCCTAAAATCAAGGTATATCATATCTACTGCTTTCCTCCACCTCTACTAGGCCAATAACTGTGTCAAAGAAGGAAAGTGGGTTGGTTTGGCATGATTTGTTCTTTTCAAATTCATGTTGGCTTTCGTCATAAGCCTATTATCCTCTAGGTGCTTCAAAATAGATTAATAATATATTCCAATAACTTTCCAGATACGGAAATTAGACTAGTCTATAATTCTTGAGAACACTCTTTCTTACTGGTTTCAAAGATAAGTACAGTAGAACCTCAGAGTTACAAACACCAGAGTTATGAACTGACGAATCAACCACACACCTCATTTGGGACCAAAACTACAGAATCGCACAATCAGGCTGCAACAGAGACTATTTTTTTTTTAAAGCACAAATATAGAACAGTATTTTGTTAAACATAAACTACAAAAAAAGGAAATTGAGCATTTTTTCTTCTTTATACTAACATTTCAAAGCTGTATTAAGCCAATGTTCAATTGCAAACTATTTAAATAATAACCACATTTTTTGTTCAGTTACAAGCATTTCAGGGTCACGAACAACCTCTGCATCTGAAATGTTCATAACTATGAGTTTCTATTGTAATATCTTTGGTCTTCTCCAAGTTTCCAGGACTTCACCTGTATTTCATGAGTTCCTGAAAGGTAATTACTAGTGGTTCCGGTACTGCTTCAGCTAGTTCCGTAAATATTGTAGCATGAATTTCATGAAGCCTTGCTGCCATAAATATATCATTATCTAAACATTTTACCTGTTCTTTCCCTATTTTGACTTGCTTTCTCTGGTTTTTAATATTACTTTTGTTTGGTATCTGATCATCATTACCCTTCATAGTGAAGATTAATGCAGGATTCTTGATACGATCAGGTAAAAGTTCTCCTTCCCTGCTTAGAAGAGGACACACTCTTTCCTTCATCTTCCTTTTTTTTTCTTATTATTCTCTTTTATGTTCTTTGCTAGATATAACTCATTTCATGTCTCAGCTTTTCTGATTTTGTGCCTACAAGCTTGAGCTACGTATCTGTGAAAATAATTCCTTTTTCTCACATATTACAGTAGTGACTCTTTGTCTGAGCATGGAAATGTGCCTATGTGTGAATAATCACATGAATACAATTATAAATCTAAACAGATACTTATGTATGATTGTATACAAAATGAAATGGATGGTAACGCCTCTAGGTAAGGCTACCTAATACTTTTCCATTGTAAGTGTGGCAGATCATAGGCATCAGGCCACAGTAGTTTGGTGGAGGGCAGGTATACGGGTAGTTGGGTGAGCAGGTTCCTGTTCCCAGCATAGGCTGCCGGAGACTGCTACCCAGCAAGTAAGACAGGCAGGCAACTGGGACTCATTAAGTGCCGTCCTGCAGCAGCAGGCTATTGGGACACCTGCATCCAGTTAGGGCCCGTGGGTCCACTATAAAAGGTTTCCCCTCAGGTAAGGAGAGGGAAAGGAGAGGAGTGATGGACTGGAGAGGAGGAAATACAATGTGGAGGAGAATTGGAGGCCACAACTGGGAGAAGTTCTCACTGTGCCAGGAGAAGATACCGTGGGAGTAGTTGGAGAAGTGGCCCAGGGGGAGGCTACTATTCTGTGGGGATAAGGGCAGGAGCCCCACTTTTGGCTGCTACCTAGAACCCTGGGCCATAACCTGGAGTACATGGGCAGGACCGGGTTCCCCGCAACTCTCCCTACATCTGGTGGGCTGCCATCAGGGAAAAGGGGACTTCTGGACCACTGAAGGGTTTCCCCTTCAAAGTAGTGACTTGCCTATGATGAAAATAGCTCATTAAGCATGGAATCCTCACCTCTGAGAGAAACAAGAGTCAGTGGGAGGGTCACTGCAAGCCTCTGAGGCATACCAAAAATCCACCAGGAAGCAAAGGACCCAAAGGGTATGAGCAGAGCCATGCCATAACTAGTGTCGGGTTGGATCAATCACAGCACAGTGCTAAACACACACACACACACACACGCAGAGGGAAAAAAGGAAAAAAGGAAGAAAAAAGGGAGGGGGAAGGGGAAAAAAGCACAGGGGTGTAGTTTCTGGGATTCTTCCTTTTTGGGTGTTCCCCTTTGTTGGTTAGGGATTTGAGGTTCACCACAATGGAGGACTTGGTGAGGATTTAGTACAGGCCCCAGCCACACAGCAGTCATCATGAGTTGCATATATCATTATTATATGTAAGCACTCATCTTCCTCCTGGAAGCTTTCTTTAAAATACAGTTGAACTTCTTCAACCATTGCCACCAATTAGCTTCATATTCTTATTACAAGAATCCCACTATCTGTTCTCTGTGAAGCACTGTGAAGATGCTAGTATTCAATTACCAAAGATGGATAAAATGCCATGTGACTTCTCCACACTTCGTATTTACATATTCAGAAAATTATCTTTAACATAGGACTTTGATAGTAAACAAAACTTACAAGACTCCTAAATATGCATGTGCCACTCAGCCCTTTAATTGCTGAAAAATCAAAGCCAAGCAATAGATTATTATAGTAATCAAGTATGCTGCCAGTTTAAATCATCTGATAGGAGGAGAAATCTGCTAGAGCATCATGAATGTGTTTGGGCTAGCAGCTCAATTCATACTTTGTAGACATGGCTTTAAGTTGGAGGAACTGAAAAACTGTGCTGCCCCAGGAGTATCACCAGAGGAATCTTGCCTTAGAAGTAGAATAGAATATACAGAAGTGCAGCAAACCCTTTAAGAAGAACAGAGTAGTCTCATTTGTTTTGGCTTGAGATATAAAAAGTCATGGCTCCACTCATTCCCCTACCAGTCCTGATCTTGTTAGGAAAGCACCTTGTTAGAACCCTTCTAATCCCCTTAGCACAGGATAAGTAGTTGTAATGGGACTTTTATACAGGGTGTATGGCCACAAAAGGGTCAGCTTTGATCTGGTTCTACTAAGTTAGACCTGCTTAAGTGTGTGTTTTCAGCCTGATAATGCTAACACCATCAAAGTTAGAGACCAAAATACCTTTGACCATCAGTATGAAACAACAAACCTTAAAGAAGAGAAAAATCAAGCAGGAAAATCTACTGAGTGAATTCAATATTTTTATACAATGTAGTTTGATAACCAAAATCCTGGGGTAAAAAAACCCGTATTTTTGTTCACTGAAAATTAAGTTAATTTAGATCATTGTAATTTTCATATTTCACTATGTTCCAAGATTGCAACAGTTTTTTAAGACAGTTTCTGGTAATATACGTGCTTATTATGCAAGCATACATTTATGTTTGCATACTAATAGTAAAATTTATCAAATTAAGCGAGACCTTTTTAAGATTATGCGTAATGAAGATCAGTGACTTTATGTCTTCAGTAATGTTTTTCTCTAATTAATTTTCTCAGCATATTTCTGGCTGATATCAAAGCTCCTAGCAACAGCAAGCTTGTGTCACTGCACTGATATCACTGCATATCCCACTAGATTTTCTCTGCAGTGCTTTATAATATCTGACTCTGTCCTTGAGTGTCTAATTACAGACAATATTTTCCCACTTCTAATTTTCAAGCAAGCATTTTAGGGAAATAAATTTGCCCTTAATAATATCAGTCCAAACAAAGGTGTATTCCCTTGGGCCATTAATGCTATGTTAATCAATTTGTAATTGGTTTTCATTTTTAGCTGTAATATGCAATCATTTAATTAAAACACAAACAGATTTGCCAGGATGATGATTCTATAAGCTTGGAACAGCATTAGCCAACCTCTCTTCCCTCTTTCTCTTGTCCAGATTTTAGAAAACAAACATTGTTAAAGTAAGATGATCATGCCCCTTCTCTTGCTCATTTTATTCTGGGCCTTGATCATGATTTTGAATAAGCACAACACAATTTAAATTGCAGACATTTTACCCAATTGTTGGAGCGGTTATTGGGCAGATAAATCATTGGGCTGCGACTTGTGACTTTGGGTTCTTGTCCTCATTCTGCTAGTAGCCTGCTTTGTCATCTTTGCAAGTCACGTCCCTGCTGTGCCTGCATTTCCCCTTTCCCTCTCTGTTGTTTTTGTTTAGCAGGTAAGCTGTTTGGGATGAGGACTGTGTCTTCCTATATATTTCCATAGTGTATAGCACAATGGGAACCCAATCTCAATTAGGGACACTTGGTGCTAATAATTCATTCCAATGCTATCTGTTATATATCTGACACATATTGGTTGGGTTGAATATAATAATAACTGAACTTAGCACACAGAAGCACTTTACACATATTAGTTAGTCCTCATTCTATTTATCTCCTTGAGTTGGGTAATTACCCCAGTTTTACAGATAGGGGGACAAAGGCAGAACTGCCTGATTACAATGCAAATTAGAGATGAAAATTTCACTCTATTAGTAAATTTTCATCCAGTAATAGTACACTTAATAACCTCATGCTTCCTTAATATAATTTAGCTTACAGATACCTGCATAGAATTCCCATTGCCAATGAAATCCATATTGATTGTTTTTGCATAGCAAAAGGCAGAATTTAACTCATAATTAACAAATGATTTGTCTGAAAGAGGCAAAAAGCATGATGAGAATGTCTGGATAAATAATAATATAAAAATTGATATATATTCACATCATTTTCATCTGTAACAAGTTACATTACCAAAAAATATTAAGAATAAACAGCTAATGATTACCACAAGCTTTTTTCAGGGAGGAGGTAATGTTTGTGTGAGGAAGCATATTTTTTAGGCCCAATGAAAACTGAGTTCCCTCAGTCCAAGGTTTGTACAAAAGGACACATGTAACCTCTAAAATGTCTTCATGCATTTTAACCCTTTATACATTTTGCTTGTTATGACCACTATTCTGCAGTACATTCTATAAAACAAACAAACAAAAAACCTTCTCTCATTTCACTACTCTATTTTTAATATTAACCATTTTAAAACTCATCAGAATGCTAACTTAATAATTAGATGATGAGATTTCTGACCAGAGCATATGGCTTATAGTAGCACTTCTATATCTGATAAGACTAACAATTGTTAGAGTATATATTGTACATGCGTTCTTCAATTCTTTATTTTCATTGTTTCTCTCATCGCTATTTTTTTGGACTTGATAGAAGCCTTAACTAATGGTCTCTGCTTCAAATAGCCCTGACATTTATGCCTCTGCTCCTGCTCTGCTCTAAGGTCTTGCTCTGCACAATAAATTTCCTCTAAAAGGCATGCATTGTTTTCCTCCCTGCTGTTCACTTGGCATGTCATAGATTGCCAATCAGTGATTTTTTCTTAGTGCTGTTATCAGACTTCAGTCTTGGTTCTGTACTGATATTCCCTATTTTAAATGCTCAGACATGCTCAGCACCTGCCTTGCTTATTTATGTAGGCTATGTTGAGACTGCAGGCTTCTTTGGGAAGAAGCTTTTTTCGGAAGAGATCTTCAGAAAAACTTCTTCCGAAAGAGAGCATCCACACACAAAAGCACATTGAAAAAGTGATCTGCTTTTCTGAAAGACAGCATCCAGACTGATTGGACACTCTCTCACATAAAAGGCCACCCAGAACCAGTTCAGGCAGGGCTTTAGGTCACCAGTTGCTTCTGAGTGCTGGTGCTGGAGACTTGCAGAGACATGCGCTTAAAGGGACACCCCTGGACAGCCGATTCTCTGCTTCTGCTGCATGTTTGCCTACCTCTTTGAAGGACAGCAAAGCTCTCACAGTGTCTGCTGTGGTTGCCCTGTTGTTTTTTGGACGCCGCAGCTTTTTCCTTTGAGTCATGGAGCCGGAGCTGCCCCTGGGCATGCGATGGCCCCACAAGGCCACACTGCAATTTTTGCAGCACTTTGTGCCAGCTGCCTTCCTGGCCCTGCACAAGCTCGATCCTGAGCTCATTCTGAGGATCCTCTCCCTGGTGCAGGAGCTACATTCTGGCAACCACAACCCACTGTGGAGAAGTGTTTCTGGAGGCTGGACACTGTGGAAAAGCATTTCTGGAAGCGTTTTGGATTGGTGGGACCAGCTGGTCATGGAGCAGTGGGACGACCAGCAGTGGCTCCAAAACTTCTGTATGTGGAAGGTCACCTTTTTGGAGCTGTGTGTCTGGCTCACCCCCACCCTTCAGAGATGTGACACCCACCTGTGGCACGCCATCCCCCTGGAGAAGCGGGTCACCATCACCCTCTGGAAGCTGGCCACCCCCGACAGCTACCGGATGGTGGGCAACCAGTTCGGCGTGGGGAAGTCCACCATTGGGGCCCTCCTCATGGAGGTAAGGCACTCTCAGGCTGCAGTCCCTGCATGGGGGTGGGGTATGAAAGTCCTGGATAAGGGGGACTCTCAGGAAAGGGGGGTTGGGGCTGTGGATGGTGGAGTGCGGGTGGGAGGTTGTACTGTCCCACCCTCACACAGCCCTGCTGCTGGGGGGGCATCCTCATAGGGGCTGGTTCCTGAGGTGTTTGTGGGGGTGGGGGGGAGAGGAGATGGTAGGGTGC
Source organism: Rafetus swinhoei (assembly GCA_019425775.1). Classification (NCBI taxonomy): domain Eukaryota; kingdom Metazoa; phylum Chordata; order Testudines; family Trionychidae; genus Rafetus; species Rafetus swinhoei. The sequence goes on along the minus strand of CM033424.1, from coordinate 29,448,562 downwards.
GGGTACCTCCCAAGGGCTCAGGCATTCCTTCTCACATTCTCTGTTTTATGTGTTTCTTTGTCTCCTTCTGCAGGTTGTGAGGGCCATCAACTCAATCCTACTGGGGAGGGTCATCCACCTGGGAGACCTGGGCTTGATCATGGCCAGATTTGCTGCTCTGGGGTTCCCGAACTGTGGTGGAGCGATTGATGGGACCCACATCCCAATCCACGCACCTGACCAGTGAGCGGCCCAGTACATTTATCGGAAGGGCTACTTTTCTATGGTGCTGTAGGTCCTGGTCAACCATCATGGACACTTCATGGACATTTTTGTTGGGTGGTCAGGCAGGGCACATGATGCCCGAGTCTTTAGAAACTCCAGCCTGTACCACAAGCTGGAGGTGGGCACATTCTTCCCCTGCCGGGACTTTGAGGTTGGGGATGTGCAGCTGTCACTGCGTATCATGCTGTGGCTGATAAAGCCATACACCGGCCACCTGGACCCCAGCAGGGACCTATTTAATGCCCGCCTCAACTGTGCCTGGATCCAGGTGGAATGCAACTTTGGCCATCTCAAGGTGCAGTTCTGGTGCCTGCTGACCCACCTCGACGTGGGGGAGCACAACATCTCTGAGGTGGTTGTGGCATGATGTGTCCTCCACAACATTGTGAAGAGGAAGGGGGAGGCCTTCCTCCCAGGGTTGGGGGCAGACGCTGGCGGTGAGGGGTGAGGTTCGAGCATTCGAGGACAGCTGCCATCCGCCAGCCCCATCAGGCTGGCGTGCGCATCCGGGAGGTCCTGAGGGAGAGGTTCTCTCCAGGACCCCAGTAACTCTCCCCAGGACCTCCCCAACAGGGGTCTCTGGCTTGTAGCCCTATCCCTTCCCCACCATATCCCCTCCCTTCACCCTTTCACCTCTCAATAAACACACCTGTTTGGTTCTGAAAAAAGCAAAGTCTGTATTTATCTAACATTAAGAAAAGGTGGGCAGGGGAAGTGGGGGCTCATATCTTGGAGGGGGAGGGTGCCTCAGGGCTGAGAGGTGCGTGGGGGTGGGGTTTGGGTGGATCCAGGGTCCACAGGGAGGTGGGGAGGAGGGGGTCTGGAGCGTGGTCAGGGATGGTAGGGGCGAAGGGGAGGGGGCATGGGCATTACTTGAGGATGGAGCAGAGGCATCACATGGGGGGCAGGCGGAGGGGGAATGGGCATAGCAGGGGGGGCAGGAGGGTGGAAGCCAGGAGCAGTGGCTTCAGGCAGGTGTGCCATCATGCACGACATGATGGCACACGTTATCACACTGCTGCATGAGCTGGTCCCATGCGCGGTTCCACCGCTCAGCATCTTCCCGGATCTTCTGCGCCAGGGTCTGCTACATGCCATGCAGGACACTGACATACTGGTGCATGAGGTCTTCCTGGACCCTGGCGCGCCTTCAGGTCCCCCAGGCTCTGGCGGCTGGCTGCGGTGGTGTGGCTCTCCCCTCAGTCCCGGCTGGTCCTGCTGTGGAGAACACAATGAGGGAGAAGTGGTCAGTCATCCATGCAGACACTGTCCCAGCGGCCGTGCCCTCTGTGAGCAGCAACCAACAGTTCTCAGGGCAGAGGAGGGGGATGTCCTGGGAGCAAAGCCATGTGTGGCCTGCACAGTGGGCCCTGCCTCACAGGGGCCCCGAGGTGCCCAGGGGACCGTGCTGCCCACTTACCACCCCACTCTCCCCCAGCCCACGGACAAGCAGGCAAGGGAAATGTCCAGCCACAGTGGGATCCTCCCATGAGCAGCAGAGGAGCCGAGAGCAGCCTGGTTCTCCCTAGGGCCCACACACACATCTGCGGCTTGCAGCGCTGTCCACAGGAGTGGGTGCTGCCTCACATGTGCAGCCATGCCCATGTGCTATGTGTGGCACTCCTTGATCTGTGTGGGGTCATTCCTGCGCCCTTGTGGCTAGCCTGATTACAGCTGTGGCTGCTTCCCCCAGCCCCTGCCCTTGGCAGGATATGTATGGACTCCCCTGAGCCTGGCAGCAGGATCCCACCCACGCTCAGACGCTGCCTGCTGTGTCTGTGTGCTGCACGCTAATGCTGCACATATTCCATGTGCATGGACCACAGCCCAATGCCAAGCAGCCTGAGTGACACTCGCACCCCACCCCTGTGCGCCCACCTCCGCCCCCCCCCCCCAGTGTGTGTGACAAAGTGAGACCACTCACCTGAAGATCCCTCCTAGTCATCTGAGGAGGCCTGGGAGATGTCCTGGCTCACAAGCACCGGCTCGAGAGACAGGTTCACAGTCTTCTTCTCTGCCTCCGGCTGGCCCTGGTCCTCCTGTTCCTCCTCTGCCAAGACCTCCGGCCAGGTGATGATGGGGTTCTCCAGGCCAGAGTCTATGAGGACGGGTGGGGAAGACGTTTCCCCATGCCCCAGGATCTGGTGGAGCGCCTGGTAATAGGGGCAGGTGTGGGGTCTTGCCCCTGAGCATGAGCTGCACTCTCTGGCCCAGACATATCCCTGGTGGAGAACCTTAACCTTACTCTGGACCTGTTCCAAGGTCCAGGGTGGGTGTCCGCACTCTGCCAGGGACTTGGCCATGCACTCATATATGTGGGCATTGTGGTGCTTGGCCCGGAGATCCTGCAAGGTGTCCTCCTTGCCCCACAGCTCGAGGGACAGGATCTCTGGTCTGGACCAGGAGGGTGCTCACCTCTAGGTCCCCTTGGGTGGGTCCTGAGACCTCTGGGGCTGCTCCCTGCGAGGGCCAGTGAGGTTGCGGGGGGTTCGTGGCTCAGACATAGCTCCAAATTTTGTGGTCAGGGTGCTACTCCAAGGCTGGCTCCCTGCCACAAGGCTTGTACTAGGTGCCTGCAGCTTTAAGAGGGGCCAGGAGACAGAAACTATAGAGTTGTGATTATTTTGCATGAAGTGTCCACTAGGGAACCAGTGTTATTTCCTGGAGGCCTTTTCCTCCAAAAGAAAACCCTCTTGCCCGTCCATACACACCTTTTTCCAAAAGAGCTCTTTTGGAAAAAGCCTTCTTCCTCATGGAAGAGGAGTACCAATGTGAGAAAAAGCACTTTGTTCTTTTGATTTACTTTCGGAAGAACGCAATTGCAGTGTGGACGTTCCACAAGTTTTTCCGACAAAGCTTTGTAGTGTAAACATACCCATACTAAATGTTATCAGTCATGATTGATGAAAGTTCCTTTCCTTTATGCGGGATATTTTTTCTTTGTGTAGTGGGGCAGTTACCCCACTCTGGACAGCAGGCTGAAGGTAGCTTGCACAGAGCCCTGTCCAATCAAAGAAGGCCTCAGAGGGACCCAATGAGAGAGTGGCTTGCTGTGACAGCCAGGGTTATAACTTGGGTACTAGAATCATAGAATCATAGAGCTGGAAGAGACCTCAGGAGGTCATCGAGTCCAGCCCCCTGCCCAAGCCAGGACCAATCTATTTAATCAACCCAGCCAGGGCTTTGTCAAGCCGAGACTTAAAAACCTCTAGGAATGGAGATTCCACCACCTCCCTAGGGGTATGTCTAGACTACATGCCTCTGCCGACAGAGGCATGTAAAATAGGCTACCTGATATAGTCAATGAAGCGGGGATTTAAATATCCCCAGCTTCATTAAAATAAAAATGGCTGCTGCACTGTGCCGGCTCAGCTGATTGTCGGCACAGCGTGCGAGTCAAGACGCGGATTGGTCAACAAGGGAAGCCTTTGTCGACCACTCCCTTGTGCCTCGTGAAACAAGGTTTACAGGAGCGGTCGACAAAGGCTTCCCTTGTCGACCGATCCGTGTCTTGACTCGCGCGCTGTGCCAACGATCAGCTGAGCCAGCACAGCGTGGCAGCCATTTTTATCTTAATGAAGCCAGGGATATTTAAATCCCCGCTTCATTGACTATGTCGGGTAGCCTATTTTACATGCCTCTGTTGGCAAAGGCATGTAGTCTAGACATACCCTAGGTAACCCATTCCAGTACTTCACTTCCCTCCTAGTGAAATAGTTTTTTCCTAATATCCAACCTAGATCTCTCCCACTGTAACTTGAGACCATTGCTCCTTGTTCTGCCGTCTGTCACTACTGTGAACAGCCTTTCTCCATCCTCTTTGGAACCTCCCTTCAGGAAGTTGAAGGTTGCTATCAAATCCCCCCTCACTCTTCTCTCCTGCAGACTAACTGGATGCAAGATTGGATCTCAAGGGAAAGCACCTTAGAGAGAGCAGAGCTTGGCAGGCTCAGGGGAGCATGACAGAGGCTCCAGCTTGATACCTGCCAGGCTGCAGGCCTTGATATAAGAACCAGGAAGGTGCAAGGGTCACAGGGGAAGTGCCAAGGGAATAGGAGGCAATTAAGAGAGAGACAAGGAGGGCAGGACAAGGCTGCTGTCAGAGGGTCCCTGGGCCGGGACGCAGAGTAATGGTCAGGCCTATGTTCTCCTCTTCCCCCTTGCACTGCATCTCACTACCATTGGCGTGTGGCCGCGACAGACTGTGGAGTGCCTCTGATGTGAAGGGCTAGACTAGGGCTTCAATTGGCCATGATGGTAGGTGCCAGACTGAGCAGTGCTGATAACCCCTGGAAGGAGGGTGAGACACCAGTGTGGTTGGTATTGCTGGAGGCCAGTGTCTTGAAGAGGATGCTGCGATCTTGGGAGCAATTTGGGTCCAGAGCAGAGTACAGGGACAGTGCAGAGAAACTATAGGTGAGACAATGGCTGGAAGGAGATGCCCTGCTGAGGACTGAGCTAATTGCCAAGGTGATCAGCAGGAGCCACCTCAGTGGTGAGTCTCACACCCCATTACACCTTGAAATGTATAAGCATAACAGCCTGTGTAATGGTCAATCCTGTAAGGTGTTGATCAACCACTGAGAAGCACTGAGCTGTCTCTACTTCCTTTGAAATGAATACATGCAGCTTTAGGATGCAATCTGAACATTCAAGCCCTAAATAAATGAAAACATAATTTTGAAAACCAAAGCTTCCAAAATGAAGCAATGTATTTCAACAAAAACAAAACAAACAAAAAACCCAGAGTCATTTTCATTGCTTTGATTAAAACTTAATAATTATCCACATAATTATTATCCACATGAACAGTATCAGCCAACCTATTCTTTTTAAAAGCCACATTCGGGAAGGGTATCTTTTGGAGTGCTGCAGATTTTTCTAGTCTCAGCAGACTAGCACTCTTTTTTATGATCTTACTAAAAGAGGAGCTAGCAATATTTTTCCTATTTGTCTCATTCAAGCAGTGCTTCCCCTACGCCATGCACAAAGACACAATGAGATAATGGGCATGACCATATGTGATTGGAGAAAGCTGATATCAATACTCCTGAGGAAGCTGTGCTTCAAAGTACTTGAAAGTTTGTTTTGATAAAAGACAAAGGGACCACAGGTTCAATTTCATGATCAAAAGCACAAAAAGAGGGTGACTCTTGATAAGCTTCACTTGTTAGCTTTGGAGTGCGTGCACTCAGGCTGAAAGAGTTGCCTGTATGGTTAGGCTGTATAAGAAGATGAGAGACAAAGAAAATGGGGGGGCACAGAGAAAAACAGATGGGAAATGTATGCATACTTGTCACTAGTAGGAATCATAGGATCTGAAGAAAGGAGGTTTGTATATGCTCAACTAACATCCACCAGAAATATTTTTAGGTGCATTCCATAGGCCAAAATGGACATCTCCCTGGGCTGGTAATGCTCTATCTTCCAAAAGAGACTCACCCTTAAGGAGTAAAGGGGATGCTGCTGCCACCGCATTCTGCGTGCGTTCCACCCATGGCATCTCTATTCCTTCTGCAGTGGTACAGAAAGTGTGTTGTTGGGACTGCCTCAGGGTACCTCTATCCTGCAGGCTAAAGTGAAATTAAGATACGCAACTTCAGCTACATTAATTGCGTAGCTGAAGTCAAACTCGACTTTTGGTGCTGTCTACACTGCAGGAAGTCGAAGGTAAAACACTCTTCTTTCAACTTCCCTTACTCCTTGTGAAATGAAGGTTGTAGAAGTTGGAGTCAGAAGCCTGTTGTCTTCTATTTTTAAAATGTCTCTAGCTACCGTATTTTGCAAAATCTTCTTCAGATCCCATCTCAAATATAAGCTACATGAAGCAATGTGATATTTATTTTTGGGCATTTTGCATATATCTTGATTTTCTTTTTTTCCTGGGACATCTTCTTTGTCTCAATAAACATGATTATATATTAATTTCAGGACAGATAATGAGTGCACAGAGACAATAAGATTTTTGATCAAGGTTAGAATTATGAGGAACACTTAGAAAGAGACTCTGATAAACAATGTTGGAAATATTAGACCTTCATTAAAGACTATCACTTAGTGCTATTCTTCTGTAAGCAGAAGCTGGTTATTATTTTCTATGAAGATTCTTTCTCCCACTGATGAATGTTGTATTGTTTTATGCTGTGTTTTTCTTTCCTTTAACTATTGTCCTGACAACCTTTTGCAAATAAATTTGAAAGTAGCGTCACCTTGCATATGTTTCCAAATACAGAGGAACATATATTCCTTACCCAAAGAGCAGTCAGTTTTAAAAGACAAAGGAAGGCAGAACATAATCCTTTGTAAAATAATTGTAGTTTGGATAGTTTCCAGCTCTGTGTAATAACAGTGTGGAGGGTAGATTTTAAAGCAGTCATCATTGATTTAGATGTTTGAAATAGTGGAAGGTGCTTGATTAAATCCTCATGCAATATTTAGAAAATTTCTTTTAACAACTTTTTATGTCACATTCAGGTTAGCTTGAATGCTATAATGCTGATGAATGCAAAATGCAGTCTAATGGAATTTAATATATTCCTCTTGTGTGTGTTTATAAAGCTTACTTATGCATTAATAAAAATGTAAAACAAACAATGATTGACTGAGTCTATGAAAATTTACTTGTGCCTGAATATATAATGGCTTTTAAAGAATTGTCACTACTTTTATTGGCATTGTGTATTTTTACGTTAGAGACACAACCTAAAACTGCTTGAACTGAGCTGTCTCAGTACAGGATAGGACAAACGCATTCCTTGCAGAAATCATACTGAAACCCCCTTTTTATATTCCATTATTCTCAGGCATTGCAGTTTGATTTATAGATAGATAACCAACTGATAGTCATGGTATTAAAACCTCGTTGTGAGATCTGTGTAGAAATACGCAAGGCAGAGCAGCATCAGCCTGACCTTCCCATAATAGAAAACTAGAAGTTTCAAGCCCAGGCTGAAGGAACAAATTATATATTTGCAGTGGTCATGGATGACTGCTCTGGTATGTCTGCTATTTTAGGCTGATTCTCCTTATGGGTTCTAGTATAGCCTTACAAGTCTGAACTATTCTGGAAGTATGGGAGGAATGAGAAGTGGAACACCATTTGTAGGGTTAGCATAGTAACATTATGCCTGTAGAAACCATGGACAGTACACAATGCCTCCACAGATATCAGTGGAAGCATATATACCTGAGGCATTTACTATATCTGATGAAGTGTTGTCTATTAAGTTGATGAAGAACATGGTCAGACAGAGGTAGATATATAACATTCACTTTTCCCTTTCCCTGAACACTGATCTGTATAAACTATTTGGTATGTAGATGATGCCTGGACATTGACTAGATGACAGGTTTTTAAAGGTTTGATTTTAAAGGATGTTAGGTGGTACTTTTCAAAATGCCACTGCGTGCCTATGTGGCTGGTTAAACTTAAATAACTTTAAAAAGCTGCTCTTGAATCCCTGTCAGAAGCAAGTATCCCCTCTGGGCTTGAGTTCCACAGGCAGCTTTGTGTACTCACCAGTTTTTGTCAGGCAAATTATGGCTGTCTTCATTGTTGATATGAAATTTACTATTGCTTTTTCACCTAACATATATGTACGATAAAATCCCTGTTTTTCTAATGAAAGGAATGTTGCCAGTATAGGGCATCCCCACTATAAATCACCTTGGTATACATCCAATCTGCACTAACGTCATTGATGCTTCTAGGAACTGATGCGTTATAAGTCCTCCCATTCCCTGTTTTAAGTCATGCAAAAACCCTACCCAATTTGCACAAATGGAAGTCAGCCATGGGAAAAAAATTCCCCGCTTTAACTTGTTTTGCTATAAGTCCAATTTTTTGGCATGTATCTTGGACTAATAGTGAGGATGGCCTGTACTTCCAATAAGCTGATCTAAAACACAGACAACTTCTTGTTTCAAAAATCAAAGCCGTTTGTCTCTCTCTAATTTTAACACATAGATGTTTACATCAGATAATGAAGGATGATGCCAACTTACCTCTATTCCTGCATAACTTAGTGGGGCTACGTCTAGACTGCAGGCTTCTTTGGAAGAAGCTTTTCCACAAGAGATCTTCCAAAAAAACTTCTTCCTAAAGAGAGCATCCACACTGCCAAAGCACATCAAAAAAGCAATCTGCTTTTTTGACAGATAGCATCCACACTGAATGGACTCTATCTTGCATGTAAGCTGTGATTACTATGGGTGGAATGGCCACCAGGGCACTGTGCTTTTTCCTCTTTCCTCTTCTTGTGAAAGAACTCCCTCTTCCCCCGTCCACACATGCCTTTTTCCAAAACAGCTTGTTTGGAAAAAGGCTACTTCCTCATAGAAAGAGATTTACTAATGTTGGAAAACCCCCTCAGTTCTTTCAATTTTTTTGAAAAGAAAGTGATTGCAGTGCGAACGTAATTGAAGTTTTTTCAGAAAAAAACGCCGTTTTTCTGGAAAAAAAACAACCCTCTGTAGTGTAGAAGACATACCCTAAATCTGATTTTTGTTATGGATGGACCAATTGAAGTATCATTTGTTTGGGTCAGGCCAATAGTGTTACAATTATTAAATTCCATAAGCTGGCAGATCTTCTCCTTACAATTAAATGAATGTTAAGCAGTCCATCTGCCTCAGAATGAGACCTCATGAATCAGAAAACTTTTATGACTCCCTTAGAAGAGACTTGCCTTTCCCAACTTAACACATTACTATTATGTTATTGTTATTATAGTATCTCAGCCTGCTGATTCAGTTTATCCCAATGGTTTGGAACTGAGTACTGTGCCCTTAGCAGTCTTCAATTTGACAGAAGTCAATTACTATCTCTATACCTGATCCACAGTATTCAAGAATAATACTGGGGACCACTTCCTATTTTCAATATCTGCACCTAGTCTACTATGCAATGAACAAATTCAGAATGGAGCATTTTCATTCTCCTAGAAGTCTTTTGAAATGTGTTGCTTGATCAACCTTGTTTAAAATCTGTCACTTCTGTCCATCGGACAGCAGCCAGAGCTGAAACTGATAAGAAATCTAACAGCTCTACCCTGTGTGGATGAACACAATTTCTGTTCCCTTTTCCATCTGATAATATTTCCAGATCAGTAAAACATGTATGGGTATTAAATTTGTTTATTCCAGAAAGCTCCAATTTTTAACTTGTTAGTAATTCAGTGTATGGTATGGAGAGCATCAGTTTCCCTGAATTTTAAACTAATGCATATGGAAGATAGAAATTACCATGTCAGATCAGACCAGATATCCATCTACTTCAGTTTTCAAATTACAGTACTGTTGCCACTTCACTCTATCACAAATAAGGTAATTTTTGGGCTGGTTTAAATTTTATCTTCAAACATGGTGGTTTTTCTTCTTTCCTTATTTAAAAACAGCTCTTTAGCTCCAAAGACCACCAAGTCTCATTATTTTTCAATGGGTCTGAACTGAAGCAAGGTTGCCATCAGAAAATGGTTGCCACTCTATGGTAGGACACAGAGGTGCAGAACAGAAGATAAGTAGGTTTTATGGGTGATGGGGTGTATATTCAGGAGAATGTGCAGGAGCAGTAGTAAAGAGGTGTAAAGAATGAAAAACTCAATGTAGAAGACCTGAGTGGGCCCTATGGAAAGTGTGGGATAGGGAGAGACTATGGGAATGGGGAGGCACATGAGGAGCTGGAGTGAGACTGAGGGTGTACAAGGAAGGACAATAGAGAAGAATAACATGCCAATTCCTTAATTCCTAAAGGTAGGGCATAGTAAAAGAAGTCCCTCTTCCCTACTTTTTCCAATAGCCAATGGTGAGAACCTCAAATGCTACCACACATAGCACAGGGGTTGGAATGGGGGAATGGCATCTTCCTGATAAAAGCTCAGAAACCAAAAGACAAACTAAAGGCCAACATGTATTTTTTTTTAAGTCATGAGATTTTTTTAATACTCATTATCATGATGAGTGCAGAGGGTTTGGACTTGACTTTTCAAAGAAGTTGACAGAACCGCACTAGTCCGTCTAAAACCTTTCAGAGAAACATTCAAAAGTATCAGGGATGGGCAATTCTGGAAGCAGTACCATGTTGTTTGCTCCCACAGAATTGATATAAACCTGAAATAAAACAACCATGTCTTGTGCAGAGGGGTAGGTGCTTTTCTAGCATCACTTTGGGGAAGTTTTCAAATAACAAAATAAATATTGTAGAGTGTCTTAATTAGCAGAAAGGAAAAAGGAAAAGAAATGAGAAAGTTTAAGAAGCAAAACTCACAATTTTTCTATATATAAATCTTGTTATGTAAAATTAATATTAATATTTTAGTGCTAACCACTAACTTTAAGGACTAAAAGCACCTTCAGCCATCTCCTAATCTGTGAGCCAGTAATGAGAGTGAAAATGTGGGATGCAATAGAAATTATTTAAATGGAACCTTTCATCTGCCCATTGTTCTAATACATAACCTCTCAGTGAAGGCAGAACACTCAGAATGACTGTAACAATAAAAGAAAATACTATCACAGTAGGTAATGCTGAGAAATTACAAAGGGTGTACAAGGAGAGATGAGAGAAATTTCAGTTCTCGCTATACACCTCTATGTTATTATATCTCTTGCTGTTTGAGGGAAGAGAGTTGGGAAACAGCTCTTAGACTTGCAATAGAATGGGGAACCAGGCAACTTATGGTGTTTCTTACAACTACATTCACTCTCCCTTTAGATGGAAAATGTACATTCAGTGGCACCAAAGCATTTTATGAATTCATGTCTATTTTGCTGAATTATTCATGTTGGGGGGAAAAAAGTCAAAATTGTTTGTTTGTGTTTCCAATTGGAAACAACTTCACTTTGAACTTTCCTCTGATTTAGTTTTAAAAAAGAATAAAAAAGAATAATGCTCAATAAAAACATCACTTCAAGTTCCAGGTTGAACTACTTCTTACCTCCTTAATATTGCAAACAGAACAGAAAAGTTATTTCCACACTTCTTCTTGGACTGCTTTGGGGCTATTAATGCAAAACACCTTAGTATCCATTGAGCTATTGCAGCCTCCATTTCCCTCTACCTCCATGGCCTGAGAAGGAGTCATATGGATATTAGATGTTCACTCCCATCCTTACATCCATGTTCCATTCTAACCGACAGAATCTCACTTTAGATATGCAAAGGGGAGAACTGCACATTTATCACTAATAACTTTGTTGCAATTTCTTTTTCGTAGGAATATGCTTTAATCCCCAGGAAGCATGCACTGCAAGGGTTATACAAACAAAATGCATCTCAACATGCAGGGATAAGAGCCTTCCAGTTATAACACCTAGCACTGAATGAAGCTTCATTATTTACAATATCTGCAATATTTACAAACTGCATTTCATAGCCCTTTCTGGGGTTAAAATATCATTTGTGTTAACGTCTGTCCCCATCTGAAATCTATTATTTTAGAAGGAATAGGATCAGAATAGATCCTCTTTAGAGAAAGATCTAAAAATGGCAGTGTTTGATTATGTGCAGTGACAGAGGAAACGAGTGTTCTAAACACTTAGAGCTGCCAAGTGCTGAAAACTGTAGGCTGACCAAGCAAAGTACTAAATATGTTTTACATTGAGCATTGTCAATGGGAGTGTTCATATGCTTAAAGTTAGACATACTAAGTATTTCATTTTATTGGACTAGAGGCCTCAGCAGCTTGGAGGATTGATGTGTAAATGAGACCAAAGGAGCTGGGCTGGATTTTTCCACTGTCTTATATAGCCATTACACAGTGAATTATCAGCATTTTATACCCACTCTGCTCAGAATGGCTACACCAGTGCCAGGCAGTGAAAGGGAGGCTCAAGGGTATGCAATAGTAAGGTCTACACTTTCAAGAAGATTGACCCTCTGGAGGTTCATCTTCTGGGGTTTGATTTAGTGGTTCTAAATCGAACACTGATGGTACCCCTATCAACTCCAGTACTCCTCAGAGTCGTGAAGAGTAAGCAAAGAAACTGTCCCACAATGGGGCCACCCCAGAAATTTAGTTTAAGGTACGTTGGCTGCAGCTATGCAATTCTTAAAGATGGAGTTACATATCTGAATTTGAAATTCTCCACCAGTGTAGACCTGGGCTAAGACTAGAATTCCATTAGACATTCAGTGAGAGGTAGAATCCAATAACAGTGCACTCGCCTTTATGCTTGGGCATCAACTTTTGTTGATTTGGAGGCCAAGAATCACCATAACCCAAAAGAAGAATGTTCAGTGAAAATGAACTTAGTACAAAGTATAGTGAGGGAATTAAACATCAACAAAAGAGCCTTAGCTAAAGATGAGGAAAACTTCATCCAGCATAGGAAACCTGGGAAGTAGAGCCCCATACAAGTTAATACATACTGCACCATCAGGACAAAGTGACTAGAGCTGTTCGTGTTGTTTTCTATTAGACCTTTTTTGTCAAAAACGTGGATTCAACAAAACCACACCTTTGAAAGGGGGGGGGGAGAGACTCCCACACCATCTGAAGAGCCAACCACTTCTGGTTGTTATGATATTATCTGGGATGGGGCCAACATAAGTTCAGGGCAGGTCTACACTATGAGATAAGGTCAAATCTACTATGATCAATTTCTGGGCAACCAATTTTGAGAAGTCAGAGGTCCATGTCCTCACTGCAGGCAAGTATTGAATGTTGTCTGAAGTAGTGGGTCCATATTACGGAGCCTGCCATCAACTCAGAGAGCGAGACACCGTGGGTAGCTTGGCTGTCTGCCTATGCTTCCGGTGTCCACTGAGTCCAAAACTCGGCAGCAGTAGCTTATAGGGGCCCATGTTGGCTGGGGCCCATAAGGCACTCCTATTGTCCCTCCCCCTTCATGAAAGATGAAGGGGACTCAGTGTTCTGCCATCTTTTGGTGCCCTGGTTACTTGCGTGGATGCCAGACCACTGTGAGAATGGAGTCTGGTGGGTTGAAAAGCATCATCCTGCTCATGAGTGTCTTAGTGCACCTCATGGCACTGTACTTTGAGAATCTATGCACGTTGCTACACCAGGAAGAGGACGAGGACGAAGCCTCCTAGCCGTAAGTATGATCTCATTTCTAAGCAAATTGCTATGTAATAAGAGCTTTAAGTGTTGCACAGTGTAGAACACAATGGGCCCCCAATCTACGATTGCAATCTCTAGATCCTACTGCAATAGATAAATTTAATTATTTTTGTAAGAGAAGTGCCTAGAGGTGCCAATCAAATCATCGTACGAAAATGTATTAAAAAACAATCCATGCCCTAAAGTGGTTGACAATGACAAGGTACAATAGTTGGAAGAAATGTGTGAGGGGAGGGAGGAAGGACAAGGTAACAGTAACCTTAACATGTTTTTTGCATTGACTAGATTGGTGCAATCTTGCTTTCCATCTGTCTAGTCATTTTCATCAAGGCAGAAGAATATTATGAAGATTTTAAAGAGCATAACGCTGTGTTTCTAAGGCACTTAGATATGACAGGTATTAAAAGGAGTAAAATATTATGGATACCACATACCATCCTACTTGCAAAACACAAAAAGCTGCATAGTCTTCAATATTTTCCAGTAGCTTCACTGGTCTGTGAAGGAAAGCTAGACAGTCTCACGGAAAATGGCCAAGTTGCAATTTTGCATCTGCACAATTTTGCTAAAGCTATCAATGACTAGCGAGCTTTAAAAGCAGGGGCTTTCTCATCTGTTGTTGGATTGCTTCCCAGAAGCTGCCAGGAACTGTAAAAGTAATCAATCACTGTATAATACAGCGCTTTTCATAAACAAATTCGCAAACTGCTAACCAGTTAAAAAGAACATCTAAGAAACATGTAAAGCAAATGTGAGTAAAAGCAATTAGTGCAGACAAAACAACGCACTTCAGAGCGGAAGGAAATGGGAGACAAACATTTTGTGAGAGAAGATCTGAAACTGCTCAGATAAAACAATTTGCAATGTGCTCTGGAAAAAAAATATTCCTTTTAAGCAAGAATCACTGTGGAAAATACAGGAAACCCGTGAGACTTTATGCAGGCTTTAGGAACAGATAAAAAAGATGGATTGTGTAAAAATGGGAACTATAGTATGGATTGTGACTAGCCATGCAAGGGAAAATAAGGTCATCACAAGTTTTACAATGTAAAAAGACTCTTGAATTTGATTCTGTACTTGACTGGGCACCATTAAAGTGAATAAAATATACAGATAAAAACATTAGGTATTTTTAGAATAGAATACCTAAAAGTGTGTGCAGTATTATGAAATGCATAATCTGTAAAAACTGTGAATGGAATTCTGTGAGAGTGTTACCACTAACTAAGAGTAATGAAGTAGGTGAAAGATAAAATAAGGCTGGGGTATCTACAGTATGAGTAAGTGTTTTAGCTTACATTCTGAATGTAAGTTTACTTGGAATTAGTCTTACCTCTTGAAGAAATCATAACAATCTAATGTTGATCCAGCTGTGATTTGTCAGCTGGGAAACATTAAACAGTACCCAGATTTCTGTAGTTAGATGCTAAAGATTTCATGATAACTTTCAAAATTTCTATTTCAAAAGGGAGTGCAAAAAGTCTTCTACCAAAAAGTTTTATTAATAGTCAGTTCCACATAATTCCAACCTATGAGAGTATTAATAAGAATGCAATTAGTAATGATATAATACTTAATAGTTCAGATGTAAAGTAATCCTTAAAAAAAGAGAAGAAATAGAATTAATGCAAGGTTATTTACATCAATGTAAGATAGTATTAATTACATTGATATTGGTGGAGTTTCAATAATGCAAAATAAACATGAGTGAGAAAAGAATCAGATCCCATGTCCTGAAATATATAACCCCAAATAGGCTGTGGTAATAGCTCACTTCTTTAGTGCCTCTGAATGATCGGGCTACCTCTGGTACCTCCTGTAATTTGTAAGCACCACTAGGCAAGTCATCAGCAGCTCAGCCCTCCAGGCAAGTCAGAGCATCAAAATGGATGAACACTTCAAGAGTAGCAGAGTTACCAGGGTCTTCAGTCCCATCTCTGGGCCTTTAAATCCACCCTTTCCTTGGGCTTCTGGAGTGTTGTCTTGGGGCTTACAGTACTTTTACAGTGGAGAAGCCAAGGCACAGCCACTTCTCCAGATCTCAACCTGGACCCTATAAAGAGAAGGCTACTGCTGTTTTTCCTGGTCTTCTTCCCCCCCAGGGCCTTTTCCTTTTACCATTACCTTATGGTGATAGTTCTCAGGTCCTCTCCTTCACAAGTCCAGTAAGTGAAGCCCGTCAAGATCCTTAGTCCAGAGGAGTACCCTCCCTTTCTCCTCCAGGCTCAGCTGGATACTGAACTGCTTAGCCCTTGCTGCCCTTTTTGTTTCATCCTAATGGGCTCTGATTGTCTCCTTATATACATCCTTTCTAGGTAGGCCTGGAGGACCCACCTTCATTGCTCCTTTTCTGGGGAAGGGCATGGTAGGACTGTGGGGCTTCCAGCAGGGGACCTAGAGGGGCCAGGTATACCCCACCACACTCCCTCTCCCTCAAGCAAACCAGGAATAATTCATGTAACACTTTATATACATTACCTTGAAGCCTATATTAAGTGACAATTTAATTTACTTCATCCCCTTTGCCTTGAAAAAATGACCTAGAAATAACTAGGGTTCTCTTCTAGAAACCCACTTAAAACTAGAGGCTGAACAAACTTGTACTGGAAACTCTTTGGCTGCTTCCTGTGATTGCTGCAAAACAGGATATTGACCCTTTAGCTATGTCTACATTGTGCATTCTTGTGCAAGAAGATATTCAAATGAGGTGCCATTTTTGCACAAGGGGGTTTTGCACAAGAAGGAGCAGTCTACACTGTTCCTTCTTGCGCAAAACCCCCCACTTACGCAAGAGCCGTTCTGCCGCTTATTTTTTCAGGCAGAATGGCTCTTGTAGACTGCTCCTTCTTGTGCAAAGGCCCCTTGCACAAAAATGGTGGCTCATTAGGTATACAAATGAGGCACGGCGATATTCATCGCCATGCCTCATTTGCATATCTTCTTGCACAAGAATGCGCAATGTAGACATAGCCTTAGTGTAAATGTCACTGTTACTCAAAGCCTACTACAATATATCACAGGTTTTCATCTAGTATACTGATGTGTGTTTCATACAACTCCACTAAAAAACAAAAACAAAACATGCCCATCCAAACTAGATCCTCAGGGAAAATTTTGAAACTGTAGAGTATTTTTCATATCTTGAGGAAAGGGATCAGAACCTCTAGTGCAAAGTGATTCAGACTACTCCAGGTTACATTCTCCCACCTTTATTCATTTTTATAAGTATATTATATAGTGTGAAGAAATAAACAGAAGGAGCCATGTGTTTAGCAGTAACTAGAGAACCTCCTGACTGGGAAGTCCCTCTGTTTATTAAACCCCCTGCAACTCAACTTAGTCCACTCTGCAGAGGATCACTCAACATCTTTATAATAAAAGATTATAATTTAAATTGTAAATATTTGTATAACTCAAATAAACTTCAAAATGCTTAAAATATATACTCTGTTTAGTATATCTCCATATCAATTTCATATAGTCTGGAAACTGTGCTCTAAAGATCAAATGTTTGAGGTCTCTGATCAGTTTTTCAGACTATATTCTCACTTTTGTTGAGTTTTCGTGCAAAGCTATCTGTTGAGGGATCTCACTTCCTAACAGGGATAAATACTAAAATACTGAAGATGAACACAGTTCTTCTGAACAATTCCTCCAGGAGTCACCAATACATAAGATCTGGGGGTTTCTGCTGAGTTCAGAACAGTTTCAGACTTTTCAGTCAATTTTTTTTTCTCTTTTCTCAGTTCAGATAATGCTTCTGATCTGTGTCCAACACTGACATTTTGTTGCTGCCGAACACTTATTTCAGCATTCCACTTTTGCAGTTCCTTTAGACTTAAGATGTATCAGTGCTATAGATGAAAGCAGCCATAGTATTCTTTCCATCAACACTTCTGCTGGAGATAATTCAGATACAATTCATATAGCCTGATATGCCATGAGTGCCTCATATAAAACCATTGATTTTTGCAGAAGTCTTTTAAAAGTCTGCACTGCTTTATTTGCCATCCTGTGGCTCTGGGGGTAATTTGGACTCATAATATGATGTCCAGAATAAATGTGGTGTGCAAATAGTAGGACTGTTTCAGAAATAAATTGAGGCCAATGATCTGCTATGAGAACATTGGGAACATCATGTCTAGCATATATTGACTTCAGTTTCTGGATGATCTGTAATACAAAGTCTGTGTAAACGTAGCAACATTAGTATAACCAGAGAGCTGACTACAGTTATGTACATTGCTCTTTCCAGAAAAAAAATCTGTTACCATCCACTGCCAATTTCTTTTTTGTAAATCTCCTGATGTGATTCTGGCAATTGTAGTCTGATGAGCCTAACTTCAGTATAAGGGAAGTTGAAACTATAGTAAAGAAAATAATTAGCAGACATGCAGATGAACACCATGAAGAGTGAAGACGTCTTTTGTAAAGGTAAATCATGCCTCACCAACTTATTAGAATTATTTTAAGCAGGGGTTAACAAATATATGAACAAGAGTAATCCCATGGGTACAGTGTACTTGGACTTTCAGAAAGCCTTTGACAAGGTTACTTATCAAATTCTGTTAAGTAAGCAGTCATGGGTTAAAAGGGAGGTCCTCATAAAACTCAGTAACTTGTTAAAGTATAGGAAACAAAGCATAGGAAAAAATGGTGACTAATGCTGTTCTCCACAAGACTATACTGAGACCAGCGGTGTTCAACATATTCTGAAATTATCCCTGGAAAAAAGGATAAACAGTAAGGTGGCAATATTTGCAGATAATACAAAATTACTCAGGATAGTTAAATCCAAACCAGACTGTAAAGAGTTACAAAGGGATCTCACAAAACTAGGTGACTAGGCAGCAAAATGGCAGATGAAATTCAATGAACAGTAGAAAACATAATCCCAACTATACATACAAAATGATGGGGGTCTATATTAGCTGTTACCACTCAAGAAGGAGATTTTAGAATCATTGTGATAATTCTCTGAAAACATCCACTATATGTGCATTAGCAGTTAAAATCTGAGAAAATGTAAGGAACTATTAGGAAAGGGCTAGCTAAAATGACAGAAAATATCATAACACATCTCTATTAATACATGGCATGCCCATATCATGGGGTACATCTAAACTACATGGCTCCATCGACGGAGCCATGTAGATTAGTGTACTTGAAAAAGGGGAATGAAGCGGCGATTTAAATAATGGCCGCTTCATTTACATCAAAATGGCCGCTGCGCTGCGCCGATCAGCTGATTGTCGGCACAGCATGGCAGTCTAGACGGGGATCTGCCGACCCCAGACCCCTTTGTCGGCAGATCCTGTAAGCCTCGTTTAACGAGGCATAAAGGATCTGCCGACAAAGGGTTCTGGGGTCGGCAGATCCCCGTCTAGACTGCTGCGCTGTGTCGACAATCAGCTGATCGGCGCAGTGCGGCGGCCATTTTGATGTAAATGAAGCGGCGATTATTTAAATTGCCGCTTCATTCCCCTTTTTCAAGTACACTAATCTACATGGCTCCGTTGACGGAGTCATGTTGTTTAGACACACCCATGAATACTGCATGCACATCTGGTTGTCCCAGCTTTAAAAAGATATATTGAAATTGAAAAAAAGGTCTACAGAAGGGCAGCAAAAATGTATAGGTTATAGAACACTTTTTATATGAGAAAGGATTAAAAACACAGTGAATTTTCAACTTGAAAAATAGATGACTAAGGAGGATTATGGTAGAGGTCTATAAAGTCTTTAGTAGTGTGGAAAAAGTGAATAAGGAAATGCAATATACTCCTTCACATAACATAAAAACTAGGGTTCACCCAATGAAATGAATAGGCAGCAGGTTTAAAACAAACAAAAGGAAGTATATCTTAACACAGCACAGATTCAACCAGTGGAACTCATTGCCACATGATATTGTGAAGGTCAACACTCTAACATAGTTCCCCCCCAAATTAGATCTGCTTATGGGTAGAAAGGTCCATCAATAGCTATTAGACATATTGTCAAGGATACAACACTATTCCCTGGTGTCCACAACCTCTGCTGAAATCCTAGAGAGAAAAACGGGTTAGATGACTTGATGACTGCTCATTCTCTTCATTATCTCTGAGGCACCAGGGTTTGCTTCCGTTGTACTGAAGTTAATCTTACCAGACTGTAATTGCCAGAATCACTTCAGGAGACTTTATAAAATAGGCTCTGGAAGCTGACACCTTGCACTACACCATCTTTAGCAAAGTTGAGTTTCTGGCATAGCTCATGTATTAGCTTTTCATCTCCAATTTACTGACACCACTTGGCAGATGATGGAATTGTTGCCAGGACAAGGTCACTGTAGAATGTCATGTCTTTTTCCAAAGTCATTTCTGCTTTCACTGGTGGCTGCTTAATCAGGTCTCAGGATATTATGTCTCTTGTTATAAGTATTTTCCCCACTATGTATTTCAGGTTGAAAGAAACTTGCATCAGTCTTAGCTGAAATCTTTGAATCTGAAGTGGAAGGTCATCCAGTGGTTTTGAACCCAATAATGCTGCTAAGGGTTTGTGGTCTGTTTCTATATCAAAATTTAAGCTGAACAGACACACATTAAGCCACTCAAAAGCCTGAGGGATTGCCAAATTCCTTTTTCCCTGGAACATACTGTTGATCTGTTTTGATGAGGCTCTTGATATGAATACAACAGGTCTCTGGCTCCATTTCTGGCTGCTTTTATGTGAGCACTGCTTTTTGACAATATGAGAATTGTCCTGCTAGTATTGTTGGACATATTATCAAGTTTTATGCCAAAACAGGTGGAGATGTTTATAATTCTTTAAATATATAAAGCTTGTTTTGCTGCATGCTCCCCCTGATCCATGCACCGTGCCAATTGAGACGATCTCTTCACGGTTATGTTACATGACTTGAACTTGGTAAGAATTTCCCCAAATTATTTGCATGACCACATATCTTTTTACAGCAGAAACCTCTTGCGGGTTATGTAAGAAGAGCAAAGCCTACAGTTTGTTTGAGTCTGGCTGGATTCCCTGTTTGTTAATTATATATCCTACAAATTATATTTACCCTTGTCTGAATTCACATTTCTCATTCAGAGTGAGGCTGGCTTGTTGGAAACATCTAAAACTATTTGCAGTTGATCGTCATGTTCATTTTCTGCCATAAGCCAACACATCATCTGCATGGGAAAGGATGCCAGACAAACCTGACACATTCTGAGAGATTGGCTTTTTGAAACTTATCTGGTACCAAAGATAAGTGGAATGTCAGATGACTGAAACATTATGTTGCAAACAGGGTGTCAAATGTAGTTAAAGGTATAGATGCTTTAGCAAGGGGGATTTTCCAAAAGACTGGTGTAGAGTCTAAATTTGAGATCCTTTGGGTGTCTGATAGCTCAGCTAACATCTAGTGAACTTCAGAATGCATGTCTTTCTTTGCACAGGCTTTATTAGAACAAAGGGAGTCACTGAGAATACCATTTTTATTTTGTACATCTGACGAAGTCAGTCTTTGCCCACGAAAGCTTATGCACCAATAAATCCGTTTGTCTATAAGGTACCACAGGACTTCTCGTTTATGCAGATTCAGACTAACACGGCTACTCCTCTCATACATTTTAATTTTGTACTCCTTGAGAGCTTTCCTAGTCCTGTGAAGATGAGTGAATTATATCTCTGGTATAAAAGCTTCAGATGGGTAGCTGAGTTTGTCTGTAACAGGAAAAACTTAAACAACAAATAGTCTAGCAGCAACTTAAAGACTAACAAAACATGTAGATTGCATCATGAGCTTTCGTGGGCAAAACCCACTGGTATAGTTTCTTTGGTATAGTTTGCTTTTTACATTCCTGTTTCTGTACTAAGTGCAGTCATTGTATTTGTGGCAACCTAAGGGAGCTGTTAAATCTTATATTACATGTCTGATTTCTTGAATAACATCCATTCTTTCTCCAGCTCTCCTAGGAAATGGCTATAAACATCCAGTGTAGTTACTGAAGCCAAATAGAAATTTAGTTGGTTTCCATCATGGGATTAATTGTAATTTTTTTAAACTTTTTTAAAAATTTCAGTAACTGTTCCCTCAGAATTAATTTTAAATGTAAGGCTTTGATTGTGTTTAGATTCAAACTGCAGTAAAATCTGAGCTGTTTCCTGTTTTTCCTGTTACCTCCTATGACATTTGGTGCTTTCATATGTAATATTTTGTCTTCCTATGAAATGGACATTTAAAAGCACCTTTCATTTTGGAATATCTCCCCCCACTCCCCCATAAGTAAGGGATATAGCATATATTAGATCAGCATCAACATTACCCATAGAAAATGTCAGGGGATTTACCTGTTATTTTGTGCTTTATCTATTAAACCAAGGCTAAGTCTACACTGGGAAATTATTTCAAAATAAGTTATTTTGAAATACTAACTCCTGAAATAACTATTTTGAAATACCGCAGCCACACTACAAGGCACCATCAAATTATATCCAAATAACATGTCCATGCTCGTTGGAGCCTGAATCGCATTTAAAGCCCCCTGGAAGCACTCTGGGGAGGGCATCAGGAGAGCAGTCACTTCCTGTAGCTGCTTCCTGAGGCTAGCTGAGACTCTGCTTAAAAGGGCTCCTCTCTAGAGCTGCAACTCACGCCGTGTGCTCTGGTTGCCCTTGTGGATGCCATCATGGAGCTGGAGCTGCTGCAAAGCAGTCACTGGCTCTTGGGCCTCCTGCTGTGCCTCATGGCGCAGTTCATCTGCACTGCTCACGTGGTGCTGCAGGAGAACCATGACCAGCATGGATAGGAGACTTCTTGACCCATGCCCTAGTGCTCCTCATGCACCACATTCCCTTCCATCTTCCACCTGCACAACGTGCAATGCTGATTCTGGTGATAGGAGACCAGTTCCAACTGGTGGTACCAGATTGTCATGGAGCAGTGGGATGACCAATAGTGGCTCCAAACTTCTGCATGCAAAAGGACACCTTTCTGGAGCTCTGTAAGTGGCTCACCCCTGCCCTCCATCGATGGGACACCCGAATGCAACCTGCCATGCCCCTCCAGAAGCGCATCACCTTCTCACTTTGAAAGCTTGCCATGCTGGACAGCTGCCACTCCATTGGGAACCAGTTCTACAGTCAGGGCAATGCTCATGCAGGTTTGACTCTTACGAGGAGGATGGTAAAGCACTGGAATGGGTTCCCTAGGGACATGGTGGAATCTCCATCCCTAGAGGTTTTTCAGTCCCAGTTTGACAAAGCCCTGGCTGAGATGGTTTAGTTATGGCTGGTCCTGCTTTGGGCAGGGGGTTGGACTCAGTGACCTCCAGAGGGCTCTTGCAACCTTAAGATTCTATGTTTCTATGATTCTGTAGATGGTCAATGCCATCTTGCTGCGAAGCGTCATTACCCTCGGCCACGTCGACTCCATCATCACTGTCTTTGCTGCCATGTGCTTCTCCAACTGTAGGAGGAGTGGGGATCAAGGACACCCACATCCCCATCCAGGCCCCTGACCACTGTGTCTCTGAATATATAAATAGGAAGTGGTATTGCAGGGGTACTGCAAGGGCTGGTTCACAGACATTTACATCAGGTGGTCAAGGAAGGTGTATGATGCCTGTATCTTCTGGAACTTGAATCTCTTCCACAGGATGCACGTTGGCACTTTTTTATCCAACTGCACTATCAGGGTCGGGGAGGTGGACATGCCCATGTCCATCCTGGGCAATGTAGCCTACTCCTTGCTCCCCTGGCTTATGAAACCCTACACAGGCAGCCTGGACCCCACCAAAGAGACCTTCAACACTAGGCTGAGCAGATGCTGCTTGGTTGTAGAGGGTGCCTTTGGCCACCTTAAGAGGTGGTTCCAGAGTCTCCTCATCTGCCTGGACCTCAGTGACTGGAACATCCCCTAGGTGGTGGTTGCCTGCTGCATGTGGCCTGCTCCTTTTCCTCTTCCTTATCGTCATCCTCTTCCAGAACCCTACATCGACAGATGTGTCTTGGTTGGAGTCAATGATGAGGGAGTGGGGAAGAGACCAGCTCCCCTCCCAAGATGGCATCCAGCTGCTCATAGTAGTGGCAGGTCTGTGGCTTCTCCAGAGTGGGAACTTTGTTCCCTGGCCTTTGTGTAGGACTGCTGCAATTCTTTAATTTTCATCCACACCTAGTCCAGTGTGCGGCTGTGGCTCTTCTGGGCCAGATTGGAGACCATTCAGCATTGTACCATCGCATTGGCATCATACCATCAGGTGCAGAGATCCTGGAGGTGTGTCTCCTTGCCCAAGACCTCGATGAAATCCAGGATCTCCACAGTCCAGGCCGGTGCCCTCTTTTGCCTCGGCCAGGGGCTTCCAAGGTGTCTGTGGAAAGGGGACTCAGGGGGAGAGCTGGGGTCAGACATGGCTCAAAGACAGGCTGCTGTGTGGCTCAGGGCTAGTAGGGCTTGCATTGTGCCATAAGCCCTTTCCCTTCTGCCTGCAGCTTTAAACTCTGCAGGAGAATAGGAGCATTGGAGTTGTCAGGTGCATGGCCAAGCTAGCTGTGAGAGGTCTCTAGTGGCCAATTATTTCAAAATAACAGCAGCTGAGCATCCACACTTCCACTATTTTGAAATAACAATTTTGAAGTAAGTGTTATTCCTCATGACAAACAAATAGTTTTGAAATAACGGGCTTGCTGTATGGACTCTCATCTTGTTATTTCGAAATAAGGGAAGTTATTCCAAAATAACTCCCCAATGTAGACATGTCCCAAAAGTTATCAAGAATTGCTTCAAATCTTTGGATCAATCAATGCCAACTTATTGAGTTGTCAGTTTCTGTATTCTTAATTATCTGGAATTTTAGAACACTTAAATTCTATTATGAATATATCTTCTGCATTGACTTTTAAGTAGGCATAACTACCTTTATCTTCAAAATTATGTAAGTGCACCCTTCATTTCAGGTATGCACTGAATGAATTATGGCTTCAATCAATGTAATTACTTTCCACATTAAATCTACATCTGTGACCTGAAGCCTATTTAATTGGAATGACATGCCACTCTGAGACTTCTGAAAAGATGTAAAAATATAAATTTAACACTTGTGAAACATCTGTTCTACAGCTTTTTTTTTATATCAAAAACAACTTTTTCCTACCACACATAGCTTGGATGAAGGCGAGGGTACAGAAATTAACTAGATGTGTGTGCCATAAAACACAAAATAGACATTTCAGCTCTTAGGAGAAACTGCTATGTCCCTCATTATTATTTTATATAGTTTCAAACACTATCTTTCTTACTGTCTTTTTCCACTATTCCAAATTAATGAGCTACTGACTTCATTACCATCAAATACAAAATAAGCATCTGTGGGAATTCTGAGCATTTACATAAAGTGAGTTTTCCACAAACAATGGGCAAGTCTTCATAACTTTCTCTCTCAATTGTTGGCATTACTTTGAAAACAAAATAAAACAAATGTTCTCTTCTTGAATGGGAAAACAATGTAACACAAGTCAAAAGAGCATATCAACTTGTTTGATGCCATCACAATCTTTTAGCAAAAAAAAAATGAAAGAAGCCATGGAAAAATGAGCCAACAGAAAATTCTCCTGAAAACTTATGGGCTGCCTGATATTCTGTGAATGGACATTGAAAATTAGATTCTTTAAGGACAAAAACTGTACACTGCAATTCATGTATGGAAATCTTTACTAAGTACTTTAAAGTTTCAGTCATTGCCATTCTTTGAATGGAACAAAATAAACTGTGCCTGCTAAGATTAAATTAATTGTATTCTCAGAAAAGCCCTATAAAACTAACTTTCACATATTGAGAGAAAAAAATGTTGAATTTTGTATGTTCTATTTACAAAAAAATAAATAAATAAATAAAAAAGAGGAAGAAAAATGAAGCAATGTTATTTTGTAGCCAGACTCTGTGACTCTTTTTTTTTTAAAGATGTTAGTTTAGCTTCTGTTGTTACGTGTATATTTTAAGCTGGAAGACACACCTACACAAATCAGAAATAGAAGTATAGCCTTTCACTGTGATGGGGTTAGCCATACCCTGTACATACCCATGAAGAGCTCCTCCCACTTTTCATGCTGCCAAAGCTGCACTTTTTGGGGTACACCTGCTCAAACTGGCCTAACTATGGGATTTGCGCCATTTAGACTGGACCTAAATGGGGGGTGCAGGCTACTTGCTATATATTTGGATGAATGATAGACATGGACCAAAGAGTGAAAAATACTAGATCTTCACAAACCTCACTGTTTTAAAGGTACATGAGGTTTTGTGAACTTCTTTGGCATTTTAACAGTCACCTCCCAAGTTACACTTTAAGACTTGATTTCAAATGAAGCAAAAAATAATCAGAAATGCTGATTTTCTCCTGGTAGTATATTGAATACTATTCAAACCCTAAACTTCACAATATTGTGGAATGTGACTCCAGATAGTGACTCAAGCTTGCAAATACACCATTGAAACTGGTCTGAAATTTGCATTGGGAAGAGTTAAACTCAGGGGCCTTTTACAAAGCTGAGGGGGTATAGTTAATCTTTTTCAGTTCCCTGCCATATTCCACACAAGACATGTCTAGTTGCAGGTGGAAACTTTGCCACAACATTAGCCGTTCTGCATTTGCAATATTGTGATGTTGCTTTGGTAAAAAAAGCTCTCCAATAATATATGAACTCACATTGCTGACTGGTTTACAGGAAGCTAGGTAAAATCAACTAGATGGATTCTCAGCTAGACTATTGCTCCACCGATGATGATGGAACTTATACCTACTTACATCAGCTGAGAACCTGGTTCACACTCTTGTGGCATGTCACCCTCAATAGTCATGCAAAATACACATTTCAAGATCAGCTATGTTTGATACACCTCCATTAGTCATCTGTCTGTACTTCTGGGCATAGTTAATTGAGAGAGCTACTTGATGAAAGCAACATTACTCTTGAAAGAGCTTATAATAGGGCAGGTAGATGCAACAGCAACTTTTGCAACTTTTATATTTTTGTTCCATGATTACATTTGCATTTGATTTACAATTCTATCCTGCACATAATTTGTAAAGTTTGAAAACCATGCATTGATCTGAATTAATGTAACCTGGTGGGTATATCAAAAGCTCTGCAACACAATAATGCACATGCTGAAGGTAAATTAGTAACACTGAAATGGGTCACTTCTGGCTTTTGTTCATCCTCCATTCAGAGGCCCCTATTAAAATCTCTTTAGGTCTGACAAACTGAAAACATAATTAAAAGTGTTTTGTGGATATTAGTGAGATATGAATACTTAGGGCCTCAAGTTTGGATTTTATTCTTCTCCTACGTCTGAAATATGCTGTTTTCCAGAATGAGTGTTAAATGACTCATCTCTATTTTGTCCATCTTTTGGAATGGTTGCCAACTTTCTTATTGCACAAAACTGAACACCCTTGCCCTGACCTGAGGGCCCTCCCCTGCCCCACTTTCTCTGAGGCTCTGCCCCCTTCCTCCAGCCCCACCTTCTCTTGATCACTTGCTCTTCCCCACCTTCACTCTCTTTCACTTGGTTGGGCAAGGGGTTGACATAGATGAGGGGATGAAGGAGGGGATAATGGGTGTGAGGGCTCCAAGATGGAGCCAGAAATGAGGGGCTCAGGGAGTGGAAGGGGGCTCTGTTTTGGGGAGGTTGAGGTGTGAGAAGAGGTGAGGGCTCTGGTTGGGGCTGCAGACTTTGGGACACAGGAGAGGGCTTCAGGTTGAGGCCAAGGCAGTTGTAGTGTGGGCTACAGGCCAGGCTCAAGGCTGCGGTGGAAGGTTGGGATGCTTACGTCTGGTTTTTGCTCATCCTCTATTAGAAGACCCCTGTTAAAACCTCATTAGGTCTGTCAAACTGCAAACACAATTGAATGAGTTTTGTGGATGTTAGTGAGATACGAATACTTACGGCCTCAAGTTTGGATTGTACAAGAAGTTCCTGATAGGCAGCACAGTAGAGACAAGTAAGCTTCCTGCCTGCCCTGGTTCCTCACTGCTCCAGGAAGCAGCCCCCATGTCTGGCCCCTAGGCAGAGGCATGGCTAGGCAGTTCTGCAGTTCTGCAATTCCCAGCTAAAAAGTTCAAATTTTTGAAAAAAATCTTTAATCCTGGTGTCAGGATAACAGAAATATAATTCAAAAGCTTCAGGGGGGGTAGACAAGACTTTTAATTACTCCATTCAGCTGAAGAAGTGGGCTGCACCCATGAAAGCTCATGATATCATCTACATGTTTTATAGTCTTTAAGGTGCTGCTAGACTATTCGTTGTTTTTTAAGTTTTTCTAGAAATAGAATTGTTTGGTTTATTCCCACAGAGCCATTATCCTTATTTAGTCCACCAAAGGAAGGACCTTGGAAACTTGGGGCAGCCCAGATCTTAAAGGCCCACAGTGTTCCAATAACCTGCCATAGAGCTGCCAAGAGGATGGAAGTAGGAGTACACAAGCTGTCAGGAAAATTTCCTATAAATGGATATGTTCAGCATTATTAGCCCTGCTTTTTCTCTCATGACCCATCCCAGACATTCTCAGAAAAGATGTGAGTGTTCAAGATTGCCAACTTGATGCCATAAATGATAAGTGAGAAAGAAGAAAGAACATCCTTTGTTCTTACTGCAGATAAGCAGGAAGACCTGCCAAGAAAATTGGGGTGGGGAGAGGAAATCAATAAATTATCATGCTCTGATCCATGGTAGTGTTACCACTGTAGCTGCTTTTCTCAACTTCCTGAATATATATCAAATGAATACACTTTCAGCAAAGTGTCCCTGGGACTGGCTTCCATTTCTTGGGCTGACAAAAGTGACAGTTTGGGGTAAAATGACTGAGAAATATGCCATCTCAAATGGTGGAGAATTATAGATAAGTACCTCACTCAAAAGAATGTCTTTAGCATGATGGTAATCCCAAATGACAGGTACAAGACACCTGCCACACTGAACACATCTTTTCTTGATCTTGCATAACAGCACCTCAGTGTGCTGGCAGTCCCTCTTTCTCTAATGTCTGGATTGCAGCATTATATCATTTCTGACACCAAATTGTCAATGGCAGAATAATAAACAATTGCAAGACAGTAGAAACTGCATAATCAAACTACTTTTCCAGTTGAAAAATCTTCACAAACACTATCAAACTCCAGCAACTTAGAGCGTTGCCTCTTTTCATGAAAGATCCATCCTTGAAGCATAGCAGACAGTAGTGGAGTACAGAACACAGACATTGGAGTGGAGGAGCTGGCATTCAGAAATCTTGCCTCTGCTGTCAAATAGTCTAAAAACCTCCAGTTTTGGAGATAGGGCTGCCTTGTGGTTGAGTGGTGAATGATGACAATGTGACTATCCCCAACCACTGCAGGTACCAGAATTTTATTTTTCACTTTATTTTAAAACACTGGTTCTAAGACCTCACTTTTTAAAAGAAAGTGAAGCAGTCAGGTAAAATGTTGCCAGACAAAGGAACCGTGTTATATGGAAGAATTACGACATTTGGGTCTGCTTCATAGTACTGGTGAGTTGGAGATGACATATCGACATTGTACTACTTTACATTCCAGTTTGAAGGTATTGAGATGGGAACCATAGGTCCATTGCCTAAACAAATGTTTCAGACTTCAATATCTCCTCATAATTAATCTTCAATCTTAATTTTATTTCACTTTTAAGATGTTTCTGCTATTTGATTGTTAAGTGATTTGTTGTTCTTCACAAACATCTTCTTATTCCACTCTTTGCAAGGAAGACAGTGAATGAACATTTTCCTTAACTGCTGAGGTAGTTTATACTGTTCATCTGTCAGCATTTTGGGCATATGTTGGAATTGCTTCTCTGTTCCTTATTCAATAAGGCCTGGTCTACACTAGGGCATAAGTTCAAATTAAGATACACAACTTTAGCAGCGTTAATTGCAAAGCTTAAGTCGAAGTATCTAAACTTGAATTTTGGCACTGTTCAGACTGCGGGAAGTTGAAGGGAGCATACTCCCTTCAATTTCTGTTACTCCTTGTGGAGGCAGGACTACTGGTGTCAATGGGAGCATCCCTCTCAGTTTGTATTAATGTGTCTTCACTAGACTCACTAATTCAAAACCCAGAAGATTGACTACAGCTGCTTTGATCTTATCTGTAGTGCAAACGTGGCCATATATCAGTATTAATTATCTAAAATTTCTACTTGTTCAAACAAAAGTTAAATTAAACACAAAGTCCAATGTGACTGAAATGCTAAGAAGTTACATATGACGAGAGGTTGGAAAAAGGGTAATTGTTTATCTGAAAGAAGACAAACAAGAGGGTATATATAAAGGAAAGCAAAATAATGAATGGTATAGAGAAAAATAGATTGGGCACTATTTATTCACCATTTCTCATAATACAAGAAACAAGGGGATATTGAGTAAGATTGGTATGAAGCAAATTTAGGCATTAAATGTCTTCTGCGGGATTTCTTTTACCTTTCTCTAAAACACTAGCTGCTTTAGAGAAAGCACTGTCCAACACTAGATATGGGGCTAAATGGACCATTGGTCTGATACATAGGCTACATCTGCCAAATGAAAAATGCTGAAGTTATTATTTTTTAATGCTAAAGATAGTTCCATATGTAAATCTGTGGGGAGACCTTAAATAAATGAGATCCATTCTCTCATAATTTTTTTTCCTCCTTGATGCTGGCTTTTGTTTTTTTTGTTTCTGGAGGGTTTTGCTTTTGTGTGTATTTATAAATGAGGCATGACCACCTCTCTCCTGTAAACTGTCCCCTCTAGATTCAGTGGATCTGAGAGTGTGTATTGTAATTAAAAAAGAGGGTAAGATTTCACTGAGTTCTGCAATTAAAAACAAATAACTCCCTCCCAAATCTTACCATGCTCAGATTTTTTTTTCCTGATTTTATCATGCACCCAATTTTGTTCAAATTTGACATCGGAGAAATTCATTATTTAAAAAGAAATAGGCTCCATGCCCAATTTCAAAGTTCAGTTTTAATATTCTTCCTCTGTTGGGGAGTAGGGGGAAGTATGGCAGGAATCATGTGAAAAGTACATTTTTAATTCAAGAACCATTTTGTTTCTTTTTTTAAAAAACAAACACTGTTGGCTAAGATAAGCATAGAAAATTTGAACCCAGCAATTTGTGGGAAAGTTTTAAATGAACAAAGAGAGAGGGTAACTGAAATATTTCACCAACTATTACTGCAGTATTTGTTGCCAAAAGAATGGCATAGTGTTAGAACACGTGCTATAGTTTAGTTAATAGTGACATGGCACTCCTTAAGGTAAAAACACATTGTGAAATGTAGAACGCGGAGGAGGGGAGCTATAGAAGCTGCTGTTGTGGTCAGCATGTGAAACTTTTTGTCGGGAACACACATTCTAAATTCTAAGCTCACCAGAGCAGGAACTTTCTTTTATAAGTTTGTGCAGTGCCTAATACAATGGGGGTCAGCCTGGCTGTAGCTTTTAGGGATTACCACAATATTAATCCTTAATAGCCCAGATGTTTGAGCATGAAAAGTACTAGTCACTAAGATCATATTTATTTAGTAGGGCCAAAGAAAAATGCAGGGGCAAAAATAATACATGAACAAACCCCATAGACTCCACTTCATTTGACAAATCATCCCTTTCCTACCCATATTCTGAATCTACCCTTCCCCAAAACTCCCTTGTTCTGAACTTTTCTGCCCTCTCCTCCCTTCAGCATGACTCACCAATTTACTTCTCTGCTTCCCTACCACTCTCCTTTTTGTCCCTATCCAATTAATTTCCTTCAGCTAACCCTACCTGTACACTTTCTCCTGACAGTACTCCTTTTGATAAACAGGGATTGAGTTATTGTGACTCTGCCAGTAGAACCCCTGTTGAACGCAGCAGTGCTGAAACTGTCTGTGTGTTCATAGGTATCATTTCCAGATGATCTTCAGATGGTTTGGGGATCTTCCTTTGAAGAGCAAAATCATCCAGTTAATGGAACTGAGGGTGA
The DNA here is from genome assembly GCA_019425775.1 of Rafetus swinhoei. Classification (NCBI taxonomy): domain Eukaryota; kingdom Metazoa; phylum Chordata; order Testudines; family Trionychidae; genus Rafetus; species Rafetus swinhoei. The sequence continues at coordinate 29,417,219 of CM033424.1, read as the reverse complement.
GGCAGGATTTCTGCTGGGGCAGCCTGCCAGCAGCTGGCGATAGCTTTGGGAGCCGATGGCAAGAGACATCCCCTGGTCTGGCAAATTCTCTCATTAAAGACTGGTCAGGTCCCGATAGTGCTGGACCAGGGAAGTCCAACCTATAGAAGAAGAAGAATTAGGATGTAGACAGAAAGATACAATCATGGAGCAGGTCCTCAAGGAATTAATTTTGAAGCACTTGGAGGAGAGGAAGATGATCAGGAAAAGTCAACATGGATTCACCAAGAGCAAGTCATGAGTGAACAATCTAACTACCTTCTATGATGAGATAAATGGCTCTGTGAATATGGGGAAAGTGGTGGATGTAATATACCTTGACTTTAGAAAAGCTTTTGATATAGTCTCCCACAGAATTCTTGCCAGCAAGTTAAAGAAATATGGCCTGCGTTAATGGACTGTAAAATGGAGAGAAAGCTTGTTAGATCATCAGGCTCAATGGTTTAGTTGGCAGCCAGTATCAATCAGAGTGTCCAAGGAATTGGCCCTGTGGCCAGTTTTATTCAACATTTTCATTAGTGTTCTGGACTTGGGATTGATTGCACCCTCAGCAAGTTCACGAATGGCACTAAGCTGGGGGAAGAGATAGATATGCTGGAGTATAGGGATAGGCTTGACAGTGAAAAAGACAAATCAGAGGATTAAGCCAAAATAAATCTGATAAAGTTCAATAAATACAAGTGCAGAGTCCTGAACATAGGATGGAAGAATCCCATGCACTGCTACAAGCTGGGGACCAACTAAGTAGCAGTGCTGCAGAAAAGTACCTGGGGATTACATAGATGAGAAACTGGATGTGAGTCAACAGTGTGGTCTTGTTTTCAACTAGACTAATAGCATGTTGAACTGCATTAGTACCAGCATTGCCAGAAGGTGAAGGGAAGTGATTATTTCTCTCTATTTGGTGCTGGTGAGGCCACATCTGGAGTACTGCATCCAGTTTTGGGTCTCCTACAACAGAAAGGATGTGGACAAATTGGACAGGGTTCAACAGAGGGCAATGAAAATGATTAGAGGCTGGGACACGTGACTTATTAGGAAAGGCTGAGTGAACTAAGCTTATCTAGTCTTCATGAGAGAAGAATGAGAGGTATTTGATAGCAGCCTTTAACTACCTGGTGAGGGGGTTCCAAAGAGAATGGAAAAAAGTTGTTTTCAGTCTGACAAATGACAGAATGAGGAGCAATAGAATGGAGTTTCAGTGTGGGAGGTCTAGGTTGGATATTAGGAGAAATTATTTCACCGGGAGGGTGGTGAATGGTTTGCCTCAAGGGGTGGTGGAATCTCTATCCTTAAAGGCTTTAAGGCCAGCCTTGACAAAGCCCTGGCTAGAATGATTTATTTGGGGTTGTTCCTGCTTTGAGCACAGGGTTGGATTAGATGACCTCTTGAGGTCTCTGCAATCTTAATCATCTATTATTCTATGATTCTTTGATGTTGGGATACCTGAATAATTATTTTGGGGTTTAATTGACCCTCATACCTTCTGAGTGACTTTTTTTCACTACATTAAATCCACAATAAGAATGCAAATTAAAAAAAAAAGAGTTAATAGAACATCATCATAATAGTTTGAGAATACCTAAAGAAAGTAGCGGCAGAGCTTAATATAAAGAAAAGACTATACTTTATTTAATTTTATAATATTTGGAGGCCAACAGACTAATATTGAGAGGTCTAACTGCCCCGATTCCCTTTTTAGTGACTTTATTTGCTGTAAAAAAGCCACGTAACATAGGATAATAAAATCAATGTGGAATGATGGATTTTATCATGTTATATATGAATAATCACAGGTTTGGCATTTTTTTTTTTTTTACATTTTTGTGTGTGTTGGGGTCAGATAACCCCCAAAAGATTAGGAGGGTTAAATAGCTGACAATAGCTTGAATGGCATCACTATATACGCAATTCTTGTGGGAATACTTAATTAAGTCATAATTATAAAAAATATCCTTGACAGGCACTACAGGACTATGGGGAGACTGAAAGACACGTAGTGGAGAATCTCATTATCAAAAATTTGTTCTATATAAATTAAAATTGACTTATTCCAAATAAGCTAGATTAATTGAAAAGCTTATCTTTATGAATTTATAAAGTAGTTCAAGCATACCATAAAAATAGAAATACAGGAATATTTTAATTAAAATATGAAACAGGTGCCTGACTGAAGGTAAAATGCATGGTTGAAGGGAGATCCTAAAACAACCTCTAACATTCTGAAAAACACATATATTTTTTTCTTTTTGTCACTCAATTTCCTCTTCAGATTTATGGAAGGATTCTTTCCACAGTAATCTGAGCATCAGAGGTAGATGAGGCATCTAAGGCTTAGTCTACATTAGTACTTACATTATTAAATTTTTGTCACTCTGGGTTGTAAAAAAACTCACCTCTAAATGATACAATTTTTAACGATGAAAAGTGCTGGTGTTGACTGCACTTTGTTCTGGCAGTGAAGCTACTGCTTCTCTTTGCATGTGGTTTTATTTTGTCTCCGGGAGAGCTCTCTCTCTAGGTGATAAAGAGGAGTCACACAGTGCACCTTAAAATGGCATGGCTGCAGTACCTCAGCTGCACCATTATAATGTGTAGAGTGTCGACATAACCTTAGATCTACGCCATGAATGAACAACACCTTGCCAAACAACAGTGGAACTATTCACACGTCTCTCTCCAGCTTTGGGTCAGACCGCACAATTGCATCCATACAAACAAATGGAACCCCTTTTACTTTGGTGGTACACCACAGAGGTTCAAGGATCTGTCTGCATGGATCCAGTTACATGATCTGTCCCTTTTGCTGTATGATAGGCACTTTCCCCACATGTTTTATCTCTTGTTGTGTGAAGTAATAAAAATAATAATTGGCAATGGTACTTAGTAATTTACATGCCTCAAACTTACAATTAATATTGAATAATACTAATTATAATGAATTATAAAATCATCAAGCTGAATTGTCAGGCAGCAGTATATGCTGCTCACCAAATACATGAAATAAAGCAATTTTTTGAAGACCAAGTGGCTATTTCAGGAAATGCTTTGCACCTCCCAGATACAGTTTCCTCTTGCAATTTCTGAGGAAAACTGTTGCACTGAGTGAGGAATGGTGCTATTATACAAAATGCCATGGCACCATCTCTTGGGACAAAATTATGAATCTCAAATGTTAATGTGTTTTTTCTTCCTTAAAGTCTCAGGTGCTGAAATCACAATGTTGTGTGGAAATGTGAGCGTAGATGAAAATTCCTAGACCTCTTGATTTTGGAGTAAAGCCTGAAAATGAGGCTCTAGTGTGCCCTAAAGTTCAAACCAGAAGTTAAACATTAAAAAAAGAAAAAAACATTTAACAGCCAAAGCAAAGAAATAAAAATGATTTTTAAGTCAATTTCATGATTTTTCAGGGAGTGACTTGCTATTTTTGAACTTTTGGGGTTGGCAATCAAGGCCATCCTTGGGCATATGCAGCATATGCAGCTGCGTGGTGCTCCAAATTTAGTAGTGCCCTATGTTGAGTATGCCTAGAGCCACAACTGGTCGTGAGCACATACCAGGCCAAAGAGTTTGCAGAGCCCAAGGCAGCACGCTGACAGCAGGGCCTGGACAGTGGATGCTCTAGTTTAAGTCAAACCCAGTTGAGGGGTTACAGAGTCTAGCCCAGGAAGCCCCACTGACTATTGCTTGCAATGGAGAACAATTTTGAGAACATTTTTGATTATTTTTGTTTATCAAAATTTTGCTTTAAAATGTGTGAGAACATACAATTTTTAGGAGTGCAAAATAATGTGAAAACTGATTGGCAGCTAGTACGACTTTTTTTTTTTTTTTTTGTCAGTTGCAGCATGCGGCCCTGAATGCATGGGGCCCAAGGCAACCACCTTGCTCTCCTTGCCTTAAGGCCGGGCCTGTGCAGGCAGCCCTGGATCCGGTGGCTCCAATCTCATGACCCACGATGCCATGCTTCACCTCCCAACCCTACTGGCCCCAGTCTCTCAGCCCTCCCCCTGCTCTGACTCCAAGCCACATCAGCACTAATTACCAGGCACCTGCCTTGTCAGACCCAAATCCAAAGAACTTCAGCTCCAATCCCCCCAGCCATTTCTCCACCTCCCAACCCCATTAGACCCCATCCTCTGGCCCTGGTCTCCGAGTCCCAAACCTCTGCCCCACCCCATTCTCTCTACTGGGCTGCAGCTCCAGCCAACTGGGCCAGTCCCCCTTTCTCCTGCTGTGCCTCTAAGCTGTCAGCTCTAGCCAGCTGTGCCACTCAGTCTTCCTGCTCTGTCACCAGGCTCCCTATTTGCCTCCTGCCCCTTCCTCACAGCTCCTGCCCGTACTGCCCTGAGCACATGTCCACCCCATGGAGTGGCTGGCCCCATCCCCCACATCCTGCAGAGATTGAAGGATGCAGGTACTTGGGCTGCGTGGGGCATCAAAAATTTTAAGGACAGCCTTGTTGGCAATACTGTGTCATGATTTGCATAGATTTCACAGATTCTATGGTCAAAAGGATTACCTCCTGTGTGACACAGGCCATAAAATTTCCCCAAAATAACTCCTACAGCTTGGACCTCCCTGGTCCAGCACCCTTGGGACCCAACTGGTCGTGAACGAGGGGATTTGCTGGACCAGGGGAGGTCCTGCACCTCCTGGCCCGTGCTAAACCACTGCCCATCTCCTAGGCCTCCAGCCCACCCTGCTGCTACCTGGCCAGTGGTTGTTCCTGGACCAGAACTCTCCAGCTCCTGTTGACCCTGTTGCTGCCAGGGCCAGGACTGCACAGATGAGGCTGATACTGGAGTTTCCTGGCTGCCACCAGAGCCGGAGCACCGCAGCTGGGGCCAGAGTGCACAGCCAGGGATGGAGCTTCTTGGCTGCCACCGGGGCTGGAGCTCTGTGGCTACTGCCCAGCCACTGGGGCCAAATCTCCCTGCTGTGATGCCTGCCACCCCTCCACCCCCCCGAGGGCTCCTGGCTGAGTTGCTACATAGCCCCCCACCACACTCCTGCCCCCGCAGTCAGACCTCCCTATACCTGGCTCTGTAGTCCAGGAAAATCTGTAGTCCTGCTGGACCACAGATGTTGCCATACCAGAGAGTCCCAGTTAAGGGAGGTACAACCTGTAGTGCATATCTCTGGGGAAAAAACTTGTAACTTCAATTAGAAGTGAAATCAAATAGTAATGATTCACAGCACCTCACTCTTGGCTTTTTTTGATGGCTTGATAATATATGGTATATCTCCCTCAAAACTTCCATTAACCTCAATAGTTGAAGGTAACATAGCATTTTACAGGATAAGACTAAGAGGGAGGAAAAGAGTGGCTGTATACTATTCTATTACATGGTTCCCTGCATGTTCCTGAACCCAGTGAAGAACATTCACTGGGATTTAGAAATGTGAAGACAAAAGATGCAGTGTATCAGAGAGAACGCACACTATACCTAATCCTCTAAGAGTACGGCTACACTACCTCGTTAGTTCAAGCTAGGTAGGGTAATGAGGGCAAGCGGAGTTGCAAATGAAGCCCGGGATTTAAATATCCCGGGCTTCATTTGCATGTTCCCGAGCGCCGCCATTTTTAAATCTCCCTTAGTCCGAACTCCATGCCCGCGGCTACACACGGCACGGACTAGGTACTTCGAATTAAAGATCCTAATTCAAACTACCGTTACTCCTCATGGAATGAGCTTGTGTAGCCGTACCCTAAGAGATTGATCGAGCCAAGGTTTATTAATATGAACTATCAAAATAAATGACAGTCCCTAGTAATCCATTCCTGCATAGTCTACAGCCCCACAAGAGGCACTTGTCAGAACCCTCTAACCTTCTCTCAAACATTCTCCTCCCCACCTTTTGTCACCTTGCAGTGGAAGGACTGATGGCTGCTATCCTTGTCAGCTTATTTATTGTTTTGGCTGGAGCATTTCCACCTTTGCATTTATGGAACTATATCACCTGTTTCCTTTTGACTCTCTGACTTGACCACCAAATCTAGGCAACCCAGCTCAATTTGGAAATTTAACATAGAAATCAACATTGCATTTTCATGGACATTCAGGCAGTTTACATTCTGGTACATATTAAAATTAATAGAAAAATGCATTTGTATCACAGAAGCTTAGAGAACTCCAAAGAGAAATTTTAATTTTTTTGATTTTTTTTAACATGGTATATTTTATATAAATTTACAACTGAAATAGGTAACTCTAAGACACATCAGTTCCAATGAACTAAATAGGTCTTTGCCTTTACTGTAATGGCAAGTACTAAATAAATCTGTAATACATTTTGTGAACTTACTTTAGTGTAAGCAGGGGCTGAACTACTGCTTGCTATCAGCCAGCTAAAAGGAGAGAACTGCCTTGGGGGTGGGTATGCTCACTCAAATTGTTTAGCTCTGCAAGATAATTAACTGTTAACTGTTGATATGTAAATATCATGCTGGGATGGGAAAGGAATCCAAGGTGTGGTTATGTAAATCCAATTCAGCCAGGGCTGATGGAGGATCGGTTTTAGAATGGAATGTGATATATTGTAACTAATTTGGGCTGTTGTGGGGGTCACAAATCATGCTACCCCTAAATGTGGGAACTGTAAAATATGACACCAGTGCTTGTAGTAGAGACACCATCATTGTAAGAGGTCTCAGATGAACAAGCCTCCCCCTTCCATTGCCAGCCTAGGTGGTGGCTAAAGAGTTGAAATCACTAAGAGCTGAAGTCACTGGTTTAGCCTGGAGCCAGACCCATTGCAGCCAGCAAAATTGCTGGCGGCAGTGGCGGCCAGCGGAGCGGCTGGTGGGAACGACCGGCTGGCAGAGTGGCTGGCGGGAACGGCAGGCAGGTGGCTGGCAGGAGCGGCGGCAGATGGCCAGCGGAGCAGCTGGCGGGAACAACCAGAGGCCAGCCGGCAGGAGCGGCAGCAGGCAGCCAGTGGAGCGACTGGTGGGAACGACCGGAGGGCGGCCGGCAGAAGCAGTGGCAAGCAGCCAGCGGAGCAGCTGGCAGGAACAGGCGACCGGTAGGAGTGGTGGCAGGCGGCACCAGCAGACCACAGGAGCAGCACAAAGGTGGCATGGCCGCAGGCTCAATGAGTGCAGTCATCAGGGTGATGTGTCAGGGTCAGCACTGACTGGACAGAGCTGTAAGTGGGGCGTTTGAAGTGGGATACAGAGAAAGTTTGGGTAAATGAATGGAACCCTTAGGCTACATCTACACTGGCGTGATCTTGCGCAAAAACTCCTTAGTGCAAGAGTTCTTGCATTAAAGTAGTTGCGCAAGAGAGCGTCTACACTGGCATGTGCTTTTGCGCAAGAGCATCCTTGCCAGTGTAGGCACTCGCTTGTGCAAGAAAGCTCTCATGGCCATTTTAACCATAGGGCTTTCTTGCACAAGAAATTCATGTTGCCTGTCTACACTGGCCTCTTGCACAAGAACAGTTGCGCAAAAGGGCTTATTCCTGAGTGGGAGCATCAGAGTTCTGGCGCAAGAAGCCCTGATTTCATACACTAGAACGTCAGTTTACTTGCGCAAGAACACGCGGCCAGTGTAGACAGGCAGCAAGTTTTTGCGCAAGAGCGGCTGCTTTTGCGGAAGATCGCTCCAGTGTAGACACAGCCTTACATTGTTGGACTAGTTAGCCTGAGGGGCAAAGGACATTGCTCAATCCATTTGAGTTGGGACGGTTACACGTGGGGGGGTTAGGAACTATGTTTGTGGTATTTTTCTGAGCTAATGCCATGTGACTTCTCTCTCTCTTTCATTAAAAGTTTCTTTTCTACACTCAGACTCTGTGCTTGCGAGTGGGGAAGCATTGCCTCTCAGAGGTGCCCAGTGGTGTGTTAATTTCCCAGGCTACTGGGTGGGGGCTCGAGCTGGTTCTGTGTGAGATGGATGAAGAGGGACCCCTAGATAGTGAACCCGGCCTTGGCTGCTGCTGGCACTACCTGGCAGAAGGGTTATATTAGATATGTATAGTATATTAACACACAACCTCACCTGTGGTAAAGTTTTAAGAAGCTGATTTTCTGTGTTTGTCTCCATGAAATTTATGACCTCATCTTCAGAGGGTAATATGAAAAAATCAGAAAGGAAAAACCAATAAAAAGGGTACAAGTCAGCAAGGAGGTCAGCAAAGTAGTGGTTACTTAGTGGTGCACTGATTTTTCACTAGATTGAAAATGAGATGGTGTTGGTGAATGTACATGTTATTGCAACTATGGAACATGTAGATAACAAAGTTCATTTAGAAGGAATCATTTCTCAGTTGAAGTACAACTTGTAGATTGGAACAAAAATAGGGTGGGCCCGCCTACTTTGAAACACAACTGTACATGTTATCTCTGTAATGTTACAAACCATTGCTACTACTATGCCTCATTGTTGCTTAGGAGCACGAAGGAATTATCTTAGGACTTGTCTACACATACAGCATTGCAGCAGTCGAGCTGCACCTATACAGCCTGTAGCACCCGGAGAAAATGCTACCTAAACCAATGAGAGTTCAGTCGGAATAAATGGGTCACTTAGAAGTGTGGATTAAGTCTATAGTGTAGACCAGCGGTTCTCAAACTTTTTTGGGCTCCGGAGCCCTTTACATGCGTAAAAATTTATGCGGAGCCCCAGCAGTCCACTGATTGTATGTGTTGTACCTATCGATGTTTCCAGTTTGTCAACCTTGCGGAGCCCCTGGAGATGTCCCGCGGAGCCCCTGGGGCTCCGCAGAGCACAGTTTGAGAAACACTGGTGTAGACCAAACCTTACAATCCTTAACTGGTAATGCTGACATAACTTTATTATTTTCAATTGATTATACTTGCGGAGAATCTGGCCCTCCATTTAAACAGTTTTGCAGTATGCTTCTTTATATCACTTCTTAAACTGTTCCAGCAGCATGCAAGTTCTGCAAACATTACACTTCAGAATTTACTTGTCTAATTAAAACCAAGGTAGCATAGGAAAGCTGACAAACAGCTTATAAAATCTGTCTTACTATGTTAAAATGTTTTCTAGTCTCTTTCTTTCTTTCATCTACCTGCTTCTTACTAACTGAAAACACACACACAGCAGTGCCTTGTACAATGGAGAACACATTGGGTAGGATTTCTCCTATGGCCTTGTCTGCACTGATGCACTCAATTGTGTTTCAATCAATCGTAATACAAACCACTGAGTGCATCTTCATTGTCCAAATTAAATTGTTATGAGGTTTTTCTTTGCAATCACACTAGCTATGCTGGAACATGAGGGTAAATTTGTGTCAAGAGTGCCTGTGATACTCCCGTGCAGATAGCTCCTTCTTATAAACAAAAGGGACTGAAGTTTAAGGTGGATCTGCAACTCACAACGGAGAGAGCAAGAGAATGGCATCCTTTCCAAAAAGGCCTTCTAGAGGAGTGAAAGTGGCCTTCTTATCCAAGTGAAGCTCTTCTGTCTGAGGGATTTTTGCTAAAATATCCTGATACAAAGTAATTCATCTGCTTTGTTTAGACAACCAGAGACTTAAGGTTAATGGTGCAAATAGCAACTGTAGTGCTTTGCCTAGGTTTTGACTTGCATTCCCATAGGTCGTGCATGTTTTGTATGTATCCATGTCCTTATTTCATCAAGTCTCATTCACCTTCTTGAGTCTGCAGTTGTCTTATCGATCTCCTGGGCAGGGCCACATTTATGTCATAAGTTGATATGGCAGCGAGAAAGGAGGTTACAGTTTGTGAGTTGTTTTGAAGATAGATTGGCTTGTAAATTGTTTTTGGCATCCAAGCCACAGAAGAATATGGTACCTAATTATAATCTTTTGTGGCAGAGTTCTGGTAGTGCCCCCTGGGTCCTGCACTTCCTGGGGGAGTTTAAGACGCTTCAGAGGCTCGCAGTGACTTTCCCACTGCTTCTCGGTTCTTTTTAGAAGCAAGGGTTCCCTGCTTAATGAGCCCTTTTCATTATTGGCCAGTCACTAGATTGGAGGGGAAAAAAACCTTTCAGGGTCCAAAAGCCCACCTTTTTTTCCTCCTGGTGGCAGCCCATTGGACGTGGGAAGAGTTGGGGGGAACCCGGTCCCACCCACTTACTCCAGGTTCCGGCCAATGGACCGTAGGTAGCGGCTATTAGTGGGGGTCTTGTCCTTATCTCCACCAAATAGTACCTTTTCCTGGGCCATTTCCCCAACCACTCCTTCTGTACCTTCTCCCTGGTGTCTTGGGAAAAACCTTTTCTGCTTGCCAATCACAGTTTGTCTCACTCTCTGTGCTTCCTCCACTGCAGCAGTCCATCCCTCTTCTCCTTCCCCCGCCTTGCCTGAGGGGAACCCTTTTATAGTGGGCCAGCAGGCCTTAACTGGCAGCCTATGTTCCATTAGGCTTCTCTGCAGGTTGGCTCCTGAGTTTCAGGTGCCCGCCTGACCTGATGACTGAGCAGCAGTCTCTGGCAGCCTATTCTGAGAACATGAACCCACACAACCAACTACCAGTGTACTTGCCCTCCACCAAACTCCTGCAGCCCACTGCCATTGGTCTGCCACACTTTAAAGAAATGATAATGGCCCATGGAAGACAATGAAACACATAATATTCAGAAAAAATATATATATTTTCCTGTCTACAACATAATTATTCTTCTTCTATTAAAATTTAAGGGAAAACTAAGGGCCTGATTCACCATTTAATGAACCCAGTGCAGTGCAATTGAAATTGATATACTAGTGTAGAAAAGTAGTGACACAAGAGTAAATTAGGTGTTAGATAAGTGTTTGTTCCTTATTACCCACTTAGGCTATGTCTAGACTGCTGCTTTTTGTTGGAACAATTGTTTTTTCGGAGGAGGATTTTCCAAAATTTGGCTCATTTACACTGAGCCACATTTCAGAAAAACCTCCTCTTTCAGAAGAACCCTTCTTCCTCGTGAAACAAGGAAAACAGGGCTTCTGAAAGAGCCCATCTGCTCTTCCGCAAAAAATGTCAGAAGAGCAGATGTGTTCCCTGGACACAGCAGAGTTTTTCTGGGAGAATTTCTAGACATAGCCTTAGAATCCTATAAGCTTTTTTTTTTTTTTTGGACACAATAACTGGAAATGTGTGAAGTTTTAGAAGAAATTCAGAAACAGTTCTAAATTCAAGAATTTTTCACAAACACAAAACTAAACTCATTTCCACACAAAACTTCATTTATTTATGTCACTCTTTTTAGAAAAAAAAGGGAAAGTTCTTTGGTGCAGATTGTCCAGTTCATGGTGAAGAAATGGTCCTCAGGGGGAAAAAACGGGGGGAAGTGAATTTAGTACCAATTTAAGCAAAAACTAAACTTTGCATTTAAACGTATGAAAATAAACATTTCCTCATATGTTTAATACAGAAATAAAAAGCATAATATTTCTGCATTAAAATTTACTTTCCTTCTGTGTCAAAACCATCACTTTATGGCAAAAGCAGTCATCTCCTATGCTCAGCCAGTGAACCCATCACCTACTGTTGGTGGTGGTAGTGTTGATAATTTGTTATTAATAGTTCTGTAGTGGTAGAGGGTGGGTATGTGATGGGAAATGCCCAGGTCTGAGTATCCTTAGTACTGTCCACTGGTCTGGTTCTTACATTATCAGCTTAGTGTTTTCTGTCAAGGTGACACTTCTGGATGTTATTAAACTTCCTGAAAAAAATATTGGCACCACTGTTTCTAAAAAATCCCTCTAAAGAGTCCCTTCTTCTGTGGCACCTACTAATTGCTGACAGTGGATTATATCAAGACAAGTAACAAATGACTTTGTGGGCACAGATAATCTAAGCAAGAATACGCTTATATTATTGTTATATCACTCACACCTATGCTACCTGATTGTTCGCTTCATCTACTTGTTTGTCTGTTTCATCCATCTTGGTGTTCATCAGTGTAGGGACTTTTTCTCTCTGTTGCATGTCTGTACAGTGCCCAACAGAATGAGAAACTGATCCCTCTGTGGGGAGCTTTAGACCTCCCAGTTTTCCAGACAGTGTGTGAAACAGAAACAGAACCTGACCGGGAAGAAGATGTGTCTGTTCTTAGTTCTCCTCTCCTCCAAAGGAAGATTGGTCTCTCCAGGGGTTCCCTCTTTCCTCCAGAAGAAAAAAGAAAGAAGCCTCTGCTCAATGAATCTAGCTAAGTTTCTCATACCATTTTTTTTACTATGACATATTATCACTTTTCACCACTTCTTTCTCTCTTCCATGAGGAAGCAGTTAAATAATACATACACATCTCAAAAAAGCTCTCTTGAAATGTCTTAATCTTCTGAAATGCAGGAGATGGGCTCAGCTTTTAAAAACTTTATCAGGAAAAAAGGCCCCCAGAAACTGCCACTGCCCATCACCAACTTTGCATCAATACAAATTCTCCTTTCTGGTCAATTATGACATGATGTTGGAAATGGGTTAAGACGCCCCAGGAACCGTGGTGGCACTATGAAGCTCTGCACACTTCAGACACACTCGTATATTGCTGTTTGGCTTGCCAAAGGGTGTACTTGGGGACTGAAACTCTTGTCTCCAAAAGTTATCATTCTCTTCCCTTTGTTACTCACATCACCACAACATAATTCAATACCAAATCACTGCACAATATCCAGCCCTCTGATAACAGCCAGATTTGTCCTTTTCCCTCTGCCTATCTTAAACTACTTTAATCAACACATTTAGCCACTTTTATGATCTGGCTCATGTTAACCAACTGTGATGTCACAAACAGAAGATTATTATTTTAGGAGATGATAATCAGCGGGACGATATGAACTCTTAAAAACAAAGGTTGTATTTTCATGCAAATAGCTTCAGTATTGCAAAATGGCAATAAAAAACTGAAGTAGAACAGAATTACCCCTAAAAACTCTGCTTTTCAAAGTGTTCCATAATGTATCATTAGATGTTTCTAATGGGCTTGAAGGGGAGATAGAACACACATAATACCAGGTATTGTGGTTAAATTAGAAAGCTTACAGCTCACAACAAAATGCTCATAAATCTTACCATATATCTTAGAAATGTGCATGTCTGTCTGTCTTGTTGTCCATCTGTCTGTGAGTTCATTTGTTCAAGAACTCCTCCTAAATGGTAAAAGCTAGGATCACCAAATTTGGTACACAGCTTCCTCTTATCCTAACATAAAGCAAGGTCAGGATTTAGTTGTGCCAATACAATGGGATGGGTCTGGAATTTAATTGTTTCTTATAAAATGGAAAGGGAGGGGTCTGGTAAGAGCCAGATGTATTGTAAAATGACAACAGTAGGGCAGCAAGGTGCCACAGATGGGGACCAGTACAGCTATAACCCTACTGGGCCACTAGGGGCAGGGGTAGAGAAAGGGATAGATATATATTTGAAACATATCTATATATTTCAAAGAGTGAGTTTGTGTGTCTGTTTATGTGTCTGTCTGTCCCCGAGGTGGGGGACATGCACTCTTCCCCCAGTTGTACCAGCTGCAGCAATCATGGACAGGTTCTTCTCATCTTACCTCAAGTTGCTGTAGTGAGAGAGGGCTGGGGTTGTTCTCTCTCCCCCGGGACAGCTGAACTCCTCATCCCAGGGACAATGATTTAAATGAAGAAAAAAAACCTTACTTTAATTAAGGACCCAAGCAGTGCTGGATAAATCTTCGAGTATTAAATATGAAAATGTTTGGGAACTAAGGAATTGTGAAAAACTGCCTATTGGACATCTCAGTGATGTAGATATACATGCAAATTTGCAAGTATTATACATAAATCATATTTTGAAATTTCCTAAAATCTTTCCCAATAAATTTAGAAGCTTCTGAGATACTGAACTCTGAAATTAACATGTTTTCCCAAAGGGAGTTATAAATAGTACCTCTCAAGTCCCTTTAATGCCCAGAGCATGAATTTTCTGCTGTTCCTTGACTCAGAGAGGGATTGGTAACTTAACAGGAAAACTACAGAAAGATAATTACAAACAAAAAATAAGGGGCTTTATTTGGATGAATAGACACATCTTATGAAAATCACATAAGTAATTAAGTTCTTCAGCGTCCATGACTTTGTCATGTTCTCTATTACTAGGAATTATCAGTTACTCATTATTATTCAATTTTCACTTAGAAAATTTAAAAACTAAAGCTGTAAAAATCTCTGATACCTTATTAAACCTATATAATTATATTCAGCTGGCTGTGTGTGCACTAATTACAATATAAGTCACCACACTAGGAAACAAGTCCTGCTGCAAGTACACATGTCAACTGGGTCTTCCATGCAATGTTACATTACTGTTAAGCAGTGGTGGGCAACCTCTGCTCTGTGGCAGCATGCAGCCCATTGAGGTTCTACGTGTGACCTACCCCCGACTGCCATGTGGCAATCATGCATTTGGGGTTCTGCACTTACCTACTCTTCCCTCCTCTTTCCCAGCACTTTCGGAGCACTGTGGATCAGCTGATTCACACTCTTTCCCCACTTCTTCTCCTTCCCCCATAGCTTGAACAGCAAGAATCAGTGATTCATGATGGTCGAGAAATGTGGGGAGAGAAGGGGAGAAGGAGGGATAGGGCACACTCAGGGGCAGGTTCGCATTGGTACAGAGAGGATTGCTACCTGTCTCTTGAGTAACGTGGGTGCTGGTGTGACCCGGGTTACAGATTATGCCAAGCTAGAAGGGAGGGAATTCTCCATATAGCTTCTACTACTAATCTGGGCCCCTTTGCACCAGAGGCATAAAGACATAAAATAGATTGATTCTAAACCAAGGGTCTCATAGACTCTGACCTGACACTAGAAAGTGCCAGTGCAGTAAACAGGACTCCTCATAACAGTCCATTAAATTTGAGAGACATTAACTGTATTTCCTAACTTTTCAGTGCTCAGTGATTCAATCTTCACACAGAGAATGATATCACACATCCAGGGGTGGCATCATTTGCAAGCCTGTGATGGGGTGGCCCTCACATCATGCAAGCGACTTCCTCTGGCCAAGTGCATTTGCCTGTACTCTCTGCTATGGTGACTCTCTTGTGACCCAGCCCTCCAGCCAAAGAGGAACTGCCTGACTTCTTGAGCTCCAAAGAGGAACTGCCTGACTCTGGCCTAGCAGCTTCCTTTTAACTAGCTTGCTGGGCCCTGATTTCTTGCTTCCTTTGCACTACTCTAGCTTGCATGGAGGACTTCTCTATCGTTTGTTGGGGTGGGGTGTGGCAAGGCCACAAGCCTCCAACAGGGGGCTTTGGGACCTGGTCCACCCGGTCACACAGCCTCATAATATTTAGTGTTTTCTTTTCTAGGTCCAGCTCTGGTAGTCATGATTTTATCTAAGAATGTTGTTCCTCTGGTTATGAACAACAACAAAAAATTAAAAAGAAACTAAATTGATATTGGTTATTAAATATCATGATTTTCTAAGGGCCCAATTTGTGTCATTTTTTGTTAATTGACATTGGCAATACTTGAGACACTTTCCAGCTTTACAAATGGAAAATTATACAGTTACCTCTGTGTCTGCAAGACACAGGCACACGTTCTCCATTAAAAGCAGAACTGCAGAGAGGACAGTGTAGTCTTCATGACAGGAAACTCACCGGCTGTCTCTAGACTACACCCCTCTGTCGACAGAGAGATGTAGATTAGGAACGTCAAAATTGCTAATGAAGCAGGGATTTAAATATCCTGTGCTTCATTAGCATAAACATGGCCGCTGCTTTTTTTCGACATGGAGCTTTTTCTAAAAAAAAGGCAGTCTAGTCGGGGATCTGTCAAAAAATAAACCCTTTTTTGACAGATCCTGTAAACCTCATTTTTTGAGGAATACAGGATCTGCCAAAAAAGCGCCCCCGCTGTCGGCAGAGCCGCGGCTACACTTTACTTTCACTTACGACACTGAGCCTGATCGGCACAGTGTCGGAACATGAGTATGCAAATGAAGCCCGGGATATTTAAATCCCGAGCTCATTTGCACTTCTGAAGTGCTTGATTTGCATCCCTCTGTCGGCAGAGGGATGCAGTCTAGACACAGCCTGGGGAAACAATTAACTCTATTCTGTGCAGTGCAGCTCCATATAACCCCCATTTATGGTTGTGCTCACTAAAATCTAGTCCATGGCACATGGGGTGAGATTGTGGTTATAATAATGTGTATGCAGTCAAATGCTGCCACCATTTATATCTATAAAAGTGGCAAGGAGTCCTGTGGCACCTTATAGACTAACAGATGTATTGGAGCATAAGCTTTCGTGGGCAAAGACCCACTTCATCAGATGCATGTAGTGGAAAAGGTTGATAGATTTCTACTCCATATGGCTAAATTCAGTGCCTTGCATGGTGTCAAGTATCCAAGGGGTAGCCGTGTTAGTCTGGATCTGCAAAAGCGACAAGGAGTCCTGTGGCACCTTATAGACTAACAGGTGCCATCTGTTAGTCTATAAGGTGCCACAGGACTCCTTGTCGCTTTTGCAGATCCAGACTAACACGGCTACCCCTCGGATATTTATATCTATGACTTTCTATATGCTTCACTGAGACCAGGTTTTGGCTAGGAGAAAAAAAGACTCATGCACACATGTGTGCATTCAAGCTAAATATATTCATACCAGATAAGACAGGAGAAATTAAATATTTTTAAATTTGTCTTAAAAATCAAACAAAAATCCATGCAGGTTTATTATTCCATTAATATAAAGGAAATGTATTGACAAGTCCCATAAACTCTGAAAATCCCTATTCTGCAATTCTTGCCCAGGTAAAACATACATTGGTTTGCAATCTGTAGTCATTCTCCCTGTGCAAGGACTACAAGATTGGGCCATAGCTGGATTCCTGTAACAATGTGTAAATGGACCCCTCAAGTTCCATCGGAAGTGTATTAATGGGATGAAATAAGGTAAACATTAATCCCTACAACTGATTTTATCAATATACATTGCTGTGTCTAACCATGATTTCATTTCTGTCATCCTGCCAAATAATGCATTTTTCGCAGAAATATATATTTAAAATTAGTACACAAGGGGTTTTTATTTTTGGTGGGTTTTTTGAAAGCAGCATAAAAAAGAAATGTGGAAATCTAGACATTGACCTTTTCAACTTTTAGCATACAACAGAGTGGAGAAGAGAGATTCATTATGGAAGATAAGTGTGTAAGGTACGTGTTATCTCTGCTAATGCTACCAATATACAAAGTGTTATTTTCTGAAGTACCCTTACTTAATCATCTCCTTTTAAAAAGGCACTTTTCTTGGCAAACCAATGTAATTATTTCATCCTCTTAGAGTCTTAACACAGCAAAGGAAAGCTTGTTGACAGATGCATGTTGATGCTGATTTTCTCCTTAACTTCAATACCATTTCAAAGAGTACTGTAGCATTGTAATACATTATAGATATTTATTTCAGCTTTTTATTCATTCTAAATACTTTAAACAAGATAAAACACTTTACTTCATCTTTCTATAGGATGGAGGTCCAGAAAGTAATTTGCTTGTTAAGGGAGAGGCCTCAGGCAACAGAGCATGGATTTTCACTTGATAACTCCTGTAACCAAAGGTGAATTAATGTATGGGAACGACCTCACCTTCCCCAGGGAAGAGAAACATTCCATAGGTCAGGCTGATGGAAATAGGTTTGTTGGATTTTAACTTGCCTCATTTTCTTTCCTCCCGAAGGCTTTCATTAATTGCTGTTTCAGAGCTACATCACTATATGGCTGGGGAATACTTGGTTGATGGTGCTTGACAGCAGCATATATTGCATACAATCTCCAATAGAGGTGTCACATCCAAAGTGCCCCTAATGCTCTATTAAGCCATTTAAAACCAGCTAAGGAAAGAAGACTAATAATATGAATGTCCTCAGCATGGCAAAACTAATACATATATACATTGTGATCTGTGACTGCATAGTATGGTACATGAACAGTGTTATCTCTAGCCAGTTCACAGTTTTAGTGCTGTAGTTACCTTTGCTCCCATCAAGTGAGCCCTGAAATATTCATATGTGTCTATGAAACACAATCTATATTGCAATTTTCCTAATAGAGTAGGCATGTTATCAATGTGGTTCATCATACAGGGACATGTACTATGGGGAAGGCAGTGTCATCAAGAGAATAGGGCACTGGATCAGGAGACCTGCATTCTTTTCTTAGTTTGGTCTCTGACCTGTGGTGTGATCTTGGATTTTACTTGGGATCTCCTCATGTCTGTTTCCCCTCCCACCATTTGTATTTCTAGAGTGGGTATCCTCCAGTGCAGGACAGGTCTTTCACCTTATGTTTGTGCATTGTATCTCAACTGGAATGCTAACGTAATGCGAATAAATAATCATGTGTATAGCATAAACTTAGGGTACTGTTTAGAAAGCTGCTGCAGTCATCACTCAAGTTATTCTATATAGTATATTTACTGTGTATATATACATTTACTGTAACATCAGGTTGGCAGAAAAGAAGGTTATTTATTTTTTTGGGTGCCAGAATGTGATTTTCATTTTTATGTCTGTTGTGGATTATGGAAGGCAGCACTCGGCAAAAAGATTTTTACTGAACTAAAAGCTGGCAAAACTTGTCATTTGAGGCAGAAAAATATCAATTTTCACTTGATGCAGCATTGTACATATTTTCTGTAAATTTACCTTTTTCTGTAAAATGTTTTTGCTGTTTTCTATTGTGAGAGAAATGTGAAATAGACAAATGATGGCACATTCATAAAATATGGTGCTGAGTGGGGAAGAGGGCAACAACTGTGGCAATATTTTTTTATTTATTTTTGCATAATGCTTCACTTTTATTGAGATATGTTTACAATCAGAATCTGCAAAAGGCTTCTGTGTGGGCTTATGAATATTCCTGTGTCAGTGGACACTATGAATGAGTGGGACTACAATAGGGAATATTCTGAGTGTTTACGTGCAAATAAAATCTGCTTGTTTCAGACTTTTACTTTATTCATTACTAGAAGATTTACCTGGTGTTGCATGGATACTGAACTCAAATACTTTTTGGTTTTGTTCATTTAAATCATTGTTCTGGGGTGAGGCTGGGGATGAGGGGTTCAGTATGGAGACTGCCCTGGGGAGAGAGGACAACCTCAGACCTCTCTTGCCATAGCAGTTTGGGGCCAGGTGAGAAATGCCTGTTCATGGCTGCTGCAACTGCGATGGTCACAGCTGGGGAAAGGTGCATGTCCCCTACCTGGGGGGGCAGACAGGCACACGGACCCAACAGAAAAACTCCCTGAAATATATAGTAGAAAGCTGTCCCTTTCTTCACCCTTGTCCCCTGTTGGCCCAATGTGATTATATCTTTCCCAGTTCCCATCTCGGTACCCCTACCCTCCTTGCTCATTCTGCTGTATAACTCCCTCTGACCAGACCTCTCCCTTTCCATTTTACGGAAAACAATCAAATTCCACGCACATCCCATTATCCTGGCACAATCAAACCCTGACCTTGTTTTAAGTTATGGTAAGAGGAAGCTACATACCAAATTTGGTGGTACTAATTTTCGCTGTTTAGAAGTTCTTGAATAAATGGACTCAAAGATGGATGGACAGACAGGTAGACAGATGCACAATTTCTTAAATATATAATGAAAAGTTGTGAGCTTCAAGTAATGTGGCCAGCAATGGATGAAAACAGTCACAAAGCCAATGTATTTGACAGTTCTCACATAGGACCTGTTGCTAAATTCTCTGATGTCAATGGCAATCCTAAACTACAGTGGGTTTGAATCAAACTTGTAAGTTTTTTTGAGTTATGTACTTGATTCCAGCCCAGATTGAAAATGACTAAATTTCCCTATCATTTAACTTTGGCAATAGCCTATACAAAATATATTGGTAGTTTCAGTCTTAGCCATCCTGTATAAGATACATAATCCTGATACAAATTGAAACAATATTTCTCTGTCGTAGTAGAATTAAGTCTTCATTTTACTTAATAAAAAGCAACACATTTTACAGTCAAACAATAATGAAAGGAACAAAAAGACTAAAGTTCTCTCACCTGTCAAGATGGTCCATTCATCTCATGCTTGGATCACATTTGGAGAGTCAGTATGCAAGTGATTCCATTCTGTTGATTAGACAACACAGGAGGCTATATAGTAGTAATTACTAACAGTTCATGTGTATGATATGTACAATGTGTTCAAAAACACATGAAATTCACCTCAGCAAAGAGGTATATTTCAACTTTATGTGCAGATTTCTATCCTATTAGCACTGCTTAGATTTTTTTAATTGATAGAAACATAGAATTCAGTAGCTTCCCCACAATAGAAAACATTGTAGAGGTAGTGATTAATTATATAAATATCATATGAAGTTGCAATTACTTGTGTCTCTTTAATGATGGGGAAGCAAAGCAGATTAGATCAAACAACTCATTCCTCTGTTCTGATACCAACATTCTATCAACACCAGATCAAACACACCTTGCTGAAACATATAACTGTCCACGAGGAACAAAATTATTTCTTAAATAACACAACACTGAAACTAAAGTGTGTTTAAATAGCTAAATTATGTACCAAATAAACAGGTTTATGACAAGTTTCTTGGCAATAAATAGAACACCTGTTTATTAATATCAAATAGAGACCACCATTCTTACTGCAATTAGTGTACAGGGCAAATTTGTTTTGGTTTTGTAAACTGATACCTCTATTTAATATGTAAAATTACTCAAATGGTTGTAATTAGAGAAAAATGGCTGATGGCCTTTTGGTGACATCTGATGGAAAGGTGAGCTTTAATTTTCTCTGTGTGCAGGGAACAAACCAGTGAACCAAATTTTAAGGGTCTAGATCAATAAGAATACAGAGATTAATAGTCAAATTTTCAACAATTGACCTGCTACAGATCTCTATTATAGATTATTATGATTTCATTATGATTCATTACTTAAAGTTTGTAAAGGTATTTGAACAGATAAAGCAACATAGAAATTCTAAGCATTATACTCAATCTCAACATCTATAGATAGTTTTTAAAACTTCATTTAAAACTTTTCTATTTTTCCTTAAAATACATTTAGAAATGTGTAAAATGCTTCACTGTGAGAGGAAAAACAGCAGATTTAGTTGTCAGCTTTATGGGAGAAGAAAATCCATTTTAGTCACTGAAGTTTGCTAACTACATCTTTAGAGTAAAACAGAATTCTTTTGAGTGAAAATTATGTCCTAATTTTTTTTTAAATATATAAATAAAAACTTCATAATTCTTCAGATGTTTGGAAAAATCTTTAAAATGGCAGCGCAACTTAAATTAAATTGGAATAATTTTACACAGTGATCAAACATTTTTAATTTGGTTGTGAAACACGGGAGCCTCGTATTTTGTCAGTAAAGGCTTCCTGGTCAACTATGTGCTACTGCTACTACAAAACATTAAAAAAACCTGTTATTTTAACAAGGTCTAATCTCCTGTAATCTGGTCCACATGAGCAGATCTGTCTGCCTGTGCAGTCTCATTTGTCTGGAGCCAATAAAGAATTTAAGCATTGGAATGCTCAGCATTCCTGCATTTAACTTTTAGGTGCCTGGCTACCCACTATAATCCACATCCCTAAATTAGGTACCTAGGCTTTCTATAGAATTCATGGAAACACTCAGCGGCCTATGAATGGGATTCAAATGCCAGCATTCCAAGCAGAGTGCCATTTATAACTAGCCAAGAGGAAATGCCCAGGAAAGGGGTATAGACTAAGCCTCGGTCCCTCAAAGTGAGTTAGGTTTGTGCTTCCAGTTGGAATTAATATGCATGGAATTTCTGTTGGAGTTAGATGACTAAGCCTAGTCAGCTATTTTTATACACACACACACACGCAGCCATTTATGATTTTTAGCCCAGTGGTTAGAACTCATCCAGGATATGGGAAACCCAGGTTCAGTTCCTCCCTTCTGGCTGCTGTGAAGATGGTGCTGTGAAGATGGGATCTGAATTTGGGTCTTTCCTGCTTCTAGGTGAGTACTGGGTCATGGGGTATTGTAATGCCAGTCTCACATTCTCACCAACTGAAGTTGTTCCTATATACATAAATTAAGAACATAAGAACAGTCATACTGGGTCACACCAAAGGTCAGTCTAGCCCAGTATCCTGTCTTCCAACCATAGCCAATTCCAGGTGCCTCAGAGGGAATGAACAGAACAGGTAATCATCAAGTGATCCCTCCCATGCCACACATTCCCAGTCTCTGACAAACAGAGGCCAGAGACACTGTTCCTGCCCATCCTGGGTAATAACCATCAATGGACCTATCCTTCATTAATTTATCTAGAACTCATTACAATATCTTGGCACATCCCTGCACTGTATCCTTGTCTGGAGAATCTTTAACTCAAACACAGTCTCTTGGATGCAGTACTTCCAAGGTTTTCATTCTACGAATCCTGTCAAAGTCCCTTTTCTGACAGGATTTATATTGATTTCATAGCATCGATAGCATCTCACATTCAGAACAATGAGGATCTAGTTGGGAAAGGATGGTTGGGATAGTAAATTTCTTCAACTTCTTTCTTATTCCATGTAGGGATTAACCCATTTGCTAGAGTTGTTGATCCATATATCAACAGTGCAAGATGATCTGAAACCATAACAAAATCTTATTGTCTTTATAGCACATTATTTTTCACCATGATCTGATGCAATTGTGGGCAATGTAGGTATCTACAAATGTCTTAAAAGTTCTTTGAGGAACACTGTCAGAGATTACTTGCTCTGGAATCCTAAAGCAGCTAATGATTGAGTTTTGGTCTTCCTACAAATGTTTTTAAGGTGGCATTGAGTAGCCTTACAACTTTCATCAATCATGAGAAATAACCAGTCATGAAGAGAAGGAGATCACTGCTTACTCTCAAACATTGTTTTTCTGGTAGAGCAATCAATAAGCAAACAGAATCTTAGGAATCACTGAAAAAGGGATAGAGCATAAGACAGAGAATATCATATTGCCACTATACAAATCCATGGTATGCCCACATCTTGAACACTGTGCAGATGTGGCCACCTCATCTCAAAAAGATATCTTGGCATTTGGAAAAGTTCTGAAAAGAGCAACAGAAAGATTAGGGATATGGAATGACTGCCATATGAAGAGAAATTAATAACACTGGGACTTTTCAGCTTAGAAAAGAGAAGACTAGGGGGGACATATGATAGAGGTCTATAAAATCATGGGTGGTGTGGAGAAAGTAAATACGAAAAAGTTATGTATTTGGTCCCATAACACAAGAAATAGGGGTCACCACTAAGAGGTAGCAGATTTAAAACAAACGAAAGTTCTTCTTCACACAACACACATTCAACCTGTGGAACTCCTTGCCAGAGGATATTGTGAAGGCCAGGTATTTAATAGGGTTCAAAGAAGAGCTAGATAAATTCATGGAGGATGGGTTCACCAATGGCTGTTAGACAGAATGGGCAGGATTGGTGTTTTACGCCCTGTTTGTCAAAAGCTGGGAATGAGCAACAGAAGATGGATCACTTGATCACCTGTTTTGTTCATACCCTCTGGGTCACCTGGGACTGGCCACAGTTGGAAGGCAGGATATTGGGCTAGATGGACCTTTGGTCTGACCCAGTATGGCTGTTCTTATGGTCTTATGCACTTATGTTAAGTGGTAATGTTGGTTTTGATTGTCTGATGGTATACTAGACACTCTAAATAGTACGCTAGAAGATCAACCTCAGGGATCAGTTTTGGGGCCAATTTTATTTAATCTTTTTATTGCTGACCTTGGCACCAAAAGTGGAAGTGTCCTGATAAAATCTGCGGATGACACAAAGTTGGGAGGTATTGCCAATTCAGAAAAGGATCGGGATATCATACAGGAAGATCTGGATGACCTTGTAAATTGGAGTGATAGCAATAGGATGAAATTTAATAGTGAGAAGTGTAAGGTTATGCATTTAGGGATTAATAACAAGAATTTTAGTTATAAGCTGGGGACACATCAGTTGGAAGTAACGGAGGAGGAGAAGGACCTCAGAGTCCTGGTTGATTATAGGATGACTATGAGCCGCCATTGTGACATGGCCGTGAAAAAGGCTAATACGGTCTTGGGATGTATTAGGTGAGGTATTTCCAGTAGGGATAAGGAGGTGTTAGTGCCATTATACAAGGCATTGGTGAGACCCCATTTGGAATACTGTGTGCAGTTCTGGTCTCCCATGTTTAAGAAGGATGAATTCAAATTGGAACAGGTTCAAAGAAGGGCCACTAGGATGATCCGAGGAATGGAAAACCTGTCTTATGAAAGGAGACTCAAGGAGCTTGGCTTGTTTACCTTAACCAAAAGAAGGCTGAGGGGGGACATGATTGCTCTCTTTAAATGTATTAGAGGGATAAATACCAGAGGGGAGATGAATTATTTAAGCTTAATACCAATGTGGACACAAGAACAAATGGATATAAGCTGGCTAGTAGGAAGTTTAGACTTGAGATTAGACGAAGGTTTCTAACCATTAGAGGAGTGAAGTTCTGGAACAGCCTTCCAAGGGAAGTAGTGGGGGCAAAAGATCTATCTGGCTTCAAGATTAAACTAGATGGCTGTGTCTACACTGGGCCACTTATTCCGGAAAAGCAGCCGCTTTTCCGGAATAAGCTGTGAGCTGTCTACACTGGCCCCTTGAATTTCCGGAAAAGCACTGACGATCTACTGTATGAAATCAGCTGCTTTTCCGAAAACTATGCTGCTCCCGCTGGCAAAAAGTCCTTTTTCCGAAAACTATTCCAGAAAAGGGCCAGTGTAGACAGCCCAGCAGTCTTTTCAAAAAGCCCCGATCGCGAAAATGACGATCGGGCTTTTTCTCGAAAGCGTCTACATTGGCCACGGACGCTTTTCCGGAAAAAGGGCTTTTCCGAAAAGCATCCTGCCAATGTAGACGCTCTTTTTCCGGAAATACTTATAACGGAAAACTGTTCCGTTTTAAGCATTTCTGGAAAATCATGCCAGTGTAGACACAGCCGATGAGTTTATGAGTCTATGAGAACCTCTGGAGCATCGAGCTTCACATAAGTGTAGACATGCCCATAGTGTCTTATGAGTCACCTGTTTCCTCCACACCCCCTTAAAAAGAAGAAAGAGAGGGAATAATGGTTTCTAAGGGACTAACACAGTAAACACACTTAAAAGTTAAAAGTTAATTATATAGAATTAATAGCATACATCTCCATCACTTGCTCTCTCTAAGTTTTAATGCAATTGCAAAAAACATAGCTTGTCACCTAATTTGTAAATGGCTTTGTTTTATCTTTAGTGATTACATCATAATCAAAGCTAGGTTATCATTCTTCTTGAATTTTCTCTTGTTTCTGCCATCATGAAAGTTTACAGAATATATTTACAAGTCTGTTTCTTGTAAAACCAAAAATGCCTTTTACAACGAAAATATTCAAAGTTTAGAGTTTTTTGGTTTGGGGAGATAAATAACTTTAAGAGTTCTCCCAAGCTTTTAATAGAGACTGTCTTACAGACCTCCTTCCTTCTTGCTTGCCATCCTGGAGGAAATGAGAACAAATTCTTATATTAGAAATAATAATATTAGGAAAATGTTTAATGTACGCTTAGATGTCACATAGTGTGATATAGCAGCTGGAACAAACAGGGCCAACACCAGGTGTTAAGTCAACTGTCCAGATCATCAGCATGTATTGTATGTACCATTCATGGGACAAAGACCACAGTTTCTGATCTATCCTTCTAATTGACTATAGAAACCTACACCAAATGAATTTAAGTACTGTTTTTTGTAAACAAATCTTGCTTGCCTTATAGAATCCTACTCTGAAAAATGTTTTACTCATAAAAGGATTCCTTTCTCAGTGACTAATACCAATGCTTAATTGAATTAATTAATATGTTTATTACATTTAATGTCTAGAATTTGTACGGCCTGATTGTCATTTATGAAGGCCATTGTTCTGGGAGTATAAAGGAGTCTTCAAGTGAGTATGAATTATATTTTCATGGGACTTAAAGTGGGTGTAAATTACATTGCCAGAATGGATAAAAGGTCTTCTATAAAATTCAGAACCATAACATCAGCAGCAGTTAATAAAATCAACAAAGAGTCTGGCGGCACTTTAAAGAGTAAGAAATTGATTAGCCTGGGCATCCAGTATGTAAGACAGGCACAGGCTCCGCCTTCCCAAATCATCAGACATAGTGCCTACAGTAAGCGTTCTGGGCTGGAGTGTTGCTGCCCCCAGCGCCTGCCCTCCCCGTGCTCTGGGGCTGGAGAGGCAGAGCTGGGCCAGGCCATGCAGCATGTCCTCCCTTGAGCTAGGGAGTCTGGGGCCATGCTGCACACCCTCCGACCTCCTCCAGAGCTGGGGATGCTGGGGCCACGCCACCCAGCACATGCCCTCCGACCTCCTCCAGGGCTGGGGAGGCTGTTGCTATGCCACGCACCCTCTGACCTCCTCTAGGGCTGGGGAGGCTGTTGCCATGCAACACGCCCTCTGACCTCCTCCAGGGATGGGGAGGCTGGGGCCATGCCCCGCAGCACATGCCCTCCGACCTTCTCCGGGGTTGGAAAGACTGAGGCCATGCTGCATGCCCTCTGCCCTCCCCAGGGCTGGGGAGGCTGGGGTGAGCACATGCCCACCTGCTCCTCTCTTCTTCCCATAGTTGGGAGGAGGATCGTGCACACAGCATGCTACTCCACCTCCCCAAGGGGGCGGGGAAGGGGCAGGGCCTCAGAAGAAGGAGCAAGGCAGGTGATGGGGTTGGGGGCTTGCCTTCCCCAGCCAGGCCTTCACCAACTGCCCATATCTATTAAGGTATTAGGGCATATGCTTTTGTGAGATACAACTCACTTCCTCAGATGTTGAAGAGACAAGAAAACAGAAAAGGAAGGGATATACAGATAGCCGTGTGACATCAGTGCTAATTAAATGAGAGTGGATGTGGCCCATTTCCAACTGTGATGAGACGGTTTGAGTACTTGAATGGGAAATTACCTGTTGTAATGTGAGAACCACTCTGTGTTTCTGTTTAAACCCTGTTTCAGGTATCAAATTTATATATGTGTTCCAGCTCAGCAGGTGCACATTGCAGTCTGATTTTGTAGGGTTTTTTTGCCTGAGAATATCAACTTGCTAGTCAGAAATTGTTTGTCCAGGGAGGTTAAAGTGTTCCCCACTGTTTTTTGAATGTTGCCATTCTTAATGTCTGATTTGTATTGATTTATTCTTTTGCGTAGAGATAGTACGGTTTGTTCGATGTACTAAAACTTATGCCCTAGCACACTTATAATTTTGTTAGTCCATAAAGTGTCACTAAACTCCTTGTTGCTCTTGCTGGAAGAGACTAACACAGTTACCCCTCTGAAGTGGGTTTCTCTGTAATAAAATGGGCTTAAAATAGCAAGTAACTGAGATCTATGGATAAATATATGACTTCTACCAGCAACACTAATTATGCTTCTTAACTCTTGTAACCATGATTATGGATGAAGCCTCCTGTGCTGAAAGAATTTTGTAAATTGTCAGCTAATCTAATTGATTCCTCTGGAATGCTATTCTGTCTTGGAGCATGCTGAGCAAATGAAGCATGTATACTTATTTTCTCTCTGTTACCATGTCATTCTTCATAATTTCTAGAAAAAAATTGCATTAATTTCTGGAAAAAAATAAGAAAAACTGCTAGTAACAATGAACATACTGAACTCATTTGTGGTCCTAGTGTATTATAATATAAACTGTCTTTCCTGAGAAAATGTACCTGAAAATAAGGAGGATGATTTTTTAACGTGCTGTGTAGCATAAGCAAAATGTTATTGATATTTCTGTTTTAGTAATGTTGCTATTTCTCTATTCAGTTCAGGAAGATAATAATGCCCACAAATTGAATTCATGGTTATGAAATTAATCAGTACTACAGTCATGTTTACTGGTAGAAAAAAGAATCATACAGCTGTTGATTTCTAATACTCAATTGCAAAGCTGGCTTCTTATAAGAAAAAAAAACTTTTATTTAGTGAAATGAGAACCTCGAGAGACATTGAGTTCCCAGTTGGTTCAGCTAACATCCAAATGTTTGAATGTGTTCCCCAATTTATTTGAAATACCCAGGCTTGTGCAACAGAAAGTTTTCTCATAGGGTTTCTGGCACATATGATCATGAAAATCAGCCCATATTTACTGTGCCACAGTACCATAGATCAGGGGTTCTCAAATGTTTCCAAAGTGTGGCTCAAAAATCAATGGTGCTTTGAGTTATGGACTACATCCCCTGCCTTTTGCAATGATTTGGGCCACTTCTGCTCTCATTGGTGATCAGATTATTTCCCTGATCAATTGCAGCCTTTGCTTACATATTAAGGTAACAAGGTGTTTTGATGCAATCTAATAAGAAAAAAACCAAAACCATCACCGCCTGATTAACTACCTTTCTACAACTATCAGCAAAGAGTCCAAAGAATATTAATAGTCTACAGTCCATAATTTCGGAATGCTGCCATCATAGATGACAGACAAACTTCAGTATTCAGCACTCCTGTTAGAAGAAAAGAAAGGATAAAAGGAATAAATGCCCATTTAAAGTTCAGGGCCTGCTATAAGTTGCCCTGATATGCTTCCATTCCACACTAAAGTCATTGAAGCTTATAGGAAATGACGCATTATGAGTCCTCTGATTCCCTGTTCTTAATTTGTGCAAAAAAAAAAAAATTTGCAAATGGAAGTCAGCAGCTTTCAGTTGTTTCGCTATAAGTTGAAGTTTTTTGGAATGTATCTTGGATTTATAGTAGGGACGGCCTGTAAATGCAAGCATTTTAAAAGTGTACACTTCTCACAGAAATTGAATTATGAACATAGGGGTGGGAAACAATAAGTTAATTATTTAATTTCCAGTTCTGCCACAGATTTGCTGTGTGTTACCTTGATCAAATCAAGTAAATGGTTTGCACGTTCATATACAAATAGTTCATATACAAATAGTTTCTCTATTTGTAACACAAGGGCAACTATGGTAACATCAGAGGGACTTTTTGAGGACTGAGTCAGTAATTACATTAAGGGCTTATTTATTTTTTATTAGAAATATATCAATTTGGACTCCAGTGATGTAGAAACACTCTTGCACAAAACAGTTGTGCACAGAAGGGGGGAAAAAGCCTGTTTTACTATATATTCCTCATCTAAAGCAGTGATACTTTCCTATTGATTCAGGTATAAGTGCTGTCCCATATGTCACAGACACCACATGTGAGGTGTGATGAAGTATGGCCTGGGGAAAAAAGAAAGCAATGTAGTCCTTAAAAACAGCAGCTTTATAAGTAAAAGGAGTCTGGAAACTCCTATTATCAGAACACAAGAGCTGTCTGAGGCCCTAATTCCCCAAACAACTGTGCACATGCTTAACATAATTCATGGGAGAGGCCCTCAGGAGGGCCTGTAGGCCCACACATATTTTATTTCACAAAAGCAAGCGCCACACATATACTGATTTTAAAATATTCCTTGATTTCTGAGGATACACTGAAGACTTCTGTTTCTAGTAGCTTTTCCATAGGAAACTTATCAAGTGAAGCTAACACAATTTTAAATGGACACGTATACATGATAGTACCATCCTCATGTATGTGATCATAGGTTTACAACTGCCCCCAAACTTGAATTTCAAAGATGGAGAAAACCTCTGATACAGTCTATATTATTCTTATTAAAATATATTTCTTTCTAACTATATGACAGTATTTCAAAGTTATACATACTATCTTTGTAGTTGAGTGTCCCCTGTCATATTGTAACAGAGATATGTTTTTTTGTGATTTTTTTTTTTTTTTTTTTTTTTTTTTTTGCTGTAGTCTAAATGCTTGGTTTATTAGCTGCCTGCAGGTGTTTCTGAAATGTTAACATTTTTCTAGTTGATTTGGCACACCACATTTGTTTAGGGCTTCCCCTCTTAGATACATTGCAATGGATTCCTAGAATTCTAAATATAAAGCATGGATTTAAATAAAAACAACCCTTAATATGTAATCTGGTTCATTGCTCTTAGAAATAATGTTTTTGTTCTTAAGCAAATATTTCATCAATAAAGAGAAATAATCTACTCATCTGAGCATGGGAATAGAAATTAATGACTCCTGAGTCTTTATCCTGACTATAGCTTATGCTCTAAATCTTTGGCACCTACTTTCTGCCCCTTTGGCTTGGTCTACACTAAGACTTTATAGAATCATAGAACACTAGAACTGGAAGGGACCTTGAGAGGTCATCGAGTCCAGTCCCCTGCCCTCACGATAGGACGAAGCACTGTCTAGATCATCCCTGACAGGAGTCTGTCTAATCTGCACTTAAATATCTCCAGTGATGGAGATTCCACAACGTCCCTAGGCAATTTATTCCAGTGTTTAACCACCCTGACAGGCAGGACGTTTTTCCTGATGTCCAACCTAAACCTCCCTTGCTGCAATGTAAGCCCATTGCTTCTTGTCCTATCCTCAGAGGCCAAGAAGAACTATTTTTCTCCCTCCTCCTTATAACACCCTTTTAGATACTCAAAAACTGCCCTCTCAGTCTTCTCTTTTCTAAACTAAACAAGCCCAATTCTTTCAGTCTTCGCTCACAGAGCATGTTTTCTAGACCTTTAATCATTTTTTGTTACTCTTCTCTGGACCTTCTCTGATTTCTCCACATCTTTCTTGAAATGTGGTGCCCAGAACTGGACACAATACTCCAGTTGAGGCCTAATCAGAACAGATTTACATCAACTTTAGCCACATATGGTTGATTTTGTAAGTGATGTGTCCACACTATCAAGTCTGTCACATTGACCTTAAGTCAATTTAAGTACTCCTGCTTTTCATAAGTACTCCTGCTATTCCTGATCCTGCATGGTCAAATTTATGGTAGTGTAGATTCAGCATGGGCAGAAAGTCAAGGCTATCTTGGCCTCTGGGAGGCCTGCCACCTTTCTACCCTTGACTGCTCTGGCCGGAACTTGCATCTCTCTCTTCTCCCTGGTGAGCAAAAAGAGACATGGGAAAGATTGCTTGGCTTTCCCATGTGGTCAGGGTTGTGAACACATTTAGAGACAGCAGCACGCTGCAGCCCATGTAGAGATGACATTGAACAATCCTACCAATGCTGTGACAACTTTGAATACTTCTTTTCTCATGGGCTCTTCTTCCCAGGGGCACAGTAGAGAGCCAGCATGGAGTGTCCAGGAGACCTTGAACCTCATTGAGGTGTGGGGAGTTAAAGTCAACCTCCCCAAGTTCCAAACCAGCAAGAGGACTGCCAACATTTACAGCAACATTGCAAGCTGCCTGGTGGCTAAAAGCTATTCTAGGGGTGCCCTGCAGTGCCGAGTGAAAATCAAGGGGCTAAGGCAGTCCTACCACAAGGAGAAGGAGGCAAGCAGAGATCTGGCACAACACCTCACATGTGCAGCTACTACAAGTAGCTGAATGACATTTTGGGGAGTGGGGAAGTCAACTTCTCCAGTGTGGTCATGGAGTCCGGCCAAGACATGCCTGGCATCAGCCTGGAGGACAGAATCATGTTGGAGGGGTAGGAGGAGGAGGAGACTAGCCAGCCAGCAATCCCCAAGAGCCAGGAGCTGGTCATGATGATGGAGCTGATCCCCTCTTCCCAGGATGTCTCCCAGTCCAGCACTGACCCTGGGGAGGGCACTTCTGGTGAGTTCACAATCTTTTTCTAACTATAAGAGGTTTAAGGCAATGGGGTATAATGTGTGGTGTGCTCTCTGCCTACTCAGTGCAGTGGGCATGGAACAGCTTGTTAATGAGTCTGTAGATGGAGTGGGAGTATTGCCTGCACAGTTCTGTGAAGCTCTCACATAGGAACTCTTTAACCATTCTCATAAGGTTTTTGGGGAGGCCAGCCTTATGCTGTTCTCCATGATAGGACACCTTCCCATGCCAAAGCATCTGTAAGTGGTTTAGTGTCATTGAACCACAAAGCACTGCAGCATAAGGCCCAGGTTTCTAGCCACATTCAGTCAACATCCACTCCTGGTCATTCTGTGTGATCTGGAGAAGACGGATATCTTGCATGACAACCAGGAGGAAGGGGGAGGGAACCTATTAGCACTCTTCCTGGGAAGCCACATGTGCCAAACACCCATTCCCCCTCCTACCTGGGGGCAGGAAAGAAAGTAGTGTCCCCAGGAACCATGTGTGCCAGATACAAGTGCTGGAGACAGCAGCAAACTGCTCCATCTTTTCCACCTCCTGCTTGCAGGCCCCAGTCTGGCTGGGAAATTAGCACTGTCCTTGGAAGCCACATGTTCCGGACCCAGCTGGACATGTGCTGGACACTGTGGCAAACTGCCCTCTCCCACATCCCTCCACTCCCACCTGCAGGCTCCTGCCCTGGTTGGCCCCTTACCATGCCTGCTTGTCTCCAGACTGAGTGTGTCCCGATGCTCCCCTGAAAAGTCTGTGTGCTTGCTTTAAAGTTCCCATTTTAAAACACACATTTGTCCTTGCATGGAACACATCTCCTTTGTCTTTATAGAGACCTTTGGTGTAGGATAATGGATTAGGGTTAGGCTTCATACAATGTATATACTGTAAAGTCTGCCCTTGTAACTTTTCTTTGCTGCTGGGACAGCAGCTAGCTTGGTGTGAACTCCTGCCTGGCTCAGGTCCACAGGTGAAAGCAGACAAGGGAGGACATGTTCCGTGAGTAGATGGACTGCATGCACTCCCTTGTGGAGGAGATGTGGGCAGAGTGCCTGGACATGATCGCGGAGTGCCAGGATAGAAGAGCCGCCAGAGAGCAGCAGGAGACCATGTTTGCCTCCCTGACTGCTGTGGTAGAGTATCTGGAATCGTGTCTGGGGAGGGCCTGTTTCCAGAACCTTTCCACACTTTGAACCCTAACTGTGAAGTCGAAGGGCCTGATTCACTATTGCATTATCCCATTTTTATGCCAACATAGCACTACTAAAATCAGCAGAATTACACCATTGTTAAAATCTTTATAAAATGTCGTCGCTTTGAGGCTTTCAGTGAAATTAGTTCTCATTTAAAAACCATTCTAGTCAATTGCAATAACTCCAATTGACTTTGGATCCATCGCTCACTAACTTACATCTTATCAAAATGTGAAGTATAAATGAGGCCATGCTTTGCATTACTGTCTAAGTGATAATGCATTGCCTTATATCAGCCATTGAACATGTGTCCCAGATATATCTGTGATTAGACACTTTATGAATTGCCAGTTTCTCATTCAGAGCAGGATAAAGTTATTCCTGTAATACTTATGCCCGACTTCTCCTTTGCAGAATATAAGAAATTTCCACTGCAAATCATTTCTCACATCCTATAGAAAAGGAACACACCAGGTTCAGTATTTATTGTGGGGAAAAGCTTATAACAAATGGCCCAGTGAGTCAGGGTCAGGGATACAGGATATCTGGGGTCCATTCCCTGCCTATTGCCAACTTTATGTGTAACCTTGGGCCACTTATTTAATCCTTTTGTGCCTTAGTGTTCCCAGGTGCAGTTCCCTGCCTCACAGGGATGTTGAAAAGATAAACAGAATTATAAAAAAATTTCAAGCTGCTCAGATATTGTACCATTGATACAATAATATAACTAATTGGTTCCAAACTTTACCAGCATAATCCCCCTTACATTCCACTCCATGAATAGATCTCTTGCATTTGGACTGCTTTTCAGAGTATTGTCTAGATCTTGAATTAGATGTTCTGATTTTTGTATGTCTAAAAAACCCCAGAAGGACGAGCTATTTTCACTGGCAGATTCATTTGAAGACTTTCTACCTAATGCAGACATACTGTTTTTCAAATTTCCAAGCAGATAGAGTACAGAGACTGCAACTCTCTTAACGATTAGTTCTTTTTCTGAATAATAGAAAAGATGAGCAATCAGTAGCTATACATTTCTCTTATTTTCCTACTCTGCCCTTACAGAACTGTGCTCTTGTCAGCCAATGGTCAGGGCAGTGAGTGGTGTGTGTGTGTGTATTATACACCCGAGACTTCAACTGCCAGGACCGGGGTCCCTTAGCAGCGGGCAACCTGGAGGAGGTTGACGGGCGCCCAATAAGTTTACAGGAGAGCTTATACACCGAGACTTCAACTGCCAGGACCGGGTCCTTAGCAGCGGGCAACCTGGAAGAGGTTGACGGGCGCCCAACGGATCTGTCCCTTATGACCGGCTGGAGTTCTTTTAAATTGTGCTTGGTTCTGTTACAGCAACTGAAGGAGTCAGGTTAAAGCTTAAACAGTTACTATTTTATTGTTACAGGGTAAACTTAGCTGTTAAATGCTACTGCTGTGTTACAGATAACACAGCCACTACAAAAGGACAGGACAGAAATTACACTTAAAACAAAAGTCACTTACAGGTACCATGAAACCCTTTTGGTTCTCTGAGCTCTTATTAAATGCATGCAAAATAGACACATAGCAGGTATATATTCTCACCCCTGCGTTCCAGACTTGGCGTGGCCAGCGTCTTTCTCTCAATCCCTCAGGAAGAAGTAGGGCGAGGTTGGGCGTCCCACAGACCTCGGGAGACAATCAATACCTGCCAGCAGGTATAGATGATTGGAGCTCAAATGGGGTGGGCTACTAAACCCTTCTTTATACCCCTTGGGTCACGTAGGCTTCTTCCTGGTCTCAAGTGGCCAATTAGGAAAAATGGCTTTGAATGCCAAGTTTTCCACGAAGGGTGCAAAGCATAATTCACACCTGGGAAAATGCAGACAATGGGCACCTCTGGTATGTGATGGGTGAAGATTCCTCTCCTGGGACAGTGCAGGCGTGTCAATTACTGGTACTAGCCATCAGGGCGCCATCAGGGAGGCCTCGGGTCGTCAGCTAGCCCATTTACTGTCTGGTTTCTGTTTATGGTAGAGTCAGGGACAGGCAGCACACCTGGGTTCCCAGGGCATCAAAGGCTGACTGCCTTTCTCTTGCTCTCGGGGGGGGGGAGGGGGAAACAAGATGGGGGTTTATGTCTGGCTACAGCTCTTTTTGTATTTCTATCTTTTTCCCCAGGAGTGAAGATAAGGAGTTTTTTTCTGAAAGTATGAAGAAAATGGGTCTAACTACATATGTGTCAAAGAAATGCCTGCCAAAATTTTCATGTAGTTAAATCTCCATGAAAATTCACCTATGTTGAAGAGGGTGGGGGGAACCGACTAAGTAAAACTGATTGCTCTTGCTAATTTGTGACCAAATTCTGCTTCCTTTGATTTCAGTTGTAACTGTAGGTTCAATCCTGCTCTGAATATTTGTTAATGTTTGTGACAGTGATTTCAGTGGAAGCAAGATTCTCTGCTGCCTTACACTTTGTGCAGTTATTGACAATTGTGTAACATGAGTGTAAAATGTTACCAGAGTGGTATTGTGTTAAATCTATGTTACACAAATCTAAATGTTATAAGAGAAGAATCAACCTTTTATGTATGACACTATCACACAGCCTCAACTCAGATTCCATATTTCACTGTGAGAAATAATACCTTGCAGCTCACCAGTGCACTAATGTCTTACAGGCGTACAATAACATTCCTGAGGTCAGAGTTAAGATATTGCAAAAGAATGTAATTGAATGTGGTGAATGACTTCTATTGCTATCAGCATTGCCAACACTTGTAATATTATCACAGGTTTAGGCCTTTGTGTATATTTTAAACCTGTTTAATGAAAACATAATGAAATAATTCCAACTCACATTTCCTTATTCAAAATGGCTACCATTTCCTATTAGGGTAACTCTATACTGCACACTTATTTCAAAATACGATATTCTGGAAGAAATACTCCGAAATAGCACATCCACACTGCAGGGAAGTCTCTAAATTAGTCCAAGGCAGGCTTCCCTAATGTAGATGTGCTATCTTGATTTAGAGCCACAGGAGGCACTGGGGAAGAATAACTTAGAATGGCCCTGGTGAGGGGCTATTTCAAAATAGCAACAGTGGAGCATCTACACATGCCTTATTTCGAAATAGCTGTTTCAGAATAAACTTAAAAAACAACAAATAGTCTGGTAGCACTTTAAAGACTAACAAAATGTTTTGTTAGCCTTTAAAGTGCTACCAGACTATTTGTTGTTTTTTAAGTTTTTCCTGTTACAGACTAACTCGGCTACCCCTCTGAAACTTTTGTTTCAGAATAGGCACTATTCCTCATAGAATGAGGTTTTACAGATTTCAGGATAAGCCGTCCATTATTTCAAAATTATTTGAAAATAATGGAATGGTTGTGTAGATGCTTGCATTGTTATTTTGAAATAATGCTAGTTACCCCAAAATAATGGTGCAGTGTAGATACACCCTTATAGCCCATAAGATTGAAGCCAGCAAGTCAGTCACCATTTCTCTAATGTAGCTGCATACAACCATGAGGATTCCTTTAATAATGCTGCCTACCTTGTCCCCTCTGTGCAGTGAGACTGAAGCCATGACCACAGGCAAAGTGTCTGCCATTCTACAGTTCAGGAAACTAGACAGTAGACAGGAACTGTGTGGTGCTGCTGCAGACATCACTGTGAAAGGCAGATGAGGTGAATGAGGGGAGTAGAAGATAGACAAAGGAAGTCAAGGGGAAAGGGTTTCAGGGAATGTAGGGGGAGGACTGGGGAGCTAAGTGCGAAGTCCAAAGCAGGATGAGGCAGTAGAGATGTGTGTGTTTGGGTTTGGGGGGAGGCTGTTCTGTTCTGTCTCCGGAAACAAAGTGTACATGGTGGTTGGGAGATCAGGAAAATGCTGCTTTTTGCAAAAGTCTATACAAATACCATAGTGCTTTTTCTGGCACCGTGCTCCTCATGTGAATGATTAAAATAAGTTTAAGAACATAAGAACAGCCATACTGGGTCAGTCTAAAGGTCCATCTAGCCCAGTATCCTGTCTGCCAACAGTGGCCAATACCAGATGCCTCAGAGGGAGGGATCACAACAGGTAATCTTCACGTGATCCCTCCCCTGTCACCCATTTTCAGAGAAACAGAGGCTAGGGACACCATTCCTACCTATCTTGGCTAATAGCCATTGATGGACCTAACCTCCATGAATCTATCTAGCTCTTTTTTTAACCCTGTTAAAGTCCTAGCCTTCACCACATCCTCTGGAAAGGAGTTCCACAGGTTGACTGGGCACTGAGTGAAGAAAAACTTCTTTTTGTTTGTTTTAAAAGTACTTCCTATTAATTTCATTTGGTGAC
This sequence comes from Rafetus swinhoei, assembly GCA_019425775.1. NCBI lineage: Eukaryota > Metazoa > Chordata > Testudines > Trionychidae > Rafetus > Rafetus swinhoei. Next base: position 29,380,034 of record CM033424.1, on the reverse strand, counting down.
CCCTAGTTCTTATATGGTGGGAATAACTAAATAACTTTTCCTTATTCCTCAGATTTGTCACCTAAAAAGAATGGCTCAGGTTTGGGAATCTCCCCAATAACCTCAGCCACGAAGACTGAAGTAAAGAATGTATTTAGCATCTCCGCTATGACTTTATCATCTTTGAGTGCTCCTTTAGCATTTCGATTGTCCAAGGGCTCCACTGATTGTTTAGCAGGCTTCCTGCTTCTGATGTAATTAAAAAACATTTTGCTATTACTTCTTGAGTTTTTGGTTAGCTGTTCTTCAAACTCCTTTTTGGCTTTTCTTATTATATTTTTACACTTAATTTGACTAAGTTTATGCTCCTTTCTATTTTCCTCACTAGGATTGGACTTCTGCCTTTTAAATAATGTCTTTTTATCTCTCACTGCTTCTTTTACCTGCTTCTTAAGCCACAGTGACACTTTTTTGGTTCTCTTACTGTGTTTTTTAATTTGGGATATTTAAGTTGGGCCTCTGTTATGGTGTCTTTGAAAAGTTTCCATGCAGCTTGCAGAGATTTTACTTTTGTCACCATACCTTTTAATTTCTGTTTAACTAACTTCCTCATTTTTGTGTAGTTCCCCTTTCTGAAATTAAATGTTTAAAGTTTAAAGTTCTTTAATGTGTATATCTGTAACTCACCAACCGTTCAAAGTAGTATAACTTATATGTGCCAGTCTGAATCATGATGCATTAAATGGGTCAGTGGTTCTCAAACTATTTAACATCCAGGCTGCTTCTTATCAAAGGACTCAGCTAGGAAGGGAGACTTGTCAAGACAGGAAAATTGCCATTCAATTCCTATTATTATCTTAAAGGTGAGGAGAGGGTAAGTGGAGTCTGCATCTGGGCAGCCAGTGTGGCTTTTTGTGTGCATTAAAAGTTGACTTTTTAACCTGAAATTGTCACACACAAATACACTATAAAAAGAATAAAGGGACATTAAAAAGTCACAAAACAGACTAAAAATATGGAGTTGAAAGGTTTTTTAAAAAAATCTCATGAGTCTTTGGCACTTGATATTTGATCTCTTGAGGCTGGCAGTATTGTACTGTACATTGAAGAGGTTTAGTGAACTTGTTTCTAAAGGATGTAGGAGAATGTAGTGATGTATTGGGTGAGGGAAAATGTATTTTTGAACATGCCTTAACTTGCTACTAAGAGTAACACCCACCCATATAAACCCCTAAACAACCTTAACAGTTTAAGAACGTTTTTTCTTTGCAGGGTCATTGGTTAATTTCAAATGGGGGAATTGGTACCATTGCCTTTTGCAGCACTGTGAAATTGATACCTATGAAGTTAAGACACTGTAGAGCAGGATTCTTGTGCCAGTACTATGCAGCTGTTTTCTAAAAGCTATTCGGACTCATTCTTCACTCAAGCAAAATTTTATGGAACAAAATCTAGAGAATCAACAATAGACCAGTCAAAGTATGTGTTAAAGAAACAATTTGTTTTGTTGTATATTATAAAAGAAAGAAAAAAATGATGAAGTTGTTTCTCATACTTAGACCACAAACTTACAGTATTTAGGCACATGTATATCTTGTGTTACTGATGCTAATGGGATTACTCACAGTGAATAAAATTAAGCATGTGTCCACATCTTTGTGAGACCATGGTTACCCTGGTTCTAGAACACAATCTTTCTAGAAGCTGGGTTTTTTGTTTCTGTGTATGTGGGCAGGGATGTGGAAGACCCAAGTTCAAGTCCCTGCTCTACCTGATTCAGAGCAGAAATTCCTCCCAGGACACATTGGTTGTTTCCAGCCAATAGGAACTTTGAGATTGGCTGGGCTCAGTTCCTATTGGCCAGGGTTTTTTTCTGGCTTATAGAAGCTGAGGATTGGGCTGGAGGCAGGGAGATCTCCTGAATCCTTGTGACGGATCTGGCTGGGTCTGGGCACAGCTGAGGGCATCTGCTCAGGGCGAATTGCTCAAATTCGGGGCTCCTTACAGCCCCCCAGACTGGAGACCTTCCCAAATTGGCCACAAACCAGTCCCACAGAGCACTTCAGCTGCCTGCCTGAAGCCTCACGAGCAAAACCCCTCCGACACCCCAGCAATATCCGTGCCCCAGATGGCCCTGGGCCTCATACACAGGTGAGGGGTTTTAGAGCCCAATCTCACTTTCCCTGAACAAGTTCTGTCCGGTTCCAAGAAACCAGCCACAGATCCCAGGTCAATTTACCTTCTGGATCTTACCCACAAGACCATGCTGAGCCAATCCTTTAGAATCTAAAATCTAAAGGTTTATTACTACCAGAAAGAAAAGCGCGAGAGTAAGGTTGTTAAAGTATCATACATTACATGCATTGAATCTCCCAGTTCTCGATGCAGGCTTGCAGCAGAGATGTTATAACTGCTGGCTTAAAAGTCCTTGGTGTACATCCTATATCCGGATGGGTCCACAGTTCTTCCCGGCTCGTGATTCCCTGCGAGGCCTCATCTGGGGTCAGGAGCAGATCTGAAGACGAAGATGGAGTCGGCCACATGGCCTATTTATCTCCCCTCCTGGCTTCTTCCAAGCTGGAGAGAGTCACATGATCTCAGATCAGGCACCCAGATTCCTTCATAGGTGGGTCTCTGGTACTTAAGAGACCTATTGTCCCTGGAGCCTTGCTAATTAGCATGTCCATAGGCTGAGCCCGTTGCTCAACCACATACAGAGAAACTTCCAGTCTCCATACACAGTATATATTCATAACTCCACACACAGACATTATACAAATATAGGAAGAGCATATACAGAATCAGTAGAAAGTACGCTTTTGTTTGACACCTCACATGGATCCCTTCATACCAACTTTTGGGGCAAACACTCCCCCATGGGCGCAGCAGTGACCTGGCTGCTTCCCTTAAACTCCGGTAACGTGACAATCCTCCTCCTCCCTCCAGAGGACAGTGCCACACAGAGCAGCCTTGCACTTAAATCAGTGGCTGCTGCATGCGTAAGGATCCTGGCAGGGTGTCCACAGGCTGGATTCGGTGGCTTGGCAGGTTGGATCTAGCCCAGGAGAGGTACCTTGCCCACCCCTGAGCTATGATGAAGGAAAGTATTGAGGTGGTTCTGAGAGAAATCAACGAACAAGGAGTCAAAGTTAGCATATTTGGCAGAGTAAAGAGATAGATATATGCAACAAATTAAGAGACACGGTCAGATGTATGAGAATATGTGGACTACAGTGAAATCGAGGGTGTATCTACACAGCAAAGTTATTTCAGAATAATGACTGTTATTCTGAAATAACTTTGTGAGCGTCTACACAGCAATTCTGTTATTTTGAAATAATTTTGAAATAACGGATGGCTTATTCCAACTTCTGTAAACCTTATTCTACGAAGAATAACGCCTATTCCAAAATAGCTATTTCGAAATAAGGCATGTGTAGACGCTCGACTGCTGCTATTTTGAAATACCCCTCACTGGGGTCATTCTAAGTTATTCCTCCGGGGCTCTAAATCAAGATAGCATGTTTACGTTAGGGAAGCCTGTCTCAGACTAATTTTGAGGCTTCTCTGTAGTATAGATGTGGTATTTTGAAATAAGCTATTTCAGAATAACTATTCCAGAATAGCTTATTACGAAATATCTGTGCAGTGTAGATGTAGCCCTAGTGCCTAAGCAAGACGATATTTGAATTTAGTCACTCAAGATTTCAGAAGGAAGAGGGGAAAAATTTCATGTTACAAAACTGAGAAGACAATTTGTGGTTTGGGAAATCAATAATGAACAAAAGTGAGAAGTAATATACTCACTCTTCCTCTTTCCGCCTTTACTTCAGAAATAGAAAAGGAGATCTGATTCAATAGACTCAGTATGACAATAAGATTTCAACAGCTGGGAAAGCTGTCCTTTGGCTCTTTCTTGTGACAAGAGCTTGACAAATCGTACATTTTTACAGTTGAGCTCTGTAAAGCTGGTTCGCTGAATTTCTGCTGATCAGCTTTCAACAGATTTATCTACGTATAGATCTGTTCTGGAATTCCTTGCTATTTACTGCCACAAATTAAGGCTATTTAAATCTTATCTTCTTTGTTTCAGAATGTGGTAAAAAAGCATCTATGTACACTTTTTCTAAAGAAATCCTTTCAAAACAATATGGTCCAAATTTATCTGTAGTGTATGAAGTGTGACAATACATTTACATATTTTTAAAATAACCTAAGCCTAGTCATGTTCTTTGCCCATGTTTGTGCAAAGCAAATTTAGGTGAGTGATTATTAACAGTAATAATGTGAATCTGTTAGTTTAATAAAGCAAGTGTTTTTTTTATCTTAGCCCTGTTCTACACTACAGCATCATATATATAGTAGCCCAGTGTCTGAGAGTCTGTAATGCCGAAATGTTGGCTGTTCCCTCTGGGGGGGCGCTGTTGCCTGAAATGCTGGCTGTTCCCTCTGGGCGGCGCTGTTGCTGAAATGCTGGCTGTTCCCTCTGGGCGGCCCGTGCTGCATGCAGAGTGTGGGGCCCAAACGGCCACTTGCTCCCCCGCGGTGGCCCGGCTGAGCGGTGCAGAAGTCAGCCAAGCGCCACGGCGGGAGGCGAAGGGGGGCCGGGCGGTGATGTGTGGCGTGACAGCGGCTCCAGGCCCCGCCCCCTTGCCGTGAACATTACCGCCCCGTCCCCCTTCGCCTCCTGCCGTGGCGCTTGGCTGACTTCTGCGCCGCTCAGCCAGGCCGCTGCATGGGAGCAAGTGGCGCAAGCGACAGTTTGGGCTCTACACCCCTCATGCAGCACGGGGAGTGCGGCACCCAAACGGCCATTTGGACTCCGCGGTCCCCCGAGTGAGAGGCACGAGGGGGAGGAGAAGAGAAAGAGAGAGACAGAAAGAGAGGCAGGAGGCGGAGGAGAGCTGAGAGACAGAGAGGGGGAGGCAGTAGGAGGAGGAGGAGAGAGAGAGAGAGAGACTGAGCGAGAGACCGGAGGCTCAGGAGAGAAGACCGACGTGGAGGATAGACCTGAAAATCCCGTCTTATGATGGGCTAATTGGCTAGTTATTTCATAATAACCCCCCTTAGGTCAAATTTATAAGCGAGTGTTCACACTACCAACCCCATTATTTTGAAATAACAGGCTGCTTATTTCAAAATCTGTACTCCTGCTTTCTTCGGGGAATAATGCTAATTTTGAAATAGTTATTTTGAAATAGTGTTAGGGTACGTCTACACTACAGCGTTATTTTAAAATATCTAATTTTGAAATAGTTAATTCGAAATACGATATTTCGAAATAATGCGTCTACACACAAAATGCATTTCTGAATAGCATTTTGCTATTTCAAAATAGTGCGCCTACACATACTGGATGCTGAATCGCATTTAAGGGCAGCTGAAACCACTTCTGCCAGGGCATCAGTTCAGGAGTTACTTTGTGTGGCTGCTGCCTGAGGCTATCTGAGGTGTGTGCTTAAAGGGACCCCCCTGGACAGCCGATTCTCAGGTTTCCCTGTTTGCTTGCCTACCTTGCTGAAGGATAGCACAGCATTTTTTTCTCTGTGTGCTCTGGTTGCCCTCATTCGGGACACCACAGCACTCTGCAGCATGGAGCCGGAGCTGCCCCTGGGCACTCTCATGCTTCTTTTGGATGTGTTGCTGCAAGCCTGGCAGCAGTTTCTGCAGGCTGCCTCGCAGCATCTGCTGTAGACCAACCCCCAGGCCATCATCTGGACTCTCCTGGGGTACGTGGAGGAGCAGCTGCAGCTCCTGGACACCAGCGTGCCCCACCGCATCTGGTGTCTGGACACCAGCAGCGACTGGTGTGACCACATCGTCCTGGAGCACTGGGGAGACCAACAACGGACCCAGAACTTTAGGATGAAGAAGGACACCGTCATGGAGTTCTGTGAATAGCTCACCCCTGCTCTGCAGCGACGGGACACACACATGAGGCCCGCCATTCCCCTCCAGAAGTGTGTGGCCGTTGCCCTCTGGAAGCTCTCCACACCAGATAGCTACCAATCCATGGGGAACCAGTTCGGCATGGGGAGATCCACCGTCAAAGCAGTGCTCATGCAGGTGTGGCAGTCTCCAGCCACTGTGCCAGGAGCGGGTGTGTGTGTGTGTGTGTGTGCAAGGAGAGGATGGGCTACCCTAGGGAAAAGGGGGGGAGGTGGTTAAAGTCCCCACCCGGGAGGGTTTGTTCTGTCCCGCCCACACTAAGGACTGCCCATGGTGGCCAGGATTACAGAGGGGGTTGCTCCTGGCGAGTGGGGGAGCAGGACAGTGGCGGGAAGGGGGCATTCTCAGCCACCCTGGCACCCCAGTGACTCTCGGTTTTGTGTGGCCCTCTTCAGGTGGTCAAGGCCATCAACAGAGTGCTGCTCCACAGAATCATCCTCCCCACTGATGTGCACGCGGTGATCGAGGGGTTTGGTGGCCTGGGCTTCCCCAACTGCGGGGGGACAATCGACGGGACATACATCCCCATACGTGCCCCGGACCACCAGGCCTCCTTGTACATAAACTGGAAGGGATACTTCTCCATCATCCTGCAGGCTGTGTCTGATCACCAGGGCCACTTCGTGGACATTAACGTGGGCTGGTCCGGCAAAGCACACGACACGCTGGTTTACCGCAACTCCTACGTGTGCCAGAGGCTGCACGCCGGGACTTTCTTCCCCAACTGCCACATCAGGGTCGGGGACATGGACATGCTTGTGTGCCTGGTGGGGGATGCGGCCTATCCCCTACAACCCTGGCTCATGAAGCCCTACAAGGGACACCTCAACCCTTCCTGACAGGCCTTTAATGCCAGGCTCGGCAGGGCCCGCATTGTGGTGGAGGGTGCCTTCGGCTGACTGAAAGCCCATTTTAGATGCCTCCTCACCCGCTTGGATCTCTCCAAGCGGAATAGTCCGCACATGGTGGCAGCATGCTGTGTGCTGCACAATTTGTGCGAGAGGAAGGGGGAGGCTTTCCTGCCAGGCTGGATGGCAGAGGCTGACCACTTGGCCAGCCTGTACATGCAGCCCCGCATGGCTGCCAGCCAGGAGGTCCGTCGGGGGCTGTCTATATCTGGGAGGCTCTGCGGGAGAGCTTCCAGATGGAGGAGGACTAAAGTCTCCGTGGTGTGCCCCACTGGGGTCTTGTGCCTCATTCCACCCTCACGTCCTTCCACTTACCCCTCCCCAGCCCCCCTTCCCGATGTAAAATAAAGACACGTGTTGAAGAAAACAAACTCTCTTTATTGAACAAAACTGGGGTGGTGGAGGGGAAGGAAGGTGAGAGAAAGGAGGCAAGAGGGTGGAAGGGGGAGGGGTAAACCTGGGAGGAGGGAGCTGGAAGGGGGAGGGACGGGAAGGAAGGGGGAGGAGAACTCAGGGTTGGGGGTCTTGCTGGAGTCCCTGGAGAAGTGGGGGGGAGGATGGGGAGGAAGAAGCGGGAGGGGGAGCAGGAGTGGGAGGAGGAGCGATAGCTGGGGAGGCAGCAGGGGCTGGAGCAGCAGGAGGCACCAATCTGTGCACCAGGGTCTGCAGGTGGCCGCACATGGCACGGCCCTGAGCAAGCAGCTCCTACCAGCTCTCCTGCTGGAGCTGCAGGTCTTCATGCACCCAGTAGTCCAGGGTGCGGTGCTTGCCTCGCAGTATCCCCAGGTGCTGCTGCTGGTACTCCTCCTGGTTATGGGTCAGCCTGCTGGCCCGGGTGCAGGAGGATGTCCTGGGTGGGGTGTTGCGCCCTGCACTCGCAGCTGCTGTGGCTGTGGAGAAACAAGAGAAGTGGTCAGTTATCCCTGGGGACACAGTGGGTGAAGCCCAGCCCCCCTCTGCAAGGTGAGGATGACAGGTCTCCGCACCATCAGAGCCAATGTGCTTGCACACAGGCCATGTTCAGCATGTCCTGCTATCCCTAGGAGTGGGAGCTGGCCAGGACTTCACCCATGCCCCTGTGCTGTATATAGTGTGGTGGTGGTGGTGGGGCGGGAAATGTGCCCTGCCTCTGTGTAGAGGGGGCTTCTGGAGGGAGGGCATTGTGCAGTGTCCCACCCTGGGGTCAGGAGCATGTCATGTGCCTTCATACATACACGCGTGTGGGTAACAGGCCAAGGCCCCTGTGTGGCAGCCAGCTGGGGCCACGTGCCCAGGGGTGGCACGGCACATGCACAGGTTGCTCCAGGATCCGGGGTCAGCAAGGGCCACAAGCGCGGTCCCTGGTCTTTCTCCCTCTCCACCCCCCCACATAAGGGAACAGTGAGGGCACTCACATGTCGTTGCCTCCCCGGCCTCGGACGACACCCGCGACAGGCCTGCTGGGATGGCTCGGGGGTCTTGGGTGTACGGCACACGCCCTCCAGGCTCCTGCAGTTCCTGGCCTTCCTCCTCCTCCTCCTCCATTTCCTGGTGAGGGCCCTCTGCCCCAGGGTCGATGATCACCTGGGAGGTTTGGACCGTCCTGCCCCCCAGGATGCTGTCCAGGGCATCAAAATAGGGGCAGGGGTCTGGGTCTGCCCCTGGTTGGGAGCTGCCCCCTGTGGTCCTGGCATAGGCCTGCCACAGCTCCTTTATTTTCATGTGAACCTGCTCCTGGGTTCGCACGTGGCCTTTGGTGGCCAGGCTGGCAGCCATCCGCCTGTAGACAGTTGCATTCCTCAATTTAGTGCGGAGATCATGGACGTTGGAGGCATCCCCCCAAAGCTGATTTAGGTCCATGATCTCCGCACTGGACCAGGCCGGCGCCTGCCTTTTCTGGCCCCTGGCAGGCTCCTGGGAGCTGGCAGACTGGTCCTGGGGAGCGGTGGAGGGCTGGCTGGCAATGGCTGCCTGGCTCATGCTGGGTCCACTGGGTCAGGTGCAGCGACTGCTGGCTCTGGGCTGGCAGGCTTGGAGCTGGCACAGGCACTGTGGCCAGAGTCTGCCCCTTTAAGGGCTCTGGCGAGGGAAGAGAGGGAGAGGAGTTTTCCTGGTTGGGGCCAGAGTGGCCAGCAGGGCACCTTGGGAAGGGCTGGAGCCCCCCTATTTCGAAATAAGCGTCTACACAGCACTTATTTCGAAATAGCAATTTCGAAATTGGCGCTATTCCTCATGGAATGAGGTTTACCAATTTTGAAATAAGCCCTCTACTATTTCAATTTAATGTCAAAAGAGCGGTTTGGCTGTGTAGACACTAGTAAAGTTATTTCGAAATAACGGCTGTTATTTCAAAATAACTTTGCTGTGTAGACATACCCTTATTGTGGATGCTCCAGTGCCACTATTTTGAAATAACTACTCCCCAGAGTAATTCAGACTAATTACTCCCCAGTGCTTCCTGAGGCTCTAAGTCAGGGTAGAACGTCCACATTAATAGAGCCTGCTTTGGACTAATTTAAAGGCTTTCCCCTAGTGGGGACACACTACTTCAATTTGGTTAAATTGGGAGTTAAGTCAAATTTAGTTATTTCAAAATAATTTCCTAGTGGAGACATGCCATTAGTCTGGTTGGTTAAGAAAATAACTGCATCAAAATTTTCAGGATATTAGGCATTTATCAATTCTATATAAAAACTTACTTAATGTCCCTCCGATACATTTTATAATCTTTTATTTTCCCTGTTGGATTAGTGAAGATTCAGGACCAAAGAGTTAAAATTTAGGTGGTCAGAACATTTTGGTTGATACAGGAATTATTAATACAACGAGTAACCTCTTTATGTGCTCTCACCCTCGATAATTATGTGTGCGTGCACACACTGTTATGTGACAGACTGCTTATGCCTATTGATTTGTTTTGCTGTGATGCCTAGGAAGCTAGACATGTATCAGGACTCCATTTTGCGAGGTATTGTATAAATGGAACAAGAACACAATCCCTGCCCCAAGGGGTTTACAATCTATGTATAAGTCAAGAAAAAAAAAGATGGATACAGGCAGATGGAGGAGTACAAGGAAACAGACAATATTGGCATGATAGGCAGTGGTCTCAGCACAGCAACAGCCTAACCATTATCAACATTTTTATAAGACATCTTTGCAAAGAAGTCTTAAGGAGGGATTTGGAGGTGGGTAATGAGTGAGTTATGATTTACTTTAAAAAAAATGTTTATGGGGAGCACCAAGCCTATGGGGCAGTACTAGAGAAAGCATGAAAATGATTGTTTGAAAACTTAACAGTGATTTCTGGTGTCTTAGGACCTTCACTTTCAAGGCCCTTCATGATTAATCATCTTTCTCTATTCAGTCTCTAATGCAAAGTTAAGTATTGTGTTGGAAACACTAATAATCTGTGAATTTAGTGGACACGTTTTTAACATTTAATGAATGAATTTTGAATGAATAGGAGCATTAAAGGAACCTGGTAGAAAGTTTTATTTTACTCTTTTTAATGCCATGAAGTTTTCTTGCTATCTGCGTCCAAAGAACATTGTTTATAAATGTATTTCTCTAGAGGTCTCTTTCTCCAGATCTCTTGCCAAAGAGAAAGGTTAAGCAAACAGATACAAAAACCTAAACAAACACACAAAAAACACTGAGGCCATACTTATCCTACACAATTTTGGTGACTCAAGTTATGTTGGTATATAACCACTGCAGTTGGTATTTGATTCGTACATATGCACATTTGGCTCCTTGCATCTGTACTAAACACGCTCAGCAGGTGTGCTTGTGTCAACACACAGCATAGTGCAACCTCGGTAGGTATCAGAGTGTGCCACTGTTCAGCACAATGATTTGTTGTTGTTGTTGTTGTTGTTGTTGTTGTTTGGGCAATGTATGGTGGGACGGAAATGACTTCTGTAGTGGTGACTAGGAGCCAAGGGTCTGCTTCCCATAACGCTCCATCCTATAATCTTTACACCTATTTTCAGTTTCCCACAAATATGCGGCACTTGTTACTGTCTGCCATCTCTGACAGAGGAATGGAGCCTACACCACTCTGCAGTAACGTCATTAACTTTAGAATCACAGAACGCACAATACTCCAGTATTTGCAGAGCTGCAAGAAGCAACATGATGATTTTATGGCAATCAGTTTACGGAAAGAGATTGTGAGAACCAACTCAAGGTCGTAGAGGAAATTCAAAGAGCAGACCTGGACTTGAGAACTGAGTACTGACAGGTGAGATCTCATCATAATGCAGGGTTAGGAAGACAAGCAGTGGCTAGAGAACTTCTAGATGAGCAAGGCCACATTCTGCACTGTATATGCCAAGATTGCCCCGATCACCTAAAGCAAGGACACCAAATTGAGAGCTGCACTGCCAATGGAGAAGTGAGTGGCAATCACATTGTGGAAACTTGTAATGCCAGAGTGCTTCTGGTCAGAGGGAAGTCATTTTGGAATGGGAGACTCCACCATAGGGGCCACTGCAATGCAAATGGACAGGGTCATTAATTTGATACTATGCAGGACTGTGAGTCTCAGCAATATTCAGGACATAGAGGATGACTTTGCAGCTATGGGTTTCTGAACTGCAGTGAGAGATACACAGCATGCACATCTCTGTTTTTGGCAACAACCTATTTTTCCACAGAGTACATCAACAGAAAGCATTATTTTTTCCATGGTCATGGAAGTCCTGGCTGATCAGCAAGGATCAGCTGACATATTTGCATTGGATGCTCAGGTAAGGTGCTTGAATGGTTTCATCTTTAAGACTCTTTATAAAGCTGCAAACAGGAACCTGCTTTCCTGAATGGTAGATTAACTCTGGTGATGTGGAAATGCCAATTGTGATCTTGGGGGACCCAGCCTATTCCTTACTTCCTCGGCTTATGAAGCCATGTAAGAGCTATCTTGACATGAACGAGGAAAAACTGAACTCCTGAATCAGCAGGTGCAGACTGATAGTTTAATGTCTTTTTGGTAGACTGAAAGGACAATAACATTTCTTACTCAATATCCTGATGGTTTTAGCTGCCTGCTGTATCCTCCATTACACTGGGAAGGGGGCTGGACTCCTGAGGTCTCTTCCAGCCTTAGGAGTCTGTGATTCTATGATTGGTGGACCAAAGGGATAAAACACACTGCAGGGGATGAAAGTAGAGTGTCTTTCTGCTGGTTTTGAACAGCTAGACACCAGGGCTATCGGATGAGCTATAGAGTTTAGGGAGGCTTTGAAGAGATAAGCTTATTGACCCATCTGCTGTGGAATTCCTGATCACCAGTGCCATTTTCAGCTTGAGCAATGGTGAATATGATCTGCCAAGGTGAGAGAAATGAGGAGATAATTGCTTAATTACATGAAACAGACAATAGGTGAATAGCATTGAATACTGGCACCATTTACACATGTGGTGGAGTTAGCTGACCTCTCACTCTTGAGACTGTCAAAGGGACAGAGAGCTTACCTGCTACGGGCATGCAAAAGCCAGCCAAGCCCTTATGCCTCTAACCCTTTTATTGCAATCATGCATGTAGAAGTTATTGCCACATGGAATGGGACTGTCCTACTATAGAGGGAAAAATAAGGCTGCCATCCCTAGAAACATTCAGAAGAGGATTTCAGCATGCCTCAATGAATGTTTCATTGAGATCTCCCAAGAAGATTGAAGGGATAGCTCTGAGTAAATAAAAAAAACCTCCAAAAAACCTGATCCTCATCCCCCAGCCCTGTCTAACTCTAGAGGGAATTGAGAAGCAGATAGAAATTCTAACTCCCTCTTTGTTGTGCCACAACCTCTTGTAGTAAGAGTAAGTTAATGAGAAGTTGAAAGCTATGTCCTGAGAATGTGGGGACATCAACACTGTAATGGAAAATATTTTTAAACCCAAGGTTCTTTCTCCTGTATTAGTTTCACCTGTGCTCAACTATGGGGACTGACTAGGCCACAGTGGAATTAAAAACAGATCCTACCTAGCAGCACATCTGGACCCCCTGTCACTTGTCCCTATATTCTTCACCGTCTTCCTCATTCACCTCTGTTTCCTTGCTGCTCACAACAGGGGCCTCTGTCTTGGGCTCCTTCGAGGTATCTTTGGTGTCTCCACTAAGTATGTCACAGAGCTGACTGTAAAATTGGCAGATCTGTGGTTTGGCACCAGATCAACTGTTGACTTCCCTGGCCTCCTTGAATGCCTGCCACAGTTCCTTGGCTTTCTTGTGATACTGCTTTTCGTTTCTATCATATCTCTTCTCCTGCATCCCCCAAGCAATTTGCTCATTGATGGCAACATTATGACAGCTGGTACACAGCTGTGCCTGCGCAGCCTCTCCTTCCCACAGGACCATAAGATATCTTGTCTACTGCATGCAGGAGTGCATCTGGAGCATATAAATGGCATAGTCAGCTGGATAATTTTACAGAACAATGGAGAGCAGATAAAGATGTGCTTGAGCAGGAATTTTAAAGGGGGAATGTGTGTGTCTGTGGGGTGGCTTCTGGTCTCTATGCGTATGTCTACACTACAAAGTTAATTCGAACTAACAGCCGTTAGTTCGAATTAACTTTCATAGGCGCTACACATACAAACTGCTAGTTCAAACTTAATTCGAACTAGCAGAGCACTTAATTTGAACTAGGTAAACCTCATTCTACGAGGACTAACGCCTAGTTCGAATTAAGGGCTGTGTAGACACTTAATTCAAACTAGTTGGAGGCTAGCCCTTCCCAGCTTGCACTGGTGGCCACTCTGGGCCAAACCAGGGAAACTCTTCTGCCCCCCTCCCGGCCCCGGAGCCCTTAAAGGGGCACGGTCTGGCTACGGTGCTTGTGCCAGTTGCAAGCCTGCCAGCACCCAGCCAGCAGACCCTGCACCTGGCACGGCATGAGCCAGCCACCTGCTGCCACCCAGCCCTCCGCCTCTTCCCAGGACCAGGCTGGCGGCTCCCAGGAGCCTGCCCGGGGCCACAAGAGGCAGGCGCCCACCTGGTCTAGTGCGGTGATTGTGGACCTCATCGAGGTTTGGGGGGAGGCCTCCAACGTCCACGACCTCCGCACTAGGCACAGGAATGCAGCCGTCTAGGGCAGGATAGCTGCCAGCCTGGCCACCAAAGGCCACATGTAAACCCAGGAGCAGGTTTGCATGAAAATCAAGTTGTTCCAGTGAGACCCCCGACCCTGAGCTTAGAGGATAAGAACATAAGAATGGCCGTACTGGGTCAGACCAAAAGTCCATCTAGCCTAGTAGCCTGTCTGCCGACAGCGGCCAGCACCAGGTACCCCAGAGGGGATGGACCGAAGACAATGACCAAGTGATTTGTCTCGTGCCATCCATCTCCAGCCTTCCACAAACAGAGGCCAGGGACACCGTTCCTACCCCCTGGCTAATAGCACTCCATGGACCCAACCTCCATGAATTTATCTAACTTCTCTTTAAACTCTGTTATAGTCCTAGCCTTCACAGCCTCCTGTGGCAAGGAGTTCCACAGGTTGACTATGTGCTGTGTGAAGAAGAACTTTCGCTTATTAGTTTTAAACCTGCTGTCCATTCATTTCATTTGGTGTCCTCTAGTCCTTCTATTATGGGAACTAATGAAGAACTTTTCTTTATTCACCCTCTCCACACCACTCATGCTTTTATAGACCTCTATCATATCCCCACTCAGTCTCCTCTATTCTAAGCTGAAAAGTCCCAGTTTCTTTAGCCTCTCTTCATATGGGACCTGTTCCAAGCCCCTAATCATTGTAGTTGCCCTTTTCTGAACCCTTTCCAAGGCCAAAATGTCTTTTTTGAGGTGAGGAGACCACATCTGTACACAGTACTGAAGATATGGCGTACCATAGTTTGATACTTCCTCCTCCTTCTTCCCTGGCTTCCCCTTCCAGCTCCCTCCTCCCAGGTTTCCACCTCCCCTCTCCCACCCTCTCTTCCCCTCTCCCACCTCCTTTTCCCAGTCTCCCCAGAGGTTAATCCCCCCCCCCAGTTTTGTTAAATAAAGAGAGTTTCTATTTTTGAACACACGTGTTCTTTATTTTTTACATCAGGAAGGGGGGCTAGGGAGGGGTAAGTGGAAGGAGGTGAGGGAGGAATGGGGTACGAGCCCCCAATGGGGAGGACTGGGGTGGCTCTGCAGGCTCCTCGGGGTGGAAGCTCTCCTGCAGGGCCTCCTGGATCCTGACAGCCCCCCGATTAACCCCCCCGGATGGCAGCCTGCGGCAAGTGCAGCCGGGCTGATGGCCGAATGCTGTGATGTGCCGAGTGAGGGCACTCAGGACACTCCAAGACAGGACTGCTTTGCTGTCCCTCATCAAGGTAGACAAGCAAGCGGGGAACCCTGAGAACTGTCTGTCCGGGGTGGGGTCGGGTCCTTTAAGCACAGCCCTCGGCTAGCCTGAGGCAGCAGCTCCACACTCTAAGTCTAACCTGATGCCCTGCCGGCACTGGTTCCGGCCAGCCTTAACTTCGGTTCAGGGTCACCTCAATGTGGACATGTTAGTTCGAATTAGCAAAACGCTAATTCGAATTAGTTTTTAGGTCTAGATGCACTAATTCAAATTAGCTTAGTTCGAATTAGTGCTGTAGTGTAGACATACCCTATGAGCCTTGGGCCCTGGAGGTCACAACGGTGACCACAGCAATCAGTATTGGACACTGAGGGACAACTGCTGGAAACTGTTAGGGCTGATATAGGTAATGCGGTTTCTTCACTGGTGCTGCATTGGCTATTGTACATTTGCCATGCCTAATTCCATTTGGGTAGCTGGTGGTGGTATGTTGAAGTAACGGTGCACTTATATCAGTGGGAGACAAATTCAAGTGTAGGCACATTGACAAATAGGTTGATGCAAGGTGGCTTATGTCAACCTAACTTTGTAATGTTGACCAGGCCTGAGGCTTTCATGTCTTTATGGAGAGGGGGAAAGCAACAGAGCAGTGAGAATATAGGTTGGACATCTCTGGTCCAGCACCCTCAGGACCCAACTGACCCTGAATGAGGGAATTTCCTGGACCAGAGGACGTCCCCTGCCACGGGCCCTCCATCCTGTTGTCCCTCCCCACCACTGGCCCCAGCCAGCCCCCCTGCTGCTGGCTCTGACCCCGCTGCTGGGGGTTGCCGTAACCCTGGCTCCAGCGCCAACCCTGCTACCAGGGTTTCAATCTTCAACACTAGTAAGATCAAGAACATCTGTCACAGAAACAAGAAAAAATGTAATGTTGAGATGCTCATGATTAACTGAACCTTTTATCCATAAGGATCAAGTCCGCCTCTGTCCTTCTGTCCCCTCAATCTGAACCAGCTCAGGGAAGGACTCAGGCAACCCCCCCCTGTCCCAGACTCTGCCACTCCCCACCCCAGCTTCACCCCTACCCTCCTCTTCCCCCAACTGAGGTGGGCTGGGAGACTAGTAGGGCTGGGAGCCAGCACTGGCACTGGCAGCAGGGGTCCACCTTCCCCTGCACTCACCAGCAGTGTGTGTGGGGGTGGGGGGAGGAAAGCAGAGCAAGGTGTCCCCAGCTCACTTTCCTCCTCCCAGCTCTGTTGCTCCATTTCCCACCAGGGAGTGCAGGGTGGTCCTACAGGGTGGTCCTGCCCCTCCCCCTGGAGCATCATACTGGGAAACTAAAGCAGCTGGGGTTGCCTTGCTCCACTTTCCCCCATCGCTGCCAGTGAGTGCAGGGAAGCCAGACCCTTGCTGCAGGGGTCTGGGACCCATAGCCTGCGCCCTCTGCTGCTGGCCAACCCCTTTCACCCACAGTGTTTGGGGCATGTAACCACTTGTGTCACCCCATGTACTGCCCCTGTTGATTAGGACACTGGCCTTATTCCATATTTGTCTGAAAAGTGCTACCAGATCTTGAACTCCTTCCTGAACGGCCATTAGAATGGACAATTCATCAGAGGTCTCTTGAGATTTCCTGAATCTGTATGGCATAATATAGATCTTTAGCTTAAGACAGAAAGGGGTTACTAATTTGTTCATTAAAGACATGAGGTGGCACTTTAAATTTGTATCTGCTGTCACCCATCCAATCCCACACTCTTTGAGTGATTTATGTGAAAGGAAATGACTTTAGTCATATTGAAAGGATGGATTAATTTAGCAAAATAAAACTGATCCTTTTAAAATAAAGATATGATACCTACTACAAGGATCATATACTCTTCCATAGCTTGGAACAATGTTCATCAGAGGCAGAAAAACCTTTCTTGCACTGATACAGCTAAGCACCTTCTTGAATAAAGAATTAGCTTCTTACAAGGATACAGGAATAAAATAATCCAAGCATATGATCATAAAGTATAATCACAATTAGCAGTCCAGTATGGATGGGATCCATTTGACTGATTAAAGCAATTTACTCTTCCAACAAGTCATACTACAACACCCATGAAACAACTGTTTTAAATCAATTATCAAAGGTTATTTTTGAGCGAATCAATTTTCGCATGAATAAACTATCAGTAAAATCTTGTAAAATTTTAGGAAAAGTTAGAGTAAGTAAATTTCCCATCAGTACTCACATCCCAGATAATGGAAATAAGGATAAGGGGAGTGAAATGATTTTAAATTATCTCTTTATAATAGCTAACAGCCTGATCTTTCATTCCATCTCAGTGGGAGTTTGGCCTAAGCACGTTCATAAGATGTGAACCATCAGCTGAGGAAGGCTAGCTGACAGCCCTGCCCCTTCTGCCTAAGGACACACTGGCTTTTTTAGAAAAAAGTGGCCTTTTTTCAAAAAAACTGCCCCTGCGTCTAGACTGCTGCCACATTCTTTCAAAAGTAAATCGAAAGAACATGGCAGTTTTTTTGACCACGGAAAACCTCGTTTTACGAGGAATAATGCCTTTTTTCGAAAGTACTCTTTTGAAAAAGGCACTATGTAAGGCAAACTGTGCTTTTTTGAAAGAGAGCATCCAGACTGCCTGGGTGCTCTCTTTCGAAAAAGTGGCTTGCTTTTTCAAAAGTACTGGTTGTAGTCTAGATGTTCTTTTTTGAAAGAGGCTTTTTCGAAAGTATCTTCGAAAAAGCCTCTTTCGAAAGAGGCTTGCAGTCTAGACGTAGCTACTCTTGTTATGTCCTCTGCCCATCAATCATTGGAGCCCAGATCCTCCCCCACACTGCAGCCACTGCCCCTTGCCCCAGGCTTGGGGCCCCAGTCCCAGAGTGCCCTAGCTTGCTCCCCCAGACCTGGAGTGGATAGTGGAGCACAACTCCCGTCTCCCTGCCCACACACACATTTTAGAGTGCTGGGAAGGCAAGTGGTGGAACCCTAGCTGTGGCCACCCCACAGGGAGATTGGTGCCATGCTGAGTGGAAGCAGGAATGGGTCCTGGGGGCAGACCATGGGTAGGGCCACATCTGGCTTTTTGAGGAGGCACAGCCTCCCTCAACCTATGATACTTGCCACCACACCAGGACTTCATGGCTGGATCCTCTCTAAGGGTGTGTCTAGACTACAGGGTTTTTTTTTAAAAAAGTGGCCTATTTTTTAAAAAACTTCCCTTGCATCCAGACTGCCGCCGTGTTCTTTCGAAATGTAATTGAAAGAACACGGCATTTTTTTTGACCGCAGTAAACCTCATTTTACGAGTAAGAACGCCTTTTTCAAAAGTGTTCTTTTAAGGCACTTTAAGGCAGCCAGACTGCCTGGGTGCTCTCTTTCGCAAAAGCGGCTTGCTTTTTCAAAAGAAGTGGTTGCAGTCTAGACACTCTCGTTCGAAAGAGGCTTTTTTGAAAGATTAGGGGTCATGAACCCACTTTAATGGGATTGCCAGGGTTAGTATTACACTTGCTGGGGCCCAGCGCTAAAGTGAAAACCCAAGCCACACCACCCAGGCCTGAAGCCAAAGCCTGAGGGTTTTGTACTGAGTTGCAGCCTCAGGCTTCAGAGTGGGGAGTTCTGAGTGGGGGGGCTCAGTTTTCAGCCCCTCTGCCCAGAGCTGAAGCCTTCAAACTCTAGCTTTTCTCACACACACGCACACACACACACACACACGCACACACACACACACACACACACACACGGCTCAGGCTTTGGTCCCTCTTCCTGGAGTCATGCACTATTTTTTTGTTGTCAGAAGGGGGTTGTGGTGAAATGAAGTTTGAGCAAGCCTGACATAAGGTAATTATCCATTCAAATTCTCAAAGCATTCTATTACGTCAAAGACAATGTAATATTTCCTGCAATGTCTTGCATCTTTGATCTCAAGGTTAACTAAACCATCCACAAGCATAATAGAATGTAACTCAGACATGAAAGGGAATTAGAATCCACAAGCTCATCTGGTTACATAGTTAACATCTCACGAGGTATAGGTAAAACAAACAAATATAATTTTTGTTTACTTCTAATTCTCTAACAGGATTGCAATTCAAAGATCTAGTCAATCTAACAGTGTTCCTAGCTATTTATAAGCAGGGCTCAACAAACCACTGAATCTACTTGCCTGTGGTGAGTAGATTTCAGCCAGTCGCTCCGTGCGCCCCATTGACCGTCGCTTCGCGCATGCACAGTGCCGGTGTGGCGCATGCATGGTGTGGGGCTGGCAAGTAGCTCTCGCCGGGGTTTTGTCAAGCCCTGTTTATAAGGAATGGTCATAATTGCCTTTTATGTACTTTTCTAATATGTGTTTAAAGGCTGAACGAGGGCCCTTTAGCCTTATACCCTTATAGTTGAATAACCCTTTCTGGCGGTGTCACAATTATATTGCAATTAACTTTCACTGTAATATAAAACTGAACATGACAGGACAGTTTCATTGGAAGATTTCCCCAATATTGAAAGATGGGAAGGCCCCAAAGCAAGCCTCTCTGTGTGCGTGTGTGTGTGTGTGTGTGTGTGTGTATTCTTGTTTTGTGGGAAATTTTGGCCTCTTATTCTTCAGAGTTTTTTAAATATCAGAGTTTCCATTGGAACAGAAATTCTGGTTTCAATCAGTTCTACTGGTCAATGCTCTTCCTGAGGCAATGCAGCTATAATTATGCTATTACGAGGGCTGTCCCATGGAGAGTGCGGGGCTTCGGACAACCACCCACCTCCACCCCTACACCGACCCGCATTCAAACCCTTCCTCCAAGCTCACTCCCCAGCTCTTCCCATCCCTGCTTCACCTCCACTCCACCCCCATTCTGCTCCCTCCCCATAGAGATTTATTTCCCAGCACTTGTGCTGTGGGTTCACTTTCAGCTTAAAGTGCTGCTGTGGCACAGCTACACTTTAAACTTTTAAGTGTAGACAAATCTGTAGTCTCTTTCTGAAAACTTCCAGTGAAGGAGCTTACACAGCCTTGCAAGATACTGTGTTCCCTTTCCTACTGTTCTTATAGTTAGACATTTTTTCCTGATATTTAATCTAAAACTGCTATGCTGCATTTTGAACTTATTGCCTTTTGTCCTACTCTCTGTGGCAAGAGAACAACTTTTCTCCGTGTTTATTGGCAGTGTTTAGATATTTGAAGACCATTATCATGACTCTCTTTAATCTCCTCTTTTTCAAAATATACATACCCAGTTCCTTTAGCCTTTGCTGGTATGGCTTCCCTTTAATCCCCTTGATCATCTTCGTGACTCACCTCTAGATCCTTTCCAGTTTCTTTACATCTTATTCTATACATCGGTGACCAAACTGGACATAGTACTCCAGCTACCACTAACCAGTGTCAAACAGAGCAGTACTATCCCCTTCCATGACTTGCATGCTATGCCTCTGTTAATACAACCTAAAATTGCATTTGATTTTTTTGGAACAGCGTCATATTGCTGACTTATATCAAGGTTGTGATCCAACACAAGTCCTAGATACTTTTCAGCAGTGCTTATGTCAAGTCAGTTATCCCCACTCTGTATTTATGCATTTTCCCCCAAGTACATCACCTTACATTTGTTTTTGTTGAATTTCATTTTGTTGTCTATAGTCCAGTTCTCCAATTTGTCATGATCCCTTTGAATTTTAGCTGTATCCTTCTATATGTGTGCAAATCCCTCTTGCTTTGTGTCTTCTGCAAATTTGATCAATATGCTCTCTATTCCTACACCAGGAAAATAAATAACTCTGTACCCAGAACAAATCCCTGTGGAACCACACTCAAGAGCTCTTTCCAATCTGACATCATTCCATTAATAGAGACTGTTGTTTTATGGTTGTTTAACTAGTTATGTATCCACTTAATAGAAGTTGTACCAAGCCCACATTTTTCCAGCTTACTTATCAGAATGTCATGTGGGACTTTATCAAAAGCTGTGCTAAAGTTTAGGTATATTATGTTCACTACATTTCCCCTATCCACCAGTCTGGAAAAAAGAAGATTGAGAGGGGACATGATAACAGTTTTCAAGTACATAAAATGTTGTTACAAGGAGGAGGGAGAAAAATTGTTCTTCTTAACCTCTGAGGATAGGACAAGAAGCAATGGGCTTAAATTGCAGCAAGGGAGATTTAGGATGACTTCAGGAAAAAACAGCCTAACTGTCTGGGTGGTTAAGCACTGGAATAAATTTCTTAGGAGGGGTGTGGAATCTCCATCATTGGAGTTTTCTTAAGAGCAGGTTAGACAAATGCCTTTTAGGGAGGCACTAGATAATACTTGGTCATGCCATAAATGCAAGGGATTGACTAGATGACCTCTCAAGGTCCCTTTCAATCCTATTATTCTACGAGTTTATGATCCTTGCCACTTCTTGTTCACTGTTTCTTCTCTTGTCTGGCCAAAAGAAGGGATGTGCAGTGGCTGGGAGCTGGTGGGAATCGTAAGCCATGCTTAGTAGATCCACCAAAACAAGATCCTCAAGAAGGGCTTTTAGAGTGTCCTTACTTTTTGGGTTCCAAGAG
This sequence comes from Rafetus swinhoei, assembly GCA_019425775.1. NCBI lineage: Eukaryota > Metazoa > Chordata > Testudines > Trionychidae > Rafetus > Rafetus swinhoei. The sequence goes on along the minus strand of CM033424.1, from coordinate 29,358,374 downwards.
AATCAGTTGCAAAACCTGTGCCTGATACACATTTCCATCCTGAGGTTATAAAACTCTCACATTTGCTGATTCAGTGTAAATGGTTTACAATATAAAGAAGCCTAAGCAGATTATCTAATCATCATTATACTTCTGTTTGTTAAGAACAATTTATAAGAACATAGGATCATAAGAACAGCCACATTGGGTCAGACCAATGGTCCATCCAACCCAGGATCCAGTCTGCTGACAGTGGTCAATACCAAAAGCTCCGGGTGAGGGGGGATGGGACACAACAGGTAATCCTCATGTGATCCCCACCACCCCCCATCACCCACCTCTGGAGAAACAGAGGCTAGGGACACCATTCCTAGCCATCCTGGCTAATAGCCATTGATGGACCTAACCTCCATGAATCTATCTAGCTCCCCTTTGAACCCCGTCGAAGTCCTAGCCCTCACCACATCCACAGATTGACTGGGTGCTGAGTGAAGAAAAATTTCCTTCTGTTTGTTTTAAACCTACTGCCTATTAATTTCACTTGGTGACTCCTAGTTCTTATATTGTGGGAATATGTAAATAACTTTTCCTTATTCACTTTTTCCACACCAGTCATGATTTTATAGACCTCTATCATATTCCCCCTTAGTCTCCTCTTTTCTAAGCTGAAAAGTCCAAGTCTTTTTAATCTTTATTCATATGGGACCCGTTCCAAACCTCTAATCATTTTTGTTGCCTTTTTCTGAACCTTTTCCAATGCCAATATATCTTTTTTGAGATTAGGCGACCACTTCTGTACACAGTATTCAAGACATGGGCGTACATGGTTTTACATAGAGGCATTACAATATTTTCTGTCTTATTTTCTATCCCTTTTTAAATTATTCCTAACATTCTATTTCCCTTTTTGACTGCCACTACACACTGAGTGGATATTTTCAGAGAACTATCCACAATGACTCCAAGATCTCTCTCTTGAGTAGTTGTAGCTAAATTAGTCCCCATTATATTGTACGTATAGTTGGGATTATTTTTTACAAAATGCATTACTTTACATTTATCAACATTAAATTTCATTTGTCATTTTGTTGCTCTATCACTTAGTTTGGTGAGATCTTTTTGAAGTGCTTCACAGTCTGCTTTGGTCTTAACTATCTTGAGCAGTTTCGTATCATCTGCAAATTTTGCCACCTCACTGTTTACCCCTTTCTCTATATCATTTATAAATATGTTGAATACGATTGGTCCCCAGACAGACCCTTGGGGGACCCCACTAGTTACCTCTCTCCCTTTCAGAAAACTTACCATTTATTCCTACCCTTTGTTTCCTGACTTTTAACCAGTTATCAATCCATGAAAGGACCTTTCCTCTTATCCCATGATAAGTTACTTTGCTTAATAGCCTTTGGTGAGGGACCTTGTCAAAGGCTTTCTGGAAATCTAAGTATACTATATCTACTGGATCTCCCTTGTCCACATTTGTTGACCCCATCAAAGAACTCTAGTAGATCAGTAAGGCATGATTTCCCTTTACAGAAACCATGTTGACTTTCCCCCAACAGAGTATTTTTATCTATGTGTCTGAGAATTTTATTCTTTACTATGGTTTCAACTAATTTGCCTGGTACTGATGTAAGACTTAATGGTCTGTAATTGCCAGAAACACCTCTAGAGCCCTTTTTAAATATTGGTGTCACATTAGCTATCTTCCAGTCATTAGGTATGGAAGCTGATTTAAAGGATAAGTTACAAACCACAGTTAATAGTTCAGCAATTTCCCATTTTAGTTCTTTTAGAACTCTTGGGTGAATGCCATCTGGTCCCGGTGACTTGTTAAACAAAATGCGAATTATCTGCCATAAGGTATGACAGAAGTTACCCAATATATTAAAATGAGCAATTTGAGCTGTTGGATCATATTGTAATGTAAACAGAAATAAAGATCACTCTGTGACTTACATTAAAATCAGTGCCACATTGTATCATATGACAGTTTTTAGGATATGTTTTTAAGGTACCTAACCATTACATAGAATTTTTCATCAATAAATATTAAAGGGCTTTATGAAGGATGTAAGCATTATTTCCTTTTTACTGAATAGGAAACAAGCTCAGGAAGGGGGAATGACTTGTTCAAGGTCACTCCTTAGATCCCTGGCAGTGCTAGCAATAAAACCCATATCTCCTGAGTGCTGTAGCCATTAGGTCACACTGCCTTCCCTAGCTAGATTAAATGAAAGAATTCATGAATCAATGGTGGGGAGAGAAATATAGCTAATGGAAATAATTATAAAACAATTAATATATTCTGAGGCCAAAGGGATCATCAGGATCATCTTATCTGACTTCTTGTATAACACAAGCCATAAGACTTCCTTGAATTAATTCCTATTTCAATTGGAGTATATCTTGATTACAAGTACCAGTAATGAATAATCTAGTAGAACCCTTGGTAATTTCCCCCCAACTTCTAATTATTCTTGCTGTTAAAAATGTGCACCCTGTTTCCAGTCAGAATCTATATTTGTCCAGCTTCTACTTCTTGCCATTGGATCTTGTTATGCTGTTGGCTGCTAAACTGAGAAGGCCTCTACTATCAGCATTGTTTTCCTCATGTATGTACTTACAGACTCGTCAATTCACTCTTTAACCTTCCCTTGGACAGGCTAAATAGATTGACTTCCCTAAGCCTTTCACAGTGAGGGTTGATTTCCAGTGCTTTAATAATTCTCATGGCTTTTCTCAGAGCTGTCTTAAATTTACAAACTTCTTCTTGATGTGTGGACACCAAACTGGATTCAGTATTCCAGTAGCAGTCACACCCATGCCAGATACAGAGAAAATAATTTTAATACCATAAAAATGTAATATCACACCCTACTCAAGTCTTTTAGCCTCACTGTTTTGCAGGACAGAGGCCCCCATCTTGTAAGTATGGAGTATGCTAGGGCCACCAACAGAATTGCTGGGCCCCTGAGCAAGGAGGAATGGCTCCGGGCCCCCAAAAGGGACAGGGTCTCAGGAGGAAGGGGCAAAGGTGGGGACTAGCCTCCAGCCAGCTCTTCATCACTGCCTGGCCCACACCATCTGGAGCTCCAGCAGCAATTTAAAGGTCCCCAGGCTATGATCTTGCTGCAGTAGCATTGGTGGTGGCCAGGAGCCGTAGGTCCTTTTACATCACTGTATGCCAGAGCAACTGCCCCTTTTGCCATCCACTCTGCACTGACAGCAGCCTGGACTCAATATTTTGTTCCTGGATGTTGTTTCTTAAGTCCTGGCTGTATTTTTTGTCCCTGTGTATGTCTCATAGGAAACAACACTCATTTCCTAAAAAGTGTACATACAAATGAGACAGGCAGCACAGCACGAACTGAAAGCTAACATAGCCAAACCTGTTAACTCAAAGGGCATTCCCCTTTATTCGGCTTTGGTGAGGCCACATCTGGAGTATTGTGTCCAGTTCTGGGCCCCCCCACTACAAAAAGGATGTGGACGCATTGGAGAGGGTCCAGCGGAGGGCAACCAAAATGATTAGGGGGCTGGAGCACATGACCTACGAGGAGAGGCTGAGGGAGTTGGGTCTGTTTAGTCTGCAGAAGCAAAGAGTGAGGGGGGGATTTGATAGCAGCCTTCAACTTCCTGCAGGGGAGTTCCAAAGAGGATGGAGAGAGGCTGTTCTCAGTAGTGACAGATGGCAGAACAAGGAGCAATGGTCTCAAGTTGTGGTGGGAGAGGTCTAGGTTGGATATTAGGAAAAACTATTTCACTAGGAGGGTAGTGAAGCACTGGAATGGGTTGCCTAGGGAGGTAGTGGAGTCTCCATCCCTGGAGGTGTTTAAGTCTCAGCTTGACCAAGCCCTGTCTGGGTTGACTTAGTTGGGATTGGTCCTGCCTAGAGCAGGGGGCTGGACTTGATGACCTTCTGAGGTCTCTTCCAGCTCTATGGTTCTATGATTCTATGATACTAAGAAATTATTTTGAAATAACTTATTCAAAATAATAACTCCCAAAATAACTATTCTGAAATAGTGTGTTCACACTACAGGGAAGCCTCGAAATTAGTCCGAGGTAGGCTCCTTTAGGGTATATCTACACAGCAGCGTCATTTTGGAATAATGTCTGTTATTCCGAAATAAATATGCCAGCATCTACACAGCTAGCCCATTATTTTGAAATAATTTTGAAATAAAGGGCAGATTATTTCAGCATTTGTAAACCTCATTCCATGAGGAATAATGCCTCTTCCAAAATAGCTATTTTAGAATAGCAGTACTGTGGATGCTCCCCTGCTGCTATTTTGAAATAGCTCCACCCCCAGGCCATTCAAAGTAATTACTCCTCAGTGTTTCCTGGGGCTCTAAATCTAGGTAGTGCATCCATATTAGGGGAACCTGCCTCGGACTAATTCCCAGACTTCCCTGTAGTGCAGGCACGCTATTTTGAAATAAGCTATTTCAGAGTATTTCTTCTGGAATAGCTTATTCCGAAATAATTGTGCAGTGTAGCTGTAGCCCCAATGTGGATGCGCTTCCTTGACTTAAAGCCCCAGGAAGCTTGGGGAGTAATTTCTCTGAATAATTCTGGGGAGTAGTTATTTCAAAATAGCAGCAGTAGAGCGTCCACACTACTGCTATTTCAAAATAACTATTTTGAAATAAGCATTATTCCTCATGGAAAGCAGGAGTTATTATTTTGAAATGACCAGCCCCTTATTTTGAATAACGCGCTTGGTAGTGTGGACACTCTATTTGTTATTTCGAAATAAGGGGAATTATTCCGAAATAACTCCCTAGTGTAGACCAGTGTTAAGTTAGGTGATTAAACCCTATTACGTTCCTTAATATATGCTCTGATTTCCAAAGATACTAAGCACTCTCCATGACATTTATTGCACTGGCATAGGTATTTCCTAATTCTGAAATATGCCCACTTTTATAATGGGCCTAAACATGAATTTAAAAAGTTCCATAATGCAATGTATCACCTAGAAAATGGTTTTTAATTAAAACATAGGGTTTTTTTAAAAAAAAATGTTAGGAAGATGTCAGTATTTTCTGGCATTGGTTAGAATTAGAGCACTTCATAGAAAAAATATTTTGAGGAAGGGAAGAAAGAGAAAAGGATACAGAGAGCTTTCATCAAAAAAGGGCAGCATAGAAAAAGTCACAAATATGAAAGGGCATAAGCATAATCATCAATATAAATAGACAGAATATATAAGTGCAAGAGATACTAAGATTCAGCACAACATAATGCTATCACAGTACATTGTTCCAATATTAGTTTTGAACATCTGCATATTTTAGATTTCCATAAATTATCATATACATTTTATATTCCAACTATATTCAGAGACACAAGGCTAGATACAGTTATTTCCAATGATGTCAGTAGATCTTCACAGATTCTCAACAGCCAAGGATTTGTCTGTTCAGTGTGGAGATTTGAACACACTACATATATGATGATAATATACTCCTTCCTGTCTCTGAGATACAACCAGATCATTCATGATTTAGAGCTATATAATTTTGTGAAGATCTATAATTTTTTTTTTGCTCCATTTATGTCAGTTGTAAACCTGTTGATTTTGGTGGACACAGCTTCAAAAGAATAAAATTCGCAGCTTTTTCATTATTTCCTCTTCATTTAATTATATTTCATTTCCAGTTGCTCATTATCCAATTATGTTCACTCAAGCCTTTTATTCTATACACTGTTTGCAGATGATGGAAAAATTTGCAAACAACAACTCTCATCTGCTTTTAAACAAACAAATCATTGTTTGTGTCACTCTAAACCCTAACCACCTAAAATAAATTAGAATTGCTACAGAAAATATATTTCTCTTGAAAACTGCGTCTAAGTGAAATTACACTCGTCTGAATGTATAGCTGCAAAACATTGAGAAGCTGTGAGAAGGTGCAGTGCCACTATCCAGTCTCCAGTACAAAAAAGATTAACTCCAGCTTCATATTACCTTCCTGTTGAGATACTGCTCGGCGCAAGATCTGTGGGGAGATAATTGTTGGTAAATAGAAGGACTCCACAGGCTTCAAGCACTAGTAAAAATCTTCAGGATGGGAAAGCACTTAAGTTTACATGGTTACTCCTTTTCATTGTTACCCTGTTTGTACTTATTATCAATCCTCCTATAAATCTCCCGCTGAATAGACCTTACTGCCTGTTGCTATATTTTGTTTCTGTTGATTCAATTTGCCAAATTATACGGCTGGTTGAAATCTTTCACACACACACACGAGTTTGGAGAGAGTTGTGGGATTGGAAAATAGCTTTTATTTCAAGGAGTACTTTTCACAAAACTTCACTGACATTCCAATATTCCAATTTTTTGGGGAGAGGGAGGTTTTCCAAACATTTCATTAAAATTGTATAGCAATAACTAGTTTACTCATAAATATATTTTATTACTGAAAATACAATTTTAATAAAGCTAAAAGAATTTTTACAATTTATTTCAATAAAAATGTGGTTGACATTTAGGAAATTGTAATGACTCTAAAAATAAATAGCATTATTTTGAAATAATGTAGTCCACATCTAAACAGCAAGCAATTATTTTGAAATAATGTCAAAATACTGTCAAGCTGGAGGACTCCTTACTCCGACTCCTGTAACACACAGGCTGCGTCTAGACTGGCATGATTTTCCCACAAATGCTTTTAACGGAAAAGTTTTTCCGTTAAAAGCATTTGCAGAAAAGAGTGTCTAGATTGGCACGTCCGTGGCCAATCTAGATGCGGTTTTGCGCAAAAAAGCCCCGATCGCCATTTTCGCCATCGGGGCTTTTTTGCGCAAAACAGTTCTCAGTTGTCTACACTGGCCCTCTTGTGCAAAAGCATTTGCGCAAGAGGGCTTTTTCCCGAGCGGGAGAGTCATTGTATTTGCGCAAGAACACTGATGATCATACAGTAGATTGTCAGTGTTCTTGTGCAAATTCAAGCGGCCAGTGTAGACAGCTGGCAAGTTTTTGTGCAAAAGCGAAGCGCTTTTGAGCAAAAACTTGCCAGTCTAAACGCAGCCTCATTGTATGAGGAGTAAGGGAAGTCAGAGGAAGAGTGCTCTATTTTAAAATAAGTGCTGTGTAGATGCTCCCAATTTCAAAATAAGCTATTTTGAAATAAGGTACATAATTGATGTAGCTCAATTTCCATAGCTTATTTCGAGGTAGACCCACCCTAAATCCTGAAAGAGGGAACAACCCTGAAATTGTTTAAGAAATCATTTTCTCATTTATTGACCAGCTGCATTAACAAATTCTTCTATATGAAAAGATTAATAGATTTCCAAATGACTCCAGATTACCCAAGTGGCTCAATGTCTAATCTGAAGTGTTCACTGAAATCAAAGTTGTGCGTATCTACCAAACAACATTTTAAAAAATACATGTTACATTGGAAGGAAAAGAAAAACTTCTTTATTGAGAAATACGAAGCTTGATTAAGTGTGGGTATGTCTACACTGCATGGCTATTTTGGGATACCAGAGGTACCCCATGTCTTAACACTGTAGGTGTCCCATCAAAAGTCTCCTGAGTCTCTCTTAGGCTATGTCTACACTACGGGTTTTGCCGGAAGAGGCAATGAAAATGAAGCACTGATTAGCATTTTGACAAGTTTCATTTGCATAATCTATTCCAATCTAGTTTTGTGCAAGAGGTTTTTGCGCAAAAACATGCAATGTGGCCATTTCCTTTTTGTAGTGTGGATGTTTACTCCCGGAGAGGCATAAGGATCTAGTGCAAAAAGGGGTTAAGAAAATGTCCACACTGCATGTTTTTGTGCAAAAATGGATCAGAATAGATTATTCAAATGAAGCACAACAAAATGCTGATCAGCGCTTCATTTGCATTGCGTCTTCTGGTAAAACCCGTAGTGTAGACATAGCCTTAGAGTCTGGTAGTGAGACTGAAGTGTATGTGAGAGGTTGTCTGCATGTATAAACCATTTTGCTTCTTTCTCAGGTTCTGGCATAGCTATGGAGTCAATAGGGAGCCCAGTTGTTGAGGCCTAAAGTGTTTCCTCAAAGGCACCAGGGCATAGAGATCCAGGCTTGAGGGTGGTTATAGAACCCTTCAGGACATGAAGCTTTGCATGAGTTTGTTTGGAAAAGCAAGAAGTGCTCGCAAACTGAAGGCCTGAGTGGACCATTGGATGTTCATTGACAGACCTGAGGACCCAAGAGCCCTTGTGCATGTCCACTGTGGAAACCATAGGTCTAGCTATCAAATCTTTTGCATCCGGGGAGGACTGTAGTGAGGTCCTAGCCAAAAATTTCCCTTCCTCTACCAGCATGGAGAACTCTTGTCTTGACTCCTGGGAAAGAAAGTCCTTGAACTTCATCATTGAGTCTCAAACTTTAAATAATATCTCCCCGTCAACATTCGCTGGTTGGAGATGCGAGCTCTGAACCCCCTGTAGCATGAAACTTTCTTCCAAAAAGGTCTAGATTCCTTGCAACTCTGCTTTGGGGGGATCATTCTTTTCCAGCTGTGTCTGTCCCATGTGTTGGCATTTGAGGCTGCCAGAGATGCCCAGAGAGGGGTGGGAGTACCAGTGCTGAAAGCTTTGAGCAGGAACAAAATACTTTTTTTCAGCCTTTTTTGTGGTAGGAGACAGGGAGTTTGGGGTTTGTTACAGGGCTTTAATCAATCTCATAATGGTGTCACTAAGAGGGAGGGCCGCCTTTCATAGGCCTGCAGCAGTTAAGATATTGACCAAGCATTTTTTTACTTTAAATCCTTTAAATTCATTTTCTGCTTATGTTTAGCTTAGGAGCCTTGTTGATATTCAAGTTTGGCTGGATGATTCTGAAATATTTAGAATTTTGTGGCACATTCTGTATAGAGACATAAAGATCTAATACAAAATACTGATTTATAATAAAACAGTATTGTTAACTAATATACTGTTATCAGAAAAAAAGGGGGGGTAGAAATTCATTATCTGCCTATAAGCTGTGCACATTATGTTTCATCAATAGCAAAAGATCAGATCTATTATCTCATAATGGACTTTCTCAGTTTTCTCTACAGCTATTGCATAGTGGTTTCTGGTTTCACAAATGTAATCTGTGAAAGCCTTGTCTACACAGCAGTTACTTTCACTGGCAATTTATCATTTCTGACAGAGTTAGTCACTCTGCTGGAACTGATAGAGCTATGAACCCTTCCCAGGATCCAGTTAAACATGTTTTTCACATATTGTGCCCTTTTCCTGTTGGTCCTCTTCTCCACAGTACCTGCTGTGCCACTGTTCTTTCCTTTCTTCTCCAATGAAATAAATAGAATGCTAGAAAGTTCTTGGGTAAGTCCGGATTCTCAGCAGGTGTGTTATTCCTCAGTGTAACTGCAATGCTCAGCAGCAATTAAAGCAGGCTGGTATTAAAAAGAACTGTGCCCTCCTCATTGTTGTTCTTGTTTATATTGCATTAGCGACAAATGAATTCAATCAATTCAAACCTTCCAATTGATTTGCCTTATTTTATGCTGGACATGAGATAAAAGCAATTCTTTTGTATCTGTTTAAAAAATAAGCCAGTCAGGTCTGATATCAGTCCTCCAAGGTGGTAAATTATAATTTAAGAAATAGTTTACTGTACTATAGTCAATGGCACGTCTAATCCATCACTCTCTTTGCTAACCTATTCTTTGAGGTTGAGAAAGCCTAGCTTACAAATAATAGTTAATAACTGTCTTTTACAGCCAAACAAGTATTCAAGAGCCTAATGATGTTGCTGTGCTGCCCAATGGAGTTCCCATATTCCCAGGCAATAGAAACTTGTTCATTTTCCAGAGCTTATACATCAATTAGCAAAAAAGACAGGCTGACTTTTGTTTTCTAGTCATACAAAGCTGCTATTTGACCTGGCAGATTTGGGTAGCAAGGAGTAAAAGACGCATACCACATTCAAAGCCCTATCCTGTAATTTGGCTCCACTCAGACAGACCTCTGCATCCATGGGAAGTCCCATTAGATTCAATGCGGCTCTATTCAGGGTCAAACAATTGCTTAAATAGATCCAGTTGCAGAAACAGAACCTAAAACCTTTTTATATTGATCTGGTAGAGTAAAGGTTGTTTTAAATTTAAGGCTCCTTTAAGCTGTGAGAGCAATGTAAGGGGCTTTAGTGTGACTAAGAATGAATGAAGGCCTTTAGGAGGAAGAATGACCTTGTAGTTAAGGACTCCGCAGAACTGAGTGTTTCTCCCTTTAACCTCCTGCTGTGAGGACGATGCTGAAGCTTAGCTTAAGGCAGTGGTCTCCAACCTTTTTAATCATGAGATCACTTTTTGAATTTAAGTGCAATCTAAGATCTATCTCAAACCCAAATACCCTTGCCCCGCCTCCTTTGTGCCCCTTCGCCGAGGCCCCACCCCTGCTCACTCCATCCTCCCTCCCTTCCCCACCCTTCCTCACTTTCACCAGTCTGGGGCAGAGGGTTGGGGTGCAGGCTCTGGTCTTGAATAAGGGATTTGCAGTGTGAGAGGGGCTCTGACCTGAGCTTGGGGCAGGCAGTTGGGGTACCATAGTGTGTTCTAAGTGCAGGCTCTGGGAAGGCATTTGGATGCAGGGGTGCTTGGGGCTAGGGCAGAGGCTTGGGGTGTAGGAAGAGGTTCATGACTAGGGTAGGGTTTCAGGATGTGGGCACCAGCTGGGCCCTGCTTACCTCAGGTGGCTCTTGGGTGGTGGTGCAGTGGGGCTAAGGCAGGCTCACCCTTGTCCTGGCCTTGCACCACTCCCAAAAGCAGCCAGCAAACTCTATCCCAAGTCCTGCTGTGCCCCCTCTCTGCTCTGGGGAGATAGGGCACAGGGTGAGAGAGGGGACATCTTGATATCAGCACCCCTCCCCTGCCCAGAAAGCAGAGACTCCTGAGGGGACAGCTCCAAAGCAAAGGGCAGGAGATGTGCAGCAGTCTGTGGGAGGCAGCTGAAGTGCTGGGCTTGATAACCTCTTGGACAAACCAGTTAGGATCCCCTGTCAGAGGTTCCAAGATCTACCAGTAGATCCTGATCTACTGGTTGGTGACCACTGGCTTAAGGTATGTTGACTCCAGCTACATTTTTTAAGTAGCTGGAATTGTGTATCTTAAGCTGACCTTCAGCTACAGTGTGGACTTAGCCTCAATGTCCCACATGTAAAACCGAGATATTTCCCATCATTTCATTAATATATGTGAAGCAAGTAGAAAAGGCTATAAATAAAACTAAACTGTAAACACTGAAAATCAGTCTTCATCCCCTTTTCAGATGAAGCTTTAAATTTCACATCTACTTTGGTATCAGATAGCTTTGCAATCAATCAATTAATTTGAACATTAAACATTAAATTACATGGGTGAGAAAATGAATCCCTGACATACTCTAATTCTGTTAAAACCAGTCTATAATACAGCCATTGGCTTTCAGGCAACTGAACGTGCCAGCATATAGTTTCTTCATTGGGCACACAAAGTCATCTGTCATCCCACACTGGCATAGCAGTATCAATAGCTTCTTTTTTCACTCTCTCCAGAGCATATAGAGCAGGGATTATAGATCAACTTGTATGGACACTATACTGGATGTCTCTGACTTTTGGATTGAAACAGTATTTCAGTCAGTTCCTGGTAGCATGATCATAAATATCTTCCCTGGGACTGACAACAGCATTATTCCCTATAGATACCCAAATGGAGAACATATATTAAATAATATGCTCTTCAGTCTTGAAGAAGAAGTTATAACAAAATCCAGTGACTGGAAAATCATTATAGGCAAGTTCAGAGTGAAATAAAGGTGCAGTTTTTTCATGGTCAGAGTAATTAACACCTGGAATGATTTATGGAGGGTCATACTGGATTCATCATCGCTGACAAATTTTAAATCAAGTCTGGATTTTTTTAAAATACAATCTAGGAATTATTTTATTAATTCTATGTCCTCTACTATATAGGAGGTCAGATAAGATTATCACAATTTTCCTTCTGGTTTTGGAATCTAGGCATCTTTGATTCCATAATTAAAGCAATCTGATCACTTACAACCTTTTCTCCATTTTCCTGGAATGTGACCAGTTTCCCAAACTTTTAGCATGATTCTATGGAACCAATGAACTAAATCCAGACATCCCCTTTCAAGCAGAAATAGACATAGGGGACCAATTAAATATTCTTCAGTTAGAGCAGGATTGTACCCCAGAGTTGTAGGCTTCTGTGCTTTGACAAATCCATAACGTTTGGGTTTCTACAGTTATTGATAAACTATTCTATGTTGCAATGGGTATTTGATTTTTTGACTGTTAGCACAAAATGTGCTTAATTTCTTCCCATCACTTCCAGGGATAGCCTATTTCTCTTCGGAATTCACACCTTTCAAGTTCTTATGGAAGGTGTTTGTAATTCTCCTTTGTGCTAGAATTTTTAGAGCCTGATTTTTAGAGCCCTGCACAGATACACATTTATACCTGTAGATGTGGATATCCATGGATATAAATCATTATCTGCAGAATAGCAGAGCTCTCCTGGGAAGTACAGCAATAAAAGAGCAGAACCTGGGGTTGCTTTCCCAGGAGCCAGCGCATTGCACTGGAAGCTTCTCCAGCACAGCTGTAATGACCCAGCTCACTCCCTAGCCCTGTTGCCTTCCCTTTCACATAGCACTTTGTGTCTCCCATCTGGGGATGTGTGTGCCACTTGAAGACAAGAACATGACCAAGGACAGCTTCCAGTGAGCCTGGTGCCTCCCAAGTGGGTGGGGCTGAGGGCAGTACAGCCACGCTGGAGGAACTGGCAACACAAAGTGCCAGATCCTAGAAATGGCAGCTCCATGTTCTGCTCCTTTCACCTCTGTAATTCCTGGGAGAGGCCAGTGGTTCCATGGACATTGATTTATATCTGTGGATATCCACATTCCCATGTATAAACGTGCATCTGTACAGGGCTCCAATGATTGTATCTACAATCTGGCCAGAGAAAAGGGCACATGAGCTGACTAGGAAGCATCTTCAGACATTTAGGAAAGCCATATGTATGTAGTTATTTAAATTTGTAATTATTTCATTTCAGCTAGCCTCTAATTCATTATTTTCCTGTATATGCAATTTCACTGACAAAATACAGAAAAATATCACCATCAGCCTGGTCGCTCATGTGAAGCCTTTGCAAATGGTGCTGAAAAGTGGCTTGATACTTTGCTGTTATGCCATATTCTAACTGTGATTCTGGCAGACTAGGTGCCAGCTCATGCCAAGGCCCAGGGCCTCACTGACAAATGCACAGCTGGAAACCAGGCTGGGTTTGTACACTTAACACGGATATTGGTGTTATAAGGATGTGCTTAGTGTTTAGACTTTATGGAATGTTTGTAGGATTCTGCATGTATTAATCCTACTTAAAATATCTGTATTCCACAGTATACAGTTTGTATTGTAGAGCTCTATAATTTTGTATCTCACTCAAAAAAGGAAAAGAAACACTAATACATAAAGTGTTCATCCTGCATGCAAAAAGTCCTATTGTAGGCAAATGAGATGAGTCACAGAGTACCAGCAGAGGACAGTGAGCTTGTTGATTGTATTTCTCTCTTCATCCATAAAGGGGAGGCCCACACATGAATTCATCTAATATGAGGTGAAGGGGATAAAAATCTCTGACAAGGACAAATCAGGTCTCTTTATTCTGTATGCAGCTTGAGGGGCAAAGATTCCTAAGCATAACCAAGCATCAAGGATGTACAGTTTCATATTACAGAAGTTTATATTACCTTTTAAAATCCAAGACTGTAACTCATTTATGTGTGTGTAGGTTTCCTGTTTAAACTTTGGAAATAACTCTAATTTATTTTCTTAGATATTAAATCTTGACTTACTTTGTTACAGGATTGACTATAGGTGTCTTCTTTGGTTTGAGACCTGAGTAAAATTGACCTTGGGCAAGTGACTGGTCATTTGGGACTGAGAGTAACCTGAATATTGTTGTGATTTTTGATACAAAGTGATATCTATTATATAGTCCAGCTTGTCAGCATAGCAAGGTAGACTGGAATGCTCAAGGATACTTTCTGTGACTTCATGATAAGACTGTTATAATGTTTTAAGATTTCACATTTTCTACTGGGGTGATGAAATCTAATTACAGGACATACAACCAGTTTGGAGTTTCTGCTCTGTCTTTTGACAGTCTGCCCTGAGGTTGGCATTTATGGTTGAGATTCACTCCATAAACCATGTAACCTCATAATTTATTTTTTTCTGATAACCCCTCCATCACTTACAAGCCCTACTCCACAGTGGGGTTTGGTTCCAATAAATACTTGCATTTCTAATATTTTTTTTCTCAAGATCTTTCAGCTTGATTCATTTGGAACTCATTTTTTTGTTTCCTGATAATATTTTGAAATATCCTTGTGCCTCTCTAGTATTTACATCATCTCCCAATTTAGGATAATCTGTTCATTAAATTAATGTTTTGTTTATCTTCCTCTTCCAGATTATTAATTAAGATGTTAAATAAGAATAAACCTAACACCTGTCCACGCAATGTTCCAAGGACAACTCCCTCCAAATTCATACACTGTCATTTATCATTACCCTTTTTTCTGTAGTCCTTCAGCCAGTTTTCATTCCTAGATATTTTTCATGGAAGATTTCATTAGACTATAAAAATTCTAAAAGAATTTACAGGAAATTTAAACTGAGGAATAAGTGTCATGGTTTAAAAACAAGAAGTTGAGTCAAATGTACTTCTCAAAATGAAATTACAAAAATGAAAATTACAAATTATGAAAATATTTTTAATCACTCAACAATTGTTCATTTTATGAAGAATTGATGTTATATGTATGTGACTCCCATTGCTAAAGATGTTATTCCTTATTTTCCTTTTTCTTAAGAGAGTACAATCTTTGCTTTGGTCCCATCCTCCGGGGCCCACCTAGTTCTATATACGATTTCAGAAAGAATTGCTGGTTGGATAGTGAAATGATTAACTGTCAAGCTGGTATATAAATTATCTCGCCCATCTAATTAGTTTATATTCTGCGTAGTAAAGCAACTACTGTAATCTCATTAGTCTTAGCTGAGATGCCCATTAGCTAGTGAGACCAGAACAGATGATATCTGCAGTGGGACAAAGAGCCAGATCATACCAAGTTCTCCCAAGAGCAGACCCAGCAAGCTAGCTCTTTGCCATCAGCTGGTACACTGTCTGCATGGATAAATGAGTTGACTGGAAAATAGGAGGTAGTTTCTCTACAGATCATTCTCAAGGCAATTTAAATGGAGTCATTTTTTTGCCTTTAATCTCTGATCAGTTGTGGGTGAGAGGGAAGTGGATGGTGTCATGAATTTCCAAGGTGGTACCTGCTTCATTGATGGGAGTGTAGGAGAGACCAGTAAGAGAAGTAAAAGACACCTGTTAAAAGGGAGGGTACAAAGAACAGACTGATACACCTCCTCTGGGAGTGTGAAAACTATAAATGTATGCAGCACTCTTGGGTCTCACACACTTCAATTCAAAAGGATGTATTAAATTCTGTTTCCTAAATAAAACTACTTGTTTCAGTGTGACTGTCATTAGGGGGCATCACTGTACTTCAAAGTAAAAGTCTTTGCTCTTTGTAAGATATAATCTACTCCTCAGGGCATTCTGCACCAAAACAAACATACACACAAACTCCCTGTGCACAATATTTTAAAATTTGGCAAAGTTTATTTCTCAGATAAATGTAGAGGCCCCAGCATGATACTGGGGAGCACAGGCACAGGCTGCACAAAGGTGGGAGATCACTGTGCAGTTCCCTGCTAGGACACAATTTCAGCCGTGAGGCTGCACTCAACCCTGAAACAATTTAAGTACAGGAACTGCCCCAGAAACACCCTAACAACCCACCCCTCCATGTCAGAGGCTCCAAGTATGGCAGGAAGGCTCAGCAAGTCAGGATCTGGGTGTGGAGGATGTTTGTGTAAGAGGGGATACCAGGTATGGATAGAGAGTGTTCGGGGGGAAGGAGGGTGAAGGGAAATCTGTGTGCATGGGGATCTGGATGCAGAGGGGCTTTTTTGGAAATTCTGGGTGCAAAAGTAATGGCAATCTGCAGAGAAGTCCAGGTTAAGGTGGTTGGCTCAGCAGAGAGATTCTAGATATGGGGGATAGATCTCGACAGGAGGGTCTGTGTATGAGGGCTCAGTGGGAGGGTCCAGATGCTGGGGGAATGGGTCTCAGTGGAGTGGGGATCTGGGTGCTGGTGACTTCATGAGGTAATCTGGGTGCAGGGTAAGTGGGGCTCATTGGGGGAGTACTGAATGCAAGGAGGTGAGGCTTGATGGGAGAGTCTGGATATAAAGAGGTCCTGGATGGGGACTGGGCAGATGGGGGAGCATTTCCTGGTACAGGATCCCTTCCCCCCACAGCTGAGAAGCTATAGGTGCAGGAAGCAGTGGGGAGCAGGGGGAAGTTTGCGGATATTCCTAGAGTCAGGAGAAAAATAGGTGGTTTGACTCAGACCTGGATGCTGTGCAGGGGAAGAGGAAGTCCCGTCCTCCCCTCCCCAGGACTACCATCGAAGTCCAGTGCAGGGTAGGAACCACCAGCTGGGTCTTTCCCACGCCCACCCTCTGCCCCACAATGAATTACCTCTCTGCCATCTGTCCTGGGTACCTCAAACATGCTGCTGTGAAGGGTTGCATGACAGCTCTTGTGGCTTCCCTTTACTTCCCTGTCAGAAAGTCATTTTTCAGTGGGGAAGCAAGAAATCTGCATACATTTTGTGCATGAGCAGTGGTGTAGAATTCCTCGCAGAAGTAATTGGGCCACTGGTATAATAAGGGTCTGAGACCTAAAAATGCAGAGTATGAACTGGCCTTTATTTTCTGGGCCCAGACACATTATCATAGTATGAAAAAACTTGATACCCCAGTAACATGGTACAATAGAAAATGCCACTGATGCAGAAAATGTGCATACAGATGCATACAGTGTGATATACTGTATATAATCAGGGATTTTGTACTGATTATAATAGTTTTTAGAATCAGTGCAGAATTGCTGATTACATATAGTTTATCACATGCATGGGTTTTTTGTTTTGTTTTGTTTTTTGCTGGTAATAGTACATCTGTATGCATATTTTCTGTTCTCAGTTCTATGCACAGTGTGAAGCACCTTCTGTCAAACCTGGGTAAGAGGACTCAAATGTGGCAACAACTGAGCCCTAGTATCTTGTTATAATAGTTGTTCTTTCCCTCGAGCAAATCCCAGTCACCAGTGTCAGTTAGTGTTAGCTATAAGGAAGTCACATTTTCCCCAGAGTATGCAGACAACTTCAGTAGGCTTCTGTATAGATTAATACAGCTTGTGAACGTTGCCCTTGTGTTGAAAGGCCTGGAACCTGACTGCTTGTGGAGGTCACTTGGCTTTCCATGGTTTCCATTTCCATTTCTACATTTTAAACATGCACTTTGAAAACTTCTTATACCTCCTCAGTCTGAGTTACTAAGTTTGACTCACTGTTAGGAAATTTAAATCATTTTTGCTGGAAGTAGGAATTGGAATAGTAATCCACAAAAAGTTTCACTTACACACCTTTTTGGTAGACCTGTGACCCCTTCACCTCTCCCCATAGCACTGATTGGCCAGCAAAAGGAAATTGCATCAGTGTGAGCTGCAGGGGGCCATCCCTGCAGATATCAATGTCAGCAAAATGTCCCCCAGCCTGCCAGTGGATCATCCTGATGTGCTGCATGTGTCCGTGGGCCAACCACTATTCAAGAGACTCAAATCTGTTCACTTGTTCTTCTAGCCTAAAAAATTGCAAACCACCTAACCTAAAAAAATTTACTTAGCTCTACCATTGACCTCAAAGGGAAAGCAATGTGGGTATGAATCAAAAACCACTGATTTCTACAAGGGTTGTCTACTCACTTCAGTATGTTGTGCTTCTGGTCATCTATCCTGTTGCCAGTTCCCTGAGTCATCACATTCTTTTTTTTCTTTTCTTTTGTTATTTAGTTTAATACAATGTTAATTATTATAACAGTTAACATACTTTGTCCACAAATAGACAATTATTTTTAATCCTTACATTGCATTTTCACTCACTCCATCTCTTTACAACAACAAAATGAAATTGTGTCCACACTGGGGATAGTTTAAGCCATCAATTAAAATGTATCAGCTTGGTTAGAGGTTTTTTTTCTTTTAATTTTTTTCTTTGTAAACAACTAACCATAATTTAGAAACCTAGATTATTTTTTAAAAGGTCTTTATACCACAACTACATAGAATCATAGAACTCTAGAACTGGAAGGAACCTTAAGAGGTATTCAAGTCCAGTCCCCTGCACTCATGGCAGGACAAACCACCATCTAAACCATCCTTGACAAGTGTTTGTCTAACCTGCTCTTAAAAAATCTACAGTGATGAAGATTCCATAGCCACACTCAGCATTTTATTGCAGTGATTAACCAATTTTACAGTTAAGGAGTTTTTTCCTAATGTCCAACCTAAATGTCCCTTGTTGCAATTTAAGCCCATTGCTTCTTGTCCTGTCGTTAGAGGTTAAATAGAATATATTTTTCTCCCTCCTCCTTGTAGGAATCTTTTAGGTACATGAAAGCTGTTATCATGTCTCCTATTAGTCTTCCCTTTTCTAGACTAAATAAACCCCAAACATAATGTGTAGGAACTCCTACAGAGAAGCTCCAGGTTTGAAATATCATATTGCCAATAGCTATACTCAAAGAATATAAAATGCTTAGATCGTGGATTTTTCCATTGTGAGACTCACATGCACGCTTTAAATCCTAGTCACAACTTATCTCATTGTTCACTTCAGGCACATGCTATTTTGCATAGGTTTTATATGACGTACGTTTCACTCTGAACTTAATTCTTGCTTTTATTATTTTGTGTAACATTTGTATGAAATGATGTTTTGTGGGAGAATTTCTTAATTGCTAAAATGCTAATTGGCATTTAATAGGTAACTAATTGACACTGTAGTAAGTTGTTCTACTTATCATCCAGACTAATGAGATCCTAACACAAACCCTTTCCAAATAGATTAATAGTAGACATTTGATATATTAGTGTAATTACATATTTATAGCTTTTCTAATTTTACCTTAATTGAATCCAGTGCTAGCTTTTTCTCTAAGGGTATGTCTACACAGCAGCATACTTTTGGAATAACTGACGTTATTCCGAAATAACAAAGACCATGTCACTATAAGCCATTATTTCAAAATAATGGCGAGCTGGAGGACTTCTTACTCCAACTCATGGTAGCCCTCACTTCACAAGGAGTAAGGGGAGTTGAACTTTGTGTTTTTCCTTTGACTTCCTGCTGTGTAGACAGTGTCAAAAGCTAAATTAAGCTATTTCAACTTAAGCTGCGCAATTGACGTAGCTCAAGTTGCATAGCTTTATTTGACTTTTGCCCTGAAGTGTAGATGTAACCCAAGGGTACGTCTACATAGCAGTGCTATTTTGGGATAACGTCCGTTATCCTGAAATAGGGTTTTGCGCGTCTTAACAGCATGCCCATTATTTCAAAATACATTCGAAATAACAGGGTTCTTATTTCAGCTTCTTGTAAACCTCATTGCACGAGGATTAAGGAAGACACCGGAATAATGATTTATTTCAAAATTAGTGCTGTGTAGACTGCTAAATTTCAAAATAAGCTATTTCAAAATAAGCTACGCAATTTACGTAATTCAAATTGTGTAGCTTATTTTGAGGTATGTGCTACTGTGTAGACATACCCCAAGACAACTCGGCATTGCCTTTTGGAGCTACATAACTAGTCCCTAAGGGCTGCAGTCCTACAGGTTTATACAGGAGGGCAGGTCCCTGAACATATATGTCTGAGTTTTCTGGATTGGGGCCTTAACTTATTTTAAACAATTTAAGAAATATTGTAATGATATGGAACAAAATATGGTTGGTTTGTATCATTGTATTACATGGAGAGAAAGGAGAACCCACTATTTTACTCTAGATTCTATCAAGTACAGAGACTGGTGGGCCCAAAATGTGGACCAAATCAGAGTCAACCTGCTTTGCATATCTAAAGAGCTCATCTGGGACAGGAGGTGCTTCTAGCTGTGTGATTTAAAAATCCAGCATCTTTATAGTATTATGGCACCTCAAATGATAAAATACCTTTTCTTCCACAGAACTATATGTTCCTTAACAGTCCAGTTTGTGCTTTTAAGAAGAATAATTGAATCCTGTATTTGCAGATGAACCATTTGATAGCAGCTTGTGTTAGTGAGAATGTAATTGTATTTGCAATATAACATTCTTAAGAAAACATATTGTTTAAAACAATTTTTGCAAGATATTGACTGCTACTACTTAAGAGTACGTCTAGCCTACAAGCCTCTTTCAAAAGAGGCTTTTTTTGAAAGAGCTCTTTTGAAAAAACCTCTTTCAAAAGACATCCTCTAGACATCCACAAGACTTTCAAAAAAGTGATCTGCTTTTTCAAAAGAGAGCAACCAGGCAATTTGGACTCTCTCTTTCGAAAAAGCCCTGTTTGCGGTCAAGAACGCCTTTTTTTTTCGAAAGAACTCTTTCGAAAAAAGGCGCTCTTCCTCGTAAAATGAAGTTTACCACTGTCGAAAAAACCACCGCATTCTTTCGATTTAATTTTGAAAGAACGCGACGGCAGTCTAGACGCAGGTGAAGTTTTTTGAAAAAAGGCTACTTTTTTTCGAAAAAGCTCTGTAATCTAGACATAGCCTAAGTTACATATTCAGTTGTAAATTATGAGGATTTAATCACCCTTATAGCATATAACTATGTATCCTTTAGTGTTAAAAAATTAGATTTTACCCTGCATGAAATCATTTCCCTATAAAATGAAAGATATTTCAGTTTAAATTATGATCTGTGGTATAAATAATGGGAGGTTTTGTGCTTTCCTTTTTTTATTTTACCTTCCCCAGATCAGAAATCGCTTTTTGTACACTGACAGGATTTGTAATATTTAGCTGTAGCTCTCAAAGAGTACCAGAGTTGTCTTCTAAATTATCATTGAATCAATATTTTTGTCTTCAACAATATGATTTTCCATTTGTGCAGATCACTGATTGATTTGATTAATTAAACATTACCCAGAAGATGGCAGCATCTTACAATGATTTAAGGCATATCAGTGGTGCCAGGAAAAACTGGTGTAGCTAAAGGCTTTTTTATGCATTTCCTTCACACACAATGGTTTGAAGGGGTTTATGACTTTGCTGTTTCCAATTATGGATAGCCTGAAAGTTGACACATGTTCTCTCCTTCATCCTCTCAGTAAGACTGTGTTTAAATGACTAGAAATCATAGCTTAAAAAAAACAGTTAATAAATAATGAAGCACTAAATGCTTCAGATAATTTTTTATCATCTAAATCTAATATTATTTGATTTTAAGTATATGTGAACAGGTTTTGGTAATCATTAGAAGACATTCCTGATGTTTCTGAGACATCAATTTGATATATTAGCTGACTATTCACAGGCTTTAATGATTATTTGTTCTAACAGATACATATGAAAACAGTATAGCATTTCACAGGGTATGTCCACACAGCAGTGTTATTTTGGAATAAATGACATTATTTCGAAATAACATAGTCATTCGAAATAACATACACAGCAAGCCATTATTTTGACATTATGTTGACATTATGAGCTGGAGGACTTCTTACTCCCAACTCTTGTAAACCTCATTTTATGAGGAGTAAGGAAAGTTTGAGAAAGAGTGCTCTGCCTTGGACTTCCTGCTGTGTAGGCAGTGCCAAAAGCCAAAATAAGCTCTTTTGACATAAGCTACGCAATTGACGTAGCTCAAGTTGCGTAGCCTATTTCAGCTTTAGCTCTGCTGTGTAGACATGCTCTCAGTCTTTACAGAGGAGAAAGGTCTATGTTAATTTTACTATTATCCCATATACCATTCTAAATAAATTATGCTCCGTATAATACTGCATAATAATCCTAGTGATTATAACAATAAGATGTAAACCTTTAAAAAATAATAAATGCTTATTTTCACATTCACCTTGCTAGAAAACTCATCACCTACATCCTTCCTTGGTGAGAATATGGGTAGAATAATCAGATTTTTCATCTCCAAATAGTCATGCTGTAATTCATTGTATTTGGAGCAGTTCTCAGAAGCTATGGGGGGGATGTTGGCTTGTGAAGAATGTGACCACCTGGCTGCTCAACAGGATCGGCTACTATAAGCATATTGAGCCATCCATCCTCCCTTCTTTCCACTGGGTTCCAGTCTGCTTCTGGGTCAGCTCCAGGCCTTGATCCTTAGCTTTAAGACCATCAGTGAATTATGACCCAGGTACGTACATGAAGGAGATTCCCTCCATGCATGAGCTGTCAAGTCTGCTGCAATCTTGTAATTATACAGCCCACAAAAACCAAGACAAAACATACTGGAGCAGGAGGTAGTGTTTTCAGCTAAAAGGATCTGACTAGGAAATGAGCTATCAAAGGAATTTGGACTCACTTAAAACTTAAGCATGTTTTGGTTGCATGGTGAGTCCCCCTTGTTGATAGAGCTTGCCCACCATAACCAGATAATTAAAAAAAAAAAAAAAAAAAGCCCTGCATACCTTACCCGAGCAGGACCTCTTATAATCAGAAAAAGGGAAAGAACTAAAATCCTTGACAAACACAAGGGATCTTTCTAGGTACATTTAAAGTACCTGTATAGCACCTAAGCACTATAGTGATTTGAGCAATGCAAAACTCTGAGATGGATAGGTGGACTCATCCATCAAAAATGAGCATGTGCAATTGCTACTGTGATCATGGACCCAAGTCAAAAGTTTGCATAGCCCTAGATGAATTTTAAAGGTTTCTGTGAGCTCATACAGGTCTTGTATCCAATTATTGCTCCATCATCTTTCCATGTTTGCATATTTCTGTGCAATACTTCTTGGTGGTGTTAGAACTGGTACTGAAAAAATCATAAAGGAAATGCAGTTTGCTTATTCAGAATTTCTACAGTGCATTCCATAGTATGCTGGACAGTTCCATTTTAAATGCTCTTAGCAAATGGATACACACCAATTATTTCAGCAACCTGATATATCTCACTGTCACAAAGTTTTACTAGATGGCTTAAACAGTATACATTTTGGCTCCATAATAAATAATCCTTCTTCCTTCTTCAAACATTTTTAGATTGTTATCTTCTTAATAAATAATTAGGCAAATTCTACATAATTGTATTTAGAACTATATACCACATTATGTGCTCAAAGCACTGCAGAGAAAACTTAATGGATACATAGTTTACTAATTCAGTTCCAGCAGACTCTGACCATTTTTGTTACACCTAACTGAAAACCCACAAATGTCTCAACTTTCTATAACTTTCTAAATGCTACCCAGACCTGAACAAAATACACCAGATGTGGTCACACCTGAGCCACTGTAGAAGGGCACTGCTCTGGTATGATTTTTTTTTTTTAGTGCATACTCCCTTCGTTGCAGTCACATCTGTGAGCAAAATCGATTTTGCCATGATTAGAGATGATCTTATAGTGCTCCTGGGCTAGCCAGAGCTAAGAAGTACCAGAAAACTCAGGAGAATCTGTTTTTAATAAGTTTTCTAATGCAAGAGGGGAGACTAAAGAGTTTCAAATAAGCATCTGAAGTTTTGAATATTTATCTGCTGCAACCTTTTAAGGTTTCGTATAATTAAACAGAACCTTAAATGGAAATGCTTCATGAAGCAAGCATTATTCCAACATTTCCTGTCTGAGCTGTGGTTAGCTTTTATTTTTTTATTGTAGAATGAATTCTCCAGGAACTTCTCACAGAACTATGAAAGGAAATCAAATGAACTGAAATAATAATAAAATTATTCAAAGTGTGAAATAAAAGGGATAATTCTTCATTTTTACATCAATTTTACAATGATCTAATGGACAGGCGAATGAGGCAATTAGAATTCAGGAAATATGGTAAGTTTCTATTAGAACTGATCAATGTTCTTCATTGGCTCCCTTAAGGAGTTGGTCAGGGCTCTTACATTGCTTCTTGTAGAATTGTGCAATATTCAATAATGTTCTTTTGATGAGATATAAATCTTAACTATTTTTTCTTTGTTGAAGTCAACAAAGAAAGTCAGAACATGAGTTTATTCAATTGTATATTCCCACAATCATTTTAATAAAATTATTTGAAATCAAAGTTCAGTGTTTTCTTTACTTGTATATTTTCTTAGGTGAAAAACCATGCAAAAGAATAGCTAAAAGAAACATGGAACTCTGGAGAAAAGAAAGTTTTTATTAATCACACCTTCTAAAATATTCCATGAAATGTTGGGATATTTTATACGATTTGGCTGTACATTTGCATTTAAGTTAAATAAATAGATCCAATCCCACTTTACACCATTACAAAGCTCAGAGTCTTCTCTTCATTACTAAATGTTGGGATTGTTACCAAATTAAGTAATCAGATTCAGAGTAGCCATTTAAGATGACTCTCCGGAACAGTTACCTAGTAACTGTGCTCATCCGCTTAAGGGATGGTTTTTCAGATTGACCCCTGTAGCTGGCAGCCTAAGGCTAACAGAACAAACCGCTGCGGGGCAGAGACTTTAATAATCTGTGTTCATGAATATTCATTAAGCTTAGGGTTTGAATTGATTGGATGGGGAATGATGCCATTCCGGCATAATTCAAAATGATTGGAGGACCGCTTATGGTAATGATTACAAAACCCATCAAAGCTGATTGGTCCTTAAGGGAATGCTATTTTGCATATTTTTAAATCTATTGGTCGATAGTAATAACATATTTAATGGGATGCACGGGTCACCAGATTTGAATCTTAACAGGTATACCCGATACCTGGAGAAGCGTGTGATGCGTGACATGAACAAGATTACTGATGGAAGCTATAGAATGGAACCCAATTTCAAAATGGAGTTTGGGAAACCATTTTGAAATATCAGTCTATCTGACATAAATAGCAGTTAATTGACATATCAATGTACATACAAGCATCACCATCGCATGAAATGATACACTTTAGGTGGATGATTACAATCATATACAAGTGCAGTTGTTACATTCAAGTGTAGTTGTTACATTGCAACAAGATTCATACATTGCATTTATAGATACAGTGTAATTCTGCTACATTCCTTTACAGGATATTATTGCAATGGGGAAATGAGCAAGACATTATTAATACACTGCACAAACATGTTTAATTTTTTTCAGTTCAGAGTGATTCACTTGTAAGGCATATAACAACGACATTTGACATCTTTGATTTTTACATGCTAACTAGCCCTAGCCATAATTCCTAATCTGTGCTTCCCACAATTCTGTCACCACTGACAAGGCTATTTATATACATTCACTAAATAACATGCTTCAGGGGGTAGCTGAGTTAGTCTGTACAGGATAAACTTAAAAAACAACAAATGGTCTGGTAGCACTTTATAGACTAACAAAACATGTAGATGGTATCATGAGCTTTTGTGGGCACAGCCCACTTCTTCAGATGACTGGAGTTTTGAGTTTAGGATGTGCAGACACAAAATAAATAGGGAAGAAGGGAGGGGGGATGAAAAAAAGGAGGGAGGGCGGGAAACAAGGCGCAGAGGGTATGGAAATATCAAAGGGAAAAACAGGAAGGCAGAACTGGGAATCAGTGAGCACCTGAAGATTGGGTAGTTAAAACGAAGCAGATAAGAAATCAAAGTCAATAGATAGTACCCTTCCTAACACAGGAATCTACACAAAGAGCTGTTTGCACCTTCATTGAATATTAGGTTGATAGTGTCCCAACCATCTCACATCACGATTGAGGCCATTAGCATGAGAATTGAACTTGCAGATGAACTGTAATTCCAACACCTCTCTGTATATTTGGCTAATAGAATTGGTTTGTGACAAGACAGCCACTTGAAGATCTTTTAAACAGTGATTAGGAAGATTAAAGTGTTCCCTTACAGGTTCTGTATGTTCCCTTTATGTATGTCTGATTTGTGTCCATTGATTCTTTCCTGTAGAGATTGTCCAGTTTGTCCAATATACAGGCAGTCCCCGGGTTACGTACAAGATAGGGACTGTAGGTTTGTTCTTAAGTTGAATTTGTATGTAAGTCGGAACTGGTACATATTGTAGGGGAAACTCTAGCCAAACATTTCTCCAGAGCTCAGTTTTATTCTCCACACCTCACTTCCTCAGTCCTTTATTCTCAAGCTGAGGTGTCTGCTGAGAAAAGCCGCTCCGCGTCTCCTGGTCTGCTGGGGGCCCAGCAGACCAGGGAGGCTGCAGCGCTTTCTCGCCAGGAGGCGTGGGCGGCGGGACCACGGCGCGTCTCGGCGGTCTGCTGGGAGGAGCGCAGGTAGTGCGGGGTTGCCTCACACCGTTTGTAAGTAGGGATCCGATGTAAGTCGGATCCATGTAACCCGGGGACTGCCTGTATATAGCAGTGGGGCACTGCTGGCATTTGATGGCATAGATCAAATTACTGGATGTGCAGTCAAATGACCTTTTGATTTGGTAGCTTATGTTACCATTCATCTGCAAGTTCAATTCCATGCTAATGGCTTCAATCTTGATGTGGGATGGTTGGGACACTATCAACCTAACATTCAATGAAGGTGCAAACAGCTCTTTGTGTAGATTCCTGTGTTAGGAAGGGTACTATCTATTGACTTTGATTCTTATCTGCTTCGTTTTAACTACCCAATCTTCAGGTGCTAACAGGCCAATATCTGCACTTAGCTTTTCACCAATGGCTCTGAACAGCTGTAATTGTCAGCAATTACAAATTACCACACAACTATTTCTAAGCAAGCACATCGTTCTTAAAGTGAAAGCATTACAGAGAAAGCATATTTAAAAAAAATACAAGAATATGTTATGAGATAAAGCTTACTGGAGGTCACACTGAACATCAAACTCTGGCTCTGGTAAATATTAATCCTTTAAAATCTGAAGGTGTTTTCCCCGCAAATTACAAGTCTATAACTGTCTCAGAATCAGATCCAGAAGTACCAGCAGATCCGGAACCCCCAAATGTTCTTTTGTATAGTTTGGGCCATTAACCTCTAGTCTCTAGGAACAGATAATCGGCAGACAAAGACCTCACCTCAGCATATAGATTCAAAATGCAAGGTTTTTGCTTAATCATTGCTGGTGAATTTTAATCAACCTGTTAGGAATTGCACAGGAAATCTACTTAACATTTGTTCTCCCAATAGTCCTTTCTTGTCTGGCATATTTTCAATTTCCTTCTTTGAACTCCCAGTTCCCACATCACATTTCCTGCCTACAAGTACTTTATAAAGTGGAACCCAAGTATACTTAAAATTAATTTAATAATGTTTTTATAAAGATATTGCAAGAAATAGCCATATCTCCCAGAAACATATAATGGGGAAAATTCTGATTTGGACACACATATTTAATTCCATCTGAAATAATCTGGAGTTTCATTGTATAATTTCGAGTAGGATTTGGCTATATTTTTACATTTAAATTAAATAAATAGATCCAATTCCACTTAAAACCATTACAAAGCTCAAAATCTTCTCTTCATTCGGCATATTAAGGTAAAATAATGATTTTGTTCAAAATCATTTCTAAAATGTCCTTTAAATTCCTTTTTATAGTTTCTTATCTAAATATCATCTGGTATAAAATAATGCAGCTCCATGATGTCAGAATCATAGGCCAGGAATGAGAGGTCTTCTACTTCAATCCCCAGTACCTTTGCCAAGACTAAGTATTATTTAGATCATCCCTGACAAATGTTTGTGTAACCTGCTCTAATAACCACTACTGATGGAGATTCCACAAATCCGTAGGCAATTTATTCTAGTGGTTAACCACCCTGACAGGAAGTTTTTACTAATATCCAATTTAAACCTCCCTTACTGAAATTTAAGACCACTGTTTCTTGCCCTATCCTCTAGGGCCGTCCTTAGGATTTATGGGGCCCTCTGCAGTCCTATTAAACTGGTGCCAATGTGATTTTATAATATTCAGCAAAACACTAATGAAATATTTTAAAGCAAATTTTAAACTAAGGTACTGTAGACTAAAACTGTAAATTCAGAAACTGACAGTATATACCTGAGGATAGCAAATGGCCATTAAATGGCTTCATTACCACTTGAATGGCTCTTTCAAAGGTTCAGTGTTCTGGAAATAGTTCTGGCAAGCTTTTTCACTTTTAAATTGACTAGATCCTCTCAGGAGGAAGCAGAGCCACAGAACAAGAAGAGGTGGATTAGTGGACCTTAAGACCCAGAGGTGCCCCAAAATTTTGGATGCCCTACATAGCTGCATATTCTGCATATGGGTGAGGATAGCTCTGCTATCCTCAGAGGTTAAGGAGAACTATTTTTCTTCCTTCTCCTTATAAGTACCTTTTATGTACTTATAGACTCATAGACTTTAAGGTCAGAAGGGACCATTATGATCATCTAGTCTGACCCCCTGCACAATGCAGGCCACAGAATCTCACCCACCCACTGCTAGAATAATCCTCTCACTTATATCTCAGATACTGAAGTCCTCAAACGATGGTTTAAAGACCCCAAGATGCAGAGAATCCTCCCGCAAGTGACCCGTGCCCCATGCTACAGAGGAAGGCGAAAAACCTCCAGGGCCTCTGCCAAACTACCCTGGAGGAAAATTCCTTCCCGACCCCAAATATGGCTATCAGCTGAACCCTGAGCACGTGGGCAAGACTCACCAACCAGACACCCCGAAAAAAGTTCTCTATAGTAACTCCTAAGTTCAAAATTGTCATCATACCCCCCACCTTAGTTTTCTCTTTTCCACACTAAACAAATCAATTTTTAAAAATCTCTTAAATCTATGTTTTCCAGGCCTTCAATCATTTTTGTTGCTCTTTGGATTTTCCCCAATTTGGTCATATCTCTTCTGAAATTTGGTGCTCAGAACTGGATAAAATGGTCGAGCTGAAGCTGGAGTAGAGTGAAAAAATTACTTCTTTCATCTCTTTTACAGCATTCTTGCTAATGCATCCCAGAATGATGTTTGTTTTTTTGGCAACAGTGGATGTCTACACTGCACCGCTTTTCGGGACTAATGGCCCTTATTCTGGAAAAACAATACTAGCATCCACACAGCAATTGCATTATTTTGAAAGAAAATCAAAATAATGGAGGGCTTTTTCTGACATTGGTAAACCTCGAGGAATAACACCTCTTCCGAAAAAGCTTCTTCAGAATAGGGTGTGTGTGGACGCTCCACTGCTGCTATGTCCTCACCAGGGCCATTCTAAAGTTATTTCTCCCCAGTGCCTCCTGGGGCTCTAAGTCGAGATAGCACATCCACATTAGGGGAGCCTGACTCGGACTAATTTCAAGGCTTCCCCATAGTGTGGACACTGTATTTTGAAAAAGCTTTTCTGGAAGATATCTTCTGAAAAAGCTTATTCTGAAAGTAACTTTCAGTGTAGATGTACCCAGTGTCTCACTGTTGAGTTATATTCATCGTGTAGTCCACTATGACCCCCAGATTTCTTTCTGCAGTACTCATTCCTAGGTAGTTATCTCCCCCATTCTGTATGTGTGCAGTTGATTTTGCCTTCCTATGTGGAGTACTTTACATTTGTACTTCTTGAATTTCATCCTGTTTATTTCAGACCATTTATCCAGTTTATCCAGATCATTTTGAATTTTATTCCTATCCTTCAAAGCAAACCTCTTCCAGCTTGGTATCATCTGTAAACTTTATTCATCTACTCTATATGCCATTATCTCAAACAATAATGAAGATATTGAACAGATATGGACATAGGAAAAAATCCTGTAGGAACCCACTTAATAAACCCTTTCAGTTTGACTGAAAATCACTGATAACTCCTTTCTCAGGAGTAATTTCCAACCAGCTATGCACCCACTTTATGCTAGCTCCTTCTAGGTTGTATTTCCCTAGTTTGTTTAGGAAAAAGTCATGCAAGTCAGTATCAAATGCCTTACTAAAATCTATATCTACTCCTTCCCCATCCCTATTCTAAAGTTGTGCCTGAAAGCAGAACTTGAAGCAATGTGACTGGCTGAGGTGAGTAAGATGCACTACTTATAGACCTGTCTAAATTTCCTAACTTCTTGCTATCTTCATACTGACTTGGAATATGGCACCTAAGTACAGGATGAAGAGATACAGTTTCTGAATACCCATTAATGACTATTTCTTGGAACAGATGTTCTGGAACAAACAAAAGAGGTAATTTTTGATTTAGTTCCAAGTTTCACATAGTAGCTCAGTAATAATCACCATAATGGCATTAAGTGTAACATGCTTGCAGAGTGGAATTACCCAAAGAAACTGCTCCTGAGAAAAAAGGGTGAGAGAAGGTAGGAATTTACAACTGTCCAAAGGTACCCTGAGGGAAGGGAGGACCTACTTCTGGAATACCCTGAAAAGGAGGTATTCCCTCAAAGAAGAGGCCTTTGGATTGTTGTTTTAGGAGGAAATCCTACCTTCCTTCTCCTCTTTTCTCAGGAGCTACAAGTAGCAGGTCTGGTTTCTTTTCTGGACAGGCTCCCAAATTATCTGTTCAAAAGAACTTGGTTTATTTGTGCTAGTTCTTCATGTTTTCTTTATGAACTACCCCTGAAGGGGTGGAACTCAGAACTAACCTGGTGAGAAGGCCAAGGTGTGAGAGGAGGCAACTGGTGTTATGAGAGGGTACATCTATACTGCAACACTATTTCAGGATACCAGAATATCCCGAAATAACTGTCCTGTGTCTTCACAGCATGCCCGTTATTTCAGGCTCACTATAACACTGTCCCTGTAAACCTCATTCCATGAGGAGTAAGGGATGTTTTGGCTGTACAGAGAGCACCAAAAGACGAAATAAGCTATTTCAAAATAGCTTTGAAAAAGATATGCAATTTGTGTAGCTCAAATTGTGTATCTTATTTTAAGTTACGGTGCAGTGTAGACGCACCCAGACAGGAAGAGAGCGAGAGAGAGAAATCTATACCTGGCATGCCTAGGCATGAAAAAATGCCACCTGATGAGCTGTCCTCTTCCATGCTAAGAACTGTGTACAAGAGAAGAGTGGTAGGAAGTCACCCAGGGAGAACAGTCTTAAGATGCTCCAGGGTGTCAGACATTTTTGTTGGCCTCACAAGACTCTGTGCTGGAGTCGATGGAGTAGAAGGACCAGGGATCCCCTACCAAAACCTGTGTTATAGGTCAAAGAGCCTATGTCCTGATCACATATGTCCCTACCTTGAATACTGTGCATAGCTCTGGTTATTCCATTGCAAATAAAAGATATATTAGACCTGGAAAAATGTATAGTGAAAGGCAACAAAATGATTTGGTATATGAAACAGATTCTATGTTAGTAGCCATGAAAAAGAGTGGGATCTCTTCAGCTATGTAAAGAAACAACTAAGGGGAATTTGATAGACATTTAAAATTATGGATGGTAAGGAAAAAAGGAATAACAAAGGGTTATTCACCCCTTCACAAAACACAAGAACCAGGGATCACCCAATAAAATTAATAGTTATCTGGTTCAAAATAAACATAAGCAAGTACTTCATCACACAGCACACAATAATCCTATGGAACTCAGTGACGGGGGATGCGGGAAAGGCCAAAAATATAATTGAGTTCAAATGAG
Source organism: Rafetus swinhoei (assembly GCA_019425775.1). NCBI lineage: Eukaryota > Metazoa > Chordata > Testudines > Trionychidae > Rafetus > Rafetus swinhoei. The sequence goes on along the minus strand of CM033424.1, from coordinate 29,326,730 downwards.
AATTATATAGGTTAATGGGAGTTAGGTCCAACAATGGCTATTAGTCAAGATCAGGGATGCAATCCCATGCTCTGAGTGTTCCTAAATCTGTTTGCCAGAAGCTGGGACTGGATGACAAGGTGGAACCCTCAATAATTACCCTAGTCTGTCCATTTCTTCTTCAATCTGACACCAACCACTGTTGGAAGACAGAATACTGGGCTAGATAGATCATTGATGTGACCCTTTATGGCTGTCATTATGATTTTACTTTCTTACGTTTGCCATTGGGAAGTTAGCCATACCAAGCTTAAATCAGAAAAAAAAAAAGATAATTACACGTTTTCCCAATATTTTTACCTGTCAAAAAAGTGATCAAATCATTGATTTTATGACCAAAACTTTTTGAATGCTACTGTATTCTTTAGGTCAAAGTATTATGAATCCATATCTTAAAACAATGCAAATAAAATTGTATCTTCAAATCATCTGAACCTTGATAATTTTTAGATTTATTTTTAGGGATCAAATTTATGTTAGATAACCTTGAAGAATGAGAAACAATTCAAAAACTACTAAAAATTGTTTGGGCTATGTCAGATGTAGCATTGTGTTATAATCATAGTCTGAAATTCTAGTAGCAGATCATGTGGGAACACATGCTCATCATGTGAAACAGACTGGACCAAATTCAGCCTTGGTATAAGCAATTATAACTAAAATCAGCAAGAGCTATGCAAAGTTATGCTATTTGGCCCACTGAGAACAACTCTTAAAGTACAGAGTTTAAACCTAAGGGTGTGTCTACACTGCACCCTCAGCTCAAAATAAGATACGTAATTTGCACTATGCAAATTATGTATCTTATTTCGATTCTTTTTAGAAATAGGCTATTTTGAAATTTGGCACATCTACACAGTGCCAAATTTCGAAATAAAACACTATTTTGAGACATCCCTTATCCCTCGTGCAATGAGGTTTACAGGGATGCCAAAATACCATGTCTGCTATATTTCACAATGGCGGACACATTCAAAAGACGCGGGGTAGCTATTTCAGGATACCTCTGATATCCCAAAATAGCATTGCAGTGTAAGCGTACCCTAAGTCTTTGATTGTCAAATGTAACTATATAGAGTCATAGAAAGGTTAGCTTTTGTATTGTCTAGACGTTTAAAAAAACAAAACACAACCCCTCCTTCTTTTTAACCTACTTCTGCTGTGATGTCTACAGATCACAGACATCTGCCTTTGGATATGCTGTAAACTGTATGTTTCTACTATGACTAGAGAGGGTACTTCCTTATGCAAACTAAACTGTATCTGCTGCCACGTTGTCCCCCACTGTACCCCACCTCCCATTAGTCTCTTCAGCCATCTGTTATCTTGTTATAATCAAAGACTGTGAGCTCTAAGGCAAGGACCATCTTTGTTTTAGTCCTCTGTAGTTTGCCTAGCACTTTTGAGTCTAATCCCTGATTGGGTCTCTGGACATTACCGCAATATAAATAATACAAAGATAATAATGGATTGTTCTGGTCTTTATCACCTTGGAAGGCTCCTTCAGTTTCCTGTGTAATGTAATTAAGCATTAGTGAAATCTCTATGTCCCCAAAGCAAACCTGAGGTATTTGTATTTAAACTACTATATTAATTCAGTCCAATTTATTTTTAATCTTCAATTCCTTTGTAGATTAAAGAATAAAAAATAATGAAAGTTGGTTGCCAAGGATATTTTTTAATGAATTATAAGCTTTCTTGTCATTAAGATAAAAAAAGAACAACTAGTGAATAAATAATGAAATAAAGTTTCATGTGTATATTGCTCATCATCCTTACATCTTAAAATGCTTTATTGGCTGATTCATGCCCCAGATATATTTCCATTGGCAATCATTATGAACTAACCTGGGATTTTACTAGGTGCAGGCAAAATTGACAAACATATCTTTATTTCAGTAAGCACTACTATAGAGCATTAAGTCCTAAGTATTGTATCATTTGGGAGACTTAACCATCTTCTTTAGGAACCGAATAACCAGAAGAGGTTTATGACCAATAGGCTATTACATGAAGATGCTCATTCATTCATTTATCCAACAGAAGGCTATGAGGTGACTTTATCATAGTCTTCATGTACCTATGTGGGGAAGAGATTGCTGATAGCAGATATCTCTTTAATCTAGCCAAAAAGGCACTGTGAGATCTGATGGTTGGAAGCAGGAAATGGATAAAGTCATAGTAGGTATAAACAACATAGGTCAAGGTAATTAATTAAGCATCAGAACAACTAACCTTGGGGCATTGTGGATTTTCATCATTTGCATTCTTCTTGTCAAGGCTGGATGTATTTCTCAAAGATACGTTATACCGCAGCAGTTCTTAACCAGGGGTCTGCAGCACCCTGGTGATCTTTAATTGATTTTAGGGGGCCATGGGAATATATGCCTGAAGCTCAGCACCATTAGCTTCAGCATCCTCATGGGCTGGAACTGGGAGTGGAGATACAAAGAAGCCCCAAATCCTGGCTCTTTCTCTGAGGATAAAGCCCCAAACCCTGGTGATCCTCACGGGTCTGAAGCCAGGAGCAGAGCTGTGGGGACCCCTAAGCCACAGAGCTCTCTGTGAGGCTCAAGCCCTTAGCCTCAGCAGTCCTTGCACAGCAAAATCTCCAAACACACCCCTCAGTTTGGCGCCCTGTGTCCCCTTTCTGTGGCTGAAGCTAAGGCCAGAAGACCCTCCACACACACATTTTGGCTAAAAACAAGCCTTAAGGAGCTCAGTTATCTCCCCCTCCTCCACTGACCCTTGGGGTTTTTATGTAGGTAGTGGTGGTATGTAGAGTATGTCCATACGACGAATCGGGGTGGCCACCCATGGCAGCTCTCCTATCCGTCCTATGGATAGGACCTGGGGGATTATCTGGGGTCCGGTGCAGCAACAGCAGAGGTCGCCCCCACCCCTGTATTCACCACAGTGGCAAGAGCCAGCCTGGGCCAGTAGCCTGCTCCACCATGTCATGCTGCCCTCCCAGTCTGCTGCGCTTCTTGGTGGCAAGAAACAGAACACACCAGCATCAGGACACTCCACTTCCTGCTGCTGCAGAGAAGCAGGGTGCAAATGACCAAGAGGGTAGCGCAGCACAAGTGAGATGACCCTTGTTGCCTCCGCAACAGACCCCCTGTAACCTCCTGTGCCACGTTGCTTAGGGGCACAGCAGGGTTGGTGGAGGGTTAGTGCAGACTTTGGAGGCATCCTACAGTTTTCTCCAAGTTAATGATCCTTATAATCTTAAACCATGATCCAGGCTTGTTTTCTTTTGAACGTCACTGGCAGATTCCAAACAATGGGTTTGATCCAACCAATAGAACCTTGCATGCTTACTCTAGCAGTATACTGTCATTATTCTCATAGTGCTGAAGATTTCTATTGCTATTGCTATCAGAGGCCAGGTTGCTATGCTTCAAGATGAGTTTAGGGCTAGAAATAAGGGTAAGTACCACCAAACCTGGATGGTAATACTCAAGCACTAAAGATATTTCCATTTTGCAGTTGGTGGTGGCCTGATCTGCAACTCTTCTGCTAAAAAAGCTTAACTGTGTGTCAGAGAGGGGTGTTAAATCACAACCTTGGGCCATTCTTTCAAGAATGATTATTGTTTGCTTCTCAAGTTTCCTCTTAGAATACTGAAGGTCTCAGCTGGACCTGACTGTAGTGGTAGCAATCCCTTCTGGCAAACCATTCTCTTAGGGTATGTCTAGACTACACGCCTCTTTTGAAAAAGAGCGTCTAGATTGCACTAAGAGGATTGAAAAAGCGATCTGCTTTTTCGGAAAAGAGCATCCAGACTGCCTGGACGCTCTGTCAAAAAAAGGGCACCTGGAAGCACTTCTGCCAGGGACACCAGTTCAGACTGGTGGGACCATCTTGTTAGGGAGCAGTGGGACGACGAGGCTTGGCTCCGAAACTTCCGTATGTGGAAGTCCACATTCCAGGAGCTGTGCGCCTGGCTCTCCCCTGCCCTACAACACCAGGACACCCACTTGCGGCCCGCCATCCCCATGGAGAAGCGGGTTGCTATTTCCCTCTGGAAGCTTGCCACCCCCGACAACTACCGCTCGGTGGGACACCAGTTTGGCGTAGGGAGGTCTACTGTAGGGGCTGTCTTGATGGAGGTAAGTCACTCTCTGGGGACAGTCCATGGGGGTGTGTGGATAAGGCGGATGGTCAGGACCAGGCAGAGGGAATGGGGGATGGGGTGGGAGTGGTAGAAGCCCTCCTGGACTCACCCTGTTGTGGTGCGGGGGGGGAGGAAGGGTTGCCTGAGGGGGGGTTCTTGGGGTCTGCGAGGGGAGGGAGAGGGGAGCACCTCTCATCAGCTCAGGCAACTCCTCTAATTTCCTGTTATGTGTGTTTCTATTTGTTCCTTTCTGCAGGTGGTGACGGCCATCAATTCGGACCTGCTTCACAGGACTGTCCGCCTCGGAGACCTGGAGACCATCGTGGCCGGATTTACAGGGCTAGGATTTCTGAACTGTGGTGGAGCACTCTATGGGACTCACATCCCGATCCGTGCACCGCCCCATCAAGCAGCCCAGTACATTAACAGAAAGGGCTACTTTTCCATGGTGCTGCAGGCCCTGGTCAACCACCGGGGATAATTCACAGACATTTGTGTCGGGTGGTCAGGCCAGGCACACGATGCCCGCATCTTCCGGAACTCATACCTGTACCGCAGGCTGCATGCTGGGACATTCTTTCCGGAGTGAAACTTTGCAGTCAGGGATGTGCAGATGCCTATGTGCATCATGGCCGATGCGGCGTACCCCCTTATGCCCTGGCTCATGAAGCCGTTCACTAGACACCTGGATGCGAGCAGGGAACTGTTTAAGTCCCACCTGAATCGGGCTCGCTTCCAGGTAGAGTGCGCCTTTGGCTGTCTGAAGGGCAGGTTTAGATGCCTGCTCACTTGGCTGGACATGGGGGAACACAACATCCCGGAAGTGGTTGCTTCCTGTTGTGTGCTGCACAACCTGGTGGAGAGGAAAGAGGATGCCTTCCTCCCAGGGTGGTGGACATGGGGCTGATGTGGAGGGGAGGCAGTTTGAGCAGCCCCAGACAGCTGCCATCTGCCAAGCCCACCAGTTGGGATTACGCAGTCGGGAAGCCCTGATGGAGAGATTCTCCCAAGGAGCCCGATGAGTTTCCCCAGGGCCTTCCAAATGTGGATGTGCCCCATGCCCCCAGTGCCTTCCCCCCAAAACCCATCCCTGCCCCATGTTGTACACATTCACACAGAGAACAGAGACAGGTGTGCTTGACAAAATGCTTACAGTTTATTGCACTGTTGTATGTTACAAAACCTATATAAATGTTTTGTAAAGAAAAATAAACTTTTTGTTAACAAAGTAAAGTGCTTCCCTTACTGACTCTCACAGGTGGGAAGGTGGCTGTAAACCTGGAAGGGGGAAGGGAGGCTCAGGGCTGAGGGTGCCACCTGGATGAAGACCTCCTGCCACCTCGGATGCAGGAGCCTGCTCAGAGACAGCCGTGCATGTGGACTGGGACAATAGGGGGGCTAGGCAGGAGGTGGGGCCGCACCTGGGTCTGGGAAGGGGGGGCAAATTGCAGTGTGCTGCTGGACAAACTTGTCCAGCAAGTGACTGCGCCACTCTGCCTCTGCCTGCATCCTCTGTGTGATTGTCTCCTGCATCCCTTGCAGGACCAAGATGTGCTGGCGCATCAGGTTCAAGTATGTGCATCAATGCCGACCGGTTCCATGCAGCCGTCTGGGTGGTGGGACAGGTGTGGCGCTCCCCTCCTGGACAGCTGGTCTGGCTGTGGCGAACAAGAGGGAAAAGTCATCAGTCATGCATGCTCACACTTTCCCTGAGGGCATGCCCTCCTTCTCAGCAGTCAGTGCCTGTCCTAAAGTCAGGGGATGCTCATGTGGTCTCAGCAAGGCATGGTGTGGCCTGGCCAGCAGCCACGGCCTCCCTGGAGCCCAGAAGGTGTGCAGCCCCCAACCCCCTCCCACACACACACACCATGGCCAAGCCGCACAGACAAGTGTCAGGCCACAACTGGGGTTCCCACAGGTTGCTAAGAGGCCTGAAGCTGTGTGGCAATCCCAGGGTCCCCAACCCATGTCTGCACCTGGCATCACTGTCTGCAGGAGCAGGTGGTGCTTCGCACCCATGCGGGTGCAGGGGTAGGATGGCCCTCCCTGCGGTCGGCCATGTATGGGGGCCCCCCCAGCCTATGATCAGCATGACACATCACAGTACTGCACCATCCACTTTGCTCCTACCTCCCCTGCCCTGTGCGTGTTGGACCTTCATAGCACTCACCTGATGTTCCCTCCCCGGTGTCCCAAGTTGTCTGGGAGGCCTCCTGCGTCTGGGTGTCTGGCTCCAGGGTGAGGGTCACTGTGCTCCTGGTGTCCTCCTCCTCCTCGTCTTGAAGCTACTGGTCCTCTGGGGTGTCATCCTAGAGCTGAGGCCGCTGCTGCACAGGGGTCTCCATCCCAGACTCCACTACCTTCTCTGGAGACAGGGGTTCCCCTACCCCCAGGATCCAGTCCAGGTCCTCATAGTATGCACAATAGTGTGCTGTTTCCCCAGAGCAGGAGCTGTGCTCATGCACCTTAACATACCCCTGCTGCAGCTCCTTGACCTTTGCTCTGACCTGGTCTAGTGTGCGGGGATGGTGGCCTTTTTTGGCAAGGCCATCAGCCATTCTCCCATAAATGTCTGCATTCCTCCTCCTGGACTGCGGGGCCTGAAGAGACTCTTCCTCGGACCAGAGCTCCGAGGGCTTTGATCTTGGGCCCAGACCAGGAGGGTGCCCGGCGTTTTGTGCCCCTGGATTGCTGCGGGGATGTGTCCCTGGAAGGACCAGGGGAGTCTCGGGGAGCTTGTCCCTTGGACATGGCTCTGAGTGGGCCTTCCAGCAAGAGCCAAGCAGTCAGGGTCCTGGTTGGAGCTGGTTTCCTGCCACAATGCTACTCCTGGGTACCTGTGCCTTTAAAAGATGGCTACAGGCAGGAACAATAGAGGTGAAAGGTCTGGCAGGAGTGTCCACCAGGGCTTCTTCCTGGAGGCCTTTATTTTCGAAAAAAAACTTCCCCGCGTCCACACATACCTTTTTTCAACAGATCTCTGTCAAAAATAGCATTATTCCTTGTAAAATGAGGTTTACCACCGTCGACAAAACCGCTGCATTCTTTCAATTTACTGTCGACAGAACGTGGTGGCAGTCTATATGCAGGTAAAGATTTTTCGAAGAAAGGCTACTTTTTTTGAAAAATCCCTGTAGTCTAGACACACCCCTAGAGTCTGTGCCTTTCATCGCTGCTGCAAAACATTTGACTGCAGGACCCAGAGAAAGTACAAGTCCTCAGAAGATGGGAAACGAGAAAGACAAGAAAAGACTTATTACACTTTAAGTGCTTGGAATTAGTGCTGTATCAGGGCAGTGGCTTTGGATGGTTAGGGTATCTATGCTGTTTTTTGGCTTGGCTATGCACAGTGCTGTCATTCTAATGACTCCTTTATTGCTTTTCTCCCCCTTAGTATATGTCTTGAGACGGCTTCCGTAATGTAGGCTGCTTTCCTGCCAAGAAAGAACATGTGCATCTTTTCTCACCTCCTTTTTTTCTTTCTCTCTCGTGTGTGTGTGTATTTGTAGAGCACCTAGCACAATGGGATACTGGTGTATAACTAGAAATCCTAGCCCCCACATTCTTAAAAAAATAAATAATCTAGTATCTCTTTTTTTTGCTTTTGCTTTCTACTTTAACATATTTTCCACTAATTTTACAAAGATTGCTCAGGAAATCTGTCCGTTCTTGTTCTTGTTTTGTGTAGACAGAGCCAAATTTCAAAATAAGGCACTATTCTGACAAATCCCTTAACCCTCATGGAACGAGGGCTACAGGGATGCTGGAATAGTGCACCCGCTATTTCAGGAAATAGCAGGAGCATTTAAAGATGCAGTGTTGCTATTTTGGAATACTTCCGGTATCTTGAAATAGTGCCACAGTCTAGATATACCCTAATACTCTTACTGCATAGAAGAAACAAGAGAGGAATGAATGCTGCAGAAGGATACTGTTTGTAGGGAAGGGAAGATAGCCTGGGCAACTAGTATGTCTAGAACAATAATCAACTTTATTTTTGTACAAAACACATTGTTAGAATTAAGTAATGCACAGTTTGCACCACTTACATACATCTTGACAACTGTCTGTTCTTGTGTAGTTTTCTTAAACGATGGATAAAGTACTCGATGCCCAACTCTTTTACTGAAGAAAAGTAATTAACTTGAAAATAGACTTTTCTCACAGCATGCATTCTCCCAGTCTTCATATTGAATACTATAGAAAAGTTGCATCATATCTCACAAAAACAAATAGTTCCAGAAGGAATACATTGTATTAAAAACAATTACTAAGGTGAAGAAAACATATCTCTTATTATTTATCATCATCATCATTGTCATTGTCATAGTCATCATCATTGTTTTGTTTTATTTTATTTATATTACAGCAGATTAGAGTACACAACAAAGGTCAGGAAGCACTGCCCTTTTATACTAGGGCAGTGCTAAAACTGACAGTCTTAGTATTGTGATTGGAAAACCGGAAGACCATTGTATTTCAAGGAGTTAGTGAATCTTCCCAGTTCTTATGTCTGCAAACTAGAAAACAGGCTTTGGCCTGCTGTTAGCAAGGAAAATTCCCAGCTAGCTAGCTCGTTAGAGATATAGGCCATGCCCAGCATGGCTGAGTTCACCGCATAGTTTAGTTAAGCTTTGGGGTAAACAAGCCTGTTTGTGGGAATCTTCTCACAGGCAGGTGGTTGTTTTTGTTTTTTTCTTCCTCTGCACATAGTTAGTTGCTGCTTCTAGAATTTTGTGTACAGGCTATATATCGTTTAATTTTGCCAACAGCCTTTGGACTTCCTGAAGGACCTGGAATTGTACAGAGGTGACTTTCAGACATAGCCCAGGAGTCCATCCTTTGCTGAGTTGGAGTCCCCAGAAAGCCAAAGGGATATTGTATGCTTTCTCTTGTTTTCTTTTCACATCACCTGTAATCTTCTTACAAATATTTTAGAAAGTTTGTTTGTCCCAAAAGATCTCCAAAACGGTAAGAGCTAGAAACACAAAATTTCGAGTGAATACTACTGATTTCCTAACTTAAATAACTGGATTGGTAATATATTGAAATTGGTTCCCCAAGAGTCCCAATAGGGCCCACTGATAATTAGCTTTTAGTAGCACTTGATCATAGGCATTTGCTGGACTCTTCTGTTAAGCGTGGCACATAAACTGCAACTACGAGATCCTTTCCCTCTGGCTACGAACTAAGTAGTTCATCTGTTGTCCACTAGGCTTCTCTCAATTCTCTTTCTTTTATTTTATCACACAAAAATGCGTATTGTAATCAATATTTCAAAAAATTGGCTTTGGTGATTATAGGCTATAACACACAAAAATCTTACCAAAAATATAGGCTGAAAACATCATAATTCCTGTGGAAAATACTGTTCTTTTAACTGTAATAATTGGATGAATGTAATTGTGAAATCGATATCCCCAATCTTCTAAATAGGGAGCTCCATTTCCACATGAAACATACTTGGGACTGTTCAATTCTTGCAAGTGAACATACGTGCATTTTGTTACAATTTTTGGTACACTAGCTATGTTAATTTCTTAAAGTAATATGATAAAAGAATAAGTGTAACCCTTTTGCTGGGTAGGCCCGGCAGCAACCAGAGCTGAGTTCAATATCTAGGGGTCCATCTCACACAGAACCGGCTCGAGCCCCCACCCAGTAACCTGGGAAATTCAAACACTCCTGGGCGCCTCTGAGAGGCAATGCTTCCCCACTCGCAAGCACAGAGTCTGAGTGTAGGAAAGAAACATGTAATGAAACAGAGAGAGAAGTCATACGGCATTAACTTGGGAAAATACCACAAACAGAGTTCATAGCCCAAACATGAGCTAAGGCCCGCCCCCCCAGCGAAGAATCACCCGAAGTCCCAAAGTCCGACACCCCAAAAGTCTCTGTCCTTGGTCTGTGCCGCCCAGAGTCCAAAAGTTCACCTCCAGGGTTTTACCTCCCAACCTGGGTGGAAATGGGGGCAGAGGGATAGATAGGGGCACCTTACGTGGTCCGAGGCTGACGGCCCCACTTCTCGATAGGGTTCTGCTGCAGTCTTTAACGCGAGCCACTCTGCCACGTTCCACCAGCTGTATCGTTGCACTCCACCAGACGTTCCGCTGGTCACCTGCCGCCACTCCGCTGGTCACCTGCCACCGCTCCTACCAGCCGCGCTGCGCCGCTGGTCACCTGCCACCGCTCCCACCGGCTGCCTGTCAGTCATTCCCACTAGCCACTCCGCTGGCCGCCGCCGCTCCTACCGGCTGCCCACCACGTTGCTGGCTGCAATGGGTCTGGCTCCTAGCCAAACCAGTGATTTCAGCTCTTAGTGATTTCAACTCTTTAGCCATGACCTAGACTGACAAAGGATTCCACCTTCCACTGGACTAGCAAAAAGACTCCTCATGGAGTCTGCTTTAGGTCTGTCCTTAAAACAAAGGGGGAAAGGGGCAGGTTGGGCCAGTCTTACAGCTCACACCTGGCAGGTGTGAAGCAGGCTGACTCAAGCCCTTTAGCCCTCCCCCCCCCCAGCTCAGTTCACTCAACTCTGGAAGGGGGGAGGCTTGTTCCTCGGAGACCTCTTACAATGATGGTGTCTCTCCTGAAAGCACTGGTGTCATGTTTTACAGTTCCCACATTTAGGGGTAGCATGATTTGTGACCCCCACAACAGCCCCAAATTATTTACAATACAACACATTCCATTCCAACACTGATCCTCCATCAGCCCTGGCTGAATTGGATTTACATAGCCACACCTCAGATTCCTTCCCGCTCCTGGCATGAGCTGTATTTACATATCAACAGTTAACAGTTAATTATCTTGCAGAGCTAAACAATTGGAGTGGGCACACCCACGCCCAGGGCAGCTCTCTCCTTTTAGCTGGCTGACAGCAAGCAGCAGTTCAGCCCCTGCTTACATAAGTATTTCCAATAAAATATGTTATGTTAAAGTAATTTACATAGTTCATTCACCACACCTTTTGTTATCAAGAAATGAGTTAAATGTAAATGCATTTTGTAAGCATATCACTAGCTATGTTAATTTCTTAAAGTAATATATAAGAGAAAAGTATTTCCAATAAAATATGCTATGTTATTGTAATTGACATAGTTCACACCTTTTACTATATTTTCCCTGGGCGAGGCCGGGTATTTCTGCTAGTATCTAATAAACCAGGGGTGGCCAACCCATTTAACAAAGAGAGCGAAAACAGCAGCAAAAAACATGCGAAGAGCTGCACAAAAAAAAAAAAAAAAAAAAGGCCCCCAGAACAGAACTGTCAAGCAAAAACAACAACAACAAAAATTTTTAAAAGGAGGCTGCCCCTTTAAGATGGCCACCATCTTGGGTGCCATTTTTAAAACCCCACAGCTCCAACCTGGTAAGCACAGGGAAGCCAAGGGCTGGGGGGAGCCAGCGGGGGGGAGGGGCCATTTGTGGGAGCATAGGAGTGGCTTCGTGAGCCACACTTTTGGGGGGCAAGAGCCGCATGTGGCTTGAGAGTTGCAGGTTGGCCACGGCTGTAATAAACCTTGCATTTATTCGCATTTAGTGATTTGTGTCTTCTTGGTCACCCTCCAAACCTGAGACCAGCATAGATACTCTAACCATCCAAAGCCACTTAAGTTTGACTAACAAAAATTAGGGTGCAGACTTGCCTACCATCATTGGCTAGTGAAAATAAGTGAGTAGCATTTGAATCTCATGTTGTGGTGAGTAAGACAGGACTGCAAACAATGGACTCAATAATAATATATTTGTAAAACCTTCCATGGAACGTGATCAAACTCTCTTTCAGCACTGAGTAAAAATATCCGGGTTTCCTGGTAGAATGAATTCACTTTTAAATATTATACTGAATAGATGAGAAGGGGATAATCATGAATTCATTTTTGTCTTGATCTACCAGAAGAAGTGTCAAGAGTTTTAGTTACCATATTTAGATCTGAATTGAATAGGGTTAGGAGCCTATATCATGAGGAGTTATCAACTGAAGGAACTGTCAGAGACATTCAAATTTCATGAACTCAAATCATCCTCTTTTTTTATGGTTAGTTGGAAGGGAAGTCTCAAAATTCTCTAATGTTGCAACAGGAGGTTGGGATGGAAAAGGTCAGTAACTCCTGATGTACACAATGCAAAGTTCAGAAGGCTGTTACCTTTATCCAGTCCAGAAATAATGTAATATAATATTTAGAACATCAATACAAAATGGCAGCCAAATGTTAACTAGGACTCCAGATTGTTGTAGAAGCCTTCCAAATATTTGTGCTCTACTGGTGCCTTGGTAAATCAGATGTCATTTCATCTTGCAGGTGACAGGTTTATCTAGGGATATTTTTGGTGTGCTGAGTAATGTCACTGAACCTCTCATGGTAATTCATCTGCTTATGCTCTTCAATCTACTGTTTCTCTTCCAAATAGAGTCTTCATAGAATGTTTACACTTTATTAGCAACTCAAATGGCAGTACTCAGAAACCATGGTGCTTAGACGGCATAAAGACTTTGTGCCCAGTTCTCTCTGAATTTCCCAGGTCTGACTCAGCTATTGAAGTTCCTGAGGTTATAATAAGTGTAAAAAACACTCAGTGATTAGAGAATCAGAATTATTGCCTGAAAAAAGCCAGGAGGACTTAACAGGCATAGTGCCATACCATTATTTAATTATTTAGTAAGTTTAGGTTTGGAGTTATCTGACAAATTTGTCAAAGCAATATATTTTAAAGAAGAAATTATGATTTATTCCACTCACATTTGAGAGCTAAATCATACACCAATATTTTTCCTCTAAGGGTTTGTGTTTGTGTGTGAAACTGAGGTTGATTTTGACTTTTTTCTGTATTTGACTATAGCTTTTTCAGTTTTCCTAATTTTTTGTTCCAACGATTCAAGGTCAACAGGGATATCTTTCTTTAAAGCAGGGCAGTCAGAAACTATATGCCCTCTGAGTACTGGTTTTTTTTTTTTTCACAACCTGTCAATGTTGCCAAAATTGTTCCCAACAGTAGGACAAGAATTTATGAAAACATGAAATGAACTGGAAGAACTAGCATTCTTCAGAGTGTGTAGGTTTCACAGGATGGACTGAACAAAGAAAAAAGGTCTATCTCTATAGTTATTTTTAAGGCACTTTTTATGGCTACCTGTCTTTCATATACAGCCTGTGTGTTCAGCTTATTGATGCAAAATAGGATAAATGACTATTTTAAAGGAGAAGTGCCATAAAATACACACACTAATGTGTTCTTTCATTACAAAGATTGTGTTGCTATTTTCAATCATAGATGAACAAAGACAAATTCCATGTTCTGACTGTGTTAAGAAGTGAAACATGAATAAAAAGAGTCAGTAGATGTATTTTAATCTTCAAAGATGATGTGTGTCCATATTGCCGGCAAGAGTGAGTCTCAGGTCCGACACTGGGTTCTCAAAGTACAAAGACATGCTACACAGGTGAAACAAAAGATAGAACTACGTAGCACTTTAAAGACTAACAAGATGGTTTATTAGGTGATGAGCTTTCGTGGGCCAAACTCACTTCCTCAGATCAATATGTAGAAGAAAATCGGCACAACCATATATACCAAAGTGATATGGTATATATATGGTATGATATATATGGTATATATCACAAAGTGATATATGGTTGTGCCGATTTTCTTCCACATATTGATCTGAGGAAGTGGGTCTGGTCCACGAAAGCTCATCACCTAATAAACCATCTTGTTAGTCTTTAAAGTGCTATATAGTTCTGTCTTTTGTTTCAGCTTCACCAGACTAACACGGCTGCATCTCTATCACTTTGCTACACAGGTATCTGTCAAACACAAGCAGTTTATTTCCTGACAGCTATGAGCTGTGCCCCTTAACTAAAAGAACAACATGATAGGAAAAGCGGCATTTCTTACATCCCTTCTGCTAGCCGGGGAGCCCATTTCGGCTGCAGATGAAGTGGGAGACTGTCTCAGCTTTCGAGGCGCCGGTACCCAAAGCCAATTGGTGAGGTCCAAATTGCTGTGCTCTGGTGCAGCTTTAAATGCCGTGTCTCTACCTTGTTTGTGGCAGTTTGGAAATATCTGGGGGTTACTCATTGCTCATTACAGCATGGCTCAGCTGTACTGCTTGTCTTTTGACTTTGTTTACATGATCAGTATGTTTAGGTAAACAAGATTGTTATGTTCCCGCCTTTATCTACTATTCGTTCTTGGTACAATGGTGTATGTTCCTAGAGGCTTGCTTCTGGCTCATCAGTAGTAGAGGGGGGTGGTGGAATGCAGGCCTCACCCACCCCTATACTTCACAGGTATAGAGTTCTTCCGCAATTGACCGCTACATTCCACCCCTTGGGGTGGGGCACTGCACCTCACCCCGGTATGCCCCTTAATTAGGGTGTCAGTCGTTCGAGGATGACCTGGTGTTTTATTTGTTGCATTTTGGTAAGGGTGTGGATCTGAACCCACACTGCTTGCCATTTTGGCCGGAGGGAAAGAGTCCAATTTGGGGGAAACATTTTAGCCAAAACCTCAGATTGCTGATACACTGGCTTGGCATAAATGTGGCCACCAGCTTCTAGGGCAGAGGCATTGCACCTGCATTCACTGACGGGGGGTAAACTGGGTGTCTGGTCACTCCAGGTAACAGGTGTGTAGATACCACACATAAGCACCCCACATGATTAGTGAGTACCACAGTGGTCTGATTGAATATACCATCCATAATACACTCCCTCACTGTATCAATTTCTATTCCACAAGGATCCAGTATGTGGTGTTTAAAGGAACACATCCATTCATTCCAGGGCGTTTACACAAGCATGCCTCTCTTTGGATGTCAGTCTCCAGCTCCCGATTAGCTCACAAGCTTGGATCCTGGGACGAGCCCCCCATATTCTGATCGGGATGCGTAAGAGTGATAACGGTGTTTTCCTGATAGGTGATAGTTGTGGTCCATAGGTGTTTGTCTGGGGGTATAAAGCAAAAACAAAACAAAGAAATATATGCAGCAGCAATTGTTTATAATATGTTTTTGGTAAATTAGCAAGTTGGGCTCGTGAAAGGGGGCATTGTTTCCCTAGCAACAATTTGTGGCTGGCCTTAAGAGGGCAGCTGGGTGTCTCTTTCCCATGCAGACTGGGGCACCTCACAGGGCCGTAAACTTGAGTGTATATGTGAAATTCCTAACAGTGGTATCCAATTACAGCTTTCTGTTTGGTGTTGTGCTGCCTAGCTTATAAGCAGACAGGGCTGCTTTTCTGTGTCCATCCTGTTTTCTTCAAGCTTCCTGTTATCTGTTTTGACTTCAGCTAGGCCTGCTAGGCCTTGTCTCTTTGCTCCAACTGAATAGCAAGTTTTTGGGGGGACAGCTTAGCCACAGACCATAGTTTAAGGTTTTACCTATATATCAAAGGACTACTGGCTACAGTGGGTTAAAAACCTGTTCCTACATTCCTTTTTCTTAACCGAGGGTTCTTTAACCCAACAGGTTAAATACAGCAATTTTAATGTTTGTAGCTTATTTTGGAACCATTGGTAGAGCACTGGTACCAGTAGGAATGTTATAATTGATACACCCCACATAATTTGGCAAAACAACACCCAAATTCAGTCCTAGGGTATTCCATCCTCGAGATAGCACTGCCCATGACTATAGCTTTAACCTCCACTGCCTGGTTTAGGGCCTTGGAATACTTGGTATTAGCCTGGTCCACGGTTTCCCCTACACGGTTTCCCCTATCTGAGTGTACCTCAGTCGGCCTTCCCGAATGTGTCTCTGGGCCTCGGCCACCAACTCCTCGAACTTCGCCTGTAGGGCCAATAGGCCCTCCTCTAGGTACTTACTGCCGTAGTGCCATTCCAGATCCCATGTTAGGTTACCCGTCATTGGTGAAGTACAGTAGAGCTGCGCCCCGTCAATGGTCAGTGTTGCCCTGCAAGGGACTGTCATACACACGGATAGGTGTGTTGAGGGGCAGGGTTTTCCACTCGATGGAGTGGTTCTGGGCAGTCACATAGCAGTAGGTACCATTTATTTGGACCAACTCTGCATGTGTTAGTTTCTTGGTAACAGCCACTTCGAACCTAGACAGATTAATTAAAGCGTTATATGGACATGTACATAGAATCTCTTTGTTAGAATGGGTGCAACAATCACTGGGGTACAGTGCCTTTCCAGTGACTTCAGAGTATGCCACACCTTTTATTCTGGTAACGTGACCTCGCCTTAACACTAGCAGGGAGATCACCATTCTCACTAGTTGAGTGTGAGGGATGCCCATGGGTGCTCGCCCATGTTGTGTGCCAGGTGCTAGAAGGGTAAAGATCATGTTATGGCCCGTCCATATTGGCCTTTGTATTCTCATGGATTCTCTGTTTCCCCATTACCACAGAGGAGTTTTGGGGAGATGGGGGTCTCACCACTGCCATAAGGGCTGGGTGGATTCGGCCATCTAAAAGATCTGTTACAATTCCTTGTGTGCTGATAGCTAGAGCTTACCCCATTCTTACCTTGTTCCTGAGAACTCGATTAATCGTTCTCAGCTAAAGGCACTTCAACATGGGCCACTGCTTCACAAAGATTTGCCATGCTTCCGGGGTGACCTCTGTCTGTGCTTTAAGTGGGAGGCCTCATCCGGAGTCAGCAAGCCCGACTTCCATGGCCACTATGCCGTTGTAATTAACGCATGAATCCATTTGGTGGAATCATTGGTGAAATGCTCAGCTGGCAAAAATTGATATAGCTGCATGGAAGTATGGACAAGTTACTCCAATTTACTCACTAATAAAAAGTTTTATAGTTTGGGTCAGAGGAACTTTTTTTTTAACTGTAAAATGTTTATAATATTTGTTCTATGAGCTCCAAAGCCAACCCATATATAGATATAGATATAGATATAGATATAGATATCGCAATCCATTCAGTTTCTTGGCATATTACACATAACGAACAAACAATACAAGTATGTGAGTAAGATCTTTATAATAAAGCATCATAAAAATTTCTTTTTCAAATAAGCCTTTTCCTATGGCACTACAGTAATTAAAAGAGAGAGACAAAGACAGAGAGAAAGAGAGAGAGAGAAAGAAAATCAACAGAAGCTGAAGGCTTCTTCTTACACATATGGGAATTAACATTTTCATCATCTTTCTCAAAACATTAATGAATTTTTGAACTGAACTAGAAAATGCACTATTGTCTATTCCATTACTTTCCATTTTACATATTCGAAAGCTAGAAATGCTGATGAATGTTGGTGGTACATTTGTCAAGGGGGCCTAGGAGCATGTTCACTCAGTAAAAGTTGTCTCTTCACCTTATGTGTATCCAAGAAGTAAACAATAAATATTTGATGTCACTTTCTTACAGGGAATATGCTATATTTGTCTCTTGGTTTTGTAAATGTTCTTCTCACTTAAATCACTGCCCTGGTGCAAATTTAAAGTTTTCCTTTTATTGGAATAACTTCTAAAGAGGCCTGCCATGTTAAGAAAGGCAGCCTGCATGTTTTTGGAAGGCCTGATGGAGGTGCTGGTCTCTTTCCTGCATGTGAGTATTAATTTTGAAAGCTAAAAGTTATATTTTGTTGGTATGAGAGGGTAAGTCTACACAGCACTTTTATTTTGAAATAAGCTATTCTCGAAATAGCCTATTTCGAAATAGCACGTCTACACTGCATGAAAGACTCAAAATAACTTTGAGGCAGGCTTCCCTAATGTAGATGTGCTATCTTGATTTAGAGCCCCAGGAGGCACTAGAGAGGAATAACTTAGAATGGCCCTGGTGAGGGGCAATTTTGAAATAGCAGCAGTGAAACATTTACACACACCTTATTTCAAAATCGCTATTTCAGAAATAGGCATTATTCCTCATAGAATGAGGTTTACAGAAGTCGGAATAAGCTGTTCATTATTTCAAAATTATTTCAAAATAACAGAATTGCTGTGCAGATGCTTGCACTGTTATTTTGGAATAATGGCTGTTATTCTGAAATAACGCTGCTGTGTAGATGCACCCAGAGATTAGGGGAAAACCTACCTTCAGAGGAATTTTTCTGAATATCTCACCTAGCCCATGGTAGGTAACCTATCACAGGGAGCAAATTGCACTTTATACATCAGTCTCTTTCTACTTGTACTTGAACTTTCTTGTGTACTTTCTATAGTACTTTCATGATACTATATGGCAGTATATTCCTTCCAGTTAATCTCTGATTTTCACATGGACAGTTAGTTGGAACTTCCCATTACTCCCATTCTGTACTCTTCAGAAACCTATAAATGCAGCTATTTCACACTCCTAAAATGTTACGCCCTCTGATGTGAGTATAGAAAATTCTATATTATTGCAGCATTTCAGGTGAGATCGAGCTGGTCTCATATCTGGACCTGTAAGCAGCCAGGCAGCAAATACCTCCATGCTGCAATTCAGTGGCAGCTGTCTTCAGCTCATGCGCTGCTATACATAACTCACTGCAGACACAGACCATGGGAAGTCCAACCTGAAGGACTCTTGACTAGCTCCTCACAGTACACCTAGAAGTGTCCAGGCACTAATGTGGACCTCCTGTAGTTGCCTCCTGTAGTGGAACGAGGTGTACCGGTAGTTCGAATTAGAGATCCTAATTCGAACTACCTACTCCGTGCCGCGTGTAGCCGCGGGCACGGAGTTCGGACTAAGGGACATTTTAAAATGGCGGAGCCTGGGAAGATGCAAATGAAGCCCGGGATATTTAAATCCCGGGCTTCATTTGCAACTTCGAATGCCTACATTAGCCTCCCTAGTTCGAACTAGGGGGCTAGTGTGGACATACCCTTATTAACTGAAAAGAGGGGAAAAACAAAATAAAATAAATTAAATTGATAAGAAATAGTATGGCACCATAGACCATAACAGTAAGATATATATGTTAGCAAATAAGAATATAATTAAGAAATAAGGTGACAATATATAGTTTAACAAGTCTGGTAATTTCAAGGAGGTGATCCATGTTGGGACACAGCCAAGAGACAGGAAGGTAGTTATTTTGTTCTGTTGGGAGGCAGGATGTGGACTGAGATTAGGTAAAGGTCATTCCAAAACCTGAAGGGAAGTGTCAGTCAAACATGGCACAGGTTTTCAATCAGGTACAGCTTTGATTGATTTAAGAGTTCAGCCAATATGATTGGCTCATAGGAACAGACCCCAGTCAGGAGAGGCTTAAAAATGAAAAGGTCAAAATCAGTATATAAGGCAAATAGCTGACAGCTGGAGAAGAAGGGAGCTAAGAAAAGAGCTGAAATCACTGAAGAAAAAAGAAACTGTGGCAAAGCAACAGCTAAAATTTAGCGATCAAAGAGCAAAAGTGCCATAGACATCTCAGAGGGAAAGAAGACTGTGGAGAAGAAAGCCTGACAACCAAAATATAAGGAACCAGTTGGACCTATGAGCGGGTATGCCTGAGAAAATAAATTTGATGTTTGTGTTTTTATGTTTGTTATTATGTTTACAGTTTTAATGGTCAGCAAGAGCTTGCTATCAGCATTCTACATGTGACTGATCACTGCATGTAGAATGTAACTACTTAAATCTATTTCCAGCTGTATAGCATTGCAGTATTGGAGACTTTGATACGCATACCTGTGCTAATGTGATTTGTGTTTCTTTTCTTGACACATGCTTTTAAGGTTTATTGTATCGGGGAATATAGGTAAATTGAATAAAGATAAATTTGTTTTTCCAAGAATGATGTCTGAATGTCAATCCTTCGATCAGAAGGCAGTATCCATTTCCTCCCAATGCTTAAGAGAGTTAATCTATCCCACGGAAACTTTCCAAGGATGAGAAGGAAACCGTTAGTAAAACCATAATAATTCCTTTAGGACAGGCCACCCCATTTCACCTACCCAAAAACACAAATTGAAAAGTGGTTTGCTGAAATAGGCAAGCCATTGCGAGGGTGCCTGGAGTCAGACTCTGATGGTTAGAATCGACCTTGACCTTGTGCACAAACTCCTCCATTACTCTCAGGTTTAGGTTTGATCTTGTTCTGACACTTGATTTCAACTTTCCATGCCAGAATCCTGGACAATCTTAACTTGTGGTAAAAATCTACCCAGAGGAAATATGTAAGCAGCAGGCCACTGCCTTCCCAGCATGTCCTAACAGGTAATAGAGACACCTGAAATGGTTAACTGTTCCCAGCAAGTTCCCCACACTTTGAGCCCAAGTCTTACAGCTTGTAGTAGATAATCAAGATCATGAAAACATGTCAGTGTGAACCCAACTTATACAGCATGATGCAGGTAATCAGATGTACAGGAATGGGTTACCCCGCTGTAGGATAAAAACACTGCATGAAGGGTGCACACTGAGGCTGGATCCCAGCCCCCCAGTCCATCTTGCATAACATTTTAATGAAGACCACCAATAATTCGAGGGGGTTATTAACCAATGCTGTCCGCTGTTTCTGCTTCAGCCTCAGTTTTACCACTCTGATCAAAAGCAGAGCTCAGTGCTAGCTTCCTGATGGGCTATGCATTGGGTGGACCTTGATGCTGCTCAAATGAGCATGTCCACTGCTGTCTGGCTGGGATGTCTTCTGTTTTTTCATTCTTTACTGGATGATACCAACCATGCACATCTGGTGGAGGTGGCCCTACGCAAACTCGAGGAGGGGAAGAACTGGCACCAATTCTTAGCAACTAGTTTCTGTGACTGAGTGGAATAAAGCACATCAGATCTATCAGTTATGGTGGGGACTATATAAGGAGATTAAGGATCGAGGCCATGACCCATCTAAACACTATTGTTTACCTTGTTGTATGCACTGTCAACAGGCTCTACAAGAGATGCCAGGAAAGGAAGAGTCCAGGCCATCACCTGTTCAGTCCCTTCATACCTGTCTCTGACCCCGATCCTGAACTGAAGTATCTTGGTACTGTGTGTTGCTATCTGTCCCTGATGAAAAAGATCACTATCACCACAACATGCTATGTTTCAACTTGTGGAGAGTCATGTCACACTCTCCACAAATGCACACATCATGCTCTAGCTTGACCCAGTTCAGGAAATTACCACAACCAGCCCCAGAAGAGGATTTTGCTTTGGAGGAACCTTGAGATAATCCCACCTGACATTTCTCAATGATGCATGTTTAAGGCTTGGTAAGCACTACCTGTACCTTAAAGTACAGGTCTTCCTTCCTGCTCCTGGGGAGCATTGCTCAATTCCCTCCCCCCAATGAGCACTAGTGGATTCTGGGTCAGCTGATATAAATACCAATTTGGCACTCATCCCTGACCTAGTGGAAACAACAAGTTGTTTACTTCTATTATAAAAGCCAGTGACACAGGAAGACATGCCTTTAGAGGTTGCTATTTAGGACCATCAGGAAGCCCTTCAGTTTGGAGTGATCCACTGCCACATTTACCCATAATTTGTGAATGGAGGTCCAGGATCTTTACATCCTTTGGTTTGAGAACCAAGTTAGCTTCTGCTCTAGCTTCTGTTAGCAACTGTGTCTATGCTGACGACCTGAGGAACTCCAGAACCAAGAGCACCCTCTGGGCCCAGCCATGGCTCAGATAGGAACAACAAAAGAGTTGATTTTGGCATTGCTCCCCCAAATACAGCAAGTACATGAATGTCATCAAGAAACAAGCAAACACTCTATCACTTCACTGACCAAGGACAACCACTGTGAGTGGGGGATGGTGAGGGAGCAGAGGGGGGAATCAAAAAGGAATTTTAGATTGTAAAACTGAAGAACATGAAGCAGAAGGTGCTGCTCCACACACTCTGGGGTGGGTGTTCAACTCACAGTTTTGATTATGAATCCTGCTTGTGGTGATTTCCCTAATTAGTGGTGGGTGACTTCCCTCCTTTCATTACAAGTTTCTTTTCTGCACTCAGACTCTCTGCTTGTGACTGGTGAAGTATTGCCTCTCAGAGATGCCAGAATGGTGTGTCATTTTCTCAGGCAACAGAGTGAGAGCTCAAGCTACTTAAGGAACCCGTAGATATTGAACCTGACTGCACCTGGCAGAAGGGTTAAACAAGTATGCAGTAATTTTAATAATATTGGGTCTTATCTTGGGACAAGAATCTGTCCATCATGTAAGTAATAACTGAGAATTTTTAAGTAATCAATGTAATTGATCTATAGATTAGGCTATAGGGGTGAGACATTTTTCAGTCATCTGAAGCCACTACTAAAATGAAAGTTGCACTGCTGCTTTCCAGCTACAGCTATTCTGTGAGAGAGTATTTCAATCTTAAGTATTATCAGTCTGGCACCTTTCATGAGCGCAACATGCCTACAACTTATAAGTATTCATGAAACATAAAGTTGAAGAAATCAGTAAGTAAGAAATAAATGAAGACAGCAAGAGGAAATAGGGTTAGGCTGCATCAGGGAAAACTTAATGTTTGGGGGGAAAGCGTAACAGCTGGGTTGCAACCATTAAGCAATAGGACAAGTGTGGCTGTGGAATCTTCATTTCTGGAGAGACATGCGGCAAGAGGGGGCACCCATCTGCCAGAACTGTGAAGAAAGAATGCTGTTACAGCTGTCATGGGACTCTCTGATGCTATGGTGTGCATGTTCTTTCAAATACAGAAATCCATGACTTTTGACATTTGGAGACGTTTGCCGGTGGGTACATGGATGTGATAGTTAACAGCTGAGCCAGTTTTTCTGAGAGCTTTGAGAACTAGCGAGGTAAAGCCTGGCTTGCTAAGGAAGTTTTGAATGGAAACTAATTGCAGTAACATCATCCCACTAGCACAAAGGGCTAAACAAGTTAAAACATTCATGGGAAATTCATTCCTATAAGTGTGAATTTTTTCCCCCTAATTTCAAAAGGATTAGAAAAAAGAGTTTATTTGCAAAGTTTCATTTTCCTATAATACATCTTTGCATTCCTATAAGAAGAGAATAGCACAAAACTGAACACCACTGCCCCTTCCCTGAGGCTCTGCCTGTTGTCTGTGGCCTTTCTGGATCCCTCCCCTGCATTGTTCACTCTCCCCCACCTCCACTTGCTTTCACGGGTCTGGGGAAGGGAGTTGGAGTGTAGGATGGGGGTGAGGGTTCTGGCTGGGTATGTTGGCTCTGGGATATGCCTGAGAATGAGGGGTTTGAAGTGAGGGGGACTCAGAATTGGGGAGGAGGGTAGGCTCTGGGATGTAGTTTAGGTGCAAGAGAGGACTCTGGGGTGCAGTAGAGGGTTGAGGTTCAGGAGGGGGCAGGATTTAGGTGGCACTTAGTGCAGTTCCCAGGTAGTGGCTCCCACTTCTCTGTGCCCTCTAGACATGTGGGCAGCCACAGAAGCTCTGCACGCTGTGCTTTCACTTGCAGGTGCTGCCTCCATTGCTCCCACTGGTCTTAGTTCCCAGGGAATGGGAGCTGTGGAGTTGGCACTTGAAGCGGGGGCAAGTGTGCAGAGCCTCTCTGATCACCCCTGTGCCTAGGAGCTGAGGGACTTGGTGGCTGCTTCTGGGAACCACACAGAGACATGGCAGGTAGGTAGCCCACAGCACCGCTAACCAGACTTTAAATAGACTTGGCATGCTGATCAGAGCTACATCAGTGACCTTTTACCTAAACATTCCAGTCACAAACCAGAAGCCTGAAAACCCTAGCTGAGCTACAGACTCTGACCACTTATTCACACTGACCTGAGTGCAAAGGCCAGCCCTACAGACTCAACCACAGGGCTGTAATACACTTTACTGTTCCCCTAAAGTGTGATGGGGTGCCTTGCAACAACTACTCTAAAGACTTGGGGCCCAAGTTCCTACAACTATGTATTTGAGCCTTGGTTACACTTTGAAACATATACAATAAATATATAATTTATAATGTTCATACATCAAAGTGGAAGCCTTCCATGCCCACTTTGCTTACCTGCAATATGTAATTCTTATAAATATTTCTGAAAGTTTGTTAGTTAGTTTGTCCCGAAAGATCTCCGAAACAGTAAGAGCTAGAAACACCAAATTTTGCACGGATAATACTGATTTCCTACCTTTAATAACTGGATTGGTTATATCTCGAAATTGGTTCTCCCAGTTCCCCTAGAGCCCCAATTGGCCCACTGATAATTCTGAAAGATCTCCGAAACAGTAAAGAGCTAGAAACACCAAATTTTGAATGGATACTACTGATTTCCTAACTTCAATAACTGGATTGGTTATATCTCAAAATCAGGTCCCTCAGAGCCCCAATTGGGCCCACTGATAATTAGCTTTTAGTAGCGCCTGATCAAAGGCATTTACTGGACTCTTCTGTGAAGCGTGTCACATAAACTGCAACTACGAGATCCTAGAGGATAAAGCATATGGGCACCTCCAGCACCATCAAGGAAAAGCCCATGGGGGAGAGGCTGCAGTGGAGCAGAGAATCAGCAACCTCCCCTATACTAGAGCACCAGCAAGTCTCCAGGACAGACCCAAATGTGGCTGATGCTGGCTGGGGTCTAGCCTTGGTAATTGTGGCTGGGAGAAACCTCCAGCTATCACAGCCTCTCAACATCTTCACGCAGCCAGGTTCCAACTGAACCCCTTCTGTAAATTAAAGTTGCTTCCCTCCCCCCACACCCAAATGAACCATCCCACCATTTCCCCTCCTTTGGGCTGCGTGCGTTCTCCTGGCAGGGCTGTGTGCGTTATCAGCAAGTGCCACAGGCATTATGCACTTTGCAAGATTCAGCTCACAGTACAAAGAGGAGATGGGTAAGAGGACAAGGTTTTGAGCACCGTGGAGCCTGAGGAGGACACAGTACAATCAGAACAGCCTATTCTCAGTAGAACAGGTATGTTCAGGTGCTGCATGTTCTGATCATCTAGATATCACTAATTGGACCTTGTCTGAAGGTCTTTCACTTTGTCTGATCAATGCAACCGGTCCAGCTGCTGCTAGGAACTCCATTCAGGTTGCCCCATGGAGCGTGCACTGAAGGCACTCGGGGAGTGACTACTTGGGGAGCAATGATTTGCTGCTGCTGCAGAGCCCAGGAGACATCCCCTCCATTTCTCAGGGCTTCTGGCAAGGAGGCTGCAGGCATTGGTTTGCATAGAGTCTTTCAGGGAAGATGGGCTTTCCTGATTTGTGGGAATTGAGAAAAAAGACCCTATGGGATTTGTCGTTTTGTAAGCATATCACTAGCTATGTTAATTTCTTAAAGTAATATATCAGAGAAAAGTATTTCCAATAAAATATGCTATGTTAATGTCATTGACGTAGTTAATTCATCACACCTTTTACTATATTTTCCCCGGGCGATGCCGGGTATATCTGCTAGTAGATAAATACAGTGGATTTTAACTCATGGGCCCAGTTCTGCAATGTTTCTGTATTCAAAATAAATTCCCATTGAAGGCAGTGATTTATCAGATATGTCGTGAGTGCCCTGTAATATCTACTTTTCAATTTCAATCATTTTAATCAAACTGATTAGCTGTTTAAATTCCGAAGTTCATAAAAAGTAATTATTTCCTAACAAAATAAATATTACTTTGCCTCTTCTAATTCTAAATTAATTGAGAGGAAAGCAAATATTGTACTAGTTCAGATTTTATGTAAAAAAGTAATATGGTGTCTATTAAGTCAGACCTATCTCACATTTTATTACCGTATATACTCGTTCATAAGCCAACTTTTTTTGGAAAGAAATCCTGCTGCAAAGAACGGGGGATGGCTTATGAATGGGTTCTTCCCAGCTGCACAAAGTAATGTGTGCTTAAGGACTTGTTAGCTGCTAGCAGAGAGTTTTTCAGCTGAGCCTTTTATGGTAAATAGAAAAACTTATAAAACAACTAATGGTCTTGCAACACCTTAGAAACTAACAAAAAATGTAGATGTTATCATGAGCTTTTGTGGGTGCAACCCACTTCTTCAGATGAATGGAGTTTTTCTCAGCTGAGAGATTCTTAACTGATAACACTTAATTTAACAAAGAACTTTTAACACTTCCAGGCAACCGGCAAATCCTTCAGCCCCTGTTGCTTCCAGTGGCTCCAGAAGCGCTCAAAGCTCAGCTGAGAGCCTCCGCACTGACACTTACCCTGAGGAGCTGGGTCTGGACGTCTGTACTCTGGATTTGGCTTATAAATGGGTCAGTGACTTTTTTTTTTGGTGGGGGGGGGGTTCATCTTATAAATGACCTGGCTTATGTTCTAGTATCTACGGTATATGTTCTGAAATCTGTCCCCCCCCAGAAGGCCCAGTTTTGAGCTCCTTCAATGTCAGCTAAGGTCAGTATAAACTGAGGACACACAGACTCTTTTAGGATAATGATCAACAGTTATTTAATCAATAGATAATCTTGCCCTTACAGTTGAATTCCATGTCTCTATGTAAAGTACAAAAGCTGGGAGTTGTTATTATCAGTGGATTGTGAGTAGCATTGAATGACCCTCATGTTATTTTCATTGCTGAAATCTTCTTTCTGAGCAACTGAGTTGTATTTTCAAACGTAATTCCAGACTTTGAAGACACAATGCATTGTTTAAATTTGAATCTTTTGAAGTCTAAGTCATTTATAGAATGAAATAACAGGAAGTACTAAAACTTCACAAGAATAAAAACCTGTGTGGAAAAGATCTCCGCAATCCAGAAGCAGTCCGATACAACTATGGGAAGTCACAGTGGCATGGAGAGCATCAGTGGAAGCACAGTTGAACCATGCCAGGTATATACTCATCTCACTAGTTAGCTAGATAAGAGTTCTCATAAGTATGTGTACATGAATAGGAGACTCTCACCCCTAGTTTAATATGTAGACCAGGGTTCTCAATCTGTCAGCCCTCCCTCAACATGCTAAAAAACCTTCACAGGCCACCTATGTCACAACAGCTGGTTTTCTGGATTAGGAGGTAGCAAGCAGAGCATTTGTCTGAAGCCCCATGCCGCAGGACTCCTCAGAAAGCAAAGTTGCTTAGGCTTTTGCCTAGGTTGGCAGGGCTCAGGGACTCAGGCTTCAACCCCATGCAGTGGGGCTTTGGCTTTCTATCCTGAGTCCCAAATATAATGCTGGCTCTGCTTGGAGGATCCACTCAAAACTTGCTTGTGACCCCGAGCAGGGCACAGGGTCTCTTGCTGAGAACCACTGGCATAGACATACCCTACACTAGGTCTCTTAGGTACACCAATATGAATCTAGAGCAACTTTGCTGAAGTCATTTGATTCAAGTAATGGGCTGAAATCTGGGTGCTTTTATAACTGGGTGCTTGCCAGTTCACAAGCAGGAGAATTTTAACATTACTTCTACTTTCACTTTCAGCAATTAATTTTGATGGAATACTTACCAACTGAAATGGTGATGGATCCCAAGTCTAAAATAAGTGGATTTTAGTGTTTACTTCTAACAGTTAATACATCTCAGCATAATAATCTTTTGAGTCCAGATATAAAATGAAGTGACATAATATAATCTGATATGATAGCATCAAGTTACATCACATATTTAACAAAAAAGAATGAGAAATTTCATTTCCAAAAAATCTGATTCCAAGTGACATCACTTTGGTTGGGAACCATATGTGATTCTATTAGAAAACAAACAGTGGGTGGAATAGATTAAAAGTTTGGAGGAGTGATTAAGTCATGTAGACATAAAAGCATCTTAGATGCAACTTGCCAGCAGGTATATTTATATCAGTGTTTCATGACATTAGAGTGCAATTAGGAATGGAGCAATCTCAAAGGATTTGGAGAATCCATTTGGTGCACAGAAGCAAATAAAAGATATTTTTCTTTGGTCCAGAAATATCACAAGTGCAGTTCAGTATTTCTGCATAATGGCAGATTAATTTTAAAATTAAAGTACTGCATGTTGGTAAACAGGGCTCAACAAACTATACAATCTACTCGCCCATGGCGAGTAGATTTCAGCCGCGCGCCCTGTTCATCGGCGGCGCGCACATGCGCAATGCGGCTCTTGCGCATGCGCAGTGCGGGGCTGGCGAGTGGTTTTCACCGCCGTTTGTCAAGCCCTATTGGTAAAAAAAAAATCCAAGCCTATCCAAACGTTTAAACATGCAGGTCCTTCTTCAGGGAAAGAGACTTAAGATCATGTAGACATTTTCATAGTGCTATCTGTCTAGTATGATTCAGCAGTTAAGACAAGCAGGTATGGATAAAAGCGGAGTACTGGAATTTTTTTTGTTAGATGGGAGTAAAGACATACTGGCTAAGTCTACATTGGCACCTTTTTCCGGAAAAGGGATGCTAATGAGACACTTCGGAATTGCAAATCGCTGGGATTTAAATATCCCCGCGGCATTTTATGAACATGGCTGCGCTTTTTCCAGCTCGTTTTGCCGAGAAAGCGCCAGTTTAGACGCGATCTTGTGGAAAATAACCCTTTTCCGGAAGATCCCTTATTCCTACTTTCAAGTTTGGAATAAGGGATCTTCCGAAAAGGGTTTATTTTCCGCAAGATCGCCTAGACTGGCGCTTTCTCCGCAAAACCCGAGCCGGAAAAAGCGGCAGTTATGTTCATGCAAATGCCGCAGGGGATATTTAAATCCCCCGCGGATTTGCAATTCCGAGGTGTCTCATTAGCATCCCTTTTCCGGAAAAGGGTGCCAATGTAGACGTAGCCACTGTTTTCTCAGACAGATGTGAAATCTGCTATGTAAACCAAAGACTCAAATCCTAAACTCAAAGCCCAGTGAAATGAATGAGAGTCGCTGAATTGACTTCACTTAAAATTATACAAAAAGAATTTCACTGATATGCCTTATAAATAGACCTTATCTTCCCCTCTTTGTGAAAGATTTCAAGCTTGTGACCTAGAGGCAGCAAAGCAACCCAGCTGGATAGACTCCAGTTATTGGCTGATATATTTTTACAGTGTATATTCGATCTGTGAAATTCACTTAATCAGAAGTGCTTGGATTTTAAAAGGAGATGGAGTTATGATTAATGATAACATTTGTAATTTTGCATTCCAAAGCAGAGCAATTCAATTTCTGATTCAACGCATCAGCTGTTAATAAAGGGGAGGGAAGTATCCAAATTTCTATGTACATGGCACAATTGTATTAGAAGTTCATGTTTCACATTCCTCCAAAACATTCAGGCATCCACTGCATGAGGCAGGATACTGAACTATTGATCTGGAAAACTACAGCTCCTTAATTTACTGTAATATTCTCTTCACATAGATGCATACATTACTTATGCACACCGATGCACACACAGAGAAAATACCATCATAATTTGGCCCACAATATACTTAAGCCCTTTCTTCAAAACTGGGCAAAGGGTAAGACCATGCTTTGAAAAAAAACAGTGCCCTCTTTGACTGGTTGGGGGCATTAATAATCATTCTTAGGTATGGTTACTGTTTCTTGAGAAACAGCTGTTTCATTCACTATCTGCTTTTGGTACAAAGGCAAGTGACTGTTTAATAAATTAAGCATAAAGTGTCAGAATAAAAAACAGCAAAAAAATATCATTTTAATTATAATATAAGGGTTTTTTTAATCTAAGGTCAAATTTATTTTCTATAATATGTATCTTGACTTCCAAAATCATTAATTCATTAAAATTAATAAATGTATGCAAAGATTGGTCCTCTTTATTTCTAATCAAGTAATATATTCCACTGACTTCTTCAGATAAGGATCTATTAACAAAGACTTGATGTTGCTAGGAGCTGTGAATCAGACTTGAATGCAAACAGGGAACTCATTTGTAAAACTACTATTAAATATGTATCCCTGATCTCAATTAACTACCAGTAGAAGTCAGAGTCTCCTAATATGATTCATTTTAACACAAGTGTAAATAGTTTTGCCATGTAGAACAAACTGATTATTTCAGAAGCAATGCAAGCTTGACTTAAAATGTCAGCCAGATTATAAATTCATGCTGAGTTAATGAAAAGATTAATATCAGTGACAACATTTCCCGATATACCTTATTATTATTGCTAAAAGAAAGCTTTCATTTTTCATGAAAGTTTTCTTTTAATACATAATTCTCCATTCCACTTGAAATGTATTGATATGTTTGTTTTACCTTGGAAGAGAACATCTATTTCTACTGTATCAATGACTATTCTTTTTAATATTTTCCTGTTTGACAGTAGGAACCAATAAAGAGTTTCCACTTCACAATTTGGATTTTACTTATAAAATTTTGAATTAAAAAATTCTCCAGGCCACAGAGGGTTAATCTGATGACAATGTCATTTATAGCTCAGTCCTGCAAAGTACTGAGCAACCTAGCCCTGTTACAGGAAAGCAATTAAGCATGGGCTTAACTTTCAGCACATTAGTAGAGCACTGACTTCAGAATAATCAAAATATTTTTTCTAGTTCTTCACTAATTGGATTGTTTTTGCATGGTTCCCTCCTTCATATTTTCCTTACTGTTTTATCTTAATTTCTCTACATTTCTCTCCTGGGTACTATATTAAATACTAATACACTTTGATGTGTTTCCAATCACAAAAGACTTTTTGATAAATATTTATGCTGCCCATTATTGCAACATACTTTTAAACTTTGATTTCTTGACTTTTGTTGTGCGGAGAAAGATTTAAAAGTATTCTATTGTCCTATTAAAATTAAAAGAAGTACATTTGAAACTTCAGTGAAAACAATCCAGAAAATAAAAACATAGTGCCTTTGATACACAGATGCTTTTGAAAAGTTTATATTTAAGTATCTTAAGTCTTATTATAAGGCACTGAGACTAAAGATGCCTAAATTACATAGATGCTTTTCAAAACTTTCCCTAAAAAGAGCATAAGTGATTACATAGATCCAGATCATCAGCTGGTTTATATTGATGTCATACTATTAAAGTTACTGGGCTAGTTATTCAGGTGGAGTAAATCAGCATCCCTCAAACTAAGCCCAGGGAGCTCTGCCAGCTGAGCTGGTCCTATCTGCACAAGATTTTTCCCCAGCGTTTTTTATGCTCTTTATACTATGTGCAAGTCCACAAATTATATGGATAAAACTTATCTGAATAATACACTTCCCGTGCTTGAAAATAAAAGGAAAATCCTCCACGAAAACTTGAAAACTTTTCAAAAAAGATTTTGTGGGAAATAGTTATTTACGAACTAGTTCAGCTGCTTCATACTATGACAGGAACACAACAGTGCTGCTAAAATGAATCACTTTTAAGTCTTTAGAGCTATTAGGCCAAAGTCTTCTGTGGTATAACTCCAATGACATGGATTTTCCAACAACTGTTCAACTTTAGCTGTTCCTTTGTGTCATAAATGGAACAAAGCAAACAATGAGAGAATAAAAAATTGACCATGATAGCTATTATATTAAACTGTCAAGTATAAATACCAGTAACTACATGCAAATAGTTGATTGAAAGGTTAGGACAGGAAGTATTGTGTCAGGAGATCATTTATCAAGAGTTCCCTAGCTCCTTTTGCTATATAGAAGTGTTCTAAGAGGGCACAGAAGATCCAGGAACTAAATACCCATTTCCCCTAAAACCTGATGCTCATATTTATCTAACTATCTAAATAAAGTTTTAATACTTCAGCACATTTTGAAGAATGCTTCCATATTGTACCATGTGAGGCCTAAGTGTAGGAACTTTCTGAATGTACATGATTAACATATGGGATCAGAGTAGTGCTGCAACTAATCCTGTCTGACAGCAGCCAGTGCCAGAGGCTTAAGAGGAAGGTGCAAGAAATCCTAGACCAGACAATTATGGGATAACCTTTCCTAAGATAAAGTTTCCTCCTCAGAGTCAATAACAAGAGATTAATTTAAACCAGGGGGGGGGGATGACAAATTTGCTGGGCCTCTGAACATGCTGGGGGGGAGGCGGAAGGGGTGGGGCTGTGGCAGCCAGCCCTCAGTACCATGCCAACCTCTCCCAACTCTCAGAGACACATGGAGTGTGCTGTGTGGTGATTTCAAGGGCCCAGACTAACTGCCCCTTTTCGCCCTCCTCCCTCATCAGCAGGCCTGTCTTAAATTCAGAAGCATAAATATTATGTCCCTTCCTAATTCCTTGGTTAAACATATAAACAGCAATACTTATAAAAGTAAATGTAACATGATTCTGGCTATTCTGAATATTCATGCAGAACCCATGAGCTAAGAGTGAGCTATTCAAATAAAACCTTTCTTTATTCTACACTACAAAAGTTCTCTGGCATATTTCCAGGGTTCTTTTCTATTATATTAGTATTTATTTTCACTAATGTGATATGAAAGGTGTTAATCTAATTAAATGTGTCTATCATGTTATGGAAAACTGGTACTACACAATATTAGAAAGTGACACTAATATTAAGGAAACCCTCCAATATAATGATAAGTTACTAATGCAATGTGAAGGGGCCTGTCTTCCCTTTTAGTTCTCATAAACTAATTTTAACCGACCTCAAGGGAAAACAATTAGAAGCCTCTAGGAAGATAACTTTTACCTCTAAGCCTGTAATGCTACTTGTCCTGTCATTGCTCGTGCTACTGCCATTTTTCATGAAATAATCAGCATCCCATGTTATTTTCATAGTAATGTTGGCCTGGTTTCTTATTGTGCAAAGATCATCGTTTGAGAGCTATGCATTGTTGGACCAAACAGTCAACACTCTCATTTCTTTCATAAGCAAAGAAGATGTGCACATTTTACATACTTGGTTTTCCATATTTTGAAAAGTTTCCTCTCATATGTCATCATGTGTGACTTTGCAACCCAAAGTGACATAGCTGATTAATGGGGTTTGACGTGACATGTCTTGTTTGGAGATGTCAGAAACCAGCATTGCTCAGAACCAAATATATACAAGGTGGCATGTCTTTTCCTCAGAGCCTGCAGTACAGCCTGACATGATGCATACACACACACACACATACACACCCTCTGTCCCCGCTGAGAACCTCAAGAGGAAGGATGTGGCCTGACATGTCCTGCTGTCCTTCACAGAAGCATAACTCTTCCAAGAGACCTCTGAGAATCCATTTATGTTCTCTCACCATGCTAGAAATGGACAGATTTTTTTTTTCACCATAGGGCAATGTGAGGTTCACTTTTAAACAAGTTGTTACCTTAAAAAAGATATGTAATGGCTTTTGGATATAAAGCCATTAGCTATATATTAGAGGGGCTTTGTGTGAGAAGCAAATTGAGAGTTCTTTTCCCCCTTCAAAGCCATGTAGCAAGTATTTAATCATTCCGGGCCTCAGGTAGTTTCTGGGATATAGCATTAGCCATGGCTCACATTTTATGGATGTTTGTGGACTATTATGCCTAGAAGAGCCATTCCTTCCAGTCATCCTTTGCATGCTCTCACAGAGCCCTGGATGTATCTACAGCTGGACTTCCTCTAGGCCTCTTTCTTCCCAGGTAGTGGAATAACCATAGAGTCCTTGCTATGGGTCAGCAACCTTTGGCTCAGGGCTCATTAGGAAATCCACTGACAGGCTGCAAGATAGTTTAGATAGTTCGTTTACATTGAGCTTCCTCAGATATGGCCTCCCACAGCCCCCAGTGGCTGCCATTCACTATTCCCAGCCAATGAGAGTGGTGGGAAGTGGCAGTCAGTATGTCCCTGTGACCCATAACCCTTCCTGCAGCTCTCATTGGCTGGGAAAGGTGAAGCGTGGCCACTGGGAGCTGCGGGGGCCATGCCTATGGATGCTTAACATCAATAAACTGTCTCTCAGACTCTCAGGAGATTACCTTGATGGGCTGCAAGTCAAAGATTGCTGACCCGTTCTGTGTTTTTGTGGCCTTTGCCTTCTCCTTCCTGTGGGAAGCATACAATATCTGCACTTTTGAAAGACAGTTAAATTGATCCTGAGGACAATTAGGAAGTAAGGTGGTCTACAATGATAAAAAAGGTAAAGTTTCCTATGCTTTTGTTTTTCTTAGTGTCACTTTAAGAGGCCTGTAAGGGAAAGGTAAGGTAACCTATCACTTGCCCTAATTTTCTATCTCTTATATAAGGGCAATAATAATGAATGAATCTTGCGAAGAGGGCTAGCTCTGAAGGCTTTGCTGACCCAGAAAATATCCACACCTCTCAACCCATACAGCCATTTGCATACCAAATTGTCACTAAGCAATTTACTGCCTAAGGCTGTTTGAGTAAAGATAGGCCTGCTTTCATGCTCTCAAATGAACATGTATTTACAATGTTTAATAAACAATAGCCATTTTGCAGAGGACATAACTATAGTCTCAGCAGTCCTTCTGAAAGCTGATTTGCATATAAGGTTATGAGCTTTCAACTGCACCATCTATTGGCAAGATCAATTAATGTTTAAGTTGTGAAAAAATGGGATAAGATTAAACTTTATGGGGTTTTTTTCCCCAAAGGAGAACCATATGTCCTTACACCCAATCCTCTGTTTTGTTGGGAAACATTTCAAGTGAGTAAAGCTTGTGTGAAACGCAGTCTGAAGACAGAGAAACAAAAGAGAGGGGAAATAAGCTAAATAGTACATTTTCAGAACACTTCCCTTCCCTTTCCTTTTATAGGCTAAGTCTAGAGTACAGGCTTCTTTCAGAAGAAGCTTTTTTCGGAAGAGATCTTCTGAAAAAACTTCCTCCGAAAGAGAGCGTCCACACTGCAAAAGCGCATCAAAAAAGCGATCTGCTTTTTTGAAAGAGAGTGTCCAGACTGAATGGATCTCTCTCGTATGTAAACTGTGATTGCTATGGATGGAATGGCCACCGGGGCACCTTTGCTTTTTCCTCTTTCTTCTTCTTCCGAAAGAACTCCCTCTTCTCCGTCCACACACACCTTTTTATGAAAGAGCTCTTTTGCAAAAAGGCTTCTTCCTCATAGAATGAGGATTACCAATGACAGAAAAACCCCTCTGTTCTTCCAATTTTCTTGTGGAAGAATGCAATTGCAGTGTGGACGTTTCTCAAGTTTTGTCGGAAAAACAGCCGTTTTTCCGACAAAACTCTGTAGTGTAGACATACCCATATTTGTACTGCTATAAACAGCAGTGAAAAGCAACTGTCTCTTAATCAATACCTTTCAACATTTCATTAACCTTTGCATTACTGTTTTCAATTTTTTTTTAGAAAATGCCATATATATGTAGCCAAAAAAGGTTAATGCTTTAAAGCTAAACAGTAGGGGTATGTCTACACTAGCCCCCTAGTTCGAACTAGGGTGGCTAATGTAGGCATTCGAACTTGCAAATGAAGCCCAGGATTTAAATATCCCGGGCTCCAGCCTGGAAGTGGCGCCATTTTTAAATCTTAGTTGAACTGACTGCCCGCGTTACTGCGCTGCAGTCAGAAGTTAATCGAACTTCGTCCTTAGTTCAGATTAACTGTTACTCCTCCTGCAATGAGGTGTAACAGTTAATCTGAACTAAGAGACTTAGTTCGATTAACTTCTGACTGACGCGCAGCCGGCAGTCAGTCTGAACTAAGGATTTAAAAATGGCGCCCTTAGAACATGCAAATGAAGCCCGGATATTTAAATCCCGGCTTCATTTGCAAGTTTGAATGCCTACATTAGCCACCCTAGTTCGAACTAGGGGGCTAGTGCAGACATACGCTAGAATATTTGTCTATTTCTAGTGAGAAGAGTACAGAGTAAATTTACAGAGCCAATTCCCATTCTTTCAAAAGTTCAAAAGTGCTTTTTTCTCAAAAATATCTGTAGGAGGCTTTCAGTGTGTTCTACAGAATGTGCACTCAAAAGGTATGTCTACACTGCAAAGTTATTTCGAAATAACAACCGTTATTTCGAAATAACTTTACTAGTGTCTACACAGCCAAACCGCTATTTCGAAATTAATTCGAAATAGCAGAGTGCTTATTTCAAATTTGGTAATCCTTATTCCACGAGGAATAACACCAAATTTGAAATAGCTATTTTGAAATAAGTGCTGTGTAGACATGTATATCAAAATAGGGGGCCTCCAGCCTTCCCAGGGTGCCCTGGTGGCCACTCCAGTCTCAACCAAGAACACTCCTCTCCTCCCCCCTTCCCGGAGACCTTAAAGGGGTTGACTCTGGCCATAGTGCCTGTGCCAGCTCCAAGCCTGCCAGCCCAGAGCCAGCAGTCACTTCCCCTGACCCAGTGGCCCCAAAACATGAGCCAGTAAACTTCTGGCAGCCAGCCCTCCACCACTCCCCAGGAGAAGTCTGCCAGCTCCCAGGAGCCTGCCAGGGCCCGGAGAAGATGGGCGCCTTCCTGGTCCAGGGTGGAGATCATGGACCTTATTCAGGTTGGGGGGGGATGCCCCCGATGTCCATGATCTCCGCACTAGACGGAGGAACACAGCCGTCTATGGCAGGATAGCGGCCAACCTGGCCACTAAAGGCCACATGCGAATCCAGGAGCAGGTTTGTATGAAAATCAAGTTGGTCCGGCGAGACCCCCCCCACCCTTGAGACCTGAGCTGCCCTCCCCTTCTTCCCTTTCAGCTCCCCCCTTTCAGCTCCATCCTCCCAGGTTTCCCCCTCCCCTCTCCCACCCTCTCTTTTCCCCTCTCCCACCTCCTTTCCCCAGTCTCACCAGAGTTTCATTCCCCCGGCCCCAGTTTTGTGAAATAAAGAGAGTTTGCGTTCATGAAAATACATGTATTTTATTTGACATGAGAAAGGGGGGTTAGGGAGGGGTAAGTGGAAGGATGTGAGGGTGAGGCACAAGCCCCCAGTGGGGCAGACCAGGGAGGCTCTTAGTGCTCCTCAGGGTGGAAGCTCTCCCGCAGGGCCACCTGGATAATGACAGCCCTCCGAAGGACCTCCCAGATGGCAATCTGCAGAAAGTGCAGCCAGGCTTGCAGCAACGCATCCACGAGAAGCACCAGAGTGCCCAGGGGCAGCTCTGGCTCCATGCTGAAGAGTGCTGTGGTGTCCCGAGTGAGGGCAACCAGAGCACGCAGAGACAAAATTCTTTGCTGTCCCTCATCGAAGTAGGCAAGCAAGCAGGGAAAGCTGAGAACTGGCTGTCCAGGGGGGTTCCTTTAAGCACAGACCTCAGATAGCCTCAGGCAGCAGCCACACAAAGTAACTCCTGAACTGATGCCCTGCCGGACCTGGTTCCAGCCGGCTTTAAATGCGATTCAGCATCCACTCAGTGTGGACGCGCTATTTCGAAATAGCAAAATGCTATTTTGAAATGCATTTTGTGTGTAGACACGTTATTTCAAAATAACTTATTTCTAATTAACTATTTCGAAATAAGCTATTTCAAAACAACGCTGTGGTGCAGACATACCCCAAGTCATTGCGAATGCATACTGTACTGATAGTCATTTGAAAATAATCTAGTTTCTGGGAAAACAGAGGTGAAGTACTGACAAACAGCAAGTCCATACAGTCTGAAGTACATGTCATGAATACGAAAAAGGAAAACATTTGAAACTGTATGGAAAAGATGATCTGCATACCCATTGACTTTAAAATAGAACAAGTAGATCGATATATAGAAGCTATGTGATTTGTTCCCATTAGCAGCCACTAAAAAAGGAAACCATTACAGTAACAGAAAGTATATTTGTTTCTTTTAATACTGATAATCAGCGTAGCACTTGAATAGTATGTGTGAGTGAAAATAAGGAGACTCTTGTTGACACTTCATTCATATTGTGTTACCTACAGGTAAAACACTATTTGCAACCTGAAAAAGTCACATAAGCATTAGTCAGTTAGAGAAATAAAGAATGAAATGTCAAAAAGAAAGAGGTATTGTTGGATAATTCTAGGTACTGCAGATTTTATGCTGCACATGCCTACTGTACATCTCAGCTTCCAGTTCTGTCATCATAGAATGTATAATCCATGATGACAAGAAAAATTGGGGGAGGGGGAAGGGAAGTATGAATCTATTTTAAAGCATCAAAGAAAAATGAATTTGAATATATTGGCATTTAGGAAATGTCACATGATGTAATACAAGCAAATACCCATTAAATATAAAATAATTTAAACACCAATATTTTCTCAAAGGAAAATGAAGCATGGGTCTCTTGAAAATTTCACCTTTTGAGTAAAGAAGCATCTATCATACTGTGTATATAAAACTACCAAAGGGTATGTCTACAATTGCAGCCTAATTCGAAATAGGGCTGCAAATGTAGGCATTCAAAATTGCAAATCAAGCCTGGGATTTAAATATCCCGCGCTTGATTTGCATCTTCCTGGCCGGGCGCCATTTTTGAAATTGACAAGACTGGACTAAATGCCCGCATCTACACGTGGCCGTGAAACAGCCGTTCGAAATAAAGCTCTATTTCGAACTACCTGTTATTCCTCCTGCAATGAGGTTTAACAGGTAGTTAAAAATAGGGCTTTATTTCGAATGGCTGTTTCACTACCGCGTGTAGACACGGGCAGCTAGTCCGGTCTTGTCAATTTAAAAAAAAAAAATGGCGCCCAGCCGGCAAGATGCAAATCAAGCGCGGGATATTTAAATACCGGGCTTGATTTGCAATTCCGCGAATGCCTACATTTGCTGCCCTATTTCCAATTAGGCTGCAAGTGTAGACATACCCAAACTAATTTTCTTGAAACTTGGCTTGTTTAGTAGATCTCATTAAAGTTTTATACCATTTCCAAAGTAGATGTATGTTCTATGTCCACCACCTACAATTGCAAAAGATCTACTTTGTTATATGTTTATGATTGCAAAAGACCATCTTGTCATAGAATCATAGACTACTGGAACTGAAAGGGACCTTGAGAGATCACCAAGTCCAGTCCCCTGCCCTCATAGCAGGATGAAGCACGGTCTATATCATCCCTGATAGATGTCTGTCAACCTGCTCTTACATATCTCCAGTGATGGAGATTCTACAACCTCCCAAAAGCAATTTATTCCAGTGTTTAACCACTCTGACAATTAGGAACTTTTTACTAATGCCCAACCTAAGCCTCCCTTGCTGAAGTTAGGCCCATTGTTTCTTGTCCTATCCCCCAGAGGCCAAGCAGAACAATTCCCCCCCCCCTTCCTGTGGCACCCTTTTAGATACCTGAAAACTGCTATCACGTCCCCTTTCAGTCTTCTCTTTTCCAAACTAAACAAGCCCAATTCCTTCAGCCTTGCCTCATAGCCCATGTTTTCTAGACCTTTAATCATTTTTTTTGCTCTTCTCCGGACTTTTTTCCAATTTTCCACAACTTTCTTGAAATGTGGTCCCAGAAGTGGACACAATACTCCAACTGAGGCCTAATCAGTGCAGAGTAGAGCAGAAGAATGAATTCTCATATCTTGCTCACAACACTCCAGTTAATGCATCCCAGAATCATGTTTGCTTTTTTTCAACAGTGTCACAGGGTACATGTAGACTATGGGGGTTTTTTTGAAAGAAGATGTGCAAATTTGGCACTAATTTGCATATCTTCTTCCGATCGCATTTTCGAAAGCGGGTTTTTTGAAGGCGAAAGTAGTCTGGATGCAGTTTTTTGGGGGAAAAAACCTCTTTTTCGAAAAACCACGTAAGCCTCCTTTTTTTAGGAAGAGCAGTTGAGCACCACTGCTCTAGGCATACCACGTCCACCGCTTCTCCCTTATCCACAAGATTTGTTATCCTATCCAAGAAAGCTATCAGATCGGTTAGACATGATTTGTTCCTTACAAATCCATGCTGGCCGTTACCTGTCACCTTATTTTCTTCCAGATGTTTGCAGATGAATTCCTTAATGACCTGGCTCCATTGTCTTTCCTGGCATAGAAGTTAAACTGACTGATCTGCAGTTTCCTAGATTGTTCTTATTTCCCTTATAGATGGGCACTATATCTGCCCTTTTCTAGTCTTGTGGAATCTCTTCCAACTTCCATGATTTTTCAAAGATGATAGCTAACTACTCAGATAACTCCTCTATCAGCTCCTTGAATATTTTAGGATGCATTTCACTGGGTCCTGGTAACTTGAAGACATCTAATTTTTCTAAGCAATTTTTAACTTGTTCTTTTTTTATTTTAACTTCTAAAGTTATGCCATTTACACAAGCATTCACTATGTTAAGCATCCCTACATCATCAAACTTCTTGGTGAAAAACAAAACAAAGACACAAGTATGATACAAGTACAAAGATGCAAATTTAAGAATGAGCTTTCAGCTTCAACCCTTATTTAAAAATAATATTTTCCATTAATGATCCAAAGCATTGCAGCATCACTATCTTTAGATACAGTTTTAAATCATCACTGTAGAAACCATCGTACTTTATATTGTCATACTCAGTTTATCTGTCTTAAAATTGCATTAAAAATAGTCATTTTCTGGGAAACTTCATTGGATTTTCTTCCTTCTCCTTTAGATGAAAAATGGAAGAAAAATATTCATTTGACTTCTAAGGTCTATGATGTGGAATTATTTGACTTGCAATCAGTGTCAGGGCTTGCTAGGTGTAAGCCCTGGCATCTCTAGGTGTGGTAGTTCATAGCCCTAGCACCTCTGGGCTTACCATGTCAGTTATAAAAGTAAAAAACAAAATTTACTTGAGCCCCGCATCTAATTACTTAAGCTCTGGTACCTCTTTCATTACAAATCAAACACTTCTTGTCACCATCTGAATACTGCCATTCTAACCAAAGTCTTTTGAATTCTGCTCTCCTTAATGAAGACCCAATTACAACCTAGGAAAAGATAAACATTAACCTATGTGATACTAGCAAACTGCATCCCAATTAAACATATTCCAGTAGGGTCTTTCTGAAACAACAGTTATTACCATCCATTTTCCTAGATTAAATCAGCTTCTGTAATTCATGCAGTGAAATATTTATGCTGAAATCATAAAGTGCTAGCTAAAATCCTGGAAAAATTCCACATGGGGGATTGCATTCTTCCTACAGTATCTGAAATTCTCCTGTGGTTTCAATTAACAAATGCACCTAGCTATTATACTAGTTTGCTATATACTAGTCCTCAACTTCCACTTTCCATCTCTGACACAGATACATTTCTGGGTTTAGTGAAGAAATGTCTTTTCTATTTTTGTTATTTGTATTTGTGGTAGCCCTAGACATCATCACCATAGAAGTTAAAAATGCTGATTTAATCTACTACATTGGGTGCTGTTTCAGCCTTCACTGCTCATAAGTTTTTCCTTTTCCTTTTTAGAAATTGCAGCATTGCAACATGCCAAATGGCATGAATTTTTGTTTCAACCCTCAAGAAAACCCAAATAGCTTAATTATAGTTTACATATACTGTCTTTTCTTAAGGAATTCCTGCAAGATTCTTCTAAAAGTATACTGAGTTTCTGTAATCAGGCTTTGTTTTCATAGGGTATGTCTACTCTTGCACCCTCTTTTGATAGAGGGATGCAAATGAAGACATTCAAAATTGCAAATGAAGCCGGGATTTAAATATCCCGTGCTTCATTTGCATAATCACATTATGGCGCTATTTCAAAATACAAAACGTGGTGTAGATACGGTTATTTCGGGAGAACACCCTTCTTCTGAAATAACCCTTATTCCTCATAAAATGAGGTTTAACCGTTATTTTGTTTATCTCCCTATCGAATGTCTTCATTTGCATTCCTCTATCGAAAGAGGGTGCATGTGTAGACATACCCATAATGTGGCCCCAAACGGATCCTTTCAATAACATGATTCTAAGACTTCCTAACACTGATGACAGGCTAATTATTCTAAATTTTCTGGAAACTTTTTTTTTTTAGTAAGTAAGTTGAAATCCATCCAAACTGGTTTATCTATTAAATGCTTCAATTTTATTTCTAGAGTCCTTCAGAAATATAATCTGTCCTTGAAGTCTAGTGTAATTTCACAGTCTAATTTTGGTAACTGTTTTAGTTGTTAGAGATGAACAACTTACTGCATTAACCTGAATTACTATTTACAAAATGAGTCTATTCAGCTCACCAAGGCAGCTGAAGGTTAATATATAGAACCATTCACTCAGCCTTAGATTCTTTTTTAATAACTGAAACCTCTACATTTTTTCTTTGTTTCATCCTGGAGATGCTGTTCTCAACTTTAGGTGAAATTCTGACCGCAAAGAAATCAACATGTGTTTTATTGATTACTTTAGTAGGCCCATTATGAAGACCTCATGTTCTTGCATCTGCTGAAGTATGATAAATGGCTACCATTATTTCCACAGGGAATAATATCTGACTTAAAGTAGCAGCTTGTGCAGATTTCAAGGCATAAGTCTGTTCTTCTTAGAATCATAGAATAATAGAATCATAGAATACTAGAACAGGAAGGAACCTCAAGACATCATCAACTCCAGTCTCCTGCCCACATGGCAGGACCAAGCACCATCTAGATCATCTCTGACAAATGTCCATCTAACCTGCTCTTAAATATCTCCAGTGATGGAGATTCCACAACCTCCCTAGGCAATTTATTCAGGTGCTAAACCACCCTGACAGTCCGGAAGCTTTTCCTAATGTCCAACCTAAACCTCCATTGCTGCAGTTTAAGCCCATTGCTTCTTGTCCTATCCTCAGAGGCCAGGGAGAACAATTTTTCTCCCTCCTCATGACAGCCTTTTAGATACCTGAAAACCACTATCATGTCCCCTCTCACTCTTCTCTGTTCCAAACTAAACAAGCCCAGTTCCTTCAGCCTTCCCTCATAACTCATGTTTTCTAGACCTTTAATTATTTTTGTTGCTCTTCTCTGGATCTTGTCCAATTTCTGTACATCTTTCTTAAAAAGTGGTGCCCAGACTGGACACAAAACTCCAATTGAGGTCTAATCAGCACAGAGTAGAGCGGAAAAAATCACTTCTTGCATCTTGCTCACAACACTCTTGTTAATGCTTCTCAGAATGATGTTTGCTTTTGTTGCAACCGTATCACACTGTTGACTCATATTTAGATTGTGGTCCACTATAACCCTAGATCCATTTCCATACTACTCCTTCCTAGACAGTTGCTTCCCATTCTGTATATGTGAACTGGATTGTTTCTTCCTAAGTGGAGTACTTTGCATTTGTCCTTATTAAACTTCATCCTATTTACTTCAGACCATTTCTCCAGTTTGTCCAGATCATTTTGAATTATGACCCTCTCCTCCAAAGCAGTTGCAACCCCTCCCAGCTTGGTATCTTCTGCAAACTTAGTAAGTGTATTCTCTATGCCAATATCTAAATCGTTGATGAAGATATTGAACAGAACTGGTCCCAAAACAGACTCTTGCAGTACCCCACTTATTATGCCCTTCCAGTATGACTGCGAACTGTTAATAAGTATCTCTGAGAATGGTTATTCAGCCATTCCTGTGATGGAGATGATCTGGTACACTGCTGTATGTCTGTGGAGATGATCTGGTACACTGCTATATGACTGTGGTTACTGTAGAAGAATCTCCATGCAATTCCAGCATGCCTAATAGAACCCTACTGAGAATATCTTTAACAGTGTTTTGTTCTCATCTGCAGTAAAGGTCCACAGCAGTGTGGCTTGGTGACTTCCTGATCTCTCTTCCACCAGGCTGAGAATCTGAATATAGATTAAAGCAAATTGTTATACTTCTACAAATTTGTATGCTGTCTTTTCCATATGGGGACACCATTATTTGTAGTGTATTAACAAATTAGAGGACCAAAAAAGCACAGAAAATCTTAGCTATTGCTGGAGAGGAATGTAACAGGCCATATAGTCTAGCCTCCTCTTCTGAGGCACAATGAAATAAATATAGATGATTACTGACAAGTGTTAATCTAATCTGTTCCTAAAGATCTCCAGTGACTGAGATGTCATATTCCCTTAGAAATCTATTACAGTATTGAATTAGTTTTTATAGTTAGGTTATTTCCTAATCTTCTTGGAGGCTGATGAAGACAATTACTTATTTCTGTCCCTTCAGTGGGCATGGTGAATAATATATCAGCATCCTGTTTATGACAGGCCTCAGCTTATTTGAGGGCTTTCAACATTTTTGTTTTCTCAGTTTGCTTTTTTTTCTCAAGACTTATAGCCCAGTGCCTTTTTTAACCCTTCCTTTATAGGTAAGGTTTTCTAAAACTTTTATCACTTTTGTTGTGTGCTTCTGGACCCTAACCAGTTTGCTGACATCCTTCTTAAAGTGTGATGTCCAGAAACATAGACATGGAACTCCATCTGAAGCCTCCCCCATGCTAGGGAGACTAGAATAATTACCTATTGTGTCTTACATGCCATACTTTTATTAATACATCTTTTGTTAATTCAACTAAGAATGATATTTGCCCGTTTAGCTACTGCATCATGCTGCTGTCTCTCATTCCATTTGTGATCCAGTATAACCCTCAGAAACTTTTACTACTGCCTAGCCAGTTATTCCCCATTTTGTATTTGGGC
Organism: Rafetus swinhoei; assembly: GCA_019425775.1. Taxonomy (NCBI): domain Eukaryota; kingdom Metazoa; phylum Chordata; order Testudines; family Trionychidae; genus Rafetus; species Rafetus swinhoei. The sequence goes on along the minus strand of CM033424.1, from coordinate 29,282,361 downwards.
TTTTGATTTTTTTTCTCCAAAGTGTAGTACTTTGTACTTATCTTTCTTCACTTTCATCTAAATTTCAGACAAATTCTCTGATTTTTTTCAAAGTCATTTTGAAATCTAATCCTTGCCACCAAAGTAACTTGCCATTTTTACCAGCTTGATGACATCTAGTGGCTTTATAAGCACCGGGTGCATCTCTGGTGCAGGCAGGAACATGGTTCCCAGCTCAAGTGACAGATACACGTTAGGTCTAGTCTAGCTAGTGGAACAAAAAAGAACAAAGTGGCAATGGGTAGCCTGGTACTGTACCCTCACTGTGCACTTGTTCTTGCATGTCTTATGGCATAACCCATGGTTCCTTGTGCAGAGACACTCTAGGATTATTTCCCAGTCCCCAGCCTATCCTTTGCAGTGTATTGTGAAAATGTCATGTGAGGACTATCAGCACTTAGCCCGTGTCTTCCCTGAAATGCAGGTAAATCCTCACGAGTCAAATTAGAGCCTCAGCCTCTGATCTGATCCACAGCCAGAACAGGTAGCCTTACCTTAAAAAGCATCTCCAAACAGATCTGATGCTCTTGTGCAGATTTTTTCAGATACTATTAATTGCCAAATTGACACATTTCCTTTTGGTCACACATGAAGGGATAGCTTTGTAAACAGAATTTTCTTTCAAGCACTAATTAGAGATCCTTAGTAACGGTGCTCTAGGAAAACTGGAATCTGACTTACTTAATCAGTGCTCTACATCTTGGCATTTGACAGACAGGATCAAATGTGACTGGGTAGTAAAAATTAGAAGTCTGAGTCCTCTCTGAACTAAATATAATAAAAGAGACAGAGAGTAGAAGTGTGATTACACAACCACAACAATTGACCCTTCAGAATTGGCCTCACAAGCATCAAACCCAAGGATACAGTAAATTGTGTTTGCAGAGTCCCTTTCAATTCAGAATATTTAAATTTGATTAATTAAATTTTGCTAATAAATGGGAATAAAGGTGCTCACTAAGGATTAACATTATTCACATTTTGAAATTGAATGAATTTTCAAGTTGTTCCTATCTCGTTTACTTGGAGTAAGAAATAGAAATTGGAATGAATTATTTTCAGTGTATTAGGCAGCTCTCTATATACTCTCAATTTTCCTAGTGGTTAGTTGGTTTACTCCTTTTCAAAAAATAATAATAATAATTTTCACTCCCCTCCTCCCTTGGCTGCGTCTACACTGGCATGATTTTGCGCAAATACTTTTAACGGAAGAGTTTTGCGCAAAAGCATCCGTGCCAGTGTAGACGCTCTCTTGCGCAAGAAATTAACGTTGCTGTCTACACTGGCCTCTTGCGCAAAAATACTTGCGCAAGAGGGCTTATCCCTGAGCGGGAGCGTCAGAGTATTTGGGGAAAGAAGCACTGATTTTGTACATTACAACGCCAGTGTTCTTGCACAAATACTCGCGGCCAGTGTAGACAGGCGGCAAGATTTTGCGCAAAATCTTGCCAATGTAGACACAGCCCCTGTGTTTTTGACCAGTTCTAGTCATTGGACTGTCAGTTAATGGAATAGAACCAGTTGAAGAGAAAATGTGTTGCTGCTAAATTGTTTACAAGGTCACTTACCGTGACATATTTGAACTCTGCTATGTATGTTGAACCTCATGAGACACAGAATAATCCTAGAAGGTTGCTGTCTTTAAGCTTCATTAGAGCCTGATCCGAAGTCTGCTAAAGTCAATGGAAAGAGTCCCATTTGAATCAGGTCTTTTGTATTGGCACACAATTGTCATCCAACAATAGAGTGATTTTTTCAGCAGCATCCTTCCAGTCACCAAGGAAACAACCATTAGATAATCATATCAATGTCTGTTAAGAGGTCCAGCAGACCCAAATGTTTTAGAACCCCCATCTAAAACCAGATGAAGATCATACAACAGCTGAATAGCACATTCCCACTGCTAAAGCAATGTTGAAATCTAATGCTCTGAGGCACACAGAATTAGATGTGCAGTTTTCTTTATTTCAAAAAGAAAAATGCAGTCTTTTATAGTTATGGTTTATCATCTCCATCTATCCAGTTCTATTATACTTGAGGCTTTTGGCTGTCTAACCCAGTTTTTATAGTATCAACCTCATAGAAAAAGACATTATAAGCTGGACCAGGAAGTTGAAATGAGCATTTGGAATTCACTTAAAAAAAAAATCCAGCAGAAGTAATTAAAAATGACCATCGCTTTGTGAGTAACTTTTCTGCATGTGAGATTTAATCTTTTTGTAAATAACTTAGCAGTGATACTTGAAGGTTTACACTTCCCTTCTGATGCATGTAGAGTGGCACACTTATGAACAGTTTCTGAATCAACAAAAAGGGCTGATGCATTAACAAGAAAGGCCTGTGAACCTTATGTTAACAAAAGACTTGTTGACGAACTTCTGGAAAGCAAATTCAGGAATTACATACCAAGTGCTACTAGTCATAAATATTAATATTATAATTAAATGTTTAACATTCTGATTCTGAATTAGAGCAATGAGAATGCTAATCAGATTAATTTCTTAAATTCTTCATCGCAGTTAGATGACTCTCACTAACTTGACTGGAATTTGCAAAGGTAAATCCCATTCTAGTGGGGAGTTTAGTAAGCTAAATATATCTTTTTAAATATCCTTCAAGATTCTTGTAACATTTAGAATTTCATAATGAATATATTTTTTGGTTGTTTAGTCAACAAACAGCACCATAACCTTATCATTTAGTTCTTTAAAAATTGTTCTGATTTATGCTTAGATGCCTGTTCTTAAACACTTTGGGGCCAGCTTGTTCCTGGTTTTTGTATAGATGCCTAGGACTGTGTGTACATACAAGGAGCCTCTAACCCCTGTGTGGCGGTTCGGTTTGGCCGGGAGCCCCTACTCGTAAGTTCGGGCATGGTCCTGGGTGACCGACCACCTTAAAATCATCCCAACTCCCGTGAGTTCCCTGTTCCCCGTAGGGCTAAAGTTCAATAGTCTGCTATGGTAGGTTGGTTGTTGTCCAAATGTATAAGGCAAGCGCACTCCCTCCACTTGGAAGGGAGTAAGGGGGATCCGGGCCCTCCATCTCCACTGGGTCCCAGCCCGGGGCCCTAAGGAGTAGGGATGGATAGCTCCCTACCCGGCTGATGGGGTGCTCCCCCGAAACTCGTCAGCCCACGGGCGCCAATACTGCCCTGCCCTGCCCCGGGCTGCTTCCTTCCCCCTTCACTGTCTTTATTGTTACGCTCCCCGCCCATGGTTCCTACCGGAGTCTCTGAGGCTTCTTCCCCCTCGACGTTGCCACGGTCCTCTCGGGGCGGCTGTTGCTCCAGTCTGTCTTTGGGTTGGGGTGTCCCTCCGTCTCTCTGGGAGTCCCACAGTTCTCCTGCCTCCATGGGCCGCGGGCCGCGACCCTTTTGAAGGGGCCCGCCGTCTGCCGCACCAGCCCTACATCCCACCGTGCCAGTGCCCTGACGTCCTGCCACATCGGCCTCTCCCTGGTTCAGCCCGCCCCCTCCCGTAGCCCGCGCACCCAGGCATTGCGGCTTCGGTTGGTGGCACAGCATCTTCTCCCCCATGCGCCGGAAAAGCGGCGGAGGCTTTGCCGGCTCTAGTGTGGGGCCCAGCGGACCCATCACACCCCATCACTAGGCACAAGGGTCAGGCATGATGGTGGCCTCGTTGCAATCAGAAAAATAGGGAGGGACAGTTGCCCCTGTGCACCTCTAAGCGCTCAAATCACCTCAAAGCAATCATATAATGTGGGTTCCTCCCCAAGGAGGGAGAGATTGTGTCCACAGAGGGTTATGGCTAAAGCTACAGTTTAGCTTTTAGAATCCTAGTACAAGTGCCTAAGTTTCAAAATAGTGTCAAGGCTGAGAAAGCTTTTTAAAAATGAAGGGACATTGGGGTTAAAAACAAATACCTGGATTTCCATTATGTATATGTAATCAATTGATTTCATGCTGAACTTTTGGTGTCAATAAAAATGTCACTTTCCCCTGCTGTTGCCTGGCAGTGGTCTGAAGTTTTGAACCTTGTTGCTATACATGGAGCTACAGTTCATGTGCTCAAAAGGCATGACTGGCAAACAGATGTGCGTAGGAGGCGAAGGGGTTTGCAGACAGCTACAGCTGCTTCTGGAGGTTAAATCATCAGCATGATGAGGAAAGCTGCTGCTTTTCTAGTTGGCCTGTTACTTCTATGTATCATTAATTGGAGAGCCTTGCTAAAATGGAAATGTTCAGCTACTGCCAACAGACTAATTTACTTGGGGCTTTTTGAAAGCATCCCGTTGCTGTTGCTGTTTATGCATCTATGTTTTCATTGCAGCAAACTCTAACCATATATAGACTTTTGGGATTTGGAGGGGAAAGATGTCTAATGTCATTTTGGCAATACCCACTAGAAATAATGTCACAGTACTGTATAGGTGATCAACAGCAGGTCAACAGCAAGATCTCATTGACTTCAATAGATGTATTTTTTTTCTTCCCTGGTGTAGAAACAAAGTGCTGATTGCATATCACAAATATTGTGGCTCAGTACTTTATAGATGCTATATGGGAAACACACTCATTCATTCACTACATGCAACCATTTATGGGGTGAAATATGGCAAGAAGGCTATTAAAATGTGTTAGTGTAATTGATGGCTTTACTTAATAGCATTTTGCTGTTTAAAATTTGGACTATTTTAGAAAGGACATTCGGAAAAACTGCATCAGTGAAATAATAGATTAATCAATTCTTAAACTCATAAAGCCAGTGTGACGGGCCTGCTGAGGCCTGCACTGAAACCGCCGTGACTCTGGCCGCTCAGCCGGAAAGGGGGCGGGGTGACATGACGCCGGCAAATGGAGACTGGCACCTGTGAGAGCGGGGATGCCGGCGGATGCCTGCGGCAGATGGGGACAGGGCCCTGACGCAAGGTCCTGACATCCCAGAGCAGCAGGATGCTGAGGGGGCGGAGCGACGTGCCGTCACAGCAATCAGTGGGCCTTTTGAAAAGGCCCAGAGGAGGAGACAGAGGAGAGGCACCTGAACCCAGCATTGCCAGGTGCCTCCCGGGGAGTGACTTACTCCACCCCGGTGGAGGAGCGGTCAGCGTCCCCCAGGGACCTGGAACAGAGGCGAAGGAGTGGGAAAAGGCAACATATCGGTAGGTCCCTTGAACAGATCCAGGGAGGTCTCTACCCAGGAGGGGGATAGGAAGCAGCCCGGGGCAGAGTGCTTCTGGCTCCCGTGGGCTGACGCGCTTCGGGGTGGAACCCCGTCAGCAGGTAGGGGTCAATCATCCTGAACCCGTAGGGCCCCGGGCTGGGACCCGGTAGAGAGGGTGGGCCCGGGTCCCCCTAACCCCTCCTCCACCCTACCGCACCCTCAAACTGCTTTGACTTAACTATTCTGTACTGCCAGCCAAGCGGCCTAGTGGCCAGAGACCGTCACTATACGGACCCCGGGAGGGGGTCGCTATCTAGGGGCTGAAGGACCCTGGAGATCCCACGAGGTACTCAAGGTGGTGGGCTCGCTGGGCCCCACCCTCCGGTTGGAGGGAAGGAGCTCGTGCCCGTAAAACCGCCCTCCGTGGGAAGGTCCAGGCGGTGGGCTTGGTGGGCCCCACCCTCCAGCCAGGGAGTGGGAGCTCGCGTCCGCAAACCCGCCACACCAGATTATGATGCTCTCCTCCTTAACCCAGACTGGACAATTCCAGACAGTAATTCCTGCAGTGGAGACTATTATTGTAAAAATGCTATCTAGTAGCCATGTGTGACGGCGCGTCGGGGGTTCCCCGCCTCCTGCACCCCCGTAGTGGCACGAACAGACTCCGCCAGCCAGTAGAACAGAGGGAGTTTATTGCTTCTCCAGGATACAGCACAGCATAGATGTAATCTGGTTACAGGGCAGGCCTAGGATGCCTCAGCCCCCCTTGAGATGGGGGAGACTGGGCCCCTAAATCCCAGCCCCTGGCTTAGGCTGGTTCCTCCACTATACCAGACAGAAACTGACTCTCTTCCAGCCCTGCCCCCCAGCCAGGTGTTGGTCTCCGCCCTCCTTCCTTTGTCTCCCTCCCTGGGAGGCTGAGCCTGGGTGTCTGAGGGTATGTCTACACTACAAAGGTAATTTGAACTAACAGCCGTTAGTTCGAATTAACTTTCATAGCATCTATACATACAAACCGCTAGTTCAAACTCAATTCAAACTAGCGGAGCGCTTAATTCGAACTAGGTAAACCTCATTCTACAAGGACTAACGCCTAGTTCGAATTAAGTAGTTCGAATTAAGGGCTGTGTAGCCACCTAATTCGAACTAGCTGGAGGCTAGTCCTTCCCAAGTTCCCCCTGGTGGCCACTCTGGGCCAAACCATGAAAACTCCTCTCCTCTCCCCCAGCCCCGGGGCCCTTAAAGGGGATGACTCTGGCCAGACGGCACTTGCCACAGCCAGCCCTGCCATCAGTCTCTGCCCCGACCCAGTGGCCCCAGGATGAGCCAGGCAGCCAGTGACAGCCAGCCGTCCCCCACCCAGTCCCCCAGCACCCAGCCAGGGGACGTAGACGGCGCGCGTCCTCCTGGTCTAGTGCGGAGGTCATGGACCTCATTGAGGTTTGGGGGCAGGCTCCCAACCTCCATGATCTCCGCAGTAGGTGGAGGAACGCAGCCGTCTACGGCCACATGGCCCGAAAAGGACACAGGCGCATGCAAAAGCAGGTGCGCCTGAAAATTAAACAGCTGCGGCAGGCATACGCCAGGGCCACAGGGGCGGCGCCGCAGCAGGGGCTGCCACCTGCCCCTACTTCCCCGGCCTCGACCGACTCTTGGAGGGCGAGGCGGTCCACGCCAGCCTGGGAGGCAGCGAGCCGGGATCAGAGGGCCCTGACCCGGGCGCACTGGAGGGGCCACCGCAAGGAGTTCCAGCACCGGAGTTGGCAGGGTCGTCCAGGGAGGCCATACCGGGTAAGTGCCAGCACTGTCCCCTGCCCAGGGGGGGGGAGACACAGAGGGAGACCAGGGACCGCGCGCATGGGCCATGCCTCCCACGGATCATGCAGCCACCTGTGCACGTGCGAGCACATGCCATGCCACCCTTGGGCAGGTGGCTTCAGCTGCGTGACACCCAGGGGCTGTGGCCCAATATGCACATGCGTGTGTGAAGAGACCTGACATACTCCCGACCCCGGGGCGGGACCCAGCAGGATGCTTTCCCTTCACACGTCCCCTCTACACGGAGGCAGGGGACATCTCCCCCCCCCCCCGCCCCGGCCACACTATACACAGCACAGGGACATGGGTGCGGTCTTGAGGCAGCTCCCAGTCCCGGGGAGAGCCAGACATCCTGACCATGGCCTCTGTACAAGCACAACGGCTCTGACGGTGCAGGGCACGGTCACCCTCACGTCGCGGGGGGGGGGTGGTGCGGGGGCTGGGCATCATCCACTGTGTCCCCAGGGAGAACTGACCACTTCTCTTCTTTCTCTACAGCTGCACTAGCTGCTCGTGCAGGGCGCACCACCCCGCCCGGGCCATGCTCCCCCCACCCGCGGCCTGCTCCGGACCACCACCACGGAGCAGGAGTACTGGGACCAGCACCTGGGGTCCTTCCGAGCCCTGCACCGCACAGTGGAGGCCTGGATGCAGGCAGACCTGCAGCTCCGCCAGGAGCAGCTGGCTGAGGACCGAGCCAGAAATGCAAACCTGCAGGCCCTGCTGCAGAGCATGGTGCCCTGTGCTGGTCCTGCGCCTGCTGCCCCCCCAACAACTGTCCCTCCTCCCACTCCTGCCCCCACCTCTTCCTCCTCAACCACACCTCCTCCTCAATGTCCACACCCCCACCTCAACCTCCGCACTCCACCCCATCCCGGGACGCCGAGGCCCCTCCTCGCCGTGCTGGGAGGCGGTTGGCCCAGCGAGACCTCCACCCCTGATCCCTGAGTTTCTCCTCCCCTCCTTCCCTTGCTTCCCCTTCCAGCTCCCTCCTCCCAGGTTTCTCCTCTCCCCTCCTCTCTCCTGCCCTCTCCCGCCTCCTTTCCCCGCTCCCCAAAGTTTTATTCTCTCCCCAGTTTTGTTAAATAAAGAGAGTTTCTATTTTTGAACACACGTGTCCTTTATTTTTTACATCAGGAAGGGGGCTAGGAGGTAAGTGGAAGGAGGTGAGGAGGAATGGGGCACAAGCTCTCGATGGGAGGACTGGGGTGGCTCTGCGTGGCTCCTCGGGTGGAAGCTCTCCTGCAGGGCCTCCTGGATCCTGACAGTCCCCCGATTGACCCCCCCGGATGGGAGCCTGCGGCAAATGCAGCCGGGCTGATGGCCGAGTGCTGTGATGTGCTGAGTGTGGGCACTCAGGGCACTCCAAGACAGGACTGCTTTGCTGTCCCTCATCGAGGTAGACAAGCAAGCGGGGAACCCTGAGAACTGTCTGTCCGCGGTGGGGGTCGGGTCCCTTTAAGCACAGCCCTTGGCTAGCCTGAGGCAGCAGCTCCACACTCTAAGCCCTAACCTGATACCCTGCCGGCACTGGTTCCGGCCAGCCTTAACTTCGGTTCAGGGTCCACTCAATGTGGACATGCTAGTTCGAATTAGCAAAACGCTAATTCGAATTAGTTTTTAGGTCTAGATGCACTAATTCGAATTAGCTTAGTTCGAATTAACTAATTCGAATTAAGTTAGTTCGAATTAGTGCTGTAGTGTAGACATACCCTGGGTTAATACACATTTGGGAGAGTCAGTGAGAATCTCCCATCACAGCGCAAGGGGACCCCGGGACACAGAGCAGACAGCACCCCCACTACGCCACACCATGTTTAAAAAAAAACCACAACAAAATAAATTACATGAAGTTGCGTGTACAGCAAAGGTTGTTGTACAGTGGAGCTGACAGCCACCATGGGCCAGAGGGCAAAGTATGGCTGGGGGCCAGCTATGGACCCCCAGAAAGGATGGGGCTAAGGGCAAAAGGATCAGCGCAATAGGCAGTCAGCCCTTAGTGCCACCCAGAGCCCAGTGCAAACCAGGGCTGGGTGGAGCAGCAGTTGGGTGCTTCCCGTGGCAATTCAAAGGAGTTTCAGTCACTGCTGCTGCTGCAGTAGTGGTGGCAGTGGATGGGAGTGCTGGGCACATTTGAATCACTGGCCCTAGGGCAACTGCCCCATTTCCCCCCCTCCCCACGCCCTTCAATGGGCTTGATATCATAGGATCTAAGAGTACCCAGCTGATGTGTTGTATCATGCAAGCAAGGTACTAATAAACTTCAACAGGACTTTATTTACCAAAAGTGAAACCTCTTTACAAAACTGCTGCATCACTCCGTAGCTCCCACTCAGCCCCCCTGGCTAATCTTCTCTCCCCTCTTTCCTGTTTCCTGTGCTTCCATACTCCCAACAGCCAATGCTCTCAGTTCTAAAAATTACAAGCAGTATTGCATCTAAAACACCACATAATGCTACTTGAATTGCTAATGAGCAAGCATGCTCTATTCTGTGTGATTATGATATGGTGACATTGTGATGGATTTCACAGTGCCTGTAATGTGCATTGTATCTTATATTGGTTTGTGTGGCTGTATTGTGTTAATTCCTACACATATGTCTCAGGATATGTGCTCCAGAGCTGAAGGTGGTTCCTCATAACCATTTCTGGAGGTGAGGATCAAAAATCTCTGGAGGTTTCAGAGACACAATCTACACTGCAGCACTGATGCACCCACAGCACTGTAGCATATCTGGGGGTATGTCTAGACTACATGGCTCCGTCAACAGAGCCATGTAGATTAGGTTTCTAGACATAGGAAAATGAAGCAGCGATTTAAATAATCGCCACTTAATTTACATCAAAATGGCTGCCGCGCTGTGCCGATCAGCTGTTTGGCAGCACAGCGCAGTAGTCTGGATGCTCCGCGGTCGACAAGGGAAGCCCTTGTTGACCACCCCGTTATGCCTCATTCCACGAGGAGTAATGGTAGTTCGAATTAGGATCTTTAATTAGGATCCATGCCCGTGTAGCCGCGGGCATGGATTTCAGACTAAGGGGGATTTAAAAATGGCGGCGCCCGGGAACATGCAAATGAAGCCCGGGATATTTAAATCCCGGGCTTCATTTGCAACTCCGCTTGCCCTAATTACCCTACCTAGCTCGAACTAACGAGCTAGTGTAGACGTACCCAATGAGAGGCAATGGGAGAGTATTTCCTATAGCACCAGTGTTGACAGCACTTAGGTTGCTATAAGTTGCACTACTCAGGACAATTTCTTTTTCATACTCTTGAGCAAAGTATCTTACATTGACTTAAGTGACAATGTAGATAAGCCCAGATACTTTGCAGAGGAGTAGTTTGGGTGGTTAAGGGCAATGCTTAATTTGTGCTGGTTCTTGGCAGTTCATAGCCATGGCATCTCTGAGCTTGCTGCATCAGTTACACAAAAATTCCTTGAGCCCAATAACTAGTTGATTTGAGTCCTCTTTCATTACAAACTAAGCACAAATTAAGGGGAGATTTAATTATTCCTTTGTTTCCAAGAAGGCCATTTTAGGTCACTATATTCAGCACTGGCCACAGCTCTGCAGAACTACAGCTGCTCAGTGCAATTGAACCTTTTGGGTGAAGCATGGTCAATACATAGTGTACTGTAGCCCTGAGCCAGCTCTGAAAGTGCGGGGGGGGAAACCAAGGATTTAACCTCTGAGGTGAAGGTTCAAGGCCTAAGTCCTGGAGGGACAAAGGTTCAGCTAGCCCTTATCCAGTGCACATGGTGTTACCCACCCCAACATACTTTTGGTGTATCATCTATCAGCCTTTTGTTTACCTTAAATAAATAATTACTTAGCGTTACAGTAGCTGAAAAAACAGCTCCTCAAGTGAAACAAAATGATCACAATATAAACATATAAGCATGGTGCCAGGACACAAGGACACATCTAGCAAGTATTGTAGATGTACAGAAACAGAGAATTATGTCTTTTTCTGATCCAAAACACTGTTAACATTAAGGGTACATCTGCACTTGACTTGTAATTCCCTGCTTATGTAGACGTACCAGAACTAGCTCTGTTGAAGTCAGACCACCCCCTACCCCAAAGATCAGTATGTCCATGGTGGCATGAGCAGCAGTTTGTGCAACCCTCCCAACTAATACCTCAAAATCCAGCAGCTAGCCTGAGCAGCTGCTTATGCTCCCATGAAGACACTGCTGTTTGGAGGCTAAAACCGGTACTTCTATGTGAGCTGGGAATTGTTCGGCCCTACTCAAAAGCAGATGTACCTACAGACTGCTAGGTGAAAAGTAAAACAAGACAAGCCACTATACACATTACTAAACAAAGCGAGCTAAGGTTACATAAATTATTCGAGCCCCAACTTTACTACTAAATTTATGTACACATTGGTAAAAACAAACTCTCACTCCTTGGGGAACCAGTCCTTCCACTGCGCTGCCATTCTTAACTGCCACTACCGCAATAAACTCTTCCATTGCTGAGATTCCTCTAGCCTAAGGAGCTGCAAAGCTCCCTATTTTAACAGTTTAGTTTGATACCCTGTGTGGATGGTTTGTGCAGTGCTTAGTTGCATTAGCTTACAAACAGCAATTGATTAAGTACATTTTTAATTTTCAATTATACTTTGCCAGTCAGTGGCAGACAAAAACAGTATTGCTTCATGGATGGAGCACTGGCCCAGGACTAAGGAGACTTGGTTTCTAGTCCTCATTCTGCAAATGGTCTACTAGATGATGTTGGGGAAGGCACTTCACCTTTTGGTACCTCAGTTTCCCCATCTGTTTAATAATATTTACCTTCCTTTTAAAGAACTTACAGAGCTGCAGACAAAAAATACTGTAGAAGGACTAGGTATTTTAATGACAAACATTCATATGTTATTTCTTTGAAACTATCCTGAATGCTGGCCTTGTTCTCTGTCCACTAGGAAGCACTGCCTTCCCAACTTTACACTATATATTGCGTAGGTATATTCCATAATACATATACATGCACTATATGCACTGTGTAGTTATAGCCCTAAATTCTATAATTTTTGTCTTATTTCTGAAAATATTTTTGGCTTAAGAAATTATAATCAATGACCTGTTAATCGTATACTGTATGCTACATCACCAACAGTATCTGACTATCCACAGAAATCAATATGCTAAGTTTAAAGAAGTTTAATTTCCATTTAGGCTGCTAGGTGTGCCCGTGAAAAGATGCACTTTAACCCAAACGTCTGTTGCTGTCTAGATATCAGAGAATCATGGGAAATCTCAAATAATCATTAATTATTATCAATCTGAGCACAGACGGTATGTTTAGAACAACTCTGCAATGACATAGAAAAACATAGACTCACTGGCACTAGCTGACTACTGTTACTGAATACTCTATATTATAGTCTCATTTATCAAGGTGCTTACTCCATTTCCCTTTGTATGAACAGACACTCAGTGAGAGTTGAATGAGATAATCACTTCACATGTGCTTCTCTAAACAAGGATTCAGTTTAGTGACACAAGGTGTTCATGCTGTGGTAGTAAACAAAGGAAAGAGCCTATCTAAATAACCTATATGTAGGTGAATTATGTCGAGAAAGTTCCATTTAGCAATCTGTCTCCTTTCCTCCTTCATCACACTGATCTTAAATCTATATGTTCAGATTATATTTCTACAGTGCCCTCATGCAAGTATTCTAGTATTCTAACTCATGCACATTTTATTTTTCATGGCCATCAAGATGATGGCATATTTATAATTTAGTGCCTGATTTTAATGTCCTTTTTTCACATTCAACCATACTGCTAGTCATATGAGAATCTGGCATTTAATAATTAACCAGAGGGTCTTTTTTTTTGCTCTGAAAAATGAAGTATGATTTTGGAGCCACTGGTATGCTGATGATTTTGGTTTCCCTGTATACCTGTGTGTAGTAATTAACCATAGCACATCATGTAAGGAAAGCAGGTGTATAAGCCAAACAAATCTGGCATCTGAAGAAACATTCATTAGAGAGAAGTACTCTCTCTTCAGAAATGCTGCCTCATTAAGGGATCATCAGGAATTCATCAATACAGTGACATAACTGATTACTCATGCATCTGTCTCATTTTTTGTACTTCTTAGGTCTGCCAGCAGCATTTGTAGCAACAGCGAATTGCCACTACATTAGGATTGTGTTGATATTAGTAGAGTTACAACTGACAAATTCACATTGTTTTAAATGCCAAGATCTTACAAAGTTGCTTTATGCATGTATTTGATGCACATATGATTGCTACTGACATAAAATGTCAATAAAGGTCATTTACTGCATAATATTTGAATTCTGTTGAAGAATGTTATTACAATTTACATGATGAATATTAATGCATAGCAGTTGTATAAGTAGATGTGTCTAAAAACAGGATCTCCTAAATGTTGCTGTGCAATGCTCAAATGTATTATAATTAAATGCATACATTAAATACATTTTGAGACAAAGTTAAAGGTGGTGTTTCTAATGTCATAAAGAGACATTCTGAATTGTTTGTCCACTGTAACTTTCAACTATGCCATCTTGAACTTGTATAGTACAATAGGAAAACTTTATTTCATGAGTGAATTTCAGGTAGGTTGGTGATAGAAATAGAAAGCAGAAGAAGCTTCAAAGAAGTGCGGTCTTTCATGACTGTATATATGGTAGCCCTCTACTGATACAGGAATTCCCCAATTTACAAACAGGGTGTGTTCCAGAAGTTCATTTCCAAGTTGGTTGTTTGGAACTCGGAACACATTTTCCCATAGAAACAATGTTAAAAATGGTGGTTAGGTTCCCAGGCTAGCCCACAAAAGCCTATTTAACACATAATGCAGCTGAAATACCATATGTTTGCAATGGAGAATAATAGAAACCAATATTAGTAATGAAACAAAACAGAAAAAAACCCCAAGAAAATAGTCTCTAAGAAATAGTGTTTTATTTAACTTTGAAAGCTGGTGCCTGAGGAAAGGCAGTTTGCTTAGATGAGGATGAGGAGGTAGGTGGAGATCCTGAAAGGGACTTCTGGCCATCGCCCAGCTGCCCCAGCCTGGGGACTCTGAGCCAGCTCCTACAGTCCCCAGCTGCTGGCTATGCAGCTGACCCTTGCTCCTCTACAGTCCCCTAGCATGAGCTCATGCTGCTTACCGCCTCCTGATGAGCTGGGGCTGGGCACAGACCCCACAGGCAGGGGGAGCAGTCATGGGATGCAGCTGGGGTCTGCTGGAGCCAGCACTGAGCCCGCAGGGGATGCGGCTGTCCGGCAGAGCCAGCGCAGAGCCTGCGGAGGAAGAGGGGTGGCCGGCAGATGGGTCTGGCTGCAGTCCTTCAGTCCATGCTCACCATCACCTCTTGTCTGCTCCCGTGATGCTGCAGGTGAGCATTGCATTCATAACTCAGGCACTGTTTTGCAAAGACAAGGAAAGTATTCAGGCTTCTCTTCTAACTCACCCATCATTTTGTCCACATTATTTCACTTGGAGGAAATGTAATAGTCCCTTCACTTTTGCAGCGTGCTATCTTAAAAGCACAGATCCACAGAAAAAATCAGTTGGGGACCACACAAGTGAGAAGCAAAGAAACCCCTCCAAAAATCCTAAGCCCTGAGTGATGTGGCCTCCAACTGAGACACCTCACTCCCCTGGCACTCCAGCCCCATGGGGAAAGGGGGGACAGGGAGAAATGAGGTCCAGGGCTTCCCAGGGTCAAATTTACTCTTCTGGGGTTCCAGATTAGTGGATTTTGTGGACCCTCCTAGGCCCTGGGGTGGGGACAAAAAGGAGGGGTTCAGTGTGTGGGACAGGGCTGCCAGTGAGAGAGATATGGATGAGGGTGCAGGATCTCAGTGGGAAGTGGGGTGTAGGAGGGGGTGAGGGTGTTAGGTCTGGGTGGGAGGTAGCATGCAGGCTGGGAGTAAGGTGCCTGGCCAGGGGAAAGTGGGCAAGAGCAAGCGCAGATGCAGTGTGTGGCCAGGAGGGAGGTGCAGGAGCAAGGGTAGATTCAGGAGCAGAGTGAGGATCGGGTGTCTGGCCAGGAGGAAGGGTTCAGAAGCAGGCTGGGGGTGCGGGTCTTGGCAGGGGGCAGTGCAACAGCAGGGTGTGGGTGTGGGTTCTGTGCATGAGGGAGTGGGGGCACTTGCTTTTGCAACCCACACCACTCCCAAGCATCATGTCCCAGGCACAGCCTCCTGCTGCGACCATTGGCCACAATTCTGACCAACGGGAGCAGCAAGGAAAGCCTCCAGATAGTGTCTCTGTGTGCTGCTATTTCCCCAGTTGGGGATGGGGGGGGGAAGGGAGCTGCAGCATGCAGAGCTGCTTTTCTGGCTCTGCTTCTTTCCCACAAATCGGATCCAGTGGGGAGGCCTGGGGCTTTGACCCCCTCCCAGAGGAAGCCAGCACTGGTGGTCCAACTTCGTGGGTGGGGAAGGGGATGGGCAAGGCTGCAGTGCCAGCGCAAGCTGCCTGATAGAGGGAGAGAAAGAAAGGAAGTGTGGAAGTGGGGCAGGAGGCTGAACTCAAGCTGCAGGCCACCTAGATGGTGGTCACAGACCACTAGCGGTCTGCAGACCACAGTTTGAGAACCACTGGTTTAGAGGAAAGATTGATCCAGAAGATCCAATTTTCTGTCCTGTCACTCAGAAAAACAGTGAACATAGGAAGAAGGCTGCAAGCAGAGCAAGGAACCATTGAAAAAATATTTCAGGGAAGGGAAGGAAACAAAAAAAGAATAGGTTCTCGGGAAAAAATGCAGAACAGTATGGTGTTTTATTTCTCTGTTCTGTTCCATAGGGGTTCTTAAACCATTTTTGCATCATTGTCTCTGAAAATCGAGTAGCACTTTTAAGGGATGTGATTAACACATATTATGTAAGACTGGTTAGCTCGCTCTCATCCTCTTTTCAGTGGGAGAATTCCATGGGCAGTGTAGGGTTCTGATTAGTCAGGGATTTGGTTTGGGAGATTTTTTTTTTAATGTACACTTTGCAAAGTCAAATAAGACGGACTTGCATTGGGAAGGAAATGTAATAAGGCTTCTGATATTCCTTAGTTCCAGTGGGTTTTCATCCACCATCAGACTACTCCTGCTCAAAACCTTTGCACAGGTGATAAGTGGCATAAACAATAGCTAAGACAATAATACTCTCAAAACTCCATTTGGCTTACCAAAAGTTTCTCCACTTTACCTGGATTGCCCGACTCAGGGTCTTGTGTTTCCCTAGTAGAATATTGAGTTTCCTGATGATTCTTTTATGAATTTGAACATAAGAACATAAGAACATAAGAATGGCCGTACTGGGTCAGACCAAAGGTCCATCTAGCCCAGTATCCTGTCTGCCGACAGTGGCCAGCACCAGGTGCCCCAGAGAGGGTGGACCGAAGACAATGATCAAGCGATTTGTCTCCTGCCATCCCTCTCCAGCCTCTGACAAACAGAGGCCAAGAACACCATTTTATCCCCTGGCTAATAGCCTTTTATGGACCTAACCTCCATGAAATTATCTAGCTTCTCTTTAAACTCTATTATAGTCCTAGCCTTCACAGCCTCCCTGGATAGCTACCCACTGTGAAGTTAAATGGTCTCGTTTCACTTGAGTATTATGGGGAGGATACTAATTTTCCTAATATTGCAAAGTACAATAAGAGTACAATAAGAGTATGTAATTTAAAACACATTAACAACTGGACATTTTGTAATCCTTCATTGAGCTGCCTGCTAATGGGAGTGTATCACGATGTGTGTAACCTAGCCATGCCACTCTTCATTTGCTGCTATTTCACCTGCTAGCTCAAGCAAAGTTAGCGTGTGCCTGTCCACCTATGCTGAGACGCATGCTCCCAGCTGCAGAATAAACATACTATAAGTGAATCAGTACCAGAAATGGCCGGGGGGAGAGAAAGAGGGAGAAGAGAAATCCTAGATTCCCTTGTTCTTGGTCTCATGCACCATCCACTAAATCGCATCTGATCCTACTACCTGAACACTGACCTCCTCTACAGAAAAAAAAATGCTGAGATGAATAAGGTTGTATTGAACTTAGTACCTGTTGATTAAACTGATACATTAATTTTTAACACCAAACATGGAGCCCCTCATTTTATCTTTTCTATATTTTATCTTTCTAACTTTACTCACGTAAGGTCTAAAGGAATGAGGGCTGTATGCCCTTCCAGATAAATATTCCTATGAGATCTTGTCTGACTCTTTAAATGAGGTTAATTCACCAGAGGCATCACAGACGTTATCTGATTTATCATCTAAAAAACTCTTTAGTCTAATTTAATTAGCTATGTACTTTCAGATTAGTCCTCAGGCTATTCCACTCTGCACTGGATTTCAGGATCCTATACCAGACTTTTGCATTTGAATGTCTCACGTCTAAAGAGTGAGAGGTTTTGGTAGTCACAATTCTTGCTGACTGCCATAATACCCTATGGGCAGATATTGACAAGAGACCAAACTTATTTTATGTGTTGAAAATTACTTTCAATTTGAAAATCAAACAACTATCACTGGTAACATTTTTTCAAACCTCTCTGAGGCTCTTGTTAGGAAATGTATAGTGCTACGCAGAAGGCACATGCCAGTTTAAAGGGAAAGAAATGTTTTTGTGGTTTTCCTGGGTTTTTAACAATGAGGGTAATTAATAATGTAGTTTGCCAAAGATTGTGTTAGGTTATCAATCATTTGCATTTTTTTAAATAAAGATTAAATATTGTTCTAAAATATATGCTGAAGTTAAAATTGTTCTAGGTTATAAACGAGGTCAGAGGAGCTGATCATAATAGTTCCATCTAGCCTTATCTGTGAATTATTCAAAATAAACTGATACAACTAACATATGAAACGATGTTAGTGAACAGTGAAGGAAGTTACATTCAAGACTGTATACGGATGATGGCTGATCATAGAATCATAGAATACTAGGACTGGAAGGGACCTCGAGAAGTCATCGAGTCCAGTCCCCTGACCTCATGGCACGACCAAATACTGTCTAGACCATCCCTGATAGACATTTATCTAACCTACTCTTAAATATCTCC
The DNA here is from genome assembly GCA_019425775.1 of Rafetus swinhoei. Classification (NCBI taxonomy): domain Eukaryota; kingdom Metazoa; phylum Chordata; order Testudines; family Trionychidae; genus Rafetus; species Rafetus swinhoei. The sequence goes on along the minus strand of CM033424.1, from coordinate 29,264,323 downwards.
AGAGATGGAGATTCCACAACCTCCCTGGGCAATTTATTCCAGTGTCTGACTACCCTGACAGTTAGGAACTTTTCCTAATGTCCAACCTAAACCTCCCTTGCTGCAGTTTAAGCCCATTGCTTCTTGTTCTATCCTCAGAGGCCAAGATGAACAAGTTTCCTCCTCCTCCTTATGACACCCTTTTAGATATCTAAAAACTGCTATCATGTCCCCCCTCAATCTTCTCTTTTCTAAACTAAACAAACCCAATTCCTTCAGTCTTCGCTCATAGGTCATGTTCTCTAGACCTTTAATCATTCTCGTTACTCTTCTCTGGACCCTCTCCAATTTCTCCACATCTTTCTTGAAATGCGGTGCCCAGAACTGGACCCAACACTCCAACTGAGGCCTAACCAATGCAGAGTAGAGCGGAAGAATGATTTCTCGTGTCTTGCTCACAACACACCTGTTAATGCATCTCAGAATCATGTTTGCTTTCTTTGCAACAGCATCACACTGCTGACTCATATTCAACTTGTGGTCCACTATAACCTCTAGATCCCTTTCTGCCATACTCCTTCCCAGACAGTCGCTTCCCATTCTGTATGTATGAAACTGATTGTTCCTTCCTAAGTGGAGCACTTTGCATTTGTCTTTATTAAACTTCATCCTATTTACCTCAGACTATTTCTCCAATTTGTGCAGGTCATTTTGAATTATTACCCTATCCTCCAGATTAGTCGCAACCCCTCCCAGCTTGGTATCATCTGCAAACTTAATAAGCGTATTTTCTATACCAATATCTAAATCGTTGATGAAGATATTGAACAGAGCCAGTCCCAAAACAGACCTCGGAACCCCACTTGTTATGCCTTTCCAGCAGGATTGTGAACCATTAATAACTACTCTCTGAGTACGGTTATCCAGCCAGTTATGCACCCACCTTATAGTAGCCCCATCTAAGTTGTATTTACCTAGTTTATTGATAAGAATATCATGCGAGACCGTATCAAACGCCTTACTAAAGTCTAGGTATACCACATCCACCGCTTCTCCCTTATTCACAAGACTCGTTATCCTATTAAAGAAAGCTATCAGATTGGTTTGACATGATTTGTTCTTTACAAATCCATGCTGGCTGTTCCCTAACACCTTGCCACATTCCAAGTGTTTACAGATGATTTCCTTAATTACTTGCTCCATTATCTTCCCTGGCACAGAAGTTAAACTAACTGGTCTGTAGTTTCCTGGGTTGTTCTTATTTCCCTTTTTATAAATGGGAACTATATTTGCCCTTTTCCAGTCTTCTGGAATCTCTCCTGTCTCCCATGATTTTCCAAAGATGATAGCTAGAGGCTCAGATTCCTCCTCTATCAGCTCCTTGAGGAGGAATAGAGCTGATAGAGGAGGAATCCAAGTTTCCTGTTACTGTTTCTCCCTCCTCACTGACCAGTGGGCCTACCCTCTCCTTGGTCTTCCTCTTGCTTCTAATGTATTTATAAAAAGTCTTCTCGTTTCCCTTTATTCCCGTAGCTAGTTTGAGCTCATTCTGTGCCTTTGCCTTTCTAATCTTGCCCCTGCATTCCTGTGCTGTTTGCCTATATTCATCCTTTGTAATTTGTCCTACTTTCCATTTTTTATATGACTCCTTTTTTATTTTTAGATCATGCAAGATCTCATGGTTACGCCAAGACGGTCTTTTGCCGTATTTTCTATCTTTCTGACACATCGGAATAGCTTGCTTTTGGGCCCTTAACAATGTCCCTTTGAAAAACTGCCAACTCTCCTCAGTTGTTTTTCCTCAGTCTCGATTCCCATGGGACCTTACCTATCAGCTCTCTGAGCTTACCAAAATCCGCCTTCCTGAAATCCATTGTCTCTATTTTGCTGTTCTCCTTCTACCCTTCCTTAGAATTGTGAACTCTATGATTTCATGATCACTTTCACCCAAGCTGCCTTCCACTTTCAAATTCTCAACCAGTTCCTCTCATTTGTTAGGATCAAATCTAGAACAGCTTCCCCTGGTAGCTTTTTCAACCTTCTGAAATAAAAGTTGTCTCCAATGCAGTCCAAGAACTTATTGGATAGTCTGTGCCCTGCAGTGTTATTTTCCCAACATATATCTGGATAGTTGAAGTCCCCCATCACCACCAAATCTTGGGCTTTGGATCATTTTGTTAGTTGTTTGAAAAAAGCCTCATCCACTTTTTCCACCTGGATAGGTGGCCTGTAGTAGACTCCTAGCATGACATCACCTTTGTTTTTAATCCCTTTTAGCCTAATCCAGAGACTCTCAACACTTCCGTCTCCTATGTCCATCTCCACCTCACTCCAAGTGTGTTCATTTTTAATGTATAAGGCAACACCTGCTCCCTTTTTTCCCTGTCTATCCTTCCTGAGCAAGCTGTACCCTTCCATACAAACATTCAATCATGTGTATTATCCCACCAAGTTTCTGTGATGCCAACAATGTCATAATTGTACTTATTTATTATCACTTCTAGTTCTTCCTGCTTATTTCCCATACTTCTCGCATTTGTATATAGGCATCTAAGATCCTGATATATGAGATCTCACTCACAGGAGAAGAAAAAGCAAACAAAGATCAAGCTCCTCTTGTCATCCCTTTCCCCAGAGCCCCCAAAACTAAAAGACTAGCTTTTTCCTTTTAAGAAAAACCTCATTCTGTAAATTTCATCCTATAACAATTTTTTTTTCAAATCAGTACATAAAATGGCCTATTCTACAGTCTTTTGAGACTCAGCGCTGTAATTGTGACTTCTGTCATTTGCCTGTGAGCGTAAGACCCACCTGATCGTATGTGACAAAAACATCACATTTAATACTCTTTATTCTCAATTTTAATGAAATATTAATTAATATAAAATGCATCACGTATTTGAAAGAATACTCAAAGCAGCAAGGTATTTTTAAATTTATTAGTATACATCCTTGATGGATGAACTTTCCAGCTATTAATTGTTCAAACTTCCAGAGCTGGCATTTCAAACAGATGTTCTAAACTCAGCATCACTTCATTTATCTTTAGGGTTGATCCATCTACCACCAGGCTTCTTGCAAAAAGTGTTCCACACTACCACAATACAAATCCCACACTCTGGAATCAATAAGGACCAAGCTTTTTACCTTTAACCACCAGATTTGTAATTTTTGCTAGATATAACTATGACATTCAAAGATTAAAGGAAAAATGATCCTGCATTTTGAAATTCAGGTAGCAGAAATTAATAGTAAGTCCTCTAATAAATTATATCTAAACAATATCAATTATAGGCTTAAAAACAAATGATAGGTATTTATCATAAACTGAACATATATCAAAGTGTTTAACAAAACTGATAAAAAAGAGAAATTGTGTTAACTATTTGAAATACTCTGCAACTGTAACAATTAATCATTAACAAGATGATATAAAGGAAGCGGGCTCTTATAGTTTTTTTTTTCAAAAGGCATCAGTGAACTAGAAAATTGTTATACTATAGAGAAGAATGTGTGTTAGTACCACAATAAATCATTTCACTGAAAAAATCACAATTTAAATTAAAATAACTTCTATAATTAGGTTTAAAGGAACTTTGAACATATTATTTGTTTTTTAAGAGAAACTCGCCTAATGCATCCAAGTAATTGTTAATCTGTTAGCTATTTACTTCAAAGAAAATGCTAAAGATGTTATTACAATGATACTTTGTGTGTTGCAAATATATAATATTCAATAACTTTGCTTTGGTTCCATAGCTTCAGAGTGGTTCAGCTACAAGGCATAATCCTACCATGGTTAGATGTGTAATTATTTTGTGACTACTCTCTAAAAAGTTGCTCACATGAGTGAAGATCGAGGAATTACCTTGTATTTATCAAATACATTATTCTCTTTTGCAAAATACACACAAGTAAAAATAATCATTAAAACATTATTGCAATCATGAGTACGTTAGGTACTGAATATACGCTCTTCACTGTACAAAACACATAGCATAAGAGGAACAAAATTATAATCTCAGTTTCAATGAAGTGACACTACTGGCAGATATGAGCTGTAGACACACAATTGTCATGGATTGCCATTGTGGACATCCATGCTGTCCTATATTTGCATAACACTTTTCATTACCTACGGATCCCCAAAGTACTTCACAAATAGACATACACTGTATGTGTGCACATGCGTGTGCAGACACAGTATGTACCATGTGCACATGCATGCACATGGAATGTGGAAAACAAATGTTACTAAAGAGAATGAGCACTGAGAAATACTAAGTGTATCTTTCCCATGCCATTGAGGGTTAAAAATTGTATTAAAATGTTACAAAGATAATGGAAGTCTACCTTTATTTTCTCTTCAAAAGTAGATATATACCCTTTTCCAGCAAAATTATGTGTGTATCTTCCATATCCAAAGTCTTAAAGTCTAGATCTTCAAACATCCATACAGTTCATGGTTCTTCAGTGTTAACCAATTGGCAGATTCTTTAAATCACTGTCATGAGTGATAAGGAAACCTAATCTATTTTGTACAAAGTACAGACTGACATCACTTTTCCTCTGACCTTATCACTGTGCTCTAATCAAGATCAGGGCCAGATGAAGGGGTTTTGGCAGCCTAGGCAAACTATGACTTTGGCATCCCCTTTCCCCCTGAATATATTTTATTGGTTGTGTTCTACTTTTCATTAATCCTAGCACAATTATACTGTATTGAGTAAACTGCCATGTAGCTGAGACTTCCAAGTTTTAACCATTTTGAGAAGTACACAGAGTTTCTGGTCAACTCTATAAACAATTGCATTTCAATTTGCACCTGTCTCCTTCCAAAAGAACTGATTTTGGGGAAGCTATGAAAATCTTTATTCCTTGGTACTGAAGAAAGTCTGTTTTTGAGTTGTAATCCTGGGTCATTAATTTCTGTAAACATTTAAAACTTTGTTTTTCATGCTTTGGCTTTCACAAATTGGGCAATAAATTGTTTGAGACAAAGTTTTGAAGCTATTTCATGTTCTATTCAGATGGTGGCCAATCTAACAAGTCTCTTTTTCAGTATGCAAGAATGAAAGCATGTCTTTATCAATTTTAACTTTGAGAAGCTACACTCCCCACTAGCAACAGAAACTAGAAGAGGCAAGAGGATTCAAAGAGCAACGAAGATCTGTCAGTAAGTGTGTTCAGAAAAAAACATCACTATATCTTGACAGGTGTGATTCTCCGTTAACAATCTTGTTAGAACCTCTTATCACATTTTTCCAACACAATACAAATTCTTCATGGGCACAGCATCCTCAAGATCATGGCTCATAACACAGAAAAACAGCTGTTGTAGATCACTAACTGACCTTCACTAAGAGACAAGCAATACTTACTCAATTATATGACTGGCCAACTCTGGGCTATAAGAATTCCTGAACTGCCAGACTCTGTCCCCAGGCAGCAAACCCAGGTGGTGCTCTTTTGAAACTATGCCGTGACACATTTCAACTGTATTTACATACACAGCCATGCTCCACAATGTGAAATAATATAACTCAACCTTCGATGTGGCAATGATGCACTGGTTTACAACTACGATATTTGATACTTTCATTTATAAGAGATAACATACATTTTTTTAATAGAGAAAAAAATCACTTCCATTTGATTTGGTGCCCCTTAAAGCCTGGTGCCAAAGAAAACAACCTAGTTTGCCTAGATAGAGCAAATCCTGATCAAGATCAACCCACATTAATTTTGCTGAACTTTCCTAGAAAAGTTATTTTATTTCTAGGTAGCATTTTTCTTTAATCAACTGATAAATTTTCCATATGTTACATATTTTGCGGTCCATCAACACTAGTTAAGACTGCTGGATTACATCTGATTTTTGTCCAGCCATTGGCAGCCAATCCAAGTGAAATTTATTTTAAACTCATCTGGCTCTCTTTATGGGAAAATGGGCACTTAGGAAAAGTATTGGGGTCTGAGGGTTAGAAATAGATAAGTAGACCCAAACAATTTGGGGAAAATGAATAAAGAATTGCCTCTTCTTTCTGGAATATTTCTGTTTTGATCCACTTTTAATATCTTTTGCTTTGTCTTAGTACACATCTTTCCCTTTTGCAAGGTGGATTTCTTTCATTTATCTGAAGTGTAGATCCTTTGCACTGGAATAGGAAAAAAGTATGGTTGTAGCCACTATGGGTACAACTAAACTGGGGGCGGGGGGTTGGGATACCTCTGGTATCCCGAAAAAACTCCGCTGCATCCAGGGAACGTGTTTGCTCTTCCGTTTTTTTGCGGAAGAGCAAACATGCTCTTTTGGAAGCCCCTGTATTCCTCGTTGCATGAGGAAGAAGGGGCTTTCAAAAGAGGGTTTTTTTTTTCCTAAATTTGGCCCAGTCTAGACAGGCCAAATTTCAGAAAAGCTTCTTCCGACAAAAATATCAGCAAAAGATATGCAAAATGACGATAGATCCTCAAAGTCTAGACATACCCTATGATAACCACTTTAAAAGAGGAGTAAGGGGAATGGTGTAGCAGATTCATTTCCATTTCCTGCTTATCCCCAGTGACTGTGCATAAAGTCTAAGCACCTTTCTGTATGTCTGCTACTCATCACAACCTTTGTCTCATCTATTTATATTGTAAGCACTTTGGGAAAAGTTAAACTCATTTTGTACGTATAGTGCTAGAAGACTTACCCGGCATTGCTGGGGTCCAGGGCTGACCCAGCATGATGGGTCCCCCCCCCCCCCCCCCCCCCTCCCGCTTTCCAGCTTTTCCCTAGGGGTGACCCAAGGGGGGGGATGCAGGGGAGGTGAGGGCTACATGGTGGCCAGCAGCTGCTCACCAGGGCAGGATGGAGTGGCAGGGACAGTGTTTCCAGCCAGCAAACGCTCACTGAGGTGCATTCACACTGTGTTTGATGCCCTCCTGTGGTCATGCACACAAATCATGTCAAATCAGTCTGATAGCTTTCTTGGATAGGATAACAAGTCTTATGGATAAGGGTGAAGCAGTGGATGTGGTATGCCTAGACTTTAGTAAAGCTTTTTACACAGTCTTGCATGACTTCTTATCAATAAGCTAGGGAAATACAACTTAGATGGAGCTACTATAAGGTGGGTGCATAACTGGCTGGATAACCATTCTTAGAGTGTAATTATTGTTGGTTCACAGTCATGCTGGAAGGGCATAACGAGTGGGGTTCCACAGCGGTCTGTTTTGGCACCAGTTCTGTTCAACAGCTTCATCAATGATTCAGATGATGGCGTAGAGAGTACTCTTATTAAGTTTGCAGATGATACCAAGCTGGGAGGGGTTGCAGCTGCTTTGGAGGATCATTCAAAATGATCTGGACAAACTGGAGAAATGGTCTGAGGTAAATAGGATGAAGTTTAATAAGGACAAATGCAAAGTACACCATTTAGGAAGGAACAATTAGTTTCATACATACAGACTGGCAAGTGACTGTCTAGGAAGGAGTACTGCAGAAAGGGATCTAGAGGTCATAGTGGACCACAAGCTAAATATTAGTCAATAGTGGGATACTGTTGCCAAAAAAGCAAACGTGATTCTGGGATGCATTAACAGGAGTGTTATGAGCAAGAAACGAGAAGTCATTCTTCCGCACTACTCTGCATTGATTAGGCTTCAATTGGAGTATTGTGTCCAGTTCTGGGTACCACATTTCAAGAAAGATGTGGAGAAAATGGAGAAAGTTGAGAGAAGAGCAACAAAAATCATTAAAGGTCTAGAAAACATGAGGGAAGGCTGAAGGAATTGGGCTTGTTTAGTTTGGAAAAGAGAAGACCAAGAGGGAACATGATAAGTGTTTTTCAGGTATCTAAAAGGGTATCATGGGAAAGCAGGGCAGGGGGGGGGGGGGGGGGGGGATTGTACTCCTTGGCCTCTGATGATAGGACAAGAAACAATGGGCTTAAACAGTAGCAAGGGAGGTTTAGGTTGGACATTAGTAAAAAAGTTCCTAATTGTCAGGGTGGTTAAACACTAGAATAAATTGCCTAGGGAGGTTGTAGAATCTCCATCACTGGAGATATTTAAAAGCAGGTTAGACAACAGCTATAAGGGATGTTATAGATGGTGCATGGTCCTGCTGTGAGGACAGGGGACTGGACCTGATGATCTCTCAAGGTCCCTTCCAGTTCTAGTGTTCTATGATTTTATGAATACATCCCATTGTCCTGGCACAGCCAAACTCTGACCTTGCTTTAAGTTATGATAAGAGGAAGCTGAATATCAAATTTGGTGGTTTTAGCTCTTACCATTTAGGAGGAGTTCTTGAATAAACAGATTCATTGACATGCGGATAGACTGACATACATTTCTAAAATATATAATAAGATACAGTATACTTCAAATAATGGAGTCTCTATCTGGGTGGGAGCCTCTAGGACCATGGTGTCCAACATACTATCCACTAGCCACATGTGGCTATTTGGCCAATTGAGTGTGGCTAGTTTGTTATAGCAATAGCTACTATAGTTGGAGCTGGTTGGACACCACAACCTAGGCACTAATGTAAGTCTACTATAATCATCAGGGGATTTATTCTCTATCTGATTTGAACAAAGAATCATACTCTTCCTGCAGCTGCTAATAGTTTATTTTGCATTGTCAAGAGCTGTGCTGGAGACAATACTGGATTGAAGAAGTGTATAGGAGGATGCATCCCTGGACTTCTGCTTTCCTGGGCGGTCTCCAATCCTTGAAATGTATACTAAAGTAGAACTGAATTATGAAGACCTCGAGAATGGAGGTTGTTCATAACTCTGAAATGTTTGTAACTCTGAACAATATGTCATGGTTGTCCTTTCAAGAGTTTACAACTGAACATTGATTTAATACATATTTAAAATTTTACTATGAAGAAAAAAAATGCTGCTTTCCCTTTGGTTTTCAGTAGTTTACATTTAACACAGTACTGTACTACATTTTTTTTTTTTTTTGGCAGGGGTGAGTCTGAAGAAAGAGGCTCTGTTGCTGACTATTTGCAAACTTCCAGTTCCAAATGAGATGTCTGATTGACTAGTCAATTCATAACTTTGGTGTTCATAACTTGAGGTTTAACTGCATATACTTCATATTTGTGACAGCGTCAAAAAGAAAAGAACAAAAAATATTGTCCCCTGCTGACACTGATTTTTATTTTAATGTCTTGAGCTTTTACAGTTTCAAGTTTTTGTTTTGGTTTGTTTCTTGGACTTTGTTACTTGAGCGGGGCTGCAATTCATACCACTAATTGCTAATTGCCAACTGCTCTATTAAGTGTTGTAACCTTGTTTCAGTGAGCTGTCCAGTTGATAATTTCTAAGTGGAGAAGCAAAAAGGGAAGATATGTTAGAAATAAGATTGTAAGCAAGTCATCCAGGCTTAATATTTCTGTGCTAGTACTGCTTCAAATTCATCTTCCAAAGGCGCTAGATCCTCTCTCACAGAAAAATTATTATCAAAGTGAAGATAATGATGTAAAATCATTCACTTTGGAGAGGGCAGGAATAAAGGCAAGTGTTCCTGAAATCCAGAACAAAAATGATGGTGAAAGTTACAATCTGCTTTTCCTATTACCTATCTGTACAGAAGGCAGAGATAATAGAATTGATAAAGAGAAAATGATGTTGTTAGGGTTGAATAAAATCTGGCTTTCTTTGCCTTCTGTGATAACAGAGGAATTTTTGCACCTACATATCAATAAATGCCTTCTCTCTTTTCAGTATTGCAATGCCAGATATAAAAATCTGAATGGCACTACAAATGTCAGAAATGATATCAGTCTCCTCCTCTTTTTTTGAACAAAAACTAGCAAGTGGAGTGCATTATCAGAGATATTTGTGGATCTATTTTAAATTCATAGGAGCAAAATTCTATTTAATGGAAAACACTCTTTTTATCACCTAATAAACTGAGCACTTTTGTAACCTGGGGCTTTCCAACTGGAAAAGGAAAACAGAGAAGACTTGATCTCATGACAACAGTGTAGAACATTGCACTGCCATGGTTCTTGCCTTGCAAATCCACTAGGCATGCAATCACTTTGACAGGGAAACGGTACAGCTGCTTCTAATGCAAACTGCTTACTGGAAGTTTTTATCATGTATTGTGATAACTGTTAATCGTCTCACTGAACATGTTATAATGTTTAGAAAAAAGAAGGAAGCTCTAGATCCTCCGTGCAACAAAAATCATATGGATATTTTTGAAGCCATTGCCAAATCTGTCCCATCTCTAATTGAGCAAATTAAATACTATGGAAACAAAGGGAAAGGTCAACCCTCCTATTTGTCAGAAACAATCCATGAAGAGTATTTGTTGAGCTAATGGATTGTAAGGCTTTGGAATTCACTATAATTCAAGTTTATGTCAAACATGAATAGCCATAATGAGTCAGACCAAAGTTCCATCTAACCCATTGTCTTCCAATAATAGCCATGACCAGAACAGGTAATCATCAAATAATCCATCCCCTGTTGCCCATTCCAAGCTTTTCACAAACAGAGGCTAGAGAAACCATCCCTGGCAATAGCGAGGGATGGGCCTATGCTCCATGAATTCATCTATTTTTTTTTAAATCCCATTATAGTCTTGGCCTTCTCAGCATCCTCTGGCAGGTGAAATAGAAGATTCAGCTCTTGACATCACTCATGTTGATTCTGAGTGTGTCACCTTCCAATACTGCTTACATAGTGCCATATATGATCTATCCACATCTACATACCAGGCAGATATTTTGAAATAATGTTGAAATACAGTCAAACTGGAGGACTTCTTACTCCAACTCCTGTAACCCTCATTGTACAAGGAGTAAGGGAAGTTGGAGGAAGAGTGCTCTATTTTGAATTAAGTGCTGTGCAGACGCTCCCAATTACAAAATAAGCTATTTTGAATTAAGCTACGCAATTGACATAGATCAATTTGTGTAACTTATTTCAAGTTAAGCCCTGTTGCGTAGATGCACCCTAAGTGTTGTTTTCACAGAATCATAGAACCATAAAAATCATATATAGAAAAATCTCTAAGATCACCTAGGCCCCAGTAAAAGACAGCACTTATGTACATGCTCAGATCCTAGTGACTTAACAAAGGCTAAGTGGAACTGAATAGAGACGTATGTTTTCAATAGAGAATTTAGTAACCTAATTATGCTCTTTGCACAGCCTTTACAACAAATAAAATATGGTAATTATAGAAGATTGAATTATAGTGTTCTTATTTGTCAGTTACATACAAGGTAGTTTTTCTTATGTCAAATTTATGCTATTTGAATTATTGTTTATTAAACTCTTCATGGCACTGGGAGTGACTCACCACTTTATGGACATATGTGCAACAGCTAAGTTTTCAATTACACAAATGTCTTCTCACCTCATAGTCTTCCACAAGGAACACATGCGTATTTAATAATGGTAATACTAATCAGAACTCATACTTTATTGAGTGAGTTTTATTTACAATTAGATGTCAGTTGCTGAATGTGCTTGGAAAATGAATGGAGAAAAATGATTATCTGTTCAGTATACTACATCCAATGCTACTTCTTGTCCAAAAAGTTTGTACAGTGTTGTATTTTTGAATAGTTATTTTATTTCAGTGGTGTCTCTAATTATTCTATATGTGGATTATTTTTCAGTTTTTGTTTTGGGGTCCTCTTAGTTGAAACATGCAGTGTAAAAGAAATTACTGCACAAGTGTGTATTATATACATTGATTTTAGTAGTCTGGGAAAAAACCTCCCCGAGGTGCCTTTGAAAATCCCATCCTAAATCTATGTACTTCATAATACTCTGAAACTGTGGAGCTAATCCAATAGCCAAGAGTCACCCATGTGAGTCTGAGTTGTATCTGCTCTTTGAACAAGGCCTTGAACAGAAAATGAAATATCAATATTGCTAATTATCATTAACTGGCCTTCTGTGAGAACTGTAATGAAGTGGAGTCAGTGTTCGCCATTTGGTCTCCCTATACAGATAAAACAAACACAGTTTCAATGAAAGTAAGTCAAGGATATTGTATTGGAATCTTGTCTGAAAGCATGAGATAAATGGGATCCTGATGGAACCTCAAGCGGAAAAGCTAGATCCTTTGTTGATGTTGGTTACTGTTAGATTGAACTGATTCCTCTGAGCCAATGTTCTAGACCAGTGGTCCCCAACCTTTTGGGGCTGCCAGACCGGGGGCGGGGCCGTGCATGCGCCGGGCGCCCAGGGCCCGGGGCACAAGAATGGCTCGGGCCGGCCCTGGTCACTAGGCGGGCGCACATAAATACCCCAGTGGGTGTCATGGTGCCCGCGGGCACCACGTTGGGGACCACTGTTCTAGACAAATGCTAAAAAATTCAGAGGACTCCTAAGCTTTAAGATCAGAAGGGACCATCATGATCATCTAGTTTGACTTTCTGCACTGTAGCTGGCCACAGAATTTAGCCCCCCTATTCTTGATATATACCTCTAACCTTTGGCTGAAGTTATTGAAGTGTTCAAATCATGATTTAAATAATTCATGTTATAGAGAATCTACCATTTATACAAGTTAAAACCTGAACATGACCCATGTCCCATCCTGGAGCAATTGGAGGAACCAGGGAAAGTAACAATGGCTCAGTCAAATGTTAAAATAAGTATCCACATCTATAGTCAATCAATATAGTTTGGAATAACTCCCCATGTAGACAAGCCCTTAAATTGGTTGAGATTCAATTCTAATTAAAGTCAATGCAGTTTTGACAATGGGAGTGGGAGCAGGGGCAATGACATTGCATTGTATAACAGAGTCAGCAAGAAAGCTGGAGAGAGACAGACTCCTTGATGCAAAGGTCAATACATTCAAAGGAAATGCAGTGGACTTTGAATCAGGCCTAAATCAAGTGAGAACATGACAACCATACACATAAGAATCCACATTATTAGATTTGAAGAAAAATTCTCACAGGAAAATAATATAGATCTCAGAACTAATTCCCTTATTCCCTTCCCTGGTTTCAGGCAAGATACGACAATCAAGGGATTTTTTTTTCCTGTTTGGATATTTTATTGCTATTCCTCTTAGCACCACTCATTGTTTTTATTATGTTACATTCATATTGTATTTGGATTGTGTATTTAACGAGAGCTTTGCACAGTGCAATTTTTCTTTTTATAAGAAATAAAAAGGGACAGGAGAACAAATATTTATTTTAGCTCATATAAAGTATATAGATTTCTAGTGTGTATTGACAAGCTGTGCTACAGCAGTTGATCAATGTGAAAATATGAATCAGATGAGAAAATATGGGCAGATGAAGATAGCTGATCCTTTTTTTTCTACTTTTCTAATTCCTTTTTAAATACACATGTAGATTAAAATGTTTGTGATTGTAGCCCTCTACTGCATACCAGTCTTATGTCACTTTTCGTGTTAGGTCCTTTCCTACAGATACACAATGCATGTGATTAACTGCATATCCATTGTCCCAGTGAACTCAGGAGAAGTGTGCATTTGTATTTACAATTACTTATGAATATAAGTGTTTGCATGATCAGTGGCTTTGGCCTCAATCTTACAGTCAGATCTGGACTGCTGAACACCTGTGCCAATGTGTCTGATGATTAACTTAGAATGTAAATGTCAGAAACTGAGGCCAGGTTTGTCACCCCTAAGGTGACAGCTGGAAACAAGAATAAAAAGCAGAGCTGGGGAAAAAAGCAACAGAAGGGCTGGGAGGAAGGCTGGAGCAAAAACAGGGAATAGGCTAAGGGACAAGACGGGAATAAGAACAGGACTGGAGCAGACAAAGCCCCTATGGAGTCCCACCACTAGGAGACAGAGGAGAGTTCCAAGTCATGACATAACAATAAGCAGACTGAGCTGTTTCTCCTGTGAGTCTTATGCAACTGAAATATAAATATTAGTAGCTGTCTGATAGATTATTATTATGGTGTAATGTTGGTATTGTCCATGAGATTTACAGTGATCGGCTGAATTTTAATTTCTAGGGAGTAGGTTACACTGACTCAAACATTTTTAAAGTAAGATTTATTTAACAAAATGCATTAAATAAGTAATAGGTTGGAGGTGGAACTAGCTCCATCTCTTCTATTTTTTTTCCTGAGACGTGGCATGCCATAATTCCTTCTCCTACCCAATACATACCGAGCTGTTCATGTGTACTGATAACACTGGTCTACAATTTTTTAGAAGTCGTCTGCTTCAGAGATAAAATGTGCTATTTATTATGTATTTTGATGTGCTGAATTCAAATATGACAATTAAAACAACTGATTGGCTACTGTTTCCAAGATATTTAAGTTTTTACATTTTACGTCTATATATATTGCGTAGATAGTAGAGTTTTAATCATAAATTGTAAACCTAGGTCTTTTCATGTGTTTATGGTTGCTTTACATGATAATATTTCACCTGTCCTGTTTATGTAACACTTTAAAAATCAGCAAAAGGGTTATATCAATAAAATTTATTATGAAACAAAAGGCAAAAAACTATTATGTACATAGTTTAGTCCTATTCAGTGTCTACTCGGCGCTTCTTGGCTTGTCTCTTGTATTCATTAAATGGAGCATCTCTTGTCACTGTCCAGCAATAGTCTGCAAGCATCGATGGGCTCCATTTGCCCTGATAGCGTTTCTCCATTGTTGCAATGTACTGGTGAAATCGCTCGCCGTGCTCGTCGCTCACTGCTCCGCAGTTCGGTGGAAAAAAATCTAGATGAGAGTGCAAAAAATGTATCTTTAGTGACACGTTGCAACCGAGGCTTTTGTATGCCTTGAGGAGGTTTTCCACCAACAACCTGTAGTTGTCTGCCTTCTTGTTTCCGAGAAAATTTATTGCCACTAACTGGAAGGCTTTCCATGCCGTCTTTTCCTTGCCACGCAATGCATGGTCAAATGCATCATCTCGAAGAAGTTCACGAATCTGAGGACCAACAAAGACACCTTCCTTTATCTTAGCTTCACTTAACCATGGAAATTTTCCACGGAGGTACTTGAAAGCTGCTTGTGTTTTGTCCATGGCCTTGACAAAGTTCTTCATCAGACCCAGCTTGATGTGTAAGGGTGGTAACAAAATCTTCCTTGATTCAACAAGTGGTGGATGCTGAACACTTTTCCTCCCAGGCTCCAATGACTGTCGGAGTGGCCAATCTATCTTGATGTAGTGGGAATCTCTTGCACGACTATCCCATTCACAGAGAAAACAGCAGTACTTTGTGTATCCAGTCTGCAGACCAAGCAAGAGAGCAACAACCTTCAAATCGCCACAAAGCTGCCACTGATGTTGGTCATAGTTTATGCACCTCAAAAGTTGTTTCATGTTGTCATAGGTTTCCTTCATATGGACTGCATGACCAACTGGAATTGATGGCAAAACATTGCCATTATGCAGCAAAACAGCTTTAAGACTCGTCTTCGGTGAATCAATGAACAGTCTCCACTCATCTGGATCGTGAATGATGTTGAGGGCTGCCATCACACCATCGATGTTGTTGCAGGCTACAAGATCACCTTCCAGGAAGAAGAATGGGACAAGATCCTTTTGACGGTCACGGAACATGGAAACCCTAACATCACCTGCCAGGAGATTCCACTGCTGTAGTCTGGAGCCCAACAGCTCTGCCTTACTCTTGGGTAGTTCCAAATCCCTGACAAGGTCATTCAGTTCACCTTGTGTTATGAGGTGTGGTTCAGACGAGGAGGATGGGTCCTGTGACGAGAAAATGTGGGTCCTGTGACACTGATGGTTCAGGACCAGAAGTTTCATCCTCTTCCTCTTCCTCGTCTGACTCAAGTGAGAATGATTCTGGTGCATCAGGAACCGGCAGTCCTTCTCCGTGGGGTACTGGGCGTATAGCTGATGGAATGTTTGGATAATGCACAGTCCACTTTTTCTTCTTTGACACACCTTTCCCAACTGGAGGCACCATGCAGAAGTAACAATTGCTGGTATGATCTGTTGGCTCTCTCCAAAACATTGGCACTGCAAAAGGCATAGATTTCCTTTTCCTGTTCAACCACTGGCGAAGATTTGTTGCACAAGTGTTGCAGCATATGTGTGGAGCCCACCTCTTGTCCTGATCTCCAATTTTGCAGCCAAAATAAAGGTGATAGGCTTTCTTAACCATAGTGGTTATACTGCGCTTTTGTGATGCAAAAGTCACTTCACCACAAACATAGCAGAAGTTATCTGCACTGTTCACACAAGCAGGCATCTCTGCTCACTTTGGCTAAACAGAAACGTGTCCCTTTGCAAAATCAAACACTGACAAATAAGAGAGCACGACACTGTATGATTTCTAGAGCTGATGTAGGCAATTTGTTCAGCAGAGTGATGTAAGCTTCGTTATGATTGCATCATCCATGACTTCTAGGAATAACATGATGCAATTCATATCATGTATGACGCAATACCAGCTTCAGATTGCATCATTCATTGTTTTGCCTAAAAGCAAGTACTATCCAAACCCAGTCATAGATTTATTCATAGATCCAGTCAAAGATGTATTTTAGTCATTTCTGGTTTAAATTGAGATCCCTTCCCTTTATAACTCACTTATCCTCCGCCATTCCCAAGTCAAGGGTCGTATATACTGACCCAATAGCATATCTTGAAAACTAGAGCCAAACAACAATTTTAAGCATCATTTTCGTTCTCAGTGACCCAGAATTAGTAAAGTTTGACTACATTTATTTCAGAAGCATTTTGGCTGTAGAGCAGTGTAATGTGAAAGTCCAAAGTGGAGAGAGTAAAAAATGTTCATTGTATTAATCAGTGTGAAATTCCTAAAAGTTAAATGTATGAGCTGCATAAAAGTCTATGCATGAGAACAAATTCTTTAAATTTGCTGACAAGCCCATCCTCAGTGACCATAACATAAGGTGAAAGAAAAGACAAATATCAATAAAACAAAATAAATATCATTAAAACAAAACCAAAAAATAAAACTTGAATTGTTAGACTAATTATCACCACACAAAGGAGAATGACAATACAAGTCAGAATTGGCTACCATCCTCTACTACAGTCAAGATGGCAAAACTTTAAGAACACTGATGAAATGATGTATTTCTAGAACAGGAAAAAAAACAAACACGTAAAGTGAGCTGAAATTCCTGCCCAATGGGAACTCTCGGGGTGGATCCTGAAGGTGAGGGAAGTGTAGGGACAGAACTTCCCCCAGCACTTTCGGCGACACATCTCCAGCCCAGCAAGGGAAATGGCAGCACATGCAGCTCCTTTTCCCTTTACCCTCCAGCCAGGCAGGACTGGATAAAGTACAGGGCCTTTAGTGCCTGCAGCACAAAGCCACAGGGTGGGGGCGGGGGGGACTCGCAACAAGATCTAGATTTTTGGTAGCCCAGCAATCTTTCTACGGGGCTGCCTTAGCCTGGGGCTTTCTTAATCCAGTCCTGAGTGCAGTCTAGCAGACAGGGCACTGAGAAGAACTTAGTACCAGCCAAACCTTACCACTGACTTCCTGTGTGATATTGGACAATTTACTTTACAGCTCTGAACCTCTGTTTTCCTTTCCACCATCTGTCTGAATTGTCTATTTAGATTGCAAACTCTACCCTGTCAGTTTTACATATTATCACATCATAACAGGATACAGGTCTAGACTGGGACCTACATGTACTACTGTAATATAGATAATTGTGTGGGGCTGGCTCTATCAGACATTAAGTCTCCCTGGTAAGATGCTGACAGAAGCCTCAGTACCACGGACAGCTTTATATTTAAAAGACCCTTTACATGATAAAAGGTATCATCATCAAATCTATCTAGTAAGAACCGACAGAGACAGGGAAAGTCCTGTGACATACACAAAAACTGAGTATTGCCCTTACAAGGCAACAGTGGACATAAGAAAGGTAAATACAGATGCAAAGAATTTAGATGGATAATTAGAGGATAATTAATTGGCCAAGACCAGAACTGTCTGCTGGGCTTGTGTTTACAATAAAGTAGAAGCATGAACCAACATCTGGGCTCTCTCCTCAGGCTATGGGGGAGAGAACAAGCAGCACAGACTGCAAGCTTGTAACAAGAGTAAAGCAATACACTGTGGGTATGTCTAGACTACAGGCTTTTGTCGACAGAGCCTCTGTCGACAAAGAGCGTCTAAACTACATCCAGTTCTGTCGACAAAGCAAGTCGCTTTGTCGACATGAGAGGGTAGATGCAAAGGACAGTGTAGATGCAATAATGCCTTCTGTCGACAGAACTCTGTCGACAAAAGGCATTATTCCTTGTAGAATGAGGTTTACCGCCGTCGACAAAACTGCCAAGTTCTGTCAACATTATGTCAACAGAACTCGGCGGTAGTGTGGACGCAAGTATAGTTTTGTCGACAAAAGTCCACTTTTGTCGACAAAACCCTGTAGTCTAGACACACCCTGTGATATTGCCTCAACAGTTCAGTTTACAGAGTTGATCCTTCCCTCTGTCTCAATTTGCCCCCTAACAAGAATTACAAGCTGTGTAATTACTAGTATTTGACTCAGTCTCTCCGAGTGCTGAGGGTTTTTGAGAGTACTGATGAAGTGGGTTTTGCCCATGAAAGCTCATGATATTATATATATTTTTGTTAGTCTCTAAGGGTATGTCTAGACTGCATCCCTCTGTCAGCAGAGGGATGCGGATTAGGCAGGGCGACATTGCAAATGAGGCAGGGATTTAAATATCCCGTGCCTAATTTGCATTAAAATAGCCACCGTGTTTTGCCGACTCAGCACTTTGTCAGCAAAAAGCGGCAGTCTAGTGGGGGATCTGTCGAGAAAGAAAGCCTTTTTCGACAGATCCCTTTTGCCTCCTGCAAGGAGGTTTACAGGATCTGTCGAAAAAGGCTTTCTTTCTCGACCGATCCCCCTCTAGACTTCCGCTTTTTGCCGACAAAGTGCTGAGTCAGCAAAATACGGTGGCCATTTTATGCAAATTAGGCGTGGGCTATTTAAATCCCTGCCTCATTTGCAATATCGACCTGCCTAATCTGCATTCCTCTGCCGACAGAGGGATGCAGTCTAGACATACTCTAAGGTTCCACAAGACTACTCATTATTTTTAAAGTTACAGACTAACACGGCTACCCCTCTGAGACTTCTCAACGTGGAATGCAGTGGGAATTAAAAACACTCACTGTCTTATATGGCCAAGTTTAGAATGTGAACATGAAACATACCACTCAGTTCACCTACCACATATTTGAATCTCCATTTAAAAATGCCATGATTTAAAGAGACCATCAGTAAGCTGGGACAGAATAGTATGTCCTTTGCTGTTTTACTTACAGTTGATCGGGCTGACTTCAATGGGCTCTGGATTAGGTCTTAGTGGTTTAAGATGATAGTAAGTGTTCTTGAGGTAAATGCTTACTCTCTGCACTTGAATTTGTCCTTCAGTAAAATGGGGACACTAATACCCTCTCTGTGAGGCCTTGTGAGATCCTCAGAAAAAAAGACACTAGAATACTCAAGCACCAAGCTTTTTTTTTCTTTATTCTGTGTAACAGTAAGGAGTGTATATGGAACTGCCTTTTAAATAACTGAATTAATCCTTTTTATTATCTTGGTGCAATTTATGTATGATCGTTATAGTACTTATTCCATCCTTATCAGCATTTTAGTTATAGCTGCCTATCTTTTAAATCGAAGAACATTGTCCCTTAACTTTCAACTCTGTCATCCTGATTATCATCCTTCATTATAAAACAATTTCTCTATAAACTGCCGGGTTATGCAAGATGCTGCCATAATGAAAGTTGATTTTATTTCTTAAAGTGTTTTGCTTTATTTCTGTAGAACACTGGGAGCTTGTTTCATTTTAATTCAGACTACTGATAGCTTCTATACTCAACACACAGACATAATGTCCTACAGATGAGGAAACACAGAAGAGTCCTATAGAGGAGGGATGCCTATAGGTAAGGAGAGAGGTCTGTCCATAGTTCATCTCATATCTAATTAATACCACATAAAATATATTTAATCCTTTGTAAAAGAGACAGTGATTCATTGTAGGCAGTTTAAAGGTTTTTCTACACCTTTAAAAATATGATGTTGCCATGCTCTTACCCACTTCTTCAGGCATTTTGTTTCTGAAAGTAAAGATGATCCTGTAACAGAAGTATTCTCCTGGTGCACAGAAGATTGGAGAGAAAATATTCAAAGTTCAAATTAATTCATTGTCTCCCAAGGGGTTCAGCATGTCAGGAGGGGCAGAGGACCACAAGAGATAACTTTCTTTCTTCCCTGTTATGCTGTTCCTGGTTAATCCTGAAAAAGTTTCTGCTGCTTTGTGGGGCTGGCACTATCCCCAGGAAGTCCTGTACAGCTGAGCTGCCTCCAGATATAAAATTTACAGTAATAGATCACTTACTGGCTCCAGTGTCTGTGGCTATGTCTAGACTGCAGAGTTTTGCACAAAAAGAGACGTTTTTGTGCAAAAACTCACAGAGCGTCCATACCTAACTCATTTTTGCACAAGTAAATTGACAGAACAGAGGGGTTTTTGCACAGGAAGTTTTTGTGGAAGATCTCTTTCGCAAAAAGCTTGTTGCATAAGAAACCTGTAGTGTAGACATAGCCTGTGTTTACAAAGGAGCATATTTCTACTACAGATGGTCTTGGAGTCTGCATTCTCCCCGTTGCTCCTGGCTGTTGCCAAAGGAAAGACCTGCTGCTCCTATGGACTTACTTGAACTTGCTTTGCTTCCCCCATTTTTCCAAACCACTGCATGGAGCTGAAAAGGGGCATAAATTAAGAGAATGAAATTGCAGAGATAATGAGTTAGCAAACTAAGGACAGTAGAACAAAGCAATACTGGGTGATGAGGGGAACACTAGCCTCATCTATCTATTTATATATTTATTTATTTATTTATTTATTTTTAGAACCAAGACTTGTAATACTACCTGAAAAAATAGACATTGCTGATATACAGAAATGAAAATCAGTTAGGCCTGGTCTACACTAGGACTTTACATCAAATTTAGCTACATATGGTCATTTTTTAAAGTGATGCGTCCACACTATCAAGCCTGCCAAGTCGACTGTAAGGGTGGCTGAATTCAGTTTCAGTACTCCTGCTTTTCATGAGGAGTAACACTATTCTCAACCTTGCATGGTCAAATTTGCAGTAGAGTAGACCCAGTATTGGGTAAAAGTCAAGGCTATTGGCCTCCGGGAGGCCTCCCTCACTTCCCCACTCTGGTAGAACTTGTGCGTCTATTGCTCTCCAGGTGAGAAGAAAAAGCCCTGGAAAAGTTAAATTGCATTTCCCATATGGCCAGCATTGCGAACACATCTCAGAGCAAGCAGCACTCCGTAGCACATGTGGACATGACTTCAACCAATTCAAATACAGTGTTAGATGAAATATACCTTTCTGAAGTCTCATATCCTTCTTATTGCTGTTTTCTTGTCCACCTCATTTTTAAAAATTTTCTCAATATCTTATCAGGTTGCTATTGCAATAAGAATACTTCTGGCACATCCATTTATTTACATATTTAATGGAAAGATATATTGCTCCCTGTTGCTTAGGTGTGAACTTATGCATGTCTTCTGAAGAAAATGGCCAGATTCTGTTTGTCCATTAGCCTAGATTTTAAGCTCATATTAATCTAGGGGTGCAGTAATCAGATTTTAAAACTTCAGTGCAGTTTTGAATGAGACCCTTTTTCTCTTTAAACGGAATCATTTTTCCTACTGGCCTATATATATCAGTGTTCATATTCTGCCCAAGACTAATCAGCACATATCATGTTAAAAAGAAAGACAGTCACCACAGCCATGGGAAAGGCAACTGGTATGAACAAATATGATTATAATTTGAACTACTGCTCTCATCTGCCACTTGGGTCCTAACTCTAGCTGCTCACATTTAAGAGAGTGATCTGACGAGCTAAGAGCTTCAGCTAAATATCCAGACACAGGAATTCTTACTTGCTTTCCTTAGTACATTTCTCTATAAAAGTCTCATTGGTTTCAGTGTGAGTGGATGCCCTCTGTTGGTTTTCTATCAGTATGTTGATAGTCAGATTCTGGCCTCGTGTTAGCATCTGTGTTCTGACCCCATGTTGGTTCTCTATCAGTATTTTGAGTTTGAAATTAATTTTAAAAATCCACCTTTATGTAACTAGAAAATAAACCAATGGTACACATCAGTCTGATTATTTTTAAGTTAACTGTGGGTTCTTAGTAAACTGCTTGATTGCTTAGCAGCCTGTGCTCTCATTGGTAAAGACTGGGAGGAAGTAAACTTTAATTTTTTTTTTAAATGCGTGTAATGGGAAAAAAATATTCCACATGACTGTTAGATGGACAAGCATGTCACTTTGATAACAAAATGTATATCATGAAGGAAATAATCACTTCTCAAGCGATCAGCTGTCCTAGTGGGAAAATAAAGCTGTCTACCTTATGTCTTTTAATCAGATGTTACGTGGTGAACTTTTCTAAACAGGTTTCAGAGAGGTAGCCGTGAGTCTGGCATTCTTTTTCTAATTAAAAATGGTATTCCCATGAGTTCAATTAAAGTCTTGTTAAGATTAAATTTTTAACGGTTGTCTCTTTCTGTTGCCGTGTTTTAGAATATGTCAGAATGCTTACTACACTGGAGCAGCTATTTGTAGACAGATTTAGGGAGAACAGCTGTAGGTAACAATCAATCATATTTGGTTCAGTGACAGAATTTAATTAGCAGACAACACAAAATACTCTTTAAAATATGTGAGATTATTTACATTGAAATATATTTTCTTTCAGGGTTTATATTCACTCTGCAAGACAGAAATAAAAGATGATGATACATGACTGCCCCCTTGTTCAGAGAAAGAACTTTTTCCTTCAACCTATTTAGTAGCATTGTTCCTCTCACACCAAGTTTCTCTTTTTTCTTCCGTTCCCTACTGCAGCTAATTCTTCTACTCACAGTGGTGTTTATTAATGGCTAAGGGATGTAATGAATATCATTTGGGATTTAGCTGGTTCATGAATTGACTAATTCAGAGTAAGATAAAGACTTTACATCTCATCCTGGTTGAGGATTGGCATATAGATGAGCAGACCAGGGCTGGAGTTATGACTGAGTCACTTGTTACTTTCCCTGGTTCCTTCCTTTGCACCAGGACGGGAAAAGTAACCAGCCACTGTCTCATACCAGTTGCTGATTAATTCATATACCATGGCAGCTCAACTATGTTGACCAATACATGCAGGGGAAAAAGCAAAAGCTCCACCCACTCCTTATATAATACTTGATGTGCTACAGGTCCCATTATGTGCCAATTCACAGAGGATATAAGTTGTCACAGCCCTCTTCTAAAGAGCTATATAGTAGCTTGTACCTTTTGGGTTGAAGACCCTTGGTCAATCCTTAGTATTTTGGCCATGGGGATAGCTGTCACACTAAAAGAGCCTGCTTTCCTTCCCACATGCAGATAGGGAAGGAGAATAAGGGGCATCTTGTTCCTCTGTGGCAGGAGGACAATTCACATTATTGCCCTACGTAACTATTTACATTTGTTGCATATTTCTCCAAGAATATGAGTGTCAGTCTAATTAGTTTGTTATTACACTGAATTAAATATTAAATATGCAATAGTTTAGAGGTTTGCCAAACATTAAAGAATGAAATTTTCCCAGCAGCTCATTTAAAACAAAAATCATACAGAAATATTACACAGAATAACAAATGAACAAAATATATAGGCACTATTTTCATGTATTAAGCTACATACAGTATCTACAAGAATATATAAAAGCAATCTTAACCAATACACAAAGGATCACACCAGTGTAGAGGAATAGAGATGATTCAGGGTCTCTTGATCTACTCATCCTCCCATTACTGCAGCTGTAAGGGTAAATCAGCATAGCCGGAGGAAGGGTAACATGGCATAAATGCAGCTGTCCCATGCCAATTCTGAAGAGTGTTTGTGGCCCTCATGGATGTTGCAGCCCAGCATTAGTAGAAAAGCCCTCAGGCTATTTAAACAGCTTGATAGGGAACTAGCCAGCTCAGAGCATCATCAGAATGAGGGCAGTGCAAAGGTGAGCTTTAAGCCACCTTCATACAGTCGCCTCTCCTCAGCTTGCATTATGTGCAGTTAAGTTGCACTCCAGCATTTGATGTACAATATCTATCAGGGTTACTATATTTCCAGGTTTTCCTGAGCATGCTTCTTTTTTGATCCTCCATCCCCTATCTAGGCAAATTTTTTTTCAGATCGAACCAATATCTGGGAGGAGTTGCGTAGCAGGTGTTGCAGCTCAGAAAAATCCTTTTTTGGACTGTTTCCTGATTGTTCCCTACTCTGCATCCAAATCTGATTGATTCCTTGCAGCTACTGGATCCTGCCCACCCAGTCCCAGATGCCTCGTCCTGGGAAGGGGAAAAGCTTGGCAGGGAGGTACTGACTGATGGCTGTTGTTTCATCCTGGATCTATGCCAACAGACCCGCCACCATGACTGGGAGTAGCACTGTCCTCCCTCTCAAAAGTGAGGCCCAACATATCCCCTCTAACACTCCTCCAAATCCCCCCTGCCAGCACATTCCCCTCCCACAGCCCTAACTGTACCCCCATTCCATCTCTTCCTCCCTCTCCCCCTGTACACCAGTGTCCTCTTTTGAGAATCTGCAACATGCTCATCCTAATATTTACATAAACTACAAAACTCATTTTCGGAAACACCAGCCCCCAACGCTATCTATGAAGCTACTTCAATTAAACTCGGGGTCATTGGAACATGCAAGCCTCTATACCAATACAAGGTGATGATCCATGGGGAGGAATGGTAAGAAATACACATCAAGATATAAAACAGGGTCTCTGCAAGTCTGAAGCGGTCTTCCATATACCTAGATCTCTCATTTTTAATTGTGGGAAATCTCATTATTACATACATTACCTAAGTATCACTGTGAGGTAGCATGGAATTGTGCAGTGATTGTCTAGATACATGTAGCGCCCCCTCTCCACCTGGTTACCTTCTTTAATGCCAATCTGCGTACAGGTTTTGATGGATAGGTCTGGGTTCTTCTGGATCCCGCCACCCACTCAACTTTATTTTTTCCTATGGATTTATTTGGCGGTGCCTCCACCCCCCCTTACTCCTTCCTGGCAGGGTCACCAGGGCAGCTTGGGAGGAAAATTCTAACCCAGGGTAATCCCCACGTACATACCAGATAGTTGGAGACTCCCAGAAAATAACACAAACACATACACTATATTAAACACAATTATATTAAACAGGAGACAAATATAACATAACAGGGTAAAACACTATTTTTAGGTTCACCGGTGCCCAGCAACTGTAAGATTAGTGTCCCGTTGGTACACATACTTTGTTGGGGCCCTTGATGACTTATGACCACAAAATTCTTCTCTGCAGTGGTTTAGCAATGGGGCTGACTGGGTCCAGTACAGCCCAAAGGACTCACGAGTGGGAGAAGGTGGTAAATCCCTCCACAGGTTTAATATGCCCAGGTTATAAAATCCCCAAACAAATTCCCTGACTGACTAACTAAAAGATGGTGCACTCACAAACTCCATGAATGAGCCTCCAGTTCAGAGATGACTCAGTCACTGCAGAGGCGCTGGTCTCTTCTGGCAGGGATCCTCTTCAGGTAGGAATCAGGCTGCTTTGGTCCCAGAATTTCCCCTCACCACAAAGGGGTGCAGGTGCAGGTTACACAACTGCACTAAAATTCAAACTCTAATCTCCTGCCCCAGCACTGAGACACACACAGCAGGCAGCAGCCCTGAACTAGCAGACAGAGCAGAGCTGACCATGTGGTTACTGGTCTTACCTAGGGAGCCGGAGAGCTAATTCATCCTGGCTGGGGAAGTTTCCCAGCAAACTCTAAAAACTGGGAATCAACAGTGGAGAAATAAAACCCAGCTGAGGGATCTTGCTTTCAGGTCCCTAGAGGCTAGTTCTCAGGGGGGAAACCCTGCATGCAGGCCTGAGGCTTACCAGCTCCCTCACAGCCAGCCCTCCCCGTGCCCTGGCTGGCTCCAGACTCCTCCAACAATGGCTCCTCCTTCCCCTCCTGAACTCCCTGGGAGGGGCATCTCCCTCCCTATGGGTTGCTGGGCAGACTCTGACCCTGGTAGGGAGGGGGAGCCAAGGCAAAGTCCCTGTGCCTCTCCCTGAGCTTTCAGCAGACAGAGCCCCAGGAATCTAGGTAATCTCCTTGTGGGTTACATACATATTTTCTAGCAGACAAATTATAATGACAGAAAACAGGCTCAGGTATACGGGGACTCCAAACAAGGTAAGTTTGTCACTTACTTATTTACTATTCTACCGCACCGTCAATGACAAGAGTGGCTTGCACTTTATAATGCTTTTCATTATACTACACTATACAATCATCAAAAGTAAAATCCTGGTCGCACTGAAATCAGTGACAGAACATCAGTGGAAAATGAATTTATTCTTTTTTGTTTCAGAGACAAGTACATCAAGAGACAAGCAATCACATACGGAACATTCACATCCCAAAATGATTAGAGGCCAAAAAATGGATAACACAAGACATATGGTATGTAAAGCAGCCATCTGAGGGTGCATCTCCACCTGGTGACATCCACATGCAGTTGAGTGAGAACTTGTCTCAGAAATGCACAATCAGCTAGAGTGTTATTAACTATTTATATTATCCAGTATGCACTGTTATTTATTATTAAGCATAAGCGATGTGCTGAGTGCTTTATAAACAAATTAGTCTCGTCCCCAAAGTAATCATAATTCTAGGTCAGACATAGGCCAATGCATTCAGTGCAAAATAGTATAAGATATGCCATAATGATCTCCGGATAGCAGGAAGGAGAATCTGTACTGATTACTGCACAGAGTTTTCTTGCAAGAAGCATGTACTGAGCAGTGACTAGGGGAGGAAGGTGAATGTTTAGCCTATGTGTTCTTATGTGAAGTTTCCTCTGACTAACTGGCCCATATAGAGTTCAAAAGGAACCTGCTGCTGTTGTGACCTACATGAGCTCTCCTTTAGCTAAAGTGGTAGGTGCTGGAATGAAATACTCACCCCTCTGAAGTCAATAGGAGTTTTGCCATTGACTTCAGTAATCCTGCCTTTGCAAGTGTGGGTGTGTGTAATATAGGGTATTATAATTGTGTCTGTTTTGGGCAGGACATTAATTAGATTGAGCTGGTGCAGATTGCTGCAAATGTAAAGGATTATCAAGGATTAAATGGATTTTATCAGACTGATTTTTTTTTTTTACGAAGAAGGCAAGCAACTGCATATCTGATCTACAAGGTCACTTATCCTACTTGCATAGTCAAATCAGGTAACAACCTGCACAAAATACTAATTATGTGCAGTTTATCCAGGCAACATAAGTAACCACAATCTACACGTGTAAATCAGTTACAGTAATATGGCTAAAATGCATAGGGAGTTGTTCATTTTATTTCATTTAAACTGTTTGAGTTTAATTCTCATGTAGCCAAATGTGTTCTTCTGACACTTGTGTTGCACTGTTAAATGGGGAATTCACATTGTCTTTAGACAAACCAGTTGGACATGCTTATGCAGGTTTACTTGGCTCCCTTACTTATAATAACAACTTGACTTTTGACCTAGAGGCTTGTCTAAGTGGAATAAACCTGAGCAAGATAATAGAGCTTGACAAGTCTTTAGGTAGCTTTTACAACTAAGATGAAGCTGATAACATGTTAGAATCATCATGCATTTGAGTACAAAATCAATGGCACAGCATGATAAATGTACTCTCCCTAGCCCATTTACGTAGATGTCCAATGTAAATTAATTCACAACCTCACAAAATTAGACTAAACACTGAGACATCCTCTGTAATTTAAAGATTACTGATTATAAGAATACATTAAAGACAACCAAAATGTAATATGAAATCTCATGAATGCAGAGTGACATAAACTATGCTATAATCTGCCGGGCATCTTGCCATCTTTTTAGCCAGTCCAGTACTCTATCTTTTCTTATGGCCAGAACCAGTTACTTCAGAGGAAGGTGCAAGACATTTCATTGTCGGTGATATGGAATATTACGGACAAGATTGTCCTGACCTTCCTGACTTTGAGGATGGCATCTGCTCTCAAACATGAGATTTTATATTTATTTATGAATAATGCTAAGAGAACAGTGAATGCTCTTATTCTCCACATGAACATCTAATCATTTAAAAATCTTCCACTAATAAATTTTGCTGAGAAATAGATAGCAAGTAGTTGACTATGTGCAAATTATTGGGTGTGCAGAATAGAGAAGCAAAAATACATTGTAAGCTGAAAAAACAGTGGAGTATGATTTCAGAGTGAGTGGATGAATATGAGTATGGTACAAGTGTCGCAGACTTCAATCCCAAAAATCAAGAGATTATGCCCTTTTAACAAAGTTGTCGACTCGAGTCCCACGACTTGAACTCGAGTCCGACTTAAGTTGCCTAGGTGACTCAACTTGAGACTCAACTCGGGTTCATTGTTTGTGACTTGAGACTCGACTTGAGACTTGCTAATTTTGTTAAATTGACTTGGTGAAAAAATTGTCCGAAAATGCCGCTGTTCTGATGCGCCCAGAGCGGCGATCGCGGCCCCGCCTCCCAGTCTGGGAGTCCCAGGTGGGATGCAGGGCCGCGATCACTGCTCTGGGCGCATCAGAAGCCTGGCGGGGGGGCAGGGTGAGTGGCTGGGAGTCCCAGCCACTCCCCCAACCCCGTCAGGCTTCTGCGCAATCACAGGTTCCTAGCGCCGATCGTGGCCCCGCCTTCCAGCCGCTCCCCATGCCAGGCTTCCGTCCAGTGCGCAGCTGGAAAAATCAGAAAATACCGGACTGTCCGGTAGAATACCGGACTGTCCGGTAGAATACCGGACTGTCCGGTAGAATACCGGACACCTGGCATTCAAGTAAACAATTATTATATGCATGAAGATGCGAGATTTCAGATTTGTAAAAAATAAATTGATAAAAATATCGTGTTTACTTGTCAACAATATGCTACATTGTTGTGGGTTACTTTTCTTTCGAAACGATGCAATACATGGTGAATGTGTTCCATTGTTTTGTTGTTGTTTTGAACGCATCTAGGCGCAATTTCCAGTTTTAACATAGAGATACGACAACAACAATGCGAAAATAGTCTATTGGCTTGGGATTTGCGAAAATCTTATTGATTGTATGTGTATGTCTATTTATGAAATTTTACATTAATATGCCACTTTTTAAATTTCAAAGTGAACAAAAAGAAAAAAAGAAAAAAAAGACTAAAATAATCAAAAAGTTAATATCCATCTGTGAAGAATGAGCAAGAAAACTCAAAATGTCATAGCCTTTGGATTTATTGATTTGACCAAAAAAACAGAGAAAACACGATCAGCGAAGTGCAAATTCTGTGGGGTTGTAATCACTGATGGCATTGCAACAACTTCCAATTTTTTGCGCCATATAAAAACCCATCCGGGAAAACACAGTGAGTACGAAAACTATCTGTGACAAACCACGATTGATCCTGTCTCACAGTGTAAAATATCGGATTTCATTATAAAGCATGATGATCAAGGTGTTTATGGAATAAATCATACCAAACAAAGAAGAATAGTCAGTTCTTTGGTTAGGGAACTGATAATCGGTTGCTTACTACCACTTTCAATAGCAGAAAAACTGCAGTTCAGGCGATTTTGTCATGTGTTGGATCCCCAGTCACGAGAAATAAATCGGTCTTCGGTTATGAAAGAACTGGACAATTTGTACCATAATGTGAAAGCTGATGTGTTGGCACTTCTTACTGAGGCGTACACAATTGCATTGACGCTCGACATCTGGTCAGATAGAAGAATGAGAGGCTTTTTGGGAGTAACAGCCCACATGATAATAAGGTATGCACTCGTGACAAAATTGTTGTCGTGTGAAAGGTTCCTTGGCCAGCATACTGGTGAAAACATTGCAGAAGTGTTTGAGAACATATGTGATTCTTATAAAAAATCAAGGTTAAAATTAGATATGTTATAACAGACAATGCTGCGAACATGCGTAAAGCATTCACCATAACACTTAACAACCATGAATCAGAGCAGCAAATTGATATGCAAGATGACACTTTGGAAAATGAAGAATTATGGGAAGACTTAAACCCAGAAGTCATTACATCAGTCATCCATCATGTAAACTCAAGCAGACGTCCAATTAAGAGACTAAGTTGCTTTGCTCATACTCTGCAACTCACTGTCAGGGATGGTCTGGAGGCAAAGTTATATGGTGCCCAAGCAAAAGTGTCAAAAATCTGCAGCCTTCTTCACACAAGTACCCTATTCAAGGAAGCCTTTGAAAGAAGGTTTGGTCTTCAAGCTAGTATTCCCCAAACCAATGCCGCCAGGTGGAACAGTACTCTAAGACAAATAAATGCTTTTTTGTCCCTGGATGAAGAAAAGCTGAAACACATGCTTGAAGAACAAAACCAGTATAATTTAAAACCCAGCCAGAGGGATTATTCCCAACTAAGAGAACTAGCGTTGCTACTCCAGCCATTTCTGGACGCCACAGATAAAGTGCAAGATTTCAGCAGTGGTGCCATCAATAATTGGACTATACCACCACCTTTTGGAATTTATTCCAACATACTTGGGGAACATGGTTACAGCTTTAAGAAGCAGTATTGAAAAACGTTTCATTGGCATTTGGATTAATGCTGGTTTGATACCATTACCAAATCCTTTGGATGACACAGAAGAATCACTATTGGCTTTCAGTCATTTCATGTACTTTCTGGCGGCCGTGTTAGGCCCTAATTTTTGCTTCTGGTGGCTGGAAAAAATTAGTTCGTATGATGCTAAAACTAATGCTGTGAAAGCAGAAATTGTTTCACAACTTCATCAGTTTTGTTCAAATCCTCACAGTTTGTCTGCCTCTAGCTGTACTGGCCGTGACAATGTCTCAAACTCTGATGCTGATGGCCCACTAGTTAAAAAATCAAAACATGGATCCTCGCTGTACGTTTATCGAAGGCCAGCTAACACCACCACACCACAGCCAGGAAATTTTGATGATGAGCTGCAGCATTATCAAGAGCTAGCTGCTAAGATACCCCCAACAGATGATGGAATTGTTGTGATGTCTTTCTAGAAAAGTCCTGGAGAAAGCCTTCCATTGTTGCACAAGGCTGCTATGACTGTGTTTATGGTTCCTGCCAGTAATGCACCGGTTGAAAGGGTGTTTAGCCAAGGAGGGATTGTAATGCGCCCACATCGTGCCAGACTGGGTGATAATGTGGTGGAAAAGATAATATTTCTCAAATGTAATACTGAATACTAGCTTTGTTAATGAATGAAGCCTTTTTTTATTTCTAATTGCATTTTGTGCACCTAGTTTTACGTAGCTGTAGCTCAAGGCTGCTATGAATATGTTTGTATAAATACATAAAGTGTGTAGTTTGTTACCTTTTAGCTGAGTAGTCAAAAACTGAACAAGACTACTAGTAGTTAGCAAATACGGCAAGTACGATTCAGATTTATGTTAATAAATGAAAACAGATAGTGATTATTGTTATTTATCGATATTGATGGCTTGTACAAAAGTGACTTGACATTTTTAATTTAAGCCTTGAGACTCGACTTGGGACTTGACTCAAAAGTGACTTTAGGGACTCGAGACTCGACTTGAGACTTGAACTGTAGTGACTTGAGACTCGACTTGGACTTGACAATGACGACTTGAAGACAACACTGCCGTTTAACACCCTCCTCTCCCTTGTTCATGTGATACATCCTGAATACCTCAGGGATATTCTTTAGTGTTGTTTCCCTGGATTGTGAGGCAAGAATTTCTGGTTCAAAAGATCTGGAAGCCGATTCAAATTCTGTTTTGTTTGCTTTACTAATGAAGCCAACAATGTTCTCATCAATATTCTGATGGATGTTCTCATATAGCACATACCAAGTACAATAGTACTATCATTGATTAATACTGTTACAAAAACCAAGATCATACAGCAAAAGGTACTTTTGGAGCATGTCGAAGACATATTAGCATAAATGATTTAGCAGAATTTGTTCATTCTTTTGAAACTTTGTTACACAAAACTTATCTTGGTGAATTTATTGATACCCAGTCATATCCTCACTGCTCACTGGCATGCGTCCTCACCTTGTGCCAGAGTCTCTGTGTTAGTCAGTAACTTTAAAATTCATAAGTATTCTTGTGGCACCTATGGGTGTGTCTAGACTACAGGGTTTTTTCACAAAAAGTGGCCTTTTTTCCAAAAAACTTCCCCTGCATCTAGATTGCTGCTGCGTTCTTTCAAAAGTAAATCGAAAGAACGCGTCAGTTTTTTCGACTGCGGAAAACCTCATTTTACAAGGAATAATGCCTTTTTTCGAAAGTGCTCTTTCAAAAAGAGGCGCTATGTAATGCAAACTTTGCTTTTTTGAAAGAAAGCATCCAGACTGCCTGGGTGCTCTCTTTCAAAAAAGCGGCTTGCTTTTTCAAAAGTACTAGTTGTAGTATAGACACTCTTTTTCAAAAGAGGCTTGTAGTTTAGATGTAGCCTGATAGGTTGTGTTTCAAAATTCATCATCCTTTTAGAATATAGAGTTTTTCTATGTGTTTGGGTCACTATATCTCCAGCAGGTATCCCTTTGCTACTACAAGTCTAGTTTTCAAGTTTTTCCTGTCATTTTACACTTACTCAACTTCCTTTTTAAATCAACTGTCTTTTATGACTTCAGGTGGAGTTGGATCAGGCCCTAACAAGGTTCTTGTGTTCCATTATTTATGCTACTCAGTAGTTTCAGTGCTGGGAAATTAAAGACTATTTCACACCAGTAAAGACAAGGCCAATGTGAGTCAAGCAGACCCTCTCCAACACTATATGTGGGTCAATTAAGAAAAAATAAAAAGCTTCAGGAGGTAGCCGAGTTAGTCTATGTGTTTTGTTAGTCTTTAAAGTGCTACCAAACTATTTGTTGTTTTTTTAAGTTTAAGAAAAAATAATCACCCTTTCATTCCCAGATTAATTGAAGTTCAATTGTTTTTACCCTCTTAGGCTAGAAAGGAGGGTAATTTATCACATCATGTTATGATATTCTAGTCAGTGCTTTGCACTTTGGGTCATGATGGACCCTCATTGGTCTGATTAAACTAGAAAGGAAATGGAATGAATTAATGAATTTTGAAATTAAATTTTAAGCGTGACATGCTGTCTCCTGCAGTTTTCTGCTTGGTTGGCACAATTAATGTATTACTGCTCAACAGCATGTTTTGTAAAGAAATAGAATTTGATGACATTCTAAAACTTCTTGAAACTGCTTTGGGAAAGCTGTTGTGTTTCATAAAGCTCTTAGCATTTAATGATTTGTAGTCTCAATTCTAGAGTAAACCCAGATATTGAAAGGCAATTATACAATAAGGCATTGTGTCCATGTTATGCGCAAAGTATTTAGCTAAATGTTTTTTATTAATAAATGAAATCTCTTGAGGTAACTGAGCTAGAGTGATACTTTTCAGTATTCTTTGCCAGTTAATTAAGTTTCCATTTCTAAACAGTCATTTCACCGGTACACACATTTGATCCTTTCTTGGAGGATCAGGGGAAGGAGAGGGAAAAATTTAAAATAAGAACACATCCCTGTTAAATGGATCTAAATATAACAGTTTAATTTATTATGGACCAAGCCCTGAAGGCCTTTTGAGTTCAGTTCTCATTGAAGCTACTGGCAAAAGTCCCCTTGTTTTCAGTGCATTCATGATCCAGGTTGGACGTCCCTGGTCTGGTACCCTCTGGACCTGAGCTGTTCCAGACCAGGGAGTTTGCCAGACCAGGGGAAGGCAGTGCTCCCCTGCTGTCTGCCCCACTCCTGGACTCCTCGCCTTGGGGCTCTCTGCCTTGCTGCCGGCTTCCCTAACACTGGCCCAGCACGGCTCCCCACTCTGCTGCCCCAGGGTC
This sequence comes from Rafetus swinhoei, assembly GCA_019425775.1. Classification (NCBI taxonomy): domain Eukaryota; kingdom Metazoa; phylum Chordata; order Testudines; family Trionychidae; genus Rafetus; species Rafetus swinhoei. The sequence goes on along the minus strand of CM033424.1, from coordinate 29,230,402 downwards.
TCCTGGGATTCCTGGCAGGGATTGCTTGGTCTCTACTGGCCCGGTACTTCAGGGTGTTCCCTGGAGTTCCCAGCTGAAGCCACTTTGCACCACTGGCCCTGCTGCTACTGTGGGTTCCCCAGCCGGGGTGCCTGGCCACTCTGCCCTGCTGCTGGGGCTGGCCCTGCTGCTGCTGGGGATTTTGACCACCCACCTCCTCCAGCCCCACTTCAGCCAGGGGGTTCTGTAGCAGAAGCTGCATGGTCACCCCTGCCCCACTGCCACCGGAGTTTTGCTGGGATTCCTGCAGCCAGGGCAGGGACTCCTCAGTCACCTGACCCTGCTAATCCTGGGGATTCCCTAACTAGGGCGAGGGCTCCCCAAATGCTGCCTGTCCCCACTGATGCCAGGGTTCCCCATCCAGGGCAGGGGCTCCCCAGATGCCACCTGACCCAGCCAGGGCTCCTTACCCCCTGCATTGCTCCCATCTCCTCTGGGGCTCTTTGGTCCAGCGACATCTGTGGCTCTCCTGGACCACAGATGTTGTCGGACTAGAGAGTCCCCGATTTGGGAGGTTCAACCTGTACTTGTATAGGTCCTTACTTAGAGAAATATCTCATTGACTTCAGTGAAGATTTGACTGTGTGAATTTTTCAAGCAAGAAATATTTCATTAAGTAATATTTATATTTTTTTATTAATACTCACATAACTCAAAGGCAACATCAATAGGTCTATTTTAAAACTCTCTGCAGTAGTCTGAGCTAATATTCTCCATGGCTGGCAAACTTTGGCTTTGAAGGAAAATAATAGTAATTGACCATTACTGACAATTTTGTGTCTCACTGGAATGACAGTGGCAAATGTAGGAATACAATGAATTCTTCTTCCTGTGCCACACTTCTCTAAGGAGAAGTGTGGAGCTATCATTTACCTAGGGAACAGCTTAGCAAGAATGAGAGTAAAATATTTGGAAATTGTTCAACAACCTTGAAATTTAGGAAAAATAACCACATTATATCTATTTCTTCCTTTTTTATTTGGAAGCAAAACTAAAGGTTCAAAAATCTATTGTTGGGTGGAACATTGAATTTTTTGATAACTGTGGAGGAACACATCCCTGTCCTATACAGGGAGCCCAGCTGGAAGGTTCCCCCTCTCCCCTCCTACTTTTTGTTAAATACTGACACTATAATTCTTAGCAACCTATGGCGGGATCTGGGGAGTGCTGCCAAGGACTAAATGGAATCAGACTCAGAAAGAGTCCTGAAGAGTGAGCAGAGCTCCTGTAGGGGCTCCCATACAGGATCACTGGGCAAGAAACTCAATGAGGCTACTGATTGGTCCAGTGGTTGGCCAATGCTCTCCAAGAGGAACAAATGCTCTCCAATAGGATTTCTAAAAGAAAATGAAAATAATGGGGAAGATCCAGGTGAGGTGGAATAACTACCAACAAAGCTGTCTCCTCACCAGCTTTCAAGCTTCTGTTATAAAGAATTAAGTGGTTGAAACTATTAATAAACTACAGAAAATAATGGAATATTGGATTTTGAACAAATCTCTCCTCTCAAATGCAGTGATTTGTGTGACAGAGCACCACTGGAAACGGCCCATATGTGGTTATGCCACTGGTGGATTCTGAAGATGGAGCTGTTGTCTAATCATATGTTTCAGTGAAGGGATTTGAAATACACTTGACCTTCGCAAAGGAGGAAAGACTCTTCTGTTTTATATGAAGGATTTGGAGTGGGCTAGGAGACGGATTTTGAAGTTCTGACAGATTTAACAAATATATGATTTATTAGCAGTCAAAGGCCTGCATTTAACACTCATGCCAGAACTTCTTGAGGTCTGCCCTTTATAGGCTAAGGCATAAACAACTGGCATCAAATCAGCACCCAAATTTGCTTAGCAAATCCCAATTTGAATAGCAATGAAGATGAAATTTGACATACCCATTCCAACTCACAAACAAAACTGTATTATATAAGTGTGACAGGGTGCTGCCAGGAACTGGGATACCACTCAGACCTTGGACCCACCGGACTGAGTCCCTCTCTCATTGAGCAGATGTAACAAGCTGCAGACCGGGTCACGGTTCTACACTTCCAGCAGTATTTACACAGGTAGGGACACACCAGCAGCTGTTACATGCAGACTCTTTGACCAGCCACTTCATGAATCATCAGTAGAAAGGCTAAAGCCAAGATAATGCTCAGGTCCCCAGGCATGCATTCTTCCCCCCTCCTCCCTGTCATGGTCATGAGGGATGTCCAGCAGCCTTGGGACTAAGGGGTTAACTGTACCTAAGCCAGGTAGCAGTCAGCCAATAGAAATGCAGTTAGGGATTTCAAACATGGACAAAGGAATTTTTGGGTGTTTCTCTCCAGATACTGAGGGAGACAGACATCATGTCTCTCTCCAAGAAAAGACTCTTCGCTATCTGTAAGTAGGGTAAAGTTTAGATAAATCTGTTAGGTTTTATTTTTTTATGGTTTGGGAATGGGAATCTGATGGCTGTGCATTTAGAAATGGGTTTTCCTCTCTTTTGTAACTAAGTTTTGTTCCCCATGGGAAAATTCCCCATGAGTTTATAAATTGGTGGCTCTTATCATCTAGCCAATCCAACTATGCTTGTAAGAGGAGTATTGTGGTGCTAATAAAAGTTCTTTTTTTTTTTATTAACCTGGTATTGGTTAATTTTTGTGTCCTGGTTTTATTTTAGGGCTGAGATTTCCCAAGTGATCTTTTCCCTGGTTTTCTTACCATTACTTGGGTGGTGGGAGTGTATTTTTATCCCTAAAATCTAGGGTTTTAAGATTTTGGAGGGAAGCTTTATACCAAAGCCTGGAAAGATAAGGTTTTGGAGTACTTTTGCGGGCCCTCACTTCTGCATTCATTGTGCCAGAGTGGGGAAGGATCTTTAACACCCCAGGAGCATAAACCCCAAATCATAACATTTTATTATAAACTCTTAGTTATCCCCTTTCCCAATGTGAATGTGCAACAACCTTTGCCTGTTGTGATAGGATTTCCCATGAACATCTCTCCAACTCAGTGGTTCAGATTTAATCATAACATAAGTTTATCAGTTACAAAAAGATAGATTTTAAGTGATTATATGTGATAGCAAATAGAGCATAGCAGATTACTTAGTAAATAAACAAATACACAAACTAAGCTTAAGGTACTAGTAAGGTAGGATATGAACTAGCAAATTCTCATCCTGGCTGTTGATGCAAGCAGGCTGCTGGTTCTTAAGGCACAACATAAATGTAATTTGCAGCTTGGCATCCCCATATTTTCATACACAGGCTCAAAATCCTGTTAGCCTGAGCCCAGCTCTTCTCCCAGTTCAGTCTTTGTTCCTCAAGTGTTTCCAGGAGTCCTCTTGTATGGGGAGTGAAGAACAACAGATGATTTCCCTCACTGCCTTATATAGCTTTAGCATATGGTAGGAAATCTAATCTTTGTCCCAGGCTTCAGTTTGTGTAAAAGCACTGAAATCCCAAGCTGAACTTGAGAGTCATGTGGCCTTGTCACACAGGTCCTTGCGTACTTTTCTGAATCATAGCAGACGTTATTTACAGGCTATCTGGAATGTTCACAGAAACATTAAGTTCTTCCAGGGTCCATTGTCTTTGCTGATGGGCCATCAGGACTAGTTAGCTTCTTCATTGTACCTGAAAGGCTGTCTGTGTGCATTTTCTAGAGTAAATCTATTTGAATTGCAGATCCCTAGTCAATATTCATAATTTCACATAAATGATATATGCATACAAACAGGATAATCATGTTCAGAAAATCATTGAAAAAGTAATGACACTTCACATGACTTGTGCAAACTGCATTATAATTATGCCATAATCATATTATAGCAGTGGTTCTCAAACTTTTTGGCCCATGGACCACCTGACCTAGCTCAGTGTAAACCTTTCCATGGACCACCTGTTGCTAATGGAAACTCACCATTAATTACATAATTATGCCCGAGCCATTTTGCTAGTGCTGCACAAAGAAGGCACATCTACACTTGCTCCCTAGTTCGAACTAGGGATGCAAATGTAGCGGACCGAAATTGCTAATGAAGCGGGGATTTAAATATCCCGTGCCTCATTAGCATAATCTCGCCCATGCGCTATTCCGCTCGCCAGCTGATTGGAACCAGGAAGTGCACTCCGGGACCCCTTGGGTTTGATTCGAACTAATGCGTCCCAGAGCGCACTTCCTGGTTCGAATCAGCTGGCGAGCGAATAGCTGCGTGGCAGATTATGCTAATGAAGCACGGATATTTAAATCCCGCTTCATTAGCTAATTCGATACATTTGCATCCCTAGTTCGAACTAGGGAGCAAGTGTAGACGTACCCAGAGAGAATGGTTTAATTGAAATTAATAAACAGATTAAGCATTTTATCTTTCTCATGTTAGTTTATCAAACTTCATTTTAAATATAGTAAAATATCAATTTATGTCCAACACAAAAGGTTTCAATGTTTTCTTTTTTTTATGGAAGGGTGGGGAACCTTTTTTGGGTCGGAGGCCACTGATCCACAGAAAAATCAGTTGGGGACCACACAAGTGAGAAGCAAAAAAACTCCTCCAAAAACCCCCATCCTTCACTGATGTGGCCCCTAGCTGGGTGCAGGATCTGGAAAAGAGGAGAGATGAAGAAGGGGAAGAGGTTGTGAGTTCTGGGTGGGAGGTAGGGTGCAGAAGCAGGCTGGCAGTAGGCTATCTGGCTAGGGGGAAGGAGCAGGATCAAGGGAGTATGCAGTGTATGGCCTGGAGGGAGGGTGTAAGGAGCAATAGTAGATTCAAGAACAGGGTGGGAGTAGGTGTCTATCCAGAGGGGAGGGTGCAGGAGCAGGCTGGCAGTAGGGTGTCAGGCCAGGAGGGAGGGTCTTTGGGTGGGAGGGAAGGTCTTTGGGTGGGAGGGAGGGTGCAGGAGAAGGCTTGGGGTAGGATGTCTGGCCATGGGCAGGGAGATGGAATCAGGGAATACCTGGGGATAAAGCTGGTGGGCAGAGTGGATGAGGGGGTTCAGGGATATGGGGGCAGTGTGCCCCTGGGAACATGGCTGGGGTCAGTGTGGCTCGAGGTATGTGTCAAGGAAATGGGGGGGTGGGGCGGCCCTTGTGGAGGGAGCAAAGAGGCTGAAAGTGGTGCGGCAAGGCAAGGGTGGGTGAGTGACCCTGGATTGTCCAGCCCTGCTAGGGATGGGATCCCATGGGGGGCTGGCCCATGGTGCCCTCGGGTGCAGGTGCTGAGATGACTCAGCCCCTCCCCGCAGACCAAATTCCTGTGAGTGCAATGCCCCAAAGGGCCCCAAGCCCCCAACTGCATCTTGCATGTGCAGGCTCCTCAGCCCCAGCGCAGCCTCCTCCAACTGCCACCAGATGTGGCACAGCCTAACCTGGTGCCAGAGAAGGGGAAGGGTGCCAGCCATTCATGCACCACAAAAGACCACCCCGTCCAGCTGGGCTTCATGCAGCCCAATCTGCTGTCTACCCTGCATGAGCAACCAAAGAAAGAACGACTGTTTCCATAGCGATGGTAAGCTTGGCGGGGCCTAGGCAAGCCAGACACCCAACAGCAGGCTGGACTTTCCCATGGAAGGCGACAAGGCAGCACTCTTCCACCAGTAGCTCCGCGGCTCATGCAGAGAGGTGAATTTGATTTCTTCACCCTCCCACCCACTCATATTCTCCGAGCAGGAATCAAAAACTGGTGTTGCGGCCTCACAGCTGTGTACTAACTGTGGGCTGGAGTGGCAGCGCAGGCTCTCCACTGCATGGGGGAGGGCTGAGCTCAAGCTATGGATCACCAGGGAGGCAGTCATGGATCACTAGTGGTCCACGGACTGCATTTTGAGAACCACTGTATTATAGTAATATTACTATGACAAATATGGGATATAGTGTCACAGTAGATTATTTACTTTCATTTAACAAGCTATATAACTGTGATAAGAATACTAGGACACATGGTATTTAAATTATTCTATAGGTCTGTCTAGGAAACAGTTGTATTTTACCCAGAACTTGGGTAAATGTTTCAAAAGTACCTATGCAACTTAGGCTCCTAAATCCAATTTGGAAAAAAAAAAGTAAAACAAAACCAAATCAAACAAAAAAATCCCCTTAGGACAAGAATTTTAACTTTGTTTTATGTGCCTGGGTGCTTTTAAAAATGCTACAAGGTGCCTATCAGCATATTTAGGTACCTACAATTAAAATCACTTTTGAAAATATGGGACTTACACTTCAAAATCATTTGAGCACTCTTGCAAATTTCCCCTTTCACTTAACAAAATACATCTGTCATTTTGAACTTCTTAGAATTTGTTCTTACATGTCAGTCCATACCACCCATTCCTTTCTATTGCCTCATAATCTCCGCACAGAGTTACTGTCTTATAATGCCATGTTATATAGCATACAACTTGCAATGAAAAGTTTATAAACTTTTCCTTAGATCACTGTAATGAGCAATCCCATGTAAATGTCTTCAAAGTATGTTCAAAATGCTAGCACTTGTTTTCTACTTGGGAGCATGGTGAGTTAGAGGTGTTAGAACACTGTAATATGGAAGCTAACAGATGGAGGATCTCATTTAAAAATAATATGTGTTTGTTTTCAATCGCAAATTGCCTATTTGAATGAAACAGAGTCCATAGAAATGATCTAAATTGTTGGTTTGTATATATCAGAAACATAATAAGATTGTTGAAAAAATAGTTTAAAATACATGTGAATATTTATTCCTACTGATGTTAGAACTTGTTATAAAATATCGTACTTCATCAACACTTTTTACTGAGGATTTTTAAGTTCTTTACAAAGTTTAGCAGAGCCTCATAGCCTCATAGCATCAGTAAAAAGTAGGAAAGTATTATACCCATTTTATAAATGAGTAAACTGACGCATAGAAAAGTTGATTATTCTATAGAAAACCAGATCACCCACCATTTTTGGGATATCTCCATATTTATGGCTATGTCTAGACTACAGGCTTCTTGTGCAATACGTTTTTTTTTAGAAGAGATCTTCCGAAAAAACTTCTTGTGCAAGAGAACATCCGCACTGCTAAATGCTTTTTCGAAAGATAGCGTCTAGAGTGCCTGGACGCGATCTCTCATGTAAACAGTGATTGCTATGTACAGAATGGCCACCAGGGCACCTGTGCTTTTTCCTTTTCCTTCTTCTTCCGAAAAAAATTCCTCTTCCCCATCCACACATGCCTTTTTGCGAAAGAGCTCTTTCGCAAAAAGGCTTCTTCCTTGTAGAATGAGGATTTCCAATTATGCAAAAAGCCCTCTGTTCTTTCAATTTACTGTCAAAAGAACACGCTTTCAGCGTGGATGTAACTCAAGTTTTGTCAGAAAAATGGCCATTTTTCCATCAAAACCCTGTAGTCTAGACATAGCCTATCTCAGGCTGTGTCTACATTGGCACCCTTTTTCGGAAAAGGGATGCTAATGAGACACAGCGCAATTGCTGGGATTTAAATATCCCCGCGGTATTTGATTACAAATTCGCTCGCTTTGCCAAAAAAAGCGCCCAGATCAGAAAATAAACCCTTTCCGCAAGATCTCTATGCCTACTTTCAAGTAGGAATAAGAGATCTTGCGGAAAAGGGTTTATTTTCCGCAAGATCCTCGTCAGACTGGCGCTTTTGCCGGCCAAAAAGCGGCAGTTATGTAAATCAAATACCGCGGGGATATTTAAATCCCCGCGATTTAGAATTGCGCTGTGTCTCATTAGCATCCCTTTTCCGAAAAAGGGTGCCAATGTAGACACAGCCCCAGTGTATAGTTCTGCTTATAAAGCAATGGTGCAGTTAGTTGTAGTGTGAGGAATAGAAGCTAGGTTTTTCCAATCCATCACAGAAAAAGGTGGAATTTTATTTTATCTGCATATTAGCTTCAGAAATATTTTGGTTTCATGCTTTATTTCTACAAACCTCACAGGACAAAGGAGCAAATAAAAGTAGTAGCATCTTTTAAGTGTTCATGTGTAATCAGTGATTTTTAATATTGTGTTGATGCTGATTTTTTTCTCATATTGTACTGATAGTGGTTGTCATTAGCATTTATTTACAAATCTGAAAAGAGATGAGTCACAGTGTATCTTCCATAAACAAATCTATCACAGATAAAAGCACCATGTGATTGATCATTCTAACATGACCTCCCACTTTTTCAAAATGATCCCCAGACTATTGCTAAAATTATTGCAGTTGGAGGAAATTATAACCAAGATTGCTCATTATGCACTTCAAGTCTTCTGTTCTCTGAACAGGTCTAAGAAACTATTCTTCTACTTTCTAAACAATATTATATTAAGAATTCATCTGTCACACATACTAAGTGTAATTTGGGTTTAAACATCTTTCTGGGTGTTTTACTCTTTGGGCAGGACAATTTGAACACAACTCTGGATCTAAGTCAACACTCCTGACTAAAGTGTGCTATGATGTAAAGTATGGATGTTATCTAATTACCTACTACGCCACACACTTTTGGCTGTGTGTGACTGTGAGTATAATACTCCTGTAGGCACAGGCAAACATCACTGAATCTGTTTTGGTCACATTTTCAAGATAATCTTTGTAACTATGAAGAATAGAGATTTACTGAATCAAAACTGTCAGGACAAAATATAACCAATAGAAATTTCCAGTTGTGAATGACTCCCTGGTCCCCAGCCTTTTCACGTTGACATGTACATGATCTGGATGAAGGGAAGGGATTTTGTGCATACAGTAGATTATGAGGTTTTAAATGCTCTGCTTTTATCCCTGAATACATTGTTGTTTCTGTGTCACTTTTCTCTTTTTTCAACAACCCTCAGGGTAAGATCCTGTCTATCTCTCCTTCTTTGACTATTTAGGATAATTACTTGGCAGTTTGCAGTCATATAACTATGAAGTAGTGTTCTAGCAATGTGGACCTCTCTGTAGATATATGTTCAAGATATTGTTCTCATCTGGATATGCTTATGGATATGAAATATGTGGCAATGTGTTTGTACATTTCCATTGTAATACCATTTAAAAGTACTGCTTCTGCTTTTGACATAGATTTCCTTTGTGGTCTGTTTTCACTGAACTTATTTCCTTATATTGCTGTGCTTCTTGTAATAATGTTACTCAGAATGTACCTCTGAGCCTAGCAAACACATTAGATAAAGCTTTTTGATGCATCTTAGAATTATCCCTGAAGTATTTTCTAAATATGTGTAATACAAAGCTATCTTGAAATATGAGCATAAACATACACACAGTATGTTTTATTGAATAGCAGATTAAATCCATATCTGAGTATCTCTAAGCAGGTTACTATCTCTAAAGTAGCCTGAAGCTAAAGAACACTGCAAACTCTTCTCTTTATACCTGCTGCCATAGCTTCTTTTTTTTCTAAATACATAATACATTTGACGACTCTATAAAGAAGATGGGTACAAAGTACATCTCTAGCTGACTCTGTTCAACATCATAGATAGCAGGGTACTCAGGAATTTTGAACTACCATCTTTAAAAGGCAAGACTTGGTGAGGGAGTAATATGACAGAGTAAATTAATCAGTTTTGCCAGGATATATTATTGTATTTTAAAATTAGGAAATGTGGCTTTTACCATTTTTTTCTGCCCATAATTAGACATAATTCACTGCCATCACCCCAAGAGCCTTATGAATGGATTGATTTGAAAGTGGCTGAGAAGCTGGCATCTTTGCTATGCTTACATGATTTTGAGAATCACATAGATATTAAATACCTATTTAATATTTGTAAAATGCTTATCACAATGGGGATTTGATTCCATTTGGGACTTTTGGGCACCATTGCAATATAAATATTTACAGCTAGTAATAGAACTCTGTAAATTTACACCAGATAATGTCTTTTATATATACAATACTCTTTGGGTATGTCTATACTGCATTCCTCTTTCAAGACAGGAATGCAAATGCAGCCAAGCGAAATTGCAAATGAAGTGCGGATTTGAATTTCCCATGCTTCATTTGCATAATGGCATCCAGGCACTTTTTCGAAATACCTTATTTCGAAAGAAAAAACACAGTCTAGATGGGGTTATTCTGAGGAAAAAACGTTCTTTCAAAATAACCCTTACTCCTTAAAAAATGAGGTTTAAGTGTTATTTCGAAAGAAGAATTTTTCGAAATAACCCCGTCTAGACTGCGTTTTTTCTTTCGAAATAGGGGTATTTATGCAAATTATGCAATTATGCAGGAAATCCAAATTTGCGCTTCATTTGCAATTTCACTCAGCTGCATTTGCATTCCTCTCTCGAAAGAGGAATGCAGTGTAGACTTACCTTCAACACCAAACTAAGACTATATTTTTAAATAAAGTAATGATCACTTTCCTTTATAAATTAATCATAGAAATAATAGAATACTAGAATTAGAAGGGACCTCAAGAAGTCATCAAGTACAGTTCCCTGCCCTCACAGCAGGACCAAGCACCATCTAGATCATCCCTGATAGATGTCTGTCTAACCTGATCTTAAATATTTCCAATGATGGAGATTTCACGACCTTCCTAGGCAATTTATTCCAGTGTTTAACCACCCTGACAATTAGAAAGTTTTTCCCAATATCCAACCTAAATAAGACAATCCAACCTAAGTAAGACAATCCTGTCTTACTAATCTATTAGAGTTCTTTGAAGGGGTTAACAAACATGCGGACAAGGGGGATCCAGTAGATATAGTATACTTAGATTTCCAGAAAGCCTTTGACAAGGTCCCTCACCAAAGGCTCTTGTGTAAATTACATGGCCATGGGATAAGAGGGAAGGTCCTTTCTTGGATTGAGAACTGGTTAAAAGACAGGAAACAAAGGGTAGGAATAAAGGGTAAATTTTCAGAATGGAGAGGGGTAACTAGTGGTGTCCCCCAAGGGTCAGTCCTAGGACCAATCCTGTTCAACTTATTCATAAATGATCTGGAGAAAGGGGTAAACAGTGAGGTGGTAAAGTTTGCGGATGATACCAAACTGTTTAGGATAGTCAAGACAGAAGCAGACTGTAAGGGACTCCAAGAAGATCTCACCAAACAGAGTGATTGGGCAACAAAATGGCAAATGAAATTTAATGAGGATAAGTGTAAAGTAATGCACATCGGGAAAAATAACCCCAACAATACGTAAAGTATGAAGGGGGCAAATTTGGCTACGACAAATCAGGAAAGAGATCTTGGAGTTATCGTGGACAGTTCTCTGAAAACTTCCACACAGTGTGCAGCGGCGGTCAAAAAGGTAAATAGGATGCTAGGTATTATTAAGAAAGGGATAGAAAATAAGACCCAGAATATCTTACTGCCCCTGTATAAAACTATGGTACGCCCACATCTTGAATACTGTGTACAGATGTGGTCTCCTCACCTCAAAAAGATATTTTGGCCTTGGAAAGGGTTCAGAAAAGGGCAACTAAAATGATTAGGGGTTTGGCACGGGTCCCATATGAGGAGAGGTTAAGCGACTGGGACTTTTCAGTTTAGAAAAGAGGAGACTGAGGGGATATGATAGAGGTGTATAAAATCATGAGTGGTGTGGAGAGGGCCGATAAAGAAAAGTTATTTATTAGTTCCCTAAATAGAAGAACTAGAGGACACCAAATGAATTAATGGGTAGCAGGTTTAAAACTAATAAAAGAAAGTTCTTCTTCACACAGCGTGTAGTCGGCCTGTGGAACTCCTTGCCGGAGGAGGCTGTGAAGGCTAGGAATATAACAGAGTTTAAAGAGAAGCTAGATAATTTCATGGAGGTTAGGTCCATAAAAGGCTATTAGCCAGGAGATAAAATGGTGTCCTTGGCCTCTGTTTGTCAGAGGCTGGAGAGGATGGCAGGAGACAAATCGCTTGATCATTGTCTTGGTCCACCCTCTGGGGCACCTGGTGCTGGCCACTGTCGGCAGACAGGATACTGGGCTAGATGGACCTTTGGTCTGACCCGGTACGGCCGTTCTTATGTTCTTATGTTCTTATGTAAATCTCCCTTGTTGCAATTTAAGCCATTGCTTCTTGTCCTATCATCAAAGGTCACGAAGAACAATTTTTCTCTCTCCTCTTTGTGACACCCTTTTAGGTACTTGAAGACTGCTATCATGTCCCCTCTCAGTCTTTTCTTTTCTAAACTTAAAAGCCCAATTCTTTCAGTTGCTTATAGACAGACCATACAAAATGATTTGTGCAGCCTGGATGAGGGCCATAGAGTGCCAATTGGACGTTCCTGATATTAGTATAAGATTACAGAATTACTGAGTCTGAATCACAGAATCTCAATGATGTCAGTATTACTACTGTATTTTCTCCTGAGCAAAGCATATTGTCATTCTGTCCATATTTTGTGAATTTGCATGGCACTGTTCTCAACAAATTATTTAGTTTTCCACTATATAGTATTCTATTACAGGATGAACCTCTCTAGTCCAGCACCCTCGGGATTTAATCGGTGCCAAACCAGAGAATTTGCCAAACCATGGGAGGTCAGTGTTATCTAGAAGCATTACCAACATTTCTACTGCTTACTGGGCTCTTAGAAGACATTTAGAGGTAAATTAGAGCTAAGTAACAGCACAGAACACTGAGACCCAGGACTGGTGGCTGTAAACAAACTTTATGGGACTGCAGGAAACTTGGCCACACCCATGTTAAGTGGACATCCAGCTAACTAAAATCATGCCAGACCACGGATGTTGCCAGACCACCCGAACGCTGGATTAGAGAGGTTCAACATGTAATATTTTTCCCCCAGCTATGTACAGTAGTGATAATTGCATAGGTCCAGACATTTAAGATAACAAAACAGCTTTTTTTCTCTCTCTCTGAAGAGCAAAAATATAAGCAGTGGAGCAGCCGTCTTATTGCAATTGTATAGTATTGCTCACTTGTCAGTCTGTAGGTGGCAGGTTGACCAGTTAGCAAAGGTGAATAATTGGAAAAGGGATCGGGGTAATAGGTGCCAATATAAGACAAAGGCCCAAATATTTCGATTCTCCCTATAAAATTGGGCCATCTGGTCACCTTAGTAGTTGGAGGTCCTTTCTGTAAATGTTTTTATTTTCATTAATTTTGCTGTTGAAGCTGGGAGACGGGGCAGCATATTAATACACTCAATGTCTTAATCTGCTTCCCTCAACTCAGATTGTCAGATAATACCAGTCATTGTCCTGGGCCATATTTTATCTCCACTTGGTAGCGTTGGAAGAACATTGACATGCATTAAAAAGGGACTTTCCTATGATTGTCTATAAGGTTTTGTAGTCTGATTGCTCTTGGTGCACTGATGGAATTGCTGCTAAGCAAATAGCACAGTCAGAGCTCTTTCTCTCTACTTGTGCATACCCCTCATCAATTTCCAGAGGGTTCTGCTGATAGGAAACAAGTACTTCAACAAAAGAGCTACATCCAATCATTTCACTGATGTATCACACTGGTCAGTGACTGTCTTTGCTGGTAATACTGCAGGACAGAGGCGTGTATTATCATTTCTTTTAGCATGTCAAACACTTACTTTTTCAGACCTGTCTGGTCCCATGCAACATCATGCCTTATGAACTGATGTAAGGATTCTGCTAGTGCAGCCAGGTGGGAGAACACAGCTTAGACAGAAAATTTATCATTCCTAGGAAGCACTGTACTATTTTCACATGCACTGAGCCTGGTATGTCTGACTATTTTGATATTGTTTGGATCTGCTTATAGTCTCTCTCCTGTGAACCGATGTCTCATTTAAACTACCTGACATTGTTTAAGTTGCATTGTTTCTGGGTGGAGTTTTATGTTCTTGCCCTTGCATCATTGTAGAAAAGCTTGTAGTTTTCTGTCATGGTTTTGTTCAGTGTCTGAATCATTGCTCATTTTACCTACAGTGAGGATATCATCTGCTATTATTTTCACATCTTTTAGTCTTTCCAGTGCTTGTGTGTGTTTTCCCTGGAACCTCTCTGCTGCTGGACTTATGCCCATTGGCATGCAAAGCCATCAGTAGTGACAAAATGATATTGCAAGCTATCATTGTTGTGGACTCTTTTTCCAGGCTATGCAACATCTCTCACATCACAGATGGTAAAGATACTGGCTTTGGAAAGATCTGGCAATCATGGGAAATGGATTAGTGGCATCTTTTCAATTCCTGGTTCAGTGGCTGTGGGTCTGTCCAGATATATAATCTGCCTGATGGCTTCTTTGCCAATAGCTTGCTATTACCCAGGCTGCACTGGCCTCTTTAGCTGCTATGATACCCCTTCTCTGCAGACTTTCAAGATCCTTGCATACTGGATTACATAATGGAATTTTCCATTGTGGTAAGCAGATTGTTTCCACTATAGCATCTATGTCCTGTTGCAGCTTTCCCTCAGGGCACTTATTGCCTTTAGAAACATCCCCATATGCTTTTAAAATGGCCTCTGTGTCTCGGTTGTGCAACCTCATTTTTCATTTTGCAGCACTAATATTTTGACACAGCATCATGATCAGTTCCATAACTTGGATGGTTATATTCACTAAGTACTATCTGTGATGCTCACCATTCACCGCCACAAAGTTCAGTTGGTACCATCCATTACCTTTTTGGGTTAGTTACAATGAGGTCTCACTTTCCTGCATTATACTCTCATTATAAATTATTAGGTTTTTCCTGCCTTGTGTAACAGAGGAGTGTGCAAGTCCAATTTGAGAACTACAAAACAGGAGGCCCTGTTATCCATCTGAAATTGCACAGGGCATTTCCTTTTTACTATTGTTGCATGCATGGACGAAGTATTACCCATTGTTGATACTATCCCAACAGCCTGAGCCTGATATGCTCTAGGACTCGAGAGTATCATGATATCATCATATATGGTAACTTTGATTTGGGGATGAAATTGTTTTATCCTTTATGGTAAGTTTAATTAGTGACATCATTTTAATTTATAATATTTGTGTTCATTTTGTTAGTGTTTATAATGAATAAAAATAAATTGTTGCATTCTCTTAGCTTAGTAAGACTAGAATCATTTACTTTTTTCTGATTTGTTCTGATATATAAGAAGTTCTATTCTTGAAATCATTGAACTATTCTGTGTGTATGAATTATACGTGCATGGAATGCAAGAAATAAGAGATAAGGTGCCAGCACAAATGAGCCTGCTTACGTAGAAAGGGGAGAAAAGAAAGAAGGTACTCTCATCCTGATGGTTGAAAATAGGAGATTAAAGACTCTAAAGTGCAAAGGCATCCAACTCTGAAAAACAAAAAAACACCTTGTGGGAAAACAACCAGTTGGAAATTAATGATCCAAACACAACACAACACAATCTATAGTCTTACATGAAGACGGATGACCGTAAGAGATGAGCGAGGGCCATAGGAATTTAGGTTCATCCTGCAGCAACAACAACATACCATCAAATTGTTTGTGACAAAGCGCGGCTCCCCTTACTTATCTTCAGTTTAGCTGGCCAATAGATTAACTCAAGCAATGATAAGGACTGGTAATTATAACACTAGCTGCAGTGTGTGGTGTCAGTGTAGGCAGATGCTTATATTTACTCTGTGTTTTCAATAAGCGTGGCATCTTGCCTTGTCTTCCCTGAGAAAAATTCTGTGTGATTTTAGAAGCATAACAATCACCACTCTCTGATGTGCCCTCTGATCTTGTATACATTTGACTGAAAATTTCTGGGTCCCTGCTATGCAGTCACAAACACTTTTAAATCATTCATCTTGCCATGTTTCCTGCAATGTTGTCTTAGTGTAGGACATTCCTCAGACTTAAAGCAGTGGTGAGATTCAGAGCAGTGCACATCTCTTGGCCTTCCTCCCAAGTGAGATAGATTAATAGTTATATGTTTCTACCCTTGTTGTCCTCCCAATAAGAATCCCTCCAGGAAAATGCAATATAGAATCATAGAATCATAGACTACTAGAACTGGAAGAGACCTTGAGAGGTCATCAAGTTCCATCTCCTGCCCTCACAGCAGGTTCAAGCACAGGCTAGATCATCCCTGGTAGATGGCTGTCTAAACTTCTCTTAAATATCTCCAGTGATAGTAATTCCATAATCTCCATTGGCAATTTATTCCAATGTTTAACCATCTTGACAGTTAGGAAGTTTTTCCTAATGTCTAACCTAAACCTCCCTTGCTGCAATTTAAGCCCATTGCTTCTTGTCCAATCATCTGAAGCCAAGAACAATTTTTCTCCCTCCTCCTTGTAACACCCTTTTAGATATTTGAAAACTGCTATTACTTCCGTAGTTCCTGCTAAGGTGCATGTCTGCACAGCTGCACAGAAAAAATTCTTCCCCTGTCTACCTCCTCTGGAGAGCTGCACAGCAGCATTCGTGTGACAGGCAGTTGCTCTGGTGGCCGGGGGCAGGGCCTGTTCTGGTGGCTGGGCTGGGAATGGAACCTGCCACGTGGTGGAGGGGGGTGGGCCTGCTCCAGCTGCTGGAAATGGGACCTGCTGCATGTTGGGGGCAGTATCTGCTCTGGCAGCTGGGAATGGGACATGCTGCATGGTGGGAGGAGATGTCTCCTCTGGCAACTGGGAATAGGACATGCCACATGGCTGGGGGATGAGGTCTGCTCTGGGGCCCAGGAACGCGTGTGTTAATAAATTGAGTGCCACGGTGGCACACATCCAAACCAGTGCACATGACCTCAGTATTGGTGCACAAGCCACAACTCACTCTGCTAAGGGTTGGAAAATCTTAGAGGGAACACTGATCATGTCCCCTCTCAGTCTTCTCTTTTCTAAACTTAACAAGCCCATTTCTTTCAGTCTTCCCTCATAGCTCATGTTTTCCAGACTTTTAGTCATTCTTGTTGCTCTTCTTTGGACCTTCTTTAATTTCTCCACATCTTTCTTGAAATGTGGTGCCCAAATGGGAAAAAATACTACAACTGAGGCCTACACAGTGCAGAGTAGAGTGGAAGAATGGCTTTTTGTGTCTTACTCCTGTTAATGCATCCCAGAATCATGTTTTCTTTTTTTGCAACAGTATCCCACTATTGACTCATATTTAGCTTATGGTCCACTATGACACCCTAGATCCCTTTATTCAGTACTCCTTCCTAGACAGTCACTTCCCATATCATAAGTGTGAAATGGATTGTTCCTTCCTAAATGGAGTACTTTACATTTGTCCTTATTAAACTTCATCCTATTTACCTCAAACCACTTCTCTAGTTTGTCCAGATCATTTTGAATGATGACCCTACCCTCCAAAGCACTTGCAACCCCTCCCAGCTTGGTATCATCTGAAAACTTAATAAGAGTACTCTCTTTACCATCATTTAAATCATTGATGAAAATATTGAACAGAACCGGTCCCAAAACAGACCCATGAGGAACCCCCCATTTTATGCCCTTCCAGCATGACTGTGAGCCATTAATAACTACTCTCTGAGAATGGTTATCCAGCTAGTTATGCACCCACCTTATAGTAGCCCCATCTAGGTTTTATTTGCCTAGTTTATTGATAAGGAGGTTATGCAAGACAATATCAAATGATTTACTAAAGTCTAGGTATACCACATCCACCGCTTCTCCCTTATCCTCAAGGCATGTTATCCTATCAAAGAAAGCTATCAGATTGGTCTGCTGGCTGTTATCTATCACTTTATTATCTTCCAGATGTTTGCAGATGAATTCCTTAATTACATTCTCCATTATCTTCCCTGGGACAGAAGATAAACTGCCTGGTCTGTAATTTCCTGGGTTGTTCTTATTTCCCTTTGTATAGATATATTTCCAGTCTTCTTGTATCTCTCCCAACTACTATGAGTTTTCAAACATGATAGATAAAGTCTCAGATACCTCCTCTATCAGCTCCTTGAGTATTCTAGGATGCATGTCATCAGGCTCTGGTAACTTGAAGCCATCTAACTTTTCTAATTAATTTAACTTGTTCTTTTTTTATTTTATTTCTAACTTCTTAACCTATCCCATTTCCACCAGCAACATCTTACTCTAGTCCCACTGTATAGGTGGTGTCAATTATCATGTTATTGAATTTTATGCTATATTTCTGACTGACATTTTTTTTCCTCTCTGGCAGTAATAAGATCAATATTCATATTTCTCCCCAGCTCTTCTGATGACTTTGGTAGTCATATTATAGTGTGTCCATAATGCATCTCAGCATGGTCTAAAGTCGCACAAAAAAACCCTATTACCTAGAAGCAAATTGAATACTGCAAAAAAAGAAATGGCCTGGCAAAAATAACAAGACAGACATAGGGAGAATCAAAGGGGAAAAATAAACAAGGAAGGCTAAACACCTGAGGAGTTGAGATGGTCCTGAAAAGAATACATTATACAATTTTCTTATTATTCATTAAAGTAGACAATTGAATTAGACTTTACAACAATGTAGCACTATGCCATGTATTACTCCCTATACAATTAAGACAAATAAAATAACTAAACTGAAACTTAAGAGTACACTTGGGTATCAGGCCTTTCAATCCAGCCCTGAAGAGAAGTTTACTGAGAGCCTGAGAGCATTCATCAATGCTGAAGGAAAGGGTAGAACAAATTAGAAATGAGACACAACCATAGCTGTAGGAAGTTGGTACTCCACTCATATGCTGTGCATGAGAAGTACAGTCATTTACTTAAATGGAATCATGTTACACCAATCTTAAACTGGTGCTAGTGAAAGATGAATCAGATCTAGGGGTTGAGGGACCTGGATCTATCCTAGCCCTAGTGCTTTTAGTTCTGATGTGGAAGGAAAAATGATTTTGTAGTTTAGGCACAGTAGTCAGATCATATGGGTTCTGTTTTTACCTGTCCATTTCCACAGGCCTACTGTGAGGCCTCTAGGCAGACGTTTTAGCTCTGTGACTCAGTTCTGGTGAAACAGGAATTATAATATAGCTCTGCTTCACAAAGAGTATTGTGAGGTACTTAGAGTCCAGTGGCAAGTGCCACAGAAATGTCCATAAATAACTGCACCATGGTCTAGTTTAATTGCCTTGCTGAGGAAAAACAGCCAAGTGGTGCTAAATATGAATTATTATTAATTGGTATTACAAGAACATCATGATTTTCTGATCAATATTGGGCCCAATTGTACTAGGTTCTGTGCAAATATGCAATAATTTGTGGTGTCTGTCCCAAGCTGGTGCTTCATTTATATACACTATTAGTAGAAATAATTAGCTCGATGCATACTCAGATACAGTAGAGTGAAAGAAATCCTATGGGCTAGAGAAGGGGGAGCCAACACACTGAGTGGAGAGCAGTCAAAACTAGGCAATAGGAAATGCGAAGGAAAGGGGTGTGGCATAAGCCTTATTTTTTAAAGACAGCTAAATACCTAAGAGTAATGCTACTTTGAAATAAAATCCCATAGCACTGCCATGGCTAGCCCAGATCAGCTGATTTGTACTGGGAGGATGCAGGTCTATAAGTTGCTGTGAAAATGTTCTGGATCAGGCTGCAGAAAAAGGATCTGGGACACTCTCCCCTGGCAAGTGTTTAGCTGATGAGTAAATATGCCCTATATATAATATAGCCATCTGTGCCAGAGGTTAGCACATTCTTCCATTTAGGATTTACAGCCACAATTGTTCTGCTGGCATTAGGCAGCTAAGCCAGCTCAAGTAGCTGAACCCACCTTTTCTACTTGTGAAATGAGTGCCCTGACCATTGGGGTGTAATGTCAGCCTCACTTTTTTCTTTGGCCCAATTATTTTTAAAAAAGTACAGTTTTAGTAGAAGAGATTGAGAGACTCATCCCAAAATACTCTCCTATTGTGGCAGCTAAACTATGGTTTTGTGAATGCCAGAAGTGCCTAAATATTGGACTTGGACACCTAAAGTCTCCCTTGTAAATCTAGCCCTATATGTAATTGTTACTCACATCACATGATTGGCACATTCATTTTTCTGTATTTGATTGAAATGCCCATAAATCCAAATTATATGGGGAAAATAGCCATATGCCACATAGCCATAACCATATATTGGTACAGGGTACAATGGGGATCATTCATTTAAAAGTAATGCTTTGTTTTTCCTGAAAAGCAAACATGATTTGAAGAATACAAAATTAATATCTCATTTGCAAATTGCAGCCTCAGGAAAGACTGCAGCCAATTAGAAAAAAAAGGGATTAGTTTTGAAATATCATTAGAGAGTGTAAATTGAAAAGAAAATAGCTGAGAAAAAAAATTTCATAGGTGTCTAGCCTATAGGGTTTCTCTCACTCCACTGTATCTGAATATGCATAAAGCTAATTATTTCTACTAATAGTGTATATAAATGAAGCACCAGCTTGGGACAGACATAGGTGACTTCCATACAACATGGCTATTAACATTAAAACTAGTCAAAATTTTCTCTCTGAAATATTTTGCAATTGACTTTTTAACTACAGTACAAAGAAATTTGTCATTCTTGTCCAAAATGTATATATTTTTCTGCCTGAAAAAAAGGAAAAAACCCTCAACATTTTGTAAGTAAATATTTTTGGTAATTTTCTGGTCTTGGTTTAAAAAAATGGGTAGTGATTTTGAAAGTGGAACCTCACTGAAAAGAATAACATAAGGTTTTTTGAAAACTGACCTTTTTCTTTTCATTTGTAATTCAATAATTGTTTATATTTGTAGGATATTTAGGATTTTAACAAGTCTAATAAACATATAGAAGAAAACCAGATCTTTGTTACAGCCTGTCAAATCATTAGTTGATTAGAAGTCTTTAACTGCCAAAAAAGCTCTGTGTCTTCAAGTTGCAGGTGCACCCATTAAAAACATGGAACAGATTTTGCAAATCTTATTCTTTGTTAGGAAGAGATGGAATCCACCTAACTAAGAGTATGTCTACACTAGCTCATTAGTTCGAGCTAGGTAGGCAAATGAGGGCAACCGGAGTTGCAAATGAAGCCCAGGATTTAAATATCCCGGGCTTCATTTGCATGTTCCCGGGCGCCGCCATTTTTAAATCCCCCTTAGTCCGAACTAAGACAGTTTGGACTAAGGGGCTAGACGCGGCAGTTAAACGTTAATTTGAACTAACTCCTTAGTTCGAATTAACCGTTACTCCTCGTGGAGTAATTTCCCAGCAAGTTAAGGGAATATGGACTGGAGAAATGGACTGTAAGATGGATAGAAAGCTGGCTAGACTGTCGCGCCCAATGGGTATGATCAACGACTCTATGTCAGGTTGGCGGTCGGTTTCTAGCGGAGACTCCCAAGGATCTGTTCTAGGACCGGGTTTGTTCAAAATCTTTAATGACCTGAATGAGAGGATAGATTGCACCCTCAGCAAGTTCACAGATGACACTAAGCTGGGGGAGAGGTAGATACGCTGGAGGGTAGCAATAGGGTACAGAGTGACCTGGATAGATTAGAGGATTGAGCCAAAAGAAATCTGATGAGGTTCAACAAGGACAGGTGTAGAGTCCTGAACTTGGGACTGAAGAATCCCAAGCACTGTTACAGACTGAGGACCGACTGGCTAAGTAGCAGTTCTGCAGAAATGGACTTGGGGATTACAGTGAATGAGAAGCTGGATGAGTCAACAGTGTGCACTTGTAGCCAAGAAGACTAATGGCATATTAGGGTGCATTAGAAGGAGCATTGCCAGCAGATCTGGAGAAGTGATTATTCCCCTTCATTCAGCTCTGGTGAGGCCATATCTGGAGTATTGTGTCCAGTTCTGGGGCCCCCACTATAGAAAGGATGTCGATGCATTAGAGAGGGTCCAGTGGAGGGTGATCAAAATGATTAGGGGGCTGGAGTGCATGATCTATGAGGAGAGACTGAGGGATTTGGGTTTGTTTAGTCTGCAGAAGAGAAGAGTGAGGGGGGGATTTGATAGCAGCCTTCAACTTCCTGAAGGGAGGTTCCAAAGAGGATGGAGAAAGGCTGTTCTCAGTAGTGACAGATGGCAGTGTAACAGAATTGTATGAAAAGTGCATGTATCAATTTTAAATGTAATGTAACAATCTTGGAAATGAGTCTACAATGTATTCTTTGCTAGTTTGTAATATACATCCTGTAAATGTCTGTAAGAGAACTATGAAAACCAGAAATGTCTATACATATGACTAAAGTAATAAGATGTATGTATGTCAACTGCACACGTCAATCAAATTACATGTCAATCAAATTGACCTCCATTTTGTATAATTTGGCTTCCATTACTGTACAAGAGTTTGGCACGTAGCACACGTACTGTTAACTTACATGTTAAGATTTAAAAATATTATGATATGTATCAAATGATTGGCTAACTGATCATAACACTTTCTCGACCAGTCACTTTAAAAGTATGTCGGAATGGCATCTTCTGTGAACCAATCAGTTTAAACCTGTAAACTTATGAATATTCATGAACCCAGGGTATATAAGTTTGTGCCACGCAGCAGTTTCTGTTGCGTCGGGTTCGTCGGGTTACTGTCACATCAGGTTCTAGGTTAGGGTGTGAGGGACATCCAATCTTGGTCCTAGGTCGTTAAAGAATGAATGTATTAATTTAAACTTCTAGGTATAAAACTAGGCAGAAGGCCTATAGTTTTATCCTATATCTTTTAGGTTAGGTTTAGTTAGGTAGATTAGTTTTTAGATAGTTTAGTTTATTGTCATCGTGTGTGTTTGGCAGGCTGCGTCGCGGTTCACTTATTGGCCGTCATCATGTCTGTACGGCGGGCGCGTCGGTAATTAGTGTAGGGTTTTATTTTAGGTTAAGATTAGAATTAGGTTAGACTAGAGTATAGCATCAATCGCCGTGGCTGAAACAGACGATCCACACCGAAGCGCGGGAAGAGGACCGTGGATGTGACGACTTCGCGGAAGGTGAATCAGCCGTCCTCGCACTCAACCTGTACTTCGTGGGACTCCTGGTAGTTCCTCTCCTGCGGCTCGGAAGAGCCAAGGGATTGTAGGTCACCAGCACCAGATCATCCGTCGAGGGACGCCTGGTTATTCCTCACCCGAGGCTTTACATTAGCCAGAGGCTTGTAGGTCACCAGCAACCCCACCATCGGCTGTTGCGTCGTAGACTCTGGTAATAGTATAAGGAACATTGGGGGGACTGCCCTCCCATGTTCACTCGAGGTATATGTTTGTTTTCTAAATTTGTTGTTAACAATATAGTCTTGTTGTTTTAAAACTTATTTAATTCGTCAAGTTTTTATTTACGCGTCCATTTCTCTCTGAGATAGACACCAGGTGATTAGATACTGGTTGGGGGTCCGCACCTATAATACCATTCCCTTGCGAGTGAGCACGATTAAAAGCTAATTGTTCCAGAGAGCTATCCCTGATAGTTGCTCTGAATCTATGTATACTTAACAGCAGAACAAGGAGCAATGCTATCAAGTTACAGTGGGAGAGGTCTAGGTTGGATATTAGGAAAAACTATTTCACTAGGAGGGTGGTGAAGCACTGGAATGGGTTACCTAGGGAGGTGGTAGAATCTCCATCCCTAGAGGTGTTTAAGTCTCGGCTTGACAAAGCCCTGGCTGGGTTGATTTAATTGGGATTGGTCCTGCCTTGGGCAGGAGGCTGGACTTGATGACCTCCTGAGGTCTCTTCCAGCTCTATGGTTCTATTATTCTTCAGCCTGTAATGATTATTTCACATGCAAAATATGCTTTAGATGCTGTATCTTGATACATTTTTATAAATCCTGTAACCTTCAGCATTTCTTACTGTTGAATAAACCTATTTTTTCCTGTGATGTATAATCTGGTATATATTTTAGAGAGTTTGTCTGTCTGTTTGTCTGTCTGTTTGAGCAAGAACTCCTCCTAAATGTTAAGAGCTAGGACCAACAATTTTGGTATGCAGCTTACTCTTATTATAACTTAAAACAACATAATAATCTAGTTGTGCCAGGAAAATGGGATATGCCCGGAATGGAATTGCTTTTCATAAAACCAAACAGAAAAGAGACAGAATCACTGCATCAAGTTCAGTCCTCAAAACTGACTTAACTGAGCGAATGGTGAAAGAAACTGAACCCAGATGAACCAGAAAAATAGGACGAACCTGGAATAGGATTGCTTCTCAATAAACCATACTGAAAAGAAAAAAACACAGAAATTTGGAGTAGTGCTCTGTTTTGGCACAGCTAAATCTATGCATAAGGTTTGAAACTTTGAAGAGAATATTATTAGAAACCAAATTGACAACAGTCTTTTTTTCTTTGGTGTTCAACAAAAATCAAAATAAAATAGAGCTTGAGAACAGGAACAGCTAACAGGGAGTTTGGAGAGGGAGTTCTCCAGGTAAAAGAGGAGTAAAAACGGGACCCTTGTGGTAAGTGGCTGTCTGGAGTGTGTGTTTGTGTGTGGGGGAGTTATTTGCTGTGTGCTGAGCTTGTGTTTGTCTGGTTGGTTGGTTGGTTTGTTTGTTTGTTTGAAGGAGCTTCTGAAAGGTTTGAAATCTAGAAGCCTCTGTTAATTGGCTGAGCCTCAGTCAGGGGGGAGGGGCTACCAGAGCTATATAAGCCTGTGACTCAGCGACCAGGGGAGCTTGCGAACAGGAACAGCTAACAGGGAGTTTGGAGAGGGAGTTTAGAGGGCACTAGTGACTTCTGACCTTCTTTAAAACAACTCTTATAATAATCTATATTCCAGAGGTTTAAAAAGAATCCCAGTTTATAATTAAACTTATTCAGTAGAAAAATGGAGACAGAAGCCCAGCAGCAGAGTGGGGGCTATCCTGTTTATTGCGTCGAGTGTAACATGTATGATTACCTGCCCCGTGGGCGGGTGGCGTATGTGTGCACCCATTGCAAGGAGCTCCTGACCCTCAGAGACCAAGTTCGGGCTTTGGAGGCCAGGGTGGCTGAACTGGAGGAGCTAAGGGAGGTAGAGAGATATGTTGATGAGACTTTCCGGGACACTGTAGTACTGTCCCACCTCCAGTCTGAGAGCCCCAGTGCTCTTAAGGAGGATGAAAGTCTCAAGGGAACAGAGCATTCAATGGGAGCAGAGGGAAACCATCCCATAGTTGGGACCCTCCTCCCAGAGCATGTTGCGGTATCCTCTCGCACCGAGGATACCTCTGAGGGGGAAGGAATGCCAGTTAGGAAGAGGCAGGTGTTAGTAGTGGGTGATTCGATTGTTAGAAACATAGACAGTTGGGTTTGTGATGACCGGGAGAACCGTATGGTCACTTGCCTGCCTGGTGCGAAGGTTGCGGATCTCTCGAGGCATCTAGATAGTCTTATGTGTAGTGCTGGGAAGGAGCCGGTGGTCATGGTACATGTAGGTACCAATGACGTAGGGAAGGGTAGGAGAGATGTCCTGGAGGCCAAATTTAGGCTGCTAGGAAAGAGACTGAAATCCAGGACTTCTATGGTGGCATTCTCGGAAATGCTTCCAGTTCCACACGCAGGGCCAGGTAGGCAGGCAGAGCTTCAGAGTCTCAATGCGTGGATGAGACGATGGTGTAGGGAAGAGGGGTTTGGATTTATTAGGAACTGGGGACACTTTTGGGAGAGGGGGAGCCTATACAGGAAGGATGGGCTCCACCTAAACCAGGTGGAACCAGACTGCTGGCACTCAACATTAAAAAGGCCGTAGAGCAGTTTTTAAACTAAGAGATGGGGAAAGCCGATTGGTGCGGAGATGCACGTAAATCGGAGGAGACTTCTCTTAGAGGAGAATCCATTGATAGAGATTCTCTAAGCTGTAGTCAGAAAGAGAGGAGGGGAGAGGGCAAACCATGGGCCAGAGCAGACAAACAACCGCATACAAAGGAATCCAATGCACCAAGGAAGGGCAGACAAATAAGCAGTGGCAAATTTTTAAAGTGCTTCTACACAAATGCTAGGAGTCTGACTAATAAGATGGGTGAACTAGAGTACCTAGTATTAAATGAGGAGATTGACATAATAGGCATCACTGAAACCTGGTGGAATGAGGAAAATCTGTGGGACACAATCATACCGGGATATAAAATATATCGAAAGGATAGAGCAGGCCGGGTGGGTGGCAGAGTGGCACTGATTGTGAAAGATAATGTAGAATCAAATGAAATAAAAATATTAAGTGAATCAACATGTTCAATAGAATTGCTATGGATAGTAATTCCATGCTCCAATAATAAGAAATTAGCAGTAGGGATATATTACCGACCACCTGACCAGGACAGCGATACTGACATTGAAATGCTGAGGAGATTAGAGAGGCTACCAAAATAAAGAACTCTATAACAATGGGGATTTTAATTACCCCCATATTGACTGGATACATGTCACCTCAGGAAGAGAAGCGGAGATAAAATTTCTCAATGGCTTAAATGACTGCTTCTTGGAGCAGCTAGTGCAGGAACCCACAAGGGAGAGGCAATTCTCGATTTAGTCCTGAGTGGAGCGCAGGATCAGGTCAGGAAATAACCATTACAGGACCTCTTGGGAATAGTGACCATAATATAATAACATTCAACATTCCTGTGGTGGGAAGAACACCTCAGCAGTCCAGCACCCTGGCATTTAATTTCAAAGGGAATTACACAAAAATGAGGAGGTTAGTTAAACAGAAATTAAAAGGCACAGTGACTAGAGCCAAATCCTGCAAGCTGCATGGAAACTTTTAAAGACACCATAATAGAGGCCCAACTTAAATGTATACCCCAAATTAAAAAACATAGCAAGAGACCTAAAAAGAGTCACCGTGGCTTAACCACCATGTAAAAGAAGCAGTGAGGGACAAAAGGCATCTTTTAAGAAGTGGAAGTCCAATCCTAGTGAGATAAATAGAAAGGAACATAAACACTGTCAAATCAAGTGTAAAAATGTAATAAGAAAAGCAAAAAAAGATTGTGAGGAACAGCTAGCCAAAAACTCAAAAAGAAATAACAGAATGTTTTTTAAGTACATTAGAAGCAGGAAGCCTGCTAAAAAACCTGTGGGTCCCCTAGACGATCGAACTACAAAAGGCGCAATCAAGGACGATAAAGCCATTGCGGAGAAACTAAATGATTTCTTTGCTTCAGTCTTCACGGCTGAGGACGTTGGGGAGATTCCCAAATCTGCACCGTCCTTTGTGGGTGATGAATCTGAGGAACTGTCCCGGATTGAAGTGTCATTAGAGGAGGTTTTGGAACAAATAGAAAAACTTAATGTTAACAAATCTCCGGGACCGGATGGCATTCATCCAAGGGTTCTAAAAGAACTCAAATGGGAAATTGCTGAACTATTATCTGTGGTTTGTAACCTATCCCTTAAATCGGCTTCCGTACCTAATGACTGGAAGGTAGCCAACGTGATACCAATATTTAAAAAGGGCTCTAGAGGCGATCCGGGCAGTTACAGACCGGTAAGTCTAACTTCAGTACCTGGCAAATTAGTCGAAACAATAGTAAAGAATAAAATTGTGAAGCATGTAGAAGAACATAATTTGTTGGACAAAAGTCAACATGGTTTCTGTAAAGGAAATCCTGTCTTACTAATCTATTAGAGTTCTTTGAAGGGTTAACAAACATGCAGACAAGGGGATCCAGTAGATATAGTATACTTAGATTTTCAGAAAGCCTTTGACAAGGTCCCTCACCAAAGGCTCTTGTGTAAATTACATGGCCATGGGATAAGAGGAAGGTCCTTTCTTGGATTGAGAACTGGTTAAAAGACAGGAAACAAAGGGTAGGAATAAATGGTAAATTTTCAGAATGGAGAGGGTAACTAGTGGTGTCCTCCAAGGGTCAGTCCTAGGACCAATCCTGTTCAACTTATTCATAAATGATCTGGAGAAAGGGTAAGCAGTGAGGTGGTAAAGTTTGCGGATGATACCAAACTGTTTAGGATAGTCAAGACAGAAGCAGACTGTGAGGACTCCAAAAGATCTCACCAAACTGAGTGATTGGGCAACAAAATGGCAAATGAAATTTAATGTGGATAAGTGTAAAGTAATGCACATCGGGAAAAATAACCCCAACTATATACAGTATGATGGGGGCTAATTTGGCTATGACAAATCAGGAAAGAGATCTTGGAGTTATCGTGGACAGTTCTCTGAAAACTTCCACACTGTGCAGCGGCAATCAAAAAGGCAAATAGGATGCTAGGAATTATTAAGAAAGGGATAGAAAATAAGACCCAGAATATCTTACTGCCCCTGTATAAAACTATGGTACGCCCACATCTTGAATACTGTGTACAGATGTGGTCTCCTCACCTCAAAAAAGATATTTTGGCCTTGGAAAGGGTTCAGAAAAGGGCAACTAAAATGATTAGGGGTTTGGAACGGGTCCCATATGAGGAGAGGTTAAAGCAACTGGGACTTTTCAGTTTAGAAAAGAGGAGACTGAGGGGGGATATGATAGAGGTATATAAAATCATGAGTGGTGTGGAGAGGGCCAATAAAGAAAAGTTATTTATTAGTTCCCTAAATAGAAGAACTAGAGGACACCAAATGAATTAATGGGTAGCAGGTTTAAAACTAATAAAAGAAAGTTCTTCTTCACACAGCGTGTAGTCAGCCTGTGGAACTCCTTGCCAGAGGAGGCTGTGAAGGCTAGGACTATCATAGAGTTTAAAGAGAAGCTAGATAATTTCATGGAGGTTAGGTCCATAAAAGGCTATTAGCCAGGAGATAAAATGGTGTCCTTGGCCTCTGTTTGTCAGAGGCTGGAGAGGGATGGCAGGAGACAAATCACTTGATCATTGTCTTCGGTCCACCCTCTCTGGGGCACCTGGTGCTGGCCACTGTCGGCAGACAGGATACTGGGCTAGATGGACCTTTGGTCTGACCCGGTACGGCCGTTCTTATGTTCTTATGTAATAATACAAGAAATATAACCCAGTTCTCAAGAAATAAAATACAAAAATACCAACTCCAGCTCATGAAATGTCACACACAAAAACAATAGTATAAAAAGAGGGACTTTGCTCGGCAAAGGAAAAACAAAATGTTCTAGAGAAGGTAAGATTGAAGTGTAAATAAAAATCTATAGCATCAATAATATCACAAATACCCCACCTCCTAGTATTCACAAGTACACCCCTGTTCCCAGCTTGCTCTCCAGCACTGTCCCCGGAAGATGGTTTGCATAGAATGAGTCTGGAGATGGGTTTAGCAACACTGCAAGCAAGCTTTGGCTTGGACAAACACACACAGACTCCCTTAGAATGTTCTCACCCCTGGGAGGGGCATGGTTCTCTCCTGGCTCTCTGGTCCTGAGTCCTGTGGAGGTATTGGCTGGGAGGTAGCTAGCACCAGGTTGGTTTTCTGACCACTGGTGTTTGCAGAACTGAATCTACCAGAGCCATCTCTGACCCCTCAGCAGTTTTGTGAAAATTGAGAGCTAAGCAGAGACTCCTTGGCCAGTTCATGTATGCTCTCACCTGCCAAACTCAGAAGCTACAAAAGTTAAATTGTAGCCCCTTTGTAAATGAGCTAGGCTATCCGCTGCCGCTGAGCATGTGTGAGAGAGCTGATTACTTTGGACATGGGCAACTACTAGAGTTGCTACATCAAGAGTGGGAAGTAGAAAAAACTGCAAATAGTCTACCAACAAACTCTACCTATTGTTTGAACGGCTTTAATTCTTCTATTCATACAAATTTTTCTTTTTCCCCATTTTTGGAAAAATACAATCATTTAAATAAAGCATGTACATGTTCATTTTATTAAAAAAAACTTTTATTGACTTAAGGACCTGAGCAATACTGGGTAAGTCTGATAATAATATAATAAAAGAAACATGGAGGCTGACTCCGTGAGTGGTCCAGGGCTAGAGCACATATGGAAAACAAATAGGGTGTGTCTAGACTACATGACTCCATCGACAGAGCCATGTAGATTAGGCAGGACGGCAAAGGGAACTGAAGCGGCTATTTAAATAATCGCCGCTTCATTTAAATCAAAATGGTCACCACACTGTGCCAATCAGCTGATTGTCGGCACAGCACGGCAGTCTAGATGGGGATCAGCCAACCCCAGAACCCTTCGTCGGCAGATCCTGTAACGAGGCTTACAGGATCTGCTGATGAAGGGTTCTGGGGTCGGCAGATCCCCGTCTAGACTGCCGCGCTGTGCCGACAATCAGCTGATCGGCACAGCTTGTCAGCCATTTTGATTTAAATGAAGCGGCGATTATTTAAATCGCTGCTTCATTTCCCTTTTTCACGTAAACTAATCTACATGGCTCCGTCGACGGAGCCATGTAGTTTAGACGTACCCATAGTGGGTTCTCAACACTGAACAGCCGCCCATGAATCAGGTCCTCTTCCTCCTCCTCTCCCCCTCTCACATTTCCCCTGCCTTTCTTCCCTATAGCCATTCACCGAGGCCTCACCAATCAGCTATCTCCAATCAGGGCCTCCCGTCTGCTCATGATCAGCTGTTGAGAGTCATGCAGGAGGCACTGGAGGGCATGGGCTGCAGAGGTGGCAGGAAGAGGAGGGGGCAGGCAATTGAGGGTTGGAAGAGGAGGAGAGTGGTGGGGGTTGACTGTAGATTGAATACCCCCCAGAAACTCAGAAAATTGCACTTCAGGAAAGCAATAATCATGTTTGCCTCGATAGCTGTTTTATGAAACCTTTTTCTACTGCAGACATCTTCCTCCATCTGCACCATTGTAGTAATTAGTTTTGGTTTGTTTTCTCCCCCATGTGGGAGTTAGTAGGAATTTGGCCATAACTAATAAGTTTTACTGACAACTCTAATAATATTTCCAGGGATTCCACTGGGATTTTAGTGGTGTAATCATGTTAATATCATAAATTACATTCTAGTAATCCTGTATTTTTATTAAAGAGGATTCCCATTAGAAGACGAAATGAGCCTCTGTTCACACTTTTCAGATTTTGTCAGAACCACTCCCAAATTTTTAAAAGATTTGTCATTATTATCTGTTGGTTTTCTTTGATTCTTACACAAATTTAAGTTGAATCTAATGTATTCAAAATTTCTTCTCACTACTGAAATGTACTTTATTTTTCCAAGGTCATAGACTAGGAAAACTTATTCTGATAATTAGCCTAAAATCTGGATAGGTGGTTTTGAGTTAGCCACAATTCAAATGATATAATTTTTGTTTTTATGGTAGCACCTAAAAGCCCCACATGAAATCTGGTCTCTAAAGCACTATGTAGATTCATAATAAAAAATGGTCTCTGCTCTGAAGAGCTTGCAGTCTAAAGAGACAAGATGGGAAAAGTGTGGAAGAAGATATTATTTTTAAAATATTTTGAAATAACTCCCTAATGTAGACATGCCCTAAATGACCTGATTACAGCTATTTCAACATATGGAAAGAATGTTCAACAACAAAAAATAATTGAAAAAAATAATTGAAAACATTTAGCAGAACATTTTGGTTTTTTAGAAATAATTCTAACAGAAATTTTTTGACCAGCTGTCATTTATAACATGTACAAGGGATTTTTACAAAGAACTTAACAGAGCTAACATTTCACACACAGAGAATAAAATATGCTTTTTTAAAATAAATACAAAAAATTCATTAGTGCAATAATTCAGATGAATTTTCTAAGAACCATTCATCTCCTTATTGGTGTCTAAAAAGTCAGTTGTTAGTAAATGTTTTCCACTGTTAATGATAGTGGAGATAATGATACTTATTGCTTTTGTAATGTGCGTTGAAATTTCTAGATTAAAGGTACTGAAAAAGAGTAAGCTATTAAGTATTATTACTGACACATCAACTAATTAAATAAAGGTGAAGGTATTTGTTTATATTGTTGGGAAATATTTTATATAAACTAAATGCTGAAATGTTTTAAATTTGGCCTAATAAATATTTCTAAAACCAAGATTAATACTATGTTCTTTCAGCTAATATATAATACTTAATTTCTTTCTTCAAGGGAAATTGATTTTAGTTATTGAATAGTTTAAATCTTATCATAATTGGCTTTCGCATTACGATTACTACTGTAATCTATAATCTGACTTCAATCTGAAACATTATTTGCTGCTCTAGAAATCCTCACAGCAGATTTTTTTCACTTCCACTGAAGTGCAAATAATCAAGAACATGAAAGAAAAGGGGAATCATGTTGCAAGGTGCAGACTGGCTAGGTCCCAGGCCAGGAAGTTTTGCTAAAAGCACAAGCACAGAGGACATACCACCACTCCATTGCACACAGACACTTTCACTTCTCTCATAGTGAAACCAGGCACCCAAATTAAAGGCTGCTCCTGATTCATGGGGAGCAGGGCAGTGTTTGCTGGTAATAGTAGTATTAGGATCTGTGACTGCTGGATATAGTTCATGATGCTATTGAATGACTTATGGAAAACAAGGATTTTTTTCTCCTTTCTCATAACTGATCTAGGATTACATTGCTTACTAGGACAAGAAACAACAGTGTAAATAATACTATGAATTCTTAAGGTACAGCCATACTGGTATGTAGAAAATTGAGCTGGCTGTAAAAGCATTTGTATTGCTTTGCCAATTCATAATGTCCACTGACCCTGGAGTACCATGAAAAATGAGAATTCTAAATGTGTATGTCAGCTACTTTCTTTTATTATTTTGTTATTAAATATTACTCAGTAGCATTTGCTTCATTTCACAGACTTAAGGAAAAGTTTATGTGTCCTTCTGCCAGCAAAGTCTAAGAGCTTTTATATAGGGAGAAATGACCAATATAGCTGTTTGCAGAATAAACTTTTCCAGATTAGCTCCATGTGTGTGGACAATCTTCTTCTGGAATAAGAGTGGCAGATTAAACTGCAGCAAACAAACATTCTCTTATTATGAAATAAGAGTGCCTCCATGAGAGTTTATTCTGAAGTAGGTATTATGGAGTAGTTTATCCCACACTATATAGATCAGATAGTTTTCATGTTTAGACAGGCCATAAGGGACTGTGCATGTCCCATACCGAGCAATAGAAATAACTAATGACCTTACTTTTGCAGAGATAATCCTGTCACTGACCTTTCCTAGGAGGAGCTCAATAATACAGAGCAAAAGGAAAGTTTGGCTGTAAGGAGGAAATGTTGTTAACAAGTAACATGCCTAAACCACTATCTGCAACTGGAACACCAGCTGGTATGCTTATGCTTACTGTAGGATGAAAATTTCTGAGGCAGGCTATGATATTCTGTTAAGAACCCCTATTGTAAATTTGGAATCTGGGACTGGCACAAAAACATAGTACATGATGATTACCGCTCCCCCCCCCCCACACACACACACCTAGCCCAGGGTGGGAGACAGGACATGACACATTCAATGCCGCTAGGCACAACTGTGCCATTGTTAAGTACTCCTAAAGTCTCTGCTTTAATCCCCAGATGGACCACATCCTGCAGAAATACCTTCTTGAAGCTGACAGACATATCACCACTATAACTGATAATTGATAATTGATGTCTGCTTTGTTTAAATACTTGTTTTACTGGAAACACTATGTAACTTTATATTATTGCTCTTATCTTGCCTTACTATTAGCATCTATCCAGGGGGTCCGGGATCCTCGCCCCCCCATCACTTTGATCTGCCCATTGAGCATCCTATATAACTAGTTGTAAGCTATTGTTTGGCAGTGTTCACTGAGCTTAGCAAGTGACACTCAACCCAGCGCTGTGTGTGTAATAAACTCTCCTGCTTGCTTCACATACTGTGTCCAGATTCTGTTCCTTCACATATTGCTGCCTGAAAGTTCCAGAGAGGCCTTTCTGAAGCCTTAGCACTGTGGTTCTCAACTGGTGGTCCATGGACCACTGGTGGTCCATGCTGACTTTTTCGGTGGTCCACAGGAACATTGTCCAAAGTCACATGGCGTGAGCAGGCGCTGCCGTTAGGCTGTTTTACACCGTGTTCACAAGCACACAGCGCATCATCCATAGCGTCACCTAGGACGCAACCACATTGTGTTGACAGTAACTTCCGTCTGAGGCTCTGAGCGACAGTGTAGCTGCCGCCGTCATGCTGAGCGGTTGCTGTGTCATTCATCCTGTGCTACAAGTGCTGTTTTACAGGTGTGGTGTAGTTTGTTTATAATGGTAACGACAGGAGGAAATGTCAAGCGCAAGTATTCAGAAGACTACATCAAATTCAGCTTCACTTGTCAAGAAAAAAGAAGGCGTGGATTTGCCACAATGTGTTATTTGTTTCAAAGTCTTGGGGAATGACTCAATGAAGCCAGCTAAGCTGAAACTCCGTCTCGAAAAGTGTCACCCCAACTTGTTGCAAACGGATGAAGATTATTTTGAGTGGCGGTTATCAGGTCTGAAAAGGCAGCGCCTCGACTCAACAAGTGCATTCTACAATAAGACAAGCAATGCAGTGCACGCTTCCTACATTGTTGCATACAAAGTTGCAGAGGCCAAGAAGCCTCATACCATTGTAGGCAACTTGTGCTCCCCTGTGCAAAAGAGATGGTACAGCTTGTTCTTGGCAAGGAAGCAGCAAGGAAGCTGAATGATATATCTGTCTCTAACGACACAGTATCGAGACGGATAAATGAGATATCACAGAACATCAGTGAACAAGTTGTGGATGAAATAAAGAAGTCTCCATTGTTTGCCATACAATTGGATGAATCGACCGACGTCGCATTGTGCTCTCAGCTATTGGTGTTCGCACGATACATGGTTGAGGGAGACTTCAAAGACAAGCTTCTTTTTTTGTAAGACTCTTGATACCACCACAAAGGCTCAGGATGTGCTGGTAATTATTAACAATTTCTTTGAAGTACATGGTCTGGATTGGGTAAATCTTCTGGGTGCCACCACTGATGGTGCACCTCCCATGCTGGTCTCAAGATCAGGCTTCCAAATGCTGGTGAAACAGCATGCTCCAATGGTAACCGGAGTTCATTGCTTCATTCATAAGGAAGCTTTGGCATCAAAAAACATTGCCTGATCTACTGAACGCCATTTTCAAAGAGTTGGTGAAAGTGGTGAATCACATCAAATCATCGACTCTGAACACCAGGCTGCTCAAAAGATTTTCATAGAATCATAGAATACTAGGACTGAAAGGGACCTCGAGAGCTCATCGAGTCCAGTCCCCTGCCCTCATGGCAGGACCAAATACTGTCTAGACCATCCCTGATTGACATTTATCTAACCTACTCTTAAATATCTCCACAGATGGAGATTCCACAACCTCCCTGGGCAATTTATTCCAGTGTTTGACTACCCTGACAGTTAGGAACTTTTCCTAATGTCCAACCTAAACCTCCCTTGCTGCAGTTTAAGCCCATTGCTTCTTGTTCTATCCTCAGAGGCCAAGATGAACAAGTCTCCTCCTCCTTATGACACCCTTTTAGATATCTGAAAACGGCTATCAGTCCCCCCTCAATCTTCTCTTTTCTAAACTAAACGAACCCAATTCCTTCAGCCTTCCCTCATAGGTCATGTTCTCTAGACTTTTAATCATTCTCGTTGCTCTTCTCTGGACCCTCTCCAGTTTCTCCACATCTTTCTTGAAATGCGGTGCCAAGAACTGAACACAATACTCCAATTGAGGCCTAACCAGCGCAGAGTAGAGCGGAAGAATGACTTCTCATGTCTTGCTCACAACACACCTGTTAATGCATCTCAGAATCATGTTTGCTTTCTTTGCAACAGCATCACACTGCTGACCCATATTCAACTTGTGGTCCACTATAACCCCTAGATCCCTTTCTGCCATACTCCTTCCCAGACCGTCGCTTCCCATTCTGCATGTATGAAACTGATTGTTCCTTCCTAAGTGGAGCACTTTGCATTTGTCTTTATTAAACTTCATCCTATTTACCTCAGACTGTTTCTCCAATTTGTCCAAGTCATTTTGAATTATGACCCTATCCTCCAGATTAGTCGCAACCCCTCCCAGCTTGGTATCATCTGCAAACTTAATAAGCGTACTTTCTATACCAATATCTAAATCATTGATGAAGATATTGAACAGAGCTGGTCCCAAAACAGACCCCTGCGGAACCCCACTTGTTATACCTTTCCAGCAGGATTGTGAACCATTAATAACTACTCTCTGAGTACGGTTATCCAGCCAGTTATGCACCCACGTTATAGTAGCCCCATCTAAGTTGTATTTACCTAGTTTATTGATAAGAATATCATGCGAGACCGTATCAAATGCCTTACTAAAGTCTAGGTATACCACATCCACTGCTTCTCCCTTATCCACAAGACTCGTTATCCTATTAAAGAAAGCTATCAGATTGGTTTGACATGGTTTGTTCTTTACAAATCCATGCTGGATGTTCCCTATCACCTTGCCACATTCCAAGTGTTTACAGATGATTTCCTTAATTACTTGCTCCATTATCTTCCCTGGCACAGAAGTTAAACTAACTGGTCTGTAGTTTCCTGGGTTGTTCTTATTTCCCTTTTTATAAATGGGCACTATATTTGCCCTTTTCCAGTCCTCTAGAATCTCTCCTGTCTCCCATGATTTTCCAAAGATGTTAGCTAGAGGCTCAGATACCTCCTCTATCAGCTCCTTGAGTATTCTAGGATGCATTTCATCAGGCCCTGGTGACTTGCAGGCATCTAACTATTCTAGGTGATTTTTAACTTGTTCTTTTTTTATTTTACCTTCTAAAACTACCCCTTCCCACTAGCATTCACTATGTTAGGCATTCCTACAGACTTCTCAGTGAAGATCAAAACAAAGAAGTCATTGAGCATCTCTGCCATTTCCAAGTTTCCTGTTACTGTTTCTCCCTCCTCACTGACCAGTGGGCCTACCTCTCCTTGGTCTTCCTCTTGCTTCTAATGTATTTATAAAACATCTTCTTGTTTCCCTTTATTCCCGTAGCTAGTTTGAGCTCATTCTGTGCCTTTGCCTTTCTAATCTTGCCCTGCATTCCTGTGCTGTTTGCCTATATTCATCCTTTGTAATTTGTCCTACTTTCCATTTTTATATGACTCCTTTTTATTTTTAGATCATGCAAGATCTCGTGGTTAAGCCAAGGCGGTCTTTTGCCATATTTTCTATCTTTCCGACACATCGGAATAGCTTGCTTTGGGCCCTTAACAATGTCCCTTTGAAAAACTGCCAACTCTCCTCAGTTGTTTTTCCCTCAGTCTCAATTCCCATGGGACCTTACCTATCAGCTCTCTGAGCTTACCAAAATCCGCCTTCCTGAAATCCATTGTCTCTATTTTGCTGTTCTCCTTCTACCCTTCCTTAGAATTGTGAACTCTATGATTTCATGATCACTTTCACCCAAGCTGCCTTCCACTTTCAAATTCTCAACCAGTTCCTCCCTTTTGTTAGGATCAAATCCAGAACAGCTTCCCGGTAGCTTTTTCAACCTTCTGAAATAAAAGTTGTCTCCAATGCAGTCCAAGAACTTATTGGATAGTCTGTGCCCCGCTGTGTTATTTTCCCAACATATATCTGGATAATTGAAGTCCCCCATCACCACCAAATCTTGGGCTTTGGATCATTTTGTTAGTTGTTTAAAAAAAGCCTCATCCACTTCTTCCACCTGGGTAGGTGGCCTGTAGTAGACTCCTAGCATGACATCACCTTTGTTTTTAATCCCTTTTAGCCTAACCCAGAGACTCTCAACACTTCCGTCTCCTATGTCCACCTCCATCTCACTCCAAGTGTGTTCATTTTTAACGTATAAGGCAACACCTCCTCTCTTTTTTCCCTGTCTGTCCTTCCTGAGAAAGCTGCACCCTTCTATACAAACATTCCAATCATGTGTATTATCCCACCAAGTTTCTGTGATGCCAACAATGTCATAATTGTACTTGTTTACTAGCACTTCCAGTTCTTCCTGCTTATTTCCCATACTTCTCGCATTTTGCCTGGACATGGGTTCCAGCTTTGATGTGTTGCTGTTCTACACTTCTGTACGGTGGTTGTCAGCAGGGAACATACTCAACAGAGGTTTTCAATTGAGAGACGAGTTGGATTTATTTCTCCAGGCTCAAGGGAAAGAGGAATTCCAAAATGTGCTGATGCAGTCAAATTTAGAATTTGCGTATCTTATCGATATTTTTGGAATCTTGAACAAACTGAATCTTCAGCTGCAAGGGAAAGGTGCAAATCTGTTCTCTCACCAAAGCATCATCAAGGCTTTTCTTGACAAATTGGAACTCTGGATCGTAAAAGTCAAAGGCAATAATTTGGTTCAATTTCCATATGTGGATGCCATGCTCGGGGAAAAGGAAGCCATTCAGACGCAAATTCTCGATCATTTACGGAAGCTACGAGACGAATTCCAACTATACTTTCTGGATGTGGACAGGACAAAGGATGGATTATCTTTCATCAGGAATCCATTTACAACAGATGTTAATAGTGTTCCAGAGGATCTGCACGAGGAATTCTTGGATCTGAAAAATGATTTTGCGGCTCAAGACGTGTACCAGCAGTCTACCATAGAGAAATTTTGGGCCAGCGTGACCGGGAGTTACCCAAATCTGTCAGCACACACAGTCAGTTTTCTTTTGCCTTTTGCATCAATGTATATGTGTGAGACTGGATTTTCGTGTTTGTTTCACGTTAAGTCCAAACAGAGGAATTATCAAATACCACTCCAAACACT
Source organism: Rafetus swinhoei (assembly GCA_019425775.1). NCBI lineage: Eukaryota > Metazoa > Chordata > Testudines > Trionychidae > Rafetus > Rafetus swinhoei. Next base: position 29,191,954 of record CM033424.1, on the reverse strand, counting down.
GAAAAGCTTGTCAGTGAAAAGAGAATCCAAAAATCTGTTAGTAAGAAATAAATTTCAAACCAAAATGTCCGTTGTCTGCTCTTTTTTATTATGTCTCAAAAAGGAGGTGGTCCACGAACATTTTTTGATTGGCCTGGTGGTCCGTGGACTGAAATGAGTTGAGAACCACTGCCTTAGCACAACTAACAGGCCATGACAGGAAGGGCAAATAAGTGACCATAATGAGTAAACATGATCCTGTATCTTCCTCACTTTAGTTGTTTTTTTTCCCTAAGCATGTGTTTTTGCAAGATGGAAACTCTGATAATTAAACATTGCTATCTACCTGGTTAAATTATCAAAAATTCCCCACATGAGAGAATGGGAAAAGGCCATACTTTAGCGCCTGCTCAGCAATTTTTTTTTAAAATGATCAACCTATATAATACCAACACATTGGATATATAAATTGAAAGAAATCTGGGCTTTGTGGACACTTGGATACTTGACTACTTGGACACCTAGAGACCTCTAAAGTTCCCTGCAGATGAAAAGGCAGCTTCTGAATGTTTAGTTACCACTCAAAACCTCCTTAGGACTGTGGGTAGCTATGGACCTGGGGTAAATTTGAGATGCTCTACTAACTTGTTGTGGATGTGTGTAAGTGCTGGAGACTAAATAAAGTAGACACTTCTGTGAAAACACTGTTGTTTGCCCACTTGAATCAACTATCAGTTGGCCAGATGTTCATGGTCACAAACCCCAGATTTATTTCCTGCCACTGCCTCACAAAAAGTAAAGCTATCAACAGCTTTGGGTTCACCAAAAGCCCGGTAACATTGCTAACTCGTAGCATGTCCAGACGGATTACATGCAGAGATCTGATCCTTCCTGCTGCCAACCAGAAGTTGTGAGAAAGCTGTTTCTGTTCCTTCTTCATGTCCTGAGCACCCGGCTGAACAGCCAGTTGAGTGCACTGAGAAATATGAGTTAAAGATGATCCTACCTAGACTATATCCCATACTTTCCACACAGGGCTAGACCTATATACTAAAATTGAGCCATATTTGTCCTTGCAGATTTTCTCAATTGATGTTTAAGCCATACCACTTCATTGAGAATGAAGTTGCCTCTGTTAAATTATCTTTAGCTTTGTTGTGCATTCCAGTGACCATTCTCTACTGATATTCCCAGATTTTGCAGCTCCTGTGATACACAGAGACCATGATATTTTACTGACCCACGTATAAAGCTATTTCTTATATACTATCACTAGGGCAGACATCTGTCATAAACAGATGTGTATTAAATTGTTCAGTATTAATACCGTGTGACGGGGCAGAACCGCCCCACACTATAGACCCACCGATCGCTGCTTGTGTGGCGACCCTGGCAGGCGGGATATTGGCGGTGCGCTGGTTGTTCAGCTGCCGCCGAGCAAGCGCACCACGGTAGACAGCCTGGGAGGCACAGCCGCACGGGGGGAGGAGCGACTGGCCAATGGGCGTGAGTTGATGTCACTGACGTCAGCACACCAAAAAGGGATGGAGGCAGAGCCCCGACGCTGACGCCGGGTTGGGAGGTTTAAAGCCAGGGAGGGAGTGCAGTCAGGAGGAGGGGAGAGCCCCACACGGGGTGCGGCCGTTGAACTCCAAGCTGGGAGGTGAGAGGGGTCAGAGCTGGGGACATCGCTTCTGCCAGTAGGCCGGGAGCGGGGAGAGGAAGTGGCCCAGGGCAGGCAAAGGATAGCCCGTGGACTGGCGTGTTATGGCAGAAAGCCCCACCAGTCGGACCGGACTACAGACGAGTCCGCATCCTCAGGGCCCTGGGCTGGGGCCTGTGAGAGGGGGTGGGCCCGGGCCCCTCTCTCTCCGCAACCCACCCAGAGGGTCATCTAGAGACTGAACCGCTAGTCTTCACGCCGGCCGCAACGCCGGGTCTAACTAACACCAATTACATTCTGAAACTGGGACAAAAGGTCAAGACTAGGGGCACTGAGACTCAGGGTGGGGTGGAGGGGAACACCGAAAATGTGGGAATAAGGGAATAATGAACAGACTGGCCTAACGCACGGTCACATACCAGCTATCACTTACAGATGTAGATGCATTCACTGACCTCAGGGTAATGATGACAGAAGAAAAAATTAACACTTTGGAACTACTATGTAAAAAGGGACAACTGGTTTATTATGAAATAAGTGAACTTGAATATCTGTGAGATTAATGTAACTGAAACATTTGTGTCATAAAAGGTTAATCATCATAATTTACTTCTTACTATTGTCTTAAGAAACATTTGCATTCCAGTTTTAATTCTAATCCGATGAAGTATGTAGCTAGGCATCAGGTTCTATCAGGTATTACTTGTTTAAAATGATTTTTTTTTAATTCAGAAATTATTGTTAATAATCGCCAAAGAGAAGTAAAACCTGCACTGATGTCAAACTTCTCTTGTGTCCATCTGATTAATACCACAAACCAGTGAAAATAAAGAATCACCTTAACTAAGAACTGATTTTAGTCACCAAGGTCCTCATTTATTTCTAATGGACCTGATCCATATAATTTGTCCCAATGGTCTAATCAGGTAAATACAGCAAATAGTAGGGCCCAACAACTAAAATGATAGAACATGCTGTAAGTGTAACAATCTATAGATTTTTATATCCACCTTTATTACAATCTGTTCAAAAATGGGCAAAAATGAAATTTTAATTATGAGAAATTAAGCACTAAAATGACACAATCCATTCATCAGCATATTACTGTAGTTTCTAAGAATTTCAAAATATATTAATGTACACTAATTATTTCTCATTAACTTAAAAATCTGGAAATTAGATGGGTAGCATAGGAAATAGAAGATGTACAGCCACCATCACTAAAATTTGCCAGTTAGCCTATCATTCCCACTGTTTATTTTTTTCTTAGAAGTTTTTTTTGTTTATTTGAATGAGCAATTAATAATATTTGAAAAGGAAGAATATTTCTGGCAGCCTACCCAATGCATATCAAAGATGACCTCTAGGATCCCTCTTATTTCTAGCAATGGTTCCAGTCTCAGAAATTACATATTTTAACAGAACCAGGTAGAATAGATCTGGGATGGTGGGGAAAACAGCACGTTTCACATCTTACCTGATCTATAGTCAAGTCTTCATATTCCAGGGTTTTTGAATGAACATAATCATACCATCTGTCCAGACAATTTTTGGGGGAAAACGATAATAGCTTTCCCTCCCCACAACCATTTAGGTTCATGTTTCAAAACAGTATTTTATGGGGAAAAAAGGACCAGAAAAAAATGTTAGTCTTATTTAAGAGTAAACATCAAAATTTATTTTTAAAATAAAAATGATGGAAAATATGTGGGGTACATTCCCTGCACTATTCTGAAAATATCACTGCAGGGCTTCTTTCAGCAATAAACTCAACCTCATTTCTTCATTCTTTGGCCTCCTCTCTGCTATTTTCCATTAGCATTGCACATGTTTCCACTGTTACGTCCTATGGAAGGCTCATAAATGTCTCCCCCCCACCCCCCAAAATCAGGAGTATTAGCAGCATACTGTAGGGATCTGTTATCAGAAACTGCATCCTAAGTAGCAGACACTAGAATAAGAGGCTGCAGGAAGCAGATTTTAGAATGTAAACCAGTAGAAGGAAAATAGGGACCAGGAAATGATAGTCGTCAGACAGACCTAATTGTATCTTATAGTTTGAGAGTATAACCTCTTTTCATCTTTCAATCATTTCCAGACCATACAAATGAATAGCAGAGGGTGGCCAGCGGAAACCAGCCAATATGTTACAGTAATTATAGCAACTCCTCACTTAGCATTGTAGTTATGTTCCTGAAAAATGCTACTTTAAGTTAACTGATATTAAGCAAATCCAATTTTCCCATAATAATTAATGTAAAGGGGGTGGAGGTTAGGTTACAAGGCCTTTTTTTTCAGCAGACAAAAGATAGTATATACGTATGCAGTATAAGTTTTAAACAATTTTAATTTTAATAATAGCAATTCTGATTGTGAAGCTTTGTTGAGAGTGGTAGAGGCAGAGGGTAAATATTTTTCAGGGAATGTCTTGTTACTAAATGATGAACTAGCACTTGGCTGAGCCCTCAAGGGTTAAAATATGCTATTAATGTAACATTACATTCTGCAAGGCAGCATGGACTGAGGTGGGAGGAAGGAAACACAATAGACACAAGTCAGTGGCTGCAAACACTTCCCTGCAGAAACTGAACCCCCACTACTCCCCTGTAATGCACCACTCCCTCCTCAAGAAGGTGCATACATGGCTTCACAGTGCCAGTGTGTGTGAGAGACAGATAGAGAATTATAAACTATGTGTGTGTGTGTGCCTGTATGTTTAGAGAGAAGCAGAGATGAGCATTGCCCTTTTATGTACACCACTCTTGTAAGTAGACCAGGTAGTCCATCCATGCTGCCTGTTTTGTGGAGATGGGCTAGAGAACTGGGGACTTGATGGAGTGGTGGGGGGGGGGCACCTTGACACCAGCACCTGTCTGTCCCTTCCTCCCACCCTGCACAGTTAGCAGGAGGTTGCCAGGAGCAGCTCCAAGGTAGAGGGCAGGAACAGCAAGGCAGTGGGGGGATGGGTAGCTGAACTCCAGCCACATGCCTTTCAGGGAACTTAGGGAAACTGATGGGGGGCTGCCAGCCCACCCTGCTTCCAAATCCTCACATAGACAGGATGCTTTTTCAGAAAATCCTGCAAGTAGTGCACAAAGCAGTCAGCAAAATGATGTTATAAGGGAGCATTGCACAAATGTAAATGTTCATGTGCTCTAATAGATAAGCAAAACAACATTAAATGGGACAACGTTCAGTGAGGAGTTACTGTATTTAAAACACAAAACTAGGTAGTCTATTTTATGAGAGTTCATTAGTCTGTTTTGTGGCAGAATGCAACAAATATGTTGCTATAACTCACGCATGTACAAATTACCAAAGTTTCATACCATACAAGTAAACAGAATTTGACCTTCCCTGATGTTGACCAGTGCAAACTAAACAGGAGGTATCCATCCAATTTTTAGTGGAAAATCTAATTCATAGCTGGCATTAATTGTTACCATCACTTTGAATAGAATATGCAATGGTTTAGACAGGCACTGCACATTGATTTTAATGGAAAATGGATCAAACCCTAAGTGGGCCTGTCAGTAAACGCTTCTTCTCTGTGGACTTTGGGTTCAGTCCCAGAGGGCTTGTTCAATATCTGTGTAAAGCCATTGTGCCTCATTATGAAGAAGTGTCAGCTACAGAATCATCACTACGCTAGCAATATTTAGTTCTACATCAGCTTTTCATCAGACCTAGGCAGAACCAGTTCTTGGGAACTCAGAGTCCAGTGCATGAAGTGGATAAAAGGCAGTTGATTTAAGACTAATGAAATTTAAATGGACATGATGCCTTTTTTTTTTTTTTTTGCATAAACAAGCATTTGTGGAACTGCTAAAATATGAGGGTTCATGCAGCTGAGGGGGTCTGCTCACCATTTTCAGGGAATTTGTCTGTTCACTCCTGTACATGGAACTCCAGATAGCAACAGTGGGTAAGTAACGTGTGTGTTTCTTTTCCTTTCTGATACAGACTTTCTCATCATCCATCTTTTATTCATCTCTTGAAAAGCCTTCACAATCAAAAGAGTCACCAGCTACAAAATAGGGGTGCGACTCTTTTGAGTGAAGTACATTGGTAGATGCAAATGACACGCTGCACGGACCGTACCTTTTGCATGAAATTCTTATGTGTTTGATGCCATTTTTATCTCAGATGCTGCATCCCTCTCCTTTGACTCTTAATGCCAGCTGTGTTCATTCAGAATGCTAAACTGTTCCAAGAATAATGGTGGAAGGAGCAGAGTATTATTGGCTATAATATATATGATGACTTTGTTTCTAGAGTTCACTTCAGCATTGATGGACCCGAAACATTTCCCAGAAAACCCCACAGCAACATTAAATGGAGCCATACAAAAAGAAATGCTAAGTGCCTTTTTAAAGATGAGGGGCCAGCTATCCTATTGGTACAAATTGGCACTATACAACTGAAGTCAAATTCATTTAAATTAATAGAATGACAACAATTTATAGCAGTTTAGGAGCTGAGCCAAAACATTCATTCTGCAGTAGCAGTCCTTTTTACAATGTTTGCATTTGCTTCTAAGTCAGTGCCAGAGACAAGATGCCTTATATTCTTCAGTACAGCAGGTCCTTTCCTCTCTTGTGGGCACTGAAAATAAATTGTCACTGACCACCCCATTTTCATGCACAGAGTTCGTCTGTGAGGCTCCTTTATTAACTTAGCACTTTTTTAAGATAATGTTTTGATGCGGGGCGGGACTCATGAATGAGACATAATTCACATATGCCCTTTTTATTCCTCTTTGTGATTTAAATTACCATTGCAAACCCAAGAGGAAAGTTATAAAGCCTTGTTGTAAGCATAAGTACCCAGGTTCCATTGGTATTCAGATTCCACTGAGATGTCTGGACTACAAATACTTAGACAGAAGACTTCACACTTGGCTTCTCTTCTGTGTTCAGAATGTAAATTCCCCAGAGACAGCACTATTTCTTACTGTGAGTTTGTACAGTGCTTAGTACAGTAGAGGAGCCCTGGTCCTGTTTGGAGACCCCTGGATGCTACCCTAATGCTACTAATGATATGGAAATATATTTGTCTGCAGCTGATATTTTTCAATCACTAAGCAAGATGGCATTAGGCTGTGTTGAAAATAGAACTGTTTTAATTACTGTAATTTATGTTGTTCATATATTAATATCAAAACCAAACTTCCCATGTTATGTATACATTTCCTGCTGTAGGCCCTGCTGCCTTTCACACCCCACCCTAGAAAAGAGCAATAGAGGGGTTCTCCAGCTCCCTAGAGTGGTCTGTTGAACACAGCCAATAAGAGGGGCTAGACAGAACAGCCAATAGAAGGCTCAACAGCTTAGGAGGCTCAAATAAAAGGAGCTGAAAGGGCTTGATAAATCAGTCTGCTAGCAGACACCAGGAGAGAAAGAGCTGCTCCTGACTTGACGCAGGAGCTGAAAGGACTAAGGCAGTTAGCTGCTGTCAGGGACTGTAGAAGCAGAGGGAAGCCTCTGGCTGTCTGCTAGAACACTATGGAAACGTGACCCAGGGAACTACAGTTAATTAAAGGGATGTGACATGTGGCTGCTACTTAGAGAGTCCTTGGGCTAAAACCCAAGAAAGGAGTTCAGAAACGTCCAGGGAAGGTATTGTATGTGGACCTGTTACCTCCCAGAAGGGGACTGAACTAAGATTGACTCAGTTGGAGAGCCAGGATCAGAGGACAAAAGGACAGATGAAATATCTCCAAGGTGGAAATCCTTGGGATGCTACTCCATCCCAGAGCACTGTTGGTCAGACTGAGGACCAGATCCCAGGAAGACCTAACAAGACATTGCCAGTGGAGAAGTACCATGATAAGTCCAGTTGGACTGTTACAGAGCTGCAGGATATTTTGAATGTATAACCCAGAATGTGTTTATTTGTTTGTAATGGACTGTGTGTGACCCAGCAGAGGAAGAAACATGTGTGTTTACACTCAGATTGTGTGTGACAAACATAGCAGTAGAAAGGGGGGACCATGAACCAAGAAACTGAGGAAAACTGCAGGCATGCACACACTTGATTGGGGGTGCTCACGAGAGGTGGGTGCGACTCTATTACATTATGATTTATCACTAAACTTTCATTCCAACAGAGTACAACATGGGTAATCAAATTCCCATATTTCATGATGCAAATTGATCATGGGTGAAGAAAAAAAAACCCTTTCCTCTACTCATTCCTTCCCTTCCGCACAGTATTGCAACACACTGGTTGCATAGTAAATCACCTTCAAAAACATAAGAAAGAGGAAAACCAACCTGATGGAACAGGTGGTTTCTTTAATGGTGCTGAATTCACTCTTTTGGTATGATACAACATGTATTGAATGAAATGGCAAACTTCCATTGATTTTATTCGTGCAGGAATAAGTCTTATATTTTCTGTTGTCATTAATGAGTTCATTAATGAATTGCCATTTTGCTAAGTAGCATAAAAATACAGAGTGTAGGAAGATGCTGTTCCTAATATGATTAACTCATTTGAAACATGATGCAACAAGTGAATGTGACAAATGATGTCTTGTTTGTTGCAACCTCCTCATCCCTCTTGTCTGATACTAGCTCTTCATAGCCAGGACAACATCATCCTGCAACATCTGTTTGTGTAGTGCCTGGTGAAGGAGGACACGGGAAACAAATGCAATCACAAGGGACAATAGATTATTTATTACACAACTTGATGGGTTCAAATAGTCAATTGTTTAAACAAAACAAATTAATCACACCAGGCTGCTTGGTTGATTCTTTGTAGTTATTATGGTATGGGTAGTGTTTTGAAGAAGGTGGGATTTGAAGGAAGAGAGGCCTCACAAATTAATTCAGAATGGATTCTTTATGCCTTGTTGAACAGCTTTGAAGAAAATGGTGGACAAACCCAGTATATTTACAACTCCACCCCCAGGACAGACCCAGGCATGTTGGATAAGTCTTCTAGTAGTGCATATAGCAAGTCACAGTGTTGGCTGCCGCTGGCCAGTGTCTTCTTGCTGGGATACTTGCTGTCCCCTGTGGTCATTCTAAGGTATAAGTCCCTCCTTCCAGACCCCTCTCTTTCCATTTTATGAGAAACAATCCAATTCCAGGCTCATCCCATTGTCCAGGAACAACCAATCCTGGGTATTGCTGTAAATTAGGGTTAGAAAAAGCTGCATACCGAATTTGGTGGTCCTCACTCTTATACAAATGCTTCAAGACTATAGCTGAGTTAGTCTACAACTGGAAAAACTTCAAAAACAACAAATAGTCTTGCAGCACCTTAAAGACTAACAAAACATGTAGATAGTATCATGAGTTTTCATGGACACAACCCACTTCTTATAGTTTAGGAGGCGTTCTTAAACAAAAATATTGTATATATATTGTGAATGCTTGTTGTAAGAAGCCAAAGTAAATGGTTTCAATTGGAAAAATTCTGATCACCTCAAACATTATTTCCAAGAGCTTAAATTTGTTTCACCACACAAGATATACAGCTCAGTTATTGACTGGTTTAAGGGAAGCCTCCAATACCTACAATGACTAAAAAAGGTTAAAATAATACTAGGAGCTGGTGCCCCCTGTTCACTACGCTCAACAACCCCCCTCTCTGGAGGTAGGCAGCTCTTGCACCTCTCCAGCCACAGGGGAGGGCCAGGCCAAGGCATGGCAGTCCTGACCTGCCCCAGCTTTCTCCCCCCAAAGCCAGGCCAGTCCCGGCTCTCCCACCCACTCCCGGCTGCTGGGGAGTTGGGCAGAGGCTCTCCTTTCATCCTACCCCCGACGGCCGGGGGGGGGCATGCTGGCTCTTTACCCTGCCCCCATCCCTAAGGCTACCCCTGCTCTTGCCCACTTCTATCCTACCCCTCCTGGCCCCTTCCCACCCAAACCACCGGCCCTGGCTCTTTCCTTCCCCTGCCGCCAAGTAGGAGTGCCTGGGTGAAGTTGTGCCTGGCTCTTCCCCCTAGCTTCAGGGAGGGAGGAGGACCACTCCAGAGCCTTGAAGGCCCCATGCTCTTCCCCTCGGCTGACTGAGGGGGAAGGGGACCACTCCAGGGCCTTGCAGGCACTGCACCATTCCCCCCGGCTTAGAGGGAACACTGGAAGGGGAAGGGAGGGACTGCAGGACACAGTGGCTATGTCTAGACTACACCTCTCTGTCGACAGAGAGATGTAGATTAGGCACATCAAAATTGCTAATGAAGCAGGGATTTAAATATCCCGTGCCTCATTAGCATAAACATGGCCGCCGCTTTTTTTGGAAACAGAGGGTTTTTTTTAAAAAACGGCAGTCTAGATGTGGATCTGTCGAAAATAAAGCCTTTTTCAACAGATCCTGTATTCATCAAAAAATGAGATATACAGGATCTGTCAAAAAAGGCTTTATTTTCGACAGATCCGCATCTAGACTGCCTTTTTTTTAAAAAAACTCCATTTTGAAAAAAAAGCGGCAGCCATGTTTATGCTAATGAGGCACCAGATATTTAAATCCCTGCTTCATTAGCAATTTCGATGTGCCTAATCTACATCTCTCTGTCGACAGAGAGGTGTAGTCTAGACACACCCAGAGTGACATGATGACATCACTGTCATCCCTTAGGAAAGACGAGACAGAGAGAGAGAGAGAGAGAGAGAGAAAGAATTGTAGTAATTTTAGTTTTGAATTAATTTTGAAATGCTGCAACATACTTTAGAACACTGTTAAACAGCATGATGCTTTATTTATTTTATGTTATTTTATTTCCCCTCAAAATAATTTCTGCTACAGACAAAACACCATAATGAAGTCCAGCTAAAGAAAACATAGCAGTAGTTTTACCCTCAATTGCCAATAAAATGACAGTGAACCCTTGGGAAGAAGTAATGCTTTTTTAACCATTGTCTAATCAATACCTTCCCGTGGCTAAAATATTATTAAATGAATCAACTTTAATTATATGCGTGACTTGCAACTTATGTGATATTTTTTCCTCTGGATTTTATGTGGCTCCACTAGACACAAGCAAAACCACAATTCCTCCTGGATGTTAATAGTGTGACCCAACTGGTCCATTAACTTCTATCTTTCACCACACCAGTGGCTAAAGTGTGATGATTGTACTGGAGCTACAATATTCCAATTTTAATATACTGTGGCATTTGTATATGTATTGGCAAAACCTTTTTGACATATTTTCTGTCTGTTTCTTTGACAGTTTGACTTCTAACTGAAGTAGGGTATAGCAAGACTGATTAGTTAGAAACTAGATATTTGGAAGCTATCAACATTTTCTTCCAAATATTAGATGCCTCCTAACCAAAAGGCTGCTGGGAGGTGACACTATCTTTTTCTTCATCTTTCTCTCTCTCTTTTTTATTTTGGTGAAAAATGTCTTTATTAAGTTTATCCCTGGGGCCATATCAAAACAGACAGCTGCCCTGGGCAGCAAAATAAAATACAATGACATGCACAACTCCAGCTCTTTCAATTAAAATGTTTTCATACTTCTCTCAAGAGCTAATATTTTTCCCTCTCTTTGCTGCTTTGGCATTGTTTGGTGCTGCTTTCAGGGCTGTTAATACTTAGTGTATTGTCTGCATTGCCAGCATGGAACTATGGAAAAATGTGGACTTTTTTTCCCCTCATATACTGTCCTACTCAAACAATTGACCAAAACCACAGAAAACAGGAGAAAGGGTGGCTACCCATTGATGTTATCAGAACAAAACTCCAAACTCCACAACTACTGCAAGACAAGAGGTCACAGTTTTATCCTTGAATTCATGTTCTTCTAAGAGTAATAACAAATCATAATTTGATTGGTTGACTCATTCCTACAGTTCTGACATTTTTCTTCACAAAGTTACACTCTCAATATGTAACATCTTGGCAAACATTAGACAGAGGCAGTGATTTGAACATTAAACATAAGACAGCGATCTGAAGTTTGTGGTGAAACATGAGCTGTTTTTATGTTAATCTGTTGTAAGACATAAAGCCCCCCCATATATTAAAATACATCGAATTTTAGACCATAATTCTGCAATCAGGTTCCTCTTCCCTCCATTCCTTCTCCTCTTATCCACCCTTCCCAACTTATGCAGCCTTCTGAGGGATGGAATTAGTGGACCTTCACCTCCATGATTGCAAATATGTAGGATGGAGAAAATGTGACTGTGCAGGAGTCCTCCTCACTACTAGAGTTATTCTGGCCTGACACATCTGGCTATACAAGGGACTGCAGCTGTGGAAAACTCATCTTTGTCCCTAGGAGTTAGTGACACTTCCCACACATGGATTTCCACACCTCTTTTCTCTAGCTAAAAGGGCTTCTTTCTGGTTACTAAAGTCTATTACCTTCTAACTGATACGGTTCTGGAAAGAGACCCAGCTTCCTCTCCTAAGACTAACCAACTTGTTACCATTAGGGTGGAGGGAACTGAAGGACAAGAAAGTGGAGCTCTGATCTAGGAAATTTAGGAACTGGATATAGTTCCTACATTAATTATTGTCTTTTGTTCTGATGATGTTATTTATAAACACGGACCCCTTAGACTATGACTCTGCAAATATTTCTTTCATCTTCTAATTGTTGTACAGGTTGGACCTTCCTGGTACAGCACCCTCGGGACCTGAGCTGTCCTGAATCAGGGACTATGCCGGACCAGGGGAGGTCAGTGCTTCCCTGCTGGCTGCCAGCTCCCGGGCTACTCTTCTTGAGGCTCCCTACCCTGCCATGGCCTCTCTAATGCTGGCCCAGCAGGGAGTCCTCATGCTGCTGCCCACAGGCTGCCTCAGTATCCTCTGAGGCTCTCAGCTGGGACCACCTGGGACCAGTGGGGCCGCCTGCTTCCTCCAGCCCCACTTCAGCCAGGGCATTCTCAGTCAATGCTGCCCAGTCACCCCAGCCCTGCTGCCACCGGAAGTTTCCCGGGGTTCCAGCAGGAGCCGCCTGGCCACTGCCAGCCCTGCTGCTGCTGGAGGTTCCTTGGCTGGGCTTCCCACTGCCAGTAGCTTCGCTGCAGCCAGGCATTCATTGGCTGAGGCCAAGCTTCCCAAGCCATCTGGCCCAGCTGATGCTGAGGATTCCCTTGTGGAGGCAGGGGTTCCCCAGCCTTGCCTTGTCCCATTGACATCGGGGATTCTCCGGCCAGGTCGGGGCTCCCCATCTGCTGTCTGGTACAGCTGCTGTTGGTCCTGCCTTAGCTTGCCAGCTCCCACATTGTCTCCCACTGCCACCTCTGGTGCTCTTTGATCAAGCAACATCTGTGGCACTGGACCACGGATATTGCTGGACCAGAGAGTCCCAGATTTGGGAGGTTCAACCTGTATAACATTCAAGTCTATCCATAAATTCTTTTAATGATTTGGGAGTAGAAAACATATTGTAAAACTCATGTGAATTCATCTTTAAACATAACAGTGTACTATTCAACAAACTCAACAGCCTAGCGAATTGAACAGCAACAAACAAGGAGTCTTCAAAACATAGCAACATTTTTTTTTGACCTTGGCACTAAATATTATCTGTGAAAATTCATGCTGAGCTCTCCAAACTTTATCACAGGTCAGGTAGCAGCAGTTGGCTCATAAATCCTATACTTTCAAATTGCTAAATTTTGCTAGAGGTCAGTTACAAGGACCATGCAAAAGCATGAGATTTTTCAAGCTTATTGCCTTTTTTTAATATCAGCAATGAACTCACTGCAAATCTTCCAGCAGCTTTACAAGAAAAAAGTGTATAGAAATTAAAACTCTGGAGCTTCCATATCCTACTTTAAGACATCAGCATTCAGCATGGGTTTGGTATATCCCATTATGTACATCACATGCCACATGCTCTAGTAGACACTTAAGTAGTTAACTGTAAATTTGTGTTTAATCAATTATCAGAAGATACAGAATCATAACAGAACTAAAAAAAATAAGGAAGGAGGGAGTATTTGCACACACCCTGCATGTGTGTCTGTAACTTATTCAAAAAGGCAAAAGGAGTTCCTGTAAACTGTTGTTGCTTCTTCAATTCTTGAAAATTTTCTAACAGCAAGATTCTTTTCTAGCCTGTTTGTGTGTGTGTGTGTGTGTGTGTGCTTCACTTGTGTTATGAATTTTTTATGAATTTCTGTTCTGTCTCAATTAATGCTTATACAGAGCATCCCCACTATATGTCACCCCAGTATACATCCGTTCTGAACTAAAGTAATCAATGCTTGTAGGAACTGATGCCTTATAAGTTCTCCCATTCCCCACTCTTAAGTCACTCTTAGATCTTATAGCAAGGACTTATAGCAAGGTAGGCTTGTAATTGGTCCTGCCCTGCAATTCCCCCAAACTATTAAAATTAATTCCCCAAAATGCCTTGCAGTTGGTTTAGTGAGATTTTTTGAAAATAATAACCATTGAGTTCTTTTTATTTTCCTGCAATTTGTATAGTATTTTAGGATTCCGTTTTCCAAATTTTTCTCCACATCCATGAGGGCTACAATAATTATTTATTTATTTGCATATTTATGTATTTTGTAATTGACGGCTGAGATTCTCATGTAAAAAGGGATCTCCAAGTGTTGAGGCTTTTAGAAAAACATCAACTATTCCGTGTCATGATAAAATCATGCATTGGCAACAGTGTTCTCTGTAAGCTATGCACTTGTGTGGCTGCTCAGGGGAGATTGAAATATTGCCCTGCAGGTTAGCAGATTTCCCACAGCTAGGTTTTTGGTTTCTACTGGTGATGCACATTCACACATGCTTTGCTGCACATAAAAATGTATTGTGCACATGGATGGAAAAGATTAGGGGGAACATTGCTTGGCAACTGAGTAGTACAGCTACATTTGGTACTGTAAGTCCCCAATGAGCATCTCACTTAGACAGGAATGAAAACAGAAACGTGCAATCAGAAAACTCTGATTGCCATCTAGGGTATGCTAGTGTATCCTGTTCCTTGCTACGTCTGTAGTACACTCCAATTCTGAGAGTACTACTACACTTGCAGCTGGGAGGGTAGGGGGGTGATTCCACATTTTCAGTATTCTGAGGTTATGTTGCAGACTTGTAATTTTGTAGGTAATAAGTTAGTTAGGTATAATGAATGTATGTTATAGCATAAGGTTTGGATTAAACTTAAACATAAGATGTAGGCCTCAGACAGGTCAGGCAGCTTTGTTAACTTAGCTCCAGCTCTGTTTGATATTAGCGTGTTCTGATGTTAAAGTGAAGGGATGGAATATTGTAATGCATAGTGATGTTAGTATTAGATAAAGCCTTGTAATAGATAGAAAGAAGTTTAATGTTGAAAGACTTTGTAACTTTGTTAAAGTGACTAGCAGTACCTTTTGTTCTATGCTGCAATTGTGTAAATGTGTTGTTTGTGTGAATGGGGGAGAGAATATTTTAGGAGAGATAAGTGTGAAGGCCACTGCAACATACTCTGGTTCTCTCTGCATTGAACCAAAATGCAAACCCTGTATATGATGGAAACCACTTCGAGGGAAGAGGTGTGGCAGCACTCCCTGAACCTCTAGTGCCAAGTACCTAAGCCTCTCTAGTAACTGGAGGACCAAGAAGTCTGTAACCACTCATCTCTCTTTTTTATAATAAAATATTAAAGTTTAAATTAGAAGTCCCCGCATACACACAGCAGTTCAAAATAAACTTCAAATTCCTTTAAACTATTTACAGTACTATGTTGCATCTGACTGCATATGGTAATGCTTAAGCTTTCAGATAGGGTGACTTTTTTTCTGAAAACTATCTCCAGAGGAAGAAGTCATCCTGTGACACTCTGCACTTCCACAGACAGGCTCCTAAACCCAAATTGATGCATTAACAACTTATTCGTTCCCTCAGTGGATATTTGCAGCAAGTTTTGCAATTACTCTTTGAATAAGCTTTCAGTCTTGAAGCCTGATTGTGAGTAAACAGAACCCTCGGGCCATTCTCCTCTGTCTGTAGCCTTTTTGTCCTATCCTGTAGGGAAATTGAGGAATTGCTGTCAAGTATCTAAAGCCAGTGATAAGTGATAAGGCTTAAGGCAAGAGCTTAAACTGGTCTCAAAGAAGTGTCAGGTCTGTCATTGCTTGTAATGGAATTGAATTAGTTCAAAACAAAACTTTGGGGATTCAACAGCTTGTTTAAATACCCCAGTAATTCTTTTGCGTCCTTTGAAGAAAAATACTAGACAGCAGAAACAGATGGGATACCAATGTGTAATGGTGTGGATATGCCAAACTGGGAGCCATATGTGGCTGCATCAGCTCAGAGACATAGCAATAAGTGACACCAGAGATGAGATAGAAAACACCAAGACAAGGCACTCGTTAAATGGCAAATAGAGGTAACTCTGTAGGAAGACCCTCTCTGGATATACTAGAACTTACATGGCATCCCCACTCCCCACAGTGATGTGGGCTTGAAGGAAGGAACTTTATGGAGAAACCAGCCAGAGCCTGAATCCAGTTCAGCAAATGCGGAAAGCAGACCAAGAAGAAATCTTTGGATGCAGATGTCCTGGAATTTCCTTCTGTAGTTTTCCATTGTGCCAACAGGCTGTTTGCCTCTGCCTGTCTTTCAATCTAGGTAAGCCCCTTTTAACCTAACCCACTGCAAGAAGGTAATAATAAAACCAAAAAAATGTGGAACTAAAATTGTGTTTGCTGCAACCACATTTGTCCACTCTGATTGTGTCTTGTACATTAGGCCTAATCCTGTGTTGTCTATTTACCTTGTGGAGTCTTCATGGAGTTTGTATAGTGCCTTGCCAAACTAAAATCTGTTCTTGGTTGCCAAGTTGGCATCAAATTGTGCACTAGGAACTAGACATATTTCTGGAGCATTGTGGAACTGCATTCCTGAAGAGATAGCTTAGGAAAGGATTGTGCCCAGTGTAGGTGGCAGAGTCTGTCAGCACCACATGGGTGAGGCTTACTTTGTAAGCTAAAGTGGTGAACAGAGTAAGTCAATGGCCTTGCTTTGTACTGCCCTCTCTGGCATGATATGCTCTCCCACAAGTACACTCAGACTGTGATCTGCTGAATATGAGAGTTGCAATTGTGGTTGGCACTAACTGGACATTTATAGGCTTCGGTTTTGAGTCTTCATGAATGCTCCTTTCCCACACCAACATAAGGGCCTGTGACAGCATGGCCCATGGCTAGAAAGTTTACTTCTGAAGTTCATTTTAGGAGGGTAACTTCAGAAAAGGTGCAGCCCTTTCCACATTCTGAGAGCTTCCTCCCATTTGTCAAGAACTCAGTCAAAGTTGCTTTATTTCTTTATTCCCCCGACTCTTTGTTCAGCTACATTATATCCTTTGTTCCCTGTAAAAGGAGAGATTTTAGTAGGGCACAGCATTTGAACTGACAACCTACCTCTACAGGAGCAGAGGATTCATCTGAGAGAGAACCAGTTTACATTTCATTCAGGGTTACTAAATAGCAACCTTTGAAAAGGCTTCTGGAGATATGCCCGGAAACACTCTGTCTCATTTTTATTTATTTATTGACTTATGAAGTGGTACTCCCTCCCTTTTTGACTCTGGTCATATTTCCTTGCTGGCTAGAACCATCCACTTTGGGGGCAGTATTATACTCATGTGGATCTTTCACACTGTAACTGTTCCTTCCAAGAAAACTTTTCTTTGTCTGTGGCTTTGAATCCTAGACTTGGCTGATAGAAGCCAGAATAATCTATAGTATGAGGACATAAAACCAAGCGCCATGCATTAGACAGCAACTATAGAACTCCCTACCAAGGACAATTCTATGTTTAATAAGATCCCCAAGGCGACATACTCTGGTTCTCTCTGCATTGAACCAAAATGCAAACCCTGTATATGATGGAAACCACTTCAAAGGAAGAGGTGTGACAGCACCCCCTGCACCTCTAGTCCAAGTACCTAAGCCTCTCTGGTAACTGGAGGACCAAGAAATCTGTAACCACTCCTTATCTCTCTTTTTTATAATAAAATATTAAAGTTTAAATTAGAAGTCCCCACATACACACAGCAGTTCAAAATAAACTTCAATTTCCCTTAATTTCCAGTACTATGTTGCATTTAAAGAGTCCTTAATAGTATTCTAAAGAGCAAGTCTTTGAGGGGATCAGTAAGTCTTCCAGACCATAATCTCTGTTCTGTTGTGTTTGGGCATGGAGTTTCCTACGGGTCGGAGTTCATTTCCTGCAGGTCACTGAACCTTCCTTCTTTGTACTGGGAAATACTGAAGATAAACCTGCTTCCTTTGGAGAAGTCCTTTTTGAGTCTCCATTAGATAGGATTTGGGAGTTTCTGCCAAGTTCTGAACAAGGTCCAAACTTTGTTCTCTCTGCTCTCAGTTTAGGCAGTGCCTTCGTTCTGTACCAAGCGTTCCAGTTTTGTTGATACCAAATTTTCACTTCAGCATTCCACTTTCAAAATTTCTTTGGGGTCAGTAGGTGTCATTTGTTGTCTTCCTATCAGAAGTTCTGCTGGAGATAGTCCAGACAAGAGCAGTGCTAAACAATAGGCCAGGAATACTTTATATGAGTCCATTAATTTTTACACAAGTCTTTTTAGAGTTTCTACTTCCATGTTGCTCTGAAGGCAGTGTTGACTACTAGTCCTGGGCAAATGCAAGGAATGTTTTTCAAAGGTAAACTGAGGCTCATTATCAAATATAAGGACTTCAGGAACTGTGCCAATGAAGTCTATGTAAACATAGCCAAGGCAATATATGAGAATTAATCAACTACAATAATGTATGTGTGTCCTTTCCAGAAAAATAAAACCCCAAATCTGTGGTTAGACAAGTTCTTCTAGAATACATCTACAATGTTTTTATCAAAGGGCCATCCCTCTTCAGCCTTTCCCTAGAGAGATTGATTTTACTCATTTTTACATTTTGCTTGCATCTACATGGTAAAAATTGGGGCAGTGGGAAATAGGACAAATGTCTAGCTCACAGTTTCAGCAGTGTGAATTATTATTTTGGATTATCTGTGAAATGAAAAAAATGTCTTAACCAAGGATGAAAGAACCATTCCATTCTGAACCATTTCTCTCATGAGTTTGGAGTAGAAATCCTCACTATAAAAGTTGGGAGCTGTAGCCTATCTTGAAAGTCCCATTAGTATCTATTATATTCAAAATTTTTAACTGCAGTGGACTTTTCCCTGCTTGATCCTTCTTTTTCTCGACCTTTTGAAGTTCATCTTTGGCTTCTTATGTATGTTTCATGATCTGTACTTACCGTTATTTTTTGTTAGGTGCGATGTTGGTTAGCTCTTGATATAGCTACCAAATCTGTACCAATAATGCTCCTTGCACAAGCATATCTCATGGAAAAATCATATGTAAGGAGTGGAAGCCTAATGACTCTGATGCAAATTCTTCTGTAGAAGTGTGATGGCTGCCTTCTTGACTGGTACTTAAAACTGAACCAGGGACATTCAGTGCTAAACACATAAATAGCTTCAGTTTGAGTTAGAGCCCAGTTTTGTAGCTGGGTGTAGTAACAGACTCACATCCTCTGTGGACTGGGCACAAAAGAGGACACCTAGCAGACATTGAGTAGTGAGTTATAGAAACATAATGTATTCCTCCAATTTTTTTTTCCATGGAAAGAGGTATAAAAAGGGAGAAAGTTGCACACTTATCCAGTGAATCTTTTTTTCCTGTCATTTTTTTGTCCTCCTTAGAAAAAAGAAGCAAAAGCTTTATGTACCTGACTGGATTTAGTATGGAAAAACTGGGAAAAGATTCGGATGACCTGACTGAACTTCAGACTCATAATGTCATGCTATATAAACTACTATGAAAAAGTGAAAAGTGGTATCTCATTTTTAATGTGGTCAAATGCCCTGAAAAGCTGCAAAATTATTACCTAGCAGTAGGTGGCATGTAAATCTGTGTATCTTTAAGTGTATTGATTTATGAACCATCTTTCTGAAATGTAAACAGCCTCAGCAAACAGAAGCAAATAGCGCTGTTGACTGACTGCTTCAAACCAATGATCAGTTTTTCTATTTCAAAAATGATGAAAAGAAAACAGCCTGACTTATAAAACAATTTTACTAGAGCACAGCAGCATTCCGTGTAAGCTGTGTGCTTGTGCAGCCACTCCGAAGAGATTAAAACATCAGCAGAGCCCCCGCAGCTAGGTTTTTTGTTCCTATGGGTGGTGCACATAAAATATTCTGCACGATGGAAAAAATATAGAAAAAAATTAGAAGGAACATTGGAAGACAGGTGCCCTATCCTGAGATTTCTCTCAGAAAAAAGAAAAACAAACAGATGATATTCCTATAACTTCTTTTCTCAAATACCCCATCATGCATTCAGCTCATGGAGTAAGACAGTTATCCTATGGTAAAAGAGACATCAGGAATGCTTCCTGTGTGATTTGATCTCATCAGATTTGCCTGTCACTTATTTCCTTAAATGCTCCACATTAAAGAATACTGTGTATAGTACTGTAACATATTGGAATGAAACTTTTGCTGTCAGCAAATGCTGCCTGAAATGTTTCCTTAGTGCTTTCATCAACAGTGATTGTAATATTTACTCTGACTCAGACCCACAATGAAGGAACAAAGGGCATGACATTGAAGAAATGGCTACAAGGCTGAACATATGATAGCTAAAAAATACACAAGAGGCTTTATAATAGAGAATCCACATTGATGGTACGACCACCCATTCCATGACAAGAGGCGAAATTGCATGTACAGTAACAAACTGTCTGGTAGGTAATGAGGAAGATGAAACATCTGTTAAGAATTGAGGAAAAGCACCTAGAATCTGTAAAGTGATAAATAGACTAGAAACTACACTCCACTGCTTGAATACACCAGTAATGGTCTGCATGAAAAATAGACTGCATAAAGATAATGAACCTGAGACCTATACTAACTTTTGTCGAAACCAAATAAAAAAGAAAATCTGTAGTGGAAAAGTAAAGCTCTACCAATGGATTTATAAAATGAGTAGATCGTATTGTGATAGTTTTCTATATAGTAGGTAAACGTATGGTATTTTAAAGGAAATCTCATTACATTCATTATACTATAGTAAATCCAAACGTTCTCTCTGACTTGAAGTTTTGTAGGATTTGGACACAATTATAGTGAAGTATTAGAGAGTAATGGCTTTTGGATGATCTCCTCAACAAAAGAAAGTCATCAGTGTCTTTTTCAGCACAATCCATTCCTTAGCAAAACAAGTCCATCAGTTCCACCATTATAGTTCCCTTCCAGACATACAAACAATATTCAGACATTCCCCCTACAAAAGAGGGACCACACTCAGGCTACGTCTAAACTACGATCCTCTTGTGGAAGAGGAAAATGCAAATAGAGCGCTAATTTGCATATGTCGCACTCTCGTTTGCATTTCCTCTTCCTTTCCCTTTTGTGCAAGAGGTTTTTGCGCAAAAAAGCACTGTGTAGACAGCGCCTTTTTGCTCAAAAAGCCCCCTTTTGCTCAAGAGCCGTTCTTCCTTCTGGAGAAGTGGGTCACCATCTGGAAGCTCGCCACCCTAGACAGCTACTAGTCAGTGGCCAACCAGTTCGATGTGGGGAAGTCCACCATCGGGGCCCTCCTCATGGGGGTAAGGCATTCTTGGGCTGCAGTCCCTGAAAGGTGGGGGGGAAGTACTGAAAAGGGGGGACCCTAGTGAAAAGGGAGGGTGGAGGCGAGGGTGTGGGCTGGAAGCCCCGTCCCTGGGGGGTTGTGCCGTCCCACCCTCACAAAGCCCTGCTGCTGGGGGGGCTAATAGGGGGTAGCTCCTGGGATACTTGAGAGGGGGAAGGAAGAGGGGCAAGCACCTCCCAAGGGCTCAGGCACTCCCTCTCATTCTCTGATTTGCTTGTTTCTTTGTCTCCCTCTGCAGGTTGTGAGGGCCATCAATTGCATCCTGCTGAGCAGGGTCATCTGCCTTGGAGACCTGGACCCCATTGTCACAGGATTTGCCTCCCTGGGGTTCCCCCACATCCCGATCTGTGCACCACATCATTGAGCAGCCCAGTACATCAACAGGAAGGGCTATTTCTCCATTGTGCTGCAGGTCCTGGTTGACTACCATGGATAGTTTTTGGTCATTTTCATTGGGTGGTTGGGCAGGGCACATGATGCCCACATATTCCGACACTCCAGCCTGTCATGGCTCCTTCCCCACTCTGGCATGATAAATGCAGAAGTGGGGGACAGCAAAAGTACCCCAAAACCTTATCTACCAGACTTTGGTATAAAACTTCCCCCCAAAATCTTAACCTTGATTTTGGGAATAAAAAACTCCACTGCCGCCACCCAAGTATTGATACGAAAATCAGGGGAGAGATCACTTGGGAAATCTCACCCCTAAAGTACAAACCAGGACACAAAAATTAACCAATACCAGGTTAAGAAAAGAAAAGAGAAAGAACTTTTATTATCAGTACAATATTACTATTGCAAGCATAATGACTAGATGGAAAAGTCACAAGTAATATACTCATGAAGGAGAAACCCACCATGAGCCAGGAGCTTAGTTACAAAAGAGAGCAAAAAGCATTCTTAAATGCACAGACATCAGATCCCATTTCCCAAAGCATAAAACAATAAAACCTAACGGATTTATCTAAACTTTACCCTGCTTACCAAGAGTGAAGAATTGTTTCTTGGAGAGAGAGACATATCTGTCTCCTTCAGTAGCTGGAGGGAATTGCCCCAGAGACAAAGTAGAGAAAAACCCAAAAATTCCTTTGTCCCAGTTTGAAACTCTTACCTACATTTCTATTCGCTGCCTGCCACCTAGTTTAGGGAAGGGACAGAGTTAACCCCTTAGTCCCCAGGATGCTGGCTAACCCTCATGATCATGACACAGCCTCTACCACAAGCTGGAGGCTGGCACATTCTTTCCCCAGTGGGACTTTCATGTGGGGGAAGTGCAGATGCCACTGTGCATCATCGGAGACACAGCCTACCCACTCATGCCTTGGCTCATGAAACCCTACACTGGCCACCTGGACCCCAGCAGGGAACAATTCAATGTGCACCTCAATCAGGCCTGCATGTAGGTGGAATGTGCCTCAAGGCATGGTTCAGGTGCCTCCTGACCCGCCTCGATGTGGGGGAATACAACATCCCTGAGGTGGTCGCGGTGTGTTGTGTTCTCCATGACATTGTGGAGAGCTAGGGGGAGGCCTTCCTCCTGGGGTGGGAGGCAGAGGCCAGCCACGAAGGGAGGGCCTTTGAGCAGCCTTGGACAGCTGCCATCTGCCAGGCACATCAGGCTGGGGTGCACATCTGGGAGGCCCTGAGAGAGAGTCTCTCTGAAGGACCCCAGTAACTCTC
This sequence comes from Rafetus swinhoei, assembly GCA_019425775.1. NCBI lineage: Eukaryota > Metazoa > Chordata > Testudines > Trionychidae > Rafetus > Rafetus swinhoei. Next base: position 29,169,032 of record CM033424.1, on the reverse strand, counting down.
CCCAGGGCCTCCCCGCTAGGGGCCTCTGCCTTGCCCCCTATACCTTTCCAACCACAACCCCTCCCTTCTCTCTTTCCCTGTACTCCCAATAAACTCACCAGTTTTTATTATTTTTTAAATAACAGTAACTGGGGAGGAGGGGGGCTGAGACCTGGAGGGGAGAGGGAGGAGGGGGGCTGAGAACCTGGAAGGGGGAGGGAGGAGAGGGACAAAGAACCTGGAGGGAGGAGGGGGTTCAGGGCCGGGAGTGGTGTGTGGGGTGGCTGGTGAAGCCACCTCGGGTCCGGGGACCTCGGCAAACTCGGGGGTGGCTGGGGCCTGGGACCACAGGGGGAGTGGGCAAAATGGGGGGCTGGAGCCGGGTCAGGGATGGCTGGGGGGGTCAAGGGAAGGGGCATAGGCATGGCAGGGGAAGCTGGAGTAGGGACAGGGGCTGGAGTGGGAACAGGGGATGGAGTGGGACAGGTGCTTGAGTAGGGAAAAGGGCTAGAGTGGGGAGCGATAGAATGGGAACAGGAGCTGGGTGTGCCAGTGTTACCCCTATAATTTTTTGAGATGTATAATTGGACTGGAATTCATTTGGGTTTCAAAATGAAGTCTGTAAGTCAGCCATGTTTGTGTACAATCCTGTCAGCATAATACGGGGGAGGGGGGGAGTTCTTTGTCTAAGGTTTCCCGTCACTTACAGGGTTGCACTCAGCACCAAATGCTTTGCACCCAGCACCAATAGGTTGCACTCCATCCCAAAAGAGCTGCACACGACCCTAAAAGCTCTGCACACTACCCAAAAGGTGGTGCACTCAGCCCTCATGACATTTTCCCACCTTAAAGTCTATAAATACCTCAGTTATGATCCAGATCAGGTTCCTTCTCCTTCCCGGTTCCAGATCCATCTTCATCCCTTGTGTTCTGTGAGAAGGTTCCTGGTATGCATGTTGTATGTTATCCTGTTAGTCTGTGAGTGAATGAGAGTGATTGAATAGTGTGAACATCGTGGGTGTAGATAGTAGTTGTTCTGCCTTCGTGGGGTAGTTACATGTGGAGAAGTCCCATGTTAGTGGTTCTAGCCCAGTGAAGTGTTAACTATTGAGGGCCTATCCAACGCCATATTGGATTATCAGTGGTCATATGTGTGTGGGGACTCCACGCAGCCTGTGAGCACGAGCCCCTGGGTGCTCCAGGGCTAGTTGTTGAGTCCATGTGGTGCACACTGCTGCTGCACATGCTTGCACGTGCACGGAGTACAGCACGCTGCCCAGGCTGAGCAGGCCGAGCGACGATCACTCCCCATCCCCTCTGCACCCATCTCCCCTGCCCTGTGTGTGTGTGTAAAACTGACACACCTAATGATCCCTCCCCAGCATCAGAGGATATCCAGGGAATGGGAGATGTCCAGGGCCTGAGGTACTGGCTCCAGGTGAGGGTGACCGTACTGGCCATGTCCTCCTCCTCCTGCAGCTGCTGTTTGTCTTCCTCTTCCTCATCAAGGAGCTCCGGCCAGGTGACCACGGGCATCTCAAGTCCTGAGTCCACCATTACGGGTGGGGAAAGGGCTTCGCCACCCCCCAGGATTCAGTGCAACTCTTCATAATATGGGCATGAGTGTGGTCCTGCCCCGGAGCGAGAGTTGTGCTCCCTGGCCCTGGCATATTCTTGTTGCAGCTCGTTAACCTTGCTCTTGACTTGGTCCAAGATGTGGGGGTGGTGTCCCCTCTCAGGCAGAGCCTCAGCCATCTGGCCATAAATGTCAATATTGCACCTCCGGGAGCAGGGATCCTGCAGGGTGGCCTCCTCCCCTCACAGCTCCAAGAGGGACAGGATCTTCGCCTTGGACCAGGAGGGTGCATGGCATTTGCTGCCCCTGGGTGAGTCCTGGGAGCCCTGGGACTGCCCTCTGTGATGGCCAGGGGAATATTGGGGGGGTTGTTGCTTGGCCATACCTCCAAGTTGTGTGGCAGGGAGAGCCGTGCAGTCAGGGTGCTGCTCCATGGCTGGCTTCCTGCCACAAGGCTTGTCCTGGATGCCTGCAGCTTTAAGAGCTGGCAGGAGACAGGAACTATAGAGTTCTGATTACTTTGGATGGAGTGTTCCCTAGAGCACCTGTGTTATTTCCTGGAGGCCTCTTCTTTTGAAAGATCCTGTTCCCCATCCACACATGCCTTTTTTCAGAAAGAGCTCTTTCAAAAAAGGCATTCTTCCTCTTAGAAAGAGGAGTACTGCTGTCAGAAAAACACCTCTGTTCTTTCAATTTACTTTTGAAAGTACGCGATTGCAGTGTGGACCTAACTCGAGTTTTGTCAGAAAAACGGCCATTTTTCTGACAAAACTATGTAGTGTAGACATACCCTGAGAGAACTCTGGAACATACATGAACATAATCCCAGCAGATTATGGTAATCAGTCACTTTCAAATTATTTGCCAGTCAGGTCTCTCCAAGTATTCCCCAATGGGACAGAATGGAATCCTTACAGGGGGCTCTATTCCATACACACAAGATTTTTAAAAGTGTCTTGTGAGTTGCATACCTCAATTTTTAGATGCCCAGCATGAAATACTTTTAAAAGGATTTATTTTCAAAAAGCGCCAGGCAGACCATTTACTGAAAATCAAGTTCTTCAGTGGTGTCTCAGGCAATCAAAATTACTTGTCATTTTAGAAATTCTTGTTATAGTCTTCTTTAAATGTAAGCCCATACTCAGTGTATAAAGCAAGGTCTGAATTGCTGTTGGTGCACTAAGTGGAAATATATTTATATACATTGCTTGTTTCCTTTCCTGTGTGTAAGAACTTCCAATCTGCCTAAAGAAAGTGAAGGGTTTTTTCATCTTTTGCAGAACAACATGTAGAATCTTCAGTGTATGTCTATGATTCACTTGAAAGAGCATAGTGCATGGTATCCTACATTTAGATATTCAATGTTATAGCCCTTTGTCTGCTAGTCCATGTCTTCAGGCAAATGCACAACTTGTTTTATGGACTCTGTCATCTCCAGTTTAATCTCATGGCACTATTGTCTGTCATAGATCGCTTGCAAACAGACTGCCCGAGGAATGAATACTCATGTCATATAGGTTTAAGTAACATAAGTTATCTTACTCTACTATAATATAAAGTAGCTTAGGGGCAGTCATAAATGACCAACAAATCTATCTTTCCTTTATTCACTGACAGATAGTCTTTATTTGTGGATGGAAGAGATAAAATACCTACTTGTATATTAACCAAATATGTTACTATGTAGCATGAAAGGAAATGATATGACTTTGATAGCAATATGTCTGCTAGATACATGTCATAAAGAAAAGAGATGTTCTTTGCTATGCCCTATATTGTCCAAATATTTACTGATTCTCAGTATTATATTGACCAAGTGAACATTGGTTTACATGTCTCACTGTTTGCCGATTCACGGTGCTCTTTTTCATTCATCACTAAAATTTCTTCTGATGCTGAATATTTGCAATTGGATTTTTTTTCCGAATAAAGCCACATAATAATCAGAAGTTGAGATCTGAAGTTGAAATCTGTTGGCAGATTTCAACAATTAGTGGACAGTACTTTAGGGAAGTCTAGATAATAGAAGCTCTCTGGGGGTTCAGATTGTTATGAGTCAATGTTGTTAGTGAAATAGCATGATGCTGCAAATGCAATTTAAATGCTGGAACAGCACTTTACTAATACTAGTTTAGTTTGTTGTAAATGGAAAAGGAACTAAGTAGTAAAATGTATTTTAATGCATCGTTTTCTGCACCATTGGCCCAATCTAAATCCCACTGAAATCTATACTGTTTTTTCCCTTTATGAACTAGAAAAGGGTATGACATTTGAACCTTGAAGATTATCCAATCTTTGTGGTTTTGTACCTGCCACATTCCAAATGTTAGTGGATTTCTCAAAGACGTGTGTCTGTGTAGGCATTGCTGACAACTTACAAGACAACGGAAACTATCTTGGAAAACTGGTCATAAAGCTCAAGCTCCTCAGCATCCCATCAAGTGAGCAACCAGCCTGTGGTTCATAGAACCAGATTCATTTCTTCAAAAGATTTCAGGACTTACAAAACCCTGTTTCACTGGAGAATTCCTAACTAGATCTAGCATAATGTCCTTTGTGAAGCTGTGTAAGGTTACAGATCACTTACAATGTTTTCAGTAACTATAATGATGTGCACGTCTATGGAACATTATATTTGAGGATCTCCAAGTGCTTTTTTTCCCACACATTAGGCATCTTCTTCTTCTTCTTCTTCTTCTTCACTACAGTCAGATAATAGGTATTGTTATTCCTCCACATTAAATACAGACAATACTCTCACAGAGAATTTCTCTATAATAGAGGGTTTTAACTTGAGTTCACTGGCAATAGTCTAAGCATACCCATGAAGACTGAATGACTCGTCCAGTATCATACAAGTCTGCTTCAGAGGTGTGAACGGGTCTTGAGAGTCTTAATTCCCACTCCTCTACACACTAGATATGCCATTTCCCTTCATGAGCACATCATACTAATTTACCTTCACGCTCATCAAGATTTGTGCGTATAGCTCACAGCAATTTGCATATCGAGAACTACAGTGGTGTCAAAAAGACCCACACCTTGAATTCCTCCATCACAAGGGATGTACTAGAAAACTGAAATTATATTGATTGACAAGCACAACGTACAAGAACTAGGAGATGGATATTTGCCTAATGTTTATGGCTTTTCTTGTAAGAAGCAGCAAAACTCTAAAATTGTCTTTTAATCTAGACAAAATTGAAGTATGCAGTACTTAACTCTCATGTACTTGAGAGAGATTATGGAGCTGCAAACCCTGCCTTGCACATAAATTCCCTCTACATTTTATCACAAGATAAAATAAACTTCCAGTGAAGTAAAAGTTTTTTTTTTCCCTGAGAGCTGGCTTAGATATGATAGGATATAGAATAGGGCTGATTAAATATAAAGAGGTGTATTGTACCAGTGCTTGGAGCTGACACCATGAAGCTTCTCATAAATAAATGGCGCGAATAATTTATTGAAGATTGCCATTGTAAACTCATTATTGCCTGGGACTGGTACCTTCAGGCAATAGTCTTAAACTAATGTTCTCTAGAAATACTATTATCTAAACAGATAGCAAAGACTCTATAAATGTGTATTGAGTATAACTGATATATTTCTGAATAAAATATCCAAGAGTTACTTGCTTATATTTTTGCACACATGAATAAAGGATAAATGCTCTTACTATTCTGCACTTGAGTTTGGGGATCTTTCAGAAATAAACTGTTCTATTAAGATTACTTTTGGCATGTTTAAATTGAGAGTTGTATTTTAGATGTTGATTGGATTCTAGGAGTCAACTTAAAAAAAAAAACCCCTTCCTATTTAAAAATAGTAAATGCAAATAATAAAATAGATAGGTTAAGGAATTAATGAAATATTAAAAATCAATTAATTTAAAATACTTTTTTACTTCAAAATTGGCCACTTATTGATAATTATAAATGAATGTCAAGGTAATGTATTGCAGCACATTATGAACATGCTGCTTATTATAGACAATCTTAGGAAACTGAAGATATTGCTGTGAATAGCAAGCACTGTTATGCTAAACCCTCCTTTGGTTCTTCCACATGTAAATCGTATCACATACAAATAATTTTAAGAGGTGAAAAAATCACAATGTAAAGCACTAGAGTATGGTCTGAGGGGGAAGGGAAATCATTGCAATTTTACTCTAAGCCATTTCCAACATTTAACCTTTCATGAAATTTTTGCAAAAAATATTCTTTGAATCTAGTTATAGTTATTATAAAAATAATTTGTTTAGATGGTAAAATTGAGGCTAGAACACTATTTTCCATTTTAATATTACAAAACCAACACTTTCAGATATCTTGTATTTTGACTAAAAAATCATCACTCACAAATTTGACAAAATAAACTCTTTTATAGAGAAATTTGAGATTCTAATTAAATTTTGACCAGTTCTCTAAGACAGTGATTCCCAAACTTAGGGCTGCAACCCAGTACTTGTTCACAGGACATGGGGCACTGGGTCGGCAGCCAGAGCTCCAGGGAGAGCTGGGGAGGGAGGAGCTCCCTGGCAGCCATGCAGGGAGGTCTGCATGGGGGGAGTTCGCTGGCAGCCACAGAGGAACTCTGCGGGAAGGGAATTCTCTGAAAGCCACTGGGAGCTCCCTAGCAGGTGCGCAGGGAACTCTGTAATGCAGGGGTGGACACTCCAAAAAGATATAATTTATTGGGCATAAACGATTTTTCCCAACTGGGTCACAAGAGAAAAAGTTTGAAAACCACTTTTCTCAGAAACAAAATTATGCAATATAGAATGAAATCTAAATTTAAAAATATGCTCAACTGATCTATTAAAAGGGAAGAAATAAGGGATTTCTATGTTCTATCATAGCCTATCGTTAAGGTTAAGGTTTTGTCATGGTTATTTCTGTTAAAAAATCATGGACAGGATGTGAGCAATCTGATATTCATTTATGCAGATGTTCTTCCCCCAAGTACACATTTCAGATGGTATTATCTGTATGATTTTACAAGTTACATTTTGCTTTACACATCCCTAAAATCCAACTCATTGATTTGTCTTAGTTCCCTAACTTATTTTTCTGTTTCTTCCTTCTCTCTCTTTTTTTTATACTAGTGTTCTAGGCATTGGTCCATGAAGGTATCTCCCTAGCTTGTCTTAATACACCAAACAAATGTATATTGATTTTTACAATTCTTCTATCTCTTATACCCAGTTCTTACTTCAACAAATGTAAGGTATTATGGGATACTTAGCATAAGTGAAAAGTATTATGGGATAGCCTATATTCATTTACTATATATTATTTGTACTTTAATTGGTGCTTAATGCAGAGAGAGAGAGAGAGAGAGATACTAGGGGATATATCATGCAAACGATACATGTTATTAATATGATATATTTATATGCTATAGCATATATTAGTCATGTTTATACATTAAAAAACATGAATTTCCCAAAGGAGAACTCAGTGAATATTTGATTATTAAGAATAAGGTTGGTCATAGAGGTCACAGATTCTATGACTTTTACAGACCTCTGTGACTTTTTCTGCTTTAACTTTCAGCCCTGGCTGGTGGCAGGACATAGGCTGTCAGCCCTGGGCAGGGCCACTGATGGGGGCGGGGGCAAGGCAAAGGGGCCAGTTATCCGAGGCTATGTCTAGGCTGCAGGCTTCTTTCGGAAGAAGCTTTTCCAGAAGAGATCTTCCAGAAAAACTTCTTCCGAAAGAGCAGCCACACTGCAAAAGCACATGGAAAAAGTGATCTGCTTTTTCGAAAGATAACATTCAGACTGAATGGACGCCATCTCGCATGTAAGTTGTGATTACTATGGACAGAGTGGCCACCAGGCTCTTTCCTCTTCTTTCGAAAGAACTCCCTCTTCCTCAGCCACACACACCTTTCCGAAAGAGCTTTCGGAAAAAGGCTTCTTCCTTGTAGAATGAGGATTACCAATGTCAGAAAAACCTGTCTGTTCTTTCAATTTTCTTGAAAGAATCACGGAAGAACGCGATCTCAGTGCGGATGTAATTGAAGGTTTTTTCAGAAAAACGGCTGTTTTTCTGAAAAAAACTCTGTAGTATAGACATACTCCCAGGCTATGTCTACACTGCAGGCTTTTGCTGGCAGAGTATGCTAATGTAGTGCTCATTAGCATTTTTCACACTGTCATTTACATATTATCTGCTGATGCTTTTTGCACAAGAATTTTTTGCGCAAAAACAAGCAGTGTAGATTGGTCCATTTTGCATAAAAAAACCCCTTTTGTGTGAGATCCTTATAGCTCCTTTTTAGAGTATCATGCTTGGCAGGATATGAATGTTTGGTGGGCTGGATCCAGTCCATAGTCCATATTTTGTCCCCCCTTCCATTAATGAAGAACAAACATTTGAAAGGAAGTGTAACAGATAAAGATCTAAAAGATCCAGTGGCAGGAAGCTGAAGCGAGACAAAAGCGAACTGCAGTGAAGGCAAAAAAGTTATCAGGAAATTAATTATTAGAATGATTTAGCAAGGGTTGTTCTGGATTCTTATCACTGATGTTTTTCTAAAAGCTATGCCTCAGCTCAACTCTTGGATTTGAAGCAGGAATTATTTCATATAAACCCTATTGCCTGAATTATGCAGGTCAGATGAGATCATGGTACTTTGGTTTATAATCTTAATAGTGTTGACATACTATAGTTCTGTAAGGCATCTGACTGGGTATTGCATGGCATTCTGATTTTTTTTAAATAGAAAGATATAAAATTAGCCTGGTGTACATTAAATTGATTAAAGCCTGTCTAATTAATAGGTCTCAAAATACAATTTTAAAAGAAGAATTATTATGCAATGGGTATGTTTCTATTGAGCTCCTGCAGGCCAGAGTGTTCTTGGCCTTATGTATTTAACATTTTTTATTAATGAGCTGGAAGAAAACATAAAATCACTACTGATAAAGTTTGCAGATGACACATAAATTGGGGAAGCGGTAAACAATGAAGAGGACAAGTTACTGATACAGATCACTTGGCAAGTGAACAACATTCATTTTATCATGGATAAATGCACACATCTAGGAACAAAGAACATAGGACAGGGCTACTCAACTCACGGCCCGTGGGCCACGTGCAGCCCATGGCCTGTTTGTTTGTGGCCCGTGGTGCAGTTTGGGTTTATGCGGGGCTCAACATGCAGCCCATGGGTGGGATCCTTTGAACATGGCCTCCACTGGGAACACACTCCACAATGATGAGTCAATATAATGGTCTTCTGTTGATATGCATTTTAGTAGTTAAATTCGTGGACTGTCATTGCTCAGTGTGACAGGCTGGCTACACCCCGCCCAGATGGAGCGAGGTTGCCCCGCACTCCCAGTGCTCTGGTTCCCATGTTACAAGGGGAGCCCGGCGCATGGCCCCCCTGCCTACGCAGCATGTTCCCACGCCGTGGCCCAGCTGAGCGGCAGCACTACTGGGGAGCGGGGAGGGGGAAGAACGTTCCTATGCAACGCTTGGAGGGAGGGCGCATGGGAACATCGGGGGTTGGGGAGAGACTTTAGGGTGATGGAAAGGCGGAAGCACGTCAAGGGGCAGGGGCACGGGCAGTGTGGGAGCAATGCGGCGGGTAGTACAAAGGGAGGAGAGGAACATGTGGGGGGGGCGAGGAGGTAGAGAGCATACGGGAGTGGAGGAACTAGCAAAGGAAACCTGAGCAAGGTCGGGGGGATAGGAAGCAGCCCAGGGCAGGCTCACTGTTTACAGCCAGCAGGCTGGTGAGTTTTGGCAGGAGCCCCACCAGCTGGACCAAACCGTGACGGTACTGGTCCTTAGGGCCCTGGGCTGGGACCTGTGAGAGAGGGCGGTCTGGGTTCCCCTATCCCTCACCCGGGAAATCCTCCCAAAGAGGCAGATAGAGTGGAACAACCATGTGGGCCAAGACGCCCTGGCAGTAATGGGGTTAGGATAACTGTACAAACTGCACGAGACTGAACAGACCATTGGTCACTATAATCTGATGGCCCCTTAGAAAAAGGGAGATCAATGTAGGGACCCCTTTACACTCAGTAAAAGTGCTGTCATATGGATGGAAATCAGGTAAATACTGCATTTTATTAATATCAACAGAACTGATTTAAATGGGGCTTGCGTGTTATGTAGTCATGCCTTAATCTTTGTATTCATGCCTGTCTGTGTGAAAGAAGCTATTTGCATATATTTGAATAGATAATTGCATGTATATACAACCACACTTAAGTTGAGGCCTTCAGCACATGCTGTGAGTAACATTGTGGCCCCCGGAGCTTTCAAAGTTGAGTAGCCCTGACATAGGTTATACGTATAGGTTGGAAGGACTCTGTCCTGGAAAGAGTTAATTTTGAAAGGGTAGTTTTGTTTTTAATTGGAAGAAAAAAATGTCACAAATATTGCCAGTAATTTTAGTTTTGAAGTCTAGATATGTAACTATAGAACACTAATATAATGAAATGCACGTATAACGCTTCCTTTCATAACTATGCATAGCATCACTGTGTCCATTATGTAAAACTGACCTGACTTTAAACATAAGAATATAAGAACGGCCATGCTGGGTCAGACCAAAGGTCCATCTAGCCCAGTATCCTGTCTGCCAACAATGGCCAATACCAGATGCCCCAGAGGGAGGGATCACAACAGGTATTCCTCACATGATCCCTCCCCTGTCACCCACCTCCAGAGAAACAGAGGCTAGGGATACTATTCCTAGCCATCCTGGATAATAGCCATTGATGGACCTAACCTCCATTAATCTATCTAGCTCTTTTGTGAACCCTGTTAAAGTTCTAGCCTCCTCCGCATCCTCTGGCAAGGAGTTCCACAGGTTGACTGTGCGCTGAGTGAAGAAAAACTTCCTTTTGTTTGTTTTAAACCTGCTGCCTATTAATTTCATTTGGTGACCCCCTAGTTCTTGTATTGTGGGAATAAGTAAACAACTTTTCCTTATTCGCTTTTTCCACACTGGTCATGATTTATAGACCTCTACCTTATCCCCCTTAGTCTCCACTTTTCTAAGCTGAAAAGTCCAAGTCTTTTTAATCTCTCTTCATATGGGACCCGTTCCAAACCCCTAATAGTTTTTGTTGCCCTTTTCTGAACCTTTTCCAATGCCAATATATCTTTTGTGAGATGAGATGATCACATCTGTATGCAGTATTCAAGATGTGGATGTACCATGGTTTTATATAGAGGCAATAAGGTATTTTCTGTCTTATTTTCTATCCCTTTTTTAATGACTCCTAACATTCTATTTGCTTTTTTGACTGCCACCGAACACTGAGTAGATGTTTTCAGAGAACTATCCACAATGACTCCAAGATCTCTCTCTTGAGTAGTTGTAGTCAAATGAGTCCCCATCATATTGTATATATAGTTGGGATTATATTTTCCAATGTGCATTACTTTACATTTCTCAACATTAAATTTCATTTGCTACAAAAAGAGAATACTGGTTGAGATTTAGATTTATTTTGCATAGAGGAAATGTTCCTGACTGTCTGCAAAGTTATTTTACTGTGAATTATGGTAACGATTACTGAAGATCATTATCACAATGTAGATATTCCATACGATATCTTGTTAAGGAATCTGACGGGGAAAACCCCTTATTTTCTAGCTTTGGACTGAAGTAAATTTCCTCTTCTTCATGTCATTAAGTAGAATAATAGACTTTGTGAGCAGACCTTATATAATATGTCTATTTGACATGGGAGATTGAAATTGCTAAAAGCAATTCATTTATATGTGTCATACTACATATATCTTGCTTGGAATAGAGGTTTTTTAGTGCTTTTATTAAGATTACCGTACACATAATATTATTTAATTAGCATTATATGTTGTTCTTTTAGGTGTTAATTTGTCAAGTGTACTATAAATGCAGAGCTATGTGAACATCCCCTCAGACTTATGAAAATGAGGTATTGCACTGCATCGCAGTAGAAAGCAATTAAAATACAATTTTCATGAGTTAAGTGAGGAAAATATCTTACAAAACTTGCAGGAAATTTGTTTTTTGATATGAAATGTCTTCAGTTTGTAGTGAAGTTACATCCCCTAAATCAGGTTAATTAGAGACATGCATGTGACATTACCCAAGGTACAATCTGGACAGATGGACAGCCATGTCCCCTCTATTATTCAGCCTGAGGTGCTTCTTAGAATGCTTCACTGTGAGAACAACCACTCCTGGTCTGCTCATACACTTGCAGATATTTCATGAGTGCTATAAGCCAGTCATTCATGAATTACATTGCAAAGCAATATCAGCAAGCTCCCAGCCCTAGACTTTCCCACAGAAATGTGTGTCTTGTACAACCCAGCACCCCTCTGAATGATACAAGCTTATATAAAGACCATCATTTGATTAATAAATATAACCTTATCTCAAATGCAGTTTCCCAATCACTTGAATCCAAAACCACACTGGGTTAGATAAAACAACATTATTACTACACGCAGATTTTAAGTGATTGTAAGTAGTTGGGCATAAAAGTCAGAATTGGTTACAAACAAATGAAAGGTTAAGCACAACTAATAACTAACTGAACAAGCTTAATTAATTAAAAGCAAATGTTTCCCCCACCACATGCCTTCTGGCTCTATTCCTTTCAGTCAGGACCTTTCCACCAGTTCACTGTTACTTCCTTGTCTTTCAGTTGTCACTGATGTTATGTACAGAGAGAAACAGAGGAGTATTTTGGAGTGCTTGTCCTCTTTTCTTAGAGTTCTCTTTTTCCTTTTTAAATCACCTCTAGATCCTGGTCAGGAGAAAGCAAGGCTGTGGGGTTGGGAATTTCCAACTGTTTCTTTGCAAAATGTAAATTTCTCCCTTGCACTCTTTTTCCTGCCAAAGAATAGGTGATTAACCAGATAATAATCCATGTGATTTTCTTGACCCCTGACTGAGGTGTCAGGGTGACTTTGGTCTCTGAGGAACTCTTTTGTACTTGCGTTTGCAAAGTTGGAATATGTCTCTGTCATATCCTGAGTTTCATACAGCCAAGGAGGTCAGAATCTAAAATGCATGGTCCATGATGCCTGTTTGAGATCTTTTTGACTTTCATGTTTCAGTAGACCTCAGAAATCTGCATATGCAAATGGTGTTTTATCCACTTGTCTTGTCAGGAAGATTCATAAAACTCCAGGAAATAATTGGTATTTATGGAACACAAAATACCATCTCTTTATAGCTTAATAAAGACTATTGTACCGTATTTTACTGTACTCCTGGCTAATCCTATTCTCAGATTAATCTCTATGGCTCCTGGTTTTTAAGATTTTTTCTAGGAAAGTGGCATATAAAAACCTCATTTTTGAGCAGATACCCCATGGAATATACTTTAAGCATCTGATAAGCTACCACATGTCCATAAATATTCCTTGGAGAAAATAACCAATCCAGAACACAATAACATCTTGCAGCCAAAGCAAACAGGCAAGGAAAGGTTTTCAAGGAATGATTCTTCCTGTAATTTTATATTGCTCTGCCTTTCCTAGATGAGGACAGATGCTATTAAGAATACCTAGGCATTCATTTTGTATTACCAGATACTGCCACCAGGAATCTGATCAGCCTGATCACATTGTCTTTAGTCTTTTCAATTCTTTATGCATACTCCAATGAGTCCTATCTGTTGGTCCCTTCTATTTCCTTTGACATCCCAGCATAAAAGTCAGCGGAGGAGTGAAGAGCATATGTTGAATTGCTATGTTAAAGAATTGCTTAAAGCTTGGGGCTGTTTGTTTGTTTGTTTGTTTGTGTGAGGTAGATAATGATGAGACAAAAGAAAGGCACCGCCTTAGGTAAAGCTCATAAAACAGTAGCAGCAACTTCTTTGTCCCTCTCCCCTGGATCATCTGAGCACTTAAAACTCTTATTTTACCTCTAATGTTTATGGTTTTATATAGAGGAGATCTCTGTTAAATAACATGAGGTCTGTCCTGAAGAGCTTATAATATAAAACATATAGCAAGCAGAAGACAGTACAGAACACGCAGCTCCTATATACTGATTATGGCTGGATTGCTTAACTGAAATAGGTTTAAACTAGTTTAATTGCTTTGCTAGATATAGCAATAGGGTAAATTTTTCAAAAGCACCTAAGTGAGTCAGGAGCCGGGCCCTATTTTCACAAATTGATGTAGGCCAATAGAAGTAGAGCTGTCTGCAACTCAAGATTTCCCTGGTCTCAATATTTTCACAATTGGTTTCTTTCCCTTTCAGGCTACGTCTACGTCTACCGGGTTTTTTCGGCAGAAGATATGCAAATCACGCTCTCATTTACATATCTTCTGCCAGTCCTTTTTGCGGAAGAGGTTTTGCTGCTAAAAAGCCCCGTGTAGAAGGGGCCATTTGTCAGGAAAAAAACCCTTTTTCGCAAGATCCCTTATTCCTCAAAAAATGAGATTTACAGGATCTTGCACAAAAGGGTTTTTTTCCAACAAATGGCCCCATCTACACGGGGCTTTTTAGCAGCAAAACCTCTTCTGCAAAAAGGATCTGCAGGAGATATGCAAATGAGAGAGCGATTTGCATATCTTCTGCCGAAAAAACCCGGCAGTGTAGATGTAGCCTCAGAAAGCACCAGATCCTGTTCAAATCCCTTTTCTCCCCTCAGTCAGAGGAGGGACTCAAGCTGGGGATATCTAATATTCCAAATGAGAACTCTAACGAGGCTAAACATTATGAGAGAAGTCAGCCTCCTCACTCTCACACGAACTCAATAGGCAAATTGGGCAGAAGAACAATTATCTTCTCCTGCTTTGTGCATCACACTGGGGCATAGGCATCTGGGTGGAGCAGCAATCTCCACCTGTCTAGAGACAGAAACATAGGCACATAGGGAACCTTTACTGCAAAAACGTTGGTGCTGAGTAAATCTCAGCACTTGCTATGTTTGGGTGCATCTACACAGCAGCATTATTTTGGAATAACTGATGTTATTTTGACGTAGCTGAAGTTGCATATCTTAATTCAGCTTTTGCCCTGCAATGTAGACATGTCCTTTGGTGGCACCTGAAAAGGTTTTGTGAAAACCACTGGTGCTTGCTTCTGGGGCATAGGTGCCAAAAATTGAAATTAGGCAGGTAAGTCCATTTAGGAATCTGGCCCACTGCTGATAAATTTGTGGATGACACAACAATTGGCAGTGTTGTAAATAGTGATAAGGACAGGGCAGTCATAAAGAGCCATTTGATCACTTTGTAAACTGAGTCCATTCAAAAAAGTGTGTTGTCATACAATTGAATGAGTTTTACAGCTAAGAACAAGTAAGGCAGGTCATATCTACAGACGAGGGTATTGCATTCTCAAAAGCAGAAACTCTAAAAAGGATTTTGGGATAACAGTGGACAAACAACTCTACATGAGCTCCTAGTGTGAAACTGTGGCAAAAACTCTAAAATAAACCTCAGATGTATACACAGGGGAGCAGAGAGACAATTATACTCTTCAGATGTATAGACAGGGGAGCAGAGAGGCAATTATACTTCTGCATGTGACATTGATATTGGAATACTGCATTGAGTTCTGGTGTTCACAATTAAAAAAAAAGACCTAACAAAATTAAAGATAATACCAGAATTGTCAGATGTGCAATTTTCATGTGTAACACTCGGTCAAAAAAGGCCCCAACCTGGAGCCCTGTCATACTATTAACCCTTAATTTCTGGTCCCACCCCGGCTCCTGCATCCCCAGACAGACCCTCACAATCCCCACACGCAAACTTTCTGCTGCAAACCTAGCACCCCCAACTTATCCTGAGCCCCTCATTTCTGTTCCCCACCTCATATACTGCATCCCCAGCCAGAGCCATCACCTCTTCCTGCCCTCCAAACCCCTTGGCTCCAGCCTGGAGCTCCCTCCTGCACCCTCTGGAGGAGAAGTTTTGGGAGGAGCAAATGAAGGGTCACAGTCAATGGCTCATCAGATTGTGTGATTATAAAGAATTCCAGGCCAAACTCTATAGCTAACATTTAGTAGACTATATTTACTACCATAGGCTGAAGTGTCATGGAGCTAGTGAATGTTCCAGTCCTTTACTGAATAAGAAACCAAACTGTAACTTCAGCAGCCTCCCATTTTCTTGCTCACTGCCTGTATATACTAGGCTTTTCATGTAGGTTTTTAGAGAGTATTTGAACAACTGTGGCTATTATTACGATACTTCTAAGATCTCAATAAATTATCAATACATTAAATGTTCCACTTCAAAAAAAAAGTAGCAAGACTAACTCCATGTAGCATCAGAACTGCATGATGTTTATAAATTAGAGTGGGCAAGGTTTTGAAGTTCCAGGAAAATCAACTGAACTGGACAATTACTTCACTAAGAACAAAAGAATAAAGCAGATTTTTGTGTTTGTGTTTTCATGTAACCATGAGGGAGTCAAACACGCAGCTTCCATATCTATTGTAAATGACTGAAGCTCTACTGTTATGGATCTTTAGATTTTATAGGCCTGTGTAACTTGACAAGAAGAAAGTCAGTGTTTAAAGTGATAGGAATACAAAATACCAAATGAATACAGAGCTCCTTGTCTTTCATCAAGGGCAACAAAATCTGGTTCAACCTTCTGGCTCATTTGAGATTAATAAAATCACTCTACACTTTGATGACAAACAGAATATATTTCTTTCTGCTGAGTTAGTATATATATTCATACCAAAATACGTGCCTACAGCCATTTTGAAATGTGCACTCAAAATCTCCTTTGGCTATGAAGCACCCTTTCCAAAGACATGCTTTTCAGTGTGATTTTAAAATTAAATTAGCACCTTACATATCATACTTGCATTACTGAAATTAGAAATTCAAGAGAGACCCAATTTATTTCATAATATGAAATTGCTGCCCACCCATATATTTTGTGCTCCTAGTTTTTTAAATGAATAATATATACTAATTACTGTCTGCTTATTATTTTAAGTGTTCAAAGTAACCTGAAGTTAACATTGTGTGTGCTAAGCAGCACTGATCCCAAATAGTAAAATGTGTGTCAGGAGGAGAGCTGAGCAAAACTTTAGACATTCAACATAAAAATGAAGAGATATCACTGGAGATATTTAAGAGTAGGTTAGACAGACACCTGTCAGGGATGATCTAAACCAGGGCTATTCAACTTTGGAAGCCCCGGGGGGTCACAATGATACTCACAGCACATGCTGAGGGCCGCAACTTAAGTGTGGTTGCATATACATGCAAATATATATGCAAAAATATGCAAATAGCTTCTTTCACACTGATGGGCATGAATACAAAGCACTTCCCACAATGCCCCAGCGCTCCTGGCACCTTATCCCTGGGGGGCTAGAAATGCCGACACCCTGTACCCGTCTGTTCCAGTCAACCCGTCGTCTTGCATCTTTCAATGCTCACCCATCCTGGGAGACACCTAGCCATTGTGGCGCGTGTTCCCAGTGGAGGTCATGTTCAAAGGATCCCACCTGTCATCCACGTGTTGAGCCCTGCGTAAACCCAGCCGCACTGCAGGCCACAAGCAAATGGGCCACATGCTGCCCATGGGCCGTGTGTTGAGTAGCCCTGATCTAGACAGTGCTTGGTCCTGCTGTGAGGGCAGGGAACTGGACTCGATGACCTCTTGAGATCCCTTCCAGTTCTAGTGTTCTGTGATTCTATGATTCTATTAATTCATTTCTGCCACTGAAAACTACCCAATTTTCAGCTTTTCAAATTGAAATTTTAATATCTTAGTATGTTTTTTGGTAATGCATCCCATCATCATAGCATCTTTCTAACACATAACACTTAGCGGTACCCCTTCACAATACAAGCCTGTTCAGTTCTCCCCATGCTTAAAAAAAAATCAACCCCCCCAACCTGTCTTTCTATTTTTCCCTTTTTCACCAAACTCACTCAATGTGCTGTGTATAACCATTACCTCTGTTTCTTCTCTAGTTATATTTCAGATCCTTTTGATTCTAGCTTCGGTCAACTGCACGTCACACTCACCAAGGTCTGATAACCTTTGTCTTACCAGTTTTCAAGGATCTTTACTCTGGTCTTTTTGCTACTTTATCTCCCGAATGCACTGTATGTTGCTATTGACACCTTAGCCATTAGAAATAATGACACAACTGATTTGCCACACTTATCATGTCTATTATTCATAATCAATCATAATTTTTCCCAATATGCCTCTTGGTAACTAGAAATGAGCCTAAACAATTCACAGATGTGAACACCCAGAAGCCAGTAAACTAAATATTCACACAGAGAAGTATTTATAGGGTGCGGATAATATGTACAATTATTTTAAGTGGCAATATCGTTGAGTCTACTGTTCTAGAAAAAACAATATTAATCTTAAAATTTAATTTTACATAACATTCACAAAAAAGTTGTACATTTTTATTGTGTACCTGCTAAACAGTGGAAAACATTGCATGTTTATAAATTCTGTGAAAGGGTACTACACCATTTACTGATTAATTATTTTGTAAAATGTCCTTCTTATGAAATTATAGCACCCAAAGGCTGCAGATTTTTATCCTTAATATTATATGTATACTTTTAGCCTCACATTGAAGTTTTGGCTTAAAGGAACCAAATGATTAATAAAATGTTAATTCAGTTTTTTTATCAGCAGTTTAAATGTGGGATGTTATACAATGCATTAATGTCAATGGCATTTCTAGTTAATTATAAATTTGATGATAATGAGCAGGGACCCTGTGAGAATTTTAACTAGGTACCTTTGTTACACTGTTGAATAACTACAGAATTAATATTTTATATCACTGTTATTTGAAGATCATTCCTGTCATAGCTAGTAATTGTTATAGGTGGAAGTCTTTAATATTATTGTTGAAGGGTGATATATGTGATATCTGTAACTATAAAGAAGTTATCTGTGTAAAACCAACTTTTATATTTTATTTTATGATTTAATTATTAAAACCGATACACCAGCCAGAATTTTCAATCATGTTTCTAAAGTTCTAGAGCCTTACCGGCAGGACTGGTAATACCTATTATAAAGCTTGCTAGACAATTCCCATTACAAGAATCTGTTTTCAATTGCCTATAATATTGCTGTTTAGGCTGAAATTTTCCACATGGGATGTCTGATTCATGCTCATTTTGGTATTTTTCTGTAAAATTTCAGCCAAAATGGTTTAACCCATCTTTAGCAATGAGATCAGGGGAATATACCTTCTTCTGGTGACTTTTTCTTTGAGAAGTTCTAGAGCCCCCATAGTTTAGATCAGGGATTTGAATTTTGTCAAGGGGCTGTTCCAAGGCTATACATCTTTTACTCCCTGCCCCCCTTATTAAGGATATGTATATATTTAGACACAGGGTTCATTTACCATTGTGCTGTAATTTGTGGCTGGCTCTGGGTATTAGCTACACTCAGGTCTGATGCTCCCCTTTCCGATGGATTGTTCAGACCATATTCCTCCCCAATCACAGTGCTCCCTTTTTGTGGCTCAGCTCTCCAGCCAGATCTCTAAATAGTCCTTCCTTTTCACTTTATCATAATCCCCTGGGACAAACAGGTGCATTTAAATACAGGAAGTGGTGCAAGTAGAATCCATTTCTGACTGGTATGAGGGGCACCAACTAATAGGGGTAATGTGACCTCCCAACCTGACCTTCCATGAGACAACTCCTCATCCCACCCTCAGCCCTGGCCCTTTCCCATTATCCAGCCCATGTTACCTGGAGAGCTGGCAGCTCTTACAGCATGGATGTACTGTCCCAGCCCTTCTATGCAGCTGCATATCTCTGATGTCTGTACAGCAGCCCTGTCGGAGAACAGTGCTGGGCAGGCGGGACTAGGGATGGTACCTACACTCTGGGGGAGCGGCTACCATTCTGCTCCCTTTCTCAATGTATTTCCCAGGAAAGCCTTGAACCACAGAGCTCTCCCAGAACTGAAGCAGAGGAAAAAAGCAGAATGTGGGTCCCCTGGGCAGCTCCATACCAGCAGATCTCCCAGCACAGCTGTACTGCTCCCAGCCCTGTCCTCTGACAAGGCTGTAGTACAGAGGGAGGAGAAGCAACTGCCTGGAAGCGATGAAGGTGGCACAGCTATGTTGGAGGATCTGCTGGCATGGGGTCACTTAGTGGCCCCACATTCTCCTCCTGTGTCTTTCTGGTATGCCATACCATCTAAAAATATTTTGCTGGTAGAGAGCAGACCACTCTGCTTGCACTGTCGAATACAGGCATATACCATCATGCATCTAGGGAAGAAGAAATGCAGGTAATTCTTACAGAATGGGAAACTGTATCAAGGAAAGCTGTAAATGAAAAGAATTTAGGAGTTGTAGGGGAGAAGCTAGTCACCATGAGCTCCCAAAATGATGCTCTGGCAAAAAGGGCTAATGTAATGCTTGGATGTATAAACAGGGTCATAGAGAACAGCAGTAGGAAGCTGCTATTACATCTGTATTCTGCATGGATGAAACCACTATTGTGGTGTCCACAACCTTCATTTCAGTACTTCACTATCCTTATTGTTAGAATTTTTTTCCTAATGTCCAATATAAATCTCCCTTGCTGCAAATTAATTCAATTGCTTCTTGTCCTACTTTGAGGATGTAGAAAACAATTGATCTACACAATTCATTGCAGAACGATACTAGCCTTTTTTTGCAACATTATCGTATTGTTGGCTCATATTTAATTTATGATCCACTATAACACCCAGTCCTTTTCAGAAATACTACTGCTTAGCTATGCAATCTCTATTTTTTTAGGTATGCATTTGATATTTCTTTTCCTACTTATAGTACTTTGTACTTACCTTTACTGAACTTTGTTTTGATGATTTCACACATATTCTTCCATTTATCAAGGTCCTTTTAGGTTTTGTCTACACTACAGGCTTTTTGTACAAGAAGCTTTAGGTCCTCACCAAATACAAAGGATAACCTGGCCCTACAGCTTCAAGAATTATTTAAAATCTTAGGTGAGCTATCAATTAATAGGGTATCTTTGTGTTGGATAGGATAGTTAGGGCAGATGAAATCCAGCTGTTGAGGATACCAAACCTATACTAACCTTTCACTGGAACACTGAGTATTAAGTACATAAGTTTGTAATATGCGTTGTTGGTGCAGCCATATTGAGAGAGACAAAATGAGTGAAGTAACTGTTTTTATTTGGCCAACTTTTGTGGTGAGAGAAACTAGTTTTGAGTTTGATAATAAAAGTTGTACAAGCACTTTCTACTGACATTCACAGCCTTAAAAAGCCTGACCGTGGTTTTGATAACAAGGCAAATGAGATTTTTTTTCTTTTGGCATGTGCAAGCCTATTGCCCCAGAGTATGCATGGTAATGATTTCATTCTTGGGTAGCAGGAATGGTAAAAGGAGGAGCAGCAGCAGGGGGCAGACTGGATTCCATAGGAGCACATCTGATTTAGAAAACCATGATGAGAACATATTACATTGAAAGAGCCAGAAAAGGCAACCTGTAAAGGAAGGCTTAGGAGATTTAAAAAATTCTTTCCTTTCCTTTGCGAGGTTCAATGAATTTTATATGCAGAAGTTAGAAATTAATTGATACTTTGTTTGTCCGATAACATAAAACAAACTTTCATTTTTTCTTAAAGGAACAAATACTACTGAAGTGTTTCATTCATTATTATTAGTAGTACATTGACTAGCGAATGTGACTTCTATTTCATCTTTGCGAAAGAAAAACAAATGTGTCAGATATCCATTTATCCCAAAGAAAACCACTTCACCAAGTTTTAGGCTTCCAGACCTACAAATAATGCTGCCTATGCAAGTACACGAGCTAATACATTATGTGTAAATACAGCTTTTTGTACCTCAAACAAATTTCCTACCATCTCCAGCTGGTAGACCCTATCAGACCTCTCAAAATTAAATAGGGTTTTACTTGGTTAGTACTATAATAGGGGAAATCTGTGAGAATTCCAAAGTGTTTCAAAAATGTTGTTAATAATAGAGGATTTTGTATTCTTTCCTCCAGTTTAGCACCAGTTCCAGTATTCCTGTAGGTAGGATGTTAGCAGACACTGACCCTGGATGTATCAGTTTTCAGTTAAGTAAAATAAGGCCATGAAGATAGCTGGGTGAATAACAGATTTTTCAGATTGCTAGCCAACATGAAAAACTGAAAAAAAAAATAATTTCAGGTTTCAGGTTGAATGAAACATTTGACTCAATTCAAAACAAACCAAGGTTTCACTGGATTTTCAGCTTTTCTTGTTTTGCTCTCTAAGGGTGCAGCTACACTGCAGGGCTTCAACTCGAAATAAGCTACACAAATTGAGCTACATCAATTGCATATCTTATTTTGAAATAGCTTATTTTGAGATAGGGAGTGTCTACTCAGTACTTACTTTGAAATAGAGCACTCTTCCTCCGACTTCCCTTACTCTTCATACAATGAGGGTTACAGGAGTCAGAGTAAGAAGTCCTCCAGCTTGACAGTATTTTCACACTGTATCGAAATAACTGCCTGCTGTGTAGATGCGGACTAAGTTATTTTGCAATAGTGCCAGTTATTTTGAGATAATGTTGCAGTGTAGATGTACCCTAAGTTTTTAAACGTTTAAGGGAAAAAATCAAAACAAAAAGTAATTTAAAATAGAAAAATAAAAATGTTTTATTTTGAAAATATCAAATTGATAAATTTTTAAAATTGTATACGACTTTTATTATTAAAACTATTTGCCAAACAAAATTCACAATAGTTTTCAGTGTCATAAAATTTGCATTTTTTCCTGAAGAAATGTTTTGATTGATAAATTTTGCCCAGCTCTAGTGATGATACACTTATGAACCCATTTGTAAGAGAACCATTAATTCCAGTGTAGTGACAAGTTCCACTTGAGTTGATTACATTTTGGCTGCCTGAAGTTTCAGTTGGATATGGAAAATTTAGAGACTGGAAGTTAAAACAACTTTGGTCTCTTACAATGATATTCACCTTGTTATTGGTCAGGATTGTTCACATTATCTCTAACCCACATATGGCCCAGAGGGGGCTGCATGGTGACAGTTTTGAGATGGTCTCCTATTACTTTGTGCACTGCAGAAAGGGGTATAATAGAATTTGGACTGCAGGATGCATGATTACATGGACCTATTGACCCTAATACCCTGAGAAAGTGGCATGGAAGTTCTATGGCCAGCACGAGATGCCAAAGGGTTTGAAGAGAAGGAAACACAGCAAGAGGGATTAAGTAGGCAATTGTTGGCATGAAACAAAGAGAGAGCTCTCATTATATCAGACTGAAGAGGCACTGCATGCATTTCAGCAGAGAATAAGGCTCTTACTTTTGAAAATTAATCATTTCCCTTAATACAGTGCTTTACAAAGTGTTAATCCCATCCCAAATTAACAATTTGCTAATATTGGTATTATAAACTAACAATTACATGTATTGTCTTAATAAGAGTATTTAGACATGAATTTGTGTGAGTGAACATAAGACATTGTGTTAATTAGCTTCATTAAGGAATTACCACTTTAGCTCTGTTAATTAGTTTGCCTAATTGGGATAGAGAATAAGTATTGTTGTTGCAGCAGCACAATTCACAAAGCTCGCGTTAAGATCATTTTGAGGGCTTTTTCTTTCCTAGAGTGTTTGGATTTTTAGGCAGTTCATCCTGTGGTATAAAAGATGAATTTGAAATTTATCTGATACAAAGATTTTCATATAAAAACATAAAAAAACAATTGGTAAAGGAATTTAAAAATTAAGTATTTTAATATCTGTAATATTATCTTTGAAACAATTTTCAAGATTGATTAAATGGATAAACTGATTTTGGCATTTGAAATAAAACTTGATCAAGGAATATTACAAAAATGGCTGAGAGGAAAA
This sequence comes from Rafetus swinhoei, assembly GCA_019425775.1. NCBI lineage: Eukaryota > Metazoa > Chordata > Testudines > Trionychidae > Rafetus > Rafetus swinhoei. The sequence continues at coordinate 29,145,629 of CM033424.1, read as the reverse complement.
TACTAATTTTCATTCTGTATTTTAGAATTTGAACAGACAACTCCCATCCTAAGTATTCTTTTGCGTGGCCGTAATAATGTATCAAAAAATGATCTGATGACTAAAGGTCTTCTGAGAGTATATACTGTCATAAAGCACAGTAATAGTTCCAAAATAAATATTATAATGTTTCATTTTAAATGTCTGTTCTTTTCCGATGTCTCTATAGTACACCATCTACAGTACATATTGAAGCAATAACAGGACACAACAATGCATTTCAAACACTGCAATAGAGAATGAAATAGATTGAAATAAGTCATGACTTTCTAAAAACTGGCAAGTGATGTTCCCCTCTGCTTGTCTGCCTATCTATTTGGTTTCTTGACTATTAATTCCTTATATTATATTAACTTTTCCTTTTCAGCTTTCCATGTTTGAAAAGAATACTGTTTTCTAAAATATAATATTAACTATATTTCAGTGTATGTCTTTTTATTTCATTCATATGCATTTTATGAATGTTAAGAATTTGAAATTTGAGTGATATGATTAGTCACTTGAATTGCATGATACATTTCTGCTCATGGACACAAAACTCTTAGTATTTATACTGGATATTAGATATGAATGGAGAATTATATCCTGCAAACATTTTCCAAAACTCAATCAAACACTCTTTTTAACAATTCTAAAACCTAATATACTTGGTGAATCTATGCCAAGTTCAAGTGAGTTCACTTATTTTTTAAAAAGAGTGACTATTTAGATTATTTTTCCCAGCTAAGCATCTTTCATTCCAAAGTAAATAGTGCATCACAAGCTACAGACATACAGCAATATGTAAAATCTTTCTCAAGATAATCCATACAAAGCATGCTGCAGAACAGGGTATCATTGGATATGAAAACAATCTAGCAAACACCACTGAAATACCTACAAGAAAGGAAATAGAAGGAAAGACAATATTGAAGATTATATTCATTCACTTGTAGTTGCAAAATACTGAAGTGGCTCCTGAGTTTTTTTAATTGAGTTGTTTCTGATTAAAATGTTTGTTAATTAGTTACTTTTCACTTCATTTTCCTTAGACTATATTTGGGAAAGCATTTGCAAGCCAGATTGTTCACCATAAGGGCATGCCTACACTAGGAAATTATTTTGAAATAACTCCTGAAATAATTATTTTGAAATAGCGTGTCCACGCTATAGGGAAGCCTCAAAATTAGTCTGAGGAAGGCTCCCTTAATGTGGAAGTGCTACCTTGATTTAGAGCCCCCAGAAGCACTGGGGAGTAATTATTTTGAATGACTTTTGGGAGTAGTTATTTCAAAATAGCAGTAGTGGAGAGTCCACACAATCGCTATTTCAAAATAACTATTTCAAAATAAGCATTATTCCTCATGGAAAGTAGGAGTGCAGATTTTGAAATAACCAGCCTGTTAGTAGTTGAAATAATGGGGTTAGTAGTGTGGACACTCGGCTTATTATTTCAAAATAAGGGGTGTTATTTCGAAATAACTGCCTAGTGTAGACCAGAGCTAATATAAGACATAAGGCTGCCAGAAGAAGGAGTACGTCAAATAGAAAGCAGCTAATGGGATTATGATATCTAGTGGATTGATCCTGTCTTATTTCATCTAGCATGTCAAAAAGAATGGTCACGGTACAAGAAGTGAAACCAGAGACTTCATCTTTTATCTGAGATGTAAATCAGAATGGGGTTGATTAGGAAGCAGAAGTTAGTTTAGACTAGGGACCATGTGAAAGAATGGGATCCAGAGAGATGTTGTAAAAAGAAGACAGTGGAACAGCCTGTGCCCAAGCACAGTGAGTGTCTGGGAAGAATAGAAAGGTCTAGGCCCAAGGCAAGCTGGATGGACACATTTGATGTCAATGTGCCAATGGGATGGTGACAACCAGCACGATAACTCAGGGCACTGCTCCTCACAGGACTAGTCAACTGAGAAGTGCTGATATTCCTGCATTTACTTTGGGACCACCAGCGGGATATTGACACACACAACTCTGGGAGGATGTTCTGTTCTTTGTGAAACTAACTAAAATGTTACTATTACACACATCCAGATACTGTATCAAACTCTTGCATCTCACCTGTAAAAAGAAAAAAAAAAGATTCAATGTGATGATGACAAAAATGAACTCATGAAACCAATGTCACATAAAGAGGTTGTTTTGCTTGTCCAAAACATTGTTTTTCAACTGCAGTTCTCTCTTTAGACCCACTCTGGAGCTCTGATTGGCTTTACAAGTTTCTAGTGGAAAAGCAAAACCCTGAGAAGCTGCCTGAACAGCTCAGCATGCACTCTTCTGCTGGGTACTCTGTCTGGGATACCTACACCAGAGTTCCCATTCCCTGTCAGAAACAGAAGAACCAAGGTTATCACTTCCAATGACTCTGAGAGGAAGAAGAGGAGGCAGGGCGGGGGAGGAGGGTGGAGACAAAAGTAAATGGCATCAACAAAAAATATTCAGCTTGGCTGTGCTAGCTTGAGCTGTAACTAACTCAAAGTCCTGGTGCTGCATTTATTTTAGTCAGTAGGCAGTTTGGTTTGCCAAATGTTAGCTTAGTGGCCTATTTTACAGTGTAAGGATTAGTGTCTTAGTACAATTAGGAAGGATTGTTGTAGTAATGGGAATTAAGGCAAATCACAATTTTTTAACCAGACGGAGTATTAGGGAATATATCTGCTTATGGCAGTTCTTAAGGTTCTATCATTAGAGGTGTTCAGAAACAGAATGAATATATTTCTAGAAGGATTAGTGTAGTCATGGAAAATCCTCTGTTTTGGCAGGGGCTTGGATTAGATCTGAGAAGTCCTCATGTAAAACTAGTTAATTGTGATTCCATGTAACTGTCAGGAGGGTAGAGCTGGAATGGAATACAGGATTTTGCTATTGAAGAGGCAAGGAGTTTGGGATTATACAAGGAATGCAAAGAAGGACCGGGCATTTGGACAAGAACTCTGAGACAAAGCAATCTGGATAGAGGAGGGCAGTGTTTTGGAGCTGAGACAAGTTTGAGAAGCAATGAGGGTTGATACATGTGAAAAAACAGCATTCCTTCTTCTTGTGTTAGAAGCAGGCAGTTAAAAGGGGGGGAAAAAAACCAACATCTTGTGCTCAGTGCCAAGTTACTATGCCGACACAAGCTGTCTGACTCCCAGGACATTGTAAGCATTAAACTAGGCCAGATGCACCTGAAAAAACAACAAAATGTTTTTTCCTTCTTCCACTCCCAATTCACAATTTAGCCCTTCCAAAGATTTAAAAGAAAATGTTTCTAGTATCCACTGTTTGAGGATTCTGAACCATCAACAAAAAATTAAAGAAATAGACTTTTGTAAGTCATAGCAAACTACACTCACAGGAACACCAGGCTCATAGCAAATTAATGCTGGGTTTCCTGAATAGATTCTACATTGCAAAAATGGTGCAACTGATCAGATGTGCCGTTTGAGAATCACTGTGCTGAACTCTGTGCCAAATCGGATGCTACAATGTGGTCCAAAACTAGGCAAGCCTTCCCATGTTATATCAAACTAACCATAGAAAAAAAAAGAATAGGATCTGCTGAAATGCCTCCAGGAGATTAAAAAAAAAAATCCTTTATCCCTTTATAAGGAATATCAAAGGGTTTTTTTTTGTTTTGTTTTTTTTTGGTTTTTAAGTAATCTAGACAAAAGCCAAGGAAAAAAATAGGGTAATACCAGATCCAGGTAGTGGAGACAGTGTTAAGTTGTGAAACATGGGAACCACTCAGGGAATCATTCAGAAATCTTGAAACCTTGAATGTCTCTGTAACATTTATTATACGTATATCACCAAGCTAGCTATTGACAAAAACTTCCTTTTTCAAGGCTGGAGCTAAAAGGATTTTTATTCATTGTAGGGGAAATGATAGAAAGGGGAGAGGTGAATGATGTGGCAACTTGGAAATTGATAGGGGAAAATCCATATTTGTCCCATTGAAAGATAAATAGGGGAAATTCCTTCCTAATAGGTACATCTCAAAGGTGCACTTGAACACCATTAGAGCAGCAGAAATAACCTTAATATTAAAGCCAGTTTGCTCACTTGCAGTGAGCATCGCTATCATACTTTTTAAAAAGTTCATATGTATAATAGGAAAGAAAAATGCTTATGTAAGAGTCTCTAGTTATTGTATGTTGATATTGTGCCTTTGAGCAACTGGTACTAATACTACCTATGTTGATAAAGGTAAAAACAACACAACTACCAGTATGGTACAGGTTGGACCTCCCTCTTCTGGCAACCTGAGGACCTGACCAGTCCTGAAGAAGGGAGTTTTCTGCACCATGGGAAGTTGGCCCCTTTGCCAGTCTCCCCTGTCCCATTGGGCTCTAGCTCCTTGGCCAGCCTCAGGGTTCTCCACTGCCCCAAGGCTGCCAGACTTTGCAGCCCTAGGGCTGCTGGGGCTATGCTGCTCCAGGGCCACTGGGGGTATGTCTACACTACAGAGTTTTATCGGGAAAATGGCAGTTTTTTCCAAAAAAACTTCAATTACGTCTGCACTGCTATCGCGTTCTTTTGAAAGAAAATTGAAAGAACAGAGAGGTTTTTCTGACACTGGTAAACCTCTTTTTATGAGGAAGAAGCCTTATTCCAAAAGATCTCTTTCGGAAAAAGGTGTGTGTGGACGGGGAAGAGGGAGTTCTTTTGAAAGAACAGGAAAGAGGAGAAAGCACAGGTGCCCTGGTGGCCATTCCGCCCATAGTAATCACAGCTTACATGTGAGAGAACGTCCATTCAGTGTGGACTCTTTCAAAAAAGCAGATCGCTTTTTCGATGCGCTTTGGCAGTATGGACGCTCTCTTTCGGAAGAAGTTTTTCCAGAAGATCGCTTCCAGAAAAACTTCTTCTGAAAAAGCCTGAAGTTTAGATGTAGCCTGTGGCTCCACTGCTCTGGTGTCATCAGGGCTTCAGTGCCCCCGCCCCACCAAGGCTCCACAGCAATAGAGTTGTTGGGCTCTGGTGCCCCGGGGGTGCCGGGGCTCTGCTGCTCTGAAGTCACTGGGCCTGCACAGCCCTTGGGCCATCAGAGTTCAGCTGCTCTGAGGCCACTGGAACTCCATGGTCAGCCACAGGCTATCAGGGCTCTTCTTCCCTGGGCTGCTGGAGCTCTGTGGCCAGCCCAAGGGCCACTGGCCCCCACAGTCCCCAAGCTGCCCCAGTGCTCTAGGACTCTACGGGGCTCTCTGATCTAGGGGCTCTTTGATCCAGCAACATCCATGGTCCAATAGGATGTTGCCAGACCAAAGTCCCAGACCAGAGAGATTCAACCTGCATTCCATTGTAACACAAAGATTGTGCTCTTCATTGTGTATGAATTTTGTGTATGCTTACTGATCAGAGGTCTTATAGGAAAACTCTGAAGACTGACCAGTTAAAAATAATATGAACAGTAATTCTAATAAGTAAAGTTCTTTTTAAAGTTGACAAAAGTAAGGAGAACATTGAATGTGCAATTAAATTCTCATTGGACAGAATGATCTGCAGTCCGAGTCTGTCCCTAGATGCCAATTAGATACTGCAAATTTTTCTTTACTTTAGCAATGTTTCCTCCAAACCACGTTTGGAACAGAGCTCATTTTCATCTGTTCATTTCTCCTTTGTTGTATGACAGTGAAGAGAAGTGTGGCCTGTATCCCTTTGTGTGAGAGAACAAACAAAGGAACGTGAAGGGAATATATTTGAGTGCAGGCATGGGTGATAGTTGTAATGGACTCCACTCCCCATGCTTTGTGAAATGGATTTACAGACACAAATATGCATAATTCAAAGATGCTTGGGAAAAATTGTCTCGTAACCTATCAATCTTCATATCATAATCCTCTGGGTCTGTATTTGGGTGCACATATTATCCTTGTGTGTAATGTTACATATATGGAGCATAGAATGCTTTATTGTTTTAAATGTGCAAATGAAAGCAGTTAAGGGTGTTTCCAATGCTGGAATGCCTCGATGTCTGGGCAATCATATGTAAAAACCCTCTTTTGTCCTATAAGTCTTAGCAGTGGTTGGTCTTAGAAAGTCACATGACATCCCTAAATGGTAGGGACTGGCCAGGTAACTTCCCTGTGTAAAAGGGAATCCATAAAACAATGGGAAGCTTACCAGGGTCTCTGCTTTTGACTGGCAGGCCACTCCCAAGAAAGTGAACCAGAGACCCCAGGGAGAGGAGATTTCCCTGATTCTGAAGGCTTGGCTGGAAAAAGAACAGTTTTAGGGTGAGTTCGTAATAAGTTTGTACTGAGATTTTAGTGTAGAATTAGCTAAGCGTTTTATGTTATTTTAAGTTTGTAATCTACTTTGCTCTGCTTGTTCTCGCTTATAACCATTTAAATCCTACTGCTTGTCTTAATAAAAATCACTTTTATTTAGTATCAAGCCAAGTGTAAATAATTGTTACCTGGGGAAGCAATCAGTGTGTACATCCTCCTTTCATTGTCAAAGTGGGCTTACCTAAATAATTTGTTTCGGGTTTTGATCCCATTTATGGAGTGGTATCCCAGGAAGGTGGGCCCAAAACTGCATTTTCCTTTGACCTGAAGGATTTCAGTGTCTGTACTACTTCTTGGGGGAAGGGGCAGCAGTGATCTCAGCTCTGTGCCTTCGCTGGGGGTTACCAGGGAGCTGGCCCAGCAGGACATGGTAGCGAGAAGCCCCAGAGAACAGAAAGGTAAGTGTCAGTGGTCTTGTCAGCATCCCAGGAAGCCCCACCAAAGGATCTTCTGTGACCTCACCCCATCACAATGGTAACTTAAATTTCACCAGCATAGGATTGAACCCAATGTAATCAAGATGTGAACATTCTTTTTGTTCCATTCAGTTTAAAATGCTCTTACAATTAAATACCTGTGAGAACACATGGAACCTTGTTTAGGCCAATGACAATGCAAATTCCACATTTTGAGGATCCCTGACTCTTTCCAGTTTTCCTGCTTTGTGTTAACTTACAGTTAAATCTCTTGACTTGGAGGCCTGATCTCCTATCAAATGAGAAAGTATTACATGTGAAGATGCAAAATGGATAAATGATGTATTCACTGAAAAATCAGTTCTGGTCAATGAAAACTGCTCATGGATTTGACACAAATTTGACAAATATTATCAGCCAAAAATACGCAACCTACATTAATGAGGGGATTTAGGCACCATTCACAAAAAGGTTAGAAAAGGAGCCACAGCTGCTCTTGATACTCTCTAGCACAGGGGTTCTTAACCAGTGAGGTGCGCCTCCCCAGAGGAGGTGTGAGGTGCCTCCCAGAAAATTTATCGCAATTGCCTTCTCACTGGATAAAATTCTAAAGTTTAGATTTCTTCATAATTAATATTATGAATTAAAATTATAAACATTAATTTCTTATTAACTTCTAGAGATTGGCACACTACAATAGCAGTGCGAATCAATCAGACCTATGTGACGATACACTACAATAACAGTACGCGAGCATTGCTGACTTTCATCTTCAAATATTACATAAATTTGTTAGGAAAAGGTTCAAAGTAAAAAGCTCATATTATTCATTTAGGCATTGTAACAGGGTTCACTCACCCCACAGCGCCACCAGCCGTCAGACTTGGGAATTAGCTCGGACGGCTGCATCCAGCATCCAGCTGGTTTGCCAGGTCCCAGGGTTCAGGCAGGCCTCGGGGTTCGAGGCGGGCCTTCATCTCAGGCCGGTCCTCCGAATCGCCAGGCACCAGTAGAGCCTTGGGTTCCTCTAGGTCAGAGGGTAGCCCTGCTGGCTGTCTTGGCCAGGCCTCGGCGGCCCAGGCAGGGAAGCCTTTGCTGTCTCCCTCAGAGGCTGGGCCCCGACTGAGCTCCCTGACAGAGTTCTTATAGTCCTAGCCATGCCCCTTAGCTTCCTGTCAGGTGAGGAGGCGGGGCTAGGCTGTGCACAAAATGGCTCCCAGGGGGATGTGAACATGAAGTTCACTTTCAAGGGGGAGGTGTGAAGGTAAAAAGGTTAAGAACCCCTGCTCTAGCAAGTATATTTACTTTGATGCGGGAGATACGAGTTCAAGCCCCCATTGTGCTTGACTCAGAGCATGGATTTCAGTATGGCTCTCCCACATCTGGGTAATTACTAGGGGTGTCAACTAATTGCAGCTAAGTCACACGATTAACTCAGAAATTAATTGCAGTATTAATCACATTTTTAAACAATGGAAAATTGACAACTGAAATGTATAAAATATTTATGGATGTTTTCCTACATTTTCAAATATATTGATTTCAGTTACAACACAGAATATCAAGTGTGAAGTGCTCACTTTATATTATTTTATTATAAATATTTGCACTGTAAAACCAATAAGAAAAAGAAATACATTTGTGGAAGATGATACTGCCAGCTTTTTATTTATAGTGTTTCCTGAAAGTGAGAACCCATATTTGTATAGCACTTTTGTAGCTGGCAATGGAAGATATTTACGTGCCAGATACACTAAAAAAATTATGCCTATTCATGCTTTAACCACCATTCCAGAGGACATGCTTCCATGCTGATGATAGCTTGTTAAAAATAATACATTAATTAAATTTGTGACTGAATTCTTTGGTAAGGAATTGTATGTCTGCTCTGTTTTATCAGCATTCTTCCATATATTTCATCTGATAGCAGTCTCAGATGATGACCAAGAACATGTCTGTTTTAAGAACATTTTTATTACAGATTTCACAAAACTAAAAGGAGACACCAATAGGAGATTTCTAAAGACAGTTGAAGCACTCAAGGTTTGAGTCTTCAACATGTCTTCCAAAATCCAAGAGGGATGAGATGCGGAGCATGCTTTCAGAAATTTGAAAAGAGCCACACTCCAATAGAGACTCTGAACATGCATCAGTCTGTACTGCTTTGGATTGTTATCAAGTAGAATCAGTCATCAAATGGACACATGGGCTGTGTCTAGACTGGCATGATTTTGCGGAAATACTTTTAACGGAAAAGTTTTTCCGTTAAAAGTATTTCCGCAAAAGAGCATCTAGATTGGCACGGACGCTTTTGCACAAAAGCACTTTTTTGCGGAAAAGCGTCCGTGCCAATCTAGACGTGGTTTTGAAGAAAGCCCCGATCGCCATTTTAGCCATCGGGGCTTTTTTGTGCAAAACAGTCCTGAGCTGTCTACACTGGCCCTCTTGCGCAAATACATTTGCGCAAAAGGACTTTTGCCCGAACAGGAGCATCGAAGTATTTGCGCAAGAAGCACTGATTTCTTACATTAGAACGTCAGTGCTTTTTAAGAAATTCAAGCGGCCAGTGTAGACAGCTGGCAAGTTTTTGCGCAAAAGCAGCCGCTTTTGCGCAAAAACTTGCCAGTCTAGACACAGCCATGTAGTCTGGTTGAAATGGAATGGTGGTTGAACCATGTAGGGACATCTGGCACTTAAGAATCTCATGACACTAGCTACAACAGTGCTATGCAAATACTTGCTCTCATTTTCAGGTAACATTTTTTAAAAAAGAAGCAGGCTGCATTATCTCCTGCAAATGTAAACAAACATGTTTGAGCAATTGGTTGAACAAAAGGTAGGACTGAGTAGACTTGTAGGCTCCAAAGTTTTACACTGTTTTGTTTTTAAGTGCAGTTACTTTTGTACATAATTTTACATTTACTAGTTCATCTTTCATAATAAAAGATTGCAACTACTTGTAACAGGTAAACTGAACAATTCTATTTTTTGTCCTGCTGAGCCAGATGCTCTATTCTCCCCCAGCTAAAGGCACAGTGTTGGGGTAATAGTCCCCCAGCAGATCAACATAGCTCAGCTCTGGGAAGGCTCAGCTAGAGGGACTTGCCAGCACACAATAACACGCCAAATAGGATCAACCTTCCCACCCCAAAATCCATCATATTCTGTGTAAATAAACATGTTTGTCCCCTTTATCAATGAAAGAGATATGTACAGCTGTTGCTCCCTCCCAGTATTTACACTGCGTTAGAGCAAAAACAGCAGGGAAGGGAATCCTAGAAGGAGTGACTGGGATCCCTACCACAGAGACCCATTGAGAGCCCCAACCCCTGGGGAAGAGGGTGAGAGGCTGGCCCAAGCAGTGGCCTGGGAAAGAGGGGCTCTTGCCACATGTGGTGTTAGAAGTGGGATTCTACTGTGAGGCCTCACAACAACCCTAAAACTGGTTAACTTGACCCCTCTTAAAGGAGAAGACTATATGGAGGATGTGGTGAAGGCAGGCCACGGCGGCCCAACAAGAGGCTGTCCAGAAAGAGTTGGTGCAGCTCCTGCATGAAACAAACCAGCTGCTGATGAGCCAGGCAGCTCAGGACTGAGCTACCTTGCAGAAGGTGGTGAATCAGTTGAAAGCACTGGCCATCCAGATGCATAGTCAAGATAGGACCCGGTCATTACAAGCCAGTTGTTACTTACAGAAGATGACAAGGGATGATGATATGGAGGCCTGTCTTTTGGCCTTTGAAAGGACAGCCTTGTGGGAAGCCTAGCCCCAAGCCAAGTGGGCCAGCATTTTAGCCCCTCTCCTGAGTGGGTAAGCCCAGAAGGCATATTTCGATATGGTGGAGGAAGCAGCTTCCAATTACTCCCAATTGAAAGCTGAGATTCTGGCATGGGCAGGGGTCACATCAGCTGTGAGAGACCAAAGATTCCATGAATGGAAGTATTGGGATGACAGAGCACCCAGAACCCAATTATTTACCCTGATCCATCTGGACCAGAAATGGCTGTGGCCCGAGATCCACAGCCCAGAGAAGATCATAGAGATCATCATCCTTGACAGGTATATGAGGGGGTTACCAGCAGACCTGCGGGAGTGGGTCAGGCAGAATAACCTCTGTATGTTGGATGACTTAGTGGCCCTTGTGGAGAGGTGATTGACTGCCAAAGAACTTTCCCGAGGTGCATCGGAACAAGAGGCCCGCTCTCACTGCAAGGGTCTGTGCTCCTGAAGCTTCAGACTGAGCGTGGACAGAGAGAAAGGAGGCAGAAGAACAACTGGACTTGCAAAGGGACTTGGGGGCTGGGGTAGGGAGGACCAGGGGGCAAGACCCAACAGATCAAACAAAAGGAGGGTGCCCCATGCAGGACATAAGTATTATGCCTGCGGGGAAATAGGGGATATAGCAATGCAATGCCCTCATGCAATGTGACCTAGGGAACCTGCGAGACCCCTGTGCCCTAATAAACCTTGTAGGCATTGTGATCCCCCCCTCCTCGAGCCAGTAGAAATCACCACATTAGTGGACTCTGGGAGTGCAGTTACATTGGTCTTGGACCAGCTGAACCGAGCCAAGTGCACCGGGATATCTTGTGTACATGGGGATGTTAATTATTACCCCACCATCCCTGTGAAGACAGAAGTTCAAGGAAGTGTCAGAAGCATGACTGCGGAGGTGGTCCCAAGCCTCCCCTATTCAGTTGTCATAGGATAGGACTTCCCCGGGTTTAACGACCTGCTATCATGGGACTGGGCAGAAGAAGGTAGCTCCCTCCCAATCTTCCACGAATTTTCCCAGGACCTGTTCTCTGTGCCAGGGAAACCCTGGAAGAGGAGGCGGGAGAGAAGGGCAGCTAAGAGGTTGGGGACAAGAATCTTAGCTCAAAATCTGAAGCAGGCGCTTGGAAGGGGAGAAGCCCGCCCGACTATTAGGAGGGAAGTAGATGAGCCAGAAGCAGGGGGAGGAAACTGAGGTAGGTCCCCTTGAGCTTGGACATGTTGGACCCTCACGGGAGACTTTTGGACAGGATCAAGCCAACAACCCAGTCTATCAAAATGTCTGTAAGGATGTGGTCGAGGTTAATGGGGTCCCAGTGGAGGGAAGGAGCAAGGGTACTGGGCCTTATTATATAAGTAAGGGAGATCTGCTATATAGAGTAGCCCGTATACAGGACCAAGAGAGGGAACAACTCTTGGTACCTCAAAAGCACCAGAGGGCGGTACTGGAGTTAGCTCACAGTCATTTGTTTGGGGGTGGGGGGAATCTGGGGGTAGGCAGGACCTTGAACCGCATTCTACGGAGGTTCTTTTGGCCAGGGATCTACATGGAAGTCCAGAGATATTGTGCTTCCTGCCCTGAATGCCAGTTACACAGGCCCCGACCACACTGGAGGACCCCATTGACCGCCTTGTCGAGCAGTTTAACAGGACACTGAAAAATATGAGAGTAAACTCCTAACTGGGTGGCAGTGGCCATATGAAGTGATAGAAGCCATTGGGGCGATGGACTACAAGGTTCATCAATGGAAGCCAGAGCAAATATATCATATCAACTTGTTGAAACCCTGGTGAGACAGAGAAGTGCCGTTGGTTGCTCTGGGAGTACCACCTCAAGAGGAGAACTCACAAAGGCAAGTGGGAATATCCCGAGTTGACCTCAGACCAACCGGCAGAAGTAGCTGACATGATTGAGAGAAATCACAATGTGTTTTCTGCAGAGCCTGGGAGAACTACTGAGGTTTACCATGATATCATCAGCGATCTGGGAGCGAAGGAGAACGTTAAGCCCTACCGAATACCCGAGGCAAAGCAGGGGGAGATCCAAACTGAGGTTAAGAAAATGCTGGAATTCGAAGTCACTGACGAGTCACAGAGCCAGTGATCAAGTCCTATTCTTTTGGTGCCCAAGCCTGATTGAAGCCTATGATTTTACAACTTCCGAAAGTTAAATGAGGTGTTCAAATTTGATGCCTGCCCCATGCCACAGGTAGATGTGCTAATCAACCCACTGAGAAAGGCCCGATTTCTGTCCACCCTTGACTTGACCAAGGGCTACTGGCAGATCCCTCTAGCCCCAGGAGTCAAAGAAAAGACAGCCTTTTCAACTCCAGAGGGTCTCTTCCAGTATACACTCCTCCCCTTTGACCTGCATGGGGCCCCCACAACATTCCAGAGGCTTATGGACAAGCTAGTACGCCCACATGCCAAGTATGCAGCCGCATATTTAAGTGATGTTGTTGTCAACAGCTCAGATTGGGATACACACCTAGAGAAAGTGAAGGCTGTGTTGGAGACCCTAAGGATAGCTGGACTTACAGTGAATCCCGCTAAATCTGTGATCAGGCTAGTCAAAGCTAAATACCTCAGGTATATTGTGGGAAAGGGCATAGTGAGTCCCCGACTCAACAAAGTGGAAGCAATACAAAATTGGCCCCGGCCAACAGGAAGAAGCATTTCTAGGACTGGTTGGATACTACCACAGGTTCATCCCCCACTTCGCTTCCAGGGCATACCCCTTGACTGACCTGACCAGAGCCCATGGCCCTGACATCATAAAATGGACCACTGCAGCGGAAGAAGCTTTTACGGATCTGAAGACTGCCCTCTGCAGTGACCCAGTCCTCATAGCCCCTGATTTTAAAAAGGAGTTTATCCTGCAGACCGATGCCTCAGAAGTGGGGTTAGGGGCAGTGTTGTCCCAAATGGTTGGGGAAGATGAACATCCAGTCCTATACCCGAGCAGGAAGATCCTGCCGAGGGAAAAAAACTATGCTGTGGTAGAAAGGGAATGCCTTGCAGTAAAATGGGCCATGGAAAACCTACGCTACTACTTCCTCGGGCAAAAGTTTACCCTCGTCACTGATCATGCACCCCAGCAATGGATGCACTGGAACAAGGACAAAATTTGAGGGTAACCATGTGGTTCCTGTCCCTGCAGCCCTTCCACTTCCATGTGCAACACAGATTGGGAGTCCAGCATGGGAACGCAGACGGCTTGTCAAGGGTGCACCGTTTCCCGACCCAAGTAGCCCAACCCTGTGGTGTTGAGCGGGGGGGAGGGGAGGGGAGGGGGGCAGCCAGAGGGCTGCTGCAGAGTGGGAAAAAGGCAGCTCCAAAAGGGTAAAAGACCTGCTAAATAGAAGCAGAGGGTGGCAAGATAATTAGAAGCAGCTGGTAGGGAGCTGGCTCAGGCAGATTGGGGCCAGCTGACTTCACTGCTGGCTTGCTGAAGGCTTTTAAAAGCCTCCACAGTTGGAAGGTGGAGGAGAGAGTGAGAGGATGGGAGAAGAGGTAAAGGAGAGAAAAAGTTTAAGACCTGCTTTAGAGCGGAAACAGCATGGGAGGGAGTCCCAGAAGGAGTGGCTGGGCTCCCTACCACAGAAACCTGCTGTGAGCTCCAACCCCTGGGGAAAGGGGCGAGAGGCTGGTCCAAGCAGTGGCCTGGATAAGAGGGGCCCTTGCCACAATAGTTATTATTCACCCATTAAATCTTCAACTGCTTTTATCATCTATTTTGAGTGAATACATTTTTTAAAAAGATAATGGTTGCAATGTTTCATTAATACAGAATTGCTGTACATTGTTTTCTAATGTAATTGACAGTCTGTGGGAGTGCAGATGAATTTTTCTAAAGACATTATTTGTTGTTCAGGAGCAGAAAAATTATTTAGTAAATCTGTGGGTGACCTTCTAGCATATGGCAAGGCCTGTGGAGGAGGTAATTCCTATTTTGGTAAGATGTTTTTTTTATTTATTTAAGTTTAGAGTCTGGCTCAGTGTCTGTGTAGGATGGAATTTGTTCCATGTAGTGAAAAATGGCCTCCCCAGGCAAAGTTTAAAGGGAGGAAAAGGTTGACTATATTGCAAAAAGTCATATTTGATTCAGGAAAAAGAATTCATATTCTGTACCAATTTCCTCCCCAACATAAAAAGACACTAAAACCAAAATAAGATCTTTTCTTAATGTATGAGTGAAATTTCCTTCTCTGTAAGCAAAAATACAATGACATTTGGACCTGAGTGCTTCACTTTGCATCCATTTATGCTTTTAGTGAATACTAGCTGCTCAAACTCAATGCAAGCACTCTGGGTTATACATATTCCTTTTTATTGGCTTATTTAGATTTATTAGAATCTACGGTAAAAGGACCTGTCCTAAGCTGTGGGGGTGCTGGCTAATAACAAAGACACATTTCAACATCCATCTAAAATAACAGCAATATCCACCCTGTATGGACCTTACAATAAAGGATAAAGATTAGGAGACAGAAGAAACCATTTTCTCTATTACCTTTCCAGCAATATCCCCACCCCCTAAAGACCCCAGAGAAAAGAGTCTTTGCACCATGATCTGCAAGGTGAAAAATGCAGGCCATTTTGTACTAGAAGCCTGGGTAGAAGTGAGTGTCACAGAAGAGGAGTGTGGAAGAAAACAAGGTCCTTACTCTGTGTTTAGTAAGCAACAAGCCAGAGGCAGTTTTATTTCGAGTAATTGCAAGGGAAGCTGTGACCGGAAGGGCAGATCTTCGAATACAAACAGTAAAAGCAGCAGTATATATACTTTCCCTGTTACATACATACATACAACAATGGCTAACAATTATCTCTTAGTTCCTCCCAGATGCTACATTATCTCAAGGTTCTCACTGGAGTCAGCATTCTATCCTTATCTCTGTATGGAGGCGAGAAGCGAAGGCAGCGCTTCTTACAGTTCTCACACTGTCAGGCCACAGACTTAGCCTGACTCTTGCTCTGCTACTGACAAACCTAAGATGGCTGCACACAAATCCACTTTTCTCTGCCTCCACAGGAGCCAACACAAGAAAAAAATGCTCAAGAGCAAATAAATTAATAAAATGAAGATTTTGAAGACTGCCCAACAATTTTTGGTTGTGAAATGTGAGCAACCTTATATGGACCTGATTTTTCAGAAAGCGCTGAGCATCTCTGCTCTGTAGATAAGATTCTTTGAGCTGTCTTAAGCAGGGACATCCTCCAGATTGAGACAGCTAAAATAATTAAATAATCTGCAAGAGGTTGGCCTAAGTGTCTGAGCGGACAGTTGCGATGGGCTGTGGTAAGGAATTATTTGAAAGAAATTAATATGAGGGGTCTTGGTAATGCTAAAAATTAAATTAAAATACACAAAAAAATAGTTGCAAAGATAAGCACTTGAAAGATGAAATGCCAGAATGCTTGTGCAACACTACTTCAGCTCCCTTATACCTGTGCATTATTATGCAGTTTTTAATTACATAAGCACTCACTATTCTTACCACCTCATTCCCGCCTCATTCCTTGCATGGGACAGGCAGTTTTCTGGAGATTAATCAAGACTGAATAATGAAGGAGACGGTTGTCTATATAGGATCTTCTGCTTTCTTTATCGAAGAAGTTAGAAAATGTGTAATGAATCATTAAGGGATCTTCATGAATGGTAAAGATGGTGCCTTGGTTAAGGAAGATAAATATCAACCTGGTCTCATAGTTAGAGATGTTGAGTGACAACCTAGAGAATTAGCTCAAATGTTATTGTGCATGACAGTATTCCTAAGGTTCCTGTAGTCCAAAGTAGAAGGGTCAGAGAAGATGAGGAAGAAAGAGTTATGCTATTGGATTAAAATCCAAATAATACATTTTAAATAGAAACTATAACACGCTTGCCATGATGTTTTGAATGTATATACAAATTATTGGTAGTTATATCAATAGTTTATTAAAATAAGCCTGACTGCATACCCTATATTTTTAATTTATAGTTATAAAAAGTTGTTTTATGCAAGCAAATTATTTCATCATAGCTAGGGATATTTTATCAAACAGGATGTCATAAGTATGAAAAATAAGCCTATTGGACTTCCACTAATAAAGTAAGTTAAATTAGCCATGAAAATATGTACACTTTACTGGATTTCTTTAAAATGATATGGATTAATTAATTTAAACTTTATTGGACATTAATAGTCTTAATTAGTTTAGCAATTTCACTTTATTGTCCATGTGTAACGGCTCCTTTAGTGTCAATATGTATAGATGCAAAATGTTAACATCATGATCTGTCAAGAATTCAGAATGAACAATTTATGCCCATTCTAAGACACTTTTAATCTGCTCATTATACAAAGCAGTGTAGCTCTCAATATGTATTTGTGTGCAGCTAAAATGAAGTACAAAGGAATTTTAAAAGCACTGGGATGACTTTAAACTTTACACTCCACTGAATAATGTAAGGATGCCTGACTGCTTTTGAACAAATAGCATAGTTATCAGCCAACATCTGAAATAGCATTCATGACCTTTATCTCTCAAAACAGAGGTGTCTTACTTCATAAGATAAAGAAAAGGCTCCTCTAAGAAGGAGAATAGAAGCCCCTGATATACAGGTGAATTGATCTGACTTTCTCTTCAGCCAGTAGTAACAATTCTATATGTTAGCATCAGTTCAAGGTAATAGTTGCAATTTTCAGGGCTGATACAATGCATAAACTCTGATGAGTAGGGATCACCCCCACTTATAAAGCAGTCAATGCAGAAGGACACTAAAGCATTATTCCTGAAACACCAGATTGTGGTTAATAAAAGATTAGAAGCTGGGTTTTTTTGTAATATCTTATTTCAGCGCAGGCCTTAAAAGGCTCACAAGCGTAGAGGTTATAGACAGAAAAGATCTGTAAGAACATGCAGTATATCACAATACTCACATTTTTGAACCCTGAATGCTGCTTGTTCACCAGCAGGGGAACTGTTAGGAGAGAGAATGAAACACCTTGAATAGAGACAGCAATAAAGTCAGGCTATGCAGAGCAGCATTGCTTGAATTTTTATTCATTATAAAGCAACTCTTAATGCACCTACTTAACTATGAAACTACTAAAATCTCTAATTAAATCAACATAAGATAAAGAGGGGCTAAGGGTTTCATAGCCAATGCTGAAGATCTCAAAAAGGGACTTCCTATGCTGTCTTTGTTATTAGGATTATTTTAATGCCGAGAAAGCTTAACCTAAGCTTTAGGTTAAGGATCAGAGAGCCTTGTTGTGTTAGGTGCAACACAAACACATAGTAAGGATACATCTACACAGCAGGGCTAAAGTTGAAGTAAGCTATGCAACTTAAGCTACGCAATTGATGTAGCTGAAGTCGAAATAGCTTAATGGGGCTTTTTGGCACTGTCTACATAGCCGGAAGTCAAAGGAAGAACACTCTTCCTTTAACTTCCCTTACTCCTCATGAAATGTAGGATACCATGAGTTGGCGTAAGAAGTCCTCCAGCTCAGCATTATTTCGAAATAAAGGCTTGTAGTGTAGACGTGCACTGTTATTTTGGAATAATGTCAGTTATTCCGAAATAATGCTACTGTGTAGACATGCCCTAAGAGAGAGTGCTAGCTCTAAACAGCTAACAATCTAGACAAGACAGACAAAAGGGTGGGAAGACAGGCTCTAGGTGGGGAGGTGATTTGCCCCAGGCTACAAAGCTATCCATTCTACACTCACCAGACCATGCCACACCCTCCCATTCAAGCTCCATCCCACAAGTTTGTCAATGGTTTGATTCAGAGCCAATGTCTTCTCCAAGGTTCATGTGATATAATGTATATATTATGTAAAATGGTATTTGATTCTCCTTTATGCAGATACCTATGGCACAGTGGAATTTTAAATGTTCTATAGCTGTATATAATATGCTATGTCTACATATAAATGTGGTGCTTTTGTAATTAGCCTGAATTTCTTTTTAAAGTGCTGGTTAAGAAATAGACGTAACACAATCTTTATAACACACTGCAGCAGTTGCTTGACCTTGCATGTGATCTGGATGCTTACCTGTCATTTTGAGCTTTTGAAAATCTCCTCTTGGAGTTTTAAAGCTTGACTAACACCAGTCTGAAAAGCAAACTCTTTTTGTAGAGCTCCAGAGACTCAGATAAGTAAAATTACAGCTACTTATAAAGCTTTTTGGGGAGAGAGGGAGAAGGATATTGTTCTTACTGGGGTTTTTTTTCCATTATATGTTAGCCACTGAAATCTCCTACACAACTGAACACATAAAAATCTGAAATAGTATATAGGCACACCTAAATATGTCACACAGCATCTATAGTATACTTGCTTGTTGTTAGGCCCATCCGAATTAAATTGGAAGATAAAGATCAAATCAACTTATTAAATTATGAAACCATTAAGGGAAAAGCCTTCCCTTAGTGGATAATATCTAAGCAGTGTCCCCTCTAGTGCTTAATTAACATCACTAACAAAGCTTAACCTAATTAATGACATGGCAAAGCAGTTTTGAAGTTAATGAAAAGAAAAACTGCTTCAAACAGTATTGCATAACCAAACTGCTGAGCATGAAAGAAAAAATATATCTACAATAGAGAACTCTCCAGGTCTTAAAACTACCTTTAACAATCAATTCAGCCAAACACTCAGCCATCATCATAAACATGTATTTTGTCAGCTGTTAATCAGAAACTGTACATTTACAATACAGACGTGGAAAACAGTATGTCTGGTATAAAATGACATACAATATGATAAGAATTTTTGAGCCTATTGAAATCACTTAATAAAAATGTAAATAATAACTTTAAACACTTTTCAAAGCAAAAGATGCACATAGCAATGGATTGCAAAGTAATTCTGAATTTTAATATATGCCTGTCATATCCATGAGTTTTATATTTGCTCGCTTGGGGTGGTACATGGTAGGCCAGATTGTATGAAGAAGATTCAAAAAGGCACTCACAATAAACAAGCACAGGTCCTGTAGTATTCATGTCTACAATGGTTAAATATATGCTTTTAGTGTTATTCCAAAATAGTTAAGCTAGTCAAATTCCTATATTTCAGGTCCATCCTGCATCCTTCATGCAAACAGAAAATTCCACTGGCCACCATTAAAGAGATATTTACCACTTCACATACTTCCTGTGCTTCAAGAAGGGGAGACTTGGATATTACAATAATAGCAGAGTAGCTAATATTGAGTTTTTAATGGCACCCAAATATTTCTTATATTTATTAAGTGTAACCCCCTGTAACAATGTACACAGAAGTCTAGTCAACCTGTGCCTTTATTCGTACCCCACCACCATCATCCCCAGCGGACGCGAGAGTCTGGCCCGCCTCAAATCCTATCTTTTCAGTGTTGCCGCTTTGCTGTTAGCTCTGCCTCTGAGCTCGTCTTCCCCGGGCGTGAGCCGCGGGCTATTGATCCCGTCTCAGGCGTTGGGAAGAGTGGGGGGTCCGGGCCCGGCCTCTCTCACGGACCCCAGCCCAGGGCCCTAAGGACACGGACCCGCTCCGGTCCGGCTGGTGGAGCTTCCCGCTGTAACATGCCAGCCCGCGGGCTATTAGAGAGCCCTATCCTGGGCTGCTTCCTCTCCCCTTAGCTAGGCTTTCTTTTCCTAGGTCTCCCGGCTGCTTGCAGTGCCTCTTAACGCGCCTCCCAGATGGCTGACTCTCTGCTCCGTTCCCTTCCCCTCCCGCAGGAAAGCCTCTTTGCTTTTTAAACCTTGGCACCGGGGTGTGACGTCACACCTGGGTGCCGCCCCTACGCTGCCTCCTCCATGCCCCCTCCCCTCCTTGGTTACCTGAGAACACGCCGCGCATGCTCCCTCAAGGCCCTGCTGTGCCCCGCCCCCGGCCCACGCCGGGAGGTGGGAGGGGCAGGGACTCTGTGTCCTGCACCATGTGGGCTAGGGGCACGCTGCGTCCGCTCCCTCCCTGCTGTGCTGTGCCCCGTACAGAGCCGTTGCCGGAGGCTCCAGGGTGCGGGGACGCTGTGCCCCGTCACACCCCCACTCCTCCAAAATTGTCAATGCAATAATAAGGTTTATAGTTCAGGAGTCAAAAATCAGGAATTGCCATATTGTTCTCAGAACATGGATGTACCTGGTATAGATACTATCTGTTTTGTACTTCACTCATGTGGAGTTACACATTTGAGCCATGGTATCTACAACTAAAAAGCACTGGTTAGTTGAGCCTTATTAAACATATGCTTGTTGATTTTCATATGCACCAGTAAGTCCAAGGCTGACTAGTGGTATTAGTCATTAATATTAAGTATGCATTTCTATTTTTGTGCTACATTCACTCTAAAAATGAAAACCCTACACACAATCTGCAGGTCACTTAGGCTATGGCTACACTGGCGGGTTATTGCACAAGAATGGCCATTCTTCCACAAAGCGTCCACACTGCCCACCCGCTCTTGCTCAAGAAGATTTACAGTATGGCGTGGTAAGAGAGGGCTTCTTGCGCAAGAGCTAAACTCTTTTTTTACAAGTGTAAGCTCTCTTGCGCAGGAGCTCTTGCGCAAGAGGGCAGTGTGGATGCATGGCAGGGGTTTCTTGCACAAGAAAGCCCTATGGCTAAAATGGCCATCAGAACTTTCTTGCGCAAGAGAGCATCCACACTGCCATGGATGCTCTTGCGCAAAAGCTCATCTTGCACATGGCAGTGTGGACGTGTTCTTGCACAAGACGTCTTTCACAAGAACCCTTGTGCAAAATGTTCTTGCACAAGAAGCCGCCAGTGTAGACATAGCCTTAGCTCCCAGTTAATTGCTTCTTGAAGGTAGAAGTGGGATTTCAGTGTTGCATAAGCCTCATGTTGGCCCTCTGCACAGGAGTGAATTTCACCCAGAGTGTGTAGTATAAGAAATCCTTAAAGTGACATTAGGATTCACACCCATGACAGCCCCCCATCTTTTTAGATGTTCCTACAATTATGTTCTTAATAACTTCAAAAACATAAGTTTATAGCTGAAAATTACCAATTTAAGCACACACAGCTGATCAAGAGCAGTTAACGATGCACAGTAATATTTTGCTATAATTTAGGGCTGGTAGTGAATAATAAACTTCAGGCAGCACTTCCATAAGTAGAATATAGTTCCCCACACTGGAATCTGTCCACAGAATATCTCTGTGTAAAAGCACAGTGATGACTTTAATAACCACAGGTGATCAGGAAGACTTGAGGTGTGTATCTTTGTTGAAAGACACTATCTACTTCACTAAGAGTTTAACCCCTCTCCCATTCAAATCAATGGACAAAATGGTTCAGAATCAAAGCCCAAAGCTCCCCCAGCACATTGTATTTGTTCAGAGCTGACTTGGAGGTAACATTGTTACTTATTGAATCAGCAACTCTACAGAGAATAATAATTTACCCATTTTTCATCGTACTTTCTATACATTTGGTAGGCAGTCATGTACAAGCAGCAGCATTATATTTAGCACTTTATTGTTCTTTTAAAAAGAGAAAAATAATGCATCAGCAGTTCAGATAAAATGATATTTGCATTACGATTGCTGGTCATTTTAAGAAGTAAATAACTAAAGGAATTCTGTATAACCTCAGGGGATAACAATGTAAATGTTGTTTTCATGACTAAGAATTTTTATATGATTGTAGATTTTTTTTTCAAAGGGAATAAGCACATTCAAATTGATTCCATAACTTTTGTGGTGTTGTTGCTGGAGTCACCCACATGATAAATAATCTCTGTAAAAAAAATCAGTGAGCAAATTAGAAGAGTAACTATTACAAAGCAATTGGAAAATTATGGTGTTTTGATTATATGCCAGGCAGATGAAAATATGAACAGTAGAAAGAAACTACCATGCTGCTCAAAATGCCAGGAGATGTGTGCTTATTTAATTTGTAAAACTTCATCACACAAGAAAAAGGATCTGCACCTTGTGGTGATTCATTTCAAAGCTAATTTTTTTTTTCCTTTCGGTCTCAGGATAATTATGATTTTTTTAAATTTCAGAGAACATCTCAATGTAAATAGACTCTTCCTTTAGGAAAATAAGAAATGACTAATAAACAAGCTGGGCATTTTCAATGGCAATTAGCATAGCTTAAAATGAGTATGCAAATTAGCCATGCTCCAAAGTTTGATTGTTGTTCACAGATTCCCTCTTTAGAAATATACATAAAAACTATAGGGAAAACCACAAAAAAGGATTACAAGTGTTCATGCTCCATTTTTCTCACTGATCCAGAGGATTCAACAAACTCCTTATCACAAACAGCTGAGCTTAAAATAATTTGAGGATACTTCTTCTTTATGAGGTAGTAATCATAGTGTAGTACAATAGACTTCAAGGTCAAATGTATTTTTTGGTCCAGGACACAATCAATACTGAGGCAGGAAGTATCCTTACATTACTATTACACTGCAATATTGTTAATTATATATTATTATTGAAATGTATAACAACTAAACTTTTATGATATTCTATAATTGAGTTGTGTATAATAACTGAGAGGGAGAAAAAGCTGATACAGCAATTCTTATGGATAAGAGCAATAGTAAATCAGAATTTGGGGGGTTAGTAGGCAGAGGACAGAAACTTCCATGCTAGATTGTTATTTAAAATGGGATAGGGTACCTCAGCAGGCTTGGAAATAACCCCAGTGCACTCCTTATTAAACCGTTACTGATTCCTAAAAGTGATTTCAAAACAAAAAAGTTCATTAAGGTTTGGCAAAGTTTTATTTAAGAACTCTGCATTGATCCCATTTTCCTCTGAGGCTAACATCTAATCTGACAGTAATAGTGGTGCAGCCGAATAGAATCCAGTGCAGTATATGCAAGGGAGCTTGGGTATATTAAGAAGAAGGAGGCTATGTCTGATGGGTTGAAGGACTTGTGTGTAGAGGGAGGTGAAATTTATATTGGAACTCAGATGGGAGACTTGAATGACTTGGCTGGTGGACACGTGTTCACAAGGTCTGCGATAGTATGAATATGTAATGATAAGCATTCAGTCTTTTACATGCTTTTTCACAGGGTTTATATAGTATTTCCTTGGCATGTTTCTGATTTATTATTTAAAAATAATAGATTTTTCAGACCAAAAGAAAATACTATTGTCATCTAGAGAGATTTCATGAATAACAGACTAAAATAACTCACTCAATATTTCTTCATCAAACCCATTCTGTTTAAGGTAAAGAGTATCTTTTCAAAAGTCATTCAGACTTGATTTAAAGACAAATGACTGAGAGTTCACCATATCCTTAGATAAGTTGTTCCCAATAGTTAATCTCCCTCACTGTTCAAAATATCTGCCTTATTTCTAGGCTGGACATACCATTTATTTATATTTCTAATTATAAGCTTAATGGAACACTTCAAAGATATCCAAGCAGCTCAAGGCTTATTGAACCTGTGCTGGCCTACTACTGTTATCTTGACTGCATTTCTCTTTATGCTGATACTGATCAATGGGGTTTTTATTAAGGATTTTTTCTGCTAGCCAGTGTTGAAATTAAAACTACAAAATGGGATTAAAGAGTACTTTTTAAATAAAGAATAAAAACTCAAAAAGTTGCCCCTGAAAATCTTACAAAGAAATGCCAAAACATTTATTAAGCTTTTTTTTGGAAAAATGACAGGGTACAAGTGGATAAGTTCATTTTAGGAATGATTTCAGGAATTAAATGGAATATTGGCATAGTAAGAGAGATTAAAGTTTAACTCTGATATAACTGCAAAAAAATTGTTGCAAGTGAAAATTTATGGTGACCAACTTGAACAACTTCAATTATGAAGAATAGACAGTCACATACAACTTCAATGAACAAAAGATGTACAGGTTGAACCTCTCTTAACTGGGACTCCCTGGTCTGGCAACATCCATGGTCTGGCAGAACCATGGATGTTGCTAGACCAGAGAGACCTGGTGGAGGGCCAGAAGCAGGAGTCCTGTGGGGGGCTGGAAACCCAGCCAGGCTGGCTGCAGAGAGAGGCCAGCGGCTGAGAGCCCTGCATGGGAGTGTGGCTGAGCTAGTGGCAGCCAGAATGCCAGCGGGCTCCAGTAGTCTGCTGCAGTGGGGCCAGGAGCCCTGGTGGCGGGACCATGGGGCTGCTGCAGCAGGGCTGGTAGAGCCAGGAGCCCTGGCAGTGGGTGCCAGTGCAGCCCCAGTAGGGCTGGCAGGATCAGGAATCCTGGAGTGGGGGGGGAAGTCCCGATGTCGGGACTGCGGGATGGCAGGGCTGGTGTTTCCACAGCAGGGCTGGTGGGGCCTGTGGGCTGGCAGGGCTGCTGCTGCCGTGGCAGGGCTGGTGGGGCCGGGAGCATCGGCAGCAGAGAAGTGGTTTGCCATGGCCAAAGCTGAGAGCCCCAATGGCGGAGTCGTAGGCTGCTGTGGCAGGGCTGGTCGCATGTGAGGAGCCCTCCAGGAGGCCAGGCTAGGAGCACAGCCAGCTGGGGGACCAGTGGCAGAGGGGCTGAAATGACCTGCCCTGGTCTGGATCACTCAGGTCGTGAGGGTGCCAGACCAGGGAGGTCCAACCTGTAGTTGGTGATCATATGCCAGTCTGACCAAAAATACATAGTAAAATAAATAACATCACAGCTCCCAGATTTCTTTACTGTGTAGAAGCCATTGGAATACACAAACAACAAGGGCCAGAATGGACAGAAAAGTTGAGCTGGGTGATCTTGCTACATTTTTTAAATCAGGGAAACAAAAAATGGAAGCAAAGTGCTAAGCATTCTTAGGTATGAACATATTCAGTCTAATGAACTACTCTGTATGGTTATGAAATGTTGAAGTAGAAATTTAAATCCGTATTAGCTGGGAAATTCTGAGATCAAGCTAACTAACTTTTCTCTTTTTTCTTCTGCCAGCTTGTGCACATGCATTATGATAGGGTCTTTTAGTTCATGATCACATACAGAATTAGGCAATGTGACAAAACATTGGGCAAGTATTTATTTAGCAAATGTAAGCTAATTCAGATTCATGGAAATAGGGCCATTTACTACTTTTCCCTGTCAGTGACTATTCCCTAAAATATATTTTCTAGTGCTTTGTTTGGTCACTTGTTGTCAAGGGCCAAAGCAATAGCATTTTATTATTCCACTTGGGAGGCTTTTCCACAGTCCATTAGATCTCACTTGGAGGAACTTACTTATATTTAGTGAAAGTTTTCCATTTCCTAATTTCATGCTATTATTCTCTTTCCTTTTTCTCCCCAAGCAGACCCACATATCACACAAACATTCTTTTCCTTCTTTGAGTTATATAAGAAAAAACTTAAAAACAACAAATAGTCTAGTAGCACCTTCAAGACTAATAAAACGTGTAGATGGTATCATGAGCTTTTATGGGCACAACCCATTTCTTCAGATGACAGGAGTGTTAGAAGTCCAGATCCAAGAATAAATAAGGGAAGGAGGGGGGAGGGGAGGAGAAAAAGGAGGAAAAAAAAGGAGGGGAGGAAGAAAAAAGAGACAGTGAGTACAAAGGGTTTTTTTTTCAGAAAAACAGGTTTTTCCAAAAAAAATTCGCTTATGTCCACACTGCAATCATGTTAAAAAAAAAAAAAATTGAAAGAACTGAGGAGTTTCTCCAACATTACTAAACCTCTTTCTATGAGTAAGAAGCCTTTTTCCGAAAGCGTTCTTTCGGAAAAAGGCATGTGTGGACAGGGAAGAGGGAGTTCTTTCGCAAGAAGAGGAAAGAGGAAAAAGCACAGGTGCCCTGGTGGCCATTCCGCTCATAGTAATCACAGCTTACATGCGAGATAGTGTCCACACTGAATGGACACTATCTGTCGAAAAAGCAGATCGTTTTTTTGATGCGCTTTCGCAGTGTGGACACTCTCTTTCAGAAGACTTTTTTAGGAAGATTCTATAATTCTATGATTTTATGCCTTCTGAGAAATTGAAAATGTATTTAGTCTCAAGTTCAAAAGGTTCTTCTGGTCAACTTACTCTGTCAGGTCAGTAGTGCTGGTAAACGTTCTCAATATTTGGGGGCACAGGGAGAATGTGTATATATAAAAAAAAGAAAACATACAAAAAACAACCCCTTCACACACACTATACTACAATCCCTTCAGGTATTTGTGTTTAAAATTGTGATCGTAATGATAATTCATTTACTACGTTAGGCTGAACATAAATGTTTTGAGAAGAAATTCAAGATAAATATTTTGTTGACACTGCCTTCTCAAAGTTCAACTACCTGTAAACTGTGCAATGAATATACTGTGTCTCTATAAGGTAATTCCCTATTCAATATATTACCACTTTACTTTTGATATTGTGGATGGAAACGAAGGTGACAGAGTTCCCGTACATTCCTTACTTCCTTGGCTAGCTGTGTTGGAATGTTAAAAAGCAATTTAAGAATCACACTTAGATATGCTGCTGGAACATAATATTTTGAGTGAAGATTTTTTATTTGTATGGTGTTTTCTAAAATATTTGTTAGATTAACTCTGCCTCAGTTGAAGTCCAGCATTAAAATTCCTATTTAGACCTCATTGGGATTTTTTTTTCTTAAAGAAATGCTGATTCCTTGAAATCAAAACTGTGAAATAAGATCATTATTAATTAATTGCCCAATTTGAAAAAAATATTAAAAATATTTTGAAGCCATCAGGCATTCCATATCCACATTTTCAAAACTTATTTGAGGAGACGTTTTATTTTAAAATTTCAATACATTGATACTAAAAGATTAAAAGAGAAAAAAGTCTAAAGTGAAACAAAGTTTTGATTGACCTGACCTGGTTTTGGAACAGGTCCCATATGAAGAGAAATTAAAAAGATTGGGACTTTTCATCTTAGAAAAAGGATATACGATAGAGGTGGGATATGATAGAAGTCTATAAAATCATGACTGGTGTAGAAAAAAGTGAATAAGGAAAAGTTATTTACTTATTCCCATAACAAGGACTACGGGGTCACCAAATGAAATTAATAGGTAGCAAGTTTAAAACAAACAAAAGGAAATTTTTCTTCATGCAGTGAATAGTCAACCTTTGGAACTCCTTGCCAGAGGATGTTGTGAAGACCAGGAATTTAACAGGGTTCAGAAAAGAACTAGATAAATTCATGAAGGGTAGACTAATCCATCAATGGCTATTAGTCAGGATGGGTAGGAGTGGTGTCCCTAGCCTCTGTTTGCCACAGGCGGGAAATGGATGACAGGAGAGAGAATAGTTGCCTGCTTTGTTCACTTCCTCTAGGGCATCTGGCATTGGCCACTGTTTGAAGACAGGATACTGGGCTAGATGGACCTGTGGTCTGACCCAGTATGACCGTCCCTATGTTCTTATGTAACCATACTTTCTTTATTTACCATTTATGAAAACTTCCTAGTTTTGAAATTTTTATCCTCATTCAGGACAAATATTTTTTGATGTCAGGAAATATTTTCATGGGATGAGCGAGCTATTTCTTTCACATCTTTACCCCAATTGATTTTAATGGGAATTGTATTGGGCCAATTCAGAGTGCTTTGGAAAAATCCTATACTTGATCAGCGATCGCTTGTGATTCCTGACAATACCATTACTGACTGGCTGGTAACTTGCCATATTCACAAGTAAGGGTATAGGGAATTTGTCAACTGATGGAGCCCTCTTTCCTTATTACTTCATTCTTCCCAGCTCTTTGGGTATGTCTAGACTACATGGCTCCATCGACGGAACCATGTAAATGAGTTTACTAGACATAGGAAAATGAAGCGGCGATTTAAATAATCGCCACTTCATTTACATCAAAATGGCTACCGCGCTGTGCCAATCAGCTGTTTGGCGGCACAGCAGGGCAGTCTGGACAAGGGAAGACTTTGTCAACCGCTCCGGTAAACCTCATTTCACGAGGCATAACGGAGCGGTCGACAAAGGCTTCCCTTGTCAACCGCGGAGCGTCCAGACTGCCCCGCTGTGCTGCCAAATATCTGATCGGCACAGCACAGCGGCCATTTTGATGTAAATGAAGCAGCGATTATTTAAATCGCCGCTTCATTTTCCTATGTCTAGTAAACTAATCTAAATGGCTCCGTCGACGGAGCCAAGTAGTCTAGACATACCCTTTGAGTTTATCTTGCTTCTTTTCTCCTCCATGCAGATATAAATAAGTCACTGCTGTGTGTTTGGATTATGACACCAGAAGTAATTTACCACCTCTGTCATTATTGCACACCTACATGCACCTGCATATTGCATTCTTCTTTTGACTGAAAATAAATTAGTCAGCAAATGAAAGCATCTCAGTGAAACAAACATTACAAAGGCTCTCATTCAGGCCAAGCCTACACTACAGATAAGACCAAAGCAGCTGCAGTCGATCTTCCGGGGTTTGAATTAGTGGGTCTAGGGAAAACACTCAAATTCGAACTGAGAGGGGTACTCCCGTCGATGCTGTAGTCCTGCTTCTATGAGGAGTAAGGGAAGTTGAAGGAAGAGTGTGCTTCTTTTGATTTCCTACGGTGGGGATGGCGCCAAAATTTAAGTTAAGCTACTTTAACATAAGCTATGCAATTAACATAGCTGAAGTCGCGTATCTTAATTTGAATTTATCCCCTAGTATAGACCAGGCCTCAGTGACATTACACACAGCTTCTATAAAATAATGTTCATACCATCCAAAACACATTATGTCAGATCCTGAACTGGTACAGCTCTAATGATGTCAAAGAATAGACCAGGCAATGATCAAGTGGGTATTGGCAGTAGGATATGAGGGGTGGATAAAAAGAGAAGGGTGGAGATGGAAAGGGTATTCTCAATTACTGGATGTCTGAATTTGTTAATCTGAATGGATATGGGCCAATGTTCCCTCTATTTTTTTCCATCCATGTGTGGAAAAATTTTCTTATGTGCATCAAGGTAGAAACACATGCTGCTGGCTGTGGGCACTCCGCTAATCAGCTGGGCAGTATTTGAATTTCTTCTGTGTGGCCACCCAAGCACACACCTTACAGAGAACACTGATTAAACATAAAAGGTTGAAGAGTGCCATAGGTAGACAAGGCTTTGTCAACATGATAACATTACACTGGTTTAAACCTGTTTTTCATTTTTAAATGATTGAGTTGAACTGCTGCAAACCCTCTGGGAACAGTCTGAAATTGTGGTTTAAAAGTAGCTTATTGCAGTTTATCTTGAACCAGCTCATAAGTGACTTAAGCCAACCTGAAATAAACCCTGATTAAACACAAAAAGAGAGTTTACACAGCTTAGTGTAATAGTATAAGGCATTTTACAATATGTGAAATTTTCCTTTCTGCCTTCCCCAATCCTGGGGTTGGCTAGCATGTGAATGACAGCCACTGCAAAGCACTGCACTCATAGGGATGCTTTCATTTAATTTTTGCCACCTGGTATAATCCCCAAACCCCCTCCACACAGCAGAATTTCGGCATGCAGATGGCACACAGTCAGAATTATGTCACTGGGGATTCCCCTTGAGTACTGGACTTTCCAGCAGATCCTTGAGGGATCTCCTTTGTCTCCAAAAGTGAAATCTGGCTCTACTAGAGCCAGTAGAAAAACCTCATTGGTGTCAATTGGGGGCAGGATTTCACCCCTGGAATGGTATTCAGGAGATTTAACCTGGAATGAGGATCTGGTCTCTTTTATAGAAGTGCTGCTCACAAGTAGGAAAAAAATTAACTGTATAGTCTTTTCTAGGCGTAACAGGAATTTAGTAATTTCATTGTACACACCCTGAGGAAACTAAAATTGCTTGTTCCATTTATATAACATCTCTTTTCACATTAGCAGGCAGAAGTATATCAAAAGGCTAATATAAGAATGATACTTAACCACACGTCCATGTATTGCAACGTAAGTGCTAGCAGTTAATCTGATTTTTCAAGACCTTTTTGCATAACTGCAGCAGATGTTTCTGTCTGTGTTGTGAATTCAAAGCCTTTTTATTAGCAGAAAATCATATCAGCCTTTTAATAGACTATGGATTAACATTACACAGGAAGGCTCAACAAGCTTTTAATCAAACATGGACTAGTGGCTAATGACTCTATCTGCTGGACTAATGTGGACAAGGAAAAGAGAGCTGGGGTCTGGTGGTCAGTCTAATTTTCAGCTCATATGAAATATCTTTAAATTGGATCTTCAACAACCAGAGGCCATTTATTTATAGGAAGTGGTCACATTTACCAGGACCATAGTGTGGAAGAAGAATATTTTTCTGGTTAGGCCTCTGACTTCCAACTTCAAGTTCTGTCTTCTGAATTTTCATGGATTGCGTCAAATGACTGACTACCGTTTCGAATAGATGAACTGGGGACATCTTCAATGGCATTATATTCTCAACTCAGCTTAAAATAAATGGTTTGACCACAAGAATTATTTTCTCTCTCTCTCTCTCTCTCTCTCTATATATATATATATAAAAGTTTTTCCTGCCACGTGACAGAATGACATCATCAGGCTCTCTGGCTGTAAAAGCAGTCAAAGTGGGGGTTGGTGAGCATAGCAAGCGGGGGAGGCGGCAGCCCCTTTTGTGGCTGGGGGAGGGGTGTTGGCGAGTGTAATGAGCAGGGTGCAGCCCCCTAGTCAAACTAAATATAAATCTGCTGGAATGTTAATGATCAAACAGAGGTACAACATAATATCACACTCTGATTAATTTTCAAGATACTCTTACTCTGCATGTGAACAGTATATATTCTGGGGTAAGACCTTCCTCTCCTGAGATGCGTGAAAATGTAATTCTGGTTTTGGGATATAGAGAACTATGAGTTAAACTTATAACATTACACAATAACATCTGACAATAAATTGGTTTATCGCTTAACTGGCTCACCTTGACTGGTGTTGCAATACATGGACATGTGGTTAAGTATCATTCTTATATTAGCCTTTTGATATACTTCTGCCTGCTAATGTGACCTTGACAGATGAGTAGAATAGAGAGGTATTGTGTGAGGAACAAATGTTGGAGTCCTGAGGTTGGCAGAACAGATGCAGCAGTACTGGGGGAGTAAGCTCTTGGGACCTATTGTTGTATCTGCTTTTGCTGGTCTTTGACCCCATTGGATGGGCTGAAGAATGTACCTGCCTTGCCTCCACCTCATTTCAGCTATGTCCCTTACTTGAGGTGTATCCAGTCACATTGTACAGACACCAAGAGTGAAATCCTTTTGCTACTGCTGTCAATAGCAAAATTGTGGTCAGGATTTCCATCCAAGATTACAGTTGCAGATATCCAAGAGGGCTGTTTAATGGACCTTAAAAGCATTTCTTTTAAGTTTCCCTATTTTCCACATTACCCATAACTTAGGTTTGGGACTTTGATTCCATTGACTTGGTTTTCCCTGTGTCACAATGGCAGACAGGTTCTCTCATCACTTATAGAACATAAATAAGAGAAAGTCAGGGAAAAGTTAAAAATTAACATATTAGTTAAGTCCTCATTGTATTACATTCCCTATTTGCCTTTTTCTAGTCTTCTGGAATCTCTTCCATCTTCCATGTCTTTTCAAAGATAATAGCTAATGGCTCAGTTATCTCATCAGTCAGCTCCTTCAGTATTTTAGGATGGATTTTATCAGGCCCTGGTGTTATGAAGACACCTATCTTTGTTTAAGTAATTTTTAACTTGTTCTTTCCCTATTTTAGCTTCTGAACTTACCTCATTTTCACTGTCATTCATTATGTTAGGTGTCCTATTGCCATCAACCTTCTTGGGCTATATCTACACTACAATGATCTATTGGAAAAAGGTACACAAATTGTACCATCTATACTGGGCCAAATTTTGGAAAAGCCTCCTCTTTGGAAAGAGCACGTTTGCTCTTCCGCAAAAAAAGCGGAAGAGTAGACGTGTTCCCTGGACACAGCAGAGTTTTTCCAAGATACCCATAGTGTAGACATAGTCTTGGTGAAATAACCAGCTTCTTATTTTTAAATAACAGTCTTGGTAGTGTGGATGCTCCACTTGCTATTTCAAAATAAGAGGAGTTATTTTGAAATAACTCCATAGCGTAGACCAGGGCTAACTGAGATAACAGAAGCTTCAGCGCGGTAGCCAAGTTAGTCTGCAACTGGAAAAACTTTTAAAAAAAGGAATAGTCTTGCAGTACCTTAGAGACTATCAAAACATGTAGATGGTATCATGAGCTTTCGTGGGTACAGCTCACTTCTTCAGATGAATGGAGTTATTAAAGGTCCAATTTCTAAATAAATAGGGGATGGGGAGAGAAGGAAAAAGAAGGGAAAAAAGAAAAAAAGGGGAAAGAAATAGTCAATTTAAGGGTACGTCTACACTGAAACGCTATTTCAAAATAACTAGCACTATTCCGAAATAACTTAGTCCGTGTCTACACAGCAGGCAGTTATTTCGAAATAGTGTCAAAATACTGTCAAGGACTTTTTACTTTGAGTCCTGTAACCTCATTGTACGAGGAATAAGGGAAGTCAGAGGAAGAGTGCTCTATTTTGAAATAACTGCTCCTTATTTTGAAATAAGCTATTTTGAAATAAGATACGCAATTGACGTAGCTCAGTTTGCATAGCTTATTTTGAGTTAAACCCTTCAGTGTAAATCCTGTTCAACTTATTCATAAATGATCTGGAGAAAGGGGTAAGCAGTGAGGTGGTAAAATTTGTGGATGATACTAAACTGTTTAAGATTGTTAAGACAGAAGCAGACTGTGAAGAACTTCAAAAAGATCTCACCAAACTGAGTGATTGGGCAAATTAAATGGCAAATTAAATTTAATGTGGATAAGTGTAAAGTAATGCACAAATCAGGAAAGAGATCTTGGAGTTATTGTGGATAGTTCTCTGAAAATTTCCACGCAGCGGCGGTCAAAAAGGCAAATAGGATGTTAGGAATTATTAAGAAAGGGATAGAAAATAAGACACAGAATATCTTACTGCCCCTGTATAAAACTATGGTATGCCCACATCTTGAATACTGTGTACAGATGTGGTCTCTCACCTCAAAAAGATATTTTGGCCTTGGAAAAGGTTCAGAAAAGGGCAACTAAAATGATTAGGGTTTGGAACGGGTCCCATATGAAGAGAGGCTAAAGCGACTGGGACTTTTCAGTTTAGAAAGAGGAGACTAAGGGGGATAGGATAGAGGTATATAAAATCATGAGTGGTGTGGAGAGGGTGAATAAAGAAAAATTATTTATTAGTTCCCATAATAGAAGAACTAGAGGACACTAAATGAAATTAATGGGTAGCAGGTTTAAAACTAATAAGTGAAAGTTCTTCTTCACATAATGCATAGTCAACCTATGGAACTCCTTGCCAGTGGAGGCTGTGAAGACTAGGACTATAACAGAGTTTAAAGAGAAGCTAGATAATTTCATGGAGGTTAGGTCCATAAAAGGCTATT
The DNA here is from genome assembly GCA_019425775.1 of Rafetus swinhoei. NCBI lineage: Eukaryota > Metazoa > Chordata > Testudines > Trionychidae > Rafetus > Rafetus swinhoei. Next base: position 29,111,767 of record CM033424.1, on the reverse strand, counting down.
AGCCAGGGGATAGAAATGGTGTCCCTGGCCTATGTTTGTCAGAGGCTGGAGATGTATGGCACGAGACAAATCACTTGATCATTGTCTTCAGTCCACCCCCTCTGGGGCACCTGGCGCTGGCCACTGTCAGCAGACAGGCTACTGGGCTAGATGGACCTTTGGTCTGACCCAGTACGACCATTCTTATGTTCTTATGTAGACACATCTAGAGTGTCCATGCTACATGAAGCTGATCGAGAAGATACTAATTGTTCTTAAGTACCCATGGTTTTGTTCCTTATGGACGTGGAATGTAGTGGGCTATACAGCCAATGTCTTTATTCATAACTGTGATAGGAATTAAACTTGTAAATGAAGTTAAGTTCTAAGGTTTCCCCGTGGAGTTGGCTTGTGAAATTGGCCTGAAACAATACGGTGACTTTGAGATCCATTAATGAGTACCCACGCAAAGTAAAGTGTTCCTCAGAAGGTTTCTGTGTTTTGCCTTTTCAGTTATCTGATTTCTGTCCAGTAAGTCTTTCTCATAGAGACTGTCCAGTTTGACCATTATACGTGGCAGAGGGGCATTGCTGGCATAGATCATGTTAGTGGATGGGCAGTTAAATGAGCCTCTGATGTGGTGGTTTATGTGTGGTTAGGTCTTGTGATGATATTGCTTGTATAGATGTGTGGACAGAGTTGGCACCGGTGTTGCAGGAGTGGGTTCCTGGATGAATATTATGGAGTTGTACTGCGTGGTTCCGGGAAAGAATTTGTTTGAGGTTAGAGGGTTGTCTGTAGGTGAGGATATACAGAAATAGCCTGAAGGAGAAAGAAAAACACAAAAAACTATCAAGCAAACTCACCCCAAGGTTAGTTCAGCATAGGTATCTCTCTCTCTCTCTCTAACTTCCCGTTTGGGATCCTGTTTGCTAACCTGAATACCTCTGAGAATCTAAGCCTGAGGGTACATCTCCCAAGCTCAGGCTGGAGTCCAAAGCTCTAGGACCTTCACAGGACCTTAGAGCCTGAAATCCAGAACAAGCCTGGAAAACTACTCTGCAATGAAATATCCCACAGCCCAAGCCCAGTAATTCTGAATCAGCTGGCAGAGGCCAGCCATGGAGGTCTAGTAGATATGTAGACATACTTTTCGTGTCTTGTTGCAAAGTCACACAAAAAGCCTGTTGCAGAACAAGGAACTGATCTCACAAGTCCTATGCTACTCCTGTAATCTTTGGCTCTTCTCCAATTTAGCCCCTTTTCATAATTTCTTTCAACAACAAATGTACAGCATACGTAGGTAGTTTAAAATGACCTATTTTCACATATATATATATGTGAAATCATTTAAGACAAGAGTTTGGTGTGGGCCTTATGCATTTGCATATAGGAGATCCATTCTCTGGCTCTTGGTTTACTGCATATATGCTAACTGCTATGGTTCCAAATATAAATTTTAGATAAAATTAGTGAAATTCAGTTGGATTATGTTCTCAGGAGGAGGGCTATTAGCCAGAATGAGTAGGAATGGTGTCACTAGCCTTTGTTTGTCAGGAGCTGGGAATAGACAGAGAGTAGTTCACTTGATGGTTGTGTTCTGTTCATTCCCTCTGGAGCACCTGGCATTGATCAATGTCAGAAGACATGATACTAGGATAGATGGCCTTTCCATCTGACCCAATATTGCTGTTCTTATGTTTTGAAGAAACTCCTATTGCTGTTTTTACTTGTTTTGTCAATGCTTAATGGACTGGACTTCATTCATTTGTACAATTCAGCTGGGCTTTTTAATCATTGTTCATACCTTGCACTGTTACTTTATATTTTTCTGTAAAGTTATCACAACTATTTTTCACTAATCACTACTAGAGTCTCTGCTGATGCAAAAATAAATTTCAACCTGTCAATTAATTCAAACATGTTTCAGGCTAGAACTAATAGTAAGGGAAGTGTAAGGCTATAGGTGATCCCTGCATCTTTAAACTTCAGTTGCAAGACACACAAGGAAATAGTTTCAGGCTGACATCTCCATGCAGGACAATTGACATTCAAAAATATTTTAATAGGGTGGAACAAAAATTACAGTACTCTGGAAGAGGGCAAACACAATAAGTACATAGTATGTAAAAACAAACAGGAACGTAAACATTTTAGCCAAAGCAATAATTGTAATCGTGAATTGCTTTGGGAAACCTATAATAGATACAGTTTGAAAGACTGTAACAGGGAGCTCTTACATGAGGAGAGGGAGGAAGAAAAACAACAGGCAGCTGATTCCAATCAATCAACTATCTCAGAGGTTGATTGGAGTTGCAGGGATTTAAGGTTTGCTTAAGGTAGACCCAGTTAATTGTAAAGAGAGGTAGTGTAGAGACAGTTCTTAAGAAGAATAGGAGACTGGTAGAATGTCAGAAGGCCAAATATCCCCATAAAAAAAGTATTAAGTCTGAGGCAAGGGGAACACAAACAGGATCTTATGTTCCTCAGAATCTTTGGACTTACCTGAGAGATAAAAGAGCTTACGGAGGATGGAACTAAAGACTTTGGATGTAGATGATAGTGAACTGAATACTGATACTCCCTTCTTATAAGATGTCCTACATTCTTTCTGTCTCCTACCCCTTCCCCCCCATCTTTCTGTGGTGGTCAGGTCATGCTGGACCCATGATGCAATGGCTTGATTATATTTGGAGCTGTGGGAATTGGTGCTTAGCCCCAAAGGCCAAGTTACCTTCATGATCACTTCTGAACTCCTTAGAGTTGATGAGAACCCACCAGGTCACAGACAGGTTAACTGTAATATTCCCCTCTCTGCATATATTGGGAAATACCCCACTGGTGGGCGTGGGGGGTTGATTATATTGTTAAACCAGATGATCAAAAAAATCTGATAAGATAACAGTGCTCTAAGACAGAAGGCGAGGCAGAATGAAAGAGGAGAGGGACCTGTATAACAGCTCACTGACTTCTAACTGGAGCTCATGGGGGGGATGAGGGGTGCCTCATCCACCTGATGAAACCAAAAGTGTAAGGGAGAAGGGAAGAAGCTAAGGAGAGATACCAGATTTTGCTTTCACACTCTATGAATCTAACTGGTACCTTTCTAGCTTTTGCATTGTTTCAAGTCAAATATGTGATGTAGAATGTTCTTTTTTGCTTTTAACTGTTTATTTTCTGATTTTAATAAATTTTCTCTTATTGCAACTCATGAGACTTTAGACTGGGGTTGTGGGAGAGCCTTTCTGAAAGATATGGAGAAGGGAGAACGGCTTCCATCAAGTATTTTGTAATCAGGGGTGCAGGCCTCTGAGTGCATAGGAAACATGGATGAGAGCTATGCTTAATGAGCATACAGTAACAGTGGATAAGCAACCCCACAAAAAAGTTACCCTGGACCAGCATGAAATATAAGCTATTTTTATTGGATGTATAATACATGTTTATAGGCAAATTTCTGCTTCCAGGTACAGTAGTGAATTCCATTTTTCTATTGTATGCTCTCTCAGTCAATTACCTCAATCTTCGAGCCTTTTCTAAAGGAAAGATGAAAGAATCTTAACATCATCACTAGGAATTGCAAGTGGATGCTAAATTCGTAATATCCATATGAACAGTATCTATAAATTTTCAAGTCAAATCAACAAAGTTCAAATTTGTTCGTGAAACTAGTAAGGGAATTGGAAATTGTAATATAAAGGTAAGGGCTATCTCTTCAGTAAATCAGCTCATGAAATGAATGGACAAAGAGATCTGTTACTAGTTTCAGGGATACTAAGCCATCAGGAGCTGGGGAGAAGTCTGAGGCTAGAAATAGGAGCTACTTCATTAGTGTAAGCTTCATTAGGTAAGCATGCCAGCAGTGGAAACTAAACAGCTGTTACTGAATAACTTGTTCAAGGGAGCAACACCATTTTTTTCAAAAGTAGATCATTACAGAGAGTTGGATAAATTGCAGTTACCTCCAGGATCATGGTAATAAAAACCTGGAAAAGCTGCACTTATATCACATAATTATATATAATAGAGTTAAACAGCATGGAATTGGGAGGAAGTAGAAGATGGCTTGTATGAAGATACAGAAAGTAGAAAATACAGAAAGCAGATTAGATTATTAAAAGCATTTGGTAGTTACTAACACAGATGAAATATCCTGGGCTATAAACTATATTTACCACCACTTGGCAATCATGTCCCAAACATAGTTTTGTTTGTATAAACAGTTGCAGAAGTAACCTAGTAATATGGCTGCTCAATTCTGTAACACCCACACATTTGAATCCACCTTCCCACGCTGTTTACAGAATTGAGAAAACTTTTCTTCAAAGAAATGTTCTATATGTCAATGGATGAAACCTGTTCAGAAAACCAATATGTAACTCCATTCTTTTGAGGTGTTTCAAAAAAAAAATTAGCTACAATGTTGTGCAGTATCATAAAACATGTATATGTGTAGTTACTTGATTACCTGAGGGTATGTCTATACTACAGAGGAAGATTGAAGCTGCTGCTGTTGATCATCCAGCGTTTGAATTAGTGGTCTAGTTAAGACAGCTAATTTAAAGTGAGAGGGGCACTCTGGTTGATGCTGGTAACCCTGCTTTCATGAGGAGTGAGGGAAGTTGAAGGAAGAGTGTTCTTCCTTCAACTTCCTGCAGCGTAGACAGTGCCAAAAGCTGAATTAAGCTACTTCAACTTCAGCTATGCAATTTACGTAGTTGAAGTTGCATATCTTAATTTGATTTTGTCCTGTAGTTTAGACATACCCTGACATTGCTAAGGTTCTTAACTCAATACATTTTTTTTAATAAATTTAAAATGTACGTGTTTCATGTAAATCATTGTGCTGGGGTGGGGCTGGAGATGAGGGGTTCAGTATGCAGGCTACCCTGGGGAGAGAGGATTACCCCAGGACTATCCTCTCCCACTGCAGCAGGTTGGGGTCAGGTGAGAAGCACCACTCCATGGCCACTGCAGCTCCAGCAGACACAGTCAGGGGAGGAGTGACTGTCCCCCAGCTGGGCAGGTCCAAGTTATTCTGTCCCCTGTGCTCCTAGCCAGAGTAGGGAATGCAGCAAACTGTGCACTTTCCCCTCGCTTCCTGACAAAGAGGAACAGCCAGCAATGTTCCTATATGAATTGGGGGGATCGTCTGCCACCCCACCCTCCCAGAAGCATGCCTGGGGAGTGAGAGGCTTGGAGCTGGGTCAGTCCTGGCCAGGGAAGGGAAGCACCCTCAGCCAGCCACTTTCACTTGCCTGGTGATTTTGTGTCTTTTCTATATGGCTTTATGAGACGCAATCCCATTCCAGGCACATCCCATTCTCCTGGCACAGCCAAACCCCTACGTTGCTTTAACTTATGATAAGAGGAAGCTTTATACTGAATTTGGTGGTCCTAGCTCTTACCTTTTAGGAGGAATTCTTGGACAAACAGACTGATAGAAAGACATACTCTTAAATATATAGTAGATAACTTATCTGAAGTGAAGACTTTTTTTTTTAGGTATTCTTTGATCAATTGCAGGTTGTGAACAATAATTTCTTCTAAAATTTTCCTGTTCTGGACAACACATACAATCAAACAAAACCTCACTAGGTATACCGGGATATGTATGACAGGTCACTCATTAGTGTGTGTTTGTTATATTGGAACTGTAACTATTCTAAACTACACTGTGGAAACAGACTTTAGGTTAAGTTTCACCCATTGTGGGTAAAACTGGAATAGACATATAAACCTTATGTATAAGAAAAAGGAGCCATTATCTAGAATATAATGTATCTTCCAATACTAGCTACTTATAAATTCTCTGTAAGGCATTTGCAGAGGTGGGAGCTCCAGTTGTTGCATACAGTATATTAAACCAGAACTCTTCAGTGAGCCATTCCAGCTTCATTGAACCTGCAAAAACCAAAATGAAAGACAATGAACCATTGCAAATGGATGCTATTATGCTCAGTATATTAAAGCTCAAAATAATTACTTGTCTTGCTGAGATAAGAGCCACAGGCAATATTTTCAGTGATGGAACATACTGACTAGATAAACATGTAACCCTTCTTTATTTGTCCTGTAGCAGTCTCAGCTTTAAATTGTAAATTTTCTATACATTCTAAAGCTATGTAACTAAAACTTAATGTTAAATAAAAAATAACATAAGTTAAAAATGATTTTATCAGTAGAACTCATTTTTTGAAAAGATTGAGGTATGTTGGAGCCATTGACTTCGACTAGGAAAGCAGAATAGAATAATGTGCATAGGTTGCTAACTAAGCATTTTCATCTCCCTATATTGTCCTTTGTTGCATGAATATGGAGCATGCCACAAGAAATGGGTAGATGCACTTCATGCACGTGAATATTCGAGTCAAAGCACAACTGTCTTTTAGTTTCCTGACAAATATATATCTACTTTGAGGATTCCTAAAAAACTGACGTGAGGATTTCTTATATATGTGAAATTATCCAAAATCAGTACACTGGTGCATTAGAAAAGAAACATTTCCTTTCTGAAACTTATTCCCAGAAGTGTCTGCATTTGAGTAAAACACCTCTTAGCAAAGTATTTATTTTACTACTATGGAAGCAAAAATAGTAAAAGGACATGAGTTATGTCTTATCCCATATTACTTTTTGCACTTATGTACTAATTTGGCACACTTGACAGACTCACATATGTTAAGAACAAATAAAATATTCTGATAACAGATGATGTGGTAATAGCACCATGAGTGAGTGCAGTTTCAAAGCACTTATTTCAGAAGTGACTTCTGTTGTCACAGCTAGTCATGAAAGATAAACAAATGCAGCAACTGTAATAAACTCACCTTAGATCATAAAATTTGGGGCTATTTCCACTGGGCTGTAAAAGCAATCTGCTGAAGGGATTACTTTGTTGGGTAAAAGCTTCAAAGGAGTAACTGAGTTAGTCTGTGGGTACGGCTAGACTGCGAGGATCTATTGGAAAAAGATACGCAAAATGCACTCTGCATTTCGTATATCTTCTTCCAATACTTTTGTCGGGAAAGGCTTTTCCGAAATTTGGCTGGTCTAGACTGGGCCAAATTTCAGAAAAAAACCCTCTTTTAAGGGACGAGGAATACAGGGGCTTCCGAAAGAGCGTGTTTGTTCTTCCAGAAAAAAACCCAGAAAAGCAAACACATTCCCAGGATGCAGCAGAGTTTTTTCAGGATACCAGAGGTATACCGAACCCTCCCCCACCACAGTCTAGCTGTACCCTGTAACTGGAAAAACTTGAAAAAATAATGAATAGTCTTGCAGCACATTAAAGACTAACAAAACATGTAGATGATATCATGGGCATGATCCCATCTACACATCTTTTGTTAGTCTTTAAGGTGTTGCAAGACTATTTGTTGTCTTTTAAGGGCTTTTTTTTGGGGGGGGGGAGTTCTTCATATTTGCCTTTCTCAGAATTGTTTTGTCATGTTTCCAAAAGCTCCCCCTGAATCTTGACATACAGATGCATTGATTTATAGTATAATTCAGAGGCTGATCACCTGAAGTCTACACTAGAGAGGTGGCTTCTACACCTAAGCCCCAGATCCTTTCAGAAATGGTCATAACTTCAATCATAACACTCAGGGATGCCCAAAAAGAATTGTGTGGTTAGAGTCTGAATTAGCAGTAAATTTCAGTCTCTAATTTATGATATAAACAAAGTTAGCAGCAGTCTACATATTTTCATCAGTTATTAATGTCAGACCTTCATTAGATGGGAGCATTGTTTGTTTATTTTTTTAAATATAACTATATTGCAGATATCACTAAACTGTTTTCAGAATGTCATCCACATACCATGAGGGTCTTCAATTGAAAAGCTGTGAGAATCCTCACCCCTCGCTAGTATACAGGCTTATGAAATGGGCACCTAAGCAATGAATCCAACCAATTTGACTTAATCATTTTTTGCCTTTATACGTTTGCCAACAGAATCATTGTGATTTATAGCTTCTGACCATATACATATGACAAACAATAAAATGGAAGAGTTGGGTCCAAATTGCTGAGTTCTGGGTGGGTCACCACTTCATGATGGCCATCCTGATCTCGGGTTTGGAATACTCTATCTGAGCCTTTGTTCACTTGATTCTTGTACATTAATTTATCCTTGTATGACACTGATCATGTCACATGCCTGGTTACTCATTTATAATAATTCCTCTATTGAGAAATGATCTGTATTATGAAACCACTGGAAATTAGCCGCATATTCTATATTAACACACTGAGCTCCTGCTACCCAAACTTCTGTTGTTCCTGATCAATTGCTGGCATTATTTTAAACTTGAAAACAATTGAAATGAGGGTTACCACTTACTAACTTATAAATTGAATTGACTACAGGTAGTCTTAAAATGTCTGATACAGAAAACTTCTGGTTTTTTTCTTTTAAGTGCATTCAAAGAAATGTCATTCTGCTTCACTAGAAATGGGGGGTTTTCATATCATTGTCATCATTTATGATTAATAGTTTTGAAGACCAAAAGGAATAATTGTGTCCATCTAATCCAACCACCTATATAAAATAGGCTATTGAACTTCCCCAAAATAATTCCTAGATCATACCTTTTAGGAAAACAACCCCATTTAATTTTAAACATTTTTAATGATGGAGAATCTACTGCAACCATTGGTAAACTGCTCTAATGATTAATGTCTCATTCTGATCAAAATTGCTTTGTTTTAAGTCTGCATTTGTGCAGCTTCAACTTCTAGCCTTTAGCTTTCTACCTCTTTCTCTGCTACAAGCAAGAGACTGTTATCAAATGTTTGTTCTCCAGGTAGGTAATTATAGATGGTAATAAAGTAACACCTTAACCTTCTTTTGGTTAGACTAAACACATGGGCAGCAGGTATAATAGGCTGGGAAAGGCAATGTCTTCCCAAACTGCCAACCCAGCCCCACCCATACTCCATCCCCAGCCTCTGTCCCACTTCAGTGTGTTTCCTCCAGCGATGTCTGGGATTCAGGCCTGCCGAGGCTGGGGCCATACCTCCAGCTCTCTGGGGACTAGGGAGGCTGGGGCTGAGCACTACCCACCCTCCATTTTCCCTCAGCGCTCTGGCGGGAGCCGGGGAGGTTGCCTGCTCTTCTCCCACTCCCATACCCCTGTGCTCCAGCTGGAGCCACGTGCTGCCTACTCTCCCCCACATGTTCAGGTTGGCACTACCCACTGCTCACGCCCCACTCCTTACCCCCCACCGTGTTCTCAGAGTGGGAGGAGGAAAGGCTGGGGCCACACACCACCTAGTGGGGAAAGGATGGTCTGCCCCTGAAGTGGATGAGGAGCACATTACTCTGGGCTGCAAGGGCACAGCATTGGGCAGAAGGGACTGGGCTAGGGGCTTGCTTCCCCCAGCCCTAGGTTCACCCACAGCCCATGGCTATACAGAATCAAGGAGCTCAGTCACTGTAAAGCAAGATTTTAATCATTCTCATGGATCTATTCTGAAGCATCTCCCATTTGTCACCATTCTTCTGAATTGTGGCCACCAGTGGACATAGCATTCCACCAGTGCCAAATACAGAGGTAGTATAACCTCCCTGGTCCTATTCAAGTTTCCCTTGTTTATGTATTGAAGGGTCCATTCACCCTTTTGGCCACAATATTGCACCAGGAGCTCATGTTCACATGATCTTTCACCATTAGCTCCAAGTCTTTCTTCAGGGTCACTCTTTATAGGATAGAATCTCCCCTTGTGGAAGGACTGCATGGAGTCAGGCTCAACGGGCCATTAGGCAGGTGTACAGAAGGACGGGACTTCATGCATGGAATTCTTTTCTGCAAGGGCCACTCACTATCACAGTGTCTGAGGCAGAGTCTCTGAGCTCACCCTAGGGTGTGACTCCCTTTATTAGCCTGTGAACAGTAGTGCAGTGTTGTAGATTGGCACTTAACCAAAGGTTAGTAGAACTTTAATTTCATTTTTCTCAAACTGCTAGAAGTTCCAACAACATCTGTTATTGCTCACCCCTACTCCAGTCATACTCAGTATACACTGTTCATTATGCTCCTGAGTCTGTGGTACAAGATTCACCTTGTATGGTTGGTAATCTTCACTTCTGAGCAAGGCTTAGCTAAATGGCTATTTAGGAAAAATAGTGTAACAAAGGAAACTAAAGGGAGGACCTTTTGAAGCTAGGTTAGGGGCCAGGCTATATCTATCCAGGAAGAGAGAGTTTAAGGCCTAGATAGAAACAAGACAAGGAGTTCTACTTGCTTTGCAAGGGGGAGATTAGTTTATAAATAAACATGTGCTAAGAATGAAAGCCGAGTAAAGTTATAGCTCATGGGGCCCCCTGTCTGATTCAGTGTTAATTGGAAACTGATAAGGCCACTGACTAGAGCCTGTGGGCAAATGTTTTCCCTGTCAAGATATTAATAATTAGGCCTATTTTCCAGAATTCCTAATCAGATTTCAGTGCAGAGGGGTTGTCATTTAACAGCTATAAATGTTCCATGCTAAATGTTGATTGTAAAGTGAATGTTTTAACTTCAACTTCTGTAACAAGATGTACAGAGAAACAGGGACTGAAAGGAATAACAGAAACACTTAAAAATTACTGTCACTGAGTATAACGAAGGAGTCTGGATATTTGGGTTAGTTACAGCAGAGTAAGAAAAAAATATTTCTGAAAACAACACTGTAATCCACATATTTACTTGATAAGAGGGCACAGAGGTTAAATCATCTCAAAGTTGTCTCCTCAATTATTTTAAGAACCTAAAAACAAGATAATCTTTTTTAAGGCCTTGTTACACAGAATAACCCTGCAGGTGAAACAAGATAAGCAGACTGAAAAAATGCAGTAAATGGACACAATATTATATACTACAAGCTGGCAGCCTAAACAAAAGGAAGAAATGTTAAGTTCTGAATTATTACTGCTTCAGTGGGCTCGTTAACTGTTTCTGCTTTGCCTTTGATATCTTTTGAATTTATTCTTGCATGCTCAGCTTGTCTTAAATGCCTGCTTGAAGCTCTGGGCCTAACTATGATCTTATTTACAGCAGTATAAAGTAGAATTAACTTCAGCACAGTCTGTGTAAGACTAGTATGACTTCAGAAACTGTCCCATTAAATATTGGAATCTCTTTTTCAGTCATCTGAAACAATAACCCTTCCAAATCAACTGCTATGCAATTTCCCTATAACAGGTCATGGGTCCCTCTACACAATATTTGTGGTGGTCTGCTGGGTCATCCTTTCTCTTCAGCATGAAAATCCTAGGGCCTCTCTCCCCTCCCCATCTTTTGTCTGAGGGGAAGGAATGGCGGCAAAGGTATACTCTTTAGTATATTCCAGAGAATCTTAACGGTGGAATGATGACAAACTGACTTCCCCCCATTTTTTCAAGAACAATACCAAGAAGCCTTTATTTAGTCCTGCCTCTGCTTATACCCTTATCCGATGTCAGGAGTTCTCCAGGTGTTAGAAGGTATAATGTAGGGCATCTCAGTTCAAAAAATAAAATGTCTTAAAGGCATCAGTAAGATGATTGGGCCTATAAATGTGCCCTAATTATGAAAAATGATGCAACATCAATGAATATTGTAATATCCTGTACCAAATGCTTATGGGATTGGGGGTGAGAAAGGGAGGCAAAGGTCTAAAATATCAGAATTCAAGAACTGTGTGAATATAATGCCTTGTTTAAAAAACCAAGTGTTCTACATTTCTCTTACCGGTTGTGTGAGAAATTAGCTTTAAAAAAATTAGCAAAATAACAACTCCCTCATTGCCACTTAAGATTATGAACATTTCTCTGGGGGAAAGCAAGCAATTACTTGGCTGCAATGATCTAGGGATCACCTATACCAGCACAGGGTTCTGCGTGCTCTGTAATGTGGGGGGCCTTGTTGCTGTGGCTCAGATCCCTCACACACAAGCCTGCCAGCAAGCACAAGGTCTCACCCTGGCTTCCATTAGCCTAGTTACTCTTTCCAAGGTGACACCAACAGCCGTTCCACTCCCAAGTCCCTTCAAATCAGTCCCTCCAGAGTTCTTGACTAGCAGATACCTGAACTTTTCCCTTCTGGTTCATCTCCCCCAGAGATGTGAAACCAGCCCGCCAGTTACACTGCTCTACAGCCAAAATGCTTCTGAAATAAATGTAGTCAAACTTTACTAATTCTGGGTCACTGAGAACGAAAATGATGCTTAAAATTGTTGTTTGGCTCTAGTTTTCAAGATATGCTATTGGGTCAGTATATACGACCCTTGACTTGGGAATGGCGGAGGATAAGTGAGTTATAAAGGGAAGGGATCTCAATTTAAACCAGAAATGACTAAAATACATCTTTGACTGGATCTATGAATAAATCTATGACTGGGTTTGGACAGTACTTGCTTTTAGGCAAAACAATGAATGATGCAATCTGAAGCTGGTATTCGTCATACATGATATGAATTGCATCATGTTATTCCTAGAAGTCATGGATGATGCAATCATAACGAAGCTTACATCACTCTGCTGAACAAATTGCCCTACATCAGCTCTAGAAATCATACAGTGTCGTGCTCTTATTTGTCAGTGTTTGATTTTGCAAAGGGACACGTTCTGTTTAGCCAAAGTGAGCAGAGATGCCTCTACTTGTGTGAACAGTGCAGATAACTTCTGCTATGTTTGTGGTGAAGTGACTTTGCATCACAAAGCGCAGTATAACCACTATGGTTAAGAAAGCCTATCACCTTTATTTTGGCTGCAAAATTGGAGATCAGGACAAGAGGTGGGCCCACACATATGCTGCAACACTTGTGCAACAAATCTTCGCCAGTGGTTGAACAGGAAAAGGAAATCTATGCCTTTTGCAGTGCCAATGATTTGGAGAGAGCCAACAGATCATACCAGCAATTGTTACTTCTGCATGGTGCCTCCAGTTGGGAAAGGTGTGTCAAAGAAGAAAAAGTGGACTGTGCATTATCCAAACATTCCATCAGCTATGGAGTGGATTATCTAGGGAGGTGGTGGCATCTCCAGCAAGGTCCGGCTTGACAAAGCCCTGGCTGGGATGCTTTAGATGGGGCTGGTCCTGCTTTGAGCAGGAGGTTAGACTAGATGAGCTCCTGAGGTCTCTTCCAACCCTAATCTTCTATGATTCTTTGATTTTCTTTTACCTGTTCTTTGGTCCTCCTCCCCTTTGTGCATGTTCTTTTTAAAAAAATTATGTAGAACATAGAGTCAAACTGACGTCTCTGTATACCAAACATTTTCTAAAATAAACTGTTAGTGTGGTATAGTGGCAGGGTCACATTAACATCTTTGATTATGTGGGCCTACTTATTCCACTGAAATTAAACACCACTTCTTCTGCTGCAGAACTTGCCTGGAGGTAAAAGCAAGTATTTTGCCTGCTCCTTGTAGACAAGGAAATAAATGTGGAATGAATCTGTCTTTGTCTGAACGTATCCACTTTTAAAAGGCTTGAGGCCAATGAATAAAGCCCTGCTTGGTTACAAAATTTGTATATGCCTCCAATTTGCAAACATGTTCCACAGATATAAAAAGATATAACTGACATGAAATTTTCCAGCCTATGAAAGTTTATGCCCAAATTGTTAATCTTTAAAGGGACTCCTGGTTGTTTTTGCTAAAACAGACTAACACAGCTTCCCCTCTGAAGATTGGGGACATGTTTGTACTCCATTTAGGCTCCCAAATATATATTCAATTCAGGGGCCCAAAAGTTTTATTTTCCCTTATGGCGGCCTGGTGGATAGCTAGAAAGGGGGTATGTAATAAGATCTGCAGCCATATTAAATTAGTAACTTTTGTTAAAAATAGAGTAACTGCGTCTTTTTTTTCTTTTTGAGCAAAGTTAAGTCTCTCTCTTATGATGACTGACTAAATTTCTAATAAGGTTCAGGATTCATTGTCCAAAATATCTTTACTGTAGATATTAGCATAATTTATCACTATGGGCTGTATTTGCAAAAGCACTCAGCATTGGCCTCTCTCTGCTCCCATAGGAGTCAATGGTAATTTTACTGATTTTTTGATAATTCCATCCTGTTAGCCCAACAACTGCGGGCTGCATTTGTTCATAGTACAATTCCTTTGATTTAAAGAGATACTTCACAGAAGACTGTGTGTCACTTATTCTTTTAGTTCAACTCAGTTAAGCTTCTTCAGGATTTTGGCTTTTATACTCCAAATTGTAGAGTGTGAGGGAGAGAAATCCACAGTAATACAATATTCTTCTGTATAATCCTGCTAGATACATATAAGGAATGGAAATTTTTAAAAAAGTGAATGGTTCTGTAGCACCTTGGAAAATAACAAAAATGATAGCTAGTATCACAAGCTTTTGTGGACACAACCCACTGCTTTAGTAAGCTCATGATACCATCCATATTTTTGTTAGTCTCTAAGGCTATGTCTACACTACAAAGAAAAGTCGGAAAAAGATACGCAAGTAGTGGTTCAGAATTTGCATATCTTTTCCTCTTTTCTTCCAATAGAGGCTTTTCTGACATTTGGCCCGTCTACACGGAGCCAAATGTCGGAAAAATACCCTCTTTTGGAATATCCCCTTCTTCCTCTTAAAATGAGGTTTACAGGGATGCCAAAAAAGCGTCTGCTTTTCCATTTTTTTTGGGGGGGGGGGGAAAAGCAGACGCATTCCTCGGATGCAGCAGAGCTTTTCTGGGATACCTCTTTGTAGTCTAGACATATGCTAGGGTGATACAGGACCACTCATTTTTAAAGTTTTTTTTTTTTTTTTTGAGTTACAGACTAACACAGCTAGCCCTTTGAAACAAGGAAAGGAAGTTCATGTGATTGTGCATATTTTAATCATATGGTTCATTGTCTGGAGTAAGCTCTGGAGTCCTTCAAAAATAAAAATAATAGAGCAGTAACATCAAACAGGTGAGCTATCTGGTGATGCAACTGTAACCCACACACCTATTGGATGTGGTTCTCTGTCCCATGTAGTAGTCCTGAGAGCACTTATAGAGAGAAAGAATGAGCTTGCTCTACTGCCTTAGTTGCGATCCAGCTTTTAGCTCAAGCTATAGAGGCTCATGCACTAAACTCCAGAGGTTCCAGGTTTAGTTCTGTCTGTTGGCATTACCTAATAGTCTTCCAACTGTCCCTTACATTAGTATCAAAGGCTTAGTCTATGCTAACCCCTGCTGTCAATCTACTTCAGCTATGCAGATAGCATAGCTAAAGTTGACACACTCATTGCTGCATCTGGCATGCACTAAGGTCAGTGGGGCTGCTCTCCCATCAATGCAGGCTGCTCTTCTCATCCTGGTGGAGTACCGATGTCGAAAGAAAGCACTTGGAGATTAATTTATCATGTCTAAGCAGACACGATAAATTGACAGCTGGTGGATTGATCGCTGCAGCATCAATCTCCAGCGTAGTGGAGATAAGCCCTAACTGTAATAGGAAGAATTCTTCCTACTGGGTTACATTAGCGCACACTCTGAAACATAAGTCTCTGTTCAGAGTGAGTGTATTCCATCAAACCTGTTACTTTGGAGGAAAATATTTTTTTTTCCTCCTGTTAACCTTGGATGGGGGAGGAAGAGACACAGTGGAAAGGTTATAATTTTAAAACTATTTGGGGCCCAATCCAAAACCCTTTTGAAATCAATGGAAATCTAAATGGACTGTGGATCAAGCATCTTGGTAATTTAAGACGTATTCTGTTTTTTCCAGTCACAAACTATTTGGAAAGTAAAATATTTCTTTCCAAATTTAGTATAAACGTTTTATCACTAGATTAAATGCTAATCAAACAGTTGGGTTTATATTGATTTTGTCTGCATTCATTATATCTAGAGCAAATTAACTGACTATTGTTTGTAATAAAATCTAATGGTTTATTCAGAAACAGAATTTCTCAAATTAATTAAAGCATTATCTTAAAAAGAAATAATTTCAATATTATTTGGTTTCTGACGCTGGAGAAATTTCCATATATTTCTACCAAATCTCTAGAGCAAAATGGCTTTTCTTTTGAATACTCTGTGAAATACTAGCTGGGCCAGGGGTAGGGAATCTTTTTTTTTATTTTATTGGTTGGGATGCACTGACCCAAAACAAAAATTGGTTGTGGGCTCTACATAGCCCTGCAGGGGAGCACAGAAGCTTGGGGCTTCCTCTGTGCTCCAGGGTGGGTCAAGAATTGTGGGTTTCAGGGTGTGGGGTGGGGTTACAGACTTGGGGTCAGGAGTTTGTAGTGCAAGAGTGGACTCATGGCTGTGTCAGGGATATGGCAGTTCAGCCTCTGGCAGTGTTAGTGTGTAGGAGGGGGGTTCTGACCTCAAACAAGGGAAATGCAGGTGGAGTGTGAGGTGTGGGAGGGAATTAGGGTGCAGAAGAGGGTTCTGACATTGGGCAGAGTTTCAGGGTGGGGGTGTGAGCTATAGGAGGGGGCTCAGGTCTGGGGATTCAGGTCTGAGGAGGTTCAGAGTGCCGGCTCTGGCCAGGTACCACTTATCTCAGGCAACTCCCATTTGGCAGTGCAACAGGGGGCTAAGGCCAGCTTATGCCTCTGCCCTGATTCTGCAGCTCTCCTGGAAGCTGCCCCAGTGGTATTGAATGCTTCCCACACTGCCCTACCCCTACATCTCTCATTGGTTGTGGTCCTGGGCCAATGGGAAGTATGGGGTGCAGGGAGGCACAGGAGGCCTCCGAGCTTCCCTGTCCCTATCTTGATCATCCATCAGCATACCTAGGAGCTTGAGGGAGCCAACCTAACTTTCCATAGCATAGGGCAAGTAGCACTTGCAGTTCTTGCCCTTCGGGGGTGCACCAACACTCAGCTTCCAGCCCACAGCAAGTCCCCGTGCCATAGGCCAGATCAAATTAAGCAGAGGCCAGATCAGAGGTTCCAAACCAAGAGCTAGGCCACTGGTGAGTTGGATAGATACAATAACTGGCTAATGATTGGCTAAGAATTGTGCACACAGAGAGTCATCCTAAAAAGTCAACTACTTTAGTGACACTCCTCCATAAATTCCTGCTCTGCCTTGCTCCTCCTGTGTGTCCTATCCCATTATGTCTTGCCTTGGGGTGGAGGTTCTTTGGGGCTTGTATTCTCTGCTCTTTGTGTATGTGTGTGTTTGTGTTTCTTTTTCAGTGGTTACCATAATGGGACTCCAGCCTGATTGAGCCTACAGTTGCCAACCTTCTGATTGCAGAAAAATGAACACTCTTGCTTCACCCCTTCCCCAACTCCCCCATCCATACTCACTCAACCCCCTCCCATCACTCACTCTCCTCCACCATTGCTTAAGTGCTCATTTTCACCAGACTAGGACAGGGGGTTGGCATTCAAGAGAGTGTGAGTGCTACAGCTGGAGTGCAGGCTCCTTGGTAGGGCCAGGGATGAAGGGTTTGAAGTGTAGAAGGGTATTTCAGTTGCAGCTAAGGGGGTTTGGAGAATGGGAGGAGTCTCCAAGCCAGGGCAAGAGTTTGGGGTGTGGGGGAGTGGGGGCTCTAGCTTGGGTATGGGCTCCAGTGTGGGGCCAGAAATGAGAAGTTCAGAATAAGGAGGGGGATCTTGGTTGGGGCAGAGGGCAAGAGTGCAGGAGAGTGAGGGCTCTGGGGTTGGGAGAGGGATGAGGGGTTTGGTGTGCAAGAGGGGGCTTTAGTCGTCACCAAATGTTTGGCATAGTGGTGCTCAGGGCTGGGGTAGATGGTTGGGGCATAGGTTGAGGTTTGGGGTGAAGGCTTTCAGTAGCTATTACCGCAGATGGTGCCTGGAAATGGCCACCATGTCCCTCCAGCCCCTAGGCACAGTGATGGCCAGGGAGCTCTACGCCCTGCGTCCACATACAAGCACTACACCCAGTGGGAGCCAGAGGTGGCCCTTGGGGCGGAACCTGCCGTGTGGGCAGGGGCAGCATGTACAGACCCCTAGCCACTCTGCACCTTGGAGCCAGAGGGACATGCCAGCCACTTCCTGGAGTCATGCAGAGCCAGCTGCTGCAGCAACCAGTCTTTTAATGACTTGGTCTGCTACGCTGACCGAAGTTGCCAGGGTCTCTTTTTTACCAGGCATTCCAGAAAAAAACGGATGCCTGGCAACTCTAGCCTGTAATAGATCAGCTAATAATTGTTAACATGTGTAGGTATTGTTCAAAGTGCTTTACAGATATAAAATCAGTGTCCTTGACAGAAAAAAGATTGCAAAATCTTAAATCATAAAGGTCACTGGACAAGTAAATGCCTCATTATGCATGGAGAGGTGGAAGGTCAGGGGAAGAAGGAGAAGAGCTCATGAAAGATTGTGATAGACTGTATTTGTTTATAGTGTGGTACTGACTAAAAACCACAGCCTTATTCAGGGCCCCGTGTGCTAAGTGTTGTACAAACATGTGGGGCCACATTGTCCATCCCCTGAAGAGTTTATAATCTAAAATGTTGTAATAATTGGAATTTGTTTTAGGAAACTTCCTGATTATTCTGATGAGCTCTGATTTAGTAGTTCTGTCACAATCAAGTATAATAGCAGCAATATGGAGCATCTGGGTGGGTATTAGTAGCTATTAGCTGAGTGATTAGGATAGAGAGATCTAGACTGGATTCAGAAAGTTCATCATTTAAGAAATTGGCACTGAATTCCTCCATGTCCTTGCCAACTCTAACAAATACTATTGCTTGATGTATGTGAAAGATTGCACACTAGTGGTTTTATGAACAATTGTCCATGTGTTTACCTGAATAGGAAGATAAGAATGCACTGGCTATTTGTAACTGGAACCACTTTGAATCTGACCCAAACAACTTCAGCACAATCCCAGATGTTATGTAAATACAAGCTTTGTCCCTTCCACTTCTATTGTCTAACCTAGCTCATGGCAAGAAGGGTGATCTTGAGTCAAAGTGCTGGACTGAGACATAAGAAATCTGGCTTCAGTTCCTGGCTTCTTGAAAAAGACACTTATTTCTCTGTATTTAAATTCACATTCTCTAAAACAGATATTATAATAACCTTTCCCTATCTAACAGGAGTGTATTGTGGCTGTATTTATTAAAGTTTATGAGCTGCTCTGATGCTATAGCGAGGGTTGTACGTATTGGAGAAGCTGTGTACATTGTTGCCATTTGCTTGGCCTTTATAGTATAATTCAATATTTTGAAAGTGTGATAAGCTGAGCCATGCTGCAGCCATTTACTCTAGCGTGTCTCAAAAATCATACATGAAATTGCATGGAATAATCACAAAATCCTGCAAGAACTGATCCCATAAAAGGCCTAAAGACAATCCACGTTTTTAGCTAAGCATTAAATTACCAAGCATAAGTGAACAAACATTGTAGCTGGAAGCTTCTGCCTCAGTTATCAGTGGTGAAGAGGTTAGCAAGTTTGATAAGGTTTTATTTGATTAAAAAAATAGGATTTAACTATCTTACTCATAGGGGCCTAAGTCACTTTTGAAAATGGGCCAAAGTCCAGTTGAGTTGAGATTTACAAAACCACCTAGCATCTAACATCTATCCATTGGAACCAATGGAGGCAAAGCACAAAGGTGCTTTTGAAAGCTCCAGTAGGTATCTGCTATCTCTTTTGTCACCTAAAAATATCTGGTCCTATATACTTATGGCCAAATCCTACTTTTCTTACTCACATAAGTAATTTCATTTAAATCCAAGTGGACTGCTCAAGAATCATGCAAGCAGGGTTCAAAGATTCTATTCTTATTTTATCTTATAGATGTTCTTTCTCTTATTTAGATTTTCATACCACACCCCATCAGCATGGTGTCAGAGCACCTCCATTTAAAGTGACTACTTATTTAATATCTGTCCCAATAGCTATTTAAAAATGGCTAACTTTGCTTCTCCATATGCACAGCAAAAGGTTTTTTCAAAAGATGCAGACAGTTGATATAATTGAGACATTGGTAAATCAAGAAATTAATGAAATACCAGAAAAAAAAAGAAGCAAAAATATAAGATAGGAGAACATTTGGTAGTGAGTGTAAATTAGGACATTGTGGCAACATAGGATAACAGTAGAGGTTGAACCTCCCTGTTCTGGAACCCTCGGAACCTGATCAGTTCAAAACAAGGGAAATTACCAGACCGGGGGAAGCCCCCTGCCACCGCTCCTCCCAACCCACCACCAGCTCGCTTCTGGCCCTGGTGGCTGAGCTACTGCTGTCCCAGTCCTCCTGCTGGGCTGCCGCAGCACTGGCCCCAGCTCCCCCCTGCTGGGCTGCCAGGCTACCATGGCCATGGCTACCCTGCTGGGCTGCCACACTCCTGGATCCCTTGCCGGGATGTCATGGCCCTATCCCTGTCTCCTCTGCTAGGCTGCTATGGCCCCAGCTCAGCTATGCTGCCAGGCTGCTGTGTCCCCAACCCTGGCTTCCTGCTGGGCTGACACTGCTCCAGCTCCGCTTTCGGGCTGCTGCCAGCTTCATCGAGCTCTTAGCCCTAGCTCAGGGCTTCCAACTGCCAGTCCTCCTGCTGCTTGACTCCCAGCCATGGATGTTCCCAAGCCAGAGAGCCCTGGTTTAGCAAGGTGCAACCTGTATCTGTAATTTTTCACTGCAAGGGGAAATAATTAAAGTAAAATACAGAGAGTAAGAAAGGGACAAAGGTAATGGTGGATCTTCTCCACTTCCTGAAAAGAGGGAGTAGAAAATATATTATACATATGAGGAAAGTATTTAACAAGGCTTAAAACATTGATAATTGGGGATGTGATTTACTCTGACACTGATTCATGTGGAAGGATGGACATTCCTTAGGTATTACAAAAAGTTCACTTAGAGAGTTTTTTGAGCAATTTATGAAACCAGAGGTTTCTGTGGAGAAGAGTTTAGGAAATAAGTGAAGTTCTATGAGTACGCAGAACCTGACTAACATATTAGATGTTTTGATTTAACTATCAGCTTTTAACACTATGCATGACAAGTGTAAATAATTTTATAGATTTGCTTAAAGTCTAACCTGTAGTTGCAAAGCAAGAAATGGAAAAATTCACAAAGCGTATTAATATTCAGCCTCTATGCATATATTGTGTATTGGTGTCTGATAACACCCAAAAAATATAAGTTCTGCATTGAGGCTTTTTCCATAGAAGGCTGTTTTAGACAATTCTTGGAGAGTTTATAGGGACACGATCCAGCAATTCCCCAGAAAAAGGCTGGTTACATAAACCTATCAGGTGAAAAATCATAAACAGTTGCTTCTAAAAAAGACATACATTACAGTGAGTAAAATTGGTTTATCCTCTTACTCAGAAAAGTGCTTGTTTATGCTAATAGTAAACTTGAATTGTACTAAGATGAATCTGTCCTTGACAATGTTTCATTCTGTTTTCTATGACTAATTTGTAGAAATGATTTTTTTTTAATATAAGTAATCCTGGAACATACATTTTAAAACATGTGAAGATACTGCAGCTCTATCTCCTACATTTTTGTAAAAATCTCTTTTGTGGGCCCCAGATGAGACTCCAATAAGCCAGCAGAATGTTTTACAACAGCACTAGGATCTTTGATTTAAATCACCCCAAAACAAGAAAATGTATAGTTAAAGCAAATACATATACATTAACTTGCAGTGTTCTTTTAAAAAATGTAAATAGAAAAAGTAAAGTGGCATGAGAATAATTCTGGTGCTTGTGATCAGTATTGTTGCTATCACTGAATCACAAAGAAACATTGACTCCTATCATCAAATGAAGTGTCATCTCAGCTTAGTAGGCATGAGATGCTAAATGCAGAAACTACTTTTTAGTCCTCATAAAACTTAAAAAAGATGGAACTAGACTGCTAGAAAGCTTCCCTAAAAATATTTTTTGGCTCTTATTACAGGGTTTTTTTTTAACCATCTAAAAGAAGCATAGAAATACAGGTCCTTTCCTCAGCCAAAGAGCTTGTAATTGAAGTTTTAAAATGAGAGTGGGCTGAGTAAAAGTGATATGCAATAGCAATAGGAAAAGGGCAAAGGGTTGAGTGTGTGTGTGTGTGAGTGTGTGAGAGAGAGAGAGAGAAATAAAAAAAATGCTGCTGCCTGCATTTTCTAGACATTCTAGAGCAGTGTTTTTTAAACTTTTTAAGACTGAGGAACACAAAAGAATTAATTTTTATGAGGAACACCAAGGTTTTTTTGTTGAGGAAAACAAAAAAAAAAAGGGTCGGGGTGGGGAAGTTATTGAGGGGAAAAAAGGGTCCGGGGAAAGTTATTGAGAAAAAAAGGTTGCCTGCCCCTTTAAGGGAGGCCATGTTAAATTAAGGCACACCGGTGTGCCCTGGAGCAGTTTAAGAAATACAGTACTGGAGTGTGGAGACCTAAGACTCACGTAGATCTGAAGAGTGAAGCTGCAGTAGTAAATGTGTGAGAAAATGGAGGTTTGGATGAGGCACAGCAGAGAAGTAGTGGTGGATTCAAGGCACTAATTCTTTGCAAATCTCTGTGTCACCAGCTTTGCAAAATTGCCCTCAGTGATGTAGGAGAAGGAAAATTCAGGGCCACATTTGACATCAAGTAAATTTCACATGGAGTGTGTCCTCTGTTCTATAAGGAACTTAAGCAACAATGTAAAGAGAAGTCTGGTAGCCCTAATATCAGTGGTGAACATTTGTGAATCACGCTTTAAAAATAGAACTAGACTCTGTGTACATACTGATTCAAATGAGTAATTTTATTTATATAATTATGTATGGAGGGAATCACAACTCACTCTCCCTCAACTCAAAGAGCATTTAACTTTCTACTCAGTACAAAGATATGCAGCACATTATTTATAGTATGTTTAGGTTACTTGCCTCACAGTAAAACTTTAAGTACGTGACTTTCTATAAAACTTGTAATTCCAATATTCAGCTTACATTATTGGTAAAATTACTTCATTTCTACAAGCCTGAAATTCTTTTTACCTTGATTACACTGTTTCAAAACTATTACCTCTCCTACAACAGCTCAAAATCATTTCACTATGATTGTATTGTATCAAAAGCTTTAGATACTGCTCTCCATGTAATACACACTTACATCTTTAGCACCATTTCAAAGAAAAAAATAACCTTTTTGCCTTGATTACTCTAGAACAAAGCCTTAATGACCTATTTACTTCTAACACTTTTCACATCACCTGCACCATTTTGAATGTTTGATATGACTTTTTTTCTACTTGTAGAAGTAGGGGGGCATAAAGTAACAATTCTTATCCTAAAATAGCCTCAAATCCTGTGTTTGGTGAGGAAAAAGGTGCCTAAGTCCTACAATTGTCAAGCATTGCCTACAAGCCCAGGTATGGTAAAAGACCCATGGGCTCTCATTAGAGCGATCCTCCCAATATTACATCAAAACATCAATTTCTTTTTGAATAAAGTCCTTCAACCAGTTTTACACTTCAACTTATCATAATTTCATCTTTGAATGTTTCCGTAGTTTTTTTAATGTAATGTGCAATTGTCAAAAGCCTTATTAAAATTAAGGTATACTATGTTAACTGTGCTCCCACCTCAGCCTGTAGGCAAATAATCCTCTCAATAGAGGTAATTAAGGTGGCTTGGCATGATTTGTTTTTGACAAGCACATATTGGCTTGCAGAGGTGTACATTCACTCAGTTACTCTGTTAGTCTGCAAGAAGAGCATGTGCCCAGTAGCCTTTACCTGGATCGTTACAGCTGCTACCACGATGGAGCCTAACTAGAAAGTTCATCAAAACCTTGTTCTTTGTCAGCTCTTAATAGTTCTAATTGCTTGATTATCTGCTCCAGTGCAATGGTAGAATGTTGTAACATTTCATTTCCCCTCAAGAAATGTGCAGTCTCTAGGAAGCTGCCATCTGCTGCTTTTGTTAATACTGCAGTGGAAAATTCATTTAAGCTCCCAGGGCTACCAACCTCATTCATCACTAATTTTCATTCACAAAGGATCCAATGCCCTGTTCTGATTCACTCTAATGTTTTAAAGAATTTAAGGCAGAGAGACCATTTAGACAATCAGAAAGAGGGAAATCTACTTATCAGCCCAAAAGGTCTGAAAGTCTGTGGACTATAGAGAGAAGCCCAGTTTAGAAAGTTCAAAACTGTGATGTTTCCCATTGTCCGTACCAGTTGGATCAATTTAAGATATGTGTATACTCTGAGACTAGGCATTAGTGGTAACGAACAATTTAAGATTACTTGACCTTTCATTGTGTTTAGCTTAGATAATGCAGTGCACTTATATTTTGCCATTGCTGCCTTGTGAAAATGATCTTTAACTGCGCATACAGTTCTGTGGGGAGTTACATGCATTGGTGCACCAGCAGACATTTTCAGTGTAACCTGGTTACATTTCTGCACAATGGTAACCTCTGAGTTCTTCATCTGGATAGACTGCTTCGGCTTAATTTAACTGTATATCACTAGAAGATTTATCCAGCAGAGAACCCCAGCCCCCTCTCACTGCAGCAACCTGGGGCCATGCGAGAAGTGCCTCTTCATGGCTGCTGCAGATGCTTCATCGGGTGTCTTCACAATAAAATATGTGGCCAGTCCTGAAAACACTTAAAAATAAAATCTTGAGATGAGCAGTTGCATTGAAACAGATCTGAGTAAAGATTCCTGATGTAAGTAAAGGACTTACATGATTAAACCCTAATTTCCTAAAGAAGTTTTTGAGGCTGTATAAAATATAATATGTTTTGGATTTTGGTAAAGTAGCAGCTACTTTCCTTTCTTTCATTATATTTGCAATTTTATTTAATCCTCCTGAGCCTTCCTTTTGCGCCCTAAGTGCTTTCCTTCCTACTTCTTGAGGTTTTAGACTTTCTCATAGTGCCTAGGTATTGTAATGATAACAATGTTTTCATATGCTGCAAGAATATAAGGAATAATCATTCATCATGTTACATCCTAACCTTTTTTTTTCAAATAGCATTTTGTATTACTGCACGCTTATTTCGGAATAAGCTATTCCTGAAGAAATACTCCTAAATAGCTTATTTCAAAATAGTGTGTCTACACACCAAGTTCCCATAGAAATAGAGCTTAGCTATTTCAAAATAGAGTGTCCACACTGATATGATGCTGAATCACATTTAAGGCCATCCAGAAGCACTTCAGGCAGGTCATTAGGACGGCAGTCACTTCCTGGAGCTGCTGCCTGAGGCTATATGAGGTTTGTGCTTAATGGGTCCCTCCTGTATAGTCATGTCTCAGGCTCCTCTCTTTTCCCTACCTCCTAGAGGGACAGCAAACCCATTCCTTTGCTTGCTGTGATTGCCCTTTTGGACAACTCAGCTCTTTAGCCATGGAGCCGAAGCTGCCTTCCAGCAGTCAATGGCTCTTATCTGCCATGCTGCATCTGCTGTGGCAGTTTCTGCAGGCTGCCCTCCAGGTCCTGCAGGTACACAACGTCCAGCTCACCATGGACAACCTCAACATTTCTCTGCGGGTACAGCTCATGCAGCTGGACCTCACCATGCCCCACTGCATCTGGTGTCTGGACACCAGTTCTGACTAGTAGGACCAGATTGTTATAGAGCAGTGGGATGACCAGCAGTGGCTCCAGAACTTCCACATGTGGAAGGACACTTTTCTGAGATGTATGAGTGGCTCACCCCTAAACCCACATGCGACCCACCATCCCCCTCCAGAAGCAGGTCACCATTGCCATCTGGAAGCTCATCATGCTGGACAGCTACTGACCTCTCTGTGGGGATCCAGTTCAGCATGTGGAGATCGACTGTCAGGGCCCTGGTCATGCAGGTATCACACTCTCGGGCTATTGTCCCAGGAGAGGGTTAAAGAGCTGGAAAGCAGTACCCTAGGGAAAGGGGGGGTTGTTGTTGATGATGGTAGAAACCCACTCCCCAGGAGGTTTTTCAGTCCTGCCCTCACAAAGCCCTGCCAGAAGATGGGATAAGTAGGGGGTTGCTCCTGGTGTGTGTGTGTGGGGGGGGGGGAGGTGGGCTTCGGCACCTCCTGAGGGCTCTGGCAACCCTGTGATTCTGTTTGTTTGTCTCCTTCTGCAGTGGTGAGGGCCATCAACACCATCCTACTGTACAGAGTCATCCATCCTGGCAACATGGACCCCATCATCATCAGTTTTGCCAACATGGGCTTCCCCAGCTACTGAGGGGCTATTGACAGCACTCATATTCCCATCCGAGCCCCCCCACCATGGGGCATCTGTATAACTCAACCGGAAGGGGTACTTCTCGATGGTCCGGCAGGCCATCACGGGCCACCATGGGCAGTTCACTGACATCTACGTCGGGTGGTTGGGAAAGGCGTACAATGTCCATGTCTTTCTCAAGCTGCACGCTGGTAGCTTTTTCCCCAAACACATCATCAGGGTTAGGGACATGGATATGCCAATGTGCATTGTGGGGGATGTGGCCAACTGTCTGTTTCCCTGGCTAATGAAGCCCTACACTGGGCTCCTTGACCCCACCAAGGAACACTTCAATGCCAGGCTCAGCAGGGCCTGCATGGTGGTAGAGGGAGTCTTCAGGTGTCTGAAGGTGAGATTCCATTGCCTCCTCACCTGGTTGGATGTCAGGGAGTGGAACATCCCCCAAGTGGTGGCCACATGCTCTGTCCTTCACAATATATGTGAAAGGAAGGGGGAGATGTTCCTGCCAGAGTGGGGGGTTGAGGCTGACCAGCTCAGCAGGACCTTTGAGCAGCTGCACATGGGTGCCATCTGGCAGGCCCATCAGGGGGGCTGTGCGCATCTGGGAGGCCCTGAGGGAGAGTTACTCACAAGAACCCCAGTGACAATCTTTCCTGGGGCTTCCCACAAGGGGCCTGTTCATTGCCCCTCTTAGCCTTTCCTCCCACATCCTTCCCTTCCTCCTCTCCCCTCCTCTGCAGAAACAATAAAACACACTTTTTGTTTTGGAAAAAAAATTATTTGGTTATTTTATGAGGGTAGAAGTAACTGGGGAGGGACTAGGGAAAGAACCTGGGAGAGGGGAGGAGGGAGGGGGAAGGAGGAGGAGTAGGGATGAGAATCTTGTAGGGGGATGGAGAGAGGAAGAAGGGGGAGAAAGGGTGAGGAGAAGCTCAAGGCTGGGGCTGGGAGTGGCGGTTGGCTCTGGTGGTTCCACCACCTGGGGTGTGGGGATCTTGGTGGCCACGGGGGTGGGGTTAGGTGGAGAAGCAGGAGTTGGGGCAGGAGCAGCAGCAGGAGCAGTGGCAGGCACCATGCTGGCAATGAGTGCTTGTACAGCCACACAGATAGTGCGGCCCTGCTCCAGCATCTCCTGCCAGTTCTCTTGCTGCAGCTGGATGTCCTCCTCCAGTCTCCAGTCCACAGTGTTCTGCAGGGTTCACAGAGCTCCTGCTGGAATTCCTCCTGGGTTCTCCTGCGCTGATGGGTTACTTGGAGTCAGGAGGCTGCCTTGAAGCTTTGCCCTCATCTATGAGCTGAGACCAACAGTTCTGTGCTCAGATAGAGGTGATTTGCTTGGAGAAAGACCATCTGAGGCCTGGACAGCAGGCCCTTTTCTGCGGGGGCACAAATGTCCAAGGGGGAGCCTCACTACTCCCACGTCCTGGGGAAAATCAGGCATGGGACGGTGTCATCCAGACCGGGAGCCCGCGACTGGAGGGGGCTAATGGGGTGGCTAGGCTTCCCTCCATTCTATGAACATTCCTGGACAGGCAGTGGCAGTGTCCCATGGGGAGAGGACTTGTATCCCTTCCTGATAAAGGAGAGGGGGGCAGGGCATTAGGGGGGAGGTGTGTGAGCATCTGATGCTCCTGCACCTCGCCGTGCTGTTCACGGGAGCGGGTGCTGCCCCCAGCATGTGGGCATGCCAGTGTGCCATGTGTGGCACTCCTGAGAGTGTGTGTGTTTCTCCATGTCCCCAGCCTCCTTCTGGTCTTGGCTTGTGGTCATGAGTATGGCAGGCCTCCCCAGATCCTGTGAGCAATAGCACAAGGGTCCTCTGGTGCTGCCTTCTGGGGCTATGTGCCCTGGACTGACACTCTACATGCACCCACGTGCACAGGCTACTGTGCAATCTCCAGGCTGAGAAGGCTGAGTGAGGAGCATGCCCCAGCCCCTCACCATGTGTCACCTCCACCCTTGTATGTAGGGAAAGTAAAGGAACTCATCTGATGTGCCTTCCCCAGTCTCGGACAAAGCCTGGGAGACATCCAAGGCATGGGGTTCCAGCTACAGGGTCAGCATGGTGATGGTGCTGCCTTGTTTGGCTCCTCCTCTTCCTCCACTGTGTCTCTGTCTCCAGGGAGGGCGATGAGGTCATCTCCAGCCCTGAGTCCACTGCTGGGTGAAGGGGGAAGGGACTGACCTGCCCCCTAGGATACAGTGCAGGTGAGAGTAGTAAGGGCAGGTCTAGGGTTCAGCCCCAGAGCGGGAGCTGCACGCCCTGGCCTTGGCATAGGCCCGGTGGAGCTCCTTGACATTCATCTGCACCTGAGTGCAGATGTGGCCCTTTGTGCCCAGGATCTCAGTCATGCAGTCATAGATGTTCACATTCCTGCATCTGGTACAGAGATCCTGGAGGTTATCCTCTTCTCCTGAGACCTCAATGAGGGCCAGGATCTCTGCACCAGACCAGGAAGGTGCACACATCTTATGCTGCCTGGCAGGGTCCTGGGAGCTGGCTGACTGTTCCCTCGGAGCAGTGGAGGGCTCGGTAGGAACAACAGAGTCATTCATTTTGCCCTATACTAGGTAGTGGCAGTTGTTGGGTGGCTCAGGGCTGTCAGGGCCTACTTCCTGCCCCAAGCTATTTCCCTTCTGCTTGCAGTTTTAAGGGCTGCAGGGGGAAGGGAAGCTATAGAGTTCTGATAAGTGTGGACAGAGCGGCCGGCAGGGCACCTGTGGGATTTCCTGGAGGTCCCTTATTTCGGAATAACTCCAACTATCCTTTATACACACACATTATTCTGAAATAGCTATTTCAGAATAGGCATTATTTCTCCTGGAGTGAGATTTACAGAAGTTGGAATAACTGAAATAGTTGAGATTATTTCAAAATAACGGGCTTGCTGTGTAGATGCTCGCCGCAAAGTTGTTTTGGAATAGTGTCCATTATTCTGAAATAACACTGCTGTGTAGATGTACCCGTCATGTTATATAGTTAATTAACTGATACTTCCAAAACAAATGCAAAAATTATTCATTTTCTAGTCATATGACACTCAAATACTATATTATGAAGTAACTCGAGTGTTAACATCTAGTCCCCCAAAAACACACGAGCATCATTGTGTAAGCCATTATACCATAGAATGTGTCTCTTTACTCAAATTACATCTATAAAATAATTACTAATCATGAGCAGAACTTTAAAACTACATGTTTCGCTGTTATTATTCCCTGTGCAAATAAAGGAAAATGAATAACTTCTATGCTAAGAAATGTGCTTTAAACTGAGATGTAAAAAGTCATAAAGCATATTCACCAGGAGAGGGCTGGAGGCTGCATTAAGCTGAAGTTAATGTTGGGACCACATATCACTGCCCTGCTGTCTTTGTATCTTTCAGAATCATTAGTATTTAAATGCTCAAACTCAAATGCTGGGAGACATGAGAAGTTAAGAATATTCATTGTGATTTAAAAATATACTCAAAGCCTAAAAGACCTAAAAGAAATGCAGAGTTGGGGTGACACATTCCCCATGTAAAATGGCTCAAACTAAACTTGAAATCAAACTTTTATTTCTACTTTAATATTGTCATGTGTACATTTCCCCTAGTTCCTTATTAAGGGCACTACAATATTTCAGTTACTCTCTGAGTTTGGACAAAATGATGACCAGGCCAAATCTTTGTTCACACTCCAAACTGATGATGAATCTCCATTTAGGTTTAGATTGATTTTGAATACATTCACACCTATTTAACCTTAGTCTTTCCACAGGTTCCTCCTTTCCACTTCTATCTCTTCTTCTCTTATTCTTTTTCCTTTATGACACTTTTCCTCCAACAGGTTCCTTCGGAGGAACTCCTCAGCATTCCCAGGCCATTCAGGAAATTTAATTCCTCCAGCATGTCCTGTGTTGGCTTTGGAGCCTCTGTCTATTGGTTTGTGCCCAGTACAGTACTAATGAAAGACTCCCAGGGGTCATCCATATCAGGTGCCCAAACTATTTCAACTGGTTCCTCTCAATTAGGAAGAATAGCAGATCTATTCCGAGGCCCTTCGAAATAGCTAAGCTCCTTACTCTATCTTGGAGTGTAAGCCCAGCCACCCTACAGAGAAACTTCATTTCTGTCACCTTTTCCATGTCTACAAAACAAATATGGATTAGCAAACTCCCATGACCACTAACGTATCTCTGAGAAAGCAAAGAGCTGACCCATTATTCCTTAGGTGAGACAGAATCTGCATTATTCCTCCTGAATCTGAGGTTCAACTAATGGGCATAACCTCCTCTCCAGCACCCTGACATTGTTTTTGATGGAAAGCCTGAGGCATGTGATTCCCTCTAGAGTGGAAACACACCTCTGGTTTCCTTTCTTGAAAAATGAGATCATCATCCATTCCAGTTTGCCAAGGCAGGTTTACTGCACCTGCCTTCCACGCAACACTGAAGAAGCATATTAACAATGAAACCCCAAAATTGTTCAGTGTTTTCAACATCTCTGGGCAAGTCTCATCCATACCTGCTGCCTTACCACTATGAAAGTCTAAAAATGACCACATGAATGTTGCATGGACTAGGGATACTAAAACCTAGCTCTGAGGGTGGTGTCAGGTAGCCCATCTGGTGGCTGAGCTATGGGTGTAATCCGTCCTGGCCCATCTCACAAAGGCAACATGGATCTATTTATGGGATCACCACCTGTGAGGCAAAGGGTGAGTATCAGGAAAGATTCCAGAATGGCAGCAGGAGGGACAGAGTATGATGGACTTGCCCTCCACAACTGAAAGTGGCTCTAAGGACATAGATTGTTTTTAACTATGGGGGGAGAGGAGTCAGAGTTGGTGGAAGATATGGAAAAGTACTGACTAGATGTAAAACTTTTCCCAGTTGAGTCTGTTCTTGACTTGTACTACACTCTTTTTCATTCGGGCCAAGTAGATCTGTTGAATTCCCTATGTGGACCAAATATGCTTTTTTAATTGGAAACGTTCCTTCAATTGCACACCTTTGCTGAGTTGAAAAAGTATATATATTTTGTACAGTTCTTTTTAAAATAATTGTTACTGTTATCCTGAATGTCTTTGGTTTTGATCCAATACCAACCAATACTTACTCCTATTCAAAAGAGGAAGGAAGGAAGATAGGGAGAATCTTGATGTGGTTTAGTATGCTTTTGTCTCGTGTCATGTTACGTATTAGGATTGTAAAATCTTCAGGTTAAGGACCTACTCTTCTTTATTCAATACTTATCTTTAATGTGCCTAATTACTGTTAGTGCTGTATAAATATTTATAACGATTAATATAAATCACTTTTATGACTTTTCACACAATTATTTGACAGCAGAATTTATCTAAACCTAATATTTTCAGTCATCCTAATGCATATGTTACTTTGCCCTGTGTTTTCATTTTTCAGTTATTTCTAATTACACTGCTGTAAGTATATTTGAACATAAAAATGTCAGAGGAAATATCCATACTAAATCATATCATGATAATATTCATCTGCCTTTTAATTCAGTGACTTCAAACAAGCTAAATTGCTACTTGGGCGGGGTCTGATAAATCATAAGCTTTTGTTTTGACATTAACATTTGTCCAAACAGGGGAAGAAATTCTTTTTTATTATCTTCATAGATCTCAGTTTGTGCTTTGCCTCTATGCAGGGATCTGAGGCTAGGACTACACTACAAAGAAAGGTCAGAAAAAGCTTGGAGCAACTCACCGTCTCCTTCTCCCCATTGTGTGCTCTTGCTCCCCAGTTCCTCCTCCCTTCTCCCTGGCCGGGCTCCTTTTGAGCTTCCCGCCGCCTCCATCGGGGCCGTCACCACGCCGTGACCGGTGTTCTCCCTGCCGGCGTGGCAAGTGACGTCACCCGGCCGCGCCTCCGCCCACGTATCACCGGCATTCAGATGGCCCCTGCCGTCAGCTGTCCTGGCCGTTCTGGCCCCTCCCCCAGCAGGTGCCGTTTCGCCACACGGCACCCGCCCGGTGTTCGTTCAGGGTGTTTCCCCCTCTCGTCCCTTGCAGTGGTTCCCCTGAGTGTGGGGCACTGGCACCCCGTCACAAGCTTATTTCAGCTTTTGGCACTGTCTACACAGCAGGAAGTCCGAGGAATAGAGCACTCTTCTCCAACTTTTCTTACTCATAAAATGAGGGTTGCAGGACTCAGAGTAAGAAGTCCTCCAGTTCAACATTATTTTGAAATTATGTCGAAATAACTGCTTGTAGTGTAGACATGAACTATGTTATTTTGGAATAACTGTCAGTTATTCTGAAATAACACTGCTGTGTAGACATAGCCTATCAGAACATCTGGGTTCTATTAAAAACATCAGAACAGCCACACTGGGTCAGACCAATCCTATCTTTTGACATCAGCAAATGCTAGGTGTTTCAGAGGAAATAAACACAATAGGCAATCACTGAGAGGTCCAGCCCATCACACATTCCCAGCTTCTGGCAAATAGAGGTGAGGGACATGCAGACATGGTGTTGGATAGCCATTGAGGGACCGATCCTCCATGAACTTCCCTAGTTCTGTTAGGGTGTGTCTACACAGCAAAATTATTTCAGAATAATGGCTGTTATTCCAAAATAGCAATGCGAGCGTCCACACAATGATTCCATTATTTCGAAATAATTTCAAAATAATGGACGGCTTATTCCGGCTTCTGTAAACATCATTCTATGAAGAATAACACCTATTCTGAAATAGCTATTTAGAAATAAGGCGTGTGTAGATACTCCACTGCTGCTATTTTGAAATGGCCCCTCACCAGGGCCATTCTAAGTTATTCCTCGTGGGGCTCTAAATCAAGATAGCCCATCTACATTAGGGAAGCCTGCCTTGGACTAATTTTGAAGCTTCCCTGCAGTGTAGACGTGCTATTTCAAAATAAGCTATTTTGGACTAACTATTCCAGAATATCTTATTCTGAAATAACTGTGCAGCATAGACATTGCCTTATAGTCTTTTCCTCCGGGAAAGGATCTGCTGCCTATTAATTTCATTGAGTGATTCCTAGTTTTTTGTGTTATTTGAAGGAGTAAATTAGGGGGTAATGCCCTATGCTTACTACACACACCAACCCCCCTCTCTGGGGGTAAGGCAGCTCTGGCCTGCTACGGCTCTCCTCCCTCCCCCGCTGGCTGCTAGGCCACTCTGAGGCCAGGCCAATCCAGCTCTCCCCATCTCCCAGCTGCAGGGGTGTTGGCCAAGCCAAGGCTGGCCTAGCCACCTCCCTCCAGCCGTGGGGGGTTGGGCTGTGCTGAGGCTAGCCCATCTCTCTCCCCCTGGCCTCCAGGGGGTAGGGCCAAGATTGAGGCTCTCCCACACCCCGGGAGTGGTCAAGGCCACCCCAGCCCTGGCTCTTCTCCCCTTACCCCTGGCCCTGAGACCACCTCGGCTCTTGTCCCTCGCCCCTGCTCTTGCCCCCCCCCCCCGATCCCTTCCCCTCAACTGCCACCCACTGGCCCTTTCTCTCTTTCTTCTCCCTTGCTGTCAGGGAGGGAGGCTGGGGCAAGGCTGGCCCGGCTTTCCCCTGACTAGGTAGTGTGTGAGGGGACTGGGACACAGGGAGGGGGCACGGCTCCCAACTCCTGGATCACCAGAGAGGGGGAGACTTTGGAAAATGGGAGGCCCCCTGGAGCACCAGGGATGGAGGGTGGAGGAGAGGCTGTGCAGCTAATAGCTTCTGCACCTCCCAAGCAGCAGGGAAGGAGGAGGAGAAAGGCCAAGCAGCTTCCGGGGCTGCACGGCTTGCAGCTTCCCTTCCTCCCAAGCACAGGGAAGGGGTGGAGGGAAGAAGCTGCACTGCTCACACACCCCTCCCAGAGCACTGGGGAAGGAGGCGGGGGACTGCTACAGGGCTTCCCCAGTCCCCGTGTGGCAGCTGAGCACTGGGGAAAAGGGAGGGTGGAGGGAAGGAGGAAGGGTGGAGGCAGGCAGGATGCAGAGTGACATGATGACCTCACTCTGTCGTCCTGAAGGAAATTTTTTTTATAGAGAGAGAGATAATACTTTCTTCATCTCTTTTTCCATGTTATTCATGATTTTATAGAGCTCTCTTAAATCTCCCTCTTAATTATCTCTTTTCCAAATTGAAAACTCCCAGTCTTTTTAATCTCTCCTTGTATGGAGTGTGTTCAATATGCCTAGTAATTTCTCTTACCCTTTTCTATACCTTTTCCAAATCCAATATATCTATTTTATGAGGGGTGATTAAATCTGCACACAAGATTCCATAAGTGGACATACCATGGATTTAAATAGAGGCAATATAATAAGTTCTGTCTTATTATATATCCCTTTCCTAATGAGTACCGATATTTTGTTAGGTTTTCTTAAATTATCTCTAGACATAGAGCAGATATTTTCAGACAATTATTCACAGTTATCTTTATTTGGTGGGATCAGTTAATTTCAAACCCATCATTTTCTATGTATATTTGGGATTATATTTTGCCATGAGCATTATTACTCTGCATTTATTAACGTTCAATTTTACTGGCCATTGTGTTGCCCAGTAAGCCAGTTTTGTGGAATCCCTTTGTAACTCTTTGCAATCTGCTTTGAACTTAACTATCATGAAATTAAATTTCATATCATCTGCAAATTTTGCCAGCGCACCTTTTTCCCAAATCATTATGAATGTGTTGAACAGCACTCATCCCTGTACAGGCCCTGGGGGACACCATACTTATCTCCATCCCCCTATTTCCCTTTTTTCCTATCTTTTGACTAGAGTACCTGACCATGCTTTCTGAATGATCTAATGATCCTTAGTTTACTTTAATGACAAACCTTTTGGTATCTTCATCAACCTGCCCCTATTTATGAACGAACTCCCTGTCCCAAAGTATGCACTGCTCCCAACTTCAAAATTCATCACATATCACACTCAAGCTGTGTTGCAGTTAAGAGCTCTACGGGCTAGGATGAGTAGAACCCTGGTATAAAATTCAGGGGGGCTATAGCCAGAGGTGAAAGTAAGTTGGTGCGCCGTGGTGTACAGATCCAGCAAGAGTTAGCTGAGCTGCAGCAAAAGCCAGCATGGAGCTATTTAAAGATCTGGCAGGGACTCTGACTGCAATAGGATAGTACCTGTAAGAAGTTTTAAGTTACTTTCACCGCTGGCTATAGCTCCTCAGCCCCTCCAAATGGTGTCCCTGAAAATCTTGTAGAAAGTTATCCAGTCCTGTTCCAGACCTTAAGAGATGGAAAATGCACTACTTTACTTGGTTGTTTATTCCAGTGGATAATCAACCTCACTGTGAAAATTAATTTGCCTTGCTTCTTAATTGCATTTGTCTGGCTTCAGCTTCCTGCTGCTGATTTTTCCCTTGTGTTTTTTTGTTTTTTGTTAAAGAGCCTTTGATTATGCAGTGTATTTTTCCCTATGAAGGTGCTTATGAGAGTGTGAGGGGAAAGAGGTCATTATGAAGAGAATTTGGATGATTTGAAATATGATTTTGTTATGATTCAGAATTTTAAAAAATCAGAATGGTCTGGCAAAATGGGATGGAGCACTGGGTCGGCCCCTTCTTACATCTACTAACTCTGGAAGCCCTAGAGTCCTCAGCTCCAACTCAGTCTGTCAAGCAAACTGCTGAGGAGCTGGCCAAGTGAGCTGTCAGGAATTGGGTGGGTTTTCAAAAGAAATCTACTTAGAAATCAGAGTTCCATTAGACTCTGTCTATGGTCCATTAGAACTAAGCTGAAATCAAATTCTCAGAGAAACATTTAATTTTTGAAAAATTAGCAAATCATGACAAAGTTTTCTGAATAATTTTTGTGGCTTTTTTTCATAATCTAACTGTTCAATACATTTTTTTAAAAAGTATGGACACCAGAGCCACCGGCAGGATTCCAATATCAGTCTTTACCAATGCAGTATACCAGGGGGTGACGAATTTTGGCACACAACCCATCAGGGTAATCTGTTAATAGGCCACGAGACATTTTCTTTATGTTGACTCTCCACAGGCACCCCCCTCCCATAGCTCCCCAGAGCCACAGTTTGTCATGCCCGGCCAATGGGAGCTGTGGCTAATGGCATGGGCTGCAGAGACATTCTGGTCACCACTTCCTTCAGCTCCCAGTAGCCAGGAACAGCAAACTATAACCACTGGAAACTGTGTGTGTGTGTGTGTGTGTGTGTGTGGGGGGGGGGTTATGCCTGCATACAGTCAACATAAACAAAGTGTCTTGCAGCCTGTCAGCGGATTACCCTGATGAGCCACATACCACAGGTTGCAGATCCCTGCTATATGCACATGTTCACAAATACTTTTGCTGGACTGCTGTCAAAATGAAATAGTCGGAGTGGGGAGGTGCACCCAAAGTACATGAAAATATGAAAATTTGATGGTGCTAAAATGAATCCCAGAGATGATTTAACCTGATCATATTCTAAACAAAGAGAGCGTTTAACCATGCTAATCCATCTGTTCCCACCAATTCACTCTGATTCAACAGATACTCCAGGCTTCAGTGTGATGGACAGACACAGTGTCAATCCTCAAAACTTAGTGGATAGATACTATTGTTGTTAAAATAACCAAAACCCTTACAATGTTTTTCAGACTTTCGATTTAATGTATTTGTGCAAGTATGGCCATATCAATAGGTTGGTAGGAAAAGGATAAGTTAGTGACAGGCAAATCCTGTCATAGTCACAACAGAGAATTCCTCTGCATTTGAACTAATATTAGGCTTTTGATTTTGTTGATCACCATGACTCATTGGTCAACTGCTGTCATATACTCTCGGGAGTCATAAACCCCCACTGTGGCAGAGCTGGTAGGCTACCTGTCAGTTCACGCTGGATCTGCTAGTGATTCAGTGATGGACCACATTCAAATCCAAAATCAGATATTGCTCCAGCTCTGAATATAAGCAAAATTAACAGTATTCTAATTAATATTGTAG
This sequence comes from Rafetus swinhoei, assembly GCA_019425775.1. Taxonomy (NCBI): domain Eukaryota; kingdom Metazoa; phylum Chordata; order Testudines; family Trionychidae; genus Rafetus; species Rafetus swinhoei. The sequence continues at coordinate 29,074,787 of CM033424.1, read as the reverse complement.
ATGCCTGATTTATTCATTGGGAAATCACACATTTGAATCACCTCCTATCACTAGCAGCTGTGCTATATGAACCAAAAGCGAGCCTAATCTTAGTCTTGCTTAAAGAATGCAATTTCTTGAGCATCATCTCTATGCCGTTCATGGTACAGAACATATCATTGCCCCTTTTTTTGACCCAAGTGTTTAGTCAAATTTTGGAGCCTTGCAACTGTTCCAGTTGGATGCAGAAATTAAGTTTGGTCTCTTTAATGCAGTCTTGTTTCTTTCTGTTCTTCCTGTCACCAAGAACAAAAGGAGCAATTTCCTAGCTTACAGCCCAAAGCCTCTTTCGCCAACTGTCTCAAAAGTTCTCTTTAGTTTTTTCAGGATATAATTGCACTCACTGCTACTGCATGTCTTGTTTTTAGTCTGTCCATGTCCCTCTCTTTTGTCCTTTGTTTCTATGTGTCCTCTTCCCTCACAAGTATACACTTTAAATAAAACAATATTCACCAAAAAGCCTTTCCACCTTCACAATCTAAATTTCCTGGACAGGCTCTGAAAAGCCTTATTTTATGGGCAGCCCTTACCTGTATCACAACTAACTAAAGTGAAGGGCATATTTACACCTCAATTTCAATGAGGCTGCAGCTCAGCCCATCACAAGGTTTAGCCAGACTCATGACATCTTAGCTAAACTTTTGTCAGCTGGTAGTTGATCTTTTACATCAAGGAGCAATTCTTTTATTACCAACATGGCTTAGTTTCTATAGACCTACAGTAGGTCATCTGCAGGATAATAGCTGTCAACTTATTAAAAAATTATAATTGGATTGAATGGAGAGAGGGGTTTGGAGATAAAAAGCGAACTAAAATGAATTAACTAAAGTATATTCTGACCGTGGACTATCATGCTTGTAGGCAATACTGTCTTCTTACACGTTCATTAAATAAATCACTCCAAGAGACAGTATCTGTTAGAACAAAAGTATGCTATGTGAATCTTTGTTAAGGAACGTCTTTTATCCTAAAAATGTTTATTCCACACATATTTGAACTTGAAAGTTTTACTACAATATAAATAGTATTAAACAATCTTAACAATGTACTAAATTGCACATTGTTAAGAATTTTCATAATAATGATGTAGACCCCTAAGATTCGAAGATATTTTGGTGATGGGTATCTTGACATTCAGATAAGTGGAGAGTGCTCACCTTCTTAAATGTTGATGAGCTAGTTGAAAATTATTCCATAGAATAGTGTCCACCATCCTCCTAGAAAAACAGTTTCATAATCAAGTAAACTATTTAATCACTGGACCCAATGACATCAGCCACCAAATCAGAGGCTCATTTAACTGCACATCCAATAATGTGATCTATGCCATCAAATGCCAGCAATGCCCCACTGCCATGTATATTGGCCAAACTGGACAGTCTCTACGGGAAAGAATTAATGGACACAAATCAGATATCTGAAAAGGAAATACACAAAAACCTGTTGGAAAACACTTTAATCTTCCTGGACACTCATTAATGGATCTCCAAGTTGCTGTTTTGTTTCAGACCAATTCCACAAGCCAAATACACAGAGAAGGTTGGAACTCCACTTCATTCACAAGTTTAATTCTTATGCAAATGGTCTGAACTGGGACATAGGGTGGCTATAGGATATAGGATGGCACACTATCTTCCATCTTTTAATGACTTAACCAACCAACCAAACAATGGAGGTGCTAATGGTTCTTAACAGCCTCTTGTAACTATTTTAACTATCTACTCACTGTCTTTTTTTTTTCTTCCTCTCCTTCCCTTCCCTCCCCCCTTATTTATTCTTGGGTCTGGACTTATTATCTGAAGAAGTGGGTTTTGCCCACGAAAGCTCATGATACCATCTACATGTTTTGTTAGTCTTTAAGGTGCTACTAGACTATTTGTTGTTTTTTAAGTTTTTCCTGTTACAGACTAACTCAGCTACCCCTCTGAAATATTATGAAATGCTTCTTGATATTCAGCCTAAATTTTCATTTCTATCCTACTAGTCCATGATGGATAACACTAAAAAATTATCCATTTTCAATCTTGGTGCTTAAATAGCCCACATTTAATACATTTCTGAAAAGGCATCATTTTAGTTAAAATGTACATCTCCATCATGTTTAAATGATCAACATGATTTCCTTCCCTCTTCAAATATTTTTCAAGTCCTATTCTGAGCTGCTCTTAGCAAGGCAATCGTGATGAAGGGGGACAGTATAGTAGGCATGATCTAACCAGTGTCATACAGAGAATTGCCACTTAATCCACAGCGTGCTGCCTCTGTTTATGTTTCGCTTCTGTTTTTTGAAGATTGGTTAATGTTAGTACTTATGCTTCACAATATTGGAGAGAAGAAGGAGGAACATTTCAGCATGAGAGAATAGAACAAGATGTATACCTTGGGCATGAGAAACTAGCTATTCAGTCCATGATAACATTTGGACAGATTAAGTATACTGATATGCTTGACCTGCTTACTCTTTAGGTAACCTATAGTCCTACAAAATGCTGAGCTGTTCCTGTTAGGTCAGCATGAGAAGAAGGCACTCAACTGTTTTCATAATCCTGCTTATAATAGGCAGTGGCAGATGTGACCATAAATCAACCACCATTCAGAAAGTCAAGCATGACATGAAAGAAACATCTACTAGGCTGCCACATATATAGTAGGTATCTCACAACATTTCTATTACCCATGAAAACAGCGTCGTAAATTGTGCATTCACATTCCACTGACATTCGCAAAAGAAACCAACTACAAAGCACTTCAGTGTTAGATCTCTTAGGGTATGTCTACACTACAGCATTAATTCGAGTTATCTTAATTCGAAATAGTTAATTAGAATTAAGCTAATTTGAATTAACGCATCGACACACAAAATGGAGTTCAAATTAGCATTTCACTAATTCTAACTACTGTGTCCACACTGATTGTCAGGTCAGTAGTTGCTTTGTGTGGCTGCTGCCTTAGGCTATCTGAGGCTCGTGCTTAAAGGGACCCCCCTGGACAGCCGGTTCTCAGCTTTCCCACTTGCTTGTCTACCTCGCTGAGGGACAGCAAAGCATTTTCTTCTCTGCTTGCTTTGGTTGCCTCGACTTGGGACACCACAGCACTTGGCACCATGGAGCCAGAGCCGGCCCTGGGCACTCTGGTGTCCAATTTGGAAGACTTTCTGCCAGCCTGGCAACAATTGCAGGAGACTGCCTGGCAGCAGCTGCTGCAGCTCGACCCCCGGGCCCTCTTCCGGACCCCGCAGGAGGCCAAGGAGGAGCAGCAGCATCTCCTGGATGCCAGTGTGCCCCGCTGCATCTGGCATCTGGACACCAGCAGCGACTGGTGGGACCACATCATCCTGGAGCACTGGGGAGACCTAACAGTGGACCCAGAACTTCAGGATGAAGAAGGACACCTTCCTCGAGCTCTGTGAGTGGCTCGACCCTGCTTTGCAGTGACGGGACACGTACATGAGGCCCGCCATTCCCCTCCACAAGCGTGTGGCCATCGCCCTCTGGAAGCTCTCCACGCCGGATAGCTATCGATCCATAGCAAACCAGTTCAGTGTGGGGAGATCCACCATCAGAGCAGTGCTCATGCAGATAAAGCAGTCTCCAGCCACTGAGGCGGGGGTGGGGTGGGGAGGAGGAGATGGGCTGCCCCAGGGAAAAGGGGGGAAGGTGGTGCAAGTCCCCATCACGGGAGGGTTTGTTCTGTCCCAGCCTCACTATGGACTGCCTGCAGTGGCCAGGATTGCAGGGGGGGTTGCTCCTGGGGAGTGGGGGCATGGGGCAGTGGCAGGGAAGGAACACTCTCGGCCACCCTGGCACCCAAGTGACTCTCGGTTTTGTGTGTCTCTCTGCAGGTGGTCAAGGCCATCAACAGAGTGCTGCTCCGCAGAGTCATCCGCCTCATGGATTTGGATATGGTGATCAAGGGGTTTGGGGCTTCCCCAACTGTGGGGGGGCAATCGACAGGACGCACATCCCCATCCGTGCCCCGGAACACCAGGCCTCCCACTACATTAACCGGAAAGGGTACTTCTCGGTGATCCTGAAGGCCATGTCTGACCACCGGGGCCGCTTCCTGGACATCAACGTGGGCTGATCCAGCAAAGCATACGACGCGTGGGTCTACCGCAACTCCTCCGTGTGCCAGAGGCTGTACGCCGGGACCTTCTTCCCCGACCGCCACATCAGTGTTGGGGACATGGACATGCCTGGTGGGGGATGTGGCCTATCTGCTGCAACCATGGCTAATGAAGCCCTACACGGGACACTTGACCCCCTCCCGACAGGACTTTAATGCCAGGCTAAGAAGAGCCCGCATTGTGGAGGAGGGGGCCTTCGGCCATCTGAAGGCCAGATTCAGATGCCTCCTCACCCACCTTGACCTCTCCGAGAGAAATATTCCACATGTGGTGGCAGCGTGTTGCGTGCTGCACAATTTGTGTGAGCGGGATGGGGAGGCTTTCCTGCCAGCCTGGCTGGCCCGTACGTGCAGCCCTGCATGGCTGCCATCTGGGAGGCCCATCGGGGGGCTGTCAATATCTGGGAGGCCCAGCGGGAGAGCTTCCACACAGAGCAGGACTGAAGTCTCCCTGGCATGCCCCACTGGGGCCTTATTCCACTCTCACATCCTTCCACTTACCCCTCCCTAGCCCCCCTTCCTGCTGTAAACAATAAAGGACACATTTTTTCAAAAATATCAGCTCAGTTTATTTAACAAAACTGGGGGGGGGGTTGAAACTCTGGGGAGACTGGAGAAAGGAAGTGGGAGAGGGTAGGAGAAAGGATGGGAGAGGGGAGGGGGGAAACTGGGAGGAGGGAGCTGGAAGGGGAAGCAAGGGGAAGAAGGGGGAGGGGAAGCTCAAGGGTGGGAGTCTCGCTGGGCCAACTGACTCCCAGCACTGTGGGTGAGGGGGCCTTGGCATCCCTGGGGGGATGGGGAGGAGGGTGTGGAGGTTGAGGTGGGGGTGTGGAGATTGAGGAGGAGGGTGTGGAGGTTGTGGAGGGTGAGGCAGGAGGGGGAGGAGGAGTGGGAGCTGGGGGGGCAGCAGGCGCTGAAGCGGCATGGGGCAGCATGCTCTGCACCAGGGTCTGCACGTGGTCTCAGAGAGCATGACCCTGGGCAAGCATCTCCCGGCGGAACTCCCATTCATCCTGCACCAACTCCTGCATGGTGCAGTGCATGGCTCACAGGGCCTCCAGGTGCTGCTATCTGTACCCCTCGGGTCTGCAGGTGGTCCTGCTCAGCCCTCGGGTGCGGGAGGATGTCCCGGGTGGGGTGGTGCGCCCTGCACGCGCAGCTTGTGTGGCTGTGGAGAAGGAAGAGGAAGGTCAATTCTCCCTGGGTACACAGTGGATGAAGCCCAGCCTCCCTCTGCGAGCTGAGGATGACCGTGCCCTGCACCGTCAGAGCCGCTGTGCTTGCACAATGACCATGGTCGGAATGTCCGGCTCTCCCCGGGAGTGGGAGCTGCCCCGAGACAGCACCCATGCCCCTGTGCTGTGTATAGTGTGGGTGAGGTGAGGTGAGGTGAGGGGGAGATGTCCCCTGCCTCTGTGTAGAAGGGGCTTGTGAAGGGAGGGCCTCCTGCTGTGTCCCGCCCCGGGGTCAGGAGCGTGTCAGATCTCTTCACACACATGTGTGGCTATCAGGCCACGGCCCCTGTGTGTCATGCAGCTGGAGCCACCTGCCTAAGGGTGGCACGGCACGTGCCTGCATGTGCATAGGTTGCTGTGTGATCCGTGGTAGGCAAGGCCCACGTGCGTGGTCCCTGGTCTTTCCCCCAACCCCCAACACCCCGGGTAGGGGATGGTGATGGTACTTACCTGGTGTGGCCTCCCCAGATGACCCTGCTGACTCTGGTGCTGGGACAGCTCAGGGGTCCCGGTGGCGTGGCACCCTCCGCGCTGGCCCCTCCGCTGCGCCCAGGTCAGGGTCCTCTAGTCCCAGCTCATTGCTCTCCGGGGTGGCATGGACCGTCCTGCCCTCCAGGATGTGGTCGAGGGCGTGGAAGTAGGCGCAGGTGTCGGCCCCTGCTGTGGAGCTGCCCCTCATGGCCCTGGCGTACGCCTGCCGCAGCTCCTTGATTTTGAGGTGCATCTGCTCCTGGGTGCGCCTGTGGCCCTTCCTGGCCATAGTGGCTGCTATGTGGCCATAGATGGCCACGTTCCTTCACCTGGTGTGGAGATCATGGACATTGGGGGCCTCCCCCCGAACCTCAATGAGGTCCATGATCTCCACACCAGTCCAGGAGGGTGCGCACCATCTACGGCCCCTGGTTGACCCCTGGATGCTGGGGGACTGGGAGGGGGACAGCTCACTGCCACTGGATGTCTGGCTCATGTTTTGGCCACTGGGCAAGGGGCTGTCACTGCTGTTGTGTGCAGGCAGGCCTGTAGCTGGCACATGCTCAGTGGCCAGACTCTACCCCTTTAAGGGCCCCAGGGCTGGGGGAGAGGAGAGGAGTTTTCCTCGTTGTGCCCAGAGTGGCCACCAGGGCACCCTGGGAAGGGCTGGAGGCCCCCTAATTCGAAATAAGCGTCTACACAGCGCTTATTTCAAATTAGCTATTTCAAATTTGGCATTATTCCTTGTAGAATGAGGTTTAACTAATTCGAATTAAGTGCCCCGCTATTTCGAATTTAATTCGAAATAGCGGTTTGCCTGTATAGATGCTATTAAAGTTAATTCGAAATAACAGCTGTTATTTCGAATTAACTTTGCTATGTAGACATACCCTTACTCAGCAGAAAGACACTGTCTGTCTTTTTCAAACGTAAGTTCACAATGCAGATTGATATAAATGGAAAACATTTTCACCCCTTGAAGATACAGATTGTTTTCAATGTAATAGCTAGTTATCAGAAATCTACAAGTCTGCTTTATCTGAAGGGTTAGATTTTGGAGATAACATTACCAGATATTAGGATTATTATCATTAGATTTTTTATCATAGTCTTAAAATTTTGTTCATTATCGGTATAGGTATATTTCATTGTGATTCCCTTTTGATACTTAGAGCTATCAAGTGTCAGTGTGAAAGATACAGTAAAGATGAAAATATGTGCACACACAAATATAACATGCAGTCACCTATACTTTCACCTGCTCAACACTGACTCATAAAGAAGGGAGCATTGAAATGACTTCATGTGCATGAAATAGATTACAGGCTCTGGCAGTTAAAGTTACAGAACCAAATGCAGATCAGGTGCTGGTTGAAATGGCAAGCATAGTTTTTTGGTTTTTGTTTGTTTGATTGGTTGGTTGATATTTGTTTTCTTTTTCTCATGCACAGGAGGGCAAATGTTGCAAAATGCATTTTTTTTAAAACTGAAAATAAGTGGCAACTGTTTTGGGTTTTTTTAGAATTTTACATAGCAAAATATTTTTCACCTTTGGAAAATATTGGAATGATTCTAGAAGTTTTTCACTTATCAAAACCCCAGTTTGTCAAAAAAGGAAAATATTGTTCATAATTCAGCTACCTTTTTCAATAACATTGTCAGTTTATCAAACAAAGTGTAGATCTATTCATGTAAAACATGAATAACTCAATTTCAAACATCTATACAGTTTTCAGTTAGCTCTGGACAGTGCCAAACTTCAGGGTGGACAAACTCCTGTCTTGTGTAATGTGCATCTTAAATTACTAGTCACCATTATGTGATACATTGGCCTAAATGAACGTTAATCAACCTGCAGTGGGCTGTCTGTGCATCAGTTAAGAGATAACTGAATCTTTATTTTAAAAATAAATAAAAACTTCTGCAATCATTTACAACTATCAAGTAATACACTCACATGGCTGCGTCTAGACTGGCATGATTTTCCGAAAATGCTTTTAACGGAAAAGTTTTTCCGTTAAAAGCATTTGCGGAAAAGAACATCTAGATTGGCACGGGTGCCTTTGTGCAAAAAGTGCTTTTGCGCAAAAGCATCCATGGCCAGTCTAGACACGATTTTGCGCAAGAAAGTCCCGATCGCCATTTTCGCCAGGCTTTTTTTTGCAAAAAACAGTTCTTCGCTGTCTACACTGGCCCTCTTGCGCAAGAATTCTTGCGCAAGAGGGCTTTTTCCCGAGCGGGAACGTGAAAGTATTTGCGCAAGAAGCACTGATTTTGTACATTACAAAGTCAGTGCTCTTGCACAAATTCAAACGGCCAGTGTAGACAGCTGGCAAGTTTTTGCGCAAAAGTGGCCGCTTTTGCACAAAATCTTGCCAGTCTAGATGCACCCACGTGTGTATAGCTAACTTATATATTGATAAGATCTTTTTTTCATTGCTATAATTCTCCCTTCCCTAGTTTTATGTCGTATTTCCAAGCAATGTTCCTGTATTTCCATCAATGTGTGGAATAATTTTGTTGTGTGTACCGAGGCATGTATGGATGCATATGCACCACCAATAGAAACACATGCTGCTGACTGTGACTGCTGTTGGTGCTCTGCTAATCAGCTGAGCTGCACCTGAATCTCTCCTGGATGGCCACCCAAGCACCCAAGTTACAGGAAACATTGCTTCCAAGGTGTACCCTTCTGTGATTAGTCTAAGATATTTATCATGTCAAACTACTAGAGAAATCCTGCCCTCACTAAAGTATGGAAAGTTTTGCCAATGACATCAATGGGTCTAGAAATTCATATGAAATCCTGTCCCCAGTAAGGTCAATGACAAACTATTTACTGGCTATTGAATATGTTTATTTTTTTCCATATATACTTGTGAAGCATACAGCATAATTGGGCCTGATCCTGTTCAAGACTTCTAGGCACTATCACAAATATAACAAATTATTATAATCTTAATAGGGCTGTCAATCACAGTTAACTCAAGTGGTTAATGCAAAACAAATTAACTGGATTAAAACTGGATTTAATCACAGTGTTAATATTACAATACCAATTTATATTTATTATAAACATTTTTTCTACATTTCCAAGTACATTTGTCTATATTTCAAATACATTTATTTAAAATACAACACAGAATACAAAGTGAATATTGTTCACTTTATATTATTTACATTACAAATATTTTTACTGTGAAAAAACAAATTAAATCATTTTTCCAGTTCACCTAATAAAAGTACTGTCACTCAATCTCTTTATTGTGAAAGTGCAACTTATACATGTAGAATTATGTGGGGAAAAAAGTACTAAAAAAGAAAGTACTTTAGCACCTGCAAACCCACTCAATCCTACTTCTTGGTCAGCAAATTGCTAAGAAAAACAACAAAGAGTCTGGCGGCACGTTAAAGATTAACAAATTTATTGGGCGTGTTAAAGCATAAGCTTTGGTGAGCTACAACTCACTTCCTCAGATGCTAAAGAGAAAAAGAAAAAAAGACCAAAAAAAAAAAAAGATACAGAAATGGGAGCTGTCAAAGTCACACTGTCAGTGTGGTAAGTAAGACTGTTCCCCGCAATTGGCAGGAAATGCTCTGATTGAAAATGGTCATGACTTGTACCCCTGTTCTGCTAACTTCTTTGAAATTACACCAGGATTTTTTCTACTTCACTGCTTCTTTTCTGATTTCCAAGATTCTATTCCCACTAAAACACAACAAAATCAAAATAACAGGCCTATGACACCAAAGCTCTTCCTCAGTCTTCCAACCACTCACTAATCAGCAAAATTCCTTCCCAATTCTATAGCCTCAGACAGCCTTGATAATATTTGTTTATTATTTTCATCATTATTTCAGTATCAAAGGATAAAACGTGGCTTTCCTCCTTGACTGAAATGACTTTGTAACCTACTGACAATGATCTGATTATTGCATAATCTCTCTCTATATATGTTTTTCCCCCTGCGAGATGACAGAGTGATGTCATCATGTCATCTGCATTGTCCACATGTCCCCTCCTCCCCCCCAGCCTTGGCAGAGTCAGAAGGGGAAGCAGCATCCATGGTTCGGGGCAGGACAGGAAACCTTCACCATTGGGGCTGGGATGATTTCCTCCTCCCCAGGAGCAAGACTGGTGCTGGGTGAGGGTGCTGTGGGGGGCTGGCCTCGAGGGCTCTGGTGGGCAGGGGTCCTGGCCTAGCCCAGTCGTTCTCCCAGCCCTTCCTCCAGGGACACCCTGGGCTCCCCACTGGCCCCCAACTCTGCTTCAGAAGGGTCAGGAGGAAGTGGCAGCTCCTTGCTGCGCTTTGAGGCGCCAGTGGGAAGTGGCTCCAGCTCTCCACCGCCTACTTCTAGATTCCGGCTCCCACAGTTTCCTGCCTCCTGCCCCAGTTTCTGTATCCTGTCAGCAGTCAGCGGCGCCTTGGTGAGGGGGCAGCCACAGGATGCTTAGCAAACTCTGCTGCTCTCTCCATCCCCGCTGCTTCCCATCCATCCATCTCCATCTGGGTTGTGGAGCGGTGAGGCCCGGGAACAGAAGCAGATGCTGGGCCGGAGGCGGCTGGATAGGAACTGGCCAGGATGGGGGAGCAGCATAACATCATAGTGGCTCCACTGGGCTGGGAAGGTAGGAAGGGGGACCCTTGGAGGAGGCTGGGAGAGGGCCGGCCTGGCTGAGGGGGAAGGGTGGGGCTGCAGCTCTCCAGGGAGGCCCAGGCATGAGGTTGGGGCAGTGCTGGGAGAAAATGCTCCTGTCAGTTTCCCTTACTCCTCACGAGGAGTAGGAGTACCAGTGCTGATGGAGGTGTCCTTTGAATTCAATCTAGCAGGTCTATACTACACTGGCTAAATAGAACCCCGGAAGATTGACCGTGGCAACATCAATCTTCTGTGTAATGTAGACGTGCCCAAAGAGTTACAGTTTACAAAGAGTTTTGTTTACCGTATAAACAAATTAGGGAGAAGAGAGAGAACTACAGAATTGAGAAGGTCATACAGCAGATCTATGGCAGAGCCAAGAACAGAATCTAGGTTTCTTGATTTCCACTGTGATGACTATCTACTTAATCACATTTCCTCCTAAAAATATGAATAATAGGTGCAGTAACTTCCTCTTTTGAGTATCACTAGGTCAAGGAAATGTGAATGATCTCTTTGGTTAAGATAGCCACTATTTACTATTTTTAGGAACTGTTACTTATTTGAAGTCAGTGCAAGTTTTCTCTGAGTAAGCAATATATGATCAGGTGTGTGCAAGTACAGGTGTGTGAAATATCGAGAAAAATCTAATCAAAGTTTCATGTTTTTGTAGTTTATTACAAATTTGAGAATGGGCCCAATTAATCAAAAAAGAGAAAACTTGTTTTTAAAAAGTTTCTAAAGCACAATTGAAAATAGATCCCTTAAAAAGATTTAGACTTTACTAGGAATCCAAACCAGATGAACTGGTTTAGATCAAAAGATTTCAGTCTTAATTCCAACAGGCAAATGAAGAGACTTATCTTCAGTTATACATCTGTAGGGTTGAAAACAACAGCAACAAAATCTATGACCAACTTCATTTACCTGAATAATAATACAATACTTTTAACCATAAGTTCAGTTACAAAATTTTGTTATTTAGTGGAAATGTATTTTGACATGTCATGTTGAGGGTGGTATATTTTAATTGTCCAGAAGACAATTAAAGGAGAAGAGCTCAAGATTGGGCAACAGCTATGTTTTATTTATTTTTTAAAAGGGCCCTTCTTGCTGCCATTGGAACCTAGCAGGAGGGTTATACATATATAGCGACTCCCATATTTTTAATGTTAAGTAACGTATCTAAGTGTTTACAGGACTGGTGCCTAAAACAATTATATAAATAATTGGATATGCCCATAGAAAGTGATATAGTTCTTAGAAATCTGAGGAATTCATTCACTACCTATGACTGCATATTTTAAATTGCAACTTGAATAAGTCTTGCTACCTCATTTAGAAATTCTCCTAACAGAATGAAGGAAAAGGAAGTATTGTTCAGTGGTTAAGTTCTGGTTTAGGACTCAGTAGGCCTGGATTCATTCCCCTGCTCTGTCAGGGTATGTCTACACTACAGCGCTAATTTGAACTAACTTATTTCGAATTAGTTAATTTGAAATAAGCTAATTCGAAATAACGCATCTAGACCCCAAAACTAATTCGAATTAGCATTTTGCTAATTCGAAATATCGCGTCCACACTGATTGGGCGCTGGGTCACATTTAAGGGCAGCTGAAACCGGTTCCGGCAGGGCATTAGGTCAGTAGGTGCGTTGTGTGGCTGCTGTCTGAGGCTATTTGAGGCTCGTGCTTAAAGGGACCCCCCTGGACAGCCGGTTCTCAGCTTTTCTGCTTGCTTGCCTACCTCGCCGAGGGACAGCAAAGCGTTTTCCTCTCTGCCTGCCTGTGTCAGTGGTTCCCATTGGGGACACCGCCACAGTTGGCACCATGGAGGCAGAGCTCACCCTGGGCATTCTGCTCCAGTTTTTGGACTTGCTGCTGCAAGCCTGCCAGCAATGGCTGGAGGCTGCCTGGCACCATCTGGTGCATGTCAGCCCCCTGCCCCTCCCCCTGGCCTCCCTGGAGGCCGTGGAGGAGCCGCAGCAGCGCCCAGACACCAGCAGCGCTGGCGTCTGGACACCAGCAGCGACTGGTGGGACCGCATCATCCTAGAGCACTGGGGAGATCAACAGTGGACCCAGAACTTCAGGATGAAGAAGGACACCTTCCTGGAGCTCTGAGAGTGACTCGCCCCTGCTCTGCGGCGACGGGACACTTGCATGAGGCCCGCCATCCCCCTCCAGAAGCATGTGGCCATCGCCCTGTGGAAGCTCTCCACACCGGACAGCTACCGATCCGTTGGGAACCAGTTTGGCGTGGGGAAATCCACCGTTGGAGCAGTGCTCATGCAGGTACGGCACTCACCGGCCACTGGGCCGGGGGTAAGGGGGGCTGCAAGGAGAGGATGGGCCGCCCCAGGGAAAATGGAGGGGGAGGAGGCGAAAGTGCCCCGCATGGGAGGGTTCGGTCTGTTCCGGCCGTACTACACACCACCCGCGGCGGCCAGGATTGCAGCGGGAGTTGCTTCTGGGAGTGGGGCGCGGGGCAGTGCCAGGGAACTAACACTCCCAGCCACCCGGGCACCCCAGTGATTCGCGGTTTTGTGTGTCTCTCTGCAGGTGGTCAAGGCCATCAACCGGGTGCTGCTCCGCAGGGTAGTCCGCCTCACGGACCCGGATGCGGTCATCCAGGGGTTCGGCACCCTTGGCTTCCCCAACTGCCGGGGGCCATCAATGGGACGCACATCCCCATCCATGCCCAGGAACACCAGGCCTCCCAGTACATTAACCGCAAGGGGTACTTCTCCGTGCTCCTGCAGGCCGTGTCTGACCACAGGGGCCAGTTCATGGACATCAATGTGGGCTGGTCTGGCAAGGCACATGATGCCAGGGTGTTTCGCAACTCCTCTGTGTGCCAGAGGCTGCATGCCGGGACCTTCTTCCCCGACCACCACATCAGGGTTGGGGACGTGGACATGCCTGTCTGCCTGGTGGGGGATGCGGCCTACCCCCTACATCCCTGGCTTATGAAGCCCTACACAGGACACCTCAACCCCTCCTGGCAGTCCTTCTATGCCAGGCTCACTAGGGCCCGCATTGTGGTCGAGGGGGCCTTTGGCCGACTGAAAGCACGCTTTAGGTGCCTCCTCACCCACCTCGACCTCGCCGAGCACAATATTCCTCCCGTGGTGGCAGCATGTTGTGTGCTGCACAATTTATGTGAGCGGAAGGGGGAGGCTTTCCTGCCAGCCTGGATGGCTGAGGCTGACCGCATGGCTGGCCAGTACACGCAGCCCCGCACTGCCGCCATCCGGGAGGCCCAGCGGGGGGCCGTCCAGATCCGGGAAGCCCTGTGGGAGAGCTTCCTGGTGGAGGAGGACTGAACTCTCCCTGCATGCCCCACTGGGGCCTTCTTCCACCTCCCCTCCTTCCCCTTTCCCTCCTAACCCCCTTCCTAATGTCAAATAAAGACACCTGTTTTGGCAGAAAAAATCTCTTTTTATTTTACATAACTGGGGTGGAGGAGGGAGGAATGAGGTGTGGGAGGGGAGGAAACCTGGGAGGAGGAGCTGGAAGGGGAGGAAGGGAGGAAGGAAGGGAAAGCTCAGGGCTCGGGGTCCTGCTGGTTCTCCGTCTCGCAGCACTGTGGGTGCGGGGCGTCGGGGGAGTGGGTGTGGAGGGTGGGGCAGGAGGGATGGGGGTGCAGAGGAAGGGGGGTGCAGAGGTGGGAGGAGGAGCGAGAGCTGGGGCGGCCGCAGGGCTGGAGCAGGAGGAGGCAGGAACCTGTCCACCAGGGTCTGGAGTGGCCTCTGAGGGCACGGCCCTGCTCCTCCAGCGCCTCCAAGCTCTGCTGCCACAGCCGCAGGTCCTCCCGGACCCAGTGGTGTGGAGCTGCTGCTCCAGTACCTGCAGGTGCCGCCGCTGGTACTCCTCCTGGTTGCGGGTGCGCCTGCTGGCCTGGAGTGCGGGTGGCTGTTCCAGGCGGGGTGGTGCGCCAAGCAGGCCCAGGTGCTGCGGCTGTGGTGAAACAAGAGCAGTGGTCAGTTCTCCCTGGGGACACAGTGGGTGAAACCCAGCCCCCCTCTGCAAGGCGAGGTCAGCTTGTGGGGAACGGGCCAGGGCCCCTGCATGACACCCAGCTGCTGCTCCATGGTGGGCAAGGCCCAGGCGCATGGTCCCTGGGCTCCCTCTCCACCCCCCCATACACATAAATGGAGCATGATGGCACTCACATGTGGAGCCCTCCCTGGCCTCAGACGACACAGCAGATGGGCTCTGTGGGATGCCTCGAGGGTCCTGGGTCCTGGGAAGGCTCCCTGCAGGCTCCTGGCTCTCGGCGTCCTCCTCCTCCTCCGTTTCAGGGACGGGGCCCTCTGCCCCGGGGTCGATCACCACCCAGGGGGCATGGACTGCATGAGCCCCCAGGATGTGGTCCAGGGCCTCATAATGAGGGCAGGCCTCTGGGTCGGCCCCTGGCTGGGAGGCCCTGGAGTAGGCCTGCCTCAGGTCCTTTATTTTGCAGCGGACCTGCTCCTGGGTCCGCATGTGGCCTCTGGTGGCCAGGCTGGCAGCTATGCTGCTGTAGACGGCCGCATTCCTGTGCCTAGTGTGGAGATCTTGGACATTGAAGGCCTCCCCCCAAACCTCGATGAGGTCCACGATCTCCGCACTGGACCAGGAGGGCGCCCACCTCTTGCGGCCCCGAGCAGGCTCCTGTGAGCCACCAGCCTGGTCCTGGGAAGAGGTGGAGGGCTGGGTGGCAATGGGTGGCTGGCTCATGGCGTGCCAGGTGCAGGGTCTGCTGGCTGGGTGCTGGCAGGCTTGCAGCTGGCACAAGCACTGTAGCCAGACTGTGGCCCTTTAAGGGCTCCGGGGCCGGGAGGGGGGCAGAAGAGTTTCCCTGGTTTGGCCCAGAGTGGCCACCAGGGCAACCTGGGAAGGGCTAGCCTCCAGCTAGTTCAAATTAAGTGGCTACACAGCCCTTAATTCGAACTACTTAATTCGAACTAGGCGTTACTCCTCGTAGAATGAGGTTTACCTAGTTCGAATTAAGTGCTCCGCTATTTCGAATTAAATTTGAAATAGCAGTTTGCATGTATAGCCACTATTAAAGTTAATTTGAACTAACGGCTGTTAGTTCGAATTAACTTTGTAGTGTAGACATACCCTCACAGATGTCCAGTATTACCTTGAACAAGTACCTCTGTACCTCAATTTAGTACCTGTAAAATGGGATAATAGGAAATTAATACCTTGCAGAAGTGTTAAGATAAATTAAAGTGTGAAGTATTGTAACAGAAACCAAATAAGTACCATAGAATTAGGTAAAAAACAATGAGGAGTCCTGTGGCACTTTAAAGACTAACAAATTGATTTGGGCATAAGCTTCTGTGACTAAAAACCACTTCATCAGCTGCATCCCTCAGGCTACGTCTAGACTGCACCCCTCTGTCTACAGAGGGATGCAAATCAAGCACATCGAAATTGCTCATGAAGCAGGGATTTAAATATCCTGTGCTTTATTAGCATAAACATGGCCACCACTTTTTTTTGAAACGGAGCTTTTTAGAAAAAAAGTGGCAGTCTAGACGTGGATCTGATAAAAATAAACCCTTTTTTGACAGACCCTGTAAACCTCATTTTTTCAGGAATACAGGATCTGTTGAAAAAGGGTTTATTTTCGACAGATCCGCATGTACACTGCCACTTTTTTTCTAAAAAGCTCCATTTAAAAAAAAGCAGCGGCCATGTTTATGCTAATGAAGCACGGGATATTTAAATCCCTGCTTCATTAGCAATTTTGATGTGTCTAATCTACATCTTTCTGTCGACAGAGAGGTGTAGTCTAGACACACCCTCACAGAATAACAAGGCTACCCTTCACAAATATAGGTTTGAACTGAAAGTGAGATGTAGGGTCTTAGCACAAGTACCATATTTTTACACATTGGAGGAACCAGTGGAAGAGATTGTTATAATTAGTTCAAAACTTTTAACTTTGTCTTGCATAGAGATCTGCAACTGGCCAAAGTACAGAACTTATGTTTTTTCCCCCCAAATGCTTTTTCATGCTCTTGTTAATTAAGTATAGCTGCAATATGTTCTATAATGTGGGAATGGAGTTTGTGATCTCAATACAGTTTCCACTGAGTAGGTTATTACATCACAAAATTACTGTAAGTGATATTAATTGGTATTTTTCTGGGTGCTCCTAGAGAAAAGCAACGAATTATAGTAAATGCAACTCCCTTCTCACTCCAAGGTTTTAGGTATCAGGTCTGAAGAATAGTGATGGGGCAGCATAGGGAGGATTACAGTGAAGCTATGGGTACATCTACATAGCAGGGCTAAAGCTGAAATAAGCTACATAACTTGAGCTATGTCAATTGCATAGCTTAAGTCAAAATTGCTTATTTCAGCTTTTAGCGCTTTCTACTCAGCAGGAAGTCCAAGAAAGAGCACTCTTCCTCTGACTTCCCTTACTCTTTGTAAAATGAGGGTTACAGGGATCAGAGTAAAAAGTCCTCTAGCTCGACATTATTTTGACATTATGTCGAAATAACTGCTTGCAGTGTAAATGCGGACTATTTTATTTTGGAATAATGTTAATTATTCCGAAATAACACTGCTGGGTATATATACCCTATTTGAACTACATCTGCACAGTGAATAAACAGAGACTTCACTCTTTAGTATTGCTTGTCTGGTTTTTGTTATGAGCACTAAATCCACTGGAAAATTAAAAGGCACATAGTAATCATGGCATTTTTAAAAATGATAAAATAAATGCATAGCAGTACATTTAGATCCTGGGATAAAAGGTATAAGTGTAAATTACCTAATAGAAAAAGAAAATATTGGCCAGCTAGTGGCAGTTAGATTCATGCCTGATTAAGCTAGAAACATGATGAAATTGAAGAACTACTAATTGGCATGTAACCTATACATGAAAATGAGTTTCTATACTAAACCACTGGAGGATAAATAATGTGACAACATTTTCCCCACTAAAGGCAACAGAGGTGATTTTGGTAATTACAGGTAGGTGAGACAGGCAAATTGGTTGAAACTATAGTAAAGAACAGAATTATTAGACACATAGGTAAATATGGTATGTTGAGGAAGTGTACACATGGCTTTGCTGAAGCATGACTTCCCTTTACAAATCTATGAGAATTCTTTGATGGATTCAACAAGGCTGTAGAGAAGGGTGATCCAGTCAATATTGTGTAGTTGGATTTTCAGAAAGGCCTTGAAAAAGGTCCCTCACTAAAAGCTTTTGGGAAAATAAGTAGCCATGGGAGTGATGGCCATCTTATGGATCAGACTAAAAGGATCTGAAACAAAGAGTAGGAATTAGTGGTCACTTTTCACAATGGAAGGAGGGGAACAATGGGATACCCCAAGTGTCTCTACTGGGACTTGTGCTATTCAATGCTCATTAATGGAAAAGTGGGTAAAAATGAAGTGGTGAAGTTTGCAGATGTTAAGTCCAAACTAGACTGTGCAGAGTTAGAGGGGATCTCGCAAAAATGGGGGCTCTGGGAAACAAAACTGCAGATGAAGTTATGCATTGATAAGTGCAAAAAATTGCTCATTGGAGAAAAAAATCTCCATTCTCTCTCTCTCTCTCTCTCTCTCATAGTTCTCTGAAAACATCTGCTCAATTTGCAGCATTAGTCACAAAAACTAACTGCATGTTAGGAACTATTAGGAAAAGGATACACAGTATGACAAAATATCATAAGTCACCATCTAAATCCATGGTGATCCCACACCTTGAATACCATGAAAGTATGCTGGCTCCATCTCCGAGGGGTGTGTAATAAGTGGCCTATGGGCCAGACATGGTTTACCAAGGTTCGCCATAGGTGGCCACCATCCTGTTTGTATAAGCAGGGTCTGAACCAGTGCTTCTAATGCAGCCACCTGAAAGGGGAAAGGCGTCCTGGGTATAGTTATGCTCACTCAGTTGTTTAGTCCTGCAAGGTATTCAACTGTTCATATGTAAATATAGCTCATGCTGGAATGGGAAAGAAATCAGCCAGCTGAAAGGGGAAAGGAGTCCTGGGTATGGTTATGTAAATCCAGTTCAGTCAGTACTATAGGCCTGATGGATGGTCAATTGTTAGAATGGAATTTTGTGTATTGTAATTAATTTGGCTATTGTGGGGTCACAAACCATGTTAACCCTAAATGTAGGAACTGTAAAATATGACCACCAGTGGTTGCAGGTGAGACACTGTTATTGTAAAGAATCTCGGCTGGACCAGCCTTTCCCTTCCAGACTCAAGTGGCTTGGAGTGGCAGGGAAGGGGGGAAGCAGAGCTCTGAACTAGCAGGGTTCATGCCCTCCAGGCATGAGCTGTAAGACTGGTTCAACCTGTTTCTCTTCTTCCCCCCTGTTCTAATGATAGAGCTAAAAACAGACTCCATAAGAGGTCTCTTTATTTTATGCTGACCTGCACTGTGGGTCAAGAGCTGAAATCACTGAGAAGCTGAAACCACAGAGAGCTGAACCCATCAGCAGCAGGTGGCCAGCAGGGCAGCTGGCAGGCAGCTGGCGGGAGCGGCGGCTGGCAGCCAGCAGCGTGGCTGGCAGGAGCACGTGGTTGACAGGCGGCTGGCAGGAGCAGCGGCGAGTGGCCAATGGAGTGGGTGAGGTGTCTCCTATCCCCATCCCCCCACCCCGAAGGGTGGGAGGTGAGCTCTGAAAATTACTTTTGAGCTCTGGTCTGCCTTGACCAAGGGCAGCAACTATGAGTGGGGTATGGAGGAAAAGGTTGGGCGTGTGAATGGAACATTTACATTGCTGGACTTGTGAGCCTGAAAGCAAAGGACATTGCTCGATCCACTTGAGCTGGGATGTTTACTTGTGGTTTGGTTATGAACTGTGTTTGCGGTGTTTTCCCAAGTTAATGCCATGTTACTTCTCTCCCTCTTTCATTAAAAGTTTCTTTTCTACACTCAGACTCTGTGCTTGTGGGTGGGGAAGCATTGCCTCTCAGAGGTGTCCAGGGGTGTGTGTGAATTTCCCAGGCTACTGGGTGGGGGCTCAAGCCAGTTCTGTATGGGATGGATGAAAAGGAACCCCTAGATATTGAAGCTGGCCCTGGTTGCTGCCGGCACTACCTGGTAGAAGGGGTACATTTGTTTACATAAGTGTGTGCAGGTTCAGCCGCTTGCAGTTCATGGACAATGGGAGCTGCAGGAAGTGGCAAAGGCCAGCCCACCAATTCCCACACATCTCTTTGACCAAGAACATGTGATACAATCCTTGGAGACTGAAACTGTAAGTACAATACACAAACACATCACATTCACAACCTCATTTCCAAACTATTTACTAGGGCTTTTGCATTAGCCCAGTGCTTGTGAGATCAATTAGATAATTCCAAGGATAGATTGTTTAGAAAGACACTAAACAGAATAATAATTTTTGACTTTGTAGAGAAGAGGCATGTAACTTTCTATAAAATTAGATAGAGTAAGATTAGCAGAACCACTCCATAAAATGCTTTCCCTTGATTTTTTGGTAGATTGTTGAAACTGTTCTGCAGTGCAGTCTATAGAGATTTTATATAAAATTTTCTTTGAGAAAGCAAAAACTAATTATCTAACATATCAATTTGCTGTTGCAAATTGGGATTTTCTGTGATATTTAATGCAGATCTTTCACTCAAACTAATTATTATAATTAGTTTTGCCTGTTGCCTCTCCTTTTGTGAGGGGTAATGGAGGATGGCAGGGAACAGTGTCATATCCATAACTCATGCTGAATATCAAATACCCTGGTAATGTGAGGTGTTTTTTAAGACATTTTCCCAAACCCAAAATCTTTATCCAGAACTATTGCAATGCTTCTGGGGTTTGAAATCAATGGAATTACTCACAATATTGAAAGGTAAGCAGAAGTGTGCATCTTTGAAATACTGAAGTTTAATTTTGCTATTGTATGGCTCTGGATCCAGGCACTTTTGAGTCAGACCATCTGTTACTTTAGTACAAATAATAAAGGATTACAGAACTGTTACCCTACCAGCTCTTTGTTATTGGGGAATCAGGGAGTAATGTGCAGCCTGCCTGACTTAAGAAAGATCTCTCCCCATCCTCTGCTTGATCCAAAGCTGATCAAACTTACAAAAATAAATGAAAAGGCAGGGGAAGACACACAGAAACCCCTCCAGAAACTCTCCTGGCTTCATTTAAATCAAAGATGGAAAAGAAAGGCATCTCCGTTGGCATGCAGAATGGAGAACAGCAATTCTAAGGAAAGAACCACACTGAATTCTGGGACACAGAAAGCAGGGGAGCATTGTTTGATGGAAAAATCTCTGCTCCAGATGCTGATGAACCCATGCCTGCCTATACCCAGATCAGTAATTATCAGATCAATACTAGTAATAAATCCTTTATTGGTATCCAAAATACTGAGGCTGCCTAATTACATTATGAGCTCCCTCGAAGAAACACCATCCATAACCAGGAATCATCAATTCCTATTGTCTATCTTAAACAACCTTGAAAACTCCTTTGAATCAGATGTTAACCTATAAACAAATTTGATGTCCCCCCTTGAACTACTGTTGTTTCTCTACAAAAACACCTATCCAGGCAGAAGTAAGTTCTCTGATGCTGGGATCCAAAATCTGCATCAGTTCCATTGAGACTTCATCTTCGACTGATTGTGTTGGAGGCTCTGCTCTGCCAGACTCCAACACTCTGGACACCCAGGTACCACCATCTGGGATCCCTGATTGATCCAAGCTTAATGGAGTGGTAAGGTGGAGCTCTCTCTCTTTCTCTGTCTCTCTCCCTCTCTCTTTCTCCTAAGTCTCCTGACCTTGCCTTATGTGGTCAGTTATGGTTTGCTAGCCCTAACTTTTTAAATCAGATTTAAGTCAGATTTAATATTGTTACTGTTTTGTTTGTTTTGATTCCCTTGTATGGTTATTACCTGGAATAAATAGTGTTCACGGTTAAGCTGGTTGCTGCTCTTTCTTTCTATCTCTCTCCTGCTTCCCCCAGCTTTGGTGTGTTGTTTTTGGCTTCCCCATTCATTCTGCAACAACTCTCCTTGTACCTAAGTAAAAGATCCCAGTAGCACCCAAAAATCCTGTGGAGGGTTGCCCATCAAGTGTGTTACTAGCCGAATGGTTGTGGCATGAGTGGAGATAGAGATGTGCTGAACCTGAAGGTTAGCTTAAAATTTTGTTTAACCCAGTACACTGAGTCCAAGTGCATATGAGGGTCACAGCTTGGCATTTCTCTCCAATCCAGCCTATGGAGTCCAGAGACATATAAAGGGTCAGCTTGTGAGTTCTGAATAACTGGTCCTCTCAGACATGCTCTGTTACTGTGCATGTCCTGGTCTACACTAGGGGATAAGTTTGAATTAAAATATGCAGCTCCAGCTACATTAATTGCGTAGCTTAAGTTGAAGTGTCTTAACTTGAATTTTGGTGCAGTCCATACTGCAAGAAGTTGAAGGGAGCACACTTTCCCTTTGATTTCCCTTACTCCTTGTGGAAGCAGGACTATTGGCATTGATGGGAGAGCCCTCAGTTTGAACTAATGTGTCTTTACTTGACCTGCTTATTCAAACCCTGGAAGATCGAACACAGCTGCTTCGATCTTATCTGTAGTGTAGACATGGCCTGTAAGTGTGTTAATCTGATTCTAGGGTAGGAAAAATCTAGCCCTGGGGAACTTAGATGCTGCAGGATAGCTCCCTTGGGAGGGAACTGGCAAAAGGGAAAAGTAGAGCTTCATATGAAAACACAAGTGACACAAGCAGCAAATTGATAGAATTATCAACCCCTCTCTTCAGAAGAGTAACCCTAATAAATGAGCATACTCCAAAGAAACATGCACATCTGGTAACAGAGCATAGTGAGAATGAACAAAAATAAAAAGGACAACTTGGAGCAGGTAAACAGTGCCACAAAGAGAAATATCTTAAAGAAGGCATCCTGATTCTCTGCAACTAGCCAGGATTAGCTGTCTCAAAATTAGAATAATTTTCATGAATGCTGAGCAGCTCATTCTATAAATAGTCTGCCCTCCATTTTGAACACTTCTCTTGGTTGAGAGAACAGTTCAGTCAGGTAAACAAACAAGAGAAAGGAAGCAAGGTGTGTAGGAAGAGACAAAGATTAATTAGAAACAAGAAATGTTGAATATAGAGCTTTAGTCTAGCCTGTCTTCTGCTGAAGTGTGTAATATCACATCTATATTCAGATGAGGAATATGAGGACAACAGAACACTCCCCCAAGGTACAGCATGTCACAAACACACTAACAATAGTGTAATGAGAAAAATAGTCATGTTTGTTTATTTGTTTGCTTTGTATTTGTTTCATTTTGGGGTCTTGTGGTTTGCGTTGTTGTTTTGTTTTGTTTTCCAATTGGATAAAGTGTTAATGGGAATTACAGGTGCCCATAGCTGTGGAAGTTCAGGTAAACAAAGCATCTGGTGGCCCACCACAAGCAAACCCTGATGAGCTGTGTCCAGCCCATGGGCTAAATATTAACCACCCCTGCTCTATGAAGTCTTATTTGTGGGCATCATCATAACTATTAACTTCTACGGAAGGTTTAAAAAAATTAGGGGTCAGTATTCAGAAGCTCATTGCTACAGGTACAATATTTATTTTCCAGATCTATCTATCATGGCTTGTCGGTCTTGAATCAGAACGATGGTGTCTTGTATCAAAATACTGTTGCAAGTAAGGTTCCACATTCAGAAATTTGGAAGGTTAACCAGTGTCTTGAGCCCACAGGACCCCTCATTCTTAATTTACCTTATTCCATGGCTGGGGGCAGGGGAGGCATTCACAGAATCACAGTATGTCAGAATTGGAGTAGATTGGTTGGGGGAATAACATCAATGCCAAATTCAAGAAGCAAGGAAGCTCATTAGAGGAACACTTTGTTCACTCAAGGTTAATTGGAAAAGATCTGCAAATGGTATCAGTAGGATCAAGTTAAGAACAATATATTGTGTCCTAAAAGAGCTTTACCTCTAATCCTGATCAGCCATGATAAACTGATAATGGCTTACTATATTGGCAATAGTTTTTATCAACTAGAAAAAAGGGGCCGCATTTTGAACTGTAGTATGATCATTTAATCTTCCCTATTCCTGGGAATAAGAGAAGAAAGGAGAGATGAAAAAAAATATATAGGTATCTAGCACATTTAGAACATAAGAACATAAGAACGGCCATACTGGGTCAGACCAAAGGTACATCTAGCCCAGTAGCCTGTCTGCCGACAGTGGCCAACACCAGGTGCCCCAGAGAGGGTGGACCGAAGACAATGATTAAGTGATTTATCTCCTGCCATCCTTCTCCAGCCTCTGACAAACAGAGGCCAGGGACACCATTTCTATCCCCTGGCTAATAGCCTTTTATGGACCTAACCTCCATGAAATTATCTAGCTTCTCTTTAAACTCTGTTATAGTCCTAGCCTTCACAGCCTCCTCTGGAAAGGAGTTCCACAGCCTGACTACATGCTGTGTGAAGAACTTTCTTTTATTAGTTTTAAACCTGCTACCCATTAATTTCATTTGGCGTCCTCTAGTTCTTCTATTATGGGAACTAATAAATAACTTTTCTTTATTTGCCCTCTCCACACCACTCATGATTTTATATACCTCTATCATATTCCCCCCTCAGTCTCCTCTTTTCTAAACTGAAAAGTCCCAGTCGCTTTAACCTCTCCTCATATGGGACCAGTTCCAAACCCCTAATCATTTTAGTTGCCCTTTTCTGAACCCTTTCCAAGGCCAAAATATCTTTTTTTGAGGTGAGGAGACCACATCTGTACACACTATTCAAGATGTGGGTGTACCATAGTTTTATACAGGGGCAGTAAGATATTGTGGGGTCTTATTTTCTATCCCTTTCTTAATAATTCCTAGCATCCTATTTGCCTTTTTGACCACTGCTGCACACTGTGTGGAAGTTTTCAGAGAACTATCCACGATAACTCCAAGATCTCTTTCCTGATTTGTCATAGCTAAATTAGCCCCATCATACTGTACGTATAGTTGGGGTTATTTTTCCCGATGTGCATTACTTTACACTTATCCACATTAAATTTCATTTGCCATTTTTTTGCCCAATCACTCAGTTTGTTGAGATCTTTTTGGAGTCCCTCACAGTCTGCTTCTGTATTGACTATCCTAAACAATTTGGTATCATCTGCAAACTTTACCACCTCACTGCTTACCCTTTCTCCAGATCATTTATGAATAAGTTGAAAAGGATTGGTCCCAGGACTGACCCTTGGGGACACCACTAGTTACCCCTCTCCATTCTGAAAATTTACCATTTATTCCTACCCTTTGTTTCCTGTCTTTTAACCAGTTCTCAATCCAAGAAAGGACCTTCCTCTTATCCCATGGCCATGTAATTTACACAAGAGCCTTTGGTGAGGGACCTTGTCAAAGGCTTTCTGAAAATCTAAGTATACTATATCTACTGGATCCCCTTGTCTGCATGTTTGTTAACCCTTCAAAGAACTCTAATAGATTAGTAAGACAGGATTTCCCTTTACAGAAACCATGTTGACTTTTGTCCAACAAATTATGTTCTTCTACATGCCTCACAATTTTATTCTTTACTATTGTTTTGACTAATTTGCCCGGTACTGAAGTTAGACTTACCGGTCTGTAATTGCCAGGATCGCCTCTAGAGCCCTTTTTAAATATTGGTGTCACGTTGGCTACCTTCCAGTCATTAGGTACGGAAGCCGATTTAAAGGATAGATTACAAACCACAGATTCTTATCAGGTTCTTAACTCAATTTTTGGGATGGAGAGGGAAATAAAAGAAGAATGTACATGCTTTATTTAAATGAGTTTTTTTTCAATTCACTGTTACTTCAGTGAAGTTAATTTTTATATTCAGGTTTCTTAAAAAAGGGGGTTATAAATTTTTTTTCCATTTAATTGTTTAAGTAATTTTTTAAAATGAGTATTCCATCAAGGTTTTTTTTTCTTCATTCCTATAAACTGTTAGCATTTGCTATGTTTTAACAAAAAAGGGCTATAGTAAATGTGGTTTGCAATAACATTTTCTTCTAATTTTCAAACCTTAAGCATTGATTTAGCAGTGCCAAAACAAAGCACTTCTCCAAATTCCTCCATTTTCTCTGTTTTCTGTAAGTTTTATTGAAAAGCAGTCCTATTGCAGATTCATTGTTTGTTTGTTTGTTTTCTGGCTCATCTTGCTTCAGTCTTTTTCAACATTTGCTCACTTAGGTCAATTTTAAAGACAGTACTTGATTTGGTGATTCTGTCTCTTTTCTGGTTGGTTCTATGAGAAGCAAACCCATTGTAGGCACATCCCATTTTCCTGGCACAACCAAACACTTAGGCTATGTCTACACTGCAGGCTTCTTGTGCAAGAACTGTTTTGCTCAAGAGTTCTTATGCAAAAGGTCTTGCTCACGTCTACACTGCCATGTGGTTTTCCGTAAGACATGTGCTTTTGCGCAAGAGCGTGTTCATGGGAGTGTGGACGCTCTCTTGCACAAGAAAGCTCTGATGGCCATTTTAGCCATAAGGGTTTCTTGTGCACAAAACCCCTGTTGCCCATCCACACTGCCTTCTTGTGCAAGAACTCTTGTGCAAGAGGGCGTATTCCTCGTGGGGAGAGGAATAACTCTTGTGCAAGAAGCCCTCTGTTCAGACACTACTGTAAATTTACTTGCACAAGAACATGCATGCAGTGTAGATGCTCCACAAGTTTTTGCAAGGATAGCCATTCTTGTGCAAGAAGCCTGCAGTGTAGACGTAGCCTTAGGGTATGTCTACACAGCAGTTTTATTTCAGAATATCTGGCGTTATTCCGAAATAACATAGTCTGCATCGACACTACAAGCAGTTATTTCGACATAATGTCAAAATAATGCCAAGCTGGAGGACTTCTTACTCTGACTCCCGTAACCCTCATTTTACATGTGAGGGAATTGGAGGAACAGTGCTCTTTTTCAGAGTTCCTGGTGTGTAGACAGTGCCAAAAGCCGAAATAAGGTATTTTGACTTAAGCTATGTAATTGATGTAGCTCAAGTTGCATAGCTTACTTTGGCTTTAGCTCTGCTGTGTAGACATGCCCTTACATTGTTTTAAGTAATGCAAAGAGGAAGTTGTGTACCAAATTTGGTGGTCCTGCATCTTAACATTTAGGAGGAGTTTTCAAACCTTAAGCATTGATTTAGCTGTGCCAAAAGAGAACACTACTCCAAATTTCTGTTTTATCTCTTTTCTGTAAGGTTTATTTAGAAGCAATCCTATTGCAAGTTCATCCTATTTTTCTGGTTCATCTTAGTTCAGGCAAGGGGTAAAAGTAACTTAAATTTCTATGGTATCACAATCCCCACTCAGCGGGCCCTTAGAGAAAGAGGTTGGAGGAGTTGTGATATGGGGACCCGCAGTCAGAGTGAGGAATTCAGCAAACTTTACACTTTCCCCTCTCTCTGTGACAGTGATGAAGGGGAACAACCAACAACATCCCCATATAAAACTGGGGAGGGGTGTGCTTCAGTCCTATCCTCTTCCTAAAAGGCACCTGGGGTAGGAGGCTCGGGTCTGGGGTAGTCCCAGATGAGGGCATGCCTCCAACCAACCCCTTTCATTTGCCTCATGATTCTACCTCTTTTTCTGTTTGGTTTTATGAGAAGCAGTCCCATTCCAGGTGCATTCCATTTTCCTGGCACATCCAAACTCTTATGTTGCTTTAAATTATGATAATAGGAAAGTGAATACTGAATTTGGTGATCCTATCTCTTACCATTTAGGAGGAATTCTTGAACAAAAAGATAAACACATAAATAGACAGACTGACAAACTCTCTAAAACAGACAAACTCTCTAAAACGTACAATAAACAGCCAGCTGCTAATTATGTTAAGAACCCAAATTAAAAAAATATATCCAGAAAAAGTGAATCTTCATTTCAAAGACTTCAGGTAGACAGTTGAGCCTGAGATTATCTGCCTATCATTGTGCACAGCCTCACATTGTCCAGGGAGGTCATAGCCAATTCATGGTGTAACCAACACTCTATTTTTACCTCCTTTTCAAGACTCTGCTTTCAAGTACTAAATTCTTCACACAACCCTAGAGAAATTTAAATTTATTTCACATTACATTTGAGAGATACCAATAAATTAAGATATTCAGATGTGTTTATATCAAAATTTAAGCACTGAAAAGGAAGTCCATAAACAGGGCATCTTCAAGAGCCTTGTCTAGACATAAGGAATACTGCTAAATCATTAGGATGGATGGAGCCAAATCAAGACAAAGGAATGAATTTTTTTGGCAGAGGGAGGCAGATGGGATAAATTCTTATAATACAGGTATATTATGGGCCTACATTCCAACCTTCTAAAATTCAAGTGGCAGCCATTTTCAACTCACTGAAGATAGCAAACAGGAGCAGAATTGTTTTCTAATCCAGATATATCAGATATCTCTATAAGCTCAAACAAAATACAGGATGATGTAGCACTTTAAAGACTAACAAGATGGTTTATTAGATGATGAGCTTTCGTGGGCCAGACCCACTTCCTCAGATCAAATTTGATCTGAGGAAGTGCGTCTGGCCCACGAAAACTCATCATCTAATAAACCATCTTGTTAGTCTTTAAAGCGCTATATAGTCCTGTATTTTGTTTCAGCTACACCAGACTAACACGGCTACATTTCTATCTCTATAAGCTCAGTTCATTCTTTTGACTTTAACCTGAACTAAACCACCATACTAACCAATTGTTTTTTGGTCACAAGTGCCTTTAGATTTTTTTGTCTTTAAATTTGTCATCTTATCTATGATCACTTTTTGGCAAGTATTGTTTTTGGTGTTAACATCTTATTATGGACTAGCAATACCTTACTTTTAATGAAGAAAAGTTGTTCACATAGCCTTTATTCCAAAAATAACCCAGAGTCTTATTTTTCCCTTCTATCTTTTTTGCTCACATGTAAAACATTCTCAAAACAAATTAAAAAATGTGCACACCCCTCTGGTATACTCTTGATGTCAGGAGAGTTCTACAAATGAATGCAGTATCCAATTCAGAATATCTCTAGCTGTGTTGATCTAACACTCATCATTTAAAAAAAAATCTGACCAGACTTCAGTTATTCAATGGCTAAATTGGTATATTTCAGAAGCTTCTCAGGTCCAAACTTCTTTTTCCCCTTAAACATTTAAATTTAGTCCTATTATGGAAATCTCCTAGGGTACGTCTACACAGCAACATTATTTCAAAATAACTAGCATTATTTTGAAATAACTTAGTCTGCGTCTACACAGCAGGCAGCTGTTTCAAAATAATATCAAAATACTGTCAAGCTAGAGGACTTCTTACTCTGACTCCTGTAAGCCTCATTGTGTAAGGAGTAAGGGAAGTCAGAAGAAGAGTGCTCTATTTCGAAATAAGTTCTGTGTAGATGCTCCCAGTTTTGAAATAAGCTTCGCAATTGATGTAGCTCAATTTGTGTAGCTTATTTCGAGTTAAGCCCTGTAGTGTAGAGGCACCCCTCGTGTAAAGGGTCATCTGAAGCTAGATATATGGTAGCCCCCAGTCGTGTTTTCACATCTTAACTAAGTTAACTAAAAATTAAATTATCTTTAACTAAAAATTAAAAGAGCAGGCCTCATCAATCCCTAACATTGGGAGGGAGATCTACATGCGATGCTCATCCAAGAATCAGTATACATATAACACATTTTTCATCATTCATCCTGTGTTTATCTCCCTAGTATTGGACATTCTATTTATATGATCTGTGGCCCCTCACTGGAAAAAATAGGAACATTTATTTTCATTTACACCAAGATTCCTTCCTTTTAGTAGAGGACTCTGGCACAAAGGCTATAGTTTTCAGGAAGGCTTACACCATTAAATTGTCCTCAATTTTCTTGAAGCATAATTGAAATACATACCTTCCAGTAGCTGGGGCTGAAATCTGAAGTTGTCCTGCAATAGGTAGTGTTTATATTAATTTCTTGTCTCTAATAACTGGTTAAAATTTAGAAAAAATATTTCCAGAATTGCTTTATTGAGCTGTCTCAAATTGACTGAATCTTCATGAAGGCAGCCACTCCATGTGTACCTTGATTGAGAAGTATGGAATTGGTCACCAAACGATGCAGGCCAGGGTAAGACACATGGTAGTGTCTGTGGACTTGCCTGCTTAAGGAGTTTTTAGCTAGAATAAATGTCCCTATTGGACTCAATAAAATTGAGGGGAAGGTATCTATTTCTGAGAAAGAAGAACTGTATCTCATTATTTATCCAAAAATTCACTATGCAATAGCATGAAGTTCCTGACTATTTTTTTAATGTCAACTGCATTTCCATCCTCTGGATAACAGTATTTCCATCCTCTGGATAAAATAAAGTATGGTAGCAGGGAAAGAACTGAGACCATTTTATCTTCAAAGG
The DNA here is from genome assembly GCA_019425775.1 of Rafetus swinhoei. Lineage (NCBI taxonomy): Eukaryota > Metazoa > Chordata > Testudines > Trionychidae > Rafetus > Rafetus swinhoei. The sequence goes on along the minus strand of CM033424.1, from coordinate 29,044,870 downwards.
GCATTCAGGGATACTTTAAACAATTAACTTGAAATGCATCAGCAACAAGAGGGGCTCTCCAGAAGGCATAGGTAATCCATCTTTCCAAAAGTCGATGCATAGGTCAATGAAAGAATTCTTCCATTGAATTACCATTGTTTACCCTTGGTGTTAGGCCAGATTGACTATGTTGCTTAAGACTACGAAAGAGGCAGCTGGGCCAACCCAATTTTTTAGTGCAAAAAATTTTGAGTGCAGTGGCTGCTATAAAAATAAACATTTGTCAAGTTACTATGGAGTGGCATTTCCTCCCTTCCAAAACTTAAAAAATGTGACATATATGGCAACTCCATGATCATGTTGGTAAACGTTGACTTTGTAGTGATTCTTTTATATGTAGTCTGGGCTGTCTTCCTCTTACTTCCTCCCTTCCCCATCCCTAACTACAGTGAACTATAAATACAAGGATCTGATTCTGATTAATGATTTTTCACTTTATGAAAAAATTTAAAATGTATGAATATGCACAATTTAGGCGTATATAAAAATGTATTGTTAAGTCATTTGCAGTAAACTTCCATGCATATTAACAAGCTTCAGGAAAATCATGAAAGATAGATGAAGCTATATTTCTGCATTTACAAAAGTAGAAACCACACTGATCCAAACATGTAGCATAAAATTGTTATTTATTGAATAATAAATTTTTATGCTCAAGGCTACTGGCACAGTAGTCATTGTTCCTACAAAGATCTTCTGACAAAAATGCATTCTAAATACAGGCAGAGAAACATTTGTTAGAGTTCCAAACTAGAATGTGCACTGATTTTAATATAATTGTTATAAATATGTTGACATTACCAGAAAAAACAATACTGCACAATGTGTCAAACTGGTCACATAATTCAAAAAATATAATCAGATATTAAATTTTAAAATACATTATTTAACCAATTTTAGTAACGAGAACTGTAAGACTGAAAGGGAGTAGAAAAACAGAGCAATATCACAATGTTAACAAACTGGATCACTAAAAGATTCAGCATAGACAGAATTTCAGAACTCAAAGTGTAAGTGAGCTTGAAGGGACCAGATGGACAAATAATACCTCTCTAACCGAAACCATTTTCACAGCAGTGTGTATTCACTTAATTAATGTATGACAAAAGCCAGTACAATGATGGCTGGTACTAAGGATGTTCCCAATTTTAACCTAAAATTGAAAAAAAATTAGTTTCAGGTTTATCCTATAGTCTCTTGCAGCACAATTCCAGGTATCAAACAGGAATAAAGGAATTTACATGAAAATAAAGAGTTTTCTAAAGGGAAGATTAATTTATGATCAATAAACATGAATGTTCCATGAAAAACAAAAAGGCTGGAATTATGGATTGAAAAAAGGCTGCTATGATAATAATAAATTATTGATATAGATGAGCTGTACACAGACACAGTCAGGATGAGGAATGTTCATACGCAAAAGGTGTAAAGATTTCTCTTACTCACCTGCACAAACACATTCAGCATGGTAGGTCTTGAAAGTGTACCACATGCTTTCTAGGGAAGCCATTGTAGGAATCTAGGTCACTGGGTGTATACCAAATGGAATGGTTTCTAGATCAAACAATATGGTAGCATGATTCAGATAACTGATTCTATGATATAATTGTAGATTTTAGTTGAAATGTGCATTTTTCACTCTAATCAGTTTGCATTCACTTCACAGATGTGGATGCTGAATCACTATGGGATAGATTGTGACTCAACTGTTTACCCATAAAAGGGCAAACGAATCCTCCACACAACTCTATAGGCTACTCAGCTGCACTGGTGATTACATGTACTTTGTGCCATTTAAGTCCCCTCAGGAGCAGGTGTGCAAGGAATAGGCCAGTACAGCCAGTACAGCTGTGACAGCACAGGTTGTTTCATGATTTGATAATAATATAGACAGTAGCAAGTTATTACCCCTGTAGCAGGAGGGAGCAGGGGAGAAATTTTGACTCCAAGTAAGTCTGTGTCTTAGGGCAGCACAGTGTGGGGGATAGTTATTCTCCAGAGTGACCATAGGGGACAGCCACAGCAGGAAGAGAGTGGTTAGCTGGGACCAGGGCTCTCCATATTGCAGGCCACTGGCCATGGGTAAGTGGTCCCCCTGTCCCAAACAACCCCAGCCCTTGGGCACAGTGCCAGGGTTGGGGAGAGCCCTGCCAATCAGCAGCTCTGCTGCAGCAGCCACTGGGGCTGGGAAGCACATCCCCCAAACCCCCATGGAGGAGCTTCATGGGCCATGACCCAGCCAGTATGTTCCCATCCCCTCTCCCCTCCTGTGAAGGAACCATGAGTGGAGGCATCCCCCAGAAGAGATACAGCCTGGGGCTGGTTAGTGCAGCTCCCACACTCCCAAGGAGCTGCAGGTCAGGGCCAGGTGGCAGCCCTCACACCCGCCCCTCCTCCTCAGGAGCCACAGGCCAGGATGGGCAGTGCAGGCCTTGGCACCCCCACTCCCAGGAGGAGGCACTGTCTGGAGCTGGACAGCGCATCCCTGGCCTGCCCTGCCCCCCCATCCTGAGGAGCTGCTGGCAAGGCAGAATGGCATTGGACTCCCCAGGGAGCTGTCGTTGCTCCTGCTGGGCGGTGTCACTAGGGACACCTGCTGTGGGTGTCCCTAGTGACACCGCCAAGACTCACAGCCTCCAGCCCTGAATCCTGCACCCCCACCCTCTGCTCTGAGCCCCCATAAGGACCCAAACAACGCTGGGTAAATCTTTTAGTTAAATACAATTTGTATTTAACTATGGTTGAGCCCAGAACTACTGTGTGGGCTCAACCATAATCACGAGCACTCTCACGGGGTGGCCACACTTTTAGTTTTGGTTGCTGGTAATAAAACTGGAAATACATTTAACAAGTAAACAGAAGACAGGACAGACTGCTTTGAGTGGGACCATGAGCCATTACAGTCTGAATATGAAGTAAATTTAGTTTAATTCTATAATACCCAGTAATAAATAGAAGCCTAATTGAATTAGATGACTTACTTATTTAACCATCTGGACATTATGACCTTACTTCTGTACAGTAGTGCCTTAAAAATGCTGTTTAGTTCATGCACAGTTGAATATCTAAATCTGAAGCACCTCTTGTTGCATGGTTTTGGTAGTTCTAATGGAATGAGTATTTAAAAAAATATATCGTGAACAAGCATGACTGAGCATCTTACACTGAAATTTGCTTTTATGCCAGTATAATTTATATATGCTTGTGAAGTGGGGAAGTAGCAAAAGACACTTATGGCTCCTCTTACTGGTCCATTATCACCCCTACAGATTCAATGGGCACATCAGTCATGTCTTAGACACAGCCACTTATCCCCCGCTCCTCAGCCTCCTACGGACTCTCTGCAGAGTTCTTAGTCATTGCATGCCTAGGAACATTGAGTCCCACAGTACAGGACCTCAGACGCATTGGTAACAAATACAACTGAACTACAGATTTTCTACTGCTCTCAATCAAATTCACAGCAATAATGCTTTCAAATAAATTATAGAGACTCACAAAAGCACACTGGCTCTACACACTTTTTTTTTTTAAGCAACAAATCCTTTGTCATTAGGTTACTGAGTTGATAATGGTACAACTACATACTACAAAATAGAAGTTTCAAAGACATGACTGCTAGAAAGGAGGATCAGTGTATTTCCTGCATGAATCTTCTCTGAATTGGCAGAAAAGGATAGGGCCATATAATCTATGACTATGCAGATTCAGTGGCCAAATATAAAGCCTCTTCATTTGGGGAAAGAACCCTGTACTAACTGCTAATTTGTCCAACAGAAGGTATTACAGTATGTTGTGTCTAGTGTGTGTGTAAGAGAGGAAATGAAAACTTCATCCTGTTCCTCTGCCACTCCCAATCTCAGTTACTCCACCTTTGAGCAGAGAATCATGAATTTCATCCTACCAGTGTACTAGACAACTTAACATACTCTAGTGATGTTTCTTTATAATAAGACAATACCACTTTTTATATTGCTGTCTAATCTGTATGTTGTATTGTCCAAGCAAAGGATTATGATCACTGGTACTGATGTGATCATTTTTACAATCTATATAACAAATAGTTACCAGATTGTTATTTTCAAATTGAAGCTGGTCAGTTCTGTGCTCAGTGAATATGACAGCTAATACTAAGCAGGCTCTAAATGCTCAGAGTAATGGATGTAGAATTTTTCTAGCATAGATTAAGTAGACATTGGGGTGGGTTAAACTTTGAGGAAAAATTTACAAGATATTAAGAATGCAGGAAAAGAGTGCAGAATGTAATTTCAAAATAATGATTTTCTCTGCAAACCTTTCCTCCCATCTCTTTGCCACTATCAGTACATGGTCTTTGATTTAGTCATAGTCTTGCAGACTGGCGAGATCTCTCTTCTACTGTTGGTCACTCTACAAGGGAATGGCATTACAATTCTCAGCAATTTTCACTGTGTCATTTTACATGACTCTGAAGGAATTTCTAGGATAACTTCTCTACACACTGAGTTTAGACAACAAGAGCAAAATTTTCTCATGAATTGCACCCCCCCACACACACACACATGTTATTGAATGGATTTTTATTGGATGTAAGTCAGACCAAAAGGTCATCCTAACTGTCTAGAGTTATAACACAAATTCATTTCAGGAAGATCAACAGATGGGTAGAAACTGCAGGACATCTCATTAGATGACTGAAGAGTCATCTGCTCCAAAGACACATGTTACAACTCAAGAGACAGCCCTTCATTAAAAGTGTCCAAATGTTACTCTGGATTCCCATCAGAAATAAAATATTTTTCTCACGTTAAGTCTATTAATGCTTCCTCAAACTTCCCCTATCCCTTTTTCTTGCATCGAATGTTACACAAAGTTGATAGTAATATTTTTACAAGTCTAGCCAAGCCATATTTCATACATTCTATTACACTCTCAACTTTTATGTTTTAGTCACCATGATCTTTGTTTTGAAGTAAGTGAATGATGTATTTTAGATGAACATATATATGATCTGAATTCCTACCAAAGCTCACAAACTGTGATTTGGGAGTATCTTTCATTTTGTGTGTGTCTCTCTCTCTTTAGAATAATATTTTGCTTTTTTTTAAGTTCACTTTTGTCTTCTTTCTCTTCCCTGTCATTTTTCATTTAGGAACATCCCTATAATTGTTCAGCAAAACATTACCTGTCTAATGTAACTGGAAATATAATGCATACTGGGATTTTTTATGTGAAGGGAAGTGCATTTAACGTGTATTCCCTTTTGGTATTACAGTTCTATTAGCAATACACACTGCTCACCTCTACTAGCTACCTAGATTTCAACTTGCTGTGGTGATACCTCTGTGGGCAGAGTGTCAAGCTGAATATCAAATGTGTCTGCATTTGCTCATCAATAGCCAAAGGATAAACAAACAAACACCTGGATTTCATATTGTCCATGCTATTGGTCATCCACAGGAGTAATGTCAGACTGGAAATAAAACATTGTTCTGCCAGATCAGATAAGAGGATAATGAGTTGTTCGTCTTCAGCTGAGGCAAGCTGGTGAGACAGCTACATCTTACAATGCTTTGCTTTCAAGGCCAAACATGTGCTAGATCCCAGGCATATCTGGCATTTCATTTTTCTCTACCACAAAACAGAGAGGAGAGGAGGCCCTCAGAGGATGTGCTGATTTCCTTGACTATTTTCAAGCTATTTTATAGATTTCTGTTTATATAAATAGGTCAGATCATCCCACTTATGGACTGTTTGTATTATTTGTATGTTTTTAAATAAAGGTTTAATGGAAAACTATGGTGCCTCATTTTGGGGATAGCTGTAGATGGAATATTGGCGTGCAAGTCACATATATCTGTAGCAGGTTATGCACCTGGGCTGTGTCTACACTGGCGTGATCTTGCGCCAAAGCGGCCGCTCTTGCACAAAAACTTGCTGCCTGTCTACACTGGCCGTGTGTTCTTGCGCAAGTAAACTGACGTTCTACTGTATGAAATCAGGCTTCTTGCGCAAGAACTATGATGCTCCCGCTCAGGAATAAGCCCTTTTGCGCAACTGTTCTTGCGCAAGAGGCCAGTGTAGATAGGCAACATGAATTTCTTGTGCAAGAAAGCCCTATGGTTAAAATGGCCATCAGAACTTTCTTGTGCAAGAGAGCATCTACACTGGCATGGATGCTCTCACGCAAAAGCACATCTCTTGCACAAAAGCACATGCCAGTGTAGACGCTCTCTTGCACAACTACTTTAACATAAGAACTCTTGCACTAAAGACAGTGTAGACATAGCCCTGGTGTAGAGTACACAAGGGCTTACTCTAACTTTGCTTTCTCTTCCTTTTACAAAGCTACTGCCCCTCCTCCCTCACATATTCCCTGTGTGGATGCAGTCTTGCACCAGTTTGTACCTTAATTCCCCTGATCTGATTTTAGCCTATTCTGGCTATGGGAGCTCCATAGCCTTCCAGCCAGACTGCTTTAGATCAGAGACCCTTCTGGAAGCAGAGGGTTTTTTATCAAAGTTAAACAGAAAAAAAATTAACAACAACAGCAGTTATCTCAGTTCAGATATGTCTCTGCTTTTACTGTTGTTCCATCCTGATTAAATAAATCCCCCATTCCAGGAACTGACACATTTCTAGCTTATTCAGAGTTTTCAGGATGCTCCAGCTTATTCCTGGAAAATGCCTTTACCCATTCAGCTTTCTCTATAACTTGCCTCCTAAAAATAAAAACAGGGCTCATTCCTATCTGCTCTTCTTAACCATGGTATTCCACATCTTTAGAGAGAGAAGCCTGGCTTCCCCCCAACTGGGTTTCTTTCCTAATTAGCCCTAGATCACCCTCAAGGTGTACCCTGGCTGGTTAATTGGCCTCTCAGGCCCTTATTATCTCTTTCACAGGTGGGAGAGGGTAAACATCCCAGCACAAGTTATAAGATGGGGTTTTGCAAGCCAGGAAGAACTTAATGTTTGGAAGGAAGGCAGGAGTTTCCCATTCTGGCAATGGGTGTGTTTAATAGCTACACTGTAATTAGCAACCAGTGGTTTGTATGTGTCATTGGACTCAGGTTTCTAGAGTTCAGAGACAGCAAACAGGGGCTCGTTATGGGTGTATAATTATAGTGCAGACATGAAACCAGGCTTCATGAGGTATCACCCAGGTTAGGGAAGCTTTCGTTTCTTCCTCCTTTTGTTTGCCATCTTGAATGGCTTGTGTTTATAAAGATTCTCTGCTGATCAGCAGATCTTATTCCCTGATGTTGTGATTTGTATCTGCCAAGATATCACAAAACCTTACAGTTCTTTATACTTCAGGAAAACAATCAGAAAACACTATGGCTATGTCTAGACTGGCATGATTTTCCGCAAATGCTTTTAACAGAAAAGTTTTTCCGTTAAAAGCGTTTGCGGAAAAGAGCGTCTAGATTGGCACGGATGCTTTTGCAAAAGCATTTTTTGCAGAAAAGCGCCCGTGCTAATCTAGACGCGTTTTATGAAGAAAGCCCGATCGCCGCTTTAGCCATCGGGCTTTTTTGCGCAAAACACTTTTTAGCTGTCTACACTGGCCCTCTTGCACAAATATATTTGCGCAAGAGGGCTTTTTGCCCGAATGGGAGCGTCATTGTATTTGCAAGAAGCACTGATTTTGTACATTACAAAGTCAGTGCTCTTGCAAGCAAAGTCAAGAGGCCAGTGTAGACAGCTGGCAAGTTTTTCCGCAAAAGCGGCCGCTTTTGGGGAAAAACTTGCCAGTCTAGACACAGCCTATGTTTGTTGGGCCAGAGAGAGAAACATGTATGTAAATACCAAAAAGGATGTTTATTCAACAAATTAATAACCTGTTGTCCACTCATTTTCTGGGGTCTTTCCACAACTTCATTATAGAGGCTGGAATGGCTAGGCAGTGATTTTTAAGAGTAATATGAGCCCTGCCTCCAGTAAGAGGAACACAGAGCACAGAAGAAGCACCACTAAGTATTAGTTTCCTTTAGGCCATGGAAAACCCACCCTATAGGTATCATAGGACAAGATTTTTCTAAAGCAACTGGTGATTCTGTGTTACTCAATTTTTGGGTGCCAAACATTTGATGCCTTAAAGTTGCCTGATTTTCAGAAAGTAATAATTGAGTAATTCTCTTCTATATATCCCCCTTATGCTAGTTTCTGTTTGCAATGGGCAATGTAGAAGTAGCTGGCACTGCCTCTTTACTGTCTTCACTGTAAGGCTACGTCTACACTGGCATGATTTTCCGGAAATGCTTAAAACGGAACAGTTTTCCGTTATAAGTATTTCCGGAAAAGGAGCGCTCTACATTGGTCCCGGAGTTACCGTATAACGATGCGCTTTTCCGAAAAGCGCCTACATTGGCGCGCGCTTTTCCGAAAAGCAGAAGCCCGAGCCATTTTGAAGAGGGCAAAGGCCACCAGACCTTTCCGGGCGGGCCGAGCGCCATTCAGACACGTGCTTAAAGGGGTCTCGCCGACAGCCGCTGGTCTCCTGCTCCCTGCCTTGGGACCTCTGCCAGGACTGGCACCCTTAGCAGGTTCAGTGGTTGCCCTCTGGGTTTTGGGGACACCACCCTTGGCCCCCAACTGCTTTTCCCTGAGTTTAGTTTTTCTGCCCTGCTCTGTCTGCCATGGAGCCGTGGGTGGCCATTTGCCTGCTCGGCCCCTGTTGAGCTGCACGAGTGCCTGCTGCTCGTGCTGCAGGCCGGTGCCATGGTGTACATGAACCAGGAGGCAGAGATCGCATTGACTCCTCACCAGGGAGGCCCTGGCAACCGTGTGGCATCAGCACCCCACCGTAGAGGCCCGCCTGGAGTTTCGAGAGCAGCACCGACTGGTGGGAGCGGCTGGTCCTCGGGTCTGGGACGACCACCAATGGATCAGGAATTTCCGCATGAGAAAGCGGACCTTCCTGCAGCTGTGCACCTGGCTCACCCGCGCTGCAGAGAGCCACCACCCGCCGCGGCACCCATCCCCATCAAGAAGAGGGTCGCCATCGCGCCTGGAAGCTGGCCACACCGGACAGCTACCGCCGTGGCACAGCAGTTCGGGGTGGGACGATCAACCGCCGGAGTGATCGTCGTGGAGGTAAGTCCCAGGGGAGTGGGATGGGGAGGGTGCTGCACTCCAGGCCCAGGGATAGCCAAGATTCCAGGCTGGGTCGGCCAGGGTTTGGGCCGCCCTCCCTTGCACAGGCCCGCTGGTGGGGCCGTGGGGCGAGGGGGCCCTGTGTGTGTGTGTGTGTGTGTGTGTGAGGACAGAGGGAATCAAGGGGGCCCTAAGGAGCGCACACTCACCCTGCCGTGACGTGATGTGTTCCCTTGTGTTTCTCTGCACCCTTCTGCAGGTCGCCCACGCCATCAACAACATCCTGCTCGAATCATCCGCCGCGCGACGTGGATGATACCATGGCCGGCTTCGCTGCCCTCGGGTTCCCAACCGCGGGGAGCCCTGACGCCACCCACATCCCCATCCGGCCCCGAGCATCGAGCGCCCATTTTATGAACCGCAAGGGGTACTGCTCCATTGTTCTGCAGGCCCTCGTGGACCACCGGGCCGCTTCCTGACATTTACGGGGCTGGTCCGCCGGGCACACGACGCCCGCATCCTCCGCAACTCTGGACTGTTTCGCAGGTTGAAGGCGGCACCTACTTCCCGGCGAGACTTGACTGTCGGGATGTGCCTATGCCCATCTGCGCCGCGGACGCCGCCTACCCCTGATGCCCTGGCTAATGCGGCCCTACACGGGCAGCCGGACCAGAACCGGGCCCGGTTCAACGACCGCCTCAACCGGGCCCAAACCCAGTGGAGCTGGCCTTTGACGCTTAAAAGCCCGATTCGTTGTTTGCTCACCCGCTCGACATGGGTGAGCAGAATGCAACGGAGGTACTGGTCACAGTGCTGCGTGCTCCACAACATTGTGGAGCGAGCGGGAGGCCTTCCTCCTGCATGGATGGCAGCCGAGGCACAGACCTTGGAACAGCCCGACACAGCTGCCGTCCGCCAGGCGCGCCAGGATGCGGTGCGCATCAGAGAGGCCCTGGTGGACATGTTTGCCCAAGCCCCGTAGCAGGGTCGCCTGGGTCCCCAGACTACTCCCGCCCGCCCCTACCCTCCCCACCTCCCTTACCTCCCCAATTGTAAAGGCCGGGTCAAAGCACATCGGCCGTCATCGTGACTGTTCGCCGGGTGCGCCGGGCTTAGTCAGGGTTTTTCTTTTAGTTTAGGCTAGGTTTAGGCCACCATCGCCTGTCCCAAGAACAGCCACGAGGATTCGGGGTCGTCGGAAGGCGGAAAGGCTCAAGTCAGGCCCGGAAGGACCTTGAGGTTCCAGTCGCCATCATCTTCCGTCGAGGATCTCCTGGCTGTTCCTCTCCTGAGGCCCGGAAGGACCAAAGGATTGAGGTGGCCAGCTTCGCCATCATCTTCCGTCGAGGATCTCCTGGCTGTTCTCTCCTGAGGCCCGGAAGGACCAAAGGATTGAGGTGGCCAGCAACACTACCCAATTGTCCTCCCTGCGCCTAGACTATGTTTAATTATCTGTAGTGTGCATCTTTTAACTGTTCTTGCTTGTTTGTGAGCTATGTAAATATAGTTTGTGGTTTACATTTTACTGAAAAGTCTCAGTATTTATTTATGCGCCACAAACCAATGAGCACTTAAAAGGGCCCCCAGTGATAGAGTACAGATTTTGTTGTCTGCAGTTTGTAACCCTGTTAAATTTAAGTGGCTAATTGGCATCTCACATCATTTCCTACAGTTACTAGAGTAACACGATAACCAAATACAGGAATGAACAGAAAAATAGAAAACTGTTTATTTACAAGGGGAGGGACCTTCAACTGGGACGGGGACCTTCAACTGGGACTGGGACGGGGACCTTCAACTGGGACGGGGGACCTTCAACTGGGACTGGGACGGGGACCTTCAACTGGGACGGGGACCTTCAACTGGGACTGGGACGGGGACCTTCAACTGGGACGGGGGCAGTTACTGATGGATGGCCCCTCGCGACTGCTCCTCCGGGGGCCTGCACACGCTGGGCAGACCGCGAGGGGCAGGCTGCACGGGAGGTGGGCACGACCACGGCACGACCACGACCAGGAGCAGGGGCAGGAGCAGGGGCAGGGGCAGGGGCAGGAGCAGGAGCAGGAGCAGGGGCAGGGGCAGGGGCAGGGGCAGGAGCAGGGGCAGGGGCAGGAGCAGGAGCAGGGGCAGGGGCAGGAGCAGGAGCAGGAGCAGGAGCAGGAGCTGGGATAGGAGCTGGGATAGGAGGGGCATGGGCTGTGCCCGGGAGGAATGGCGGGGCATGGGGTCCGGCCATGCCATAATGAATGGCATGGACCAAATGTGCCGTGAGCATGTCCATGGTTGTGCGCATCCTCTGCACTCATGTAGGAACGCAGCCCAGCCTCCTGCCGCCACTGCAGGTCCCCTGCACCCGCCAGCGATGGAGGCCTGGATTGCCTCCACGGCACGCATGGCGGCGCAGAAGCTGGTCTCTCTGCCGCCGCCTGTGCCTCCGGGTTGGCCAGCTGGGGTGCCGCTGCTGCCGCAGTGTCGGGTCTGGTGCTGGGTCCCGCTGCAGGGAAGAGAAGAAAGGATGGGTCAGTCAGGCAGGCCGTCCACTGTCCCCACATCTCATGCCCTCCACCCTGAGCCCAGGTGACCCCACAGTTGTGTGGCTTGGGCCCACTCGGTTTCCTCCTGCCCCGTGTTGTATGTTGGCAAGGAGGATCGCCCCTGCTGGAGTAGGGTCCTCTCTCCAGCATTGTAAGCACCAGTCTGTGTCCTGGCCCCGTGGAGGGCGGGAGGGTGCTTGTGCTGCTCACCTGTGGAACTCTGCCGTGGAGACTGTGAAAAGCTTTGGGCTAATCGCTGGTGTTTGACAGGAGCGAGATGCATCCCCACGCAGTGCCTGGGAGCACATCTGGCAGAGGCGGTCTGGGCTCTCAGATCCTCGCGTGGGATATCTCCTGGACGTAACCAGAAGCGTGAGTGGGTGGGGGTGTCCCATCCTTGCAGCAAAACTCAGGGGCCCTTGTCCTCCCACTATCCCTCCCGCAAGGCCGGTAGCCCAGGGACATGTGCGGCCACAGTGGGGACTTCCTCGGGAACCAGCCAAGGCACCGGGAGCAGGCGAGGGACTGTGACGCTGCGGTTTTCCCAGGAGCAGCTGGCTGTGCCTCACTGCCAGGCATGGGACAGTGTGCTGTTCTCCGTGCTGCACCCTTGGCGGAGGTGAGGGGCTCTGGGCTGAGTCCCTGGGGCCCTGGCCGGTTCCAGCCGGCATCCACCCTTCCCCTGGTCCCGCATGTGTGTGAGCAGCACGGTCCCAGGCGTGCCCTGCAGCTGCCTGCCGCGCCATGTGCCGCTCGGTCGCCAGGCTGCACGAGGTTGCACGTGCTGCTTGCTGCCTCATGCGACGCAGCGCAGCCCACGTGGCCTGAGTGAAATGCTCTCCCCTCCTCCCTCTGGGCACCTGGCTCCCCACCCCGCCTCCGCCCCGCCCCTTTGGGAGTGCAAACTGCAAAGACTCACCAGTGGGTTCTTCCCCGGCCTCGGCCTCGGCCTCGGAGGAGCTGCTGGAGGGGGCCTGCTGGGTGGTGGCCTCCTCCGCGCCGGACGCGCTGCTGCTGTCCTCTCCTCCCCTGCTCGGTGGGTCGCCTGATGGGGGCGCTGGCAGGTGTCCACAGGGACGTCCGGGCTTGCGGGGCTGGCTGGCCCAGGAAGGCGCTCAGCCGGTCATAGGGGGCAGGCGCCTGGTCCTGCCCCTCTGCCCTCGCTGGCCCGGACGCACTCCCAGCCGCAGCTCCTTCACTTTCGAGCGGACCTGCTCGGCATTCCGGTGGGGTGTCCCTGTTGTGCCAGGTTGTCGGCCAGCCGTGTACAGCTCCACATTGCGCCTGAGTGCAGGTCGTGGAGACCTCCTCCTCCTGCCACAAGTCCAGGAGGGTCTCCAGCTCCTGGGGGTCCAGGATGGGGCCCGGCGCTTATGCGGCCCCTGGGGCCTCCTGTGCTGGGGGTGCAGGGGCTCACCAGCCGGAGCTGCCATGGCGCGGTCCAATGTGTGGCTGGGCAGCACAGCAGCACGTGGCAGAGCTCAGGCTGCAGGGTCTGCGGCGTTCCTGCCACGTGCGCCCAGCAGCCTCCCTACCAGGAAGTCCAGGGCTCCTACGGGTCTCGTGGCGACCAAACCGCTTTTTCCGCTTCTTCTGCTTTTCCGGAAAAGCTGTCTACACTGGCCCTTTTCGAAAAGCTTTTCCGAAAAAGGACTTTTGCCCGAGCGGAGCGGCATAGCTTTTCCGAAAAGCGCTGATTTCATACAGTAGATCGCCATTGCTTTTCCGGAAAAGCAAGCGGCCAGTGTAGACAGCTCGACCTTATTCCGGAAAAGCGGCTGATTTTCCGGAATAAGTGGCCCAGTGTAGACACAGCCTAAGAGTATATCTACATTGCAGCCAGGAGTATGAATGACAGCTCATATAGGTGTATCATGCTTAAGGCTAAAATTTAACCATAGGTATTTTTAGTACAAGTCATGAATAGGACATGGGCTATAAATAGAAAGTTCAGGGCCCCTGACCAGTCTGTGACTTTTACTACAAATATCCCAGGCTTTAACTTAGCAGTTCCTGGGTCCCCAAGGTGCTGCTGCTCTGTGAGGCTCTGGAGGCTGACTGCTGGCCCTTGTTCTGGTGGCAGAGGCTGAAAACAATGCTCCAAGGGACAACTAAACTGACAGCCTCCGGGATAAACCCTTGTACTACTGCCTGGGCCACCCCAGAAGCAGTTGCCGTTGCTGGCCCTGGGGACACCCCACTATCCACTTGAGTGGCTGGTTCTGGGGCTTCTTGGGTAGTGGCTCATGCAAGATAGAACCAAACCTGGGACCTGTGAAGCTTAGTGAATGAGCCTCAACCACATGAGCTAACAGGCAGCTGGCTTTCAGTTTAGTCCATAGAGCAGACTCATTATTCTCAGTGCAACTAGATACAAGTACACCACATCCATAAGGTGTGTGGGTTACATAGAGCAACCCAAGCAGTTGACACTAGGACCAGCTGCTTGGGTAGCCCTGGGGTCAGCCACACTGGCAGCTGTGGAAATCAAAGAGGTCCCAGAAACACATAGAATCTGTGATTTTTCTATGGTCCTGGTTGGACTCGATGACCTCCTGAGGTCTCTTCCAACCCAGTCATCATTCTATGATGATTCTATGATCTCCATGACAGATTCACAGCTGTACTCTAGCTAGCTCACTAAAACTAAAAGTGAGAGCCCTATAGTACAGGCTTCAGTGTGGGCTGCATAAACCCACAAAATATCTCTGGGTAGATACTCACTTGTGGAGCTGGCTCGGAAGCCTAAGTTACAGTATCTTTACTTTTATTTGTAGTGTTCTATTTAGAGTACGCCTGTAATGTGAATATGCCTTAGGAGATTCTTGTAAAGAAAGAGGAAGGGAGGAAGAAAATAAAACACTTACCAGAACAAAAAGATGCACTGGAATATCACTTCCAAGAGATAAAGAAACATGGCAAGAGATTCTGTTTGTTCACATCCATAAGAATTGTGTGTTAACTACAGCTATGTCCAGTTTTGGCTGCAGGGTTGAAGCCAAATGTGAGGCATTGTTCAAATTCATGGGGGCTTGAATTTGATGTGCCTGTCCTGGCCTCTCTTTAATGTCAATGCCAACCATTTAAGCTTTGGACTAAAGCCTGCACTCATTTCCATGGGAACTTTTCCCATAATAACTGCATTATTTTCCCAGTTTGTTCTCATAGTTGCTATGCTACATGTTTTGTCATGCTCTGGGCATAGCTTAAGCATGCCATAAGATATCTGAAAATTGTATTTAAATTGGTAATTGACATCCACAAGTGCTGATCCTTGTGCATTAGCTCGCTTTCCAAGATTTCCTGCTTTGCCCACTTTATATTAATTAGTAGCTTTTTTGAAATTGCTCCACCTTCTTAAGTTCTATGCAGGGTGCCTATTCTCTGGCAGCACAGCAGAGCACCATATTTTCCTGAGCCTCTCTCTACTATTATCTCTGCTGCCAGTAAATTTGCTTCTGTTTTATTGTTGCTTTGCTTCATATTATCCTGTCTTTAGTTCATCTGTAGCAGTCAGGCAATATCAATTTCTCAATTTCTCTCTCAAAGTCTCCCCTTGGTCTGCTTTTGACAATCCATTTTGACATGAGTTCAACTTCAATACGTTAGAGGAGTTGAGCTGCTGCTTGCAATTTTTGTCTTCCACAAAGAGTGTGTGCTGCTGGGGGTTTTTTTTTTGGAGGGGGGGGGCTTTTTGTTTGGTTTGTTGGTGGGGTTTTTTTGTTTTTGTTTTTTTAGTCAGAAGGCAAGTCTGTTTTTGGGGAGGAGAAACACTAAGTGCAAGTACCTTTCTAAGCATTACATATTACATATTTTTGTCAGATCCTCTGGCAGTTAAAATTGTATTTTTGATGCTATTTCATTAAAAGCAGCAGCTATCCTCTTATAGTCTATAATTGTGTTATAGCCCTCAAGTGGGATCACTCGCATATTATTTTTGTACAGTTTGTCTCCTCTGTTGGCATGTCCTCCCCCCACTCCTACCCCATATTCCTCCTGTCCTTTTGTGTTCTTTACTACTGGTCATTCATCATTTGTCAAGGCTCTGCTATTCTATCCTCTGCTATTCACATTTTTAAGCTTCTCAAGTCTAGTTGTAGTTCATGATTTAAATGTATGGTCCTGGGAGAGTTGTTATATTTAAGTCCTTTGTTCTCTTTCTCTGACACTCTCTTCATGAGAAATCTTGACTTTTTCTTCTGTTCTTTGGTCATTTGCTGTCAAGCAAGTCTGGCACAATGAATGCTGTACTGATATCAGGGTCTCCTGCATTTCAGGATTATTTTTAATATGCTGTTGATACTGTCTCATCTGTTCAGCATGATTACATTTTGGCTTCCCATCTTCCTACATGGCCCACAAATTGAGCACTTCTAAGACAGGAGTGTAATTGAATTTGTAGTCTTTAATTCCCTTAAAAGAAAAATGAGGCATGCTAAAAATGAAGAAAGAAACAAAAATAGAAAACACTAGGACTTTTAATTTGCTAAAATAAAATAAATGAAAGTAACCCCTTGCAAAGAAGAACCTTTTGTTTCATTATACACACAGTAAAAGTATTTTTCTTACTAATCATAATTATAAACTTTAAAAATATCACATTGTTTATTTTTACAAAAATGGAATGATTGTGCCCTTTCAGACAACACTGTACTGACAGAATTAAAAAAGGAAATTCACTATTGATCCACAAGCATTCCATGTACCAAAGGGCATGAAGGGACCTTGCTGGTTTTTACCAACTCTTTTCTTGTTTCTGTGGTAAAGCACTCATTTGTGCTGGCCTTTACAGCTTCCCAAAACTCATTTGTGCTGGCCTTTACAGCTTACATCAAAACTTACTTCAGTGAATGGAAGGGATTATGGGATACTTAGTAAAAGTAAGTAGGGTTATATAAAAATAGGCCAATTTAATCAATATCTACTACACGTTGCACCTCCCCAAACTGGAACTCTCTGGTCTGGCAATATCCATGGTTCAGCAGAACTATGGATCATAGCATCATAGAATCATAGCATACGAGAACTGGAAGTGGAGGGAGAGAGCTCCCATCAGCTCCCAAGGACAAGCCAGCAGGTAAGATGCACAGTCCCCACTGCTCTGGGCCCCCCTCTGGGAGAAGCCAGGGGCCACCCCTGACCTCCTGTCTTGAGCTCCCCCCCATCTCCTGAGCAATGCCAGGTAAGTCTTCTACTTGATTTGTACTTTTGTCTTAATAGAAAGAAAGAAAGAAAGAAAGAAAGAAAGAATAATAGATTAAATTCTGGACTTATTTTCCTCCTAGCACTTCATAACTGAAATATGGAAACCTCTTGAAAAACTGAATAGTACTAAATCAGTATTTGTGTCTATTGTATTTACCATCTTCTACCAATAAGCCATATAAGAAAACCTTTATTTCCTCAAATTGATCTTTATATCTCCCTTTACACATGGTAACCTGCACAAAGATTTATTTGTCATTTCAACGAACCATTAATGCTTAAAGAATTATAACCTTAGGTAGAAATTGGCCAAAGAAACCACATATTTTAAAGGTTAGCAACTGGTCATGTAACAAGAGAGGTCATGGAGTAAAAGTACATGAAAAAATGAAAGGCTTCATAGTTCACATAACTTAAAAAGAAATTAACACAGGAAATCATTTTTTATCACCACAAAGAACATTTCAAAGCATTTAGTCAACCACAGTTTTTAAGCCTTATCTTTAATGCACCATTTTGCACACACCAAACAACTGGAGTTAGACTGCATTCTGCCCTCTGTGTCACTTAGTCAATCCAATGGTTAAGGCTGACATATTCATTGGAGCCTACCCTACCCAGGAAACTAATCATTGACATATAGTTGCTACTGTATGCCTCGCTCTCCTAAACCTATTTTGTAAATCTCAGGCTGTGGTCCAAAGTCTGTGAGTATCAAGTCTGTGAGTGGCAGAACCAGTAATGCAACACAGATCATATTACTAGCCCATTGTTTTATTCACTAGGGAATGGTTCTGCAAAAGTATTTTAATGTGTATTGGAAAGAACAAATTTAAATTTAATTATGTAAAGTGTAGTGGGCAGTAGGCAAAATTCTTCATTAGGAATAAAAAAATAAAAATTAAAATACTTTTTTAATATATATTTTTGAAAAGATCTGTACATAATGAGAGGAAAAATATTACCCAATAAAAGACTATGTCCTCCACGATGGTCAGAACATGCACCCAACCTCATACTAAACCTTGCCCTGACTATGTTTTTATAATGATATATGTAGATGTTACCTTTTAGTGTGACAAAATGAATTTTCATCCAGTCTCCTTTAATGTATACCTATTGGCAATTGCCTGTTATGTAACATGACAAATATATTATCCACAATGATCCATGTTGCTAATTATACTAATAATATACTCCAAAGAACAGTCAATTACCAATTGGTTCTGTCAAGTGGATTCTATCTGAATCTTACTCATGTGAAATACGGAGGATAGCAGCCAAGTATGAAAAAATGATTTGTGGAGGGAGGTTGGGCAACACAGAGGAAAGGATGTGAGGGTACACATAGATCCCCTTCCAGATCTACACAGATCAGGTGAAAAATATAATAGTCAAGAGATATTATCTTCTTTGTCTAGCCCCTCCTGTTCACTGGCCCAGTACGAGGTTATTCGATACAGGGGAAGCCTTGTGACTTTTTACTCAACTTTAGGAGACTAGGCCTGAGGCTCCTTTGTGTGCTCTGCATTGTATGTCAGTGTGTGCACCTCAGACCAGACCCACTCAGACCAACTACCAGGAATAGGCTTTATTCTGTAAAGAACAGAGCACAGTTCAGCAGCCTCCTCTCTCTTTATAGCCTGCCTGCTCCTAGATCAAGTCAGTGCAGAAACCTTGCTGGGAGAGCAGAAGGTACACTGTACAACACAACCCCTTTACAAACATGTTCTAACTCCCACAATAACTAAGCCCCAAAACAAACAAGCCCATTGTCTCCCTTTGTGTCATTTAAACTTCTCTCAGGATGCCACATAAGCCCTTTATGGTCCTGTCTGTAAAGAACATAGAACAGAATTATAGTTCAGCAGTCTCCTCTCTCCTTGCAGCCTACATGCTTCCAGCTCAGTCAGTGCTGAGACCCTGCTGGGGAGCGAGGGGCAGAGAGTGCACCCTGTCAGGAAACAGAAAGTTCTCCCAACATGCCACAGTTTCATAGTCCACAACTTGTAGTTCTCAGGGCTTCTCCTGAAGCACACTGGACCTTGGACTACATTTACATAGCTCCCCACACCTCCTTGCTGGAGGTCTTAATTGCCCCACCAGCCTGTGGGAAATCATAAAATGGTAGCATTAAGGAACAGCACTCTAAGGAAGAGTATGAGGCTGTGGAAATCCAGACCCGATAATGATGCATATGGACTCTATATAGATGGTTGTGGTCCCCTACCAATCCCTCAGGTTCCACATACATTTCTGAGGACCCATCTCTCCCCTGATGAAATTATGTGGGAGAATCTCTGAAAGTGATCCTGGAAAGACTTTCTCACACACACATTCTCTTAGTTTTTTCCTGCAGATTGGGATGAGCTGAGCCAAGTTCATTCTGGCCAGGAGGAAGAAGGGGTGTGGAGAACCACCTTCGTGGAGCTCATTAAGGACATTTTTTTTTTAAATACCTTCCTATGGAAAAATAGGTCCTCAGTCTCACCAGGTATATCTATCTGTTCAATAGAAAAAATAATAATAAAAAACCCCTTTGTCCATTGCTAATTAAAACAACAGCTGGAATAATTCCTACCTGTTGTGTGGCTAGAGGTAAAAAAAGGAGTTGTTTTGTTTGTATTTTATTAATGTTTAGAGGTTGTAATCAGGATTCAGACCCAGTTTGTTAAGCATTATACCATGTCATAGTGGGAGATAATCCTTGTCCCAAAATACATACAATCAGAAAGTAATAGGTAAACAGCAATAAACACACACACACGATTAAAAGGATAAAATTTGGTGATTAATTCTTTACTGATTTTTCCATATGTTCCCTAATTGCTCATTTCTCAGAACAGATGTCCCAGCTAACCTGTGCCATTACAGGTGGCCCAAAGTGCCCTCCAGTCAGCCTCTCAATCCCACAGAATCAGCCATCTTCCTTAGACAGAGTTAGTAGAGACCTGAATCATAGAATCATAGAATACTAGGACTGGAAGGGACCTCGAGAGGTCATCGAGTCCAGTCCCCTGCCCTCATGGCCGGACCAAATACTGTCTAGACCATCCCTGATAGACATTTATCTAATCTACTCTTAAATATCTCCACAAATGGAGATTCCACAACCTCCCTGGGCAATTTATTCTAGTGTTTGACTATCCTGACAGTTAGGAACTTTTTCCTAATGTCCAACCTAAACCTCCCTTGCTGCAGTTTAAGCCCATTGCTGCTTGGTCTATCCTCAGAGGCCAAGATGAACAAGTTTTCTCCCTCCTCCTTATGACACCCTTTTAGATACCTGAAAACTGCTATCATGTTCCCCCCTCAATCTTCCCTTTTCTAAACTAAACAAACCCAATTCTTTCAGCCTTCCTTCATAGGTCATCTTCTCTAGACTTTTAATCATTCTTGTTGCTCTTCTCTGGACCCTCTCCAATTTCTCCACATCTTTCTTGAAATGTGGTGCCCAGAACTGGACACAATTCTCCAACTGAGGCCTAACCAGTGCAGAGTAGAGCAGAAGAATGACTTCTCGTGTCTTGCTCACAACACACCTGTTAATGCATCCCAGAATCATGTTTGCTTTTTTTGCAACAGCATCACACTGTTGACTCATATTCAGCTTGTGGTCCATTATAACCCCTAGATTCCTTTCTGCCGTACTCCTTCCTAGAGTACCTGCTGACATCAGATGTTGGGTTTGGTTGCTGAGCTAAAATGGCTCTCAACTCTTTAAATATATGTTCCCTCCACCCCACCATGCTGCCACAGCTGTCTCTGGAACAGTCAAGGAAAGTCTCCACATCACAAAATTTCTGGCCATGTGATACAGGTAGGGGAATAGAAGACAGTGCTTATGTATCTTGTGTCCCTGAAAGTGGGAAATAGGCCACTTTCCTGGAATGCAAAATATTAGAAGCTGTGGTATATAAGAAGTAGGCAGTTAATTTTTCAGAGATGAACTCTAAGATGGAACCACAATTTGCAGCCCTAGTGCTGGCAGGGTACATCTATGTGTTTTCAGGGAGGGAGTGGAATACCTCAGAGAGCTTAACTTTCTGCTGAATGTGTTGACCTGCATTGGATCCAGATTGAGAGGACTTCTGGGGTTTTCACAATACAGATGGTTTGAGCTATTTTTGGCTCACTTGAGCCCCATGTGAGCAGCTGGTATAATCAAGGGAATGTCTAGGCACTGATCTGTCTGTCTAGAAAGCTGTAAATCTCTATTATTAATAGAAGGCTAATAAACACTGATTAAACATTTCCATACTCGTAATTTGTATTCACATTTATCTTATCCAGTTGCCTAAATATTTTTTTCCATAGCAACTATTTATAGTAGGGAGTTCATCTTAAATCATTCCCTTTGATGTTGCTGCAGCCAGTATTGTATCATTTTAAATTTTCAACGTTGTTAGACTTTCTTGCGGGGCCGGGGAGATTTAGATTCATAGCAGGACTTAGGTGCCAAAGTGTTACTATAGGCTCCTAAATGTCAGAATCAGGTGCCACAAAAATTATTTCATCTGCCCCCTAACTCTGTGGGTGTCTAAACTCACTTAGCACTTACATGGCTTACCTAGGTGGCTAAGACCCAGTGCAATGCACAAAGAAGGGGAAGACCGACATTTCTCCACCTACCTCACCTGCAAAATTCAATCCAATGAGTATGTTTTGAACTCACTTACCAGACCAGGCCCCTGTAAGCAAGTGTGCATAAAAGGGAGAGGGCAGGACTACCCCAGGAATTTTAGTCCAAGATTAGGTTACTCATTTAGAATGTGGGTATCTTATATGCTCCCCTCTACCTGAGTGGGAGAAGAGTTTTGAAGAAGGCACTGCCACCTCTCAGGTGAAAGTCCTACCCAATGGACTATATACAATATTTTGATATAGGGGCTCCTGTAGTCTCTCCTGTTGAAGCTGTTTCACAGTAAAGAGTAATTGGACTGGGAAGAGCAAGCACACAGGCATAACAATCACTGTAGCCTGCTGGTTAGAAAACTCATTTAGGAGGTGAGACACTTAAGCAACTGCTCCACTGACTATATTAAGCATTCAACAACAGAGAGCCTTGAATTGCAGCTTTCCTGCATCCCAGACAAGTTCCCTAGCAATTGAGTGAAAGTTATGGGGCAGGAGTGCCTTCTTCCATGGAGTGTCTTGAAAAACTTCATGGGCACCTAATTCCAAGAATAGGCTTGTAGTTGAGAATCATAAGCAAAGGGAAGTGTCACCCTGCTTCCCAGATCTAGGCACTGGATGCCATGAGAGAGGTGGGCAGGTGAACTGACAGATTCACTGGGCCCTCGGGCAAGATGAAAGGGCTCCTGGCTCCATGCTCCTGGAAGGGAAGTGGCCTTGGACAGAAGGGGTGCTACCTGGACTCCACTCCCACCCCCTCAAGGGCATCTGCAGCATGCCACCCGGGGTCCTGGATCGCACTGCAAGGGGCTCTGGTAGTGATTTGAATGGCCTGGGATTCTGGCCACTGCCATCATAATAGCAGTGGTGGCAGCCAGAGCTTTAGATCACCGCACGCTGGAGCAGTTGCCCTCTTTACTCCACACCCCCATTGGTGGGCCAGGAGGTGGGGCTTAGAATGCCTCCCCTTCCACTGGCATCTCTAATTGGCTAGCTTAGGCAATGAGCCACTTAGCATGCTTCCATTTTTTAAATTCCATTGGGAGGCACCCACGCCCCTCTATTCATATATAGGGAACCTAACTCAAGCTTTGTTCACCATAGAGATGTTCTAGGTACCTAAAAGTTATGTGTAATGATGCTGAACACAATTATCTTGCAGACATTTAGGCCGCAGCAAGCTAATGCTCAATCTGCCACAAACTCAGTGTTCATGTAGATAAGCCCTCCATCTTAATATTATTCTTAAACCATAGGAACAAACATGAGAACAGCCACACTGGGTCAGACCAAAGGTCCATCTAAGGCAGTGTCCTGTCTTCTGACGCTGGCCAATGCCAGGTGCCCCAGAGGGAGTGAACAGAACTGGTAATCATCATATGAATCCCCCTCCTGTCATCCATTTCCAGCCTCTGACAAACAAAGACTAGGGACACCATTCCTACCCAGTAAACAAGCCAGGGTTTTAAGCAGAAATAGAGTATCTGGGTGTATCTGTAGAGAAGTGCATTCCCTACAGTTAGACCCAGGGGAACCTTCATTTCTTTCCAGTCTCCTACTGTCTGTGTTTCTGTAGATCATTTTCTCTAGCACACATTTAAAAACCACAAAGATGCTAAATTCCTGCTCTTCCCCATGTGTATCCATCCAGCTGCCTTCTCCATACACCGGGGACTGATGCAAGCTCCTCCAGAATGTATTTGTTTCTCAGACACCACCTAGCTCCTTCCCCATTAGATCACCAGAGGCATTTCTTCTCCTTGGCCTTTGGGAGGATGAGGCAGAATAAACTTCAGTGTCTTTAATTGTGTCACCACCTGCGGGCTTTGTGTCTGGAACCTGCCGTGTGATGTCTCAGCAATGAAGAATTCCCTCTCCCTTCCTTCCCTTGGACAGGGGTAACCTGATACGCTAATAACCAACTGAGATTTGCTTTTTAAAAAGCATTTCCAGACAACAGGTCAAAAAACTAGGAATGTATCTAAAGGTACTTGAGCATGCAAATACCATAACTCAGATCACAGTGGGGAACCATTCCAGCTGTTTATTTACATTTGTATTATAAAAGTACCTATGAGTCCCAGCTGGGATCAGGGCCCTATTGTGTAAGGTGCTGTATACATGCATGGAGACAGTTCCTTGCCATTCGTGGAGACAATTCCCAGCCCTCTACAGAGACTATGGTTTAAACAGACAAGAAAAACAAAGGAAGGACTGTTATCACCATTTTACACATAGGAAATGGAGGTCCAGAGAAATTAAGTGATTTACCCAAGGTGGCATTCTGTTCTGCTCCCCTGAGCCAGAATCAGCCCACAAGCAGCCAGAGAATTCCCATACTGTGGACACAGCACTGAGCCATCACAGACAGCTCTGCATTGCCCCCATTGCACACTCTAGCCACAGGAAGCAGGAATTCTGGGGCAGAGTACTGAACACAGAGCTCCTACTGGAGTACCCCAGGACCATCCTTCATCTCTGCATAAAAACTCTCCCCATGAATCAGTAAGAACTTCCAATATGGCAATAGATACACTGAAAGGCAGTCACACTCTTTGACCCATTCCTTAAGCCTACAGCTAAAAGAACCCTAACATCTACATCTGTGCAAACAGTTTTGCATATATAATCATTACAATGGTATTTGGAGATAAGGAAATAGGAAGGAAGATCAGTGCAGATGGGATCAAACTAGAGAGCATAGAGAAGTTCACATATTTGGGGAGCAACATGACATATGATATAGACTATAAGAAGGAAATAGCGACTAGCGAAAGCAAGAGTGAGTTTGAAGGTAATGGATAAGATCTGGAAAAGAAAAGCAATTAGCTTAGGAACAAAGCTGAGCATCTTGAAAACGTGTGTATTTAGCAGCATGTTGTACGGATGTGAAACACGGATGATAATGAACGATTCGAAGAGAAGGATGTTGGTGTTCGAGAGGAGTTGTTATAGAAAGATCCTGAGAATAGGATGGATGCAGAAGGTCACCAACGAGGAATTATATAGGAAGATGCAGCCGAAAGAGAACCTACTGCAGAAGGTTATACAACGGAAGTTACAGCTATTGGAGCATATCTGCAGAATGAACGATGAGTGAAAAGTTAAGACCCTGGTATTCGGCATAGTGGACGGTCTGAATAGGAGAGTCAGACCCTACGGAGAATGGGTAGATGATATAGTAGATTGGTGCGGAGCTAGTCTACAGAAACTAAGCCACTCCACACTGGACAGGGAAGATGGAAGGAAATAGTGAGGGAGGCATTGGACACCAGCTGGCGTTGAGCCCATGGTTGTTGTTGATGATGATGATGATGATGATAGGCAATCATCCAAAAAGGGAACACTTAATATAATAGAACAGCATATTGGGTACTAGCTCTGTCTGTGCCACTGATTGATTGATTGATTGATTCATTCATTCATTCAATCATTTCCTAAAAGAGGAGATGACAATTTAGGGCTTCTGTACAATAACATTTACTTCACTGCAAACTGGAGTATGACTGTACCTACCCTTCACTAGTCTGTTGTAGTGCTCTTTGTAACATTACTGTATCAAAGCACTTTAGTGAATTGCTAATGCTTGTCAGAAGGGTTTATATGGATAGCTGGTATGCAGCGGGCTCATGTGGCTCCAGTCATACTCAAGCTTACTGTGAATTAAATGTTTATGTAGACAAGCCCTTGGTCTCCATGTCTATTCATAATATAATCTCTTTGCTGATACTGACACAAGGACCTAATCTAGAGTAAGCAGATATCAAGTATGAAAAATCTGGACGGGTGTGGGGGTAATAGGAGCCTACATAAGATGAATATTGGGACAGTCCTTATGAAATTGGAACAGCTTGTCACCCTAACAAAAGAGCATTAGGAAGTTGAGTAAGACAACTAAAACTCATTATACATCAGCTGCCAAAGAGCCATGAGATGGCAAACTTTTGGCCACCACTGAAAAAGGATTAATTTAATTGGTGGCTTAAGAGATTCTGTAGCTATTGGCTATTAGGGATCTAGACCATTGTACATCAAGTCCTAAAATGAAAGTAAAAATCTTCTGTCAAAAATTCAATAGAAATATTTCAGCAGAATCCTTGTGTTAACATAGAGGGAGCAAGCACGCAGTAGTTCACAATGTTTACCATGTAATAAACCCCTTGTATTTGCTTTGCAAGAAGCTATTTTTCATTGAGTGCTTTTTGCAAAATGTCTGTTTTGCCAAGGTGAGTTGTGTGATTTATCAGTTACAGAACTTCAGGTTCTCTCTTCACTTTTACCATCCCAAGGCAAAAATAATATGCACTCTCAGGGTACATCCTAGTGTGATACACAATAGCAGACCTTGAGGAACTGAATAAACAACATGGGGACTCCATGGGATCGTAGGAGTCCAAAGCTAGCAGATCCTAGGGCTAAGTTTTGCACTCACTATCCATTCAGCCACATTGTACAGTGGGGTCATGCCTTGAAGAACTAATTCTGTTTTCAGAGATGTGCATTCTCTTGTCCTATTGACATCAATAGAAGTGACATAGTAGGATAAAATTGATCCTAAGTGATTTGCGTACATTGTATTTAAGGAATTTAGTCTCTTCCTGTTAAATGAGCAAACTCTTGTTCACCTTAATTTGAAAGGAAAAGCACAGGTCTCCTAAAAGGTTACTCCAGTATTCCTTTTTTTTAGTCCTCATTCATTCATTCATTCCCCACATTTTACAAAACTTATCACTGAGCAACATGGGACAAATTCCTTAAGAAACAATAACCATGAATCAGGCATAACATAGCACTCTTTCTACAGTCTTCTCAAAATAGCCTAATCTCTGTATATAATGAAAACTACAACTCATTCCATTTTTATATGATGAGTTTTAACAGATTGTTTTGCTCCATTCCAGCCATTTCCCCCAGTATTTGTCATTTTAGAATACATTCTTCATATAAGAGAGAGGAAAAAACAACAAATTGAAGGATTATCCTTGAGGAAGGATGGATGTAAGGATTGGGATATGTGACTGAATTGACACTTGCCCTCTTTATCATAATAGTTTTACTTCTGGAAGTAGCTATTACTATTTTATTAAAGAAAGCTCCCACATTAATTTCTGTCTGTTAGCTTCTGACTAGTTATTGTGAACAAAAAGATTTCCCACGCATTGCTAGTTGATTTTCATAAATTACATAATTACATTCCTTCTCCCTGAATTCCCCTGTAGCTTTAATTGGATAATGTATACTTCTTCATTTAATGTCTCTGAACTGGTGTGTAATCTCATTATAATACCTAGAATGGCTGCTGTGTTCCACTTCATTCCACTTTGTCAATGGTTGTTGTGACAGGGTGCGGTCACAGTTGACCCCTTGGGGCTACCTCCCAGGGTGCTGACATGGCCACTGCCACTTGCCTTGGAATCATAGAACCATAGAGCTGGAAGAGACCTCAGAAGGTCATCAAGTCCAGCTCCCTGCTCTAGGCAGAACCAATCCCAACTAAATCAACCCAGCCAGGGCTTTTTGTCAAGCCGAGACCTAAACACCTCTAGGGATGGAGACTCCACAACTTCCCTAGGTAACCCATTCCAGTGCTTCACCACTCTCTGGGTACGTCTACACTAGCCCCCTAGATAGATCTAGGGAGGCTAATGAGGGTGACCGAAATTGCAAATCAAGCCCGGGATTTAAATATCCTGCGCTTGATTTGCGTTCAACGATCGCCATTTTAGAAATTGACTAGCTTCAGTAACTGCCCGGCGTCTGCGCGGCGGTGAAACGAGATCGGTTTAAAGCCTAACCGAATTGGCTGGTATTCCTCCTGCAATGAGGTTTACCAGCTAATTCGGTTTAGGCTTTAAATCGAATCCCGCTTCACTGCCGTGTAGACGCGGGCAGTTACTTCGCTAGTCAATTTCTAAAATGGCAACCGGCGAACGCAAATCAAGCCGCCGGATATTTAAATCCCGGCTTGATTTGTAATTTCGTCTCATTAGCCTCCCTAGATCGATCTAGGGGGCTAGTGTAGACGTACCCTCCTAGTGAAAGATTTTTTCGTAATATCCAACCTGGACCTCTCCCACCACAATTTGAGACCATTGCTCCTTGTTCTGCCATCTGTTACTACCGAGAACAGCCTTTCTCCATCCTCTTTGGAACCTCCCTTCAGGAAGTTGAAGGCTGCTATCAAATCCCTCCTCACTCTTCACTTCTGCAGACTAAACAGACCCAACTCCCTCAGCCTCTCCTCGTAGGTCATATGCTCCAGCCCCCTAATCATTTTGGTTGCCCTCCACTGGACCCTCTCCAATGTGTCCACATCCTTTTTGTAGTGGGGGGCCCAGAACTGGACACAATACTCCAGATGAGGCCTCACCAGAGCTGAATAAAGGGGAATAATCACATCTCTGGATCTGCTGGCAATGCTCCTCTTAATGCAACCTAATATGCCATTAGCCTTCTTGGCTACAAGGGCACACTGTTGACTCATATCCAGCTTCTCATTCACTGTAACCCCCAGGTCCTTTTCTGCAGAACTACTACTTAGCTGGTTGGTCCCCAGCCTGTAACAATGCTTGGGATTCTTCCGTCCCAAGTGCAGGACTCTGCACTTGTCCTTTTTGAACCTCATCAGATTTCTTGTGGCCCAATCCTCCAATTTGTCTAAGTCACTCTGGACCCTATCTCTGCTCTCAAGTTTAACTACCTCTCCCGCTAGCTTAGTGTCATCTGCAAACTTCCTGAGGGTGCAATCCATCCCCTCATCCAGGAAATTAATAAAGATATTGAACAAAACCGGTCCTAGAACTGAACCTTGGGGCACTCCTCTAGAAACCGACCACCATCCTGACACTGAGCCGTTGATCACTACCCGCTGGGCCCAGCCTTCTAGCCAGCTTTCTATCCATCTTACCATCCATTTATCGAATCCACATTCCCTTAACTTTCTGGCAAGAATATTGTGGGAGACTGTATCAAAAGCCTTGCTAAAGTCAAGGTATATCACATCCACTGACTTTCCCATGTCCACAGAACCAGTGACCTCATCGTAGAAGCTAATCAGATTGGTCAGGCATGACTCGCCCTTTGTGAATCCATGCTGACTATTCCTGATCACTTTCCTCTCTTCCAACTGCCTCAAAATGGATTCTTTAAGGATCCCTTCCATGATTTTTCCAGGAACTGAGGTAAGACTGACCGGCCTATAGTTCCCTGGATCGTCCTTCTTCCCTTTTTTGAAGATGGGCACTGCATTTGCCTTTTTCCAATCATCTGGGATCTCTCCCGATCTTCACGACTTTTCAAAGATAATCATAGAATCATAAAATACTAGGACTGGAAGGGACCTCGAGTCCAGTCCCCTGCCCCCATGGCAGGACCAAATACTGTCTAGACCATCCCTGATAGACATTTATCTAACCTACTCTTAAATATCTCCAGAGATGGGGATTCCACAACCTCCCTGGGCAATTTATTCCAGTGTTTTACAACCCTGACAGTTAGGAACTTTTTCTTAATGTCCAACCTAAACCTCCCTTGCTGCAGTTTAAGCTCATTGCTTCTTGGTCTATCCTCAGAGGCCAAGATAAACAAGTTTTCTCCCTCTTCCTTATGACACTCTTTTAGATACCTGAAAACAGCTATCATGTCCCCCCTCAGTCTTCTCTTTTCTAAACTAAACAAACCCAATTCTTTCAGCCTTCCTACATAGGTCATGTTCTGTAGACCCATAATCATTCTTGTTGCTCTTCTCTGGACCCTCTCCAATTTTTCCACATCTTTCTTGAAATGCGGTGCCCAGAACTGGACACAATACTCCAACTGAGGCCTAACCAGTGCAGAGTAGAGCAGAAGAATGACTTCTCGTGTCTTGCTCACAACACACCTGTTAATGCATCCCAGAATCATGTTTGCTTTTTTTGCAATAGCATCACACTGCTGACTCATATTCAGCTTGTGGTCCACTATAACCCCTAGATCCCTTTCTGCCGTACTCCTTCCTAGACAGTCACTTCCCATTCTGTATGTGTGAAACTGATTGTTCCTTCCTAAGTGGAGCACTTTGCATTTGTCTTTATTAAACTTCATCCTGTTTACCTCAGACGATTTCTCCAATTTGTCCAGATCATTTTGAATTATGACCCTATCCTCCAGAGCAGTCGCAACCCCTCCCAGCTTAATATCATCTGCAAACTTAATAAGTGTACTTTCTATACCAATATCTAAATCATTGATGAAGATATTGAAGAGAGCCAGTCCCAAAACAGACCCCTGTGGAACCCAACTAGTTATACCTTTCCAGCAGGATTGTGAACCATTAATAACTACTCTCTGAGTACGGTTATCCAGCCAGTTATGCACCCACCTTATAGTAGCCCCATCTAAGTTGTATTTGCCTAGTTTATTGATAAGAATGCCATGCGAGACCGTATCAAACGCCTTACTAAAGTCTAGGTATACCACATCCACCGCTTCTCCCTTGTCCACAAGACTCGTTATCGTATCAAAGAAAGCCAAAGGCTCCTCAATGACATTTGCCAACTCCCTCAGTACCCTCGGATGCGTTAAGTCCGGACCCATGGATTTTTGTACGTTTAGCTTTTCTAAATAGTTCCTAACCTGTTCTTTACCCACCAAGGGCTGTCCATCTTCATCCCATCTTGAGTCCCTTAGCGCATTAGTCTGGGAGCCGACCTTGTCCGTGAAGACAGAGGCAAAGAAAGTATTGAGTACTTCAGCTTCCCCCACATCATCTGTCACTAGGTTACCTCCTTCATCCAGTAGGGGCCCCACACCCTCTCTGATCACCTTGTTCTTGTTAACATGCCTGTAGAAACCTCTCTTGTTATCCTTCACATCCTTTGCCAGTCTCAATTCCAACTGCGCTTTCGCCTTCCTGATAACCCCCTGGCATTCTCGAGCTACACATTTATACCCCTCCCTGGTCATTTGTCCAAGTTTCCACTTTTTGTAAGCTTCCTTTTTGTGCTTAAGTTCACCAAGGATTTCCCCTGTAAGCCAATCCAGTCTCCTACCATGTTTGCCTCTCTTGCCACGCATCAGGATGGTTTCTTTCTGTACCTTCAATAAGGCTTCTTTAAAATACTGCCAGCTCTCCTGGACTCCTTTCTCCTTCATGTTAGCATCCCAGGGGATTCTGCCCATCAGGTCTCTGAGGGAGTGAAAATCTGCTTTTCTAAAGTCCAAGGTGTGTATTTTACTACTCTCTTTTCTTCCTTTGCTCAGCATCCTGAAATCTACCATCTCATGATCACTGCTTCCCAGGTTGTCACCCACCTCTACTTCCCCTATTAGTTCCTCCCTGTTTGTGAGCGAAGGTCAAGCTGTGCACGTCCCCTGGTCAGATCCTTCAGCACTTGTACCAAGAAGTTATCCCTAACATTCTCCAAAAACTTCCTGGATTGCCTGTGTACTGCCGTATTGGTCTCCCAACAGATGTCAGGGTGATTAAAGTCCCCCACGAGAACCAGGGCCTGCGATCTGGAAGCTTCTCTCAGGTTTCCGAAGAAAGCGTGATCTACCTCATCCATCTGATTTGGTGGCCTGTAGTAGACACCAACCACAACTTCACTGCTGTTGTTTGCACCTCTAAACTTAACCCATAGACTCTCAACAGGTTTTTCTCCCTCTTTATACTGGAGTTCTGAGCAATCATAGTGCTCTCTTACATATAGTGCAACTCCTCCTCCTTTTCTCCCCTGCCTGCTCTTCCTGAACAGTCTGTACCCTTCCATGACAGCGCTCCAGTCATGCGAGTCATCCCACCAAGTCTCTGTTATCCCAATTAAATCATATTTCTTGGACTGGGCCAGGGCCTCCAGTTCTTTCTGTTTGTTGCCCAGGCTTCTCGCATTAGTGTACAAACACCTCAGATTACCAGTTGATCGCCGTATCTTCTCCATTCGAATCGGGGGTCCTCCTTTCTTGCTCGTTCCTCTTTGCATTTCTTCCCCGTATCCGACTTTCCCACTCCCCTCAGGGTTTTGGTCACCGTCCCCCAATGAACCTAGTTTAAAGCCCTCCTCACTAGGTTTGCAAGCCTTCCCGCGAAGATTCTCCTTCCTCTTTGTTAGGTGGATCCCATCTCTTCCTAATAATCCTTGTGCCCGGAACAGAGTCCCATGGTCAAAGAAACCAAAGCCCTCTCTCTTACACCACCTGTGCAACAATGCATTTACTTCCTCAATTTGACGATCCCTGCCCAGTCCTTTCCCTTCAACAGGGAGGATGGACGAGAACACCACTTGCGCTCTGAATTCTTGGATCCTGCTTCCCAGTGCTACATAATCTGCAGTAACCCACTAAAGGTCATTCTTGGCCGTATCGTTAGTTCCCACATGGAGAAGCAGGAAGGGGTTGCGATCCGAAGGTTTGTTCAGTTTTGTAAGCCTCTCAGTCACATCTTGAATTTGAGCTCCCAATAAGCAGCACACCTCTCGAGATTCCAGGTCCAGACAGCAGATGGATGGCTCAGTCCCTCTTAGGAGGGAGTCCCTGACCACTACCACCCATCGTCTTCTTTCGGGGTTGGTGGTCATGGAACCCCCATCCCTAGGACTATGCATCCCATGTCTTCCAGTAGATGGTGTTCCCTTCCGGTTTCTTCCTTGTGAGGTCTCTTCCAAAGCATTCACCACTGCAGAGCCTGTGGAGAGAGCCTGAAAGCGATTACTTACCTCTATAGCACTGGGGGATTCCTGTGCTGGCCTTTTTCCCCTTCTAGAAGTTACATGCTGCCAGTTCTCTTCCTGGTCCCGTACTGCCGTCTCTGGCACTTCTGCCTGCTGTGCTTGCAGGATTAAATGCTGCCTTCTATTGAGGAAGTCTTCATCCTCTCTGATCGAGCATAGGGTCGACACTTGGGCCTCCAGCCCTCTAATTTTTTCTTCCAAAATGACGACCAGCTTGCACTTAGTGCAGATGAAATCCATTCTTTCTTCCGGGAGGAAGACAAACATGGCACATGCTGTACAGGTAACAACAGCAGACCTATCACCATCCATACCTGCTGTCCTGGAGAAAGGATTTAAAAGAAAGGCAAGAGAACCTTGCGCCCTTCACTCTCCCCTTCCCAACTCCCTCTCTAAACTCCCTGATAGCACTCACCTGTTCACAAGCTCCTTCGTTGCTTGCTCACTGCTTTATAAAGCCCTGGACTGCCTGAAAGTCCCTTCCCCTACCAACGCTCAGCCAATCAGCAGAGGCTTCTACAATTCAAACTTTATTTAGAAGCCAACATTTTCCACCTGCCAGTCAGAGCACACACTCCATGAAGGGGAGGGGGAAGGGGAAGGGAGAAAAAAAAAGCCTCACTCACAAACACAAGCTCAGCATGCAGCAAGAAAGCCCCAAACACAACACACACTGCAGACAGCCACTTCCCTCAAGAGTCCTGTATCTGCTTGTCCTTTACCTGGGGAACTCCCCTCTCTAAACTCCCTGTTAGCACTCACCTGTTTGCAAGCCTGCTCTCTGGGGCTCCTCATTGCCCAGTACTGCTGGTCCAGCTCCACTGGTCTCCCCCAGCCAAAGCCCTGAGCTGAGATCCCTGCCCCCCCCGAGAAGCAGTACAAACACTGAACCTCTTCGGGTCCAAGGAGAGTGCAGTTTAGGATCCAGCTTCCTGGGATACCACTCCCCAAATGGGATCAGAACCCCAAAGAATTAGATAAGCCACCTTTAACAATGAAAGTGGGGGAATGTGCACACTGATTGGTCCACCAGGTAATAATTGTTTACACTGAGTTTGATAGAAAATATAAGTGAGTTTATTAAGTACAAGCAGTAGAATTTAAGTGGCAATAAGTGAGAATAGGCAGAGCAAAGTAGGTTACAAATCAAAAGAAACAAAATTGCTTGGCTGATTCTACACTGAAACCTCAGAACAAACTTTTCAAACTCACCCTAACACCTCTTTTCCAGCTGCCCCTCCAAACCAGGACTGTTTTCCCACCCTGGGGTCTTCAGCTCCTTCCCTCAGGTACAGCCCAGCCAAAAGACAAAAAACTCCTCCCTTCCTATTCTTTTTAAAGAATTCCCTTTTTGTATGGGTAGTCACCTAGCTACTCGCTACCAACCACTGCTAAGCCTTAAGGAGAGAAGACTATTTGCATATGACTGCCCAGACACTGAGGCCTGCCTTGATGACTTTCATTCACATATTTAAAAATCATAAAATATTCCCTACTCCCTATGTCTAATTTTACACACATCAAAATAAGATAAACATAATCACTGGATCATGACATAAAGATTGATAGGTTACATGGAATAATGAACTCAAAGCACCTTTAAGTTATGTATATTCATCTCCATAAGTCCATTTCATAAAGCACGGGAGGGGTCCATCACAGTTGTATGGAGGAATCCCTTTATAAATGTGTGTATATATATATCTATATATATATTTGTGCATCAATTTGGAAAGTTGGAAAATAAATCAATATAAAGTACTGGTAATCTCATGTGTTTCCTAATTCACCAATACAAAGTTAAATATACTTGCATTTTCATTTAATATTGATGATTCAATCACCTTTGATCACCTTTTTCTTAAAACTGGGAGATTAATGAAGTGTGTGTGTGTGTGTGTGTGTGTGTGTGTGTGTGTGTGTGTGTGTGTGTGTGTGTGTTGATAACACAAGCTCTATGACTCCACATATTGTCTCAGAATAACTTTAGCTACTTGGGACTAACTATACTGGATCTGAAACACTGTGCTGTGTGATCTGCTACTGAAATAATGCATTTTGTGGAGTTATAGTTTTCTGTTGATTTTTCCCATGAAAAATCCAGACACATAAAATTCAGCAAAAATGGAGTCTTCATTTTTCTTGTTCATTACTTTTCCTTTTCTCCTCTATGACTTCCTGTCATGACCATGAGAGATGGGCAGCAGCCTGGGGACTAAAGGGTTAACTGTACCTAGTCAGGTATCTGCTCAGCCAATAGAAATGCAGATAGGGATTTCAAATTGAGACAAAGGAATTTTTGGTTTTTTCCCTCCTTTGTCTCTGGGCGTTTTCTCTCCAGATACTGAGGGAGACAGACATGTCTCTCTCACCAAGAAAAGACCCTTCACTATCTGTAAGTAGGGTAAAGTTTAGATAAATCTGTTAGGTTTTATTGTTTTATGGTTTGGGAATGGGAATCTGATGTCTGTGCATTTAAAAATGGCTTTTCATCTCCTTTGTAACTAAGCTTTTGGCCCATGGGGGTTCCCCATGAACGTATTAATTGGTGACTTTTCCATCTAGTCATTATGCTTGTAACAGGAGTATTGTGGTGATAATAAAAGTTCTTTCTTTTTTTTAATTAACCTGATATTGGTTACTTTTTTGTGTCCTGGTTTTACTTTAGGACTGAGATTTCCCAAGTGATCTCTTCTCTGGTTTTCTTGCCATTATTTGGGTGGTGGCAGTGTATTTTTATCCCCCAAATCTAGGCTTTTAAGATTTTGGGGGGAAGTTTTCTACCAAAGCCTGGAAGGATAAGGTTTTGGGGTATTTTTGCGGGTCCCCACTTCTGCATTCATTGTGCCAGAGTGGGGATTTGGCCTTGACCCCTCCAAACAATTAACTCTAGGAAAATGAAGAAGGAAACAAACCAAAGGAGGAGTGTGAAAAAATGCAATCTTCTACACACACACATATATAAGAGTGTGCCTGTCTCTGTGTCTGTCTGCAAGCCCGTTTTTTCAAGAACTTCTCCTAAATAGAAAGAGGGAGGGCCACCAAATGTGTTATGCAGCTTCTTCTTCTCCTAACTTAGAGCAACATCAGGGTTTGGTTGCACCAGGACAACTGGAAGCCCCAGAAAAAGGATGGCAAAGGGAGGGACTGCTGTTCGGAGGGACACAACAAGAAAGTGGCCACTGGGGCAAGCGAGCCTGCATGGGAAAGCTATCCTGCAGGGATCAGCTGTGCCACCAAGGGAGTGTCCATCAGGGGTGGGGCTCTGCCATCTTTCCTGTGAGCACAATGGTAAATAGCCCCCCTGCCTGAAATCCTTTCCCACCTTCCATGCTCCTGGATGCTGGGAGAAGACTGGGGGGAGAAAAAAGGCCCCTGGCAGCTGGGGGTGAGGGAAAGAGGGAGAAAAAAAGCCCCTGGTGGCTGGGGGAAACTGGGGAAGGAAAGGGCCCATGTGAGATGGGAACCCTCCATCATGAGCCCCTCCTCAGACCACAACCCTCACTCTCACATTCCCTTCTGCCCCCAGCCTCCTGCACTCCCCCCAACATACCCCAAAGGCCCTGCTGTAAGTCCTACACATCCCACACTGCCAACCCCCTGTCCTGAAGGACCTGGGCAATGCCGGGTAAGTCTGCTAGTTATTATGATAATTAAGAGATTGGTGGGTAAGGTAATATCATTAGTTTGAGAAGACTGGTGATTCTTGAAATGGAAAATCCTGAAAAGACATTCTCTAAAGGGACATTTTAGTAACATTCCTGAGATTTTCTGTTACTTTAAACAAAATCAGCATCCACTTTTGCTAAAGAGTGTTTGGAAACTTAACAAGGTAAAATAAATATGCAACTTCAACAGAGTATTTTTCAGTCAAATAAAGTTTTAATAAATTCTCATGTTTTGTTTGAATTTGTAAAACAACAAAATCAACAAAAACATTCATTTCTCTTTCTTTTTTCTGATTTTGAAGCCCTGTATTATTGCTTTTTTAGAATAAATCCATTATTTTAGTCATCCAGGTTAAATCTCAGGAGTTGTGAGATGAAGTAGAGATTGCAATACATAGTTCTGGACTTGAGACATCCAAGAGCATGTCTACACTAGGAAATTTTTTTGAAATAACTTATTTCAAAATAATAAGTCCCAGAATAACTATTTTGAAATAGCGTGTCCATTCTACAGGGGAGACTCAAAATTAGTCCAAGGCAGGCTCCCTTAATGTGGACATGCTACCTTGACTTAAAGCCCCAGGTAGCTCTGAGGAGTAATTACTTTGAATGACTCTGTGGAGTAGTTATTTCGAAATAGCAGCAGAAAGCGGCCACACTACCACTATTTTGAAATAATTATTTTGAAATAAGCATTATTCCTCATGGAAAACAGGAGTTATTATTTTAAAATAATCTGCCCTAATTTCAAAATAACAGGCTTGGTAGTGTGGATGCTCCACTTGTTATTTTGAAATAAGGGGAATTATTTCTAAATAACTCTGTAGTGTAGACAAGGGCCAAATGTCTGAGTCAGACATGTGCTGCAGTGTGATGTGAAGTCAGTCAAATTAAGATATATTAAATTACATCTGACTCTCATTACAGCTGCAGCTAGTTGTTCTGTTCTTTTTCAGTATTGGGTGTTGTAATCCCATGTCAGGGAATCATTTTTTTCTAGGAATATCTAATTCATGTTTGAAATGGCATTTGTCTACTACACCACTGTTTTCCATAGGATTTGGGTAAGACACCCAGTTTTGCTGGCCACTTAGGAAGGCTCTAAAGTAGGCTCTGACTTTGACTCCTGCTCTTCTTCTTTCTCTAAATTTTCCACCTTATTGATGCTAACTTCCATGCCCACAAATATGTCAGTCTGACATCATTGTGGTAGACCCTGTAAAGCCCCCTTGACTTTATCTCCTTGCATGACCTTCATTTGAGAATCATCTCTCCCACTTAAACTTGTGTTACTCAAATATTGCTCATTCCCTGATCCTTCCATTGAGGGATTCTTCCTCTTTGACTATCATCTCATTTCATTCCACTGCTCCCGTCCCATTACCCCTCCTTAAATTGTTCCATAACTTCCAAGCTATTGATCTCCATTATTTCTCAGAAATTTGCTATTCCTTGCTGTTTCCTTCTCTCTTACTGTGAGCTCAGACAGTGGCACTCTCCACTTATTGCTCAGTAACCCAATTTTTCATCCCTCTCTCTTGCTACAAGATTGCTACAAGATTGATCCACCAATTCCAAACCTGATTTATCACCAATGCCTGCTTTCTCCATTCCTGTACCTATGGAGAAATGCGTGTATTGATATGGTCTTACTCTATCATAAATTTATTGTCTGCTTCACTTTTTCACTCTTTGTGATCAAGTACCAGTACATCTCTTCTCTTATTGATTCCCACATTCACAATCCAGGTGCATATTCTCTGTTTTAATATCCTCCTAAAATCTGATCTCACCCTGATCACTCCTCCAACTTTTTATAGCATCCGCTGATATTTTCAAATGGAAGATTAACAATTTCTTATAAGATATTCCCCTTTCCTTGCCTTTTTTGTCCCTTATTTCCAAGAGATCAGGACAGGATTTCCTTCCATCCCTCTACCCACACAGAACTGTGCAAGATTGGGAAGGTCAGTTTCTTCTATTTTCTATTCCCTTGACAGTCAGACTTCCAGATACCAGACTAGCTTTCACAGCACTGTAAAGACCCCCTCCATTTGTGAGTCTTTACATCTCCAGGCGAGGATTTAACTCCTGATTTCTAAACTATTGGCAGTTCTTATGACAACAATGGGAGAAGCTGATTTCTCAGAATTTGGGGAAATCAGACCATTTATTTAGGTGCCTAATTACAGATTTAAGAATTTCACATTAAGGTCCTAATGTAAAATCTTGGCCACTCTGTATAACACTTTTTCCTAATACATAAGCCACTTCCTCATTCTCTCTCTGGTCTCCAGGAAGCTTTCTACATGATCTGCATAAGTAGCAAATAGGCTCAATGATTAGGAAAGTAACTAGAAGTGGGACAGCCTGACTTCACATAAAGTTTGGAAATCAGGAGACAGTGTCCATTCCATCTGAAGATAGTTTTTACACTGCTCTGAGACTCTTGTAGCATCAGGCAGCTTCAGCACTATAGTAACCAGTAAGGAGGCACCAGCTACCAGAAACCAAATAAGACCCTCAAACAATTTCAGCTCAGGGAACTAGCAAGACTTGATAGGATTCAGGAGTGGCCCTGTCCTATCAAATGCTGATGAAAAAAAAAAGACGACTTTTGTTTAAGTTGGCCAGTGCCATAGTGCTGAAACACTTCAACTCAGGACCTGCCTCCTCAGCTATACCATCCACTCTGGGTAAGTGCCAGGGAGGGAGGTTGTAGGAGTTTGTGAGTATTAGGAGGAGAGGAACTAGCTTATTTATAAATGTTTATTAATTATTAGTTAGCCTTAACCCTTTTCTTCCCCAGATGCTATTTCCCTGTTCCTGTGAAAGTCTCCTGTTAATGTATTATAACTATAGTCTCATTATAGTATATTTTGTTTTATTTATATTATTGTCACTTATGTACTCGGCTTTACACTACTTCCTGATTAGTAGTATTTGTTCATAATAGTTTTACCAACTAGTAGTATTTTCATTGATTGCCTCAAAGAACATCACCCCTGTGTACATAGTGCAGTAAAGAATCACTCTGAGTGGAGGCACTATCCACCAAAAAATAACCAAAGTTTCTCCCACATGTGGTGATAGCAAGCATCTGGGGCTATGTCTACACTGCAGGGAACGCGTCTGCTCTTCCGCTTTTTTTTGTGGAAGAGTAGACGTGCTCTTTTGGAAGCCCTGTCTTCCTCTTTCCATGAGGAAGAAGGGCTCTTCCAAAAGAGGAGGCTTTTCTGAAATTTGGCCCGGTGTAGATGGGCCAAATTTCGGAAAAGCCTCTTCCGAAAAACTATCAGAAAAAGGTATGCAAATTGCGTTTTGCAATTTGCAAACCTTTTTCCAATAGATCAGTGTAATCTAGACATAGCCTGGGGCCAGAAGGAAGGAGGTATAAATCACACCTTTGGGGAAGGTCTACCTATTAGGAATTTTGTTTTGTTTTGTTGTGTTTTGCTAGAGTTGAGACTTACCACATAATTTTGTTCATAACTTTATACTACATTCCAGAAGACAAGATTTGCATATGTTCCTTGAAACAACCAGATTTTACAATAAATGTACCAATATTATACAGGTAAAATCTTTAAACAATAAAGAAAATAAATAGTTTAATTTCATGATAGGTTGCAAGAGTAAACATTTTATTATTAGGATACTTTAAAGGAGAAGAAGAAATAGAAGTTTCTTTGTGAATCAACCTGGCACAAAGCTGATAGCTACATCAAACTTTGTTTATTGTATTTGTAAAAGAGAATGGGGCGGAAATTTTTGTTAGGGTAAATGCTGCAGATGCAGGCAGAAAAACATAGAATACATCAATTACAATGATGGAGGAGTAGAAAGAATATTGAAACTTTTCCATTTATGATGGGGCATGAAGGGAATGAGTAACATTGATCCAATTAAACTGTATGCATTTTCAAAAACATAAAAGCAAAAGCAAAACAAACAAAACCCAGAGGACTTTTTAGTGCTGTAAAAGCAATATATATTAAGCAAACTTTTTTTTCCACATAGAATTTGGAAAACTGGTGAGCACAACGTTTCATTGCATAAATTGCATGTAGGGAAACAGGTAGGTAATAAACAAAGTACAAAAAAGGAAAGCAAAGCAAGTAGCAGTTAAAATAATGGATGATCCTGGGTATGAAGCACTTCACTGGGGCAGCTGAGAGCTAGCTTCATTTCTTGGCTCTATTAGTATTTGCATGACCTTGAAGAGGTAACAAATTATCTCTGTCTCAATAACCCATCTATGAAATTGGAATAATGAAGTATCCTTCATTCACAGAGATTTTACAGAATAAATGTCATAGTATTTGTGAGATTCAGCTACTAGACAGGGTTGACAAGGTGTAAAAGTACATAGGTCCAATTAAAAAAGTACAAGTATGTCATGCTAATATCTAGGAGACCATGCAA
Organism: Rafetus swinhoei; assembly: GCA_019425775.1. Lineage (NCBI taxonomy): Eukaryota > Metazoa > Chordata > Testudines > Trionychidae > Rafetus > Rafetus swinhoei. The sequence goes on along the minus strand of CM033424.1, from coordinate 29,004,583 downwards.
AAGGAAAGCAGAGTTCATAAGACTGGGCATAATTGGAGGTTAATACATAGACATCAATGAAAATCATAATAATGTAATTTTTTCATATTTTTATTTTTTGGTATTTGGACAAGAAAATTGAAGAAAATTACTCATTCAGCTGGTGTTAAAATGTTCCTTTGTTGTTTTTCACAGATTACCTTTCTTTCCCTTTCAAGTACATTAATGAAAGCATATTGAGAGTGCATTTTCACTTCTTTCACAAAAGCTCTACTAAGAAGTTGGACGTGCCAAGTACTTCATGCCAAAGTATTAATTTACAGTAAAAAAAGTTATGATCAATCATCAAAAAGCTAGCCCAAGGCAGAAAGTCGAAGCTGAAGAATACTTACTGTCACTATTAGAAATAGAGGTAAAACAGCTATGTGATAGCTCAACTTTGGAAGAGATAGCCGCTATATGTAAATAGAGAAGTGATATTGTACCTTTTGTTGCTGTATGCTCTGGATAATATGGAATCAATTATGGTGATTATGCTTTTTCTTTCTGTGAAAGATTCCCTTGACATTTTTTCTGATACTTGTGGTGTGAGAGTACAAGACATACGTTTGGTAAATTAATATACATTATATTTATACTTTGGTGAAAGAAAAATTTTTGAAGCCATAATGCTTAAGGACCTCATCCATCGCCTCTTGAAACCAGGGGGAGTACTTCCATTAGCTTCAGTGTCTTTAGATCAGGGTTTAAGTAAACAAGTTGACATCCTGCTCTATTTGGATTTCATATTGATGTTGGCATTCAGCAGCTTTAAAATAATCCCATTAACGCTTGAATCATTAAATTAAGGATCCGATGAAGTACAGCATGTTCTCAGTGTAAGTGGTAGAAAGAGATTAAACAAGCAATTCAAAATTTCAAGGACTGAATTTTCAAGTTGCCAAATCAAGTGATCATGGCACACAATATTACTCAGAAGATGATTTACAGAATAAAGTTTTCATTAACAATTTAAGAAAAAGGCAGTAACTGTTCTTCTGGATAGTGAAGGACCAAACCTTGAAAGATTCTTCAAAAAATGGTTTGCATATTTGAGAACCCTTATAGACTGCAAAGAAACCTAAACTATATTGATAAGATATCTTCTTGGTGTCAATCAGTGTAGCTCCATTGACTTCAGTGGAGTTATACCAATATAGACCAGGTCAGGGTCTGACATATTTTGCTATTAAATCACAGAGCCACAAAAGGACGTAGATCCTTAACTTTTAATTGTAATGCTCTGAAGTTGCACTGAACTGCCATCTAACCCTGCAGGTACCTAAATTCCCTATGGGCCTAATTTTCTTTTTGTGAGCATGCTCACAACTGCCTAAACCCTGCTGCTCAGTTCCTAGTGTAAATCCGGTGGATAGGCATTCCCTGCCTATCTAGACTTTATGACCTGGGCATGCTTACAGGTCACCCTAAAGCACGTATACTGGTAAAGACCTACACAAATTGATGGTAGTGGGGGGTGCCCCTTATGCCCTGTGGTCAATACATTCACCCAGTCTGTGGAAAAACCCAGTTTAAACATGCAATTTGCCTGAATTGAAGAAGGGATTTGAATCTAGGCATCTTGCTTCTTGGGTCAGTGCCCAGCACCACATTATGCCATGATATATTCTGAAGTGGATAACTTCTGTTCTGCTTTGTGTAAAACACTGAAATAGTCATGGGGCAGAGCAAGAATGAGAATGAATCTATAGCCTCATGGCTAGGTTATTCATGTTTCATTCCCTGATCATATTACACAACATGGGTGCAGAGGAACTAAGCACCTTGTCCACATCCTCAGTCTGCAATAGCTGAAACTGATCCAGAGAAAAAAGACTGGGTGGTGCACTCAACACATTCTGTGCGCCACTTACACTGCAACCAGAGTCTAAATCCAACAGGATGCGGGTGATCTTATTAGCAAAATGCTTTGCAAACAGATTGCAGTGGGGGCCAAAGGCTCCTCTATTTCGTCATGAGTGCCAGACTGCAACAGGCCCTGCACTACTCGAAACAATTCCACTGGACAGCATTGTGCAGACACGATACGGGTGGAGAAGTAGCTTTTCTTCGCTGTCAGCACCGCCACAGAGTAAGCTCGCAGTTCAGCTCTAACCCGCAGTCGATCAGACTCAGCTCTAGTTCTCCTCCAGCGGTGTTCTAGCCGTCGCACAGACTGTTTTGCTGCAGTCAGCTCCCCAGAAAACCAGGGAGCAAACTTGGCTTGATTGGTCCGAAGAGGGTGCTTAGGAGCAATCATATCAACTGCCTGGGCTACCTCAGTGTTCCATGTATCAACTAGGGTATTTACAGGACCATTTGCCATAATGGCTGAACAATCCCTCAGGAACCTCAGAAAACCCTCCGCATCCATTAGCCTCCGAGGGCTGATCATCTTAATTGGTCCTCCGCCTTTGCGGAGGGGAAGGTCAGCAGATAGTCTAAACTTGACCAGGTAGTGATCAGTCCATGACAAAGGGATTGTAGCCACATCCCTTATCCCAAGAACTCTATCACCCTTAGTCCAAAAAACCAAATCAAGTGTATGACCTGCAACATGTGTTGGGTCAGTTATTTCTTGGGATAATCCTAGGGTGGTCATGGTATCCATAAAATCTCGGTCCGGACCAGACAGAACAGCCTCGGCGTGGATATTAAAGTCCCCCAAGACCAAAAGCCTCGGCATCCTCAATGCCACGTCTGAGACCACGTCGGCCAGCTCGAGCAGAGCATCTGCCATAGAGCAAGGTGGGTGGTACACAAGCAGCATACCCAACCTATCCCGGCCATCCAATGTCAAGTACAGACACTTGAATTTGACACTTTGTTGGACTACAACCCTAGCCAGTGAGATAGAATCTCGGTAGACAATTGCCACCCCACCTCCCCGACCATTAAGCCTGATGCTGTACTGAGAACCCAGCCGGGAACAATTGGGAAAGGTCGATGCCTCCCTCCACTCTCAGCAATACAAGCCAGGTCATCCCCTTCATTCAGAATTAAATCGGGGATGACAGCGGTCTTCTGGGATACTGACCTGGCATTTAGCAGCAGCACCCTTAGGGCTGATGGCCAGGTATTAAAGTTCCCAACATTTTTAAGGCTGGGAATAGGACCAGAAAAAGGAATAGCACATAACTGTCTAAATCTCATTCCCCTTGGCTGGCCAGTCCGGATCTTACTTCCATATCTTCCCCTACCTGTCACAACTGCCACAATGCCATCTGAACCCTCCTCCTTAGGCACCCCATTTGTACCAAACCACATATTGGTGGTGGGGGAGGGGAAGGCAGAACAAGCACACACCTTCAGTTTGGGTAGCTAAAGGGAACTTCCTCTCACCAAGAACCCTCCCCGCTCTCACCAAGGACTGAACAGGCCACCACACAACCAAGCGTGCTGCTCTCACCAGCACACACAAACACACACTCAATTATAATCTACCATCACAGCACACACCCTTGCCCTTGGTCTGCCCCCAAAGGGCTCCCTCAAAAGGGCAACCCCCTTTAGATTGCCCCTTCAGGGCAGCCCACTGCCGGGGGTGGCCTCCTGGCTTTAAGGCCGCCCCTGGTAATGGCTGCAGGCAACACCTGCAGCTGAAAGGTCTGAGTCCTAACGGGCAGGCCTCTCACTCTAGAGCAAGGTGGTAACAGCTGTGCCCCAACAGCTCTGCCTTCTGAGGTCTGGCTTAATTTGATTTATCTGCTTAATTTGTTGGCTTCTTTGAATCTCATTCTAAATTCTCCCAAGTTTTTTTTGAGTATCTAACTCAGGACTGAGGATTCCACTAGATGACTGTGGATCTAGCTCAGAGTATATTTGAGGGGATAAAAGAATTGCCTCCTCCTTGAGTTCGGGTGTGCACTGAACAGAATAGGATGAAGCCTCTCCCCATAGGACACTCCCCACAGAGTTAACTAGCCACATAGTGGGGGACAGGTTACACTATGTTAGGGCATAATATCAAGTGAACATTTCTCCCCTCTAGAGGGATTATACTTCTTTCCTGGATCTTTCCTTAGTGAGCTGCAGAATCAACTGGTGAATATTTTATAACACTTAACACCCTATATATATCTCTGCAGCTCCACATTGATGTCAGCCTGGGTTCTTATGTTACTCGTATCATCAGAAGTACAGAATGAAGTAAAGGCCCCATGTTTTGTTGCTGGAATACTGCTACATCTGGTGATCTCATATTAAGCAAAAGATGTGATAAAAGATATAACTTTGAAGGTTCTCATTCTATAAATACGTTAGGATAAATGTAATCTCCAACTGCACATCTCTAGGAAGGATGTATATGTCCTGTTGGGGGGTGAAAAGGGCTATCTAAAAGCCTGAATAGTAACTGGAACATTTGTACATGTTTGATGAGGCTGGAAAGATAACACAAACTGACACTTTGACTTCACACTGTCCAAAATTGCTATAACAGTTTTTGTTTTTTAATATATGGCCCCAGTTTTTAGAGCTGGATTCCTAAAGTTAGACACCTAACAGAAAGTGGCCAGATTTAGTTACTCAGTGACAACTACTAGAGCTCAGTTATTTTGCAAATCTGGAACTTTTAAGAAGCATAATTTCAGGTACCCAGGCTTAATATTTTTGGACTGCATTTTTTAAACATATGGCCTGATACAAAGGCCTTTTGAAGCCAATGGAGTAATTCCCCTTGACTTGAATAGGCTTTGGATCAGACCCAAGGTAATTATAGTAATATTAAGCATAAGAATGGTATACATCAATCATTTACTTCCATTCTAACAAATACTTGAAGAATTGTTTTAATTTATTAATATCTGCTGCTGTGTCAGTTTTCGGTTTTACCTGCAGCAAACACATTGCAAGGGATATAAAGAAGTATAAATTGTCAGTTTGCTGTCTCAGACCTTCCTTAAATCATTAACTTACAATTAACACATTAAAGAAAGTAACAACAATAGCTGTCTTGTATTATTGAGCCTGGGTAATATAGCCATTAAGTGCCTTTAATGTCCATTGGCTTCTATGGAAATTGAACATACAGAATAGCTGCAGGATCATATTTATAGTTCTCTATTTAGCAGGTAGAAGTGTTAGGATTGAAACAAAACATTTTGCACCAAATTCTGAGCTGATGTAAATCAATATGACTCTACTGATTTCAATGGCAGCTGAGGATCTGCTCTTTTTGTTATATGGAATTTTTTACTGTTAAGTATAAGTGGTAATGCTATAGTAAATTACCTTAGATTAAAATTAAAATTAGATTAAATTACTATAGATTAAAATAGGTTGAATATTAAAAACTTTTCTAGAATGTGGACTTTGTAGTCAAATCCCAAACTTCTTCTGGGTCTTTAATGCACTACAGTCTCCTCCATTGTTTGAGACCCATGATTATGTCATAAGGCTATGGAGAAACCAAAATGTGCTCTGGCTATCAATGTTCCCTGTAAGCTGTGCACTTGGGCTGTCACCCAGAAAAGATTCAAATGCTGTCCATCTGATCAGCAGAGCACTCGTAGCTTCCTGCAGCCGGTAGCTTGTGTTTCCATTAGTGGTGCACATCCATACATGCCTCAGAACACACATTTTATTCCACACATGAATGGAAAAAGTTAGAAGGAACATTCTCTTCTTCAGCTGTCATTTAATACTAAGCTAAATTCTGTACCCAGTTGCCCAAGTATTTATCTGGAGTAATTCCTTTGCCCTCGTGGATTTGCTCTATCAGTGTGCAGTAGTATGATTTGGCCAAACACAATCAAGATAGAGTCCTTTGTCATCAAGAGAGCAGTTAACTAGGTCTAATAAGTCCTCTCTAAGAATTCAGAGACCAGTTTGGTGAAGCAGTTGACCGCTTTCTATCTACACCCTTTGACATAAAACAACAAATAACTGAATGCACGAAACAAGGGAAAATGTTTACAAGATGAAGCTACAACATTGAGCTATCAGGCAGGGGAAATGATCTATGTGTTAGAGATTTGCAATGGTGACTTGATAAATGGCTGTTACAGAAAGGTCTCATCCTAAGTGGTTGGTGGTTGCCCTGTACCCTCATTTGTGGGAACAGGCTCATAGGTGCTCAGCACGTTTTCAGTATCAAACCCTTTCATCACTGCCATTCTTCAAATAATCCCTGTTGTATCTTTCATAAACCATCTCAATTTCCCAACCCAGTATCTCTGCATGATAGCTTCATGTCGCTGTAGTGCAAACACTTCCTCTTCTTTCATGCATTCAATTATTTGCTGGTTTATGTCTCCTGGCATTTAATTGATTCTGTTCCTTACAGTGTTGTTAGAAGAGGAATTGTTTTTAGGTATTTTGCAACTGAATCCCCAAACAATTCTCTGCACTTATCTCTAGCTGTAGGCAAAATTAATTCATCAACAGATATAAGAGTCTTCTTGCCCTTTACAGTAGATTGTGTAACAAGATATGAATCTCCAGGGGGAAGTCCTTGGTAGTAAACTCACATGACTAGATCTGTGTCTGGTTGTTTTATAATTTCTTCTTCCAAAATTTTAAACTTTTATGCGGTCTGGATATTTTGATTTAAATGTGTCAGCACTCATGATGCTTTGGGATGCTGATCTGATTTCTCTCTTTGATTTCTATATGTATTTTTCTTGTTTTAACATGATAATTTTTAATTAAAAAACTCCCTGGAAAATGCCCATGCCCTGGTGTGGACTGTTACAGCTATTCCTCATCTACCCTTATCTCCTTCCTTAGCCAAGGAATGGCTACTAAATACTCCCCTCACAATGCAGGTGGGCACAGAATGAGAGGAGCCAGAGCTCCTACTCTCAGTCTAGAAGGTAAGGAGGTTTACAGGATCTGTCGAAAAAAGGCTTTCTTTCTTGACAGATCCCCCTTTAGACTGCCGCTGTTTGCTGACAAAGTGCTGAGTCGGCAAAATGCAGCGGCCATTTTTATGCAAATTAGGCACGGGATATTTAAATCCCTTCCTCATTTGCAATGTTGACCCTGCCTAATCTGCATCCCTCTGCCAACAGAGGGATGCAGTCTAGGTATACCCTCATAGACCTACCAGGAACAATGGCTTGTAGAGACACAGGAGGGAATGTACTGCTTTGTGCAAAGAAGTCAGCTGATTTCATCCTTCTCCTCTCAAACTAAAGTAATATTCTGGTGTGCTCGTGGAGCAGTTCAACTATGTGCTCTCCCTTACTCAAGGCAGACTGTAAAATTATACTGTAGGAAGAATGCATGAGCAAAATACTAGTAAAGGTGAAAGAATATGATGATTCCGTGTTATTTTTACATTATTATTATTATCAATAATCCTTTTTATATATTAAGGTTTAAGCTTACCTATTCTATCACTCTAACTCCTCTCCAAACACCTCTCTCTTTCCTTCTCTATAGAATAGTTCTTCATTGTTTTCCCTTTTGCCATTAACTGGTTTGCATCCTTAAAGTATTTCTGCATAGGCAGGATCTGTGTGATGAACTAAATATACCTTGATAGTAAAGCAGTTCACAGCATTATCTATAACTACTGAAAAGATGGAAGTAGTGCAAAAGTTATGTTTCGTACACAAAAAATAAAAGAAGTATTAATATACTCTCCTAAGTGAAGTTTACTTAAATCAGAATACACAGCTAGCTCTACTAATAGCCTACAGAGTTCTTGTTTCTCCCGGTAGCTATATTCCCATTATTATATCAAGATGTACACAGATTCAACCATGATTGAAAACTGTCAGAATCTGTTGGATCTAAATCTGGATGTTCTGCTACATTCATAGCAGAGAGTTCTTAAATAATTGTACTAAATTGTCTTGGCTCCTGTTGTCTTGCCACCATATTAGCATATTCCACTGCCCACTCCTTGACACAGTTAAAGCCCAATGGTCTGCTCAGGAATATGCCTTATTTATAAAGCTTTGGCCAGGAAACAGAAATAAGGCCATGTGACTAATTTGATCCATCACATAAGGTGAATAAATTGAGTCATAAACATGGAATGCTAGAATGAATTGCTGTAGTGAACATTCCTCCTGCAATACATGGACTGAAATTTGTTGATGCTAAAGGGAATGATTTTGAGCAGACTTCCTTTGCCCTGTGCTTATTGGCTGTTTGCTACAACTCTTCCCCTCCACAGTTGATTCACCTCAGTATCATTCCTCTTTTCCCTTTCTTTCCTTCCCTGTCCCGATGCCCTCCTCAGTGCCTTTCCCCCTCCCTTTAGATGATACTTTCCTAACTAAACCCACCCACACATAAAAAAAAACGTGGGGGGGAACTGGGAGCTATCATGACACTTACCATTATCACATGGTTCACTTTGCTTATGTGTCATACTCCTTCCCCTATCACATATATACACTATCTATTTAGACTGTAAACTCTTCTGAGCAGGGAAAATTTCTACAGTACCTAATGCACTGTGTCTTCGTGCAAGACTTGGGTGTATAGACACAATGATAATAGAAAATGTAATAAATAAGAATTCTTAAATGTGAGGATATTGATACAACTCTCACTTTTGTTGACACTGTGAACACATGATGGTGGATAAGTTCTTTGAATAAATTAATTGTGAACCTCTCATGTAACTCTAGTAAGAAATGTCAGGAGAAGGATAAACTGTTAGACAAAATCCTAGTAAAATAGGGGCAAACAGCTAGTCAATGATGAAATCGATGTTTTGAATGAAGGAAGGGATTATTATTGTTATCTACTACAAATTATGAGTTACTGGCACATGGCAGGGCCATGCTAGGTTACTGAGAAATCAAATCCTTTGTTTAGGCCAGTAAAATGCCTTGAAATTGTTCACTGGTATGTTATGAGTCATTCTAAATACTTCCAGCATTTTATGTCACAGGCTCCTTCACAGAAAAATATTACTATCTAGTTAATAATTTTAAGCTCCGGGAAGTGACAGCACACATCACAATTTAGAATTGAGTGAAGGTAGCATGTGAAATTTTTATTAGGAATCCAAATCATGGCAAATACTTTACAGAACTCAAAATGAGTTCATTTTTATCTTCTGTCAAACAACAAAAAATAAATTGAAAAAAAAAAAACACTGGAAGAACTATATTGAGGAAAACAAACTTAGCAATTGTAACAGAAAGTACAGAGTGGATCAAAACCAGCTCATTTTATTATTCCTTTGCTGAGTTAATGGAATATTTTCAAAAATATGGGTAACAAGATTTGGCCCAATGTATTTAATATGACCTCTGATATGCATTATCTCACTAAGTACTCTATCCTGCATGATGCAGAACACTTCTTGGAAAGTGTTAAGCATCTTCAAATTCCACTGAAAGCAGCAAGCTGGCCACTGGGAGGCATTCTTATCAATTAATTAGGAGGCACCCTTATCAATTAATCGAATAGTCTATGGAAATCCCATCAACTATTCGATTAGTTAATTAATCTAAATTTAACATCCCTAATCTAGTATACTAGATGCGATAAATCAACCTTCCACAGATCGATTGCTGACCATCAATCTGGCAGGCAGTACAGACATGCCATAAGATAGAATGAAGAGCTGGTGGAGAAACTTTGATTGGCTGGACCAACAGAGTGGGGCTGGAAACTACTGTGGCTAGGAGAAGGTAGTGGTGGTTGTAGACTCAGCTATGACAAAGAGGCAGAATGGAAAAGGGAAGATGCAGACCTGGCTGGACAAAAAGCCTGGGGATAGGTGGTATTGAAATTGGGCAAGATGACCAGGGAAGAAGAATAGGACTGGGAGAAAATAGGGATCAGGAACTGAAGATTTCCACAGGTTGAAGGACAGACAGCTAGATAAGAGAAGGGATGGAGCCCGGTGCTTCTTTGATCCATTTCTGGGTTTTTTTTAAAACAAAGAGTGTACAAAGTTGTATTTCCCTGAACTTGAGGGATATTAAACAACAGGAGATAGTTCCAAGCAATTTAAAGTCTACCCCCAGATCTCTTTCTCACGCCTCGCTCCCAGTGCTTGTTCTGCTGTCTCTGGCTTTCTGCTCCTTTTCTCTGACTGAGGTGTGCCTTTTTGCTTCTCTTTCTCTCACACACACTCACATTGCTCCAATCCAATCAATCTCCCACTTCTGTGTTCATCAGTTTACAATGGAACCCCCTTTTGAGCCACATGGCTAACTCCTACTGCAGCCTTGGATGTAGCTTTGTTTTTGGCTTTGTTTCATTTGACTATTCTGTAGAGTAGCACAGTTGCTTTTTCCATTGATCCTGGATGAAAGGCTGTTACATCTACCAGATTAAAAAATGTGCTTAACTCAATCTGTCCTCTGGGCGTAGGCGTAAGTGGGATTTTCCGAGCAAGAAGACTAGGACAAGGATCTGGGGAAGAGAGGAAGGATTCAACAAGGTTGGTCAAGGAGAGTGGAACTAGGATGAGAAACCTGAGGAGTGAGTGAGTTTAATTCTCCGGCTGTACATTGAGGATAATACCTTTTACCTCACTAGATGCAGTGAAAATGAATACATTAATGCTTGTGATGCATATGGGGATGGTGCTAAACTGTGTGTGGAACGAGTCTATGTTTAATTATAAATCCCTTTTAGTTTTATGAACCTAATAGATGTAACAATCATTGTGGATTAGAACATCCATTCTGGAGCAGAAAATAGATGGCCTGTGAAACTGACAGAAAGCCAGAGCTGCTGTTAAGCAGGGAGCCTCTGAGGCCGTTGCTGTGCCTCACTGTTGCCAAGGTAGACACTGTTGCTGTGCCCAGAACTGACTGGTGTTGAAGGTAGCATGAGTAACCACCAGCTTTGTTGTTTAGGAACATACCTGCAAGGAAGGAGGGATAATGAAGAAACTGTAAAGACTTGCCTGGGACTAAGAAGACACAAATAGTCTTGTAATCTTAACTAGATCCAGTGATACTGACCTCTTGTTGAAACAACTACCATTTTCAGAAGGTTGTGAAGTTTGGAATGACCCTTAGAACTGGTCTGTCCCTTGTTGTCTTTGGACCAACAGAGCATGAGCCCCAGTGACTAGACCTACAGGCATGTCCATGCAGGTGTTGAGAACTCTGATATCCAAGGGACTGCATGCTCAAGGGTGGGGTGGATGGTATCAGTGTAAATGCAGGTTGGCTGAGTTTTGTTCACTGATGTAAACTATTTTTATTAATTGATTTATTGAAATGCCTGCTGCTGATTTGAATTGTTTCTGACATTTTAATTAATCTTGGTCTGGGTTTACCATTTTTTTTTTGGATTATTAAGTAAATGTGTGTTAATTCTAATATTAGTGCATATTGACTATAATTGGTTCTTTTGCATAGAGTGCATAGATTAGCTCAGGAGGTTTCCTGGAGGTTTCCTAATTATTCCTGGAGGTTTCCCAAAGCAGACCACTGAGTGTGAACAAGGCCCAGCCTTGTGGAGGTACCAAGATTCATTTCTTTTACAAATAGAAGGACTACAGAAGAGGAGCGCATAGAGGATTCCCACCTTTCCCACGTCATCACTGAGACAATCATTGTTAAACTCTTGATTAATCACAGTTAACTCAGGTGATTAACTCCTAAAATATTAACTGTGATTAATTACAGTGTTAGTCACACAGTTAAGCAATAGAATACTAATTGAAATTTATTAAGTATTTGTGATTTTTTTCTACATTTTCAAATGTATTGATTTCAATTACAATACACAATACAAAGTTTAAAGGGGTCACTTTATATTATCATTTTTATTACAAATATTTACATTGTAACAATGAAAAACAAAAGAAATGTTTTTCAATTCACTGTGCAGAAGTACTGTTGTGCAATCTCTTTATCATGAAAGTGAAACTTACCAATGTAGATTTTTTTGTTACATTCAAAAACAAAATAATGTATAACTTAAGAGCCACCAAGTCCTCTCATTTCTATTTCTTGTTCATCCAATCACTAAGGGTAGGCCTATACTGCAATGTTATTTCAGGATACTAGAATATCCAGAAACAGCTATCCCGTGTCTTCACAGCAAGCCTGTTATTTCGGGCTTGCTATTCCGACATCCCCATAAAACTCATTCTACAAGGACTAAGGGATATTTCGGAATAGTGCTTTATTTCAAAATTTGGCGCTTCATAGACAGCGCCAAATGACAAAATAAGTTATTTTGAAATAGCATTGAAATAAAATAAGCAATTTGCAGAGCTCAAATTGCATATCTTATTTCAAGTTACAGTGCAGTGTAGATGCACCCTAAGAAATAAGTCTGTTTATAATTATGGGATATAATATTGCCATTTTACAATGTTCTCACTGTCAGGGTGACAAGCATTTGCATGGCACTTTTTGTATCTGGCATGGAAAGTATTGAGATGTGAGATATGCTCAACTTTCATATGCTTCTTCATGCTTAAGCCACCATTCCTGAGGATATGCTACCATGTCGTTGATGCTCATTAAAAATGCATTAATTAAATTAATGACAGAACACTTTGGGAAACAAATGTATGTTTCCTGCTGTTTTACCCACATTCCACCATATATTTCATATAACAGTAGTTTCAGATGATGACCCACTGCATGTTCATTTTAAGAACACACTCACTGCAGTTTTGGCAACATGTAAAGAAGATACCATTGTGAAATTTCTAAGGATTGTTATACACTCCACCCAAGTTTTAATAATCTACAATACTTTCCAAAAACTGAGAGAGATGAAGTGGGGAACATGCTTTCAGAAGTCTTAAAAGTAAAATACTCTGATGCGAAAACTAGAGAAGTCAAACCATCAAAAAGAAAATCCAACCTTCTTCTGGTGGCATGTGTCTCATCTGATGAAAATGAACATGCATTGGTCCTCACTGCTTGGGATTGTTTTCCGAACGAACATATCCGCTGCATGGAAACATGTCCTCGGGAATGGTTGAAGCATGAAAGGGACATGTGAGCCTTTAGCTTATTTGGTACATTAATATCTTGCAATGCTGGCTATAACAATACTATATGAATGCCCGTTCTCACTCTCATCTGACATTGTAAACAAGAAACATGCAGAATTATGTCCTGCACATGTAAACAATATTGTTTGTCTGAGCACTTGCCTGCAAACGAAATTGGAATGAGATTTTTTTAAGCTCTAACAATTTAAATTGCTTTGTATTTGAATGTAGTTATTTTTCTATATAATTTTACATTTGTAAATTCAAAGAGATTGCAGTACAATTCCTTATATTGTATTAGATAAATTGAAAAATATTTTACAATGCAAATAATTGTAATAAAATATAAAGTGAGCACTGTATGCTTCATATTCTGTGTTGTAATTTAAATAAAATATTTTAAAAAAATCCAAAAATATGTAAATTAATGTTTTTTTCTACTACAGTGTAACATTGCAGTTAATTGTGATTAATTTTTCATTACTTGACAGCCCTAATTATTTTGGCACTTTTGTAATCATTGCTAGTGTACTGTGTCTATTTCTGGTGCCAGCAATAGAAGGATATTGGTAAATTGGACAGGCGTTCAGAAAAGAGCCATGGGAGTGATCAAAGAATTAGAAACTTGTCTTGTAGAAATAGATTCAAGGAGCTCAAACTTTTTTGCTTAATAAAAAGGTTAAGAGGTGATTTGATAACAGTCCATAAGTAACTATATGGGGAAGAAATATTTAATAATGGGCTCTTCAGGCTAGCAGAGAGAGATGTATCACAACCCAGAAGCTAGAAGTTGAAGCTAGGCAAATTCAGACTAGAAATAAGGCATAAAGCTTTATTTTGAACATAATTAGCCACTGGAACACTTTACCAAGGATCATGGTCGAGTTCATCACAGATATTTTTAAAATTGAGATGTGCCCTAGGAATTATTTTGGGGAAGTTCTATCACCCGAGTTACACTGGAGGTCAGACTAGATGATCATAAGGGTCTCTTCTGCCCCTGGAATCTATGATGGCCATCAATGTTGTGCACTGAATGAAGTAGGGATCCAATGGGAAAATAATGTGATCATATAAATAAAGACGATAACATAATGAATCTGTCAACATGGGGCCAAATTAATGTTTCATTGGTATTCTCAGCACTGTCATTTTAAACTTTTGTGTGCTTAACTGTGCAACTGTATGTTCTTTCAAATATATTTGGGGGATTAATAGTTTTGTTTGTTTTGTTTTTTGGTTTTTGTAATATATTGGCTGTGGGGATGATGGGGTATGCCTTTTTTATTTCACTTTATTTTATTGCCCACATTGTCAAGGAAATGGTCTTAGCATTTTCTTTATTGATCCAGAAGAGGAAGTAAATAGTAGGTTAACATTTGCGTTTATTACTTCATTGGGAGGAGCTGTAGAGTCAAGAGAGAGCAAAGAAATATTACAGCATGGAAAAATTCATATGTTGCAGAAATAATCCAGATAGCATCTGCTTGCTGGGAGAGAGTTACCTAAGAAGACCTATTGCTAAGAGTCTTTCAGATAATAGAGGGCAGGAAATTAGACATGAATTTCCAAAGAGTGATTTGTTTTCTGTACTTTAAATGAACATTCACAAAGGCATCAAGTCACAGAGCAGGAAGGGAAGGATTGATCCCTCAATGATCTCTGATATGGCCACTCCTGGAATATAATATATTTTCAAAAATGCATTCAGTTTGGCAGGATCTAATTAATTACATGAGCCATAATACAGATAGATAGATAGCTAAATGCTAACATCTCTGTTCATAATTTTATTCCCCAAATCAGCTAGAGGTACAAAATTTTGAATGCAAATTTGGAAGATGGGTTGATATTGTTTTAAGACTGGGCCTTTAGTTTCACTTTTCACTTCACACTGTCAGAAAGATATTGGAAGACTGAAGTTCAAGTGATAAAGGGAATAAGAGGATTGACTTGTATGGAAGAGGTAAATAGATCTGGGGTGATTAAACAGTGATTAAGGGCACATCTACAATGTTTGATGGGCTCTTGAAACAAGGGAAGAGAAACTAATTACCTGCCATGGTAAATGTTGATGTAACTGGGAATAATGAAATAAAATCCTCCTGAAATGAGTTCTGTTGGACTATCTAATAGCCTCTCAAGGGACTTGTTGGAAGTCCCAGTACTTTGAAACTAGACCGAACAAAATACCTGAAAAATACTATGTGGAAGAATATGGTATTTGAAGTGTGGTGGACTGAACATATCTTTTCCATTTCTATCCTTTATGTATCTGTTCATATATATATCAGAGGTTTATTTTAAAAAAATAAGTAAAATAGTCAGCAATTCTGCCAGTGTCCACTAGATAGAGCTATTATAATAGTAGCTACAGAAAAATAATAATAAAAAATAAATTGGCACAATTTTTTTTATTGTGCTTAAGTATGTGTATCTTGATTTACATCATCTGTTCTGGTTATCTCTGGATGAGTAAATCCTGCCAATTCAGGTATAAATTACACAGCTGATTAAGATAGGACACACTTTTACTAATAATTGTTTTATATATATCCTTTACCCCCCGCCTCGCATAAGGCCAAAGTACCAATATCATGGCATAATTAATGGTCCTCATTTTGTTCTATTACAAGCTAAAATCAAGTGAACATTATATGGATGTTCACATGTCTATTGAGGATAACGAGTTCCCTGAGGTATTTTATGTCTTGCTGATTGGAACCATGATTCTGGCATATTTATATTGAGCCATCAATCACAAATGGAGACAATAACAAGTCCTTCACTAGGAATTTCTCCCTTAAAATGACCCTTAAAATGTAATATGAAAGAAAACAGTGAAACCAATTGTATGTTGTCATTACTATATAATATAATAGAAGTCTAAGGACATAGTGTCTCTCTCAATATGTATTTGTACTATTTTTATAACTAGTTCAAAAGTGTTTGCTGCTATTGTTACTATATATCTGCTATGCTTTGAATCTCCCATAGTATGTGCATTACAAGAATGCACAGTTCATGGATTTAAAGGTCAAAAGAAGCTGAATCTGACTTGGAGAATTCCCTGTTGTGTGTATGAGATTTGACTTTTATTTGGATATTTATCACATTACGCTATCTCTGCTCTTCCTATGTTAGGATGGATATTCATGTCATTTATGATCAGTTAAAGCTTTGGTTTTTACTGGAAAACAGTAATATATTGCCCTTGGCAGGACTCATATACTCCAGGTTGAAGATTATGTAATATGTTTTCTTGCCCTAAGGTCTAATAAAAAAGAAATGTTAGTGCTCATGTCCTTAAAAAGAGTCTGTGGGTGAATTCCTGACTATTAAATTCAGTGACAAAACTCCTGTTGGCTTCAGTAATGTAAGAAAGTAATACATTTGGTTACATCTTCCTGAACGCAGTCAAGGTTGCTAGTACCAGGTATCAAAGTAAAGTGGTAAAGTTCCAGTACCTCTCCCGAGCTGCTTTTTGTGTGTCCCAGAATCTCAGCTTTTTCCCCCCCAAATATAAGTAAGCCCTT
Source organism: Rafetus swinhoei (assembly GCA_019425775.1). Lineage (NCBI taxonomy): Eukaryota > Metazoa > Chordata > Testudines > Trionychidae > Rafetus > Rafetus swinhoei. The sequence continues at coordinate 28,988,140 of CM033424.1, read as the reverse complement.
ATCTGGCAATATAAATCAAGTGAAACCATTACTACACTATCTGTCTGAGTGTGTAGAGGGTCTGAAATGATGGCTCTGAGAGGAGACAGATACCCTGTTCATCTCAGTGTGGTGTTAACTCAGATATCCACTGATGATAAATGTCAACATCAGCTATTTCACAGCTTATCAAACAGTGGAAGAAGAGAATGGGACAGTGATGGTAAGATCTCTGCAATATATTTTAAGTGGCATTTTGACTCCAGGTGTAATTAGACTGTAGAAATATGCCACCAAGTACTTTTTATCCAAGTCAGGAAGGAAACCGGTCAAAGGAGCCTAGCAGAATATCTGAGGCCTTCCAATGGAAAGCCAAGCCCTAGATTCCTTATCATGAGTGTATTCTCACTATGGGGGACACAAGGCAAAGAATCCTATAGAAGACTAGCACAGCATACATCATCATATTTTACTGCAAGCACTGTTTGATTTTGATTTGATTCCTTAAATTATTGGAACTTATTTTGTGAGCAGAGATTGGTTTCTGTGAGGAATTTAAAACAGTATTATTAGTACTTAAAAGTTATTCCTAATGGGTGACCAATGTGAACTGAGTGTTGGTCACAAATTCCCAGTAGATAGTTTTTAGTGCACCACTAAAACACCACTACAGTTTTCATTTATTGTTATCCTAATTGACACTATGAAAAAGGAGATGAAGGGCTGATGATAAGAGAAACTGAATGCCAAACATATTCCAACAGTCAATAGCTTAAGCTCATACTTAAAGTTTATTGGTGGCAAAAAAAAAAAAAAAGTTACACTGCCTTTCACCATACTGTGATTAAAGGGGAAAAATGGATTCTCCTTGTTTGTCACTTAGAAAACTTTCATATATACTTAAAAATAATAATAACAACAGCAGTAATGCTATGCCTATTTTATTTTTTAAGCAATAAGGTGATCATATACTGATCTAATTATTTCCTACTTCTTATTTGTTCATAGGTTGATTTTACCTACCAAAAAAGAAGGGGCAAATACCAGATCATTTTATAGTCTTGCTGTTAAGCTAATCTTTTTAGAAAATTATCTCAGCAAAAGGTTATATAATGGACTGTATATCTAATGCCCCTTGAAAACACCTTTTTTGCCTTACATAGATATTTGAGGAAAGTCTACAATTGGTGTAATTTCGAAGAGCTCTGAATTTTTTGTTTATATGAGATTATTGAAATTGTCCAATCATAGCAATAATGGCACCTAATGGAAGTAATATTGTGCCTAGTACTACATGTGGCTTAGGATAAAGTGAAATTATTACCCATTTTAGATTACTATGTAATTGTTCAGTTACTATGTGAGAGGGGCCATCTAAGTCATTGGTAAAGTAGTTTAGAGAGAGCTCATATTAAAGGTCAGCTGGATAAAAATATTGAGGGAATAATAAGAAAGGTTGTTTCATAAAAGAACACTGTGGTTGATAAAATGCCAATTGTTATATTATACACATAGATGTCACACAGATAATCAGGGTTAGTAATGTACTGAATTATTTATTCTTTTCACCTGCCACTTTTGTATCTATCATACATATCTATTTCATATCCGTCACACACACAAGGTTAAACCAGGATGTGGAATTGATTGATGCAATCTCATTCCATTTACTCTTCAGTTTTTTGTTTGTTTGTTTTTTGGAGGGAGGGAGGTTGCTAGAATTAGCAAACATCAACATAGATTTTTTGGATTTTTGCAGTTCCTTTTGGATATTTGCAGTTCCTATACTATCTAAACCACAGTTGATTTCAAGATTAAGAAGTTTTCTTGTAAACCTCTGCTATTTTTGCCAAATAACCAAGTTTACTTCTAAAGATTTTTAGAGACAGGGCAGGGGAGATAATCTTTTATTGCATTATCTTCTACTGCTGAGAGAGACTAGCTTTTGAGCCACACAGAGCTCTTTTTCCAGTCTGGGAGAGGTAGTGAAGAGTGTCATAGCTAAATACAAAGTGGAACAGATTGTTTAGCATAAATAGTAAACACATATTCTAAGATTATCAGATGTAGTGCTGTAGCTGTGTCAATCCCAGAATATTAGACCAGGTAGGTAATGAACCAATTCCGTTTGGTGAAATGAACCTGAAGAAGAGGACTATCAGAGGAATGAATTTCTGTAAAAGCCTTTCAAGCAGAGCAGTGGAGGCCAAAAATGTAACTAGCTTCAAGACTAATCTTGCTAAATTTATGGAGGGATGGTATGATGGGACTGACTGCCTATGCTGGCATGTGGCCCATCAGTGACTGCTGGCAGCAAAAATCCCCTATGGCTGAAAATGGGATATTAGATAGTACAGAGAATTTTTCTCTGGTAACTGCCTGGTTGGTCTTGCCCACATGCTCAGGGTCTCACTATTTGCCATATTTGGGACTGGCAGAGATCCTGGGGCATTTTTGCCTTCCTCTGCAATGCATCCCTTGAAGGTTTAAATGAGTGTAAACGGTGAATTCTATGTAATCTAAAGGCTTTGAAACCTGATCTGAGGACTTCTGTAACTCAGCAAGAGGTTAGAGGGTCTATTAGAGGAATGGGTGGGTGAGGTTCCATGGCCTGCAATGTGCAGAATGTCAGACTTGATGATCATGATGGTTTTTTCTGACCTTAAAGTCTGTTAGAGTAAGAACTCTGTGTAGCTCAGAAGCTTGTCTCTGTCACCAATAATAGTTGGTCTCATAAAAGGTATTATCTCACCTGCATTGTCTCATATATTCTAAGAGACCATTCAAGGTGAAATGTCCTGTTAATGTTACCCACACACCTAGGCTACGTCTAGACTGGCATGATTTTCCGCAAATGCTTTTAACGGAAAAGTTTTTCCGTTAAAAGCATTTGCGGAAAAGAGCGTCTAGATTGGCATGGACGCTTTTGCGCAAAAGCACTTTTGCGGAAAAGCGTCGTGCTAATCTAGACGTGGTTTTGCAAGAAAGCCCCGATCGCCGTTTTAGCCATCGGGCTTTTTGGCGCAAAACAGTCCTGAGCTGTCTTCACTGGCCTCTTGCGCAAATACATTTGCGCAAGAGGGCTTTTGCCCGAACGGGAGCAGCATAGTATTTGCAAGAACACTGACAATCATACATTAGATCGCCAGTGTTCTTAAGAAATTCAAGTGGCCAGTGTAGACAGCTGGCAAGTTTTTCCGCAAAAGCAGCCGCTTTTGTGGAAAAAACTTGCCAGTCTAGACACAGCCCCTAGTGTGGTTACTGAGCAATGCAAGTGGTACCTAGACCACAGCAACAGTTAAGTTCAAGAGACCTCTACATCATGGGCTGGGAGCCAGCTGGCTTTTAGCTCAGAGGGTAGAGGCTCCTATACTCAGCTCCCGAGGTCCCAGATTCAAATCTGCCTGGTGGTGGTTACATTAACATTAATGAAGACCTAGGATAAAAAATGGCAGTTCACAGTCTTGTCTTTTGAAAACATTTTTCAGGTTTCCTTTGACGATGAGAACTGAGCGGTAAGATATGAAGTGATTGTTTTGTGGAAAATGTTCACCTATTGGGTAATATGGTGTATTTATCTTCTATCATTTTTCTGTGTGAGTTCATTCAAGAGCATAGAGATTGTCTGGTTTCATTCACCTCATTTATTGTTGGGGCAGTTAGTGCACTGGATGAGATACACCACATGCTGTGACAGGCATATATAGGACCCATCGATCTTGAAAGGTGTGTTGAAAGTCCTCTGTCTTAGTGTTTTTGTTGCCTTATTAATTTAACTATATTTACTTTTATATTGAATTTAACTATATTTAACTTTAAATTTATCAGTGGAATGCCCCAGAAGATAGTCTGGACACAGACTGGCTAACCTAGTGAGGAGGGCTTTAAACTAGGTTCGACGGGGATAGGTGAGCAAAGCCCACAGGTAAGTGGAGAACGTGGAAACCTGGGAGATGGGTTGGAAATGGGAAGGAGCATGGGCTATAATGGTAGAGAGAAAGGAGGGTCAGGGAAAAACTGGGAGGCAAGATCAAATCAGTATCTTAGATGCCTATATGCAAATGCGAGAAGTATGGGTAATAAGCAGGAAGAACTGGAAGTGCTAATAAATAAATAAAACTATAACATTGTTGGCATCACAGAAACTTGGTGGTATAATACACTTGATTGGAATGTTGGGATGGAAGGGTACAGCTTGCTCAGGAAGGATAGACAGGGAAAAAAGGGAGGAGGTGTTGCCTTATATATTACAAATGTACAAACTTGGACGGAGGTGGAGATGGGCATAGGAGACGGAAGTGTTGAGAGTCTCTGGGTTAGGCTAAAAGGTGTAAAAAACGAGGGTGATGTCATGCTAGGAGTCTACTACAGGCCACCTACCCAGGTGGAAGAGGTGGATGAGGTTCTTTTTAAACAACGAACAAAATCATCCAAAGCCCAAGATTTGGTGGTGATGAGGGACTTCAACCATCTAGATATATGTTGGGAAAAAAACACAGCGGGGCACAGACTATCCAATAAGTTATTGGACTGCATTGGAGACAACTTTTTATTTCAGAAGGTTGAAAAAGCTACTGGGGGGAAGCTGTTCTAGATTTGATTTTAACAAATAGGGAGGAACTGGTTGAGAATTTGAAAGTAGAAGGCAGCTTGGGTGAAAGTGATCATGAAATCATAGAGTTCACAATTCTAAGGAAGGATAGAAGGGAGAACAGCAAAATAGAGACAATGGATTTCAGGAAGGCGGATTTTGGTAAGCTCAGAAAGCTGATAGGTAAGGTCCCATGGGAATCAAGACTGAGGGGAAAAACAACTGAGGAGAGTTAGCAGTTTTTCAAAGGGACATTATTAAGGGCCCAAAAGCAAGCTATTCCGCTAAGGCCGGAAAGATAGAAAATATGGCAAAAGACCGCCTTGGCTTAACCACGAGATCTTGCATGATCTAAAAATAAAAAAGGAGTCATATAAAAAATGGAAACTAGGACAAATTACAAAGGATGAATATGGGCAAACAACACAGGAATGCAGGGGCAAGAATAGAAAGGCAAAGGCACAAAATGAGCTCAAACAAGCTACAGGAATAAAGGGAAACAAGAAGACTTTTTATAAATACATTAGAAGCAAGAGGAAGACCAAGGAGAGGGTAGGCCCACTGCTCAGTGAGGAGGGTGAAACAGTAACAGGAAACTTGGAAATGGCAGAGATGCTTAATGACTTCTTTGTTTCGGTCTTCACCGAGAAGTTTGAAGGAATGCCTAACATAGTGAATGCTAGTGGGAAGGGGATAGGTTTAGAAGATAAAATAAAAAAATCACCTAGAAAAGTTAGATGCGTGCAAGTCACCAGGGCCTGATGAAATGCATCCTAGAATACTCAAGGAGCTGATAGAGGAGGTATCTGAGCCTCTAGCTATCATCTTTGGAAAATCATGGGAGATAGGAGAGATTCCAGAAGACTGGAAAAGGGCAAATATAGTGCCCATCTATAAAAAGGGAAACAAGAACAACCCAGGAAACTACAGGCCAGTCAGTTTAACTTCTGTGCCAGGGAAGATAATGGAGCAAGTAATTAAGGAAATAATCTGCAAACACTTGGAAGGCGGTAAGGTTATAGAGAACAGCCAGCATGGATTTGTAAAGAACAAATCATGTCAAACCAATCTGATAGCTTTCTTTGATAGGATAACAAGTCTTGTAGATAAGGGAGAAGTGGTGGATGTGGTATACCTAGACTTTAGTAAGGCATTTGATACGGTCTCACATGATATTCTTATCAATAAACTAGGCAAATACAACTTAGATGGGGCTACTATAAGGTGGGTGCATAACTGGCTGGATAACCATACTCAGAGAGTAGTTATTAATGGTTCACAATCCTGCTGGAAAGGTATAAGAAGTGGGGGTCTGCAGGGGTCTGTTTTGGGACTGGCTCTGTTCAATATCTTCATCAACGATTTAGATATTGGCATAGAAAGTACTCTTATTAAGTTTGCAGATGATACCAAGCTGGGAGGGGTTGTGACTGCTCTGGAGGATAGGGTCATAATTCAAAATGATCTGGACAAATTGGAGAAATCGTCTGAGGTAAACAGGATGAAGTTTAATAAAGACAAATGCAAAGTGCTCCAATAAGTATTAAAGGACTAGATTCTATTATTTGTGGAGGATTGAAGAATCTAGCCCAAATAGTCTCATGTTACTGTCATTAATGCCAATGGTAAAACTTGTGCTAATTATAATGGTTCAGGATTGGAACCTAAGCTTAGTGCAGGATCCTGTAACTCATGAGCTAAAAGCCAGCCAATTCCTTTCAACCATTGTCCCCTACCCCATCAGACCAAGTAAATATACATAAGAAGGAAATTAGAATCTTCCACATCATCCCTCCAAAGCCCAACCTCACAAAAACAAGCAATGCTTTACCAGCTGTGACCCTGGGTTGGAAGTTTGATGAAAGTTGAATTAAATGAACTATTTATGTAAATAAATAAAAAGGAAAGACAGTGATTTGTGATATTATTTTAATATATTTTGTTGGTCTATATATTAATAGTCTTTTTCCTCTTCTTGATTCTTCACTTTTTACACTATTTTGTTTGGCATCCATTTATCACTACTAGAGAAAATATGGTGAGGACCAATGCAGTTACACTGATGTTTCACTAGTCTGGATTAAATGAACTGCCACAAGTAAAATTTATACAGTGGTTGGCAGTCTTCTAAATATGTGAATGTTTAAAAAATTCACAGTATTGAGTTCATTAATGTCATATATGCTTAGCAGCTCTTTAAAATTAAGCCATAGCAAAAGCATAGACAGCTATGTTTAAGAGGAAGTAGCCTAACCGCAAACTAAATGGATTGCCTTTTTTGCTGTTAAGAGGAAATGTATTATGAAATATGCTAATTTAGGATAAAGTAATAAAATTTGTAAGAGTAAGATCCTCAGCTAATTCACTAGCCCTTAAGTAACAAACCAAATTGGGTCAAAAATCCGGTCTAAGAAAAAAAATTTTTGCATCTGCTTGCAAGTCAAATTTTCACAGAACTGAATAGACAATGAGAGATCAGGCCATGAATACCCTGCAGTAACGACAGCGGGTACCTCATAATCTACAGCTTATTCTGGAAACTGAACTCACGTGCTGCTCTCTGACGACAAGAGGCAGGAGGTCCATACCGAGGCAGGCATCGTAACAGCATTTGTCATCCTCTACCTGGCCAGTAGAGAGATGCTGATATACCTGATAGGGTGAGTAAAAAAATCTAACAAAAGATTTTAAAAAATTTAAGAGTCTAAAAATTCAAGAAAAACAAAATAATCTTGATAAGCTGTAAGATCAAGGATCCTCATAGTTGCAGTTCTTTTAAAAATTAATCTAGAAGAAATTAAAAAACTAGATAACGAGTTAGCTGACGTCACTATGTAACCTTGTAATCATGCTAGCAGAAACAATTTGCTTTTATTTATTTTCTTTTTAATTCTTAGCTGTTATCTTTTAACTTTGTTATTCATTAAGTGGCAACACCAATAAAGTTATGCTCATTGATTAAGATGCAAATTGGTATTTGGTCTACATTTACTGATGACTTCCCAGGTAAGCAAGGAGGCAGACTAGAGTTCTGCACAGTCCTAGTGAACCCAAGGGAAGGGGGCGGTTTGCTTAATCGCGACCACTCACGGCAATTACAAACAATCACCAACTATACTTTAACCCATGGTAGCTTTTAATAGTGCATCAGTGGATAAATAGTGTTGGCACCAACTACCCTTAAACCAACTGTATCTTTTAATAGTGCATCAGTGAGATAAATAGTGTTGGTCTATTCACATTTCCTATATTTGCTTAAGTTAGATTCTGTATGTTTAAAATATTGAGCTATGTCTTAGGTACATTTTTCTCATTTGCTTTGGAAACTAGTCAAATATACATAAAAAGTAGTGATTTATGTTTTAAAAAAATTCCATTGAAAACGATTAAGAGGGAGTCAGTAAATATGGAACAAAATGTTTAGAAAACCCATTATCAACATTCAAACTGTTTAAAAGAACATTTTTTACCCAAGCTCACATTTAACCTTCCCATGCTTCATCTCCACTGTAAATCCCTTAAGTCCATTCAAATGCTGCTGCTAAGATCATCTTAGTAAAAAAAAATCTGTCCTAACCTTCAAAAGTCTCCACAGTTTAGCCTTCCCTCTTCCTCTCTATCCTACTTTCCCATTTCAAGGTGGCTCCCTACTTACTCTCTGCAAGTAATGCACTCCAGAGGAGATCATCCACTTTTCCCAGAAACACTTTAATGTTTTCCCCCATGCAAGGCAAAGCCATAGTCAAAACTATAATGTACTTCCTTTATTTTCCTTCAAGTCACTTATGAACACACATCTCTGTCATATGCTTATGGAAAGCAGTCATCTGAAAATGGGTAGGTGCTTGGCAAGTGGTATTCATCATGATAGGTGTGTATGCAATTTGTAGTCACTCAGTGTTAAAACATCCTGTTATTTCTTTTACATCATCTTTCCTCCTGCTTCTTTCCTTCAACTATTTAAAAATGATTTAACCATCTGCTATGTGCTGCCTTATAGATTGTATGTTCTTTGGGATAGTGTCTATCATTGGTTTATGTTTTGTGATTTTAACTAGACCAACAAAGACCATCTAGACCATACTAGACCAGTGTGGATGAGAGGATAAGACCTCTAGATGCTACCACCAATCTAATAATAAGAGGTGCTGAACTTTCTCTTTCTTTCTTTCTTTCTTTCTTTCTTTCTTTCTTTCTTTCTTTCTTTCTTTCGAAAAAATGGTCAGAATATGTTTGGCCAGGTGAGGCAGAGTAGAGTGAAGATTTAAAAATTTGTTTCCTCATGATACAAGATAAAAGTAGATCTATTTTGGCGGGACCAAAAACTCCATATGTATCACCATCAGCATTTTAAAATGAATATAATGTAGACAAGAGCTTAATTAGTACTAGCATATTGTCCTTAATAAAGGCAGTAACCTCATGATGGCTGGCCAGTTGGGCTTTCTTGGCAAGGCCTCCTACCATCAGCAGCAAACCTATGAAATATTCATAATTTGTCTTTTTTGGCTCTTTTTATTCATGTCCTTGTTTAGACTGGCATTATGCCTTCCCACAAGTTGTCTGTTCCAATTCATTGGGGAATTTTTGCCAAGGAAATGTGCATTTAGATGGTAAATCTGTATAACAATTCATAACCTCACTTGCATTTTGCAGAAGGTCTCTTCTCTGAGAATTCACTGACACAGGTATCTCTTTTGAATCTTTGCTTGACAAGATCTTTGCTTGACAAGATCATACAGTGCCACTCCGCCACCCACCCGGCCTGCTCTATCCTTTCGATATATTTTATATTCCAGTATGATTGTGTCCCACAGATTTTCCTCATTCCACCAGGTTTCAGTGATGCCTATTATGTCAATCTCCTCATTTAATACTAGGTACTCTAGTTCACCCATCTTATTAGTCAGACTCCTAGCATTTGTGTAGAAGCACTTTAAAAATTTGCCACTGCTTATTTGTCTGCCCTTCCCTGGTGCATTTGATTCCTTTGTATTCGGTTGTTTGTCTGCTCTGGCCCATGGTTTGCCCTCTCCCCTCCTCTCTTTCTGACTACAGCTTAGAGAATCTCTATCAATGGATTCTCCTCTAAAAGAAGTCTCCCTCCGATTTACGTGCATCTCCGCACCAATCGGCTTTCCCCCCATCTCTTAGTTTAAAAACTGCTCTACGGCCTTTTTAATGTTTAGTGCCAGCAGTCTGGTTCCACCCTGGTTTAGGTGGAGCCCATCCTTCCTGTATAGGCTCCCCCACTCCCAAAAGTGTCCCCAGTTCCTAATAAATCCAAACCCCCTCTTCCCTACACCATCGTCTCATCCATGCATTGAGACTCTGAAGCTCTGCCTGCCTACCTGGCCCTGCACGTGGAACTGGAAGCATTTCCGAGAATGCCACCATAGAGGTCCTGGATTTCAGTCTCTTTCCTAGCAGCCTAAATTTGGCCTCCAGGACATCTCTCCTATCCTTCCCTACGTCATTGGTACCTACATGTACCACAACCACCAGCTCCTCCCCAGCACTACACATAAGTCTATCTAGATGCCTCGAGAGATCCTCAACCTACGCACCAGGCAGGCAAGTGACCATACAGTTCTCCCGGTCATCACAAACCCAACTATCTATGTTTCTAACGATCGAATCACCCACTACTAACACCTGCCTCTTCCTAACAACTGGCATTCCCTCCCCCTCAGAGGTATCCTCAGTGTGAGAGGATACCGCAACATCCTCTGGGAGGAGGGTCCCAACTACGGGATGGTTTCCCTCTGCTCCCATTGAATGCTCTGTTCCCTTGAGACTTTCATCCTCCTTAAGAGCACTGGGGCTCTCAGACTGGAGGTGGGACAGTACTACAGTGTCCCGGAAAGTCTCATCAACATATCTCTCTACCTCCCTTAGCTTCTCCAGTTCAGCCACCCTGGCCTCCAAAGCCCGAACTCAGTCTCTGAGGGTCAGGAGCTCCTTGCAACGGGTGCACACATTCGCCACCTACCCACAGGGCAGGTAATCATACATGTTACACTCGACGCAATAAACAGGAAAGCCCCCACTCTGCTGCTGGGCTTCTGTCTCCATTTTTCTACTGAATAAGTTTAAGTATAAACTGGGATTCTTTTTAAACCTCTGGAATATAGATTATTATAAGAGTTATGTTTTAAAGAAGGTCAGAAGTCACTAGTGCCCTCTAAACTCCCTCTCCAAACTCCCTGTTAGCTGTTCCTGTTCGCAAGCTCCCTGGTCGCTGAGTCACAGGCTTATATAGCTCTGGTAGCCCCTTCCCCTGACTGAGGCTCAGCCAATTAACAGAGGCTTCTAGATTTCAAACCTTTCAGAAGCTCCTTCAAACAAACAAACAAACCAACCAACCAACCAGACAAACACAAGCTCAGCACACAGCAAATAACTCCCCCACACACAAACACACATTCCAGACAGCCACTTACCACAAGGGTCCCGTTTTTACTCCTCTTTTACCTGGAAAACTCCCTCTCCAAACTCCCTGTTAGCTGTTCCTGTTCATATATATATATATATATATATATATATATATATATATATCACCTAATTTGAAAGTGGATTGCAGAGGGGCATATAGTTCTAGGATTAACTCTATTGAAGGTGTGATCCTGCAAATCTTCCCTAACTATATTAGTAGTCCCATTGCAGTAATCAGGAAACCAAGTGAAACTAGAATTTGGCCAAAGATTATTTTCAGTGTACATGAAAGACCATGGCACCCTCATTTAAACAAAACAGCAATATGCACAGCCAACTGAAATGCTATTCAAATTAAATGTCATGAAAGAGTCACGAAGGAGTCAGCACAATATTGTTAATTCATTTGTATGACAATTAATCTTGAGTGCAATTTATTTATTTAATGTGTTATAGAGTTTAATGCAATTAAAATCTGCACTTACATCTGGAATCTCTTATTAAAATTAAAAACTGACAGTCAAGGTGATACAATGAAGAATGCTCTCTCGCAAGGAGCGAGAAGGCAATTCAGCTTTTTAAAAGAGGGTTGGTTTTTTTTATAAATTTGGAGTTTGTAAAATAAAGATTCCATTTAATAACAGAAATGGGTATGGCAATATTTTTAAATTCTCCTTGACCAATCATATACGGGGTACATTTAAAAAAAAACAAGGAAATAAAATGGCATTTTTTTTCATCATCATGAAATGTTGTCCTTACAAGTTAAGACAGATATATATTTCATATCTAGGCTGGTCAATTTTCATAGCAACTTTATCAGTAAAAACCGAGTCAATTAGGGACACTTTTAATATGTGGGTATTATGAAGGAATCAGACCCTGAAGGAAACATAAATAGGTGAACGAACACCTAGTTTGAGAATTCCACTGGGGATTACACTTGAATTGGGTGCCAAGAGGCTCAGTGGTGCCAGAAATGAGACAGCCAATACCTCCAGTGGGTACTTAGGGGATTTTACCAGTGGAAATTACATGCTTATGGCCTCTTAATGTCCACTGGGTAAACTGACAGCTGAACTGGGGTTTTGAGTATCTTAGTCCTGGTCTACACTAGGGAGTTAATTCAAAATAACTCCCCTTATTTCAAAATAACAAGAGGAGCATCCACACTATCAAGCCTGTTATTTCAAAATAACAGGCTGGTTATTTCAAAATAAAAACTCCTGCTTTCCCCGAGGAATAATGCTTATTTTGAAATAGTTATTTCAGGAGTTGTAGCCCTGGGTCAAGAATAGGGTATGGATTTAGTTGGGTTTGGTTGGGGTAGTCTAGTTTAATCTGAATAGAAAGTTTCTGGGTTCGTCCTCCACCCCGGTCACAGAGGTTCAGAGCTATAGAGCTCTATTTCTGGAGGCAGGTTTTGGGAACTGCAATCACACTTACCCTGTGGGTGGCACCAAAATAAAGCCATTTTCATTATGATCGGCATTAAGATTGCAAACAATACAAAGCCCACAACGATGATCACAGATGGATTTGATCACTCCGGAGGGTAGGATAAATGAAGCCTATCTAATATACAGTTATGATTACCTAGTATAATACTCACATACACCCTTCAGGAGACTTTAAGAAGTGAGAGGACCAGCCTCCCTCCGCTGGCGGAATGAGGATCTCAGTGAAAGGTGAAAGAGTATGATAGCAGAAGATACTTAGAAAAGGATATTAATACTGTGAAAGAAAAATTTTGAGGAAACAGTCCTGGGGAAGAAGAACCCCAGGAAGAGGCTCCCTCATTGAGGAAGAGAAAATCTTTCTGCACACCAACTGCCATGGGGTCTTATAGGCCTTTTCACATCATCGTTAGCCAACCCCCTCAAGACCAAAACAGATTTCTATACCTTGAGATTTTTGTGGGTACACATATTTGATTAAACTATGAAATTAGGACATCCTTTGAATATGCATGAAAAGATCACTTGATGCCCTCGTGGACAAGTTCTCCAAAGCGGGCATCAGAGCTTTCTTGCACAAGAGAGTGTCCTCTTGCGCAAAAGCACATGGCAGCGTGGACACTCTCTTGCGCAAGACCTTTTGCGCAAGAACTATTGCGCAAAACAGTTCTTGCTCAAGAAGCCTGCAGTATAGATGTAGCCCCTGAGTTTTCAAATATAAAGGCAAATGACCCTGTTATCCCATTAATGAACTCTTTCAGCACCCTCGTATGGATTAGATCCAGCCAATGGATTTGTGTGTGTAAATTTCTAAATTTCTAGATTTCTCAGTTATGCCAAACTGGTTGCCTGCCATATTTGCTATTATTTCCGCACATTAGAATGGTGTGTTCCTGCACCCTCAATAAGGCTTCTTTAAAATACATCCAGCGTTCCTAAACTCTTTCCCCTCTCATATTAGCCTCCCAGGGGATGTTATGCTTATAAGAAACATGGAATATTTTTCTAGAGGGTATGGCAATATGCCACATTTATTAAGAACACAACATAGACAATAAAGTCAGGATAGGCAGCCATTCACACACGCACACATGCACATGCACATACCCTCACCCACATACACGTACCTCTACAAAGGTTCTGCAGCTGGATCCTCTAATTACTAATTAATCCTTAGCATTGCTAAGTCAGCTTTAGTCACCAGCTGAAGCTGCACATGAGAGAAGGGGAGCTGAGTTCTCTGTCGAACACGTTCAAACTCTCATATTTTTGCAGAATGAATCCAAAGTTCCATGGCAATAAAACCCTTTATTATAGTAGTATGTTCTCCTGCAAGTCTAAACAATTTCTTCTCACTATTTAAAAACTATTCTTCTTGCTAATTTAAAATACATTATACTTATTAAAGCTTGCAATAATTATCATAATTATCATGTAAAACAGTGTTCTCTGTTAGGCTTCTGGGCCTAGATTGTCCCCCATTTTGACCCTCTAATACAGTATGGGCAAAATTAGGACCACAGGTCAATTCTGGCCCGCCAAGCATTTTTCTCTGGCCCACCCAGCTGATTGCAGGGCACGCATACCTATAGCTGGCAGCATGTGTTCAGCTGTTCCTCCCCTCACCTTCCTTTATCCTGCAGCCGATCTGTTCCCAGGATGTTCCTGCTAGCTGTTGCAGAGGGGCGAGGGGAGTGCTGAAGTGAGGGTGTCCTATTGCCCCGTACCCCTTCACTTCAAAGCAGGGATTGGGGAGAGGGAGACACACAGTGGAGCTGCTCCAGTCTGGAGCATGAAAGCAGGGTTGGTAAATGACTTAGAGCAGTGCCTGTTTTAAAAGGCAGTGTACTGTTCCTGAGATTTTAGTGCTCATACTTTCTCTCTCTCTCTCTCTTTGGCTATGTCTACACTGCCATTTTTTTTCGGCAGAAGATATGAAAATCATGCTCTCATTTGCATATCTTCTGCCGATCCTTTTTGTGGAAGAGATTTTGCTGCTAAAAAGTCCCATGTACATGGAGCCATTTGTCAGAAAAAAACCCTTTTCGCAAGATCCCTTATTCCTCAAAAAATGAGGTTTACAGGATCTTGCGAAAAGAGGGTTTTTTTTTTTTTGACAAATGGCCCTGTCTACAAGAGGTTTTTAGTGGCAAAACCTCTTTTGCAAAAAGGATCTGCAGAAGATATGCGAATGAGAGCACGATTTGCATATCTTCTGTGGAAAAGAAGTCAGAGTAAACATAGCCTTTCTCACACACTCTCACTCTCCCCTTCCCTCCCTCTCCCCCTCATCTCTGCAGAGTGGGAGAGGTCAGAGACAACAGAGCAGGAAAATTTTCCCTGTCGTAAAGAGCCAGACAGTAACTTTTATCAAAAACGTACCCAGCAGCAGCTAGCACATACATTATCTGTGTGACTGTCACACACTGCATCACGCTGTGTCTGTGCCATACACACACAGTCACTGTCACACACACAATGCCACACACACTCGCCTGTCTCTGTGTCAAATACACACAATCTGTGTCACAAAGTCTGTCTCTCACACACAGAAAAAAAAAAACCCTTAAAAAAAACCCCCAGGTTTCTGAGTGGTACCATTTCAAATACCTGATTTGTGTCCATTATTCCTTTGTCATACAGACTGTCCAGTTTGACCAATATACCTGGCAGAGGGGCATTGCTGGCACTTTATGACATATATCATATTAGAGAATGTGCAGTTGTATGAACCTCTGATGTTACTGATAGGGCAACATTTTAACCTGCCTGGTCACACGTTAATGGATTTAAAAGTAGCCATTTTGTTGCAAAGTAATTTTAGGAACCAACTTCAGAGAGAGACTGCAGAACTGGCCTTTATATGCAAATTTGACGCCATCACCCAGGGAATGAACAAAGACATGAACTGGATGGGCTGTTGTATTCAATACCCAAATGACATCAAAATCTAAGTATTGGACACTTACGGTATGTCTACACAGCAAAGTTATTTCGAAATAACAGCCGTTATTTCTAAATAACTTTACCAGTGTCTACACAGCCAAACTGCAACTTCGAAATTAAATCGAAATAGCGGAGGGCTTATTTAGAAATTGATAAACCTCATTCCATGAGGAATAGCGCCAATTTCGAAATTGCTATTTCGAAATAAGTGCTGTGTAGATACTTATTTCGAAATAGGGGGCCTCCAGCCTTTTCCAGGGTGCCCTGCTGGCCACTCTGGCCCCAACCAGGAAAACTCCTCTCCTCCCCCGCCTCCCTGGAGCCCTTAAAGGGGTAGACTCTGGCTACAGTGCCTGTGCCAGCTCCAATCCTGCCAGCCCAAAGCCAGCAGTCACTGCCCCTGACCCAGTGTCCCCAGCATGATCCAGGCAGCCAGTGCCAGCCCACCTTCCACCGCTCCCTAGGACCAGTCTGCCAGCTCCCAGGAGCCTGCCAGGGGCCAGAAAAGGTGGGCGCCTGCCTGGTCCAGTGCGGAGATCATGGACCTAATTCAGGTTTGGGGGGATGCCTCCAACATCCATGATCTCCGCACTAAATGGAGGAATGCAACCATCTACAGGCAGATGGCTGCCAGCCTGGCCACCAAAGGCCACATGCGAACCCAGGAGCAGGTTTGCATGAAAATAAAGGAGCTGTGGCAGGCCTATGCCAGGGCCACAGGGGGCAGCTCCCAACCAGGGGCAGACCCAGACCTCTGCCCCTATTTTGATGCCCTGAACCACATTCTGGGGGGCGGGACTGTCCGTGCCCCCCGGGTGGTCATTGACCCTGGGGCAGAGGGCCCTGACCAGGAAACAGAGGCGGAGAAGGAGGGCCAAGAACCGCAGGAGCCTGGAGGGAGCGTGCCGTGCACCCAGGACCACAAGCCATCCCAGCGGGCCTGTCACTGGTGTCATCTGAGGCGGGGGAGGCAACAACATGTGAGTGCCATCACTGTTCCTTTATGCGGCGGGTGGGGATGGGGGAAGAGGGAGACCAGGGACTGCGTGTGTGGCCCTTGCTGACCACAGATCATGCAGCAACCTGTGCATGTGCCGTGCCACCCCTGGGCATGTGGCCCCAGCTGGCTGCCACACAGGGGCCTTGGCCTGTTACCCACACACTTGTATGTATGAAGGCACATGACATGCTCCTGACCCCGGGGTGGGACACTGCACAATGCCCTCCCTCCAGAAGCCCCCTCTGCACAGAGGCAGGGCATATCTCCCCCCCCACACACACACACACTGTATACAGCACAGGGGCATGGGTGCAGTCCCAGGCCAGCTCCCACTTCCAGGGATAGCAGGACATGCCGAACATGTCCTGTGTGCAAGCACATAGGCTCCGATGGTGCAAAGACCTGCCGTCCTCGCCTTGCAGAGCAGGGCTGGGCTTCACCCACTGTGTCCCCAGGGATAACTGACCACTTCTCTTGTTTCTCCACAGCCACAGCAGCTGCGAGTGTAGGGTGCACCAACCTGCCCAGGACATCCTCCTGCACCCGGGCCAGCAGGCTGACCCGTAACCAGGAGGAGTACCAGCAGCAGCACCTGGGGATCCTGTGAAGGCAGGTCCACATCCTGGAGCACTGGGTGCATGAAGACCTGCAACTCTGGCAGGAGAGCTAGCGGAAGTTGCTTGCTCAGGGCCGTGCCATGTGTGACCACCTGCAGACCCTGGTGCACAGATTGGTGCCTCCTGCCGCTCCAGCCCCTGCTGCCTCTCCAGCTACCACTCCTCCTCCCACTCCTGCTCCTCCTCCCACTCCTGCTGCTCCTCCTGCTTCTTCCTCCCCACCTTCTCCCCCGGCCTCCCGGGGATGCCGAGGCCCCTGAACCCACAGTGCTGGGAGACAGGTGGGATGGCGAGACCCCAACCCTGAGCTTCTCCTCCCCCTTCCTCCCCTTGCCTCCCACTTCCAGCTCCCTCCTCCCAGGTTTACCCCTTCCCCTCCCACACTCTTGCCTCCTCTCTCCCGCCTTCCTTCCCTCCCACCCCAGTTTTGTTCAATAAAAAAGAGAGTTTGTTTTTTTCAACACACGTGTCTTTATTTTACATCAGGAAGGGAGGTTAGGAAGGGGTAAGTGGAAGGACGTGAGGGTGGAATGAGGCACAAGTCCCCAGTGGGGCACACCAGGGAGACTTTAGTCCTCCTCCATCTGGAAGCTCTCCCGCAGGGCCTCCCGGCTGGCAGCCGAGTGGGACTGTGTGTACAGGCCGGCCAAGTGGTCGGCCTCTGATATCCAGCCTGGCAGGAAAGCCTCCCCCTTCCTCTCGCACAAATTGTTCAGCACACAGCATGCTGCCACCATGTGTGGAATATTCCGCTCAGAGAGGTCCAGGCGGGTAAAGAGGCATCCAAAACGGGCCTTCAGCCGGCTGAAGGCACCCTCCACCACAATGCGGGCCCTGCCAAGCGTGGCATTAAAGGCCTGTCTGGAAGGGTTGAGGTATCCCGTGTAGTGCTTCATGAGCCAGGGTTGTAGGGGATAGGCCGCATCTCCCACCAGGCACACAGGCATGTCCACGTCCCTGACCCTGATGTGGCAGTCGGGGAAGAAAGTCCAAACATGCAGCCTCTGGCACACGGAGGAGTTACGGTAAACCAGCGCGTTGTGTGTTTTGCCAGGCCAGCCCACGTTAATGTCCATGAAATGGCCCCAGTGGTCAGACACAGCCTGCAGGATGATGAAGAAGTATTCCTTCTGGTTTATGTACAGAGAGGCCTGTTGGTCTGGGGCACGGATGGGAATGTGTGTCCCGTCAATTGCCCCCCTGCAGTTGGGGAAGCCCAGGCCGCCAAACCCCTCAATCACTGTGTCCACATCAGTGAGGTGGATGACTCTGCAGAGCAGCACTCTGTTGATGGCCTTGACCACCTGCAGAGGGACACACAAAACTGAGAGTCACTGGGGTGCCAGGGTGGCTGAGAGTGACCCCTCCCCACCACTGCCCCATGCCCCCACTCCCCAGGAGCAACCCCCTCTGTAATCCTGGCCACCACAGGCAGTCCTTAATGTGGACGGGACAGAACCAACCCTCCTGGGGAGTGGACTTTCACCACCTCCCCACCTTTTCCCTAGGGCAGCCCATCCCCTCCTTGCACCCCCCTTCCCCGGCACAATAGCCGGAGACTGCCATACCTGCATGAGCACTGCTCCGATGGTGGATCTCCTCACATCAAACTGGTTCCCCACCGATCAGTAGCTATCCAGCGTGGAGAGCTTCCAGAGGGCGATGGCCACACACTTCTGGAGGGGAATGGCAGGCTTTGTGTGCATGTCCTGTCGCTGCAGAGCAGGGGCAAGCCACTCACAGAGCTCGAGGAAGGTGTCCTTCTTCATCCTAAAGTTCTGGGTCCGTTGTTGGTCTCCCCAGTGCTCCAGGACAATGTGGTCCCACCAGTCGCTGCTGGTGTCCAGACGCCAGATGTGGCGAGGTATGCTGGCGTCCAGGAGCTGCAGCTGCTCCTCCACATACCCCAGGAGAGTCCGGAAGACAGCCTGGGGGTTGGGCTGCAGCAGATGCTGCGAGGCAGTCTGCAGAAACAGCTGCCAGGCTTGCAGCAACACATCCAAAAGAAGCACCAGAGTGCCCGGGGCAGCTCCGGCTCCATGCTGGAGAGTACTGTGGTGTCCCGAGGGCAACCAGATCACATAGAGAAAAAAATGCTTTGCTGTCCCTCAGCGAGGAAGGCAAGCAAGCAGGGAAACCTGAGAACCGGCTGTCTGGGCTGGGGGGGCGGGTCCCTTTAAGCACAGACTTCAGATAGCCTCAGGCAGCAGCCACACAAAGTAACTCCTGACCTGATGCCCTGCCGGAAGTGGTTTCAGCTGCCCTTAAATGCGATTCAGCGTCCAATCAGTGTGTACATGCTATTGGATTTTGAAATAGCAAAACGCTATTTCGAAATGCATTTTGTGTGTAGATGAGTTATTTCGAAATATTTCGAATTAACTATTTTGAAATTAGATATGTTGAAATAATGCTGTAGTGTAGACGTACCCTTACAGCCCACTCTATTAGCCTCATTTAGCATGGAGACTATAACTTTTTCACCCTCTCCCTCCCCTTCTCCCCTCTTTTTCTGCTTTATATTTTGGAGTGTCTGTGCCTTTTGCGCCACTCATCTGAAGAAGTGGGTTGTACCCATGAAAGCTCATGATACCATATGTATTTTTTGTTAGTCTCTACAGTGCTACAGGGTCACTTATCATTTTTTAAGTTTTTTTTAAGTTACAGTCTAACATGTCTACTCCTCAGAGACTCTCTCACACACAGATTATCTCTCTTTCACACCCACACACTCTCTTTTTCTCTCTCTCTGTAGCCCTTAGCCCCACCCTTTCCTGGGAGCCCAGAGAAAGTCCGTGACCACATACCAAAGTTCATGAAATGGCTCCCATGTGAAAATTATTGCCCACCCCTGCTCTAATTTCAATATATTGAATGGATCACATCTTATTCATCTTATTCAATTATTGCAAAACAATATGTAGTGAAGATATTTGGTCTCGTGGCTTCAATTTGGGGTACATTTTCTTCATCTAGCAGCATATTATAACAACACATTATACCAATTAATAGAAAAAAGATAATTCTAGGTTGAATCATAATATTTTAAACTGATATCCAGGTTGGGACCAACTTCTGAAGGTTTTATGCCAATCGTGTATCATCATTTTGGGGCCTGTTTGGATAGTTTCAGATCATTTCTCTGGTGCAGAATAGCTAGGCTCTATGTTAGTATTTTTATTTGGATTGCTGCAATTAATTAACCCATTTGCTTTTTTTTTCTAGCCATTGTTATGAGGCAGTTCAATTAACCCCCAAAAGAAAAATTAAAATTTCTGTCATTACTAGTATATAGCAAATTAATAAACATGAACAGGAAAATAATGTCATGGTATGGGTTGATAATATTCTTACATTACACATACACTGTTGTACAAGTAGCTTTTACAATTTCTGCCACACAATTTTTCAGTCCAATAACACAAACACATAATTATAACCATATACTTTAGTGGTGCAGTTATCCAATTTATCCCAGTAGCATGTGGCTAAATTTTTACTATGCATGAAGCAAGTCTCCTCTAAGATAGGCAGAGTGGGGCATACTCATTGCCAGGTAGTCCATTTTTCACACCTATGGTGATAATTAATTTCTTGTTTTTCATTTAAATACATTCTTGCCAATTGTAGGATCCAAATATGCCCTCCTTGTAGGACTGGGAGTGCTAGAAAAGATCAGATGGCTTTCAGATATATGGATGGTCAAGCATATATAACAATTAAATAGTCACATCCAACTTTGTCATAATGGGCCCATGATGAAAAACAGCATATACATGCAGATACATGTAATTATTATAGAATCCTCTTTATATGTCACTACCCTACTAAATCCTAGATGATTGTGGAAACATTTAAGATTAGAATAACATCCTGTCACGGTTATGTCTACAAACACAAGGCTGACTGCACAAACTGTTTTGCCAATGTCCTTCATCATTCCTTATAACTGTTTCAAATATCTGCATCTCCTGTTTAAGTAACTTTAAAATTATGCAGCTATTTAAACAAATTAGCCTTAAAAAAAAAAGAAAACCCTGCAAAAAGCAATAGATTGCAAAAAACAAACTACTAATTGGGCAGGAAGAATCATTACTTTACAACCCCATTTCTATATGATGCATCCCTTTCCAATTTCCAGTGCACCCTTTACATAATTAAATACAGCTATCAATATATGGTTTGGTAATTCTCAATTCCTGTTGTGATGTAACAAAGAAAGGAAGCACAAGTTGGTCCTCTAACAATGTCTACATTCAGTGTCTTGAAACTGAAACAGATGGGCTGATTCTCCTCTGCCGTGCACGTCATGTGGTCACTTTCACCTTGCAGTAAATCTCGATAGTACTTTACATTTACTCTGAATAGGTGCGAGTTAGTAGGCAGTGGAGAATCAGGTCCAGTGATCTTAAATATGCCTGAGCTGTCACAAACAGCAGTCAGAATAAATAATTACCAGGGAATAGATTATATCAAGTAGGTTAATACTACCTTTCCCTGAAATAACCAGGAATCTGGTGGCACCTTAAAGACTAACAATTTTTATGGTATATGCTTTTGAGAGTATGCCTCAATAAAATTGTTATTCTTTAAGATGCCACCAGACTCCTTGTTGTTTGTGCTGAAACAGACCAAAATGGATACCTCTGAAATCAATTGTATTTGGTCCAACATAAAAAAAGAAAACAAGTATCTTGTACAGCTCATTTCTCCTTATACCATTTAGTTGCTATGAAAAGGATACCTTGATATGTGATCAATCAAATCAGAGGAAGGACATCTGAGTGCTTCATATATGACCAACAAGATTTCCATCCAAACAAAATACTCACTTGGGCAATTTCTCTAGCTGAAAACATATTTGAAGACTATATGACTTCCCTATTGTGTGTGTGTGTGTGTGTGTGTGTGTACACCCATCTCATGGGAAGTGATCCTGATCCCGCTTCCACTGAACTCATTGAGATTTATCCCATTGGCTTGAGTTGGATCATTCCATTCATTAAAACTTTGAGTACAACAGACACCAGCCACATCAGAGAATCCATGTAACCTCTTATGTTGACAAAATGCTGTGAACATATTTTATTAAACATATGAAGTTATTGTATCTATCTGCAAGGGGACCAACAGAATTGCTGGGACCCTGGGCAATTTGGGAGGTTGGCTCCATGCTCCCAGAAGGTGCGGGGCCTTAGACAGAAGAGGCAGGTCTAGGGACTGGCTTCCCCTTGCCAGCCCTTTAGCACCATCCTGAACATGCTTCCCAGGGCTCTGGCAGTGATTTAAAGGGCTCAGGGCTCTGGCTGCTACTGCTGCCTCAGTACCAGCGGACAGGAGCGCTGGGTCCTTTTGACTCACTGGCCCCAGGGCATTTGCCCTCTTTGCCCCCCTCTGTGGGTGGACCTGTTTATCTTTACATAGCTTTTGGGAAACACTGTAATATTTTATACCAAAATATTAACCTAAATGTAGATTTATAATTTTAAAGGCCAGACAGGATCATTAGATCAACTTCTGCATAACAAGTATCATATAAGTTAATCCATTTAAGTGCTCACGAAAGCTCATGATCCCATCTACATGTTTTGTTAGTCTATAAAGTGCTACCAGATTATTTGTTGTTTTTTAAGTTTATCGTGTACAGACTAACTCGGCTACCTCTTAAAGCATCCAATAATTGTGTTTGCCTAAAGCATATCTTCCAGAAAATCATCCTGTCTTGATTTGAAGACTTCAGGTGACAGAGAATCCATCAATTTCCTTGGTAGTTTGTTCCAATGGTTAATCACCCTCACTGATTAAAATGTACACCCTATGTTTCATTTGAATTTGTCTGGCTTTAATTTACAGACTCTCTAAATTATATGACCCTCTCTTTTAAATGCTTTTATGTTTAGCATCATTTTGAATATGCATACTCTAATGAAAGTGAAAAATATGAAAACAATCATTCATGCTGATTTAGTCATAAGAATCTAGATTATTATTATTATTATTAGATCTTATGATTATAAAGTTATAAGCATGGGCTAAAAGGACTAGATAGACTGATATAAAGATAAAATACCTTTTGAATATTCAAGTGAGATGCAAACACAATTCCAAAGAAAAATGATATAGCAACTCCAATAACACACACATTTTTCATTACTTCTAATACAGGGGATCTCACAACATATTTTTGGGGGGCTCAGAATGCAGCCACCAACTCTTGCTGGTGGCTCTTCTGTGAATTTTTCCTAAAATATTGAATTGACTTGAGGGAAAAAACCCAAATAAGTATGCAAATATACACATCCAGGTCACTGTAATTTATCTATGTAGGGTTTTTTTTCCAGACTCAATAGTAAAAATTATGTGCCGTTTTCTCTATTCTTTGCTGGACAGAAACAGAATAGAAATAAAAATAAGGCATTTTGCATGTTTTAATTTTTTTATTGCTAGTTAGTTACTGTGAAAAGTAATATCTGTATATTTGTTAACAGTACTTTTCACAGCAGACTGACTCAGCCCTGGCATGCTGGGGGACAAATTAAGCCCTGTATGAGAAGGTATGTGAGGAGCTGGCAAGGCCAGGGGCAGTGGTGCCTGGAGGAAGCAGTGGGGGTGGAGGTGGTGATAGGTGGGGGTTAAATCCAGGGAATGAGCCTAAAACCCTACAGCTGGGGTACAGAGACCACTGCCACGTGCTCAGAGCCCAAGAAACCTGAAGCCTGAGCTCCAACATCCCTGAGAAAGTGGGGAACTCCCACATGTTGCCTGCTCCCAGGCTACATCTATACTACCAGGTTTTTGCAGAAAAACAGCTGGTTTTGTGCGAAAACCCACGTAGCGTCCACACCTCAAGTGCATTTTTGCACAAAAAAATCTACAGTCAATCGACAGAACAGAGGGCTTTTTTGCAGTGTAGGTATACCTCCTTCTATGAGGCATAACTCCTTTTTGCACTATGGTTCTTGTACAAAAAGTCATGTGTGGACACTCTTCAGGGGTTTCTTGTGCAAAAAGAGCCTATCCGAAAAAGCACAGATGCTCTGATGGCCATTCTGTGAATGGCCATTAGAGGTTTCTTGCACAAGAACATCCATGCAGTGTGGACACTCTCTTGCACAAAATTACAGCAGTGTTTACAGAGTTACTGGAATTACACCAGGAATGAAATAAACAGATGTGAAATAAATTACTACAGGGCCATCATAAAACAACACAAGAAGAAATCTTTTGAATTACTTAGAGTGTCATAAACTTAGTAAGACATCAAGCTAACATCAAGCTGACATCAAGCTAAAATATGGTGCCATAGCAGAAAGAAATGAGTAAAATAAATAGAGATAGGAAAGTAACAGGATTCTTGTCATAGATTCTGAAACAGTAGCTCTCACCATCTCCAAAAATAATTAAGGAACGTTATAATTTAATATCTTCCTTGAAAAAATCTTCCTAAAGTCTTTCTATATTTAAACATTTAATGATTGCCTACCATGCACCTCCTGGTCTGTATAAACATACAATTAAAGCCAAATTAAAAATGTAGGAACAAATCCAAAAGTACATTACCCTGCTGTGATTCACCTTTATGTGTTACCTTATATACCAGATGTATCCATCACAATGGATCTTATGACAAATGGCAATTCAATTATAAGTTTCAGAGCTGTTGCATCCTTATTGGTCCAAGATATGAGAGGAACAAGTTAGGTGAGGTAATATCTTTTATAGGATCAACTTCTGTTGGTGAAAGAGACAAGCTTTCAATAAAATTTCATTTTAACAATCTATAACACAGTATCTCTCCATTGGATTGTCACTCATGAGTTGTTTATTGCCCATTTCCTGTTGAATGACTTCTTACAACATGTGTTAATTCCTTATGTTTAACAATCTGTTTCATCTTGCATTTTGCTGAATAATTTTCTAGACCTGCAGAAGAGCCCTGTGGAGCTTGTCTCTCTCACCAACAGAATTTGGTCCAATAAAAGATATTACCTTATGTCTCTCAAAGTCATTATAACAATATGGGACATCTTTTTTTAACCATAAGCCAGTCTTTTAAATGTATCATTTCTGCCTGGCGGTAAGCTCCAAATGAAAGAAAGCTTACATGTGGTTCTAGTTACAATATGTACTTGGGATACAGAGTTGTTTGTAAAAAGCTAACATGGTCCTGATCTCTTTTGTCAGGCAGAATGCCCATTGGAATAGCTCCTATGTAGTTAAAGCTATCAAAGAATTTTGTATTGCTATTTAGAAATCACCTAAAAATTGTTAAAAAAAAGTAGGGGTACTCCCAAGTTTTCCAGTTAAAGTTGATGAGACAGACCTCCTATTTGCTGAAATCTGTATCTTTCTACTAATGCTAATCTATACCTGCTGAGTATCTATCCCAATATACATATAAACATTCCAAAAATTGAACCTCTCTGAGTAATCACTGAGAAACTTTGCTTTGGTTTCAGTGTTGGGCTAGATTCATAAAGGGGATATGCAGCTTATGCATGCCTAAGTCCAACATATAAGCACGACACAACTGACACTCACAAAACTACCTCTCAGCTGTTGTCTAACTCCATAGGCAACAAAACTCCCAAGGCACCTGAGTTTCCACCAGCAATGTCCTCAGGGCCCTTAAATTTCTGCCACTGTCATGCTCAAATCGCCTAACTCCACAGAGAGGTAGCCGAGTTAATCTGTAACTAGAAAAACTTAAAAAACAACAAATAATCTAGTAGCACCTTAAAGACTAACAAAACATGAAGCTGGCATCATGAGCTTTCGTGGGCACAACCCACTTCTTCATCTCTAAGTGTTGGGCTTCCTCTGATCTCACCAGTGAAGCTCCATCTGGTGTGGTTCCTTACAGGTTGCATATGAGCATGTCTGCAAGTGGGCCTGCATAAAACACAGCAGAGGTCATAGAATACTAGAACTGGAAGGGACCTCGAGAGATCATCAAGTCCAGTCCCCTGCCATCATGGCAGGACCAAGCACAGTCTGTATCATCCCTGACAGGTGTCTATCTAACCTGCACTTAAATATCTCCAGTTATGGAGTTTCTACAACCTCCCTAGGCAATTTGTTCCAGTGTTTAACCATCCTGACAGTTAGGAACTTTTTCCTAAGGTCCAACCTAAACCTCTCTTGCTGCAGTTTAAGCCCATTGCTTCTTGTCCTATCTTCAGGGGCCAAGGAGAACAATTTCCCCCCTCCTCAATGTGACACCCTTTTAGATACCTGAAACCCGCTATCATGTCCCCTCTCAGTTTTCTCTTTTCCAAACTAAACAAGCCCAATTCCTTCAGCCTTGCCTCATAGCTCATGTTTTCTAGATATTTAATCATTTTTGTTGCTCTTCTCTGGACCTTCTCCAATTTCTTCACATCTTTCCAGAAATGTGGTGCCCAGAACTGGATACAATACTCCAGTTGAGGTCTAATCAGTGCATAGTAGAGTAGAAGAATGACTTCTTATGTTGTGTTGCCAAGAGGCAATAGTTCTTTCCTTAAAGGATTCGGAGGCAATAAGCACACAAATTGGATGAAGGCTTAAAGACTTTATTAAACAAATCTCAGAATAAAATGCAATGCTTACTAAGAAAGTACAATGCTTATTAAGCCTAAGCAAATCTCAGTATAAAATGCAATGCTTACTTCCCTTCTGCTGTCGGGAACCCCCTGAAGAAGGACAGCAGATGAACCACAGTGGCTGGTATGTAGCACCTCCCATGGCTTCGGTCTACACTGAGGTTCTGATATTAGAAATGTCACTGGCCTTTATATACTATTGGATTTACATTACTCACACCTGTTGCTTTGAGAACCTGACAAGATTGTTGATACATTGCATATTTTCCCAGGCCAAATAATTAGCTTTATCAGGTGGCAAAGATTCAGCATAGATAACTATGTGATCATCCCAAACACTCCCGTACTCCCATACCAGGTGGGTAGCCTTGGGACCCGTCCCAGAACTTGTTGAAAGTAAACAGTGCATTCCTAACTGTACCATCTTGAGCAAACAGCTAACTCTTTGAGAATAAGAAAATAATAAGAAGCAAAAAGCACAAATGGCTTCCTAGGCCATGCAGGCATAAAAAGAACGACTGTCGTATACCACCCAATCTCCTCGATATCACAATCGTCCCCTGCATTTCCATTACAAATGTCTTGCTCACAACACTCCTGTTAAGTCATATTTCCCCTTTTAGCTAATAGTTGAGTTTAGTATCTCCTAGGTGAGTGGCCTAACCACTGTGTTATAGGAGGTATACTGGGGATATCACCCTCTCCTGTTGAAGATGTCATATGTTGTATCAAATTCATAACTAATAACTGGGCCAAAAAGAAAGAAAGAAACAACACATCCACCAAGGATGTGAGAAACCTGGATTTGTCTTCCTCTGAATCAGGAAAAGGATGTCTCCCACACCCACAGGGAGAGCACCAACTGCCAGGCTATTGGATACAGGAACACCAGCTACTCTTTCTCAAGCTTTTTGAGAAGAAACTGACCTGGTTTGGACAGTAACACACACGTAAGGTTAATAGCTGTGAATTTTGACCAAAGATACCCACCTTTTTCTGGCTCAGAGTTTGCAGTCTAACTTCCAGTGAAAAGCAGGACTTAGACCAAACCCCTTCCATCAGCATGTCTAGCCTAGAGATCTCCCCAGCAGCATGCTGGCTTTTTGGGGATCCTTTTTTAGGAGCTTATTTGTGCCTGACTTATATGGGAAGGCTGAGCTGACTCAGGGTTGTGAATTCCACTAGGTGGCAGGATACACAAAACTGATTTAGAATGTTCAGTGTTGATTCATTAATTTCCCCTTTTGAATCAAGACCTGTGTGTGTCCATCTAATCCAGTGGGGCTGACAGACTCACCAGGCCTCTGGACAAGGACTGGGGAGGACGGGCTCCATGTCCCTTGAAGAGGCAGAGCCTCAGGATGAAGAGATGAGGCTGGGTCTAGTTTCTCCCAGGCAGCCTCAGCTCTCCCCGGTGGCATTTCAAAGGGCCCAGGGCTCCAGTCACCACCCCAGCCACAGTAGTGATGACAGCAGTCAGGAACCCTGGGCCTTTATGAATAACTGGGCCCAAGCCCCCATTTGCTCCTTTGCTCCCCTCCTATTGGTGGGCCTTATCGAATCTATTCTAAACCCTCAGATCACTCATAGAATCATAGAATACTAGGACTGGAAGGGACCTCGAGAGGTCATCGAGTCAGTCCCCTGCCCTCATGGCAGGACCAAATACTGTCTAGACCATCCCTGATAGACATTTATCTAACCTACTCTTAAATATCTCCAGAAATGGAGATTCCACAACCTCGCTGGGCAATTTATTCCAGTGTTTGACTACCCTGACAGTTAGGAACTTTTTCCTAATGTCCAACCTAAACCTCCCTTGATGCAGTTTAAGCCCATTGCTTCTTGTTCTATCCTCAGAGGCCAAGATGAACAAGTTTTCTCCCTCCTCCTTATGACACCCTTTTAAATACCTGAAAACTGCTATCATGTGCCCCCTCAATCTTCTCTTTTCTAAACTAAACAAACCCAATTCTTTCAGCCTTCCTTCATAGGTCATGTTCTCTAGACCTTTAATCATTCTTGTTGCTCTTCTCTGGACCCTCTCCAATTTCTCCACATCTTTCTTGAAATGCAGTGCCCAGAACTAGACACAATACTCCAACTGAGGCATAACCAGCGCAGAGTAGAGCAGAAGAATAACTTCTCATGTCTTTCTCGCAACATTCCTGTTAATGCATCCCAGAATCATGTTTGCTTTTTTTGCAACAGCATCACACTGCTGACTCATAGTTAGCCTGTGGTCCACTATAATCCCTAGATCCCTTTCTGTCGTACTCCTTCCTAGACAGTCGCTTCCCATTCTGTATGTGTGAAACTGATTGTTCCTTCCTAAGTGGAGCACTTTGTATTTGTCTTTATTAAACTTCATCCTGTTTACCTCAGACCATTTCTCCAATTTGTCCAGATAATTTTGAATTTTGACCCTATCCTCCAGAGCAGTCGCAATCCCTCCCAGCTTGGTATCATCTGCAAACTTAACAAGCGTACTTTCTATGCCAATATCTAAATCGTTGATGAAGATATTGAACAGAGCCAGTCCCAAAACAGACCCCTGTGGAACCCCACTTGTTATACCTTTCCAGCAGGATTGTGAACCATTAATAACTATTCTCTGAGTACAGTTATCCAGCCAGTTATGCACCAACCTTATAGTGGCCCATCTAAGTTGTATTTGCCTAGTTTATTGATAAGAATATCATGCGAGACCGTATCAAACGCCTTACTAAAGTCTAGGTATACCACATCCACTGCTTCTCCCTTATCCACAAGACTCGTTATCCTATCAAAGATAGCTATCAGATTGGTTTGACATGATTTGTTCTTTACAAATCCATGCTGGCTGTTCCCTATCACCTTGCTACCTTCCAAGTGTTTACAGATGATTTCCTTAATTACTTGCTCCATTATCTTCCCTGGCACGGAAGTTAAACTAACTGGTCTGTAGTTTCCTGGGTTGTTCTTATTTCCCTTTTTATAAATGGGCACTATATTTGCCATTTTCCAGTCTTCTGGAATCTCTCCTGTCTCCCATGATTTCCCAAAGATGATAGCTAGAGGCTCAGATACCTCCGCTATCAGCTATACTGGAAGACAGAAAAGGTCTAGTGTTAAGAATGGCTGAGGTTAATCTTCATAGTGGCCATGGTAGTCTGGGTCTCAGTCCAGATCACAATATGCTAGGCAGTAGAAGTAGAAAAGGGGAACAAATACCATGGTCACACAATCTCTCATGGCAAGTGAGCATAAGTTTGCTAGATTCATTTGAAATAGCTGGACACTGTATATCAATAAAATATAGAAAACAATTTTAACTACAGACAAATTACATTTCTGGGGGGAAGAGGGGAGTCTATTGTAGCAAACTGTGCTAAAATTAAGATTCAGAATGTGGTACTTTTCTCAGTGGTTTTTCTTCTGCCCTCAGTTCTCTTTTCTCTTTCCCACTATCAGGAAAATAGAAGCCTCTGGAGATTATGTTTCCATTTTTGTTAACTGCCATATTTAGTTTGTTTGTTTTTTTTTTTTAATCAATTTTTACCCTTTTAGCCACAAATACATTGTTACTTCTCACACAAAAACAAACAAAAAGTAGGGATTTTCAAATAAGCAACCACCACTTAGGTGTTTCTAAAGTCACTGCATCAATTTCTGTCATGATCACAATTCAGCACTGTAGTATTAATAGGTGCTGTGTTTGCTTCTCATTAGTGGCCAGAAGACATCTAACAAAAAGTAGCAAAATGGCTAA
The DNA here is from genome assembly GCA_019425775.1 of Rafetus swinhoei. NCBI lineage: Eukaryota > Metazoa > Chordata > Testudines > Trionychidae > Rafetus > Rafetus swinhoei. The sequence continues at coordinate 28,957,780 of CM033424.1, read as the reverse complement.
TATTTTGGAATAGAGAGCACAGTAACTCTGGGAGAAACATTTTCCTCTTTCGTACATATTAAAATTATTTCTAGTAGTTTATACCTTTCTCTCTCTCTCTCAGAAGGAAGCAACCCAAGTACAGAATCATAGAATCATAGAGCTGGAAGAGACCTCAGGAGGTCATCAAGTCCAGCCTCCTGCCTAAGGCAGGACCAATCCCAACTAACTCAACCCAGCCAGGGCTTTGTCAAGCCGAGACTTAAAAACCTCTAGGGATGGAGATCCACCACCTCCCTAGGTAACCCATTCCCATGCTTCACCACCCTCCTAGTGAAATAGTTTTTCCTAATATCTAACCTAGACCTCTCCCACTGTAACTTGAGACCATTGCTCCTTGTTCTGCCATCCATCACTACTGTGAACAGCCTTTCTCCATCCTCTTTGGAACCTCCCTTCAGGAAGTTGAAGTCTGCTGTTGAATCCCCCCTCACTCTTCTCTTCTGCAGACTAAACAAACCCAAATCCCTCAGGGTATGTCTACACTTGCACCCTAGTTCAAACTAGGGATGCAAATTTAGGCAACCGAAATTGCTAATGAAGCGGGCATTTAAATATCCCGCGCTTCATTAGCATAATCTCACCAGCGTGCTATTCCGCTCGCCAGCTGATTTGAACCAGGAAGTGTGCTCTGGGAGGCGTTAGTTCGAATCAAACCCCTTGGTTCAAACTAACGTTACTCCTCAAAGGCCTAGTTTAAAGCCCTCCTCACTAGGTTTGCAAGCCTGCCCACGAAGATGCTCTTTCCTCTCTTGATTAGGTGGATCCCATCTCTTCCTAACAATCCTTGTGCCCGGAACACAATCCCATGGTTGAAGAAACCAAAGCCCTCTCTCCGACACCACCTCACAACCAAGCATTTACTTCCTTAATTCGATGATTCCTACCTTGACCTTTTCCTTCAACCAGAAGGATGGATGAGAACACTACTTGCTCTTCAAATTCCTTGATCCTTCGTCCCAGTGCTACGTAATCTGCTGTGATCTGCTCAAGGTCATTCTTGGCCATATTGTTAGTTCCTACATGGAGAAGCAGAAAGGGGTAGCGATCCAAAGGTTTAATCACTTTTGGAAGACTCATGGTCACAACTTGAATGCGAGCTCCTGGTAAGCAGCACACTTCTCGAGATTGCATGTCTGGACTGCAGATGGATGACTCAGTCCCTCTTAGGAGGGAGTTCTCGACCACCGCTACCCATCTTTTTCTTTTGGGGATGGTGGTTGTGGAACCCCAATCCCTAGGACTACGCATCCCATGTCTTCCGGTAGATGGTGTTCCCTTCTGATTTCTTCCCTGAAAGGACCCTGCCAAAGAATTCTCCACCGCAGTGCTGGTGGAAAGAGTCTGAAAGCGGTTACTGTAATGGGGGATACCTGCGTTGGCCGCCTTCTTCTTCTAGAGGTTACATGCTGCCAGTTTTCTTCCTTGTCCTGTACTGCCCTGACTGTCTCTTCAGCCTGCTGTGGTTGCAGGATTAAACACTGCCTTCTATCAAGGAAGTCTTCATCCTCTCTGATGGAACGTAGTTCAGTACTTGGGTCTCAAGTCCTCTAATCTTTTCTTCCAAAATGATGACCAGCTTGCACTTAGTGCAGATGAAATCCCTTCTTTCTTACAGGAGGAAGACAAACATGGCACATGCTGTGCGGGTAACAACAGCAGACCTATCACCATCCATACCTGCCTTCCTTTTGAGAGATTCCTCAGGTGTTATTAAATGCCTCCTTGAAGGGGAGGAGTGTAGTGAAAAGATTTTAAAGAATAGCGAGTGTATCTCACCCCCTTCCCACTCCCCTTTCCAACTCCCTCTCCAAACTCCCTGTTAGCAGGCCGTGTTCACAAGCTCCCTGGTTGCTGACTCACTCCTTTATAAAACCCTGGACTGCCTGATAGCCCCTACCCCTGATTAAGGCTTAACCAATGAGCAGAAGCTTCAAGATTTCAAACCCTGATTAGAAGCTCACAGCTTCCACCTGCCAGACACAGCACACACTCCTTGGGGGGGAAGGAAAGAGGAGAAAAAAAACCAAACCCCAGACAGACAAACACAAGCTCAGCACACAGCAAGAAAACCCCAAACACAAACACATACTACAGACAGCCACTTCCCTCAAGGGTCCTGTATTAGCTCCTTCTCCACCTGGAGAACTCCCTCTCCAAACTCCCTGTTAGCAGCCCCTGTTCACACGTATCTCTAGGTCAAAGAGATTTTAAAATGTACATTTTAAAATGTACTGTTTTCTGATATAGAAACAAAGAATTTTTTAGAATCCTAAAATTCCACAGGCATGATAAACTGCTGTTGTGGGTGTGTGTCTCTCCCATAATATTATATGACAAAGGTAACCTCTTGTATGACATAAATAGCAAAGTACAAATAACAGTTTGTGAGCAATTTATATTCTAGAAAAGAGATTAATCAAATAATATAGTCTACAAACACATTGTTTAAATGACAAGCTGTTTGTGGATAATTCACTAATGGAAAAAGAATTAGTGTCACTAAATAAAGAGTGAGTTGCTCACTCATCCCAACTCTTACATTATATTATTCATTATTTGTTGACATACTGCTCAAGTCAGGAAATCTGACTTCCAAGAAAAAGCAGAGAGAACTAAAGGGTTATCATTCTTATCCCTACTGTGGAAAAAATCCCAGGATCAGGGAACGGAGGATATCTCTGAATTTTAACACTGAACCTCATAAATAAATAAAAATTCAAAAATGACCAAAACTCTGCAAAACCTGGCTGAAGCCAAAAGTTTTTGTGTCTAAGATAATCTGATTTTATTCAGTGCTTAAAAACAAACAAACAAGCAAACAAACAAACAAACCCCCTCAGATTTTCCAATTAACCAGACTAATTGAGAACACTTGGGAGGAAATTAGACTGTTAGAAAGACATGTACTTTTGGTCAAAGTTTAAGTTTTAAAAAGCTTTGGAAAACTTTTTACTACAAGATCATGTTCTCATTTTATGCCTATTGAAGGTATAGTATAACGGTAGTAAGGTAAAGTTCTGACTCCTTAATATCGTGCATCATAAGATTTTAATGGCAACTTGGCATATAAATCCTCATACTAAATATAGTAAAGCACAGTAAGGGTATGTCTACACTACAAAGTTAATTTGAACTAACAGCCGTTAGTTCGAATTAACTTTAATAGGGGCTACACATACAAACCACTAGTTCGAATTTAAATCGAACTAGCGGAGCGCTTAATTCGAACTAAGTAAACCTCATTCTACGAGGAGTAACTCCTAGTTTGAATTAAGTAGTTCAAATTAAGGGCTGTGTAGCCACTTAATTCGAACTAGTTGGAGGCTAGCCCTTCCCAGGTTGCCCTGGTGGCCACTCTGGGCCAAACCAGGGAAACTCTTCTGCCCCCACTCCCAGCCCCGGAGCCCTTAAAGGGGCATGGTCTGGCTATAGTGCTTGTGCCAGTTGCAAGCCTGCCAGCACCCAGCCAGGAGACCCTGCACCTGGCACGCCATGAGCCAGCCACCCGCTGCCACCCAGCCCTCCGCCTCTTCCCAGGACCAGGCTGGAGGCTCCCAGGAGCCTGCCCGGGGCCGCAAGAGGTGGGCGCCCGCATGGTCTAGTGCAGAGATCGTGGACCTCATCGAGGTTTGGGGGAAGGCCTCCAACGTCCACGATCTCTGCATTAGGCACAGGAATGCGGCCATCTAGGGCAGGATAGCAGCCAGTCTGGCCACCAAAGGCCACATGCGAACCCAGGAGCAGGTTTGCATGAAAATCAAGTTGGTCCAGTGAGACCTCCGTCCCTGAGCCCTGAGCTTAGAACATAAGAACATAAGAATGGCCGTACTGGGTCAGACCAAAGGTCCATCTAGCCCAGTAGCCTGTCTGCCGACAAAGGCCAGCACCAGGTACCCCGGAGGGGATGGACCGAAGACAATGACCAAGCGATTTGTCTCATGCCATCCATCTCCAGCCTTCCACAAACAAAGGCCAGGGACACCATTCCTACTCCAGGCTAATAGCACTCCCTGGACCCAACCTCCATGAATGTATCTAACTTCTCTTTAAACTCTGTTATAGTTCTAGCCTTCACAGCCTCCTGTGGCAAGGAGTTCCACAGGTTGACTATATGCTGTGTGAAGAAGAACTTTCGCATATTAGTTTTAAACCTGCTGCCCATTAATTTCATTTTGTGTCCTCCAGTCCTTATATTATGGGAACTAATGAAGAACTTTTCTTTATTCACCCTCTCCACACCACTCATGATTTTATATACCTCTATCATATCCCCCCTCAGTCTCTTCTTTTCTAAGCTGAAAAGTCCCAGTCTCTTTAGCCTCTCTTCATATGGGACCTGTTCCAAACCCCTAATCATTTTAGTTGCCCTTTTCTGAACCCTTTCCAAAGCCAAAATATCTTTTTGAGGTGAGGAGACCACATCTGTATACAGTACTGAAGATATGGCGTACCATAGTTTTATACTTCCCCTCCTCCTTCTTCCCCTGGCTTCCCCCTTCCAGCTCCCTCCTCCCAGGTTTCCCCCTCCCCTCTCCCACTCTCTCTCTTCCCCTCTCCCACCTCCTTTTCCCAGTCTCCCCAGAGGTTACTCCTCCACCCCCCAGTTTTGCTAGATAAAGAGAGTTTCTATTTTTGAACACACGTGTCTTTTATTTTTTACATCAGGAAGGGGGGCTAGGGAAGGGTAAGTGGAAGGAGGTGAGGGAGGAATGGGGCACGAGCCCCCAATGGGGAGGACTGGGGTGGCTCTGCGGGCTCCTCGAGGTGGAAGCTCTCCTGCAGGGCCTCCTGGATCCTGAAAGCCCCCGATTGACCCCACCGGATGGCAGCCTGCGGCAAGTGCAGCCGGGCTGATGGCCGAGTGCTGTGATGTGGCGAGTGTGGGCACTCAGGGCACTCCAAGACAGGACTGCTTTGCTGTCCCTTATCGAGTTAGACAAGCAAGCGGGGAACCCTGAGAACTGTCTGTCCGGGGTGGGGGGTCGGGTCCTTTCAAGCACAGCCCTCGGCTAGCCTGAGGCAGCAGCTCCACACTCTAAGTCCTAACCTGATGCCCTGCTGGCACTGGTTCCGGCCAGCCTTAACTTCGGTTCAGGGTCCACTCAGTGTGGACATGCTATTTCGAATTAGCAAAACACTAATTCGAATTAGTTTTTAGATCTAGATGCACTAATTCGAATTAGCTTATTTCGAATTCACTAATTCGAATTAAGTTAGTTCGAATTAGTGCTGTAGTGTAGACATACCCTAATATCCTAATCAGAAATGGTGAAAAAAAGAAAGAAAGAAAGAAAGAAAGAAAGAAAGAAAGAAAGAAAGAAAGAAGAAAGAAAGAAAGAAATCCACTTGGGCAATTCCTATACACCATAACCTGTCATTATATGTCACAGTGGATACAAAAATCTGCTAACATGGCCACATGTCAGTGACCCACTGAACTGATGATAAAACAAAATTAATAAAGACACTTTCTAGTGTCTGAAAATATTACCTTCATAACTGATTTCAGAGATGAAGTAACCTCAGATCTACGGAAACAGAATGGTAAGATGGGATTTCTACTCTTTCCAGTGAGAAACTATTCTACGGATTGAACCTCTATAATCCAGCACTCTCTGATCCAGAAACATCCATGGTCAAGCATGACTTTAGTCAGCCAGATGTCCAATTATCATGGGTGTAGCCAAGTTTCCCGCAGTCCCATAAACTTTATTTATAGCCACCAGTCCTGGCTCTTACTGTTCTCTGCTAATATTTAGCTCTAATTTACTCCTAAATGTCTTCTAAGAGCTCAAGTTAATACTGCTAGATAATATTGACGTCCTATGCTTCAGCAAATTCTCTGGTTTGGCACCGGTCAGATAGCAAGGGTGTGGGACTAGAGAGGTTCAACCTGTACGTCCTAGTAAATCTCAATACCAGTGTCAAGTAGGTGTTTTGTTTATATATTAATCTGAAGTTGTCCTAGTCTTAATTTCATCCTATCACTCCCATTACCATTCTTAGTGTCATTGTTTATACTTCTCAAACATTTGTAGATTGGCATCAGTCACTTATTGCTTAGCTCTTAATCCTTCCTCAGAAATCAGTACTTCTAGCACCCTCATCCATTTAATCACTGTTCACTATACTCTTAAAGGCTGCGTCTAGACTGGCATGATTTTGCGGAAATGCTTTTAACAGAAAAGTTTTTCCGTTAAAAGTATTTCCGCAAAAGCGCGTCTAGATTGGCACGGATACTTTTGTGCAAAAAGCGGTTTTGCGCAAAAGCATCCGTGGCCAGTCTAGACACGATTTTGCGCAAGAAAGCCCCGATCGCCATTTTCGCCATCAGAGCTTTTTTGCGCAAAACAGTTCTTCCCTGTCTACACTGGCCCTCTTGCGCAAGTATTCTTGGACAAGAGGGCTTTTTCCCGAGCGGGAGCGTGAAAGTATTTGAGCAAGAAGCACTGATTTTGTACATTACTAAGTCAGTGCTCTTGCACAAATTCAAGTGGCCAGTGTAGACAGCTGGCAAGTTTTTGCACAAAAGCAGCCGCTTTTGCGCAAAAGCTTGCCAGTCTAGATGCAGCCTTAGGGTATGTCTACACAGCAGTGTTATTTTGGAATAACTGACATTATTTCAAAATAATGAAATGCACATCTACAAAGCAAGCCATTATTTCAAAATAAGTTTGAGATGGAGGACTTCTTACTCTTACTCCTATAACCCTCACTTCACAAGTTGTAAGGGGAGTTGAAGGAAGACTCTTCTTCCTTCGACTTCCTGCTGTATAGACAGCGCCAAAAACCAAAGTAAGTTATTTTGACTTCAGCTATAAAATTGATGTAGCTGAAGTTGCATATCTTAATTCAACTTTTACCCTGCAGTATAGACATGCCCTAATTATTTCTCAGTAGCTTACCATTACCAAATGATATATTCCTATGACAAATGCAACAGAGTTGAATAGAGACTGTACTCACCCAGCTCCATAATTTAAGTATTTTAAAATTGCTTAGACCTGTTTTGTCCAAATATTCTTTTGCAGACTCATGCCTACTTTGATGTTCATTATTCTTTTCCCATCCCTTTTGTCTCTTTCAATATTTCTGCATCAGACCATATGCTCTGCATGCAAATGGGGCACTCTAGGCATGCAACTCCGTCTACTGTGTGTGGAAACTGGAGAGAGGGGTAGACATTTTCATAATAGCATTTTCTCCTCCTTCCCCCAGACTACAGGAGGTCATTCTAAGGAAAGGTCTGTTGGGGACTCAGCAGAGGAAAGAGAGAAGGAATAGGAAGCTGAGGTAGAGATTGAATGGTTCTCTGTTGAGTGAATGATGGGGTCAAGTGGATGCACAGCTTATACCTTCTTTCCCCAACACTCACCACTGACTTTGTGGAGATTGCAGAGGAAAGGCTATATAATCTGGACCTCAGTTACTTTTGCCCTAGAGCCCAAACACTGTGTTTCGTATACCACATGCTAAGACATAACATGCAGGACTCCATAGCTGCAAAAATAAACTATTTATTAAGCAAATTATTTACAGAGGAGCTACAGCTAGCATTCCAGACATATACACAGAGACTGACTTCCTGATGTCTCTTGAAAACTCTTCCTTCCTGAAACATGTACTTATCTCTCCAGGTTTCATGCATGTTTCCATACATGGGGAGGACATCCCCCTCCTTTTTAAGAACCAGGGGTTGTCCATCATAGCATGCGTCACTGAAGTCAAGAACTTTGGAAGGGAGACTGCCAGAGGTGGTGTAGAAGCACAAGACTTCACTGCAGATGGCCCTAAACTCTTGTGGTTGGAACTGCAAGGTTCAGGGACTGAAACAATAGTTCATTCCACAGGGGGCAAAGTAGGCTCTCCCATCTAGTTTGAGAATCCTACTTTGGGGAATTGTCTCAGTAGAACCCTGAGTTGCTCATTAGCTGTGGGATGCCATCATTACTTTAGCCACTGTAAATTCTGAATGGCAAAAACATAGGCAGATAGAAGACTTGGGCACCTGTGGGGTTAGGCAGCAGTGTTCAAAATGTCAGTGGTACTTCCACAGTGTACTTAGATCATGTCTACACTACAGAGAAGATTGACGCTGCTGTGGTCAATCTTCCAGGGTTCAATTTAGTTTGTGTAATATAGACCCACTAGATCAAACTCAAAGGGCGCCCCCATTGGCGCTGGTACTCCTACACCTTGTAAGGACTAAGGGAAGCCAATGGGAGCATTTTCTGCCATCCACCTCTCGTTGGGTGGACAGAGATTATGATATGTCAACTCCAGCTATGTAATTCATGTAGCTGGAGTTGCATATCTTACTTCAACCTTCCCATGTCGTGTACACCAGGCCAAAGGAACTGGAAGAGGCACACAGACACCTAAATAACTTTGAAGATGTGGTCCTGAGTGATTAACACTATTAATAAATTTCTCAGTCTGTGACCTCTGAAAATCATTCCTTCCTATGGTACATCCAAATAACTCAAAGTCATACTTAGCATCAAATTTCTTTATTATTCCCCTATTCTTAATCAGATCCTCTCTATGGGGGTGAAAGATGATCCAGAAAACTTATTCATAAGAACATAAGAATGGCCACACTGGGTCAGACCTAAGGTCTATCTAGCCCAGTATCCTGTCTTCTGACAGTGGCCAATGCCAGATGCCCCAGAGGGAGTGAACAGAACAGGGAATCATCAAGCAATCTCTATCCCATCACTCATTACCAGCCTCTGACAGAGATTATGGACACCATTCCTACCCATCCTGGCTAATAGCCATTGATAGACCTAACTTCCATGAAATAATCTAGTTCTTTCTTGAATGCAGTTAAAGTACCTGGTCTTCGCAACATCCTCTGGAAAGGAGTTCCACAGGCTGACCGTGCACTGCAAACAAAAACTTCCTTTTGTTTGTTTTAAACCTGCTATTTATTAATTTCATTTGGTGACCCCTAGTTCTTATGTTATGGGAACAAGTAAATAACTTTTCCTTATTCCCTTTTTTCCACAGCAGTCATGATCTTATAGACCTCTACCGTATCCCCCCTTAGTCTCATCTTTTCTAAGATGGGTGGGTGGCGGAGTGGCACTGTATGTGAAAGATAATGTAGAATCAAATGAAATAAAAATATTAAATGAATCAACATGTTCAATAGAATCGCTATGGATAGTAATTCCATGCTCCAAAAATAAGAAATTAGCAGTAGGGATATATTACCGACCACCTGACCAGGACAGGGATACTGACATTGAAATGCTGAGGAGATTAGAGAGGCTACCAAAACAAAGAACTCTATAATAATGGGGATTTTAATTACCCCCATATTGACTGGATACATGTCACCTCAGGAAGAGAAGCGGAGATAAAATTTCTCAATGGCTTAAATGACTGCTTCTTGGAGCAGCTGGTGCAGGAACCCACAAGGGAGAGGCAATTCTCGATTTAGTCCTGAGTGCGCAGGATCAGGTCAGGAAATAACCGTTACAGGACCGCTTGGGAATAGTGACCATAATATAATAACATTCAACATTCCTGTGGTGGGAAGAACACCTCAGCAGACCAGCACCCTGGCATTTAATTTCAAAAGGGAATTACACAAAAATGAGGAGGTTAGTTAAACAGAAATTAAAAGGCACAGTGACTAGAGCCAAATCCTGCAAGCTGCATGGAAACTTTTAAAGACACCATAATAGAGGCCCAACTTAAATGTATACCCCAAATTAAAAAACATAGCAAGAGACCTAAAAAGAGTCACACGTGGCTTAACCACCATGTAAAAGAAGCAGTGAGGACAAAAAGGCATCTTTTAAGAAGTGGAAGTCAATCCTAGTGAGATAAATAGAAAGGAACATAAACACTGTCAAATCAAGTGTAAAAATGTAATAAGAAAAGCAAAAAAGATTTTGAGGAACAGCTAGCCAAAAACTCAAAAGAAATAACAAAATGTTTTTAAGTACATTAGAAGCAGGAAGCCTGCTAAAAAACCTGTGGGTCCCCTAGGCGATCGAACTATAAAGGCGCAATCAAGGGCGATAAAGCCATTGCGGAGAAACTAAATGATTTCTTTGCTTCAGTCTTCACGGCTGAGGATGTTGGGAGATTCCCAAATCTGCACCGTCCTTTGTGGGTAATGAATCTGAGGAACTGTCCCGGATTGAAGTGTCATTAGAGGAGGTTTTGGAACAAATAGAAAAACTTAATGTTAACAAATCTCCGGGACGGATGGCATTCATCAAGGGTTCTAAAAAGAACTCAAATGGGAAATTGCTGAACTATTATCTGTGGTTTGTAACCTATCCTTAAATCGGCTTCCGTACCTAATGACTGGAAGGTAGCCACGTGACACCAATATTTAAAAAGGGCTCTAGAGGCGATCCGGGCAATTACAGACCGGTAAGTCTAACTTCAGTACCGGGCAAATTAGTGAAACAATAGTAAAGAATAAAATTGTGAAGCATGTAGAAGAACATAATTTGTTGGACAAAAGTCAACATGGGTTCTGTAAAGGAAATCTGTCTTACTAATCTATTAGAGTTCTTTGAAGGGGTTAACAAACATGCGGACAAGGGGATCAGTAGATATAGTATACTTAGATTTCCAGAGAAGCCTTTGACAAGGTCCCTCACCAAAGGCTCTTGTAGCAAATTACATGGCCATGGGATAAGAGGAAGGTCCTTTGTTGGATTGAGAACTGGTTAAAGACAGGAAACAAAGGGTAGGAATAAATGGTAAATTTTCAGAGTGGAGAGGGGTAACTAGTGGTGTCCCCAAGGGTCAGTCCTAGGACCAATCCTGTTCAACTTATTCATAAATGATCTGGAGAAAGGGTAAGCAGTGAGGTGGTAAAGTTTGCGGATGATACCAAACTGTTTAGGATAGTCAAGACAGAAGCAGACTGTAAGGGACTCCAAGAAGATCTCACCAAACTGAGTGATTGGGCAACAAAATGGCAAATGAAATTTAATGTGGATAAGTGTAAAGTAATGCACATTGGGAAAAATAACCCCAACTATCGTACAGTATGATGGGGGCTAATTTGGCTACGACAAATCAGGAAAGAGATCTTGGAGTTATCGTGGACAGTTCTCTGAAAACTTCCACACAGTGTGCAGCGGCGGTCAAAAGGCAAATAGGATGCTAGGTATTATTAAGAAAGGGATAGAAAATAAGACCGGAATATCTTACTGCCCCTGTATAAAACTATGACGCCCACATCTTGAATACTGTGTACAGATGTGGTCTCCTCACCTCAAAAAGATATTTTGGCCTTGGAAAGGGTTCAGAAAGGGCAACTAAAATGATTAGGGGTTTGGAACGGGTCCCATATGAGGAGAGGTTAAGCGACTGGGACTTTTCAGTTTAGAAAAGAGGAGACTGAGGGGATATGATAGAGGTGTATAAAATCATGAGTGGTGTGGAGAGGGCCGATAAAGAAAAGTTATTTATTAGTTCCCTAAATAGAAGAACTAGAGGACACCAAATGAAATTAATGGGTAGCAGGTTTAAAACTAATAAAAGAAAGTTCTTCTTCACACAGCGTGTAGTCAGCATGTGGAACTCCTTGCCAGAGGAGGCTGTGAAGGCTAGGACTATAACAGAGTTTAAAGAGAAGCTAGATAATTTCATGGAGGTTAGGTCCATAAAAGGCTATTAGCCAGGGGATAAAATGGTGTCCTTGGCCTCTGTTTGACAGAGGCTGGAGAGGGATGGCAGGAGACAAAGCGCTTGATCATTGTCTTGGTCCACCTCTGGGGCACCTGGTGCTGGCCACTGTCGGCAGACAGGATACTGGGCTAGATGGACCTTTGGTCTGACCCGGTACGGCCGTTCTTATGTTCTTATGTTCTTATGTAAGATGAAAAGTCCCAGTCTTTTTAATCTCTCTTCATATGGGACCCCTTTCCAAACCCCTAATCATTCTTGTTGCCCTTTTCTGAACCTTTTCTAATACCAATATATCATTTTTGACATGAGGTGACCACATATGTATGCAGTATTCAAGCTGTGGGTGTACTATGGTTTTATATAGAGACAATAGAATATACAGATATTCTCTGTCTTATTCTCTATCCCCTTTTTAATGACTCCTAATATTCTATTTGTTTTTTTGACTGAAGCTGCACACTAAGGCTGTGTCTAAACTACATCCCTTTTCTCAAAAAAGGGATGTAAATTAGACACTTTAAAATTGCAAATGAAGCCGGGATTTAAATTTCCCACGCCTCATTTGCATAATGGCGGCCACAGGTTTTTTTGAAAAGGGGCTTTTTGAAAGAAAAACGGCTGTTTAGATGGTGATCGTTCAAAAATAAAACCCTTTTTTGAAAGATCCTATACTCCTGAAAAAATGCCTGATGTATTGAACATCCTGTATAGGTACAATACTATGTAGGTACAATATGCTCAGGCCCGTAGGCAGGGGTATGTGTGTACCCTCCCATGGTCCTCCAAGTCAGCATGATGGGGCTCCATGGTTACCTTTCTGGTGGTCCATGACTTGAGCTCAGCCTCCCTCCTTCCATCTGCAGCGGGGAGCCCACACAGGCGCTCCCGCCTCATCCTCCCCTTCCCCCAGCTGGGGGAACAGTAGCACACGGGTGCGCTGCCAGGAGGCTATCCCTGCTGCTCCCATTGGCTGGATTCTGGATAATGGGAGCAGTGGGAGGCAGTGCCTGGGACCGGCACAGGGCATGAAGGCAAGTAAGTGCCCCCCACACCATCATGCCCAGACCCCACACTCGCAGCCCCCTCACACACACACACACTGAGACCCTGCACCCTCAGCTTGCTCCTGCAACTTCCCCCCTTTCCAGACACCCTAGCCCCGGCCCATTCCTGCACCCTCCCCCTGGTGAGACACCATACCCCCGGCCTGCTCCTGCATCCTCCCTCTTGTGAGACACCATATCCCCAGCCTGCTCCTGAACCCACTCTTGCTCCTGCACCCTCCCTCCTGGCCATACACTGCACCTTTCCTTGCTCTTGCCTCCTTCTCCTAACCAGATAGCCTACTCCCAGCCTGCTCCTGAGCCCTTCCTCCCATCCAGATCTCACTCCCCCATTCCTCTCACTGCCACTCCTGTCCAGAACACCGAACCCCTCATTTTGGTCCCAACCCCAGAGCCTAGAGGGTCCACAAAATCCACTAACTCTAGAATCCCAGAAGAGTAAATCTGGCCCATGGAAAGCCCTGAATCTCAGTCCTCCTTGTCCCTCCCCCTCCTCTGGTGAGGCTGGAGTGCTTTTCACTTGATTTTTCTGTGGGTCAATGGCCTCTGACCCAAAAAAGTTTCCCCATCCTTGCCATAAATAAGGAAAACATGAAACATGGGAACCTTTTTTGTTGCACATAAATTAATATTTTACTTTATTTAAAATGAAGATTGATAAACTAATATGAGAAATTTAAATTGCTTAGTCAATTTAGGAATTTAAATTAATATTTCCTTTCTTAGTGGTTACATTAAACCATTCTTCCTAGCTGCAGCACTAGGAAAAAGGCTCGAGTGTAATTATGTAACTAATGGCAAGTTTCCATTAGCAACCGGTGGTCCATGGAAAGGTTTGCATTGAGTCAGGTGGGCTACAGGCCATAAAGTTTGAGGGCCACTGTCTAAGGGGGCTGGAAGAGTGCTGTGTTGCAGGGGGATGGGCGGGTGGGGCTGATGGCAGTGCAGCAGGGCCAGTAAAATGGGATCCCCCCCCACCCTTGAGGAGTGGCCCGGGCCTGGCCCCACTGGCTGGAAGTCCCGCCTGCATTTACCTGGTACTGGCCTTGCCAAGCAGGTAGAAGCAGAAGGCAGAGGCAGCCGAGGTAGTGGGGCCATGGTGGCCATGCTGTCTGCCATGACCCCAGAAGGTAATTTCCATAAAACCTTTAGTGCTGTTTAAATTTTCAGTATGTCATAACAAAATCATTTTACCAATCACTGTTTCCACTCAAATTTTTCATTAGCCTCTCTTATGCACACTCATTGCATGGCTATTTTGAACTCCTTTATATTTAAAAAAATTGTGGTCCATGTTTACAAAAAAAGCACATACTCCCCAAAAATTCCTGCGTGTGGGCCTGATGCTGTGATTTTCTGTACCTTAAAAAGTAGTTTAGAAATGTTTTATTCTGGCTTTCATCCGTTTGTGAAGGGTTGAAATACATGACTACATTTACTCTTATATTCCGTTCCACTGATGAGTGTGAGAGCAATCGGTGCCATAAGATGCCTGCATGCCAAAATCTGATAAATGTCAACAAGGAGAGAAAAAGAGAGTTGATAGTGCTTCAGAGGGTTATAACTAGGAGTAATGGGATGAAATTTAGATTTAAAAAAATGTAGACTGAATGCCTAGAAAAATGGTGTAATTATGAGCTAGCCTGGTATATCTTCAAAAAGGACTGGTAGATAGCCAAGTATTTGACTCATTTAAAAATGGACTGTGCAAAGCACTTGATCATATACAGTGAGTAACAATCCTGTACTGGCAAGGGAGGAAGTAAATGACCTAATAATTTTTTTCAGTCTCTGATTTATATGCCTGTGATGAATGGTTGTCTATTGAAGCTTTTTACCACTGTCATTATCAGTATAAATTGTGTAACCAAAGGCATACATTAGATAAGAATAAGCATTCAGTCCACATTGAATTATTCAGATAATTCTGCATATAAACAAATCAATCACAGGCACTTTGTAACTAGCTTTTTTGAATAAGAAATGTTTCTGAAAATGTCAGAATTTATACATGAGGTATATTACACTCTGTTGTGCTGCCCACATCTGATTTTGGTCTGTGAAAGTCAGAAATATAAATGAGTTGTAAGATATAATAAAATATATTCTGCATGTTGGAAAGAGAAAAGAAAATTAACTTAAAAATCAACTACAACCCCAGTTGCTTTTCTTTTCACCTGTATATTTTTCCCCATTTGAATTCATAATAAGAAACATATCAGCCATCTTTAAAAAGACCACTATCAACACTCTGGAATCTGCAAAAATGAGGAATCCTGTGGCACTTTAAAGACTAATAGATTTATTTGAGCATAACCTTTCATGGATAAAACTCATCTCTTCAGTGGAGTGAAAATTACAAAGACAGGTATTTACATACCCAATCCAGGGATGCAAAAGTGTTAACAGGTTCTCAGATCAAGGTTCAACCAAGGATACAAAGACTAGGAACCTGCTTACTCACTTCAGGGAATGTTTTTCTTGCTTGAGAATGCAAGTTAGTACTCTCTTTATATTCTCTTTATTTTGATTGTCCTGGATGAAGCAATCCTATCTGGGTCTGCTAGTAAACTCTTCCTTTTGAACCAAACTGAGGGCATGTCTACTATAACCACTAATAACTCCCAGAATAACTATTTTGAAATTGCATGTCCACACTACAAGGAAGCCTTGAAATTAGTCCGAGGCAGGCTCCCTTAGAGTACATCATCACGTCAGTGTTATTTCAGAATAACTAGCATTATTCTGAAATAACAAAGAATGGGTCTATGCTACAAGCCTTTATTCCAAAATAATGTCTAGCTGGAGGACTTGTTACTCTGACTCATGGTAACCCTCTTTTCATGAGGAGTCAGGGAAGTTGAAGGAAGAGTGTTCTTCCTTCAAGTTCCTGCTGTATAGACAGCGCCTAAAGTCAAGTTAAGCTATTTTGACTTAAGCCACACAGTTGACGTAGCAGAAGTTGCATAGCTCAATTTGACATTAGCCGTGCTGTGTAGACATACCCTTAATGTGGATGTGCTACCTTGACTTAGAGCCTCAGGAGGCACTGAAGAGTAATTACTTTGAATGACTCTGGGGAGTAGTTATTTCAAAATAGCAGCAGTGGAGAGTCTACACTCTCCACAAAATAACTATTTTGAAATGAGCGTTATTCCTCGTGGAAATCAGGAATACAGATTTTGAAATAACCAGCCCCTAATTTTGAAATAACAGTCTTGGTACTCCACTTGTTATTTCAAAATAAGGGGAGTTATTAGGGGTGCGTCTACATAGCAAATTGCATAATTTATTTCGAATCTATTTCAAAATAGCTTATTTTGAAATTTGGCATCTCTACACAGTGCCAAATTTTGAAATAACATGCTATTTCAAGACACCCCTTAGCCCTCGTGGAACGTAGGCCATGCAGTGTAGATGTGCCCTAGTGTAGACTAGGGCTATGTAAAGCCTTGCTCTTCCATCCCTGGTAAGAAGGCCACGACCCAGTAAAACAGTGTTTGGAGGGATCAGAGATCAAAGTGAGTATTCTGTAGTCTTTCACTTTCTTCCCTGCTGTCTCTCCAACTCTGATATCAGAAAGACGAGCAGGCAATGTATGCCAGTATGGTCACAGCACAAACTTGGAGTGTGTCACCTATTGTGTTCTCTCCCTAAAAACTCTCATTCTCATTGTGCTCATGAGGTGAAAAAGATTTACACAATGGATCCATGGTTTTTTAACTGGAGAATATCACAAAGTAAAAGGAAGCGTAGCATATTTCTTAAGTATTTTGAAATAGAGTGCTATTCTGAAACATCCCTTAATCCTCATGAACGAGGTTTACAGGGACGTCAGAATAGCGAGCCCATTATTTTGAAATAATGGGCTTGTTTAAAAGACAAGGAATAGCTATTTCAGGATACTGAAGTATCCAAAAATAGCACTACTGTCTAGATGCACCGTAACTGAAAAAATGTAAAAAACAGCTAATAGTCCTGCAGTACCTTAGATACTAACAAAAAATGTGGATGGTGTCATGAGCTTTTGTGGGCACAACCCACTTCTTCAGATGAATGGAGTAAAGGGATCCAGATTGTAAATAAATAGCAGAGAAAGAGAGGGAATGGGGAGGGAAAGAGAAGGGAAAAAATGGAGAAAAAAATATTGTCAGTTGGAGTGTCCATGCTAAATGAGTCCAATAGAGTGGGCCATAAGTATTCTAAGTACCCAGTGCTTAGCATTTTATGTCATTAAGATGTGGAAAGAAGCTATGGAAATAGATATTTAATAATAGCTTTTTTCACACAGAAAAAGGTGTAATATGATCCAATGGCTGCAAGTTGGAGGTATACTAATTACTATTGGAAATGTGGTTTATATTTTTAATGGTGGGAATCTTTAACTATTGGAACAATTTACCCAGAGTCATGGTGAATCCATGATCACTAGCAATTTTAATTCAAAATTGGATTTCTTTTTTAAAAAAAATATATGCTCAGGGAATTATTCAAGGGAAATTTTATGCAGGTGGTCAGACTAGACGGTCGCAATGGTCCCCTCTGGCCTTTGAGTCTATTATTGTGTAAACCCTTCTGACAAATGTTGTAGTTATAGCTCTGGTTTCAGGTGTGCAGGGGTCCCTTACAAAACTAAGAAACACCACTGGCTCAAGCTCCCCAACTTAATATTTTTGGGATCACCACATATTTTCTCTTGACATCAGTAACCAGTAATATTTCCCAACTTACAATCAGTAAGTCTGTGTATGCTATAAAGAAAATTTTATTAGGAGAAAGGGAGCACAGCATTAACTTTGGAATGCACCATAATATATCTATATGAATGATAAATAAAAATGATAACTTTTGCAGGACTCCATTAAATCAGTTCTCCATTCATTAGTCAAAGCATCCAATAGGCAAATGCACATTCACCATATCACTTCCTCCTTCCCAATCCCCAATACATTAGCTCTCCCTTGTGGTTTGGTGACAGAGGATAGCATAGTACAAGAGCTCTGAGTTGTCCTTGGCAAGCTTGTCGCCAGTCCCTTAGGAAGTGCTGCCTCTTCCTGTGGTGAGGCTCCAGCACCTAAAACAATTGTAGAGATTTCAAGTTTCATGTGGTAGCTGCATAAGAAAGGCTTTATTGGAATTCACTCCTTGTTGCTGCTGTTCTCTGCAATTTCAATAAAAAGCCCTCTCCACAGTGCATCCCATCAAAGAGCCACCTCTGAGTTTTGTCCCATAAAAATTTCTTCACCGGTCCTTCAGACTACATCTACACTGCAGTGCTATTTCGAGATACGTCCAGTATCCCAGAATAGCTATTCTGTGGTTTTTGAGTGCACCCGTTATTTCAAAATATAACAGGCTCACTATTCCAACATCCCTGTAAACCTCATTCCACAAGGATTAAGAAATGTTTCGGAATAGCGATTTGTTTAGAAATAAGTGCTGTGTAGACAGAGCCAAATTTCGAAATAAGCTATTTTGAAATAAGATCAAAATAAGATACACAATTTGCGTAGCTCAAATTATGTATCTTATTTCAACCTACGGTGCAGTGTAGATGCACCCTTAGCGAAGAATAAGTAGAAGCAAATAGGAATCTTAAGCAGAGTTCTTACCACCAGTGAGGCATTCCATGCCACAAGGTAGAAATTTTTTTTCTCTTCATTTCCACTATCTATCCACTGCTGCATTTGCTTACATTTATATTGGATCTGGGGAAAGTCAGGATGGAAAGATAATGCAAATGTAGCTGTCTCTGAAGTCATATTTCCCACTATTTAGCAGTAGATGGGAGCAGAGAGCTCTTGTCTTTCTGCAGCATCTGTCCACCTGGAGTTCTTGGTAAATACCTTATGCAGATGAAACATCTTGGTGGCCAATCCGCCCCCTGTTCACCAATAGATGGCAACCCTCCCTCCTCCCCCAGCTGCTTACCCTCTAGAGATTCAGGCCACATAGTATATAAATGCTGATCTGTAGCCTCAGTCATCTTTTCACGTAGCATGGGAGAGTTAAGGGCCAAATAGTAAAGTGGTTATACGGCAGTACATCAGTTTCCAAAGAAAGAACAGTTGGCTAAGCAAGAAATGATCTGCCTTATCCCCTTCAATTTCAATAGCATATATTAATATTGTATATAATTAACTCACCATTTATGAACAGGTGTGAAACATCTAACAAAACTGATGGCCAGGTGTCTGTTTTTAAATGAGGAAAACATGGAAGAGCTGAAGGCTTCACAAGAACAAACAACAACAACAAAATAGCTGGAAACGTCATGCCATTTAACTTTCGGTATGATTTCCATGGATCTGATATAAAAATTTCTAGATGCACATATTCATAATAGAGCAGCAGATTGAGAAATGCTAGTTTCATGCCATAATAAATAAAACTTGTATCTATACAGAGACAAAAAAAGAGAATGGACTGTGCATGTGAGTGGTTAGCGGAATAGCACTGAGAACAGAAAAAAAGAGGGATGCTAAAAGAATAAAATGTTGAAATTTGGTGTCTGCGTGCGGGGGGGGGGGAAACTAAACAGAGCAGCAACTTGAGAGCAACTATTTTGTTCTCAATAACGAGGGAGGGGAAGATTAATGAGGTAAAGAATGGACAGCACTGGATGACTGAACATTTTTTTACTGCATATATAAAACATAGAAACATTGAAGGCAGGACTGGAGAAGGACACAGGACATTGGACACAGGACAGCACCAAAGAAGGTTGAGTTTTTCAATGCCAACTGTGCTTCAATCTCCACTTAAAAGTGAAGTGACCAGATGCTTGACACAACTAATATTAGCAAGGGAAGGGAAAACACAAGGCAAAATAGGGGATGAACAAGAGAAAGAATATTTAGATAAGTTAGATATATTCAAGTCAGCAGGGGCTGACAAAATTCCTACCTTAGAATACTTAAAAATATAGTTGAAGCTATTGCAGAACTATTAGTGATTGTATTTAAGAAATCAGAGAGAACGGGGGAAGTCCGAAAGCACTGGAGAAAGGCAAACATAGTTCCTAATTTTTTTTTAAAGAGTAATAAATATGACCTGAGACCTTATAGACCGATCATCCTAACTTCAAAACCTGGAAAGATACTGGAATACATTATTAAACAATATATTTATAACCCCATAGACGATAATAGGATGAGTAAGAGCCAAAATGAAGGATAAATTATGCCAAACAAACCTAATTTCCATTGTTTGAGTGGTTACTGACCTAGTAGATAAGAAGAAGTGGTAGATGTGATTTGTCTTGGTTTGAGTAAGGCTTTTGAAACAGGTTCAAATGAAACTCTTATATGCAAACTAATGAAATGTGGTCTAGAAGAAATTATTATAAGGTGAATACCAAACTACTTAAAATATCATCTCACAGAGTAGTTATCAATGGCTCACAGTCAAACTGGGTCCTATAGGGTGAGCTGATGTAGGTCCAGTACAAGTAAATGTTTTCATTTGTGACTTGGATAATGGAATGGAGATTATTGTAATAACATTTGTGGGTGACACGCAGCTAAGAGTATTTGCTAGTACTTCAGAGGGCAGGACTAGAATTCAAAATGTAGAATTGGTCTTAAATCAACAAAATAAAATTCAGTTGAGACAAGTTTAAAGTATTACACTTAGGGTGTGTCTACACTTCAGGGCTTAACTCAAAATAAGCTATGCAAATTGAGCTACATCAATTGTGTATCTTATTTCAAAATAGTTTATTTCAAAATAGGGAGCATCTACACAGCACTTATTTCAAAATAGAGCACTCTTCCTCCAACTTCCCTTATTCCTCATACAATGAGGGTTACAGGACTTGGAGTAAGAAGTCCTCCAGCTTGACAGTATTTTGACACTATTTCGAAATAACTGCCTGCTGTGTAAACACGGACTAAGTTATTTCGGAATAGTGCTAGTTATTTCAAAATAGTGTGCAGCGTAGACATACCCTTAGGAAGGAAAGAATAAAATGCAGAACTACAAAATGGGGAATTGGCTATGGAGTTGAGCAGCTAAAAAGGATAGGGGGGTTACAGTCAATCACAAATTGAGTGTGTCAACAATGTGACAAAGTTGCAAAAAAATAAATTAAAAAAACCTTCTGGGGCCATTAACAGAAATGTTGTATGGAAGATTTAGGAATTAATTGTCCTGCTCTACTAGGCACTAGTGACAACTCAGCTGGAGAACTGTGCCAGTTTTAGATGCCATACTTCAGAAATATGAGGACAAACTGGAGAGAGTTCAGAGTAGGGAAACCAAAATTATAAAAGGTTTAGAGAAACCTCCTGAAAAAGAAAGGTTAAAAAAAAACTTACCGTGTTTAGCTTTAAGACAAGAAGACTGAGGTGGGACCTGCTAATAGTCTTCAAATATGTCAAGGACTGTTACAAAAAGGATAGTGATCAATTGTTCTACTTGTTCACTGAAGGTAGGAAAAGAAGTAATTGGCTTAATCTGTAGCAAGAGAGTTTTATGTTAGATATTAGAAAAATATTTTTAACCATAAAGATATTTAAGTACTGAAATAGGTTACATAGGGAGCATGTGGAATTCCTGCCATTGTAGGTTTTTAAGAACATATTGGGCAAATATCAATAAGGGATGCTCTAGGTATAATTGGCCCTGCCTCAGTGCAGGGCAAAGGGAGTTAGCTAACCTCTTGAGCCCTACATTCCTATGATTCTATAATAAATTCCTTTTGGGTTTTGAAAGGTAGGAGGAAGAAGTTCTGAGGTACAATGGGGAATTCAGACAGGCATTAGCTCTCACAAGGAAATATTGAAATGAAAAGGGTTGCACAGAGCAGTATGTATGAGACTAAAAAAAAACCCAAAACAATCATTGGAAAAAAGTTAACGGATTACAAAATAAATATGCAATCCTCTCTCTCATTTCAAATGGAAAAAAAAAAAATTACAAATTTCACTAACTGTATCTCTTCAGAGAGATCAATACTCAGATGTATGGTTCACCAGAAATCTACACTTAAACTCACATCCAAAAACAAAACACTGTCAGTAGCCAGGATCTCACAGTTACATTAATTTTTATTTGTTAATCAAATTTCTTTCACCATGACAAAGGCTCTAGTCCTTGTTCAGAAACAAAAAAATGAAGGCTGAGATTTAGAAATTCACTTGTGGTTGCTTTATCCAAGCACCAAAATTGGCCTTAGGTTTAACAACATAACTTAACTGTATAACTCAAAGCAGGGGTGCTGGAATAGAAGGGGGCAGGGAAGGACCATGCCCTCACCACTTTTTACTTTTGTCTTAAGGGCAACTGACTGGGGGGCAAGGATGAATATGCGGGGGATGAGATCTTGGGGAGGAGAAGAGGTAGCATGAGAGCACAAGCTCAGTGAGAAGGGATGGCCTGAGGTTGGGGCATTGAGGAGAAGTGGGGACCTGGGGAGTGGGGTCACACTTTGGGCACTGATGCCCTTTATACACTTTTAAGAAGCATCTGCTGTTCCTGACTCAGAGTATCTGCTGCCTTTATTCAAAACAATATTGTATGGGGCTAGGCTATGAGCTCAAGAAATTTGAGCCTAAAAGAAAAATTGCAGAGAACACTATATAGGTGTGAAATAGGGATTTAGAACGGAATGACTCTGCCTACGTGCATTGTCCGGCTACACCAAAAGAAGAACAGGAGATTTTTGATAGGATTTAATCAGGCCACAACTTTATTATTAGATATCTGGGACCACTTGGCAGATAAAAGGAGTTCATCTACAGTAGGAGCTTCCACCATTTTTTTTCCATCCAGTTCTCCCAGCCAATCCATTGCTGGAATCTTACTATCCACCCCCTATTGTGGGAATGTTAGGTGGGACATAAGAAAGTGGCTACAGTACCAATCAGAGAATCCCCTTTTCTCTCCCCCATTCTATTGCTTTAACAAACACCTCCTTTTAAAATCCTTTCCCAGTCCATTTGTCTGGACTCTTTATACCTTCCATTTGGAGTACCTACACTGGACATCTGCCCCACACTTACATAATGAGTTGTGACATACAACCTACTGCCCTTCATGCCATACATGAAGAAAGCCCTCCCTCAACCTACAGGGGGGAAGATGAAATGGGGTCAATCTGGTGTTAAGAGAAAAATTCCCTCTCATGCCCCCTACAAAAGAGGTGGTGAGTGCAGTGCTTACAGCAGATCCTGACCAAACCTGGTATTTTACCGCATGAAGGGTAAGGAGGGTGAGTACTGCCTCTGCTTCCTCTGTGTAAAAGGGGGCCTGTCATACAGGGCTGTCCCTTTTAAGCCCTTTTTCCCATCTAATTACCCAGGGGAGGAGTCAATGTCACCACACTGACCCCTTATCCCATTTTGCAGTAGTTTTCCTCTCCTATCTTCCTCACCCCTCCCTGCCTTAGACACTATTTCCTTCATTCTGCCAGGCAACTAAATTCTGTCCCCCTCCCCACCTTCAAAGGTGAAATGTAGTCATTACATTTACAATGTTTGTAGCATACTGTGACTCAAGTAACTCTGCAGCTTAGCTACTTTAGGAATTGGTGAGAGGCAAGTGAAAAACAACGCCTGTGTCATAGGCTGTTAGGAGGACTCTTTACAGGAGTTTTCTACGCTAAGATAACTGTCCCAAATTGAGTCTTTCATATTGTGCCTTGCACAGTTTGTATCATAAACTCCATCAATGAAACTGTTGTGAGTGCAAGAAATATGTGGCCCATAAACTGGTCACCTTTTTTCAAAGAGATTGAAAACTCCAAACTTCTTCAGGTCTGCCCACACTGGGTTTGGTTTTTCTCCTTGTACAAGAGCAGACTCGTGCCACTTGGTCTCTGAGACATGTTTGCTATCAAAAAACTTTAAAATCAAGTTCTCAGTTCAGAAAACATTCATTTTCAGAAACTTACCTCCTCTTATTTAAGAACATTTTAATCTGTTTTCCCCTATTTATGTCTCTCTTTTACATGATGTCTTGTTCTAAAAGATATGAAGAAGGCCCATTTCATCTATCTGTTTCTGGCATCAAAAAATGATAAAAAGTGGACAGTGTTTCCTGGCCAGTGTAATCATCTTAAGTGTTCTAAAAAACCTCATGTAGAAAGTGTATCAATTATTCCATTTCTTAGAGTTCAAAATGTCCATAACTCTTGCGGTTTTAGATAGCAGAATGTTCTCTGTAAATTACCAGGAAGAGTAAGTTCTGATTTTATTGTCAGACATTTTTGGAGTGATTATTTCCTCACTGGCCCTGAGCAGTAATTTTCTATTGTTTAGTTCTTGAGAAACAGGAGATAATGTGTACAATTATACCAACCGGTATTTAATTGAGCATTTAGGGATATGAACCTTACAACATTGTCAAAATATTTAAAATAAAGTGCAACTGTTTGAATAATGTCCTTGTTCTTTTGGGAGGATTTTCTTTTTTAAGCAGAAAGATCCACCCAATAAACAAACAAAAAAGCAAAACCTCCAAAGAAGGAAACAAACAAACAAAACTAAAAACTCATGTAGGGAATGAACTGTTTTGATCCCAGCATGAACCAGAAGTGCAGAATGGGAATATGTTGAAAGTGAAAAACCACAGCCAGAAGCAGAATTTTTTCTACTGTTTATTAAAAGTCGATCTGGTTTTCATACCATCACATTTTCCTGACAAGAATACATAGACCTAGAAAGAAGAGTCTGTTTTTTTTTAGCTGCTAAATGTTATGTATTGGGTTGTTATAGATATAGATCTTGTTGTTATAGTAACTGAGTTAGGTCATTAGGGGTCAGCCCAGCTGGTTTGGGGTTAGTGAGTTCTGTATTATGGAATAAATGGAAGCTTTGCAACTGCTTCAAGCTCTCTGTGTTTCAAGTGATTTCTTTCTAAACTCGGTAACTCCAAACAATACAAACAAGTGGTGACGAGGATGGCATCCCTGTGCTGCCTTCAGCAACAGAAGAAATAGAAGTCAGTGTATGAAAACAAACCTTTTTGCTATTCTGGAAGGTAGAGGTGAGAACTGACTGTTACAGTGAAAGTGCAAACTGAAACGAAGATCAATGAAGCCCAGAGACTGGGAAGAGAAAGAAAGAAAGAAAGTCCTTCTTTTGAGGAGACTATAGAGCAATGGCATGTATATAGTGAGCATTTTGAGCTTTTTGTTATTGCGAATGACATTAAGGAAGAGAAGAAGGTACCAATATTCTTAGGTTTTGTAGGGGCTAAGCCCTACTCCCTGCTATGCAGTTTGCTGCTACCTGTTAAGCCATAGACCAAATCTTACAGTGACATTGTGGAAGTCTTTGGGTCATATTATGCTCCCAAACCATTGGTAATTACAGAAAGGTATAGATTCCATAACAGAGACCAAAAAGAAAGTGAAACAGTTATACAATTAGTAGAAAATTTAAAAATGCTGGCAGAACACTGTGAATTTAAGGAGATGTTAAATGACGCCATACATGACAGGATAGTGTGAGGCCTGCACAGTGAAGCTATATGGACACGTCTATTAACAGAGGCCCAACTCACCCTACACAAGGCTGTTGATATTGCGGTCTCCATGGAACTGGCCACATGGGAGGTGCAATACCTCAGTGCACATCCTAGGGTTCATTAAGTGTCCCAAGAAACTACCCACAAAGCAGTGAGGAGCCAGGAATATTACTGCTGTGGCAAGCCGGGTCACCATGCATCAGGAGCTAGTGTGTTGACAGTGTGGAAAAAAGGGACATGTTAAGCGTACCTGCAAACAAAAGAAAAAAAGGCCTGTGGTCTGGCACACCAAAAAGGAACATCTGCATACCATCAAGCAGACTCAGTATGATCAAGGTGACACACTGTCCGAAGAAGAAGTGCCAAGCTACATTTTGTCTTTGGCAGCGGTCTCCCATGAATACTGGGTAACCCTATTGTTGGATGGCAAACCTGTATGCATAGAAGTGGATGCTAGTGCAGCAGTTTCATTGGTCTCTGATGCTGTGTATAAGGAAAAGCTAAAGCATCTTCTGCTTAAGGCAACAAAGATTGTTCTGAAGACATATATGGGAGAAGCAGAACCCCTGTTGGGCACTGCTGATGCTAAGGTGGAGCACAGTGGACAGATTGTGGAATTGCCACTGTTTGTGGTGAAAGACCATTACCCAGCTTTAATGGGTAGATCATGGTTTAGGAAGATCCACTGGACAGAAGTGCACCAGATGACTAAAGAAGGAACAGGTCTGACCAATGTATAAAAGAAACATGCTGATGGTTTTGGAGAGTATCTGGGAAGTACGAGGAGAATCATCATGAAACTGAACATTAAACCTGGCAGACAACCAAAATATCTGAAGCCCAGAACTGTGCCATATGCCATCAGGCCAAAAGCTGGAGCACCTAGTAAAAATTGGAGTCCTAATACCAGTTTTCGATAGCCCATGGGTAACTCCAACTGTTCCAATGTTGAAGAAAGACGGTTCCATTTGGATTTGTGTAAATTTTAAGGTTGCTGTTAACCCAGTGTTGTCTGCAGAGCAATAACCTCTTCCCCACATCTTTGACCTCTTTGCGAGCCTGACTGGGGGGCAAAAATTCAGCAAGATTGATTGATCTGAATCAAGCATATTTACAGATACACGTCCATGAGGAGTCCCAAGAGCTGTTGACTATTGTGACGTATAAAGGGCTTTATCATTAAAGTCACTTACCCTTTGGAATAACATCTGCCCCAGCTTTTTTCCAGAGGGCTATGGACCAGATATTTTGTGGCTTGCCATGAGTCTAGTACTATCTTGATGACATTCTGGTCACTGGTAGAAATGAGGAGGATCACCTTTAGAACTTAGAGGCTACCCTACGAAAACTGGAAAAGTATGGCCTACGAGTCCACAAAGAAAAAGTGTGCATTCTTTTAACCCTCTGTTGAATATTTGGGACACATCATTAAGGCTATTGTGGGAGCTCCACCTCCTCAAAATGTGAGTCAACTTTGCTCGTTTCTAGGACTATTGAACTATTGAAGTGCTAAAACCAGTTCATGAACTCCTTGGTCAGAACAAGGCCTGGAAATGGACTGAAGGCTCTGATGTTGCATTTAACAAAGCCAAATGTGCATTGCTAAACTCAGAGGTCCTGATGCATTTTGATCCATCCGTACCTTTACAGTTGGCCTGTGATGCCTCCCCGTATGCAGTGGGAGCAGTCTCGACACACATTATGTATTCGGGAGAAGAGAAACCAATTGCTTTTCCTTCACACACCTTAAGCAAGGCAGAAACTAATTATGTGCAAATAGAGCGTGAAGCATTGGGAATAGTTTTTGGGCTTTGGAAATTTCATCAGTACCTGTTTGGACAGAAGTTTACACTTCTCACTGACCATTGAACTCTGATTGCAATTATTGGTCCACACACAGACATTATACCATTAGCTGCTATATGTATGCAATGATGGACATTTTGGCTTTCTAAACACACATATGACATCAAATATCAGAAATCCATTCTGCATGGTAATGTGGATGGTCTCTCCAGGCTGTCTTTGCCAATCAAACATCAAGATAGTGCCAGAAGGAAATCTTCTACTTTGAACAAGTAGATAACACACCCATCAGTGCTGCACAAGTTAAGAGAACAATTCATGTTAACCCAGTACTGTCCCAAGTTATGGACCTATTGATGGATGGAACATCTCTACAGGGCTCTCAGGTCTCGTTCGACCTACGTGTTCCCTACGGGTATGTCTAGAATACATGCCTCTGGCGACATAGGCATGTAGATTAGGCTACCCGGCATAGGCAAAGAAGCGGGGATTTAAATAATCCCAGCTTCATTAAAATAAACATGGCTGCCACGCTGTGCCGATGATCAGCTGATCCAGCACAGCACGGTAGTCTAGACAGGGATTGGTCGGCTGGGAAGCCTTTGCCGACCGATCCCTTATGCCTCGTGAAACTAGGTTTACAGGATCGGTTGGCAAAGGCTTCCCCAGCAGACTGATCTCTGTCTAGACTACCGTGCTGTGCTGGATCAGCTGATCGTCAGCACAGCACGGCAGCCATGTTTATTTTAATGAAGCGGGGATTATTTAAATCCCCGCTTCTTTGCCTATGCCGGGTAGCCTAATCTACATGCCTCTGTCACCAGAGGCATGAAGTCTAGACATACCCTACATGTCCAGGAAGATGGAGTTATCGATCCATTCTAGGTGCTTGTTGTAGGGAATGTGTGTCATTATTCCAATGCTACTGAGACAACAGATGTTAAAAAAGCCACTTTCGGGTCACTGTGGAATGATGAGCATGAAAGAAATTTTAGTGGCCTGGCTTGGATGGTGACATTGAAGAGATGGAAGAGCTTGTATTTCATACCAGGGTGCAAAGATTGCACCTCAGTTGGCACCTCTACACTCGTGGGACTGGCCTGAAAAACCATGGCAACATATTCCAGTGGATTTTGCTGGCCCATTTGAAGGTAGTATGTTGTTGGGGGTGATAGACGCAGAATTCCATATGACCAGAAGTCTCTATAATGTTGTTCACTATTGCTGAGAATACTATCCAAAAACTACATGGAATCTTTAGTCGTTTTAGTCTTCCAGAACAACTTGTGAGCAACAATGGTCTGCAGATTATCTCTCAGGAGTTTGGAAATTTTATGAAAACAAATGGGATTCATCACATCACTTCAGTACCATATCACCCATCCATTAATGGATTGGCTGAAAGGTTTGTGCAGACAATGAAACAAGCTTTGATATCGACTACAGGACATTCACTCATGCAAAAGCATCGGGACACCTTCTTATTATCCTACAGAAACACACCTCATACTACAACCAAAATGTCTCCAGCTTTTCTAATGACCACTGTTGCACACTTGCTTTGATCTGCTGAAACCTTCTGAACAATGACAAATCATGCAATGTCAATAGCAAGGTCTAGTCATCAAGAGTGCATCCAGAGCAAAAGACCAAACTTTTAGTTCTGGACAGCCAGTTTTGACTCAGAACTATGCTTCTGGAGCTAAATGGCTCCCTGCCACTGTCATTGCTCAGACAGGACCTGTTTCCTGTACTGTCCAGACTGCAGAGGATTTCATCTGGTATCAGCATGTAGATCAGTTGTTGCCAGGTTATGCCTGCCCCCAGGACACATCTCCAGTTGAGTGCCTGACCTGACCACTACTGGTGAGTTACTGCATCAAGAATCATCTGTTCCTGACTCTCCTCCTCCATCACCACCTAAAGTGAACATACATACACACACACACACACACACACCCCGAGCAGGCTGACCTGACAACCTCACCTGTTTGTGCTTCAAATCCTGAGCCCATTGTCAGGCCTACACCCATAACACCTTTGAGTGCAAGAACCAGACATCTACCATAATCCACCTAGAGGAAGAAGGCCTCCTCAATGGCTGCACCTTTAGTTAAGGTTAACCCATGGTTACGAGGCAAAATAATCCCCTGGGTTAGCCAGGAACTGAGGCAGTCTACTCTCATTCCCTAGTTTAGTGTTAGTTTTATTTAAGGGATGTTCTTATTAAGGGAGTGGGGGAGGAATATGTTGTGTATTGGGTTGTTGGAGATATAGATCTTGTTATTATAGTAACTGAGTTAGGTCATTCGGGATCAACCCAGCTGGTTTGGACTAGTTCTAATTAGTTCTGTGTTATGGAATAAATGGAAGCTTTGCAACTGCTTCAAGCTCTCTGTGTTTCAAGCAATTTCTTTCCAAACTCTAACTTGAAACAACATAACACTAAATATGAAACTCCATAGCAATAGTGAAAGTAAGAGGCTGTGTCTACATTGGCACCCTTTTCCGGAAAAGGGATGCTAATGAGACAAGTCGGAATTGCAAATGAAGCGGGGATTTAAATTTTCCCAGCGGCATTTGCATGAACATGGCTGCTGCTTTTTCGGCTCGGGGCTTTGTGGAAAAAGTGCCAGTCTAAACGGCTCTTGCGGAAAATAAAGCCTTTTCCGGAAGATCCCTTATTCCTGATTTTAAGAGGAATAAGGGATCTTCCGGAAAAGGCTTTATTTTCCGCAAGAGCCGCGTCTAGACTGGCGCTTTTTTCCGTCAAAGCCCCGAGCTGGAAAAAAGCGCAGTTATGTTCATGCAAATGCCGCGGGAAAATTTAAATCCCCGCTGCATTTGCAATTCTGACTTGTCTCATTAGCATCCCTTTTCCGGAAAAGGGTGCCAATGTAGACACAGCCAGAGAGTGGGAAGTCACATTCATGGATTCTACTCTCAGGGAAAATACTAACTGGATGGTATCAATCTTTTACTTCTATATCACTCAGTTTACCTGTATATAAAATTGTATTGATTGTTTCTTTCCCAGTACTAGGGATGTTAAGGACTAGTCAACTAGTCAATTCCCCCCCTTGCTGCCTCTATCAGATAAAGGCAACAAAGGGGGGAAGGGGGAGGGAAGAAGGGGTATTTCAAAGCAGCATTGCCTCACAACTGAGCCCAGGATCAGCTGTGCAGTGTTGCTGCCTGTGGAGCCCGGGATCAGCTCGGGACTCCCCAACTGACCCTGGGTTCTGGGGAAATGCTGCACAGAACCTGTGGTCAGCTGCAGAGTCCCCAGCAGATCCTGGGCTCCACGTGCAGCATTTCAGCAGATGTTAAGGACTAGTTGACTATCCGATAAGCAAGTCCCCAGCTGACCCTGGGTTCTGGGGAAATGCCATGTGAAACCCACAGTCAGCGGATGTTAAGTACTAGTTGACTAGTCAATTCCCCCCCTTGCAGCTTCTATCAGATAGAGGCAGCAAAGGGGGGACAAGAAGGGGTACTTCAAAGAGGCAGCACCGCACAACTGAGCCAGGGATCAGCAGTGCGACGCTCCTCCTTTGAATGCTGCCTCAGCATTTCAAATGGGCAGCCACACAGCTGATCCCCAGCTCAGCTCTGTGGTGCGGTCTTTTCAAACACTGAGGCAGCATTTCAAAGGGGCAGTACTGCACAGGTGAGCTGGGGATCAGCTGTGTGGGGCTGCCCCTTTGAACGCCGCCTCGGCTGGGACTCCCCAGCTGATCCTAGGCTCCAGAGCAGCATTTTTGCAGAACCCGGGATCAGCTGAGGAGTCCCCAGCTGACCCTGGAATGCTGGGCAGAACCCACGGTCAGCTGGGGAGTCCCCACCTGACCTTGGCTCTGCGTGATATTTCAAATTGGCAGTGCAGCATGGAGCCCGGGGTCCATACTACACTGTCGCTTTGAAATGTACAGGAGTACCCACTGGAGAAATGCGGAACCCTTCTTTGAAATGTACAAGAGCCCCAGAGGGATGCAGAAGTGCCTATCAACTAGTCAATTGGTCAATGGAAATTCCATCGACTACTTGACTAGCCAATTAACCATTATTTAACATCCTTGGCCAGTACCTCACAAGAGTGCTATAATGCTTAATTTGCTTATATTTTCAAAATTCTATGAGATAATTACATATGAAATAGTTAAGATTTAAGTGTTATTACTAGTTTGTTCAACTATCCTAGATGCCAATGATGCTTTAACTTGACTTCCAGCTAGAAGTAATGGGAAAATTTATATTGAAATACTTTTTGTTAGAATTTTTTGTTGGAATTTGCTAATTTGTCATAATACATTTTTTCTGCAGAAACTGGTCAGGTTTGTGAACTTCTGACAGACCACGAACAGATCTCCAATAGAAACCTGCCTTCCAGATTGGGCTCCACATGAAATCTGCTGGGTATC
Source organism: Rafetus swinhoei (assembly GCA_019425775.1). NCBI lineage: Eukaryota > Metazoa > Chordata > Testudines > Trionychidae > Rafetus > Rafetus swinhoei. Next base: position 28,926,309 of record CM033424.1, on the reverse strand, counting down.
TTGCCAGTTCACCAGTTAATCTCCTTGAAAGCTCTCTGAGCTGGGAGCTTAAAGCTTGAGAGCCTGTGCTCCTAGGGCCTTTAGGCTCCTGGCTCCTTGTCAGCCTATCGGGAGTCTATCATGGACTTCCAGGATCCTCAGCAGCAGGATAGGGAGGCTGGCATCATAGTAATAATATAAATTAGTGGTTAGAATATGTAGAAAATGGGTAAGGGAAGCCAAGGTTTCCTAGGCAAAATCCTTGGCTAGCTGATTTAATAAGAATAAGAAATTTAAAAAAATATATTGGGAACAATTAATCTACAATTATATGTGAATGGTAAAATTATCAATAATAATGCAGAAAAGGAATAAATGTTGAATAACTATGTTTTACGTGGGGGACAGAGATTATATTATCTCATCATATGGTGATAATAATATCCTTTCCATTTCATTAGTATTTCTGGAGGATGTTAACATTTTTAAAGAGATGTTACTAATATTAGACATTTTAAAATCTTGACTACAAGAGTTTTAAAAGAGATGACCAAGGAACTTGCTGTATTGTTCACATTAATTTTCAATAGGTTTTGTAGCATTGGGGTAGAAGAAATCTAATATTGAGGCAATTTTTTAAAAGGGTAAATGGGATGACATGGGAAATTATAGGCCTAACATCGATCCCAGGCAAGATGTTAGAAAGGTTTTTATGGGACTCAGGCTAAAGTGTGATTAATTATAGTTATCAATCATTTCTTGAAGAGAAACTTTTGTGTATGTGAAACCCAGGTGTCCATGTATTGTTCAAGAAAAAATAAAATGATACTGTATTACCTTGGAGAAAATTAGAAAGAACCTGGAACTGTGCTGCGAAATAACTACCAAAACAATTTGTTGAAAATATTTTCATTAATTGATAATTAAGAAATGAACTCACTAAATTCACCTTATACTTCTGCAATGTTTATTCCTTTTTCTTTACCAAACTTCACAATGTCTGTCACGACTGTATTTTTTTCAGTGCACTTCCTTAGAAATAAGTTACCTTGCTTTTTCCATACACAAACACCACCCCTCCACACACACTATTCAACTGGGCCTGGAAATGGTCAGACAATATTTGTTGACTAAGCTATTTGCATTTCTACTATTCTAGCTGGTCAGTCTACAATACCATGTCTTATTCCCCAAATTTTAGGGAAAGGATATTAGAAAGAAATGTCTCCTCTTATGCCTGACCATTTTTCTTCTTCAAACTAGGAAACTGTCTTTTTAAATGCACTTTTCTTATGCATGTGAAATACATTGTTAGGGCCCTACCAAATTCATGATCCCTTTTGGTTAATTTCCCAGTCACAGATTTCACATGAAATCTCATGATTTCAGATATTTAAATCTGAAATTTCATGGTGTTGCAATTGTAGGGATCCTGAGCCAAAAGGGAGTTGTGGAGGGTTGCCTGGCTATTGTATGAGGATCACAATATTGCCTCCCTTATTTCTACACTGCTGCTGGCAGCAGTGCTGCCTTCAGAGCTAGGTGGCCAGAGAGACGTGGCAACTCAGTAGGAGCCCAGCTCTAAAGACAGCTCGGCCAACAGCAGCTGCACAGAAAAACAGATAGCATGGTATAACATTGCCATCCTTACTGCTGCACTGCTGCCTTTGTAGCTGGGCTTTCAGCAGCAGCTGCCAGTATCCCATCATCCAGCTCTGAATGTAGCAGTGCAGAAGTAAGGGTGTCATGCTATGATATTGGCATCCTTCCGTCTGCATTGCTGCTGGCTGGGCACTGCCTTCAGACCTTGGTGTCTGGCCAGGAACTGCCACTTCAGCCACCCAATGCAGAAAGGTGGCAACACAGCAACCCACCCACATACATCCCACAATAACCTCACAGCCCCCCCTTTTGGGTTAGGACCCCCAATTAGAAAAAATTCTAGTGAAATCTGTATAGTATAGGGTAAAAGAACCTACATTTCATAAGGGGAAAGAGATTTCATGGTCAGTGATGCAATTTTCATGGCCATGAATTTGGTAGGGTCCTCTATATGATGGAGTCAATGAGAGACACATACATGCATGTGAAAGCAGATCTGGTTTTATATTTGTTTCTGACCCCTAGCTGTCAGGAGAGAATAACCCAATAATTACAGATTAGTACAGAGGAAATTATGGATAGTTAATATGGAAATAGTTCTCTCTATGACTCAGCCTAATTAAAATATCAAGCAGCAACTGTACTTGAAGCCTCTGGTTTTCCGGTCCAGTGTCTTATCCAGATGACTGCACAGTCTCTCTAAAGAACAAATTTACAATTATTGATTAAGATTAATTGATGAGTTACTGTAATCTGACCAGTTTACTCCAGATTTACACCGGTGACAGTGAAAGCAGAATTTGGAGCTAAAGATTGCATACAGATTTCCTACTGAATTTTGAATCAGGGAACATATGTGGGTCATTTAATTTCTGAAACAAGACACAAACACATCTGTTGTTCTGGTATGGAAATTACATTATGTCAGGGGAGTGTTGATCTGTTTGTACTGCCAATTCATTCACTTTAATACGTCTGTCTTGGTACTAGAGCATTTTATTAGTGAGAGAGCATGTTAGCACTAGATAGTATTTTACATTTGCTATCTTCTTGGGTAAAAGAACTAGTGAAATTGGAATGAGTATTTCTGTTTGAAAGGAGGAGCTTTAGGTGCTGAAACTGACATTATATCACTATGACATTACAGTAAAACTAAGAAAGTCGTAAGAGACATATGAAACCTTTGACTGATCAGAGGAACCAATCTGCTCCCTCACTCTTGTGCAAACTTGCTCTTTTCTGCAGATAAATTCACTTGTGCAACACTCTTCTCTTCAAATCTCAGCGAACACTGCACTAAACCCTAGGGCCATGTCTACATTAGGAAAGTATTTCAAAATTACTATTCAACTTAATAACTCCCGATTTAACAAATTTGAACTAGCGTGTCCACACTACAGGGAAGCCTTGAAGTTGATCCAAGGCAAGCTCCGTTAATGTTGATGCGCTACCTTGAGCTCCCGGAAGTACTGTAATTAGTTCTAATTACTCTGGGGAGTAGTTATTTTGAAATAGTGGCACTGGAGTGCCAAACTACCATTATTTCAAAATAACTGTTTTGGAATTAGCATTAATCCAGATGAAAATCAGATTTCAAATTCCACGGACTGTTATCATATATATAGTAGCCCAGTGTCTGTGAGTCTGTAACGCCGAAATGCTGGCTGTTCCCTCTGGGGGGCGCTGTTGCCTGAAATGCTGGCTGTTCCCTCTGGGCGGCCCGTGCTGCATGGGGAGTGCGGGGCCCAAACAGCTGCTTGCGCCGGCTGAGCGGTGCAAGCTGAGCAGCGCAGAAGTCAGCTGAGTGCCATGGTGGGAGGCTAAAGGGGGCGTGGTGGTGACATGTGGCATGACAGCGGCTCCAGGCCCTGCCCCCTGGCCATGAACATCACCACCCCGCCCCCCTTCGCCTCCTGCCGTGGTGCTCGGCTGACTTCTGCACTGCTCAGCCAGGCCGCCATGTGGGAGCAAGCGGTGCAAGTGACCGTTTGGGCTCCGCACCCCCCAAGCAGCACGGGGAGTGCATAGCCCAAACAGCCATTTGGGCTCTGTGCTCCCCTGAGTGAGAGGCAGGAGGGGGAGGAGAAGTGAAAGAGAGAGACAGAGAGAGAGGCAGGAGGCAGAGGAGAGCTGAGAGAGAGAGAGGGGGAGGCAGTTGGAGGAGGAGAGAGAAAGAGACGGAGCGAGAGACCGGAGGCTCAGGAGAGAAGACCGACATGGAGGAGACACCTGAAAATCCTGTCTTATGACGGGCTAATTGGCTAGTTTCAAAATAATGGGCTTGGTAGTGTGGATGCTCTGCTTATAAATTCTACTTGGGGGGTTATTGCGAAATAAAGTCCTAGTGTAGACCAGGGCTAGGAGTCATAGCTGACCTTTGAATAGCAGAAAGTTATACTTAACTGATGTTTTTAGAATGTCTATTTGTTTTTAGAGCAAATAGAATGTTAGGAATCATTAAAAAAGGGATAGAGAATAAGACAGAAAATATCTTATTGCCTCTATATAAAACCATGGTATGCCCACATCTTGAATACTGCGTACATATGTGGTCGCCTCATCTCAAAAAATATATATTGTCATTGGAAAAGGTTCAGAAAAGGGCAATCAAAAATGATTAGAAGTTTGGAATGGATCCCATATAAAGAGAGGTTAAAAAGACTTGGACTTTTCACCTTAGAAAAGAGAAGACTAAAAGGGGATATGATAGAGGTCTATAAAATCATAACTGGTATGGAAAAAGCAAATAAGGAAAAGTTATTTACTTATTCCCACAATATAAGAACTTGAGGTCACCAAATTAAATTAATAGGCCGCAGATTTAAAATAAACAAAAGGTGTTTTTCTTCACTCAGTGCAAAGTCAACCTGTGGAACTCCTTGCCAGAGGATGTTGTCAAAACTAGGACTTTAACAGGGTTCAAAAAAGATCTAGATAGATTCATGAAGGTTAGGTCCATCAATGGCTAGTAGCCAGGATAGGTAGGAATGGTGTCCCTAGCCGCTGTCTGGAAATGGATGACAGGAGAGGGATCATGTGATGATTACCAGTTGTGTTCCCTCCCTCTGGGGCATCTGTATTGGCTAGTATCGGAAGACAGGATACTGGGCTAAATGGACCTTTGATCTGACCCAGAATGGCTGTTCGTATGTTCTTATGTTTTGCTGTGTTTACAGTATAAGTACATGCTGTGATGTCTAATAATCTAAAATACCTACATAATATGAAAATATCTCCTGACCCAGTCCTACAATATGTATAGCACAGACAACTAAGGGTAACATTATTGTACAAGTCCTATGAAATTATTAAATAAATAAATAAAATTGAAACTAGAAAGTTAATTTCCTTGCCTCAGCTACATAAAATGCATTCCACAACTGATATTCAGCACTAGTGAGGCCACATCTAGAATATTACATCCAATTCTGGGGCCCCCACCACAGAAAGGATGTGGACGCATTGGAAAGGGTCCAGCGGAGGGCAAACAAAATGACTAGGGAGCTGTAGCACTTGACCTATGAGGAGAGGCTGAGGGATTTGGGCTTATTTAGTCTGCAGAAGAGAAGAGTGAGGGGGATTTGATAGCAGCCTTCAACTTCCCGAAGAAAGATTCCAAAGAGGATGGAGAGAGGCTGTTCTCAGTAGTGACGGATGGCAGAACAAGGAGCAATGGTCTCAGGTTGCAGTGGGGGAGGTCTAGGTTGGATATTAGGAAAAACTATTTCCCTAGGTGAGTGGTGAAGTACTGAAATGGGTTTCCTAGAGAGGTGGTGGAATCTCCATTCCTAGAGGTTTTTAAGTCTCTGCTTGACAAAGCCATGGCTGGTATGATTTAGTTGTGGTCGGTCCTACTTTACGCAGGGGGGGAGACATGATGATCCCCTGAAATCTCTTCCAGCCATACAATTCTATGATAGCTCAGCCAGATACTAGGCATACTTTTCTATAATACAGACTATTGAAATAGTTATTACATCCTTGACTGTTTTGTTTTGCCTGGAGCTGAATGTTTTATAGTTTTGCAAGGATAGCACATCATATTAATTCATTTCTTCTCATTCCCTCACAGGTAGAAACAAATATCCTCTCATTTCTTGACTCATTATCCTCTTCTTGACTTCATACAGGCATGTCATAACACAACACTCCACACCATGAGAATTATCTTTAAATATCTTGCATTTTAAAGACATATTTCTGAACCTTTGACAGATCTTCTGGTGCCCTTTAGCTACCCTCTGGAATTGTGCATAATTCAAATATTGTTCTCCAGGGTACAGAGTATGTCAGATAAAATAATGCCCTTTGAAAATATGAGCGGTGAGATGCAGAAAGGCAAAGATGCAGACAAGCTGAAGCTACACCAGCATATTAATGTTAAATGTAATCAAAGGGAAGATGGCTTGATCAAGGAAGAATGTCATAGTATTTTTTACATATTGTTTATTCCTTTCCCTTCAGATGATACCAACCAAGTGGACCCAAGTTTCACACCCAAAATAGGTCCATTGGAGTTCTCCTCACTAATATTTTTTTTCCCCTCGGTGCTCATTTTGACTGACTACACAAAGGAGTTCACCATTACCACTTTCCCTCATTTGCAGACAGCAAAGTTTCACCTTCTGTTGTTTCTGCTCACCTTGTATATATTGTGTAGTGGAACAGCCTGTGGTTGTGGACTTCTTCATGTCCAAATGGGATATCTTGTCTAGTAACTTTTCTGGTGAAGGATGAGCTTTGGAAAGCTCAGGCCTATAAGACTATGGTATCTCCAGTTGACCACGTATCTTTTTGGACACCCTGCTGTACCAGCAGCTGCAACATGATTGTTTGTGGATATTCTTGCCATATAGGAAGCCACCAACATATCACAGCCCACCATTTTGCTTCTTTTGCATGAGTGTGCCTCCATATACTATCACCTGTTGAGTATCACTTCCAGGTGTATAGAGTATTTTGATCAGTCTCTCCTGATGAGCCTGCCCCAGCAACTTGAAGCACTTTCTGGGATTGTCCAACATTCTCACTCGCCTGAAAGGAGTGGAAGTTCTAGGATGAGGGATAAGCTAACTGAAGAATGTTTGGCCAGGCAGGATACTCATTTGAAGGAGACACCTTTCCACATAAAATAAATGTTGAGTTCTGCCCAAGAGGAAGGGGAGCCACATACTACAATGATGAAGGCCATTTAGCCAACAAATTCCATCTTTAGCTATGTGCCCACCAGTTTCCACATCCTGCATGAGAATAAGAAGAAGCTGAAATGATTAGGCGAGATCCCTAAACGAGACTGTCCAGTGCTCCAAATCTGCACTTGTTCAAGGAAAAATAACCTCAAGGGACAGAATATTGAAATTAGGGGTGCAGAAATGCTCCTGAGGGCAAATAAGGGGAAAGTCATCAACTCCCTGAGGCTTCTTGTCATAAAGTTGGAATGTTTGGCTGTAAACCACCTGCCTGGTAATTGGGATCCTATTTTTGGACTTTCAAATTGATTAGAGTCTGCTCCTTTCCAAACTGTAAGTAACTGTCTGTCCTCATGACACACACTATTATCCCCAGCACCCAAGCAGACTGTGCTGAGGCTGGCAGTGTTACCGGAAGATTTGAAATCAATTATATTAAGCCACTGAATTTGCCTAAAAATACTATTTTAAATTTTAAAAGTGCATGGAGCAATGAGGCTGAGGTAGCAAAGCAGCTGGTGCTGCCTTGCTCCACTTCTCCCACCACTGCTGGTGAGTGCAGAAGTGGAGGGGGGACTCCTTCTGATAATGACAGTCTCACTAGTCCTCGAGGCTATCTTGCTTGTGGAAAGAGGCAGGGTAGGGGTGGAGGAACGGCAGGGAAGAAGCAGGATGGAGCAGAGCAAGGGCATGGGAAGGGGTGAAGCCTGGGATTGAGTGTGGTTGTCCTGGTTCTTCCCCAGGTTGGAGGTCATGTAGCTGGTGGCTCCCTGATTCTCCCTGACCAGTTGCCTCTGCAGGAAATGATGCAACACTGATCTTTGGTTACATCACCCCTGTTCATTCCTGTGGAATTCAGTGTATTCCTGTGGGGTTTTCCTTGGATGAAACCCAACTATTTCCTGTGTAGAAATCCTATTGATTTCTATCAGCTACAATATAGTCCTATGGGGTTTTGATGAGTCACTCTCAATAGTGAGTGATGCAATCCCTATTCATTTCTATGAGCACCCATGCATTCCTATGGGATTTTCCACTATATTACATATCCTTGTAGATGTCATTTGAGGCCTAATCAGTGTGGAGCAGAGCAAAAGTATTCCTTCTTGTGTCTTGAGTACAAGACTCTTGCCAATGGATCCCAGAATCATGTTTGCTTTTTTTTTTTCAACACTGTTACACTGTTGACTCATATGTAGCTTGTGGTCCACTATGACCCCTAGGTCCTTTTCTGTGGTACTCATTCCTAAGCAGTAATTTCCCATTTTGTATGTGGGTAATGGATTTTTTCTTCCTACGTGGAATACTTTGCATTAATCCGTATTGAATTTCATCCAATTTACCTCAGACCATTTTTCCCATTTGTTCAGATCATTTTGATTTAAAATTCTATCCTCCAAAGCACTTGCAACCCCTTCCAGTTTTGTTTCATCCACAAACTTTATATGTGTACTCATCATCTAAATCACAGATGAAGTTTTTGTACAGAACCAGTCCCAGAACTGACTCCTGTGGAACCCGAATTGTTATGTCCTTCCAGCATGACTGCAAACCATTAACTACTCTATGGGAATAGTTATCCAACCAGTTATGTACCCACCTAATAGTAGGTCCATCTAGGTTGCATTTCCTTAGTTTGTTAATGAAACGGTCATGAAAGACTGTATCAAATGCCTTACTAAAGTCACGACATACCACATCTACCCTATCCATAAGTCCTATCAAAGAAAGCTCTCAGGTTGGTTTGACATGATTTGTTCTTGACAAATCCGTGGTGACTGTTACTTATCAGATTATTCGCAAGTTGATTTTGGAAGATAATAAAGTGATAAGTAACAGTCAGCATGGATTTGCCAAAAAGATGATCAGGCTGCAAGCAATTTTAGGCCCATGAAATTATCAGCCACTATGTATACTAATATGGATGTTGAGGGGGCAATAGCTTGTGCAGCAATTAGTAGCTGAGATGGCATTGCTGACATCCTCTCTTCAGCTCAGAGAAAACGTTACAGATGTGGACAATTATAACTAGGCAGCTACATGACTCAGACTCTACAATGTATGAATTTCCATGTGAGAAATATAGCGTGATAAGAATAAATGATTGACTTTTGTGCATAGGGTGCAGTACCCTCTCCTGTCTACACAGAATATTTGGAGAACTGTTCAACACCAGATACTTTATTTACATTGGTTGTCCCACCACCTTATTAAGTCATTCCCCCGCATCCATTTACAGCATCAGTTTCTTCTCCTCTGGGGGGAGGGAAGAGATCTCTCTACCTAGAAGTCATTCTTGGTTCCAGCTCAACTATCCTGTTTCTCTCCCTTTCCTATGCCACCGTCTATCCTCTAGGTTAATGAGCTGATTAGTGCTTTAGTCCTCCCCAGCATATTCTAATCTGCTAATTAGGCACAGTCAAGACCACCCCAGGGGTGATCAGTGATCAGAGCTCTGGCCCAGCTGTTGATTCCCAACACACTTGAATTTTAAGAACATTATTATTATTATTTGTTATAACATAGATGCTCCTAGGTTCCTTTGTGTTTTTAATCTTCTCCACATAGAGTTGTGTTTAAGGATTAAAACATCAAACATGTCCAGTAAAGAAGAAACAGTCAGCTCAGATAAGTGAGGCAGATTCTTGACAGAATAAATGCCTGATCTGTATTCTAGTTTGAGAAAATTAAGTAGACAGCTGAATCTGCTTTTGCGTATAAAACTCCCTCACCTCACTAATACAGAACACACACACCAGGAGTAAAACATTCTGAAAAAATGAGAGCATACAGGTACTTTAGCAGTTCAAAGGAAGGCTTCACTGATAAACCTAAAAGACAAAAATAGAGAAAATAAAATTTGTCAGATAGCCAAATCAAAAGAAATAGAATAGTAACCTAAGGCTGCCTGAATCTGTGTGATAGCTGCCTTGGAAATATGACAGATAAACAGGCAAACAGACAAATAGAAAAACTTATTGATTAATAAATACTAAAAACCTTATGCAGCCTAAAATTTGTTTACTTCTATTTTTAACCCTGTATAAATCAGTTAATTGCAACTTTTAACTGAAACAATAATAATTAATAATATAAGTTCCTAAGTCTACTATAGACTGTATGGGTACGTCCACACAGCAACATTATTATGAAATAACTAGTGTTATTTTGAAATAATTTAGGGCACGTCTACACTGCACAGCTATTTTGGGATAGTGGAGGTATCACAAAATAGCTACCCCGCATCTACCGAACTCTACACAAATATTTTTCAAAATAACGGGCGCACTATTTCGCCATCCCAGTAAACCTTGTTCCACAAGCGATAAGGGATGGCTCGAAATAGTGCGTTATTTCAAAATTTGGTACTGTGTAGATGCACCAAATATCAAAATAAGCTATTTTGAAATAGATTTGAAATAAGATATGCAATTTGCATAGAGGAGTAAGGGAAGTCGAGGAAGAGTGCTCTATTTTTAAATAAGTGCTGTGTAGACACTCCCAATTTTGAAATAGCTATTTTGAAATAAGCTACGCAATTGACATAGCTCAATTTGCATAGCTTATTTTGAGTTAAGCCCTGCTGTGTAGACGCACCCTAAGAGAATAACTATAATTCTAATTCATACATGTATTTCTGAAAAAGAATAAGATTCCAGTATTGTTACAAGTGAAGATGCCGACCTTCTGCCTTTGGTCACATGAGTATTACAGCCATCTGTACCTCAGACTTTACTCCCAAATCATAAATGGGTTTATTATATCCCATGCAAATTAGACAGAATATTTAGCATGATATCAAGCCTATGATGGAGACGTCATTTAACTGGATTTTTTTTCATACCCAAATTATTCTTAAAAATAGAGAGGTGTTATGTATAAGATACCATCAGAAAATAGGCATTGCTCCAAGATAGAGGAGTAGCAGTTAGCCCTATCATTTATGTATATTTTAATAAGGCTGGATTAAAAAATAAGAAGCTTAAAAGTCATTTCTGTCTGCTTAGTTGTTCACTGCAGTAGAATGATATAGGGGAGAGCTTCTTTCCTTGAAAAAATGGAATAATAAAATCTGTGCTATTCAAGCCAGGGAAAAACTGACAGATGCTAAGACTTGCATACCAATTACTGAGCCAAATGGCTACATTTCACTGAATATTCAGATGCTGGTCCTGAACTAAAAACCCAAATAAATTGACCAGTGTTCCACCATATTACTTCTGAGATTGTGAAGTATATAACTACAGAACTGTGATGTCTTTAATTTATGTATTCTGAACCTTTGAATCCTGTAAATGCTGGTTGTTTGCATAGACCAGCCATTTTCTTTTCAGAATTTCTGCAGCTAGTCTATAGAGAAGACGCATATATCATGCTGTCTCACAGAGGCTTTTATTGTTAGAACATTTCTCCCCTTAATGTAAGATAAATCTTCATACTGAAAGTATATGTTCTTGGCTTTGTGTATAAGAAAAGTATTAATGGATATAAGACATTTGTATATATTAATTTGCTATAATATTTAGTATCTCATTGTATCAATTGTTCTTCTTTTCTTTTGTATATTTCCTTGTCTCTGTTGGAAGATTAGTATGAAATTGCCTATTGCTTTTTCCTTTCCCTGAAAGTCCATTTTTTATCTCTGTCTAGCCACAAATCAAGAACTCCTTGGAATGATGATAGTCCAATCTTGACTGTCTCAAAAAGCAGCTAATACACATAACTATAAATACATACTTAATAATATTTATCACTATGTTTTTACTGATGTACATTGGGACACACAGCAAAATTATTCACTAAAAACAACCAAAGCTCAGACAAATATTGTTTTAATTAATTTAAATTTGGGTGAAACTTTATAGCTCTTCAGATTTGTTCGCTGATTTTTGTGACTGATGCTGCAGTAGCTGCCAGGAGAAGCTCTTCTATCCGTAGGAGAAGAAAGAAGAGGAGATCTTAAATTTCATGTTTACACTACAAGAGAGTTAAGCAGATAAGATGGTAGATAGGCTCCTGGGAGGGCAGGCAGTTTAAAATGTTCACTTTTTCTTACTTTCCAATAACTTTCCTTTACCCACAGGTTACCTGATCACAATGTTATGAAATCCATTAGTTAAGTGAGTCTTGCAATATTTGATGTGGTTCTAAAATCCCTGGTTCCTATGGGAGTCTGATTGCAGGAGAATCTTACTTGCATTTTTAAATACATTTCTAGACCTTGTGGTTGCAGAGGAAAGTCTGAAACCATGAACCAAATATAACCTAAAGACATAAAACCAGAAAACAAATAAAAAAATATCCTCCATTTATTATTTTAAAAAACCTTACTATTTTTAAGCCAGTTATGATTTTTGGTGCCTGATCTTGGCAACATTGGGAGACAAATAGTTGCCATGCAAATAAAGGGAACAGAAAAATAAGTGAGGACTGATAGCAATGGAAATTAAAAACAAATGTAGGAATACCAGATCTGCAGCTGCATAGCAGCACACACAGTAAAAGACTAGGGGGAGCATGAGGAAACAGGAGAGAGGATACAAATGATAATGCTTTTTCCTTTAGTGTCACATGCCTCAGTTTTTCATTCCAAAAGGAGGAGAAAGTAAGGCTGACTGGAGAAGGTGGGTGTCATGCTGTCTGGAGTGGCTCATGACTGCAAGTGCATAGGGCAGTGATGGGCAACCTACACTAGTGAGTGAGCCTCATGAGTGGTCTTCCTTCATCTCATTTGGATGAAAGACTGTCATAACCAAGATGGTATCCCAGGTTAGTGTAGTTTTTCAAACTGTGCGTGCATACCTAGAATTTGCGCTTTGATTGGGTGCAGATTGAGTGCATGGCTTTTACAATCAACATGTGCTATCAGCATGCACCTCACTTCACGTGCCCTTGTTTATATGCACATCACTTTAGTAACTGGCACCTACAAAAAATGACTTGATTGGAAACCCGTGGAATCTGGCAACCCTGTGCATGAGCAACAGTAAACAAAAATGTCTTGGGGGCTGCATATAGTATCTTGACAGGCCACATCTGGACCTCGGGCCACTGATTGCCCGCCATTGGTAAGGCTCAGATCAGACTGTCAGAAAGCAGGGCAGACAACAAAAAACAGTGGTTTGTTCTATAATTAGATTTCACCAAGCAAGAAGTAAATATGAATTCCTGGGTCACTATCCCAGTCTTACCAGGGAGTGATACACAGTTCCCTTAGGGTGCATCTACACTTGCTCCCTAGTTCGAACTAGGGATGCAAACGTAGCCAACCGAAATTGCTAATGAAGTGGGGATTTAAATATCTTGTGCTTCATTAGCATAATCTCGCCCGCGCGCTATTCCGCTCTCCAGCTGATTCGAACCTGGAAGTGCGCTCCAGGACGCATTAGTTCAAATCCAACCCCTTGGTTTGAACTAACGTTACTCCTCATTTTTTTATTTGATTCAAACTAACGCGTCCCGGAGTGCACTTCCTGGTTCGAATCAGCTGGTGAGCAGAATAGCACATGAGTGAGATTATGCTAATGAAGCACGGGATAGTTTAATCCCCATTTCATTAGCAATTTCGGTTGGCTACGTTTGCATCCCTAGTTCAAACTAGGGAGCAAGTGTAGATGTACCCTTAGATTCTTCCATCTATTTTACTACCCTGACTGGACTTTGTGATAAAAGGTCATTTACACGAAAAAACACATTACATTCAGGTTTCTTTCAGTCCCAAGAGTCTAGTCACTTACTCCAGATCAATTTGTACCCTAGGTCTTACATCAAGGACTATACTGGCAGACAATTCTATTGTAAACTAAAAGTTTGTTAGTTAAGAAAAGGAAATGAGCATTATTAAGAGCTTAAAGCAGCTAAAGTATATGTACAGATGAGTAACAGTCTATAATTCTAAATGGTGGCAGAGATGTAGTAACGTATCATTTTCCCCAAGTCTCTGGGGGTCCCCAGAAAATTCTGGGGATCTCTGTTGTCTCATTCAGTTATTCCATCCTGTTAGAATGCAAATAGACAACAGTTGAAAGAGCTTTCCTTGAATACATTCTCATAGCTTCTCCTTACAGAAAACACAATGCCAGGGTCACTATTCATGTGAGCTTTTCCTTTGATGACAGAGAATATGGAATGCATTTAGAATCTTTTGACCTCTAAATCATCACACACAATGTCCACTTGGTTTGAAATTAGTACTTTTCTGTTAAAGATTAATTCAATTTGTTTTCATGAAATTTAAACACCAGATGCACTCATACATTTAATAATCACTTTGATGTATACTATTAAACAAGTGATTGGCCTGGGGCATTGGCACGAGCTGGCACCCGGTCTGCCAGCATCACAGTGGGTGCTACATAAACCTCCTTAAATCTGCTCAGCAAGATTTTCCCACTCACTCCTGGACCACATCCCAAGATCAATGCCATTAGGCTTGTTCTTGCACTTAGAAAATCTGCTGCCCCTTCAGAATGCCAGTGCATGAGCCAAAACAAACAAACAAACAAACATAAAAAACCCCCTAAACTATTTTTTGCATTGTGTGTGTGTGTGTGTGTGTGTGTGTGTGTGTGTGTGTGTGTGCGCGCGCGCGCGCGTATAGCACACCACTCTATAGGCATAAGAAGAGTTAAAACAGCCCTGGGAGAAGGCTGTAGCTAGGATGCCAATCAAAGCCCAGGAGGGCTGTATAAAAGAGATAACTGGCCAGGCTGAGCACACTCTCATTCCAGGCCTAGCTGCTCACTAGCCAGGGGACCAGGGACAGAGCAGTGCTGGGGAAAGGCAGGGTGATCCAGGGGACCTCCAGCCTGAGTAGTCCCAGGCTGAGGTCCAGCAACAGAGGTCTGAGGGGCTCTAGAGCTGCTGGAAGTCAGCCAGGGCAAGTGGAAGGCAGCAAGTCTACATTAGGGATGTTAAATATCGGTTAATTGAATAGTCAATTAACCTCATGAATTCATATCATTTACTCAACTATTCTATAGTCCCCGGGGGGTGGGACTGGTAGCCAATGTGTTCTAGCCTCACTCCCAAGGAGTCCCCTGCCACTCTGCACTGCTGCCTCTGTATCAGGTCTGCAAGGGGAGCCAATTTAAAAAACAGCTCCCCTTGTGGACTGGCTGCCTGTCATCTTGTCTGTCCAGGGTGGATCTGAGCTCCCAGACCCAGCACGAGCCGTAACTGAGAAAGGGATGCCTGCCTGCCCAGCTCCTAATATGCTTTAAATGCAGAGCCACAGCAGGGGGCAGGTCCCAGACCCAGCGTGAGCCAGGACTGAGCTGGGCTGCTGGTCAACCTGCTAAAAAAATTTACTGGCCGGGCAGTGGGGGAGAAGTGGAGGGCAGGGGGAGGAAATACGTGTAGTCTATAGCATTAACCTATAAGCTTTTGCTTATCATTTAATTGACTATACTATTACATCCCTAGTCCACACTCCTTGCCTATGATGAATTGGCATGTCAGACTGCAATTTGCCCTGAAGTAAGGAGCTGGATAACGACTGGCAGTGGGTCACTGAGGCAAGGTGGGTGTAGGCAAATTGGTGGGTTCCCTGAGGCAGAGGACCCCAGAGTATGGGTGCACTGTAGCAGGACAGTACCCAGAAGGGAGGACACCATGGTCTGTGAGGGACATGAGTCCTAACACAAAGTGGGGTGGAGAATAACAGGTAACAGTAGGCGTGGCATTAGCCAGAAGGCACACCAGGACTGAAGAGCTGATTCCTCAAGTAACCAGTAGGAGGCACCACGGTGGTGAGTCACACCCTGTTACAATGCCAAAAATTAAAAGTTCATAATACAGTCATCTTATATGACGAGGCCTATGTCACAAAAACAGATAATGATGCATTTATTAGTTCATTGTTACTGTGAAATTCTGACACTTTATATGTCCTCAGCTCATATGTCCTCATTTCACAAGGCATCAGAGAAAGAAAGAAATCCACTGATATTAGTCTATTGACATAATTAGCAATTATTGGTGGTTTATATAAAATACTGTATGTAAACTGGAACTCACATTATAGAAAAGAAGCTGAATTGTACAATCTGTTTGAGCAAGTTAATCTTATTAAAAGGCATACACAATTGTTTGCTCATGGAAAACTGTACTCATATAAAGAGATGCTACACTGAAAATGTAGCCCTTAATAGTTCTTTTATGATTACTAATCAATTATTAGAAGAGGTTGGAAACTGTTTTAAAATCTGTTATGGTAAGTGCTTCACCTACCAGCCTCACAAAGAGTTTTTGTTTTTTGTTTTTTCCCCCAACAAAGTGATTGTTGTAATTGTTAAACTCCAAACTTCAGTGAATAAGAATCTGGCTTGTATCAGTGTTGTTGATTGCAAAATCAGTAACTAAGGAAGTTAGTACCATCATAATTTGACAAATATTAGGTCCCACAACTTTTTCTGAATAATCAGCGGCAAACACTGCAGATCCTCCTGTAAGACAATTCTCTTCATCTGGATATATAAATCACTGTGGTGCTAAAGAGAATCATTAAAGGATTAAATCTGTGATTTTTGCATCTTGCCTCAAATGAAGATGCTCGCCTATGTTTAATTTACATCAGAATCCTTCTGGTGCATAAGTTCCAGGATAAGAAGAGGGTAAAGTATATTAGTGTAAAGTTTGTCCCACACTAATGCAGTTGATTTGCTGATAAAGCTTGGATGAGAATATTTATTTTGATTTTTCCTTTAGATTATTATAAAAAAATGGAAGTGCATAACCAAAGTTGTAGATGACTCTTAAAAGTCGGGGAACTTGTACTCAAACTGTGATCTCTCATAGAAAATATCCTTCCACCAGCTCTTCTCTGTCATGTTGAAGCAGATGTAGCTTAAGTGCCTCCCTTCACTCCATTCAAAGGATAATTCTTCTTGACAGAGGAACAATATCCATCAGTCTGGCTTTCAGAGCCATTCAAACATCAGATCCATCTCTGAGATAACTCAGTCGATTATGATAGGTTTTCCACTGTATCCACCAGCTTTGGCATCACAAGCTGCTTACCATGTTTTAGAGATGACTTTTGCCAGATGATGTGAGAAGGGACATGATTAGAACTACAGTGGCAGAGATCTCCTGCTGATTCTCTGAAATGGACAGATTTGGCTAAGCGTGCTGTGTCCGTGCAGATTTTCCTCACAACCGTAGCAATCTAGGAGGTCTGACACAGTGGAACTAATCTCAGTGTTTGATTGCTTAGTGAATCCTATTTTGGATCCAGACTGAGTTGTCTACTGCCACAGAAGTAAACTGGAAAACACTTTGCTGTTCCCCTCTGGTCTGCCATGTATTCTGCACAGTTTGTGAGGCGCAGAACGTGACCTGGGTTCTATTCCCAGCTCTGTTCATCAGTGACTCTGTGAATGTATTTGTACCTATCTGTGAATATAGATACTAGCAAAACCTCTATTAAGCTCTTCTGAACATTTGGAAGTGCACATTTTTAGATGCTTATAACTGCCAAATAGGAGTAATTTTTCAATTAAACATAAAATATTTCAGTGAGCAGTAACTTCAGACATAGCTTTTTCAGGACAAACATGCAGGATGGTATCCTAGGAAGCAGTGATTGTGAAAAGAACTTTGGGTGATGGTGGATAATCATCTGAACATAAGTCCTACTGCAACACTATAGCCGAAAGGATTAATGAGATTTTTGAATGTATAAACATTGAGTAGGAGCAGAGAGATAACATTACCTCTGTACTCAGCATTAGTGTGAACACTATTGGAGTATAGTCTCCAGAATGTAAAAAGGAGTTGATAAACTTGAGAGTTTTTAGAGAAGAACCTCAAGAATTATTAACGGTTTGGAAATCATATTATCGTGATAGACCCAAATAGCTAAATCTGTTTACTTTAACAAAAAGGAGGTTAAAGGGAACTTGATCATAGTCTTCAAGAGAACTATTTTTTTTATAATAAAGAGCTATATCAGGCAAAAGTATAACAGGATCTAAAGGCTAGAAGCTGAAGGTAAGCAATTTCAAACTAGAAATAAGATGAACATTTTAACAGTGATCATAATTAACCATGGGAATGACTTATCAATGGTTGTGGAAGATTCTCCATCACAGGCAACTTTTTAAAACAGACTGGATTTGTTTTCTAACATATAAGCTCTAGTTCAAATAGGAATTAATTCAAAAAAGCTCCATGGGTTGTGTTATACAGGAGCTTAGACTAAATGATCACAGTGGTCCCTTCTGGGCTTAAAACCTCTGAATCTATGAATTCCCATGACAAATAAATGGTAATGTATGAGCACTCATTCAAACTCTACAAACCAGTCCTTAATAGGTGTTTACAGTACCTTCAGAAACACTGACCCTATGACTCTGAACTCATGTACCATCTTCATTAATGTGCCCTATGTTTTTAAAGCTGCTAGCACACATATCTCTATGTGCAATACCAATGAACAAGCGATGTTCAAGTTTATATGGGTAGGGTAAATACCAAGGGAAATTAGTTCTCCTGAAGCATGAGAACATTTCCCTGTCTAATATGAATTATATAGCAGGGACAGCTAAATTGTTACCATAGCTTGATAATTTTTGTGATGTTCAGATTCACCATGATTTGTGCTGCACAGTACTCATAATTCTTTTTTGCATTCTATTCATTTTTATTTTTCAGTACACATGAAAAGCTAAACAATTGCACTTCACATTGTTTGTAATTTGTCTCCAAGAGGTCAGGAAGAGGTAGGTTATTGCTTAGGGAAAATTTTACTACATTTAAAAATATTTCATTGTACTTATTGTTTTTCTTATCCATATAATGCAGGCACAAAATTAGAATTTTCCTGAATTTCAAATTAGTGGTTACGCTAAGTCAAGTTATTCAACTAGATGATTAGTGGGAGGAGGAAATCCAATTTGCAAGTGAGTATCTGCAATTGTCAAATTTAATCCATAGTTGAATTTGTTATCTTAATTCAACCCAGCTCTAATGTCTGCACAATCAGGCCTTAACAGTTTTTATAAATTATAATAAATTCATTTCTCTGGCTTCCCATCTGAAAGCAGCTCAGAGCCCCTTTAGTAATGAGAAAGATCACAGGTACTTAGGAATGCCAAAGAGGAGGATCTTGTTACCATACTATCACATGGTAAAAAAACATACTGTCAATCAACCCTAATTTAACTCTGGCCCCTTTTGGCTGCGTTGCCTGTGATGGTGGCACAAGACCGGTTTAGTAGGCAGCATAAAGATTCTCCTTGTCTAAATGGCAGTATCAGGTTGCCTTTCCTCTCAAGCTATCTTTTGCACATAGACTGACCCATTGGAACCATGCATAGCTTGGTGTAGATTAGAGCAGCATGTATGAGTTCCTTACCAGCTCTATGCTCCAAACTCTACAAATGTACCTTTACTTTGTCCCTTTCCTCTCCCAGTCCTGGGCCAAGCAAGCAGAGATTAGCTGGATAAGAAAATTTGAGCCATTGTTTCTTACTGATCTAATGGTAATGATACCAATTCATTCACAATTTTCCACCTATTGATTTGATTTCTTCTTTTGAACCAGGGAAGGTATTACATTAATTACTTGCTAAGAATGGGCTTTCTGATCTTAATTACTTTACCAGGAAATCAAGAAAGGAGCAGTATATCTATTTTCATCTGACTCAAATATCTTAAATAATATGGCAAGTGAAAAAAGGGGCAATTTGCATTTACTGTAGGCACTGGACACTATGTAGAATTGATGCTCACACCGCAGAGATATGTTGTCTGCATATTAACGATATTTCTCTTTCCTCGTATGTAAGATGGACTGTTCAACTTGTGCTCAAGAAAATGCACATCTCTGGAGACCCATTTAAAATGTTGTAACCATCAATATGTAAGAAAAAGTGAAAGATTCAAACTCTGAGGTACATTATTTTTGGACCTGCCCTACACTGCAGCTATTTTAGTAAGAAATATATGAATTTCTTCTGAAATTGGCTGATGTTCATTCTTGGAGTCCCATGTTTTGGCTTGGAGACACAGCACAATAACACATCTTATGCAGCCTAAAGACAAGGTTATTTTGCTATTCTTGTCTCGATATTTTATCAGTAATGCATTCTTATGAAGTGGATAATAACTGCCAAGTCCTCTCTTAATTAAATAAAAGCTACATTATTATAGCTTTTGCAGTTTTATATTCTAACCCTGCTTTCCTTCCTCGATTCAGCAGATAGAATAGTTGCTGGTACACAGAAGACCCCTAATCTGACCTACAGACAGCTTCAGAGGCTTCTCACTCTTGCCATAGGGGCAGTATTCCCTGTAAGCTGATCATTTGGGCAGCCACCCAGGATAGATTCAGGTGCCACCCAGCTGATTAGCAGGATGCCCACAGAGGGCAGTATGTGTTTCTATGGGTGGTGCACATGTGCATATTATTTGTGCATATGACAAAATTTATTCCACACATCAGTGGGGACAATTATAAAGAATGTTGTGTAGGGTTACTTGCCCTTCAATGCCAACTGGAAAATATGGGCTGATGAATTAGAATTCAGCTAGTGACAGCCTGATCCCCAGATGTTAAGTCTTTTAGTCCACCCTGCTTCCTATGGCAGTCAGGGTCTGAGGAAAGACATTGGTAATGCATTTTAATGTTCCTGTTAAGTTCATTCCCCATCAACTGAATGCAGAGGTTTGACTAGCTAATGCATTGTGGCACTTAGCTTCAAGCCTGAATAGCAATGAGTTCAGAAAGCACAGTGTCAGGGGCACACCTAAGTGAGGAAAAGGATTTTCCCCCCACGGTTGTAATCCTCCACAAAGCTCCAGGGAACAAGTTGACAATGCAGCATGCTACCCACTCTACAGCCAGCCAGCTCTGCAGAAAGATGTTGGTGGTATGGCAAGACCCAACTTGTACTGTCCCTACCCTTTAGGGGACTAATTTCTCTTCCTAGGGCACAAGAAAATCTGCACCTCACATTCAAAGACCTTTCCATTCCTGTCATGCCATGCTCACCCACACAAAGATAGGAACCATCTGGCCTATTCATTCATTTCTCCCAGAAAATTCAGCTTTGAGGAAGCATACAGTTTTCTACAAGTTTTATTGCCAGGATTTCTCTGGCACTTGTTCGATTTACAGTACATAAGGACAAAACCAAAATATTGGAGCGTGCAATTCATAAATACATCAGATAAAATAATCTGCAATTCATCTTTAGAAAATTGCTTGGCAGAGATTGCTGAAAGCTCTTACCTTGCCTTGAAGTTCAGCTCTGGAACCTTGGCTTTCTTTCCACATTTCTTTGGCTCTTTTCAAGGCTTCCCAATCTTCCCAGCTGTTTTCTCTCCCCCTTTCTGATGCTCTTCATGCCATTGCTGACTCTTCAGCACTAATCTTTAAAGTCCAAGGAGCCCCCTTGACATTGTTGCTGTCTTCTTTGTGGTACGCTCAGCTCTACACCCACCTGAAATTCCTCAAATACTTGTGCTCTGGCTTTCCAGAGGTAATTTTTGGTTAAAGCAGAGGCTTCAATAATTTCATGGACAGTATGATCCTATTGTCTGATACTAGCATGAAGATGCTGGTGGTTTACATACTGGGTGCACACATTCTGAGTAGTATTTAAATATTCCTATTGCTCTATTTCTGCAGATTCTTCACTGATGCTATGTAATTTCTCTCTGGGGGGTATGACAGCTATATTTACCCATGTAGCTGGGACATAATTTAAAAAATCCACGTAGGAATGCACTCTTGAATTCTGAATGGTCATTTTTATGTGCATTTTCCATCACACCCCTCTCTTCCCATCACGTGACTCATAGGTATAATGGATTTTCTTCATAAATACAAAGCAACTAAAATATATGAAACCTTGATTACATTTTTGATGTGCTTGATTCAATGAGGCCCAAAGAGACAACATATAGTATATAATGTCCCTTATTCCAAGCTTTTTTTCTCTCCAATAGACACATCTGCATTTGTCTTTGGAAGTCAAACATATTAACTGGAGAAAAAATAGCTTAAAGGAGCCAACGTCATCAAACCCTCTTTAGATAATGATTTATAAATAGAAGATGAAAAATGTAAATGATACAGATGGCTGTCAAGTGAAAGGCTCCCACAGAGCTAACTTTCCATTCCAAAGGGGCATTTCACTTTTCAGGGGGTAGGGCTGTATATCATCCAAACGTTAATTCCAAATGGGAACAGGTGCAGTATGCTGTAGTGGAAAAGAACATCTCTGTGAAATTGAGGCTTGCAAAATCATAAGATTGTATTTGATAAAATGGGACTTAACACAATTGGCAGCCATTCTAAGGCAGTACAAACTGTGGGTTAACTGAAAAGAAACATCTAACTACAGTGGAGTGAAATACAGCAAGGCGACAGAAAAAAAGATACAGCTTCTCACTGAAGTGTGAAAAACTTGTCTTTCCAATCTTCATATACAATCATATTGCCATATATTAACAAGAAAAAGTGAAAAACAAAAGTGCATTTAAAACATAAGAGAAATAAAGACCAAAGAAAACAGTATTTCATGGTTTTATCTGAATAAATACATGAGCCTAATCTAAAATACATAAATCTATATGCAGTCACCTATATAAGTGGGCTGTTTTTCATAAGCATTGAGCACCTAACATCTTGCGTTGAGGCCATTAGATACCACAGTGATTCTCTCTTTGGAGATTCTTTCATAAGATAGAGAGATCATATCTAGAGTCATCCAAATATTTGATTTTTTGGTTCACTGGCAAGGTCTGAAATGATAAATTAGGCAAATACAACTTAGATGGGGCTACTATAAGGTGGGTGCATAACTGAGTGGATAATCATTCTCAGAGAGTAGTTATTAATGGTTCACAATCATGCTGGAAGGGCATAACAAGTGGGGTTCTGCAGGGGTCTGTTTTGAAAATGGATTTGTTCAATATCTTCATCAACTATTTAGATATTGGCATAGAGAGTACACTTATTAAGTTTGCAGATGATACCAAGCTGGGAGGGGTTGTAACTGATTTGGAGGATAAGGTCATAATTCAAAATGACCTGGAAAAACTGGAGAAATGGTCTTAGGTCAATAGGATGAAGTTTAATAAGGACAAATGCAAAGTACTCCGTTTAGGAAGGAACAATCAGTTTCACACATAGGGAATGGGAAGTGACTGTCTAGCAAGGAGTACTGCGGAAAGGGATCTATGGGTCATAGTGGACCACAATCTAATTGTGAGTCAACCGTGTGATGCTGTTGCAAAAAAAGCAAACATGATTCTGGGATGCATTAACAGGAATGTTGTGAGCAAGATATGAGAAGTCATTCTTCTCTGTGCTGATCAGGCCTCAATTGGAGTATTGTGTCCAGTTCTGGGCACCACATTTCAAGAAAGATGTGGAGAAATTGGAGAAGGTCCAAAGAAGAGCAACAAGAATGATTAAAGGTCTAGAGAACATGAGCTATGAGGGAAGACTGAAAGAACTGGGCTTGTTTAGTTTGGAAAGGAGAAGACTGAGAGGGGACATGATAGCAGTTTTCAAGTATCTAAGTAAGAGGGAGAAAAATTGTTCTCCTTGGCCTTTGATGATAGGACAAGAAGCAATGGGCTTAAACTGCAGCAAGGGAGGTTTAGGCTGGACGTTAGGAAAAACTTCCTAACTGTCAGGGTGATTAAACACTGGAATAAATTGTCTAGGGAGGTTGTGGAATCTCCATCTCTGGAGATATTTAAGAGCAGGTTAGATAGACATCTCTCAGGGATGGTGTAGACGGTGCTTGGTCCTGTCATGAGAGCAGGGGACTGAACTCAATGACCTCTCAAAGTCCCTTCCAGTTCTAGCATTTTATGTTTCTATTATTCTATTCTATGACAAAAATTCATATCATGTCATCATTGATAATTTTTTTTTTTTGTGAACTGAAAAGTTGAAGAAAATTGTTTAGAGTTTGAACGGGCTTCTAAAGTTCCTTTTTTGGGGAGAGAAAGTGGGGTTTAAATAAAACCAAAGGATTTTTTTAAAGGCATTTCAAATTGAAAAAAATCTAAACATTTCATTTTGATAATATTGACATTATATATTTGAGGGTTTTTTTAGTAACATAAAACATTTGGCAAAACTGACATGAATTCACAAAATGTATTGGCAATGCTGAATCAGCATTTTTGCCTCCTTCCTCCAAAAAAGTTTCAACCAAAACATGTTGCCCAGTTCTAATCATGTCGACTCTCACAGTTCTGTCTACAAGGCTATTGCTAAGTGCAAGTTCCTGAACTTTTTCCCCCACTTTGAGCAGGATAGATATTATGTCTGTCAGAGACAGTATAACTCCTGGCTGCTCCCTACATACTGCTTGGGCTAAATGCCACATTTTAGCCCACTGTGTAGGTGTGGGTGTGTAGCAGAGTATGTGGATAGGGAAGTTAAATTTTGATACTGATAGCCCTTTCACAACTGTACAGATTTTTCTCAGCATATTTAACTTTTTTATAGTTTCAAAGTTCAAATGAATTCTTGAGATGGAAAGATAATGGACTATAGGTTTTGTCTTCCTTTTATAATCTTGAATTTAAATCTCTCTCTTGTATATTGCGGCAGAGAGAGCAAACAGTCAATTTGCAGACAGAAGGGACTTCTTGCGTCAGCTTGAATCTGAAGTACACAGCAGGACAGATCCTCAGGAGATCTGAAATTGCAAAATTCCATCCAAATCAAAGAAGCTATGCCAGTTTACACCCACTGAAGGTATGGCCCTGGTATTTTTAATTCCTTCTTGAAGCAGTCATTGTGGCTGCAATACAATATTATGATGTTTAAATGAAGTAAGAAAAACAGATATATGTAACAAATGCATATATACACAATACATATACAATGAACATACATTTCAGACTTTTGAGGTGTTGAACAGTATATGCAAAATGCACACAAATTTAGTATTTAATTTGTGTGAAAAATTGCCATAAATGTGCTCGTGAAGCAGATTAGGGGAAGACAATACTCTAATGTCAGGTATGTCATTTCTTTTCCCTTCCCAAGTCTCCCTTTGTGCAGTGGAGTAGACCTGACTTTAGTCTTTTCAGGACTTCAATATATAAAGTTAAATCTTGGATAGGAGAATGAAATACAATCTCCAAGAGAAAAGTTTTACTAAGTCTCTCCATCTTTCTCTATTTGTGCATATGTATAGAAGAATATATATCAGTTTATTTATAGCTTGAAACAGTTGTGAATATTGACAATGACAACTCTTTGGCTACGTTTAGACTGGCATGATTTTCCGCAAATGCTTTTAACGGAAAAGTTTTTCCATTAAAAGCATTTGCGGAAAAGAGCGTCTAGATTGGCACGGACGCTTTTGCGCAAAAGCACTTTTTGCGGAAAAGCGTCCGTGCCAATCTAGACACGGTTTTGCGCAAGAAAGCCCCGATCGCCATTTTCGCCATCGGGGCTTTTTTGTGTAAAATGGTTCTCGGTTGTCTACACTGGCCCTCTTGCGCAAATACATTTGCGCAAGAGGGCTTTTTCCCGAACGGGAGCAGCATAGTATTTGCGCAAGAACACTGACAATCATACATTAGGTCGTCAGTGTTCTTGCTCAAATTCAAGCGGCCAGTGTAGACAGCTGGCAAGTTTTTCCACAAAAGGGGCTGCTTTTGCGGAAAAACTTGCCAGTCTAGATGCAGCCTTTAAGTCTTAAAATGTAAGACATTATTTTCCGAGTCTCCCCCAATGTTAGTATTTATTACCTTCACAAGTTCAAATGTATATATATGGGCACACAGACGCACATACATTCCCCACTCACTCTGTGGAATGTAGTCCAAACCCTCTTTAGAGAACACTAGCTTTTTAAGGTCTGGAAAACAAGTAACAGTCCCATAATCTCCTTCAAACTCCTTTTGAGACTCTGCACTAACAGTCTGCAAATTACAATGTTTGCAGAACTTCTAGTAATCTTTTCCTTCTCCTCTGAGGTAAGGGAATGTACAGTCTCATCCTCACAAAACTGGCCAAATCCCTTCTTGTCATGGCACTCTCCACCACTGAGATTTTCAGTCTGGCTCCTCCCACACTTCCTATTTATAAACTTCCCCCTCACACTTGAGTTCTCATTGGCTCAGGCTACATCTACACTTGCAGCAAGGAGTGTAATTCTCAGCCGCATTGACATCCAAAATAGTAGTGTGGATGTGATAGCATGATCAGAAGTGAAAAAGCATGATGGACTATCTGCTCTAAGGAGATAGCTAATGTGTCCAGGTAGGATTGTACTTGGGGGCCCTGCCACTGCTGCCTGGTTTATTGTGATTGCAATAGCTCAATGAATATGTCTACTTACTCTGTGAATTTTGAACCCAGTTTCAAGTGTAGATGTAGCCTTAGTGAGTGATTCTGGAGATGTCCTTCTAGGCTACTTGCCTTCTATGGAATTACTGTACTAGCTTCGCACAGGTAGTGAGCATACCCACAGCCCATTACGCCCAATTTCTGGATGATCTTGACCCATCCGGAAGAGTCACCATGGTCAACTCCATCAAGTCCACCTGCACAAATTGTCCCCCAATGTATGTATAATCCTCGCTGTTTCCATTACATATACCACTATGTAAGCTGCCCTCGATGTAAGCATATAGGTTACAGTTGCACATCAGATGCAAATATGCAAATATGTGTGCAAATATGACAAAATTTCCACATGCAGCTGCCCAGTTTGTACATGCAAGTGTGACAAATGTACAAATGAAGCATGACATTCTGCTTCCTTTGTACATGAATTGTGCTCCTAAATTGTTTGAAACCACATCTGTTATTTTGCTAGTAACCACAACATTACTTTTATGCACATTTTTTCTTTAAATTGTATTGTTTCCTAAGGTATGTCTACACTGCAGTTGGGAACGAGCCCACTCATTGAGTCACTATCTCCCCTGAGCAGCAGGGCTGAACTCTTCCTATGTGCAGAGTCACAAGTGAGGGAGCACCATCCTCTCCTTTTCTTGTGCACATACAAAGGCTACGTCTATACTACAAGCCTCCTGAGGAAGAGCAAATGCAAATGGAGCGCTCATTTGCATGAGTCACGCTCTCATTTACATTTCCTCTTCCTTTCCCTTTAGCGCAAGGTTTTTGCATAAAAAAGCACTGTGTAGACGGTGCCTTTTTGCGCAAAATCCCCCTTTTGTGCAAGAGCCCTTCTTCCTCATTTTTGAGGAAGAACAGCTTTTGCGCAAAATTGAGGTAAGCCCACACTCCTTTTTGTAAGACAGAACTGTTAATCATTTTTACCTATGTCAGTCTCTCCTGTCTGTGTGTTTGCTCAACTTCATAAGAATTCATAACTTTATATATAATGTCAAGATATTCATTTTAAAATAGAATCATAGAATCATAGAACCATAGAGCTGGAAGAGACCTCAGACGGTCATCAAGTCCAGCCCCCTGCTCTAGGCAGGACCAATCCCAACTAAATCAACCCAGCCAGGGCTTGGTCAAGCCGAGACTTAAACACCTCTAGGGATGGAGACTCCACTACTTCCCTAGGTAACCCATTCCAGTGCTTCACAAATATTAGTGACCAGCATGATATTAGTTTTCATATACAACTTTACAAGGTACATTTTGTGTGTAACCCTTCTGCCAGGTAATGCCAACAGCAACCAGGGGTGGGTTCAATATCTAGGGGTCCTTTTTCATCCATCTCACACAGAAGCATCTTGAGCCCCCACCCAGTAGCCTGGGAAATTCACACACCCCTGGAGCCTGAGAGGCAATGCTTCCCCACTTGCAAGCACGGAGTCTGAGCATAGAAAAGAAACTTTTAATGAAAGAGAGAGAAAAGTCACATGGCATTAGCTTGGGAAAATACCATAACCAGAGTTCATAACCAACCCATGAGTAACCGTCCCAGCTCAACAGATTGAGCAATGTCCTTTGCCTCTCAGGCTCACCAGTCCAATAATGTAAGGGGCCCATTCACCTACTCAAACTTTCTCTGTACCCCACTTCAAACGCCCTACTTACAGCTCTGTCCAGTCAGTACGGACCCAGACACATCACCCTGATGACTCCACTCATTGAGCCTGAGGCCATGCCACCTTTGTGCTGCTCCTGTGATCTGCTTGTTCCACCAGCCACCCTGCTGGCTGCCTGCAGCTGCTCCTACCAGCCGCCCACCGGTCATTCCATCCTGCCACTGCTTCTACCGGCTGCCCAGTGGTCTCAATGGGTCTGGCTCCAGGACAAACCAGTGACTTCAGCTCTTAGTGATTTCAACTCTTAGCCACCATCTAGGCTGGCCAAAAGATTCTAGTTTCCACTGGAATAACAGAGAGACTCCTTATGGAGGCTACTGGGTAGAGGCTTGAGCCAGTTCTGTATGAGATGGATGAAAAAGGAGTCTGCTTTAGGTCTATCCTTAGAACAGAGGGAAGGGAGACAAGTTGAACCAGTCTTACAGCTCACACCTGGCAGGCATGAAGCAGGCTGGCTCAAGCCCCTTCCCCTCAACTCATCCACTCAAATCTGGAAAAAGGGAGGCTTGTTCATCTGAGACCCTGTACAATGATGGTGTCTCTCCTGCAAGCACTGGTGTCATATTTTACAGTTCCTACATTTAGGGGTAACATGGTTTGTGACCCCACAACAGCCAAATTAGTTACAATACACCACATTCCATTCCAACAATTCACCCTCCATTAGCCTTGGCTGAATTGGATTTACATAACCACACCCTGGATTCCTTCCCCATCCCGGCAGGAGCTTTATTTACATATCAACAGTTAATTATCTTGCAGGGCTAAACAATTTGAGTGAGCATACCCACCCCCAGGGCTGCTCTCTCCTTTCAGCTGGCTGCACTGCAAGCAGTAGTTCAGCCCCTGCTTACATGTACAAATAATATTGCAGTATTGTGTAGGGCATGAATACAGCTGTTCCTACAGTGACACAGGGCTTTAAAAATCATAAGGTTAGTGATTCAACATAGATTCATAACTGTAAGGCCAGAAGAGACCATCATGATCACCTAGTCTGACCTCCTGAACATTGCAAACCACAGAACAGTGTATTTTTTGCATCATTGTTGTTTTACCATCCCCCTCCAAATTAGCTACTTATCAGTGATGGGTAAGTTAGCTCCCCCCCCCTTACCTTTTCTAGGGTATGTTTATTAACTAGAATATTTAGCTACTGTTAAAAATGCACATTGAGGTCATTGTCTGCAAGATTGTAAAGAAGTACAATATATTACTTTTTTATAATTACTTTTTAATCATTATATTACATATTAATTCTTTTACTGCACAAAAGATATAATTTCAAAATATTCCTTTGTATTGCATCATTATAATTAGGATCTTTAAATTTAAACCAGGAGATAAATGTTTTTCATTGGAAATAGCACTGGACTGGGACCCAGGAGATCTGTTCTATTCCCAGCTTTGTCACTTGCCTACTGAGTGACCTTGAGCAAAAAGTCTAACCTTTCTCTGCCTCAATTTCCTTACATATAAAATGTGGATACTACTACTTACTCCATCCATAATGCAATTATAAATTCTTTCTAACAGTGTGGTATAGTAATAAAATATACTTAATGTAAAATATAGTCTTGAAAAAAATCATTCAAATCTCATAAATGTCAAAGCATATGATATGTACCCCCATCATATTATTCTCCCTGGTTGGGTGTTATACACTTTCTCCCACTGTCTGTCTTACCTATTTGGACTATAAGAACATCAGGACAGGAACTTTCTGCTACTCTGTATAGTACCTTGTACAATAGGGCCCCATTTTTGGCTGTCCCCTGATATTACCACAATAAACATGTGAATTTTAAACTTGAATGTTGAGTATTTTCAGAGAGACAAATTGGAATGATATAGTTTGATTATAATAATCAAAATGCCCACTGAGATAATTTGTTACAAAATCAGCTCCTCAGGGAAGAAGAAAAATACATTAGGATTTGCAGAGCATGAATTCCAAAGCCTATTTCTCGTGAGCCAAGTACATAGGGTAAACATTTCATCAGTCACAAAAATCAGAAATTTAAGAATTTTGCAGTCAGATTGAAAACAGCAAATCAAAATAAATATGACCAATGATTCATTCTGAACTGTCCTCTCAGCCTAAGTTGATATGACCCCAAAAGTTGAAGGCTGAATTCTATACTGAGTTATTGTAAACTAAATAGGATTCAGTTTCAGATTTTCTTCTTCTACAATAAAATAAAATAGTAAAAATCTGTTACCTAGTTAAACTTTTTTCCAGTTATGCCCTGTGGAACTGAAAGAGACATTTTTTCAAAATTAGAGAACAACCTCCATACAAATTGATAATCTACTATTAAATCAAACTTCTATTTATGGGCATCTGTTTGGCACCTGTTCTCCCAAGTTTGTGAATTAATTAATTCATAGTACTTTAATTCTTCTGATTACGCACTTCTGTTTCATGTGAACAAGGACAATTTATCATTATTAATTAAAATTAATAGGATTTATATTTCATCTATAATAATGTAAACGCTCCTCAAGGTAAAACTACTTTTCTAAAGAGAATTTTCACAGCAGATTCCAACAGCAAGTAATTAGTTCACTGACATGAACTAAAAAAAAAAAGATACTGGCGAGATTTTTTGTTGGACTTGTTGGATTGACAAATATTTTCAATTCTTCAGTTTTTAAATTGATCTCAGAATATTTTATTCTTGTTATACTGGAATCAATTAGCCTTTTTTAGAAATCATTGATCTATTAGTAAAAGCCTATAGTGTTGTTTCCCAAAGGGATAGGCCCAACTTGTGATTTTTTTCTTTCTAGAGACCTTATCATTTGGGAAATTTTCAGTCTCCTCCTCCCCCCAATTTCATCAGGCATTGTGTGTTGCAACTTGATGAATGTCCTCCCAAGTCCCTACATACACATACCAAGTCTCTAAAGGTACATCTACACTGCACACTTATTTCGGAATAAGCTATTTCGGAATAGAAACTCCAAAATAGCTTATTTCAAAATAGTGTGTCTACACAGCAAATGGCCATCGAAAAAGCATTGAGCTATTTCAAAATAGAGGGTCCACACTCATTGGACACTGAATCTCATTTAAGGCCTCCCAGAAGCACTTCAGGCAGGGCATCAGGATAGCACTAACTTATTGGAGCTGCTTCCTGAAGCTATTGAGGCTTGAGCTTAAAGTTCTCAAAACTTTGTGGTTATTTTAAGGACGAAAGTATTATAACATTATTTTTACATCACAATCAAGTATACATTGATTTACAAGATTAAAAAGAACAGAATTCTTTCTTTGAAGAGCATAAACTTCAAAATCAGCTAAAGGTACAACAAAGTAAACAGAAAGAATGGCAGAGTTCTTAGATGTTGTGGTTTATGAAGTTGATGTGGTTAGCCCCTATGGAAGCTAATATCCCCTTGTCAAAACCCATGTTCATGTCTTATTTATTTATTTTTGGCCAGAAGGTAATGGGAACATAACCAAAACAAAATAAACAATAAAAGAGACTCTTAGCTTTATTGAGCCTCTCAATGTATAATATATCTTGATTTTGTGCAAATACTCATATTGAAGTCAATTGCAGCTTTACCTGAGTGAGGACTAGAACATCGATCCTATGCCTATCAAGCAATTTGAAAATCTCATATGAAAAGCACCATATGACCATTATTTATAGCCGTAAGCCTTAAAAAATCCACCTGTTTTGCAAGAGGTTTCATATCTTTCTGGATGAATGTCCTTGAACTAACATCAGACAATACTATGGCATTAGTTTTTAAGCAGAACTTCCCACTGAAATCAATGGAGAGTCCTGATTAAAAATTAATGATACCGTTTGGCCTACTGACTTCCATGAACACACATTCCTTTCTGCAGATCAGGTAGAAACCTGAGGCTCCATCATTCCATGAACCTGATGTAAAAACCAATTAAGTCAATAGAAAGACTCCCATTGTCTTCAACCAGCTTATGATTGGCCCCGAGTTAGATATAGAGGCCATGGATCTTCAGCTGGATTCAATTGGTAGCATTCCTCATTGATTTACACCAGCTGAAGATCCAGCCTACAGTGTCATTATCTATCTCATCAACTATACAGTAGACCATCAGATACCTCTTTTTTTAGGTGCCACTTTGTATCTTGGCACTAGTAAATTTATATTAATTAATGAGTTCAATGTCTGCAGTTATGTAAGTATTCCAGAAATTTCCCACTGTGGCAGAGAGCAATCACTGGAATTTTTATTAATTACTAAGAACAAAACTCAGTGCTACTTTGTGGATTATCTCTCATTAGGGCTCGATTTAGGGGCAGGCAACCTAAGCAATCATTTGGCATGCTTAGGTGCAGTGGGCTTAGGCTGCTGTTTTTGTTGTTAGTGCCAAAAGGAAAAATATTTGAAGTTAAATTCATACATGAATTACATATGTGGATTCATTTTTCACTAACCTCCCAGGAAGCATTTTACTTCAAGTTCTCCAATTCATTCATGGTGCAGAACGGAAGGGTACTTTTCCTAATGTGTGACTAGCTTTGAGGATTTTGCTCACTCTGTTGGTCACAGTCATGAGTAGTGAGTGTAGCTTTTTGAAGTTCAGGCTCATTAAAATATATCTTAATCAACAAGGGCTAAAGCAACACTGATGCTGCTTACTATTTTATTGGTTGAAAATGCCATTGGATAGTCTTTGCATCTCTCTGATGCTGCGCTTGAGTTTGCAAGGTCAAAGGCAAGAAAGATGACGTTTGCTGTTTGAACCTTAAAGAATAAGGTTTAAAATTCTTAGGTGTCACGTACTGAAATTTAATACTGGTCTGCCCAATGTTGGTTTACAGTTCCATTTGTTGATAGTACATTTCAGGTATTCTTAAAATGTAAAAGTTTCTGTAAGTTTGGAGGAAATAATTATTTGCTAATATCTGACATGAATAAATGCAGATTTACAGATCCTAGCATGCAAATTAGTCATCTTATATAACAAGCTTGTAAATTGTGCATCAAAGTAGTGAAATAGCTAAAAATGTAATAAAAAGTAAGGTATTCAAAAGTTTAACAAATTAAGTGGGGGCTGCCTAAAACACTCCTTGCCTGAAGTGCCATTTGATCTAGGGATGTGCCTGTTTCTCATATAGTGAAATAATGCTGAATATAGGTTATGAAAGAAAGGAACTACCCAGTTTATCACAGAAGAATTTCAATTTGAGTATTTGTAGTTCATTGGACCAGAGTCTCACCTATATAAGACAGACTCCACTGGTGAAAAACACTCCCCAAACCAGCTTATCAAGCCACAGACAGTTCACCCAA
Source organism: Rafetus swinhoei (assembly GCA_019425775.1). NCBI lineage: Eukaryota > Metazoa > Chordata > Testudines > Trionychidae > Rafetus > Rafetus swinhoei. Next base: position 28,893,223 of record CM033424.1, on the reverse strand, counting down.
GCATAGGAGGACCCTTGAGTGTTGCAGAAGTGCCATAGCAGCTGCTACACTTACCTCATTTGTTATGGCAATCACCAGTTTATGAAGTGGCCGACTGAGGTGATGGGCTGCCACAATCGTTAAAACATACTGGAGTGGACTGATCCCCAACCTCCACAGAGCCAGGGGGACTGAAAAGGAGAAAAGTCATATCTACATGTATGCCTACCCACACACATTGACATAAACCCTGAGCTGAGGATGGGGCTCTTTTTTTATTTAAAAACAAACTATCATTTATAAATTGCATCATTTATTTCTACAACTCCCTTTAGCCATATGTGAACAGGTATAATATTTTAAAAAATCATTATCTACTGTTTGTTCAGTTCTTACACGTTAGTCTGGACAGTAAACTAGACTGCTCTGCTTATTTATTGGCAGTTTCATTTTCTAGTTCTTATTCATATGCAAAAAAAGATACTGTAGCTGGCTTCTAAAAATGATGGGAAGTGGATAAATAATTTCAGTTTAAACAACCTCAATGAAAATAGCAATGAAAATGACTATTGGGTTTTGTAACATTCTTACATTCAGAATACTGTCAGTATCATTCTGCTCTCACTTAAACACTTTTCAAACAGGACTGGCTCTGCTGAAATAAATAAAATTGCATTGAAATAACAGCAGTGTAAATCCAGTAAATTGTGCTATCCAGGACAGTGGTTGTCATGGTTTTAGGGTATTTTGAAAATCATTGCCTTTTAGATTTCACCTAGAATCTGAGATATGTTTGTGACACTGACATGTTATTTAAAACAACAACAACAATTTTGCCACTGTTTTTCAAATAATTGTACTTGATGTGTCCTTCCAGGCTTTGGTCTCCGAAGGAAGGGTGTCCTCTAAATCCTAGTGCCATCCATGACCCTTAATATTCAGTTTCAGTAGGGTAAAAATTACAAATATCTTCATCAATCTCAAAATCTATGCAATGAGATACAAAGATATTTAATCTCTTTTCGGGAAAAAATAGAGTTTGACTTTGTTCCATGTTACCACTTATCTAAAGCAGCACTAACTGTCACATGACAATTTACACAAAATTCTTTTGTCAGAAGCATTTCAAGCAGCTTTTCAAAGATGTTCAATACAGATGACTGTAGAGTGGTAGAGGGGTACTATTTACCCAATTACATTATAATTCTCAGTCATTTTCCTCTTCAGATGGCAAACACTGACCCAAATGCCAGCTGAGAAAGATATTTTCCCTGCAGTAGCATCTGGTTTCTTGGCAGACTCATTAGACAGTTGCACTGGCATCTTCAGCACAGCCTTTAGGTCGCTTACATCATTATGTTGATAGCCGGTCTGGGCTTTTCTGTCCTTCTGCTTAAACCTTCTCTTTTATTGCTTTGTTTTAAAGAATTTGTTCATTATATTAATTAGATAATTGTTGTTGCACACAGAAGACCTACTGAATTACTCATGTTAAAAATAGTAATTTTACATTTGTGCAGGGTTTCCAATTTGCTTCATTGGGTGTGTCGGTAATGGACCTACTTCAGTATCAGTAAATCTTTCGGTCAGTCAGTGAATTTTAATGCCAAGTAAAAAGCCATCTTTTCTGATCTCCGATAAAGCACTTCTTTTACTTCAGAGTACTGATGTTAGTTTAAAAGTTTAATGTCAGATTCTGACAGCATCCACTCTCAAAAACAGAGCAAACAACAATATAAATGCTTGCATTTTTAAAAATTAATGAATACAATGCTAAACAAAGAGGGGGAAGATCCGTTATAGTAAGTGCAATTCAAGCACTGAACTACTTACTGTGCTAGAAAACCAGAAAGTGAAGCTGGCTAAAAACAAAAGTGAAATTGAATAATCTGAAGTGAAAATCAATGTAAACAGTAAACAAACAATTTAAAAGATTACAGTAATGTGAAAGCTGGAAATTCAGTTTTCTGAAGAATTTAGAGACTTCAAAAATCAGGTTTTGTTAGCAATCAGGGTGACCAAAAAAAAATCAGGTTTCACAAAGAAAAACTTTGCAAAACAAAATTGGTTTTGATTAATACAAATATTTAATTTCAGAAAAAATTAAACATTATATTTAAATGCTAACTTTTTTATTATGTAATATTAAAAACATTCAAAATGAACCCCCCCCCCAAATGTTTCATTCTGAAAATGTCAAAAGAGTTTGTTGCAATATGGTTAGGACCATTTTGCTGAGTCCTCTGCCCTCCCCCTTCAAGAAATTCCAGCTAAGTCAATTTAATTTTGAAACGAATTTTAATTTTGATGGTCCTGCATATGCCAATGGAGCATGATTTCATCAAAGTTTCTCTGGCAAACTCTAATAAACAGGGGGGAAAATAAATTAGATTTTAAACATCTCTCACAATAGCAATCTAAGTTGCTAGTACGCAATTAAAGACACAGTCTCCTATTCCCCCACCTATAGATAGCCAGCATATCTGCCTCTAGTACATCACCTTTGTTCTGGAACATTTAGTAAGGATCTGTCTAAATTTTTTAAACTTTTTGTCGTGGAGCTCTAATTAAAATATGAGGATTTCCCAGCACAAAATAAGACTAACCAATTAATCACATGGCATGAAGAGTGCCAGGGAAAACTGAGCCATAAGGCCAAATCAGCTCATAATCTGCAGTTTTGTCTGCTATATCTAAGATGTAACCTTATAAAGTAGTCATTATAGTTACATTAGAGAAGAAAAGTGAAATTGCTGCTACACTGACCTTTTCTATCCAGCCTGGTCAGTCCCCTGACTGTTGTGACTTTTAAAATATTCAGCCAGATCCACAGCTGGTGTAAATTGATATTATTCTGTTGTCTTGAGATGAGCTATGCTGATTTTCCCCAGCTGAGGATATGACCTGTTACATTTATTACAAAACCTGTTGTGAAATTTCATGGGTCTGTGCTCACATATTCAATCTCAGCTGGTCTGAAGTGCTGAGAGATACTACATTCATTGGATGGGGTAAAGTGGACTATCGTTTGCTATAGTTATTTATATAGGGCCATTGGTGTGCATAGTGCTTTGTAGATCAATAAAAATGATAAGTTCTGGCTCCATGAAATTCTGAGTCTAAAGTGAATATGTAAACACATCAGGTAACCAAAGCCAAAAAAGGGGAGGGTCGGGAAAAGAAAAGTTACAAGAAAACAATTCATTGAGAGTGCTTATTCTCACATACATTACCTCTTAAATATTCTTTCTTTGTTTCTTTGCTTTATGATCTTTTTAATCAATTAATTTTATATCTTAAAGCTGTTAAATATCTTTCCTTAAAAAAGGAAAGATATTTAACAAAACCAGGTTTAGAAAGAAACACTGTTTTTTCTTCATTTGATGTTTTCATTAAACATTTCCTTTTCAACAAAAATGTTATTTTTAAATTGGTAGGGAAATTTTTGAATAACATTTTGTTTCATTTCAGTAGGGAGAAATGTTTGGTTCTTTTTTCCTCACTGGGGCTACGTCTAGACTGCAGGCTTCTTGTACAAGAAGCTTTTATTGGAAGAGATCTTCTGCAAAAACTTCTTGCACAAGAGCATGTCCACACTGTAAAAGCGCATTGAAAAAGTGATGCGCTTTTGCAAAACAGAGCCTCCAGACTGCAAGGATGCTCTCTTGAAAGTAAAAAACAGGACTATGTAGCACTTTAAAGACTAACAAGATGGTTTATTAGGCGATGAGCTTTCGTGGGCCAGACCCACTTCCTCAGATCAAATTGTGGAAGAAAATAGGCATGACTCTTGAAAGTAAGCTGTGACTGCTATGCACAGAATGGCCACCAGGGCACCTGTGCTTTTTCCTCTTTCCTCTTTTTGCACAAAAAAACCCTTCTTCCCCGTCCACACACACCTTTTGCGAAAGAGTTCTTTCGCAAAAAAGCATTCTTCCTTGTAGAATGAGGAATACCTAAGCCAGAAAAACCCTTCTGTTCTTTCGATTTTTTTGCACAAAAATGCACTGGAGGTGTGGATGCTCCGTGATTTTTTTTCAGAAAAATGGCCATTTTTCTGAAAAAAAACTCTGTAGTGTAGATATAGCCTGGGATAAAATGGGATATAGCTAAGGTGTGAGAAAGTGGTTATTGATTATTATTGATTTCCTATTAATTAGTAATTTAAAGATCTAGGAGTGCTAGTCACTGAATCATGCACAATAGAATCAAAGTTATCATGTTCAGTGTATGGTTGGGTACCACGATTTACACAATAAAGACATTAATTCTGAGGAGAAAACAAATCTTTAACCACTTTTACGGGCACATTCATAAACATATGTCAACTTGTTGCAAGGAAAGTTTGTGGTTAAGCATCTACCAACATTTTATTCTAAATTAGCCAGACCTAGTACCATTTCCTGCAGTTACCTATTACAGTTCTGTGAAAAATCCCTGCTTAAACATACTATACCCAATTCCCCAAAACTCAGGATTATTCTTGGGACAAAGTTCATAGGTCTCAGAGCCTTATGCTAACTGATTTAGCTAACATCTTGTAAGTTACAGAATACAGACGTGTAAGTTCCTTGTGTTACCACTGAGTAAAGCGCAATGCTACAGTTGCACCAAACACTTCACATGGGATTGGAAGAAAGGGAGTGGCTATGCCATGTGAATGTGGCTTTCCCTTAGCTCACACCAGCACCTTCCTCAGGCCTCACTTCCACACTCATGCAGGAGAGAAAGCATCACATTCATTCTACTTCTTAAAATACATTATTCATTATTAATACATTGTAAAAATGCATTTAATAAGGTGACTATTTTTACTAAAAGGTCTCCTGCCCTGCTCCTTTCCTAAGGACATGCTTCTGTCCCACCCCATCTCTGAGGTCCTCCTCCACCCACTCTCTTCATTTCTCACTCTCCCATATCCTCACATATTTTCACCAGGCTGGGGAAGGAGATTGGGTATGGAAGGAGGGACACAGGCCAGACTGGAGGGTGTAGGATTTGAGGAGGGAGTGTGGGCATTTGGAGGGAGTGTGTGCGCAGCAGGGAGTGTGGGGGGTAGGCTTTATGCTGGGGCAGAGGATTGGAGTGCAAGGCAGGCTCTGGGAGGGGGCTGGGTGCAGAAGCAGATGCAGGGGCTGGCTCTGGACTGGAGCACTGGGAGGCAGTGAAGAGTGAAGTGCTTATCGTGTGCAATTCTGGAAAGTGACCACCTTGTGGCAGCGGATCCTAGACAGGGGAACCAGGGGTTCTCTGTGTACCACTGCCTGCAGGCACTGTCTCTGCAGCTCCCTCTGGCTACAGTTCCTGGCCAATCAGAGCTGCAAATTTGGCACTCAGGACAGGGGCAGTGCATGGAGGCCTTTTTGCATGCTTTCCCAGGGGATCTGGGAACAGCAGGGAGGAAGCTTTCCTTAGCCCTGCTGTGTTGCCAGCAGCCATGTCTTAGGCCTCCGGGACCTTTTAAATTGCCCAGGCCCTTAGGAAATTGTTCTGTCTGCCTCCCACGTCCCACCCCATTGGTGTGCCTGATATTGTAAGTTGTAGAGGAAAACTGCAGTGCAGGAAGACAAACTTTTCATTGTCATATACAAAGATCCATGCATTCAAATCCTGAAATCAATATCATGCAGATATACAATTAATGTACCAAATCAGAAAGGGAATATAGGGCTAGATCCAACAGACTGAACTTATACCACCTAGTGAGATCAGGGTCCTGTTTATAGTGCGCTCCACTACAGTGGGTAAGATACAAGATTATTAGAATACTTGGTTTCTAATTTCATTCTGCCACTGATTCACTGGGCAATCTTGGGCAAGTCATTTATTTTCACTTTGCCAAAGTCTGGCATCTGTAAAATAGGGTTAAGTAGTTAAACTCTTATCATGCATCATGGCAAGAGCAGCATAAGAGCCATCAAAACAATGGATTCTCTTAAATCATTTGCCCACATACATGCCCGTGAAAACCCAGGAAGGCAGTTGCAATGGTACAGCCTCCTGTAGTGATAACAAATGAGGATATAACAAGTAGAATTTATCTCTCTTTACATTAATAGGTGTCACAATAAGCCACTGGTTGGCTTTAGTTATGTATCTTGCTGCCAATGCCATAAAAACTGATTAAGTTACACTCACAACTCGCATGTGAGCTAGGGAAATTTTGGCTCCCTCTCATTTTGGCAACACTCACATGAGTGGAGGCCCTCACCACTTTTGAACCATCTCAATCCATTCCCTGTGCCTTCCATCAGTGTTCATTCTGGAACAGAATGGCATTATGTCACTAGTGCATCTTCCCTTATAAGACATTTAAGTTGCCTACATGTTCTCAAATAAACTAGCTACTAAAGAGGAATTTTCCAGTACCCAAACCTTCACTAACACAGTCTTTCCTTTATTTCTGTTCGCCATTTTTTTCAGAAGTACAGGATCTTTCGAAAAAGGATTTTATTTTTGATCGATCCCCGTCTAAACAGCCGTTTTTCTTTAGAAAAGACCCTTTTCAAGAAAAAAAACACAGCTGCCATTATGCAAATGAAGCACAGGAAATTTAAATTTCTGCTTCATTTGCAATTTCGAAGTGTCTAATTTACATCCCTTTTTTGAGAAAAGGGATGTAGTCTAGACATAGCTTAAGAGGCATAAGAATTGGGGAACAGGACTTTCCTGGAGTTGTAGCTGGAGATGGAATTTTCTGCACACTCAACCTTTAATTTAGAAAAAGGAAACAAACTGGTATCAGGCAAAATGGAATTACTAAAGAAAGAAAATATAACTGGCTAAAAAAAGTTATATTCAGATATTTCCTCCTGTCTGCACAATTTAAAAACAGACAATAGCACTGTCATTTTGATATGTCTGCAATAATGCTTAATACAAATAACAATTCTACACATTTAGTTCTGATCACACTGACAGAAACTTAAGAGTAGGTTAGATAAATGTCTATCAGGGATGGTCTAGACAGTATTTGGTCCTGCCATGAGGGCAGGGGACTGGACTCGATGACCTCTCGAGGTCCCTTCCAGTCCTAGTATTCTATGAAACCAACAAGTGATGAAAAACAAATAAGTAATGAGACAGACCCTCAGTGGATGTAAATCATCATAACTATACCAATTTTATTACTCCAACTGAGGAATGGGATTGATAGATGATCAAAGGACTAGACACATCTCATTTACAGGAATCAGATCCTGATTTGAATGAAGATTAACAAGAAATTAACTCAGTGTTCCAAAAGACCATTGATTTTGGGTGAGGTAGAATGCATATTTCCTTTGAAAATATAAAAAAATATATAGCTGGATTTAATCTTAAACATGTGACATTATTTCTGTATAACATTTCTTTCACTATGTTATTAAAGTTCTCAAATACACTACCAGAATAGCTGTTCAGGGGAAAAAACAGTTAAATGTGGAGGGTAGAAAACTGATTTCTTTAGGCTATCTGGGAAATTTGTAGTTTCTCACCCAAACTGAAACTGATCTAATCTACTCTGAGCTGAGCAGCATTAACCTTATGTCAAGTATTGGGCCCTGCATTATGCTGGCTTTTACTGTTATAACCTAGGGCACAGAGCCACTGCTAGCAGAAAGTTCTCATGGATGGGAAGATGTGTGGTTCGTGCCAAATGTAGCACCACAAGATGTCTTTAACTCCCTCCTCACCTGAGTAGCTGTAGTTAGTCAATCAGCACACCATATTAATCACATCAATTTCACTCTTCACTCAGCAGTTCTAGCAAAGATTAGAAATGAAAGATCATTCCTTAAATCTCCCTCTTTCAGGGCAGGGACAATTTCTTTATTCCTCAGAACTGCAGTCAAGAGGGAATAAATCTGTTGGACTACAACATGTCCAATGGATTAGCATAGTAGAAAACACTTTGGCCATGTCTACACTAGGAAACTATTTCAAAATTACTAAATTTAATTTATGAACTCCTGATTTAACAAATAGGAACTAGCATGTCCTCACTATGGGGAAGCATGAAAATTAGAGATACCAGAGTGTCCACACTGTTATTTCAAAATTACTATTCCAGAATCAACTGGCTACAGAGTTCAAATTCTGTGGTCCATTATTTCAAAATAACAGGCTTGGTAGTGTGGATGCATCACTTATAAATCTGAACTGGGCTCGGCAGGGTGGGGAAAGCAGTATTTCAGAATAAGAACTAGGTGTAGACCAGGGCTTAGAGTAGAGTGAAGCTTCACTACAAACAGAATAAAACTTCAACAACTGGTATAAAAGTCCCCTGAAATGCACAGAAGTCAGTGGGTGTTTAGTCCAAATGTAAAGAAGGTCTAATAATTTTCTCACACTATTATAAATCAGAAATAATTCCACTTAAATTGAAGGAATTATACAGCTGTTGGACAGATGTAATTTAGGTCAGAATCAACCCAAGGATCATAGGATTTGGCCATTGTGAAACTTTACTTATAACAGTGGTAATTTTTGCTAACCACTCAACTTTCCACATTACAGACATGGCTTTAAATATCTGGTTCTAAAACCACATTATAAGACTAAACAAAAGCAATATTTCATATAACTCAAAGATTGTTCAGATTCAAAACAGTTCTATAGGTTTGGTGAAACCCGAAGTGCCTCAAGGGTTAGGGCACAAAGTGGAGACCTGAAGCTGCAAATGGTTGATACTTCTCGTACCCACCAGAGTCAGAAAACACCTACTAAACTCATGGACATAATAATAATGTGAGTAGCTGGCTTGCCAACCAAAGGGAAATTACTTACCACCCTGAACGTGCTGCTGCCTTTGGCACCAACTACACATCAGGCATGCATCCAGTTTACTGCACCATCTGTAACAGTCTGTGCAGGGTCACTAAGAGCACAGTTCATTGCTTAAAGAAGATGACCCTAATTAGCCATTTCAAACTCCAGAAAGCCTCCTGAAATCTATTATTCAGCCCATGCTGCTTTTTTATTATTTTCTACAGCTTTTTCTCATGTGGAGAGCTGACTGCATTACAGAAGAGAGAGTTTAGCTGGACTATTTTTCATGGCGACAGGAAAGTGGAGGAAAATCTTCCTTCCCATTGGTGAGCACATTAGACCTAGCTCATAATATTGAATGGAGGAGAAGCTGGAGCAAAATAAAAAGGTTTGTATACGGTTGTACCTGCATACTCCATTCACATGCTTTACATGTTATCTGTATTTAAAGGGACTGTTAGCCCCTTACTAAAACTCAGTGGGTGTTTTGATTGGTTAGCTACTAATACCAAAAGGAAGGGGAAGGGTCTATAAGAAAGCAAGATATAGAGACTGACAGCCAACAGGAACAATGGGAGAAGGCCAGCCTGATTGATAAAGCAGGCAGGCCAATGAGGGAGTAAGGAGGTTGTGTCCTCTGAGTGAGCTGGATTTTTCTTGGTCAGACTCAGTGGGGCAGAGCTAAGGAGAAATATGTGCTTGAGCCAAGTTGGGAGGAGAGTTGCAGATCTGTGTTGAGAGGGGAGTTGCAGCCAGAGATCCTGAGATACAGCACAGAGAGCAGAGCTTGAGACAAAGCCCAGAAACAGATATATGCTAGGAGGAGAGCTGCAGCTACAGAGCCAGAGGGGCCAGAGAAGCAGCCCAAGAGCAGGAGGTGGAGCAGCAGAGTATGGAATTGGGACTGGAACAGTCTGGAGCTGGGTGTGTTGAGCAGCAGGGGAAAGTAGGGAGAGGCTCTGGGCAGAGGGTCCAGTGCCGGGAGACACCACCAGTAAAGAGGCCTTGCAGGCAGACTTGGATGGGGATGGCAACCCCAACTGGGAGGGCTGGGGAGGTTGATGCTGGGGTTCAGGGTCCTGCCACCCAGATCAAGTGTCTGACCTGCAACATCCCTGCAGCACATCTAGGGCCTATAAAGGATTAACACGGCTACCCCTCTGATACTTGACTCCAGAGATACTGTTTATTAAGTGTCTGTGCCACAGAGGGGAGCTATGTGTTTCCTAGTAACTTTTTTCATTTTCCTTATTCTTTGATTTTTAATGGATTGCTATTTAATAAACTGTATTTGCTTGAACTGTATGTAATCATCAGTGGATCAGGGGAAAAGTCCAGTGTGGAGAGAGCATGCCAGAAAGAAGACACTTGGCCTCTGCCCTAGGTGACAATAACAAAGTTATGAGTCAAGTGCCCAGGAATCCTGGGTCTAGCCTTGTTGCGGTTACAAGGGCTCTGACACACAAGGAAGTGCAAGGAGAACCCTTGAAGTCAGGGAGGTCTCTTGGTAAAGGAAACGGGAGAAGGAACACAGATCCTTCCACTGCCCATTTCACCGGGGTAGTATAGGAGCTAGGAAAGTTCCCCCCCAATAGCAGGACCATTCTCCTACTTACATGTAATATTATGAATTGAGTGGAGGTCTTACTCTGACTCAGAGATGGATAATAATTTTTACAAGGGCCACTTGACAAATTTTGTTGAGTCATTTGGGGCTGGGGTTGGGTCCCTAAAAGGGATGAAATATGGGGTGGAAGGAGCAAGGCTAAGGGCTAGAGAGAGTTTGTGGGTATGTCTACACTGCAGTGTTTTTCCAGAAAAAACTATACTTACAACCACACTGCAATTGCATTCGTTCAACAGAAAGTCAAAAGAACACAGGGGATTTTCCAACAGAGGTAAACCTCTTTCTACAGGGAAGAAGCCTCTTTCTATGAGGAAAGATCTCTTCCAGAAAAGCTTGTTCCAAAAGAAGGCTGCAGTCTAGACGTAACCTGCATGTGTGAGAGAGAATGTGTGTGTGTGAGAGAGACAAAGAGAGACTTTGTGGCACAGAGCTTGTGTGCGTGTTTGGCAGAGAGACTGAGAAAGTGTGTGTGATAAGTAATAGAATTATCTGGTTCTAGATTATATTACTGAATTGCCAAAGTATCAGGAAAGGACAAAGCCTTTTATGAAAGCCTGTGACACGGTGGTGATTAATATGTAAAATGTATGCCTTAATTTTGCATGAGGAATTATTAGTATTCACTCATATTTTGCTTTCAAGTCTGTGACCAAACAATAAGAAAACAGGTTCTCTCCCAGACTGGAGGGAAGGCCACTATATGTTTGTCTCCCATGTAAGCTAAGCATTGTGCAACAAAATCAATGGAAGACCTATTTGCATATGAATCAGCAGGGGGCTGGGAATTCCACAGGAAGGGAAGAAGGGCAAGGAGTCTTCCTATGTTTTGAAACAGAGAAAATAAACTCTGGGGTGATATAAGGCAGCAAAAATAAATGTGAGGTATCCATTTCTTGGGGGAGTTAAAGGGTTAGGGTACGTCTACATTTGCTCCCTAGTTCATTTTTTGAGGAGTAATGTTAGTTCGAACCAAGGGCTTTGGTTCGAACTAACGCGTCCCGGCACGCACTTCCTGGTTCGAATCAGCTGTGATTCGAACTAGCGCGCCAGTGAGATCATGTTACTGAAGTGCAGGATATTTAAATTCCTGCTTCATTAACTAATTCGGTCGCCTACATTTGCATCCCTAGTCCGAACTAGGGAGCAAATGTAGACGTGTCCTTAGAGATCTCAAAATCCCAGAATGTTGGGTCCTCCTAGGTGAGAAACTTGTGTAGGCAAACACAAACTTGGCAAAATTGAGTTTTACTCTTAGAATCATATTTTTACTTTTAAGTGGCTATTTCTTTTTTATTCGTTGTACATGGTGTCACTTAAACCTATGAGCTTTTGCTTAATACATTTGTTTTACATGTACTAAAAACCAATCCAGTGCAGTGATTGAAATAAAACTGCTTGTCTATACCTGGTTAAATTAATGAGCTGTAGTGTATTGTTACTTAAAAAGAAAGACAAACTTCAATAACCTCAGTGAATGATTCAGGAGATGGCTGGATATTGCAAGAAGACATGTCTAGGGAACTCAGATGTGGGGTTCACTGTTTGCTACCAATGAGTCAAGATTTGGACTGGTAGGGACCTGAAGAGTTTGCTGGCAAGGCAGACAAGCTAGTATGTCAAGGAGTTGCCACATAATTCAGCAGTAGCAGATCTCTCACTTGCTGAGGCTGAGAGGTGTGGCACAGTAATTCATAGTTCTGGAAACTGCAGCATATTGTTGCCTTGCTGGACAGTTTGGGGAAAATTCAGAACTGGGAAGATGTTGGGGATCACTCTGCACAAAGTAATTACATTGCACTGTGGAAGGTTTCTAAGGTTGTCTGTCTGTTGTTAAGGCTGTAATCACAGCAGCATTGCAGTGAAGGCACCCGGAGCTGCAGAGTAGGTGGTCACAACCTCTTACTGCAAAAGCGACCAGGAGTCCTGTGGCACTTTATAGACTAACAGATTTATTGGAGCATAAGCTTTCGTGGGCAAAGACCCACTTCGTCAGATGCACGAAGTGGGTCTTTGCCCATGAAAACTTATGCTCCAATAGATCTGTTAGTCTATAAGGTGCCACAGGACTCCTCATTGCTTTTGCAGATTCAGACTAACACGGCTACCCCTCTGATACTTAACCTCTTACTGGTCCCCAAAGTGTCACAAGATCCCAGATTAGTAAAATATTTTTCATTGCTCTTCAGGGATTTAGGCATTAGAGTACTGTAGCCCCCTCAAATTCCACTGTAAAAATTTCATAGGTGCCTACATTTCTGCCTCTGTGCTTCTGCACTGCAGCCCCCATCTATGCATCTCACAAACCTCAACCAGGTAAAGACAGGCAACACAACACCTAGCTCACCTCTGGGGTGCCAGCTGGTATGTGTGCTCAGAGCACAACTTATTTCATACAAAATAGGAAATGTAATAGTTGCCTTCCATATAGCATAGTGGTTAGAATACTTAGCTAGGAGGGGAAGACTCTAGTTCAATTCTCTCCTCTGCCTAATGAGAAGAAAATAATTCAGTACAGGTCTTCTACTTCTTCTTGATCGGTGGATTATAGTGGCACTCATATCTCCCTGGGTCACTGTATATGTAAGTATTCATCCAAAATGGAATGTCTTCTACAGGAGAGACTGACAGCATCCTGCACCAGAATATATGATGGGCAAGTTGCTAAGGCACTTGTACTGCTTATCACCAGACAGAGAGGAGAACTCAACCCCTGTCTGACACATCAGGGTGAGTACCAAAGTCACTGGGCTAAAGGTTATAACAGAGGATGCTTCCTACTTCTTCTGAACTCCCCCAGACATTTAGAGTAGAAGCAGCTGTGTGACACAACCTTTCCCATAAGTAGGCATCTGCCTCTAGGAGAGGGTTCCTGGCTGTGGATCTCAGTCAGAGATAGGCACCTTATTCCATGCCAGAAAAAGTATATGTCTACACTTCTAGTTAAACTGGCATTGCGGCAATCAATGCAGTGGTGTCAATTTAGTGGGTCTGCTGAAGACATGCTAAGTAAATGGGAGAGAGGCAGAATCTATGTTTAGGGGAGAGCATCCCCCATCAACGTAGCACAGTGTAGGCATCATAGTAAGTCTACATAAATTATGTCCATTTCAGTATTGTAACGTATGTAGCTTGAACTAGCACAACTTAGGCCAGGTCTACACTACATCTGAAAGCTCAAGTTAAGGTACACAACTCCAGCTATGTAAAATACATCACTGGAGCCAGCTTAACTTAAGCTGAGCTTGGCACTGTCTTCACAGAGGGATGCCGAAGGGAGCAAACACTTCCATTGGCTTCCCTTACTTCTCACGACTGCCAGGAGTACTAGTGTCAACTGGAGCCGCGCTCAGTGTTTGATTTAGTGGGTCTTAAATAGAGCCATTAAATCGAATGCCAGGAGATTGATCTGTGCCACGGCAAGTGAAGACATGGCCTCAGATCTACTTACAGCATTAGTGTAGACCAGCTTTAACTCTGAGAGCAGTAGGGATTAGAGTTTACCTTTCTCTCTGGCATTTTCTGTTGTCTAGTTTAAGCAGCTCCCTGCCTGGCATGTTGGCTTTTATGGATCCTATTCTCAGGCATATCTCTCTTCCCATGTATTAAAGGAGAAGTCTAGGTGCCTGACCCAGGGTTCATGAACTCCACTGATTTTCCAGGAACCTAAAAGATAGACACTGACGAGAATTGTAAACCTAAGTCCCTTTGTGGATCCTGACCAACATTTCTTTAAATAATTGAAAGAACTGTCAGTGGCTGAAGGAAGAAGCTCTTTTAAGTTAAAGAGAGGATAACAAAAAGTAGCAAGAAAGTAACGTGTAAATCATAACTCACTCTTTGCAAATTTATTTTCTGTAGCAAAATGTCAGCAAGGGATAAAGAGTACTACTTTTCTTAACTTTTTGGTCAACAGATATTTATGATCTCATACTTCTTTTTTCAGTAAAAAGATTGAGGAAATGAAGTGGCCTCATGTAGCTTCCACAAAAGGACTCATCAAAGCAAAGAAAATTCCAGGGAAGATATGGTTGAATAAGGCCCTAATTATGCATACACAAGAACATGTGTGTATCTTTACATTAAATGTACAATTAAGTAAACTATTCACTATTAAACATGTGAATAAATGTTTGAAGGATCAGTCCAGAAGACACTTCAGATTTCCAGGGCTGTCAAAGGAGAAGACGTGTAGTATAGTGATCAAGGGAGAATGTTTAGTTAAGTGGTTTCTGAGAGCAAAATGATTAAAATTCTGTTCACAATAGCAGTACAGTCACCATGACCCAAGAGACGAAGATTATAATAAAAATGGAATGAGTTCTCAAACATCTCAACAGTCAGTGCAAGTCTTTCCTGGAATTCTTAATGCAGAATCTTAGCCAGAATTGCTTTCTTCTTAAGTTTATTATTCATTATTATTATTATTGTTATTTAAAACAAACTCAGCCAAAAATCAAACAAATCCACTATATAGGCATGCTTGTAATCTGAAAGGGTCCAGGCTTGTTCTATGAGACCTATGGATTAGTAAGTATGTTCTGTTTCACACAGGAATTAATCTATTTTGTTTTAGAAATTCAAAAATCATAATATCAGGATGAGAATTAAAATGTAATTATAATTATAATTATTACATTATAATGGAGATTAGCTGAATAATTTTTACATTTAAAACCCTCTTTCCAATTTTTGACATTTTATTATTGCTAATATTAATGTTAAAACATTTATTAAAACAGTGCAACTGTAAATGGAATATTTTAAAACTAAGACTAGTGCAATAATTATTAGCTCTTCTCAACAATTATTTCATTATAATGTATTAGCATGCAAATAAAATGAAAATGTAACATGCCTTCCATTAAAATGAACTTGTGAAAACCTCTATATTTGCTTTAAAACGAGTCAATTGCCAGTCCACATTTTACTAACAGCTAGTCCAAACATTCTTTCATTTCATTACAATTAATTACGCAAAAAAGGAATTAACAAAAATGGAGTGGTTGCATTGGAAAATCCAGCACCCAGTAGCCATAGACTGCAGAGTTAAGTTTGAGTTTTCAACCTTAATTATGCCTTCTATTGCCCCTGTCGTAAAAGTAAACACAAATAATTCAGAAACAGCATGTGGGCACGATTCCTCAAATAAATTATTGACTGCATAGGTCACCCTCTGCTCCTTTGGACTATTTCTCTAGGCTAAGAATCATATAATATATATATTTGAGAAAGCCTGTCTGTTGTCTCTCCTTTTTTTGTGTTTGTTTTCCCAAGAACTCCTCCTAAACAGTAAGAACTAGTACCATCAAATTCAGTATACAGCTTCCTCTTATCATAACTTAAAGCAACATAAGGGTTTGATTGTCCCAGAAAAATAGGATGTTCCTGAAAAGGGTTTGCTTCTCATAACACCATACAGACAAGAGACACAATCACCAGGCAAGTGAAAGGGGCTGCATGGGAGCACACATACCTCACCAGGACTGCCCCAGCTCTGAGCCTCCACCCCTGCAGGCGCCCTTTAGAGAGTTGTTGGGGTGAGGTGGGATGAAGGTCCCCCCCTTACTTACAGGAACAATGCTGGCTGTTCCCCTTCGTGAGTAGCATTGTCTTTTGGGTGCCTATATTGCCAGAGGGTTTGGAACTGGGCTTTGGTGATGAAAGAGTATTCAGTTGGCATGTAAGAAGGTGCATGTTATCGGATCAGCTAATACTAATGCTGTATGTCATGGGGGCCAGTCAGCAGCCCCCATATATAATTGTGGTTCATGTTGGAGAAAACAATTCAGTGATGATTGACAGGGTGTCTGCCCTGCACTGGCCCTTTAAGGGTTAAAACCTAGCCATTGAAGAGGGCTGGAGCTGTGGAGCTGTGGAGCCAGGAGCTGTGGCACAGATGATCTAATTAGGGCCCAGCTGAGGGTAGTATAAATAAAGGCTCTGGAGGGGTGGATATAGACTCTCTCTTGCTCCAGTGGTGAAATAGGAGGGACCTAGTTGCCAGCTAAGCAGCACTGGAGAAAGGCAGGCGGAGCTGGGGAAGCTCTGGCCAGGCAAGCTCCCAGGCTGCAGGGCTTGAAGCAAGGCCTCAAGGTACCAGGGCTGCAGAGAGGCAGCCAGGGTAGGCACAGGCAGCAGGTCACACCCCCTTGCCAGTAATGAGTGGCCATTTTGGACTGCAGTTTGCCCCTGAGGTAAGGGACTAGTTGAAGACTGGCAGTGGGTCACTGAGGCAAGGTTGGCATAGGGGTTTGGGGGTTCCCAGAGGGGGAGGACCCCAGAGTGTGGGAGTGCTGCGGCAGGGCAGTACCCAGAAGGGAGGATGCCACGGTCTGGGAGGGACATGGGTCCTAACATAAAGTGGTGGAGATGTTGACATGTAACAGTAGGTGAGACACTGGCCAGAAGGGGGCACTCCAGCATTGAAAAGCTACTTCCGAAAGTGACCAGCAGGAGGCACCATGGTGGTGAGTCCCACTGTGTTACAGACGGTTAAAGGGATGGAAATAATTCTCAGGGCAAGGAGTGCTTTGAGGCCGAGCTGTGAACTTTGTCCAGGAGTTCACATTCTGTGGTCAGACATTCTTCTGCAAGTCTGGGGGATGTGAGCAACTCTCAGTGTACAAGTTAAGGAGGGTTGTGAACAGGGAGGTGGCCAAATTCCTTGGGCACATAAGAGGGACAGTAATTGCATGTCTGGGTACAGTGTATGTGTAATGGGCCCTAAGGCCATAGACAAGTCTTCTAGGAGGCTAGAGAGGCTCTATGGTAACCAGCTAATCAGGAGCCAGGGAAGACTACAAAATGAGCTGGAGGACTAGAGGAAGCTCAGTTGCAGCCCATATCTGAAGGGAGAAGTTCAAGAGGTTTGGCTGGCAGAGCCAGGGACAGCTTAGAGTGAGGACATTGTCTCCAGGAGGAGAAGCCCTGGAGACACTATTATTCTACTGAGTGGGGAAAGAGACTGAGGGGAAACAGACAGAGAGACTGGACTCTGAGGGACCCTCTCCAGAGGGTACCAGGATGGGCGCTTGTTAGAGGTATACCCCAGAAGGGTTTTCAGTATCACACAGGAGTGTGACTCAGCTGGAGGGTTGAGTAGCCAAAAAGGCTTTTAAAGAGGCATTGCAGGCACACACACTCGGCCAGATGAGGGGTGCTTATGTGAGGTGATTGCCACTCCATTACAGTACGGTACAGCTCATTTGTTTCAGGAGGATGGGTTTCACTGATCCAACTTATGAGCTGTTGTGTTTTTAACCAATATAAAAGATGACATTCAAAGATACCTAGTAACCCAACTGAGTATGGAAAGGAGGCAGCCAAGTTAATGGCTGGCATCTCCTTGTGACAGGTGTACAGTGCAGGTACTCCATAGGAAAGACATAGAGTGACTAGATATATGGCTTGTAAAATGAGGTGTTCATTAAAGGAATGAATGGGGGTCAGTTGGGGACTCCTGAATAGTATAGCAGAGAGCCAATCCCCAGTTCTTATAGCCTGCCTTACCCATCCTATCAGGTGGGTGGATAGTAAGGTCTGGCAATGGATTTGTTGGAGGGACTGGTGTGGAAAAAGAAGCTTCCTATTCCCTCTCTGATCCCAGGTATGGTAAAGTCCCAGCAATGGATGTGCTGGAGGGACAGGGATAAAAAAGAGGGGGAGCTGGTAAAAGCCCCCAAGTAATTATGGAATATACATAGGTGTTACCTGCACTGAACATATCAGCTGAACAGTCCAGACATCTAATTTTATTTTAGCCAAAAGGCTGAGAAGTCATAATGTTGCTGCCCAATTAAACCCATGTCAGTGTCTCCTGTCCTCTCAGTGTGCTTTTAGTGTATTAAGAAACAGAAATGACTAATTTTTGAAAAATAATTCTCATCACTATTACAGTTGGTTGTTATGCTACAATGTAAATATCCTAAAATTATAATGGAAATGTAAAAATTAATAAGAGGAGAACTCCTGACATGAAAATCAGGGACAAATTTTACCTCATTTTCAAAAAAATTTCTACATAAAAACTTTGCAGTGCCAACTATTGCAATATGTTTATCTGTCCTGAAACATTAATAACAGTATGGTCTGCTTGGTCTGCATGTGTATTGTGGGATGTATAATCCCTCTTTGGCTGTGTCTACACTGCACCGTTATTTTGAGATAACTAGCAATATTTCGAAATAACAATGCGAGCAGCTACACGGACATTCCATTGTTTCAAAATAACTTTGAAACAACAGACGGCTTATTCTGAAATCTGTAAACTTCATTCTATGAGAAATAATGCCTATTCCAAAATAGCTATGTCGAAATAAGGCATGTGTAGATGCTCCACTGCTGCTATTTTGAAATAGCCCCTCACTAGGGCCATTCTAAGTTAATCCTCCCCAGTGCCTCCTGGGGCTCTAAATCAACATAGCACGTCTCCATTAGGGAAGCCTGCCTCAGACTAATTTTGAACCTTCCTTGCAGTGTAGACATGGTATTTCGAAATAAGCATGCAGGTTAGCTGTACCCAAATTTGAGAGCCATTTATATTTTTCTGCTATTTATTTATACATTTTGGAGTCATTGTATGATTTGATGTTCATAATATGGGCACAGAATTTTATATAGCACTTTGTTGCAAATCCTTGATAACTAATGAATCATTTAACCTATTAACCTCTAAACTATACAAGTTATAGTAATATGGCATGAGCTTCCTTTTAAGTGCCCTGTCACATGCACGAGGCCCCAATCAAACTCCCTCTGGTTAAACATTCCCGAGGCTGTTGTGCTGGGTTCAATCCATAGAACTACATGCTTTAAGATTTACTTGATTGGAGTAGGATCTAGCATTGTCTCTTTCCTTGGCCTCTCTGGCACATTTGCTAAGCTCAGGCAGTGTATCTGTCAAATGTCCACAGAAATTGGACTGTGCAGCTTAATTGCCCTTGGTCACCAAGATCAGTGCTGACCCTTCAGAATTCCCCTCTCCTAGGACACCAAATGCATGGACACTCTGGCTATGTCTAGACTCCAAGCTTCTTTCAGAAGAAACTTTTCCGGAAGAGCAACGAGAAGTCCTGTGGCACCTTATAGACTAACAGATTTATTGGAGCCTAAGCTTTCATGGGCAAAGACCCACTTTGTCAGATGCATCTGACGAAGTGGGTCTTTGCCCATGAAAGCTTAGGCTCCAATAAATCTGTAAGTCTATAAGGTGTCACAGGACTTCTCGTTGCTCTTGCAGATTCAGACTAACACGGCTACCCGTCTGATACTTTTCCGGAAGAGATCTTCTGGAAAAACCTTTTTTCAAAAGAGAGCGTCACACAGCAAAAGCTCAACGAAAAAGTGATTTGCTTTTTTGAAAGATAGTGTCCACATTGATTGGATGCTTTTGCATTTAAGGCCACCCAGAACCAATTCAGGCAGGGCATTAGGGCAGCAGTAGCTTCCTGGTGCTATTGCCTAAGGCTAGCTGCGACACATTCTTAAAGGGACTCCCCTTGGACAGCCATTTCTCTGCTTCTGCTGCGTGCTTGCCTACCTCTCCGAGGGACAGCAAAAACTGCAGTATAAACATACCCTCTGGGTTCACAGTTTTACTCCTGAGGGGCACCTAATAGAGAACCAAACAGATATCCACATATGCTCTTCATGTGTTCTAAACACCACTATTTTTATTTAAGTAACACAAACACACAGATCTAGACAAAATAATAAACACACCTTTATGCATTTCCTTATCTCAGTTTCCTCACCACTCTGGAGAGTCCTTTGGGCTTAGGACAGCATTCTCTGAGGAGACCTAGTTCCTCCTCCTGCACATGGTGTCTTTTTAGAATAATGGAACGTCTCTCTCCCTTTCTCTACTTCTAGCACGTTTGCTTCATTTTACTGAGGTTGCTCCCTCAGTGAAATGGACACTCCCTTTTTTTTGTCTTCTCCCCTTCTTTGGGTATGTCTACACAGCAACACTATTTTAAAATAACGATCGCTATTCCAAAATAACTTAGTCTGCGTGTACACAGCAGGAAGTTATTTCAAAAAAAGTTGAAATACTGTCAAGTTGGAGGACTTCTTACTCTGACTCCTATAACCCTCATTATATGAGGAGCAAGGGAAATCGGGGGAAGAGTGCTCTACTTCAGAATAAGAGCAGTGTAGATGCTCCCTATTTCTCAATGAGCTATTTTGAAATAAGATACACAATTGACAACTCAAAATAAGCTACTTAAATTGAGCTAAGCCCTGCAGAGTAGACGCACCCTAAGTTATCTGGTATTGTCCTACTGGTTATTTCTTCATAGAATCCTACCATCATCAACAACATTCATCTCTGTAGCTCTTAGCATTCTTGCTATATTTTTGTCTTTGATCCCTAGTCTACACTGGGGAGTTAGTTTGAAAAAAACTCCCCTTATTTTGAAATAACAAGTGGATCATCCACAGTACCAGGCTTGTTATTTTGAAATAACAGGCTGATTATTTTGAAATAACTCCTGCTGGTCATGAGAAATAATGCTTATTTCGAAATAGTTATTTTGAAATAGTGTTAGTGTGGATGCTCAGCTAATGCTATTTTGAAATAATTGGCCTCCAGAGGCCTCTCACAGCTGCCCTTCTGGCTACTCTGGCCAAACCCCTAACAACTCCAATGCTCCCCTTCTTCTGCAGACTTTAAAACTGCAGGCTGAAAGGAAAGGGCTTGTGGTACCAGGCGAGCCCTGCTAGCCCCATGCCACCCAGCACCCACTGGAGAAGCCATGAGCAACCCCAGCACTCCTTCTGTGACCTCCTCAGCTTCCAGCATGCCTGCAGCACTCTCTGATGCCCCTGGCCAGAGGAGAAAGAGGGCACTGGCCTGGACTGGTGTGGAGATACTGGATCTCATTGAGATCTGGGGGGGAGGAAACCAACATGCAGGATCTCCCCACCAAGAAGTGCAATGCTGATGTGTATAGTTGGATGGCCACCAGTCTTGCAGCCCTAGCCCCAAGCCCCTCTCTCACCACCACCCCCACCTCTCAGGTTCTTTCCCAAGTCCTTCCCCTATTGTATATCCAAATTAAAAAAGACATTTTTTCAAACAAAAAAATCTTCTTTATTTGGTCTTCAGGGGAAGGGAGGAGTGGGAGAAGAAAGGCACACAGGGGCAATGCAGAACCCCATGTGGGGAGGCCCGTGGGAGAGTCTCACAGGGGGCCTTGGTTGAAACTTTCCCTCAATGCCTCTCAGATGAGCACAGTCCCTTGATGTGCTCTTCATAAGGAAGTGGTGTGTGGCTGCTTATAAGCCCGGCCATCTGATTAGCCTCTGCCCCCTACCCTGGCAGGAAAGTCTTCTACTTACTTCTCACATATGTTGTGGAGCACACAGCAGGCTGCTACCACGTAGGTGATGTTTTGATCGCTGAGATCCAGACGGGTGAGGACACTCTGGAATCTCCCCTTGAAAAGCTGCTTGGAAGGCTCCAGGCTGCCTGTGTAGGGCTTCATCAGCCAGGGAAGCAAGGGGTCACCCAGCGTGCACATGGGCATGTCCAAGACCCTGATGGTGCGGTCGGGGAAAAAAGTGCCAGCATGCATGCAGGCTTGAATTCCAGAATATGCAGGCATATGCACCTTCCCCAACCACCCAATGTAAATGTCCATGAACCATCCCTTGTGGTCCACAAGAGCCTGCAGCACCACTGAAAATTACCTCTTTCTGTTTATGTATTCCGAGGCCTGGTAGACAGGGGTCAGGATAGGGATGTGGGGGCCATCTATGGTCCCCTACCTCCGCAGTTGGGGAAGCCAGTGTCAATGGGGTTCCCCAGGATGACGACTCCGCCTTAACTACCTGCCTGAGCATGACCCTGACCATGAATTTCCCCACACCAAACTGGTTCCTCATAGAGAAGTAGCTGTCTGGTGTGGCATGCTTCCAGAGAGAGATAGTGATGCGCTTCTGCAGGGGGATGGCCGGTCTTAGCCAAGTGTCCTGTTGTCTGAGGGCAGGGGCAAGCCATTTTCAGAGTTCCAGGAAGGTGGCCTTCCACATACGGAGGTTCTGGAGCCACTGCTGGTCATTCCGTTGCTTCAGGATGATGCAGTCCCACCAGTCAGAACTGGTCTCCCCTCCACCAGAAGTGGAGTTTTGTGGTGTGCAGGTGTTGGAGGATCATTTACTGCCTCAGGAGTGCCAGGGCCTGGGCTGCTCATCGTGGTCCTGAATCAGCACATGGGCAGTGTAGATCAACTGCGCCATGAGGCGCAGCACGAGGCCCGTGAGCTTGACACCGCTATGCAGCAGCCCAAGTGTGAGTTTGATGTCCCACGAGGAGGTAGGCAGTGGAGAAGTTGCATGTGAGATGCAGCCATATAGAGTAGCCCTTTTAAGCATGTGTCTCAGCTAGCCTCAGCAATCAGCTACAGGAATTGTCCACTCTCCTGGGCCCACTCCGGAGTGCTTCTGGGGACTTAAATGTGATTCAGGCTCTAATCGTGTGGACACACTATTTTGAAATAATTCTGTGCTATTTCGATGGTGCCTTGTAGAGTGAATGTGCTATTTTAAAATAGTTATTTTCAGAGTTATTTTGCAATAAGTTATTTCAAAATAATTTCCTAGTTTAGAAATGCCCTGAGAGACTCTCTATTTTGTTTCAAATAAAAACCTATAATATATCTTTTATTTCATTTATGCCTTTAAGTTACTCTCCTTTCATGCATTAGTCTTGTGAAAAACTAATTTATTCAACATTTATCTTGACATGAGGGAATTTTAACATTGAATAATTTGTTCAGTATTGCTCCTGTCTTGAATTACTTGAGATATTTTCAAGCACGTTGGTCATGCAAGTAGTGCATGTCCGTGTAATTCTTAATTCTTCTAAATTCTTATAAATGTAATTGGGGTTTGAGGGAGGAGGGATTGAGGAAAAATTGCAGGAATAAGATTCCAAATGTGTATTTCAACCACTGGACAAATTAAAGTTCTATTGTAACATCTTCAGAGGTTTCCCAGAATAGCTGTTGCAAACTCTGTTGTGCTCCCCTTTATGGATGATGTATCAACCTGCTCCTTTATTTTCCCATTCATCAATGTCCTGTAACTAATATAGTACAATCATTGATATTTGAGTTCATGTGGCAATAGCATAGTACAGCTTAAGTGAAATGTTTAAAGGAAATTATAGCAAATGTAGCAATGCTCACAGTTTCCAGCAATTGGTAGTTCATACCGATGCAGCACTATGCTTATCTGAAAATTAGGTTGCTAAAAAGAATACTGGCCCCAACAATATAATGTGAGATTTGCATAACCCAGTCTAAACAACAGAAGAGGACAGATTAAAGATTTCTCAGTTTGCAGTTAAAGTGACATTTAACATTTTTCTCATACATCAGTTCATTAGCATCCTGATTATTTCTGTTCTTTTCTGAACTATATCTGGTAAATAAGGTCCCCAGAAATGAATGCTCTATTCCACATTTGGTGCATGATATCTATGTGTTGCATGAGCTACTCAGTATTACCATACACTGGTGTCCTTTTCTCATCGACTGTGTATACCCTAGATTATTTTCCCCAGTGTGTTTTACTGCATTTTTTGAAGCTGACAGTTACTTTTGATGTTTGCCTGTGTTTCTAGTTTCTATAGCCCCTTTTGTATTATGTCTTTGTCCATGATGGTGTTTACAGTTCTTAGCAATTTAGCACCATCTGGAATTTAATTAGCATGCAGTTCATTTCCTGTTTTAGATCATTAGCAAAGATGCTAAATAGGCCAGATCTACCACCAGGCCTCCCAAACAGATACTTTTTCCTCCCCAAGCTGATACTTTGCCATTTGTTTCAGCCACCATCCTAGTAATCTGGAAGCATTGCAACAATTAAATATTAATATTATTAACAACATTAAGAATGGGGATCTTGGAATAAGAAAGGATGCAACAGATTGATTAAGCAAGCACATAGGGGAGGAAGGAAGTAAAGAAAGAGCAGAGTCAAAATAATGTAAGTATTCAGACTACAGCTACAGAACAAGGGTTTTTTGCATGGGAATTGAAATGGGGGTTAATGGAGCCAACTAATCATTAGCCTGTTCTTGCCCTTAAACAATGTCTTCATTTTGGAAAAAAAAGCGCTGAGCTGTTCTTTTTTTAAAACTTTAATGTTGCAGACATATTTCAAGAAGTGATCCACCCTTTTTTGACCTTTTATTCAAGTTTTTTGTATTAAACATATTGCAGATTTTTCTGGGTCTAACAGCACATTGAAATTACTAGACTTACTTGTGAAGAATATATTTAAAAGAAAGATTTAAAGAACACATTATTTATTCTTCATTTACTTCCTCCTGAATCTTTGTATCAGAAAAGCACCAAAGACATTTCAAATAGTTTTGCAATGCATGTGCTGCTATTAGCTGTTTTTGTTTTTATTCCGACTAGCTTTTTATTAATTCCCAAAAAGAAAACAATAACACAAAACACTACGTATAGGTCTGTCTTTCTGGGACTGATTCTCCTCTCACATACATTAATGTAATGCCTTTGACACTATTTTGGTTTAGAATCAGTCGTAGATCAGAATCATGCCCTCTTTATTAAACTCACACTGTTGCTACTGGAATGAAAATTTAGTTCTATGTAGATAACTTGAAGTGAATAACACTAGAAGCAGAATTAGGTTTAAACAGAGTTATTCTGTTGCTGTGACACTTGATGGAAAAACTTTCATTGGCTCCCATAGGAGCAGTATAAAGCTATGGACCTAGAGCAGGGCTTCTCAACTTCAGAAGCCCTAGGGGCCACTGATACTCATAGCACATGCAACTTAAGTGTGGTTGCATATACATGCAAATATATGCAAATAGCTTCTTTCACACTGGGCATGAATACAAAGATTAAGGCAAGACTACACAACACACAGACCCTATTTAAGTCAGTTCTGCTAATATCAATAAAATGCAACATTTACCCAATTTCCATCCTTATGATAGCACTTTTAATGAGCAATGACAGTCCAGGAATTTAACTACTAAAATGCATATCAACAGAAGACCATTATATTGACTACTTTGTTGAGTGCCACGTAAATCCAAACTTCACCGTAGGCCACAAACAAACGGGCTGTGGGCCGCATGTGGCCCATGGGCAGTGTGTTGAGTAGCTCTGATCTAGAGTAATTCCATGGGCAATGATATACTTCTGAATTAACTTGATTTTCTAGAATTTTCCCTGATTCAGGCTATGTCTAGACTGCAGAGTTATATTGGAAAAATATACACAAATTGTAAACTGCAATTTGCATATCTTTTTCTGCTTTTTTTTTTTTTGGAAGAGGTTTTTCCAAAATTAGGCCTGTCTACATGGGGCCAAATTTCAGAAAAACCTCCTCTTTTGGAACATTCCTTATTCCTCATACAATGAGGAATACAGGGATGCCGAAAGAACGTGTCCGCTTTTTCGGAAACTGAGCCATATACCAGTATAAGGAAACAGAATTGACCCACTGACTTGGGAATCTTCATAAAAATTACTTAGGGGCTAATAGGGCCCTTAGTTAGTAAATTATAGCTGCCACAGGAAACATCCTAATTAAAAATGTACTGTTTTTCGTAAATTGCATAGGTGGGCAAAATTCTCCTCTTAGTTAACACAGTGGATTTGAGCTCTGCTATTTAGCTCCCTTCACAGATGCTGGTTTGAGATTGACATTACTGAGAGAGATCCATGTGGGTGTAATACTGAATAGCACAATTAAGACCTGCTAAAAGAATTTAGTTAATTTGCTCAATTTAGAATACAATCCATATATAGGCTTTAATGGCTCCAATCCTATAGCCCTTCCTCAGATACTCCTATTAAATGTCATGGTAGTTTTGCCAGAATATCAAGTGGAGGACTGGATCCTAAATTGTGCAAATACAGTAATTTCTTTGCAGCAGTAAATGAAAAAGTTCTGCTTCAAATTGCAGTAGAAAAAGCTCAATCAAATCTTTAAAAATATACTTATGTTACTTTAGGTGTTTTTTATAAGGTACCACAGAGAATTTCTGAGGCGGCGGGGGGCGTCAGCTAATGGTTAAAATGAAAAGTGAAAATGAACCACATGAATACTAGTTATCACTTTAATCCACACAGTCTGAACTCATTTCTACCATGCAGTGATTTATTAAGAGGAGACTATCCAAATACACAATGACACTTTACTTCACGTATAACTTATGAGTACTAATACCTTTTTTTGAAAAAGGTAAAGACTATATATTTATAGCATATGAATTATAAACTAATGGTAATTTACATCAAATGTATGTGGTTTGGTGAAATGCTTTTAAGCTAAATTGGATGAAGATATCCAGTGTTAAAAAAAACCCATAACATTTTTTGGAATGTTTCAAAAGAATTTCGATGAAAACATTTACAGAAAAACTACTGTAAGTAGTATTCAGTTTTCAATGAAAAACTGGTGTGCACTAACAAAATTACACAGAGGTATCTCCTTTAGGTACAATGAACCTTAAATAGTTTAATGGTATAGTCAACAAAAGAGAGATTAGCATGACTCTGGCTATTAAAGAGAACTAAAAGGATGAATTTGAGGTTGTAATGGAATCTGGAGGATACAGCCTTTGTTCATTACACTTAGCCCGCCTTTCAATCTAATGCATTGAGATATCCTGCAAGGAAATCTCTAATACATGCTGATTAGTTGTCCTGAAAGTAAAACTCTCCTTTTTGTTTTCTGTTTGAATTTACTGTACAGAAGCTCTATAGAATTGGATAAGTTTTTGTGGGGCCCTGAGCCAGATCAAGTAGGGCCCCTTCCCCAGGGCTTCCACTTGCAGCCCCACCTGCCTCTCCTATGCTCCTGATGGTCAGGATGTGGGACCTCCCCACCTATCAGGATCTCCTGCTAGGGAGTGGGATAGGGGCACATAAGTTTCCCTGCTCATGGGGAGAAGCACCAGGTGCACCAAGCAGGTGACAGGGTGCATGCACACCCATTTTTCCAGGACCCGCAATTGGCCAGGGCCCTGTTGACTCAGAGGCTAATCCACCACTGGGGCTCTGAGACCCAGTGCCATATGAATGTACCCTTTCTAAAACTGATGCTAGTTCTAGCATAAGCTTTTGGGCTTGAGACAGGAGTCCCTGAGTAAAATCTATGGTCTGAGCTGGGCAGGTCAGGCTAGGTGATCAAAATGGTTCCTTCTGGTCTTAAAATCTATGAATCAGAGATGTGTGGCTAAATTGTGGCCATGGATAATGTGTGTATTTCCCAGAGATTTCAGTGAGATTACATCTGGGCAGAATTTGGCTCCACTGAACTGGGGATTTCTCTTGACTTTGCGAATGATGAACAAGATGCCAGGGGACTCCTTTCTTGCTGTTTCTCTTAGAACTGTTACTTGGGGTGGAGAAGGGAAAGGTGGACATCACATAGGGAAGAGTTAATTCGTTCACTATTAAGTTAATTTATTTAATCCCACAGGAATTTATTTAATCACCAAGGCCCTGCCTCATTGTAAGTCTGGCCTGCCTTCTCAAAAACAGTGGAGCCCAGGTCTCACAGACAACCTGAAAAGGGATCAAACAAGGAGGAGTGGTAGTATCTTGCCCTCCCATCACCTCAAGCTTACATTCACTAGATCTCTGTCTTCTCCAAGCATGAACTGTCTCTAAGGAGTTGTAGATGTTGGCCACTTAGTGTGTGTCTAGACTACAGGGTTTTGTTGACAAAAGTGGACTTTTGTCGACAAAACTATACCTGCGTCTACACTACCGCTGCGTTCTATCGACAGTAAGTCGACAGAACACGGCAGTTTTGTCAATGGCAGTAAACCTCATTCTACGAGGAATAAAGCCTTTTTTCGACAGAGTTATGTCAAAAAAGGCACTATTGCATCCACACTGTGCTTTTTCAAAAGATAGCGTCTACACTCTCTTTCGAAAAAACGGCTTGCTTTTTCGACAGAACTGGCTGTAGTCTAGATGCTCTTTTTCGACAGAGGCTTTGTCGACAGTGTCTGTTGACAAAGTCTCTGTCGACAAAAGCCTCTAGTCTAGACGCACCCTTATTTTAGAGCATGACAGATGATTCCTTTAAATTCAAGTGCCTGAGGTGTGATATGTGGCGGTATTTTCAAATTTATTCTTTTAATAATTACTTTTGTTATTTTGGCAATCAGATGTACTACACTAGAGCCACTTTTCTAAATACTTAAAGAGGAAACAAAGAAAATGGCAATATTAATAAGATCATTTTTCAGTGCATATTCAAGTACATGCTGTCAAATATTCATCACATTTTTCCAGTGACACGGCTAAATTTACAGTGAATTTTTAAACTGTATTATTTCCTTTCTTGAGATTCATATTAAAAAAACAATCCTTGCTAGAAAGCTATTGTCATTGCTGAATGCTCATTCTCATCTGAGGACTAGTCTATATAGCATGGCAAAGCATGTCAGTA
The DNA here is from genome assembly GCA_019425775.1 of Rafetus swinhoei. NCBI lineage: Eukaryota > Metazoa > Chordata > Testudines > Trionychidae > Rafetus > Rafetus swinhoei. Next base: position 28,864,404 of record CM033424.1, on the reverse strand, counting down.
GGGTGTGATTTTTAAAGTAGATAACTCCTACTTCTGGGCTTCTAACAGAAGGATAAAGATGGAGCCACACTACAGGATCAGCTTAGTCTTCTACAGAGGAAGTCCTGAGATAGGGTTTGCAAGTAGTAGAAAGGGAAAAAAAATAGCACAAAGGTACAGAATTTTGATTAGACTATGACTTTGTGACTTGGCTGGAGACAAAGCTAACGATAGGCCTCATCAGGCACTGGGCAATGTGAGGTGGCCCGGCTCCAGGAAGAGGCAAGCCCTTGGCATAAAGGGGCAGTGCTATGGACTAGCTTCCCCCTAGCCATCCTTCAGAACCATATGAATTGCACTTTGTAGGACTCTCAGCACTTTAAAGGGCCTGGAGCTTCGTCCGCTGCTGCTACCATGGTAGCAGCCTGGAGTCCTGGGCCCATTTAACTTATCAGACCCAGAGGCAGCTGCCTCCTTTGCTGCCCCCTTTCACCTCCGCCCCCTGTCAGCGGCCATGGCTGGAGGGCTGAGCCACAGATGGCTGGAGCCAAGACAGATGTCAGGCGTCGTATTATTCCTGGGAGTGCTCCAAAGGTGAGCGACCCCCACTGTATATTGGCATCAGAAATATAATGTGGAGACACCATTCTGAAGAAGGAAGGAAGTATGAAGCACCTGAAAGGTGAGGTGCAGATGAACAGGCTAAGTCTCTTTTCTTCCCTTTTGGGGAAAACCAAGGAGGTAATCTGATAGCTGGCAGCCCACCAGAGCAGATGCTATTACAATAGCAATAACAACAGGAAGAGCCTCAGCAAGATAACTTTTTGCAAAACCTAGGGAAATGGACTCAGCACCCTTTTGGGAGAAGAAAATTATGTTGCGCATGTACCCAACCTGGCAAAATTGTGCCCAGGTGCCAACCCAAGGCATTTTTGCACACTTTCATGAGGTTGCAGTAGGTTGGGCTGATACAATTGGGCAGTCTCAAAAGAAGATCAAGCAGCATACTGTGTTTTGTCCCGTGAGAAGGTGCAGTCCTATAGAATAGCAAAAGAAGCTATTTTGGATAGGATAGGACTGACCCTGGGAGCAGATAGCTACTGTTTTAAGACAGAGCCTTTCCCAGAGGACTGTGCCATAGAGTGACACTTTGCAGGATCCGGCAACATTAGAGCTGCAGCATTAGATCCGGCAACATTAGAGCTTATACAGTCTTGTACTCTTAGAATACTTTCTAAGAATCTTGCTTTCCAGAATCCAAGTTGAGTCTGGAGGTTTTGACTAGCTTCCACTGATGAGATCATAAAGCAGGTGGAGGTCTATATGGAAATGGATAATACCAAACCACCTAAATGAGAGGTTATATCAAAGGAACTATTCTGTGGGAAGCAAGGTAAAAGAGAACCCCAATCCTGAGATTGCAAGGGAGACCTACAGAGGGAGAAATTCTTAGGGAATCTGGTACTTAAGAAACCAGAAGAAGGTAGCAGTACCTTAGTTGTTACCAAGTAACTAAGACAGGCACCTGACAATCAGTTAGGATAACATAGTTCGGTATGTCCATTGTGACCAGTTCATGTAAAAAACGACTGCCCACCTATGGAATACAGCTATTTGGATTGCTACTATGGCCAAGTGTGTGGCTTGTGGGTGCTCCCTCAGAAGGGGGCACACTTTAGCTTACCAGATAACTATTAAAGTAGCTGGATGTGAAATGAGAGGGCTGATTGAGTTCAGGTACAGGCAGATGCTAATTCAGGGGAGTAGTCTTTGGACTTTAAACACAGTTAAGCATTTGCCAGTGCCCATTTCATGTTTGCTCAGAGAGACATGATCATGTAGAGCTGCAACTCTAATGTTGCCGGATCCTGTAAAGGCCTGAGATGGAAGAGGAAATTAATGGGGAGAGTTTGTGGGGAATGGACATCCTGAATGAGGATATATGAAAATCTGCCTTGATCATGACCACTCTCACACACAAGCTCAAGGGTGACAGCAGGAGGCCTGACCAGCCATGAAGATTACACAGATCCAGGAAATTTGGAATAAATGTAATTGCTACAGAGGAGACCATGAAAACACGTATCCATATGGTAATATTAATGAGACCATGAAAAATGATGATCCAGAATGAACACTATGACATTATAACAAAAGTTGTTCATCTCAGCTCATGATTCAGGTTCTAGCATCTGCCTTAAAGGACCCCTAAATTTAAACACAGACCTGCAGACCCCCAAACAGAGGTGACATGTGTTAAGGCACATTAGCTAACAGGCCCACCCAGATTTCTGCCTTCCATTTAGCCCTGCTCCCTGAAGTGCTGATGATATAGCCAGGCAGAACACTGGTGTGTCTCTTTGGCTAGCTGCTTGGCTGTGAGGCAACCCTTCTGATGTCAAAGACAGATTTCTCTTCTGTAGTGATGCTGCAATCTTTGGTTGTACCCCCTCCAACCCAGACAGGCTGGATGGCTCACTGACATGAGTCACGGAGTGGAGATGGCACTCCCTCCCCAAGGCCGGTTGAGCACTGAAGCCAAAGTCCCACTATCTGTCAAAGAATCCCAGTTTGTTTTTTCTGTAGCCTCTGAAATGGGCTTGTGTCCCTCCACAGAATCCTGGACCACTGGTTGAGAACCAGTGATGTAGAGGAAGAGAGAGAATAACTATGGAGTCCCATAGAATAATGGGGACAGAGTACCCTGGAGAGTGAGGTTACAAAGGACTTAAACCTCATCTCCTTCAGGGCTAGCGAATACACCCCATTAGCCATTCCTGGAGAGGTAACTCATTGGCTCCTGGCTAGAGGGGGCAGAGCTAAGCCATAATAAGTAGACTGAAGGAGTTCAGTTGTGGGGAGACTTTAGGGAAAATTGGTCTCTCTCTGGCACAGAGAGGCACAGAGAAGCCCAGAGCTTAATAGAAAGATAAGGAGGGAAGCATGCTACAGGATTAGATAGGCTCCTACTGCAGGGATGCTGAATAGGGACTTTAAGAAGAAAGAGACAAGTTCAGTAGCCCAAAGGGACAGAAGAATTATTTAGTTTCATTTGCACTTGTTAGTGGTACCGTAGAAGAAGTTTGAACTTTGTGATGTGGCCAAAAGGCTGAGCCACAGAGGACCTGGCACAGGAGGCAGGCAGGCAGCAGAAGACCCGATGCTATTGCTTCCAGATGCTAGGAGGTGAGCGTGCCCCATCATAGAATCATAGAGCTGGAAGAGACCTCAGGAGGTCATGAAGTCCAGCCTCCTGCCCAAGGCAGGACCAATCCCAACTAAATCAACCCAGCCAGGGCGTTATCAAGCTGAGACTTACAAACCTCTAGTGATGGAGATTCCACCACCTCCCTAGGTAACCCATTCCAGGGCTTCACCACCCTCCTAGTGAAATAGTTTTTCCTAATAGCCAACCTAGACCTCTCCCACTGTAACTTGAGACCATTGCTCCTTGTTCTGCCATCCATCCCTGCTGTGAAGAGCCTTTCTCCATCCTCTTTGGAACCTCCCTTCAGGAAGTTGAAGGCTATCAAATCCCTCCTCACTCTTCTCTTCTCTTCTGCAGACTAAACAAACCCAAATCCCTCAGTCTCTCCTCACAGATCATGTGCTCCAGCCCCCTAATCACTTTGGTCACCCTCTGCTGGACCCTCTCCAATGCATCCACATCCTTTCTATAGTGGGGGGCCCAGAACTGGACACAATACACCAGATGTGGCCTCATCAGAGCCGAATGAAGGGGAATAATCACGTCTCTGGATCTGCTGGCAATGCTCCTCCTAATGCACCCTAATATGCCATTAGCCTTCTTGGCTACAAGGGCACACTGTTTACTCATATGCAGCTTCTCATCCACTGTAATCCCCAGCTTCTCATCCACTCTACTCCCCAGGTCCTTTTCTGCAGAACTACTACTTAGCCATTCGGTCCCCAGCCTGTAACAATGCTTGGGATTCTTCCGTCCCAAGTGCAGGACTCTACACTTGTCCTTGTTGAACCTCATCAGATTTCTTTTGGCCCAATCCTCTAATCTGTCCAGGTCACTCTGGACCCTATCTCTGCACTCCAGCGTATCTGCCTCTCCCCGTAACCTAGTGTCATCTACAAACTTGCTGAGGGTGCAATCCATCCCCTCATCCAGGTCATTAATAAAGATGTTGAACAAAACCGGTCCAAGAACAGATCCTTGGGGCACTCTGCTAGAAACCAACTGCCAACCTGACATGGAGCCGTTGATCACTACCCATTGGTCCAGACAGTCTAGCCAGCTTTCTATCCGTCTTACAGTTCATTTATCCAATCCATATTCCCTTAACTTGCTGGCAAGAATATTGTGGGAGACCGTATCAAAAGCTTTGCTAAAGTCAAGGTATATCACATCCACTGACTTTCCCATATCCACAGAGCCAGTTACCTCTTCATAGAAGCTAATCAGATTGGTCAGGCATGACTTACCCTTTGTGAATCCATGTTGACTATTCCTGATCATTTTACCCTCTTCCAAGTGCTTCAAAATAGATTCCTTGGGGATCTCCGCCATGAGTTTTCCTGGGACTGAGGTAAGGCTGACTGGTCTATAGTTCCCTGGATTGTCCTTCTTCCCTTTTTTTAAAGATGGGCGCTACATTTGCTTTTTTTCAATCATCCGGGATCTCTCCTGATCTCCACAGGTTTTCAAAGATAATGGCCAAAGGCTCTGCAACGACATTTACCAACTCCCTCAGTACCCTTGGATGCATTAAATCTGGGCCCATGGATTTGTGTATGTTTAGCTTCTCTAAATAGTTCCTAACTTGTTCTTTCCCCACCAAGGGCTGTCCACCTCCTTCATATACTGCATTACCTAGTGCATTTGTCTGGGAGCTGACTTTGTCCGTTAAGACAGAGACAAAGAAAGCATTGAGTACTTCAGCTTTTCCCATATCATCTGTCACTAGGTTACCTCCCTCATCCAGTAAGGGCCCCAAACCCTCTCTGATCACCCTCTTATTGCTAATATGCCTGTAGAAACCTTTCCTGTTACCCTTCATATCCCTTGCTAGCTGCAATTCCAATTGTGCTTTCGCCTTCCTGATAACCCCCCTGTATTCTCGCGCAATATAGTTATACTCCTCCCTAGTCATCTGTCCAAGTTTCCACTTCTTGGAAGCTTCCTTTCTGTGTTTAAGCTCACCAAGGATGGCCCCAGTAAGCCAATCTGGTTGCCTACCATATTTGCTTTTCTTTCTGCACATTGGGATGGTTTTTTCCTGTGCCTTTAATAAGGTTTCTTTAAAATATTGCCAGCTCTCCTGGACTCCTTTCCCCTTCATGTAAGCATCCCAGGGAATCCTGCCCATCAGTTCTCTGAGGGAGTCAAAGTCTGTTTTTCTGAAGTCCAGGGTGTACATTTTGCTACTCTCCTTTTTTCCTTTGGTCAGGATCTTGAAATCTACCATCTCATGATCACTGCTTCCCAGGTTGTCACCCACCTCTACTTCACCTACTAGTTCCTCCCTGTTTGTGAGCAGCAGGTCAAGCTGCGCATTGCCTCTGGTCAGTTCCTTCAGCACTTGTACCAAGAAGTTATCTCCAACATGCTCCAACAACTTCCTGGATTGTCTGTGTACTGCTATATTGGTCTCCCAACAGATGTCAGGGTGATTAAAGTCGCCCATGAGAACCAGAGCCTACGATCTGGAAGCTTCTCTCAGTTGTCCAAAGAAAGCTTCATCTACCTCATCCACCTGATCCGGTGGTCTACAGCAGACACCAACCACAACATCACCCCTGTCGCTTCCACCTCTAAACTTAACCCATGGACTCTCAACAGTCTTTTCTTCCTCTAAATACTGGAGCTCTGAGCAATCATACTGCTCTCTTATATACAATGCAACTCCTCCTCCTTTTCTCCCCCGCCTGTTCTTCCTGAACAGTTTATACCCTTCCATGACAGTGCTCCAGTCATGCGAGTCATCCCACCACATCTGTTATTCCAATCAAATCATAGTTCTTTGACTGGGCCAGGGCTTCTAATTCTTCATACCTTAGATAGCCAGTTGATTGCCCTACCTTCTTCATCCGAATCAGGGGTCCTCCTTTGTTGCTCGTTCCTCCTTGTGATTCTTCCTGGTGTCCGACTTCCTCACTTACCTCAGGGCTTCGGTCACCTTCCCCCAACAAACCTAGTTTAAAGCCCTCCTCACTAGGTTTGCAAGTCTGCCCATGACTCTCCTCTTTCCTCTCTTGGTTAGGTGGATCCCATCTTTTGCTAACAATCCTTGTGCCTGGAACAGAGTCCCATAGTCAAAGAAACCAAAGCCCTCTCTCCTACACCACCTGCGCAACCACGCATTTACTTCCTCAATTCGACGATCCCTACCCGAACCTTTTCCTTCAACCGGAAGGATGGATGAGAACACCACTTGCGCTTCAAATTCCTTGATCCTTCTTCCCAGCACTACATAATCTGCTGTGACCTGCTCATGGTCATTCTTGGCCATATGGTTAGTTTCTACATGGAGAAGCAGGAAGAGGTAGCGATCTGAAGGTTTAATCACTTTCGGAAGACTCTCGGTCACATCCTCAATGTGAGCTCCTGGTAAGTAGCACACTTCTAGAGATTGCAGGTCTGGATGGCAGATGGATTACAGGTGGGTAGAACACAACATGTTAGAGTTCTTTACAAATCAAACCCCTTGTGAACACTTTGCCAGTGCTATGTAGCCATGTGATTTACAGATTACAGAACTGTTTGTGTTATAACCTCAGGACCCAATCCTGCAACTATTTCTCAAAAGGGTAATCCTTTCTGAGGATTTCAGAGTCAACCAAGTGAAGCCAATGTGCTTGCTCACATGAATCAGCAGTAACTATGTGAGAGAGGATTACAGCATCAGGCTGTAGGTCAACAAAGCTATTACCATAGTCCACTGAAACTGTTTAAGGATTACTCCTGAGTGAGGTCTCCAGTGTGCATGGGGAGCAGGGACAAAGAATTTAAATTCTGTATACTAATGTACTGTAGCTGTATAACACAGTCTATGAGCTACATTTTCAACAATGCTCAGAACCCAGCAGCTCACACTTCCAATAATGGTGATTGTCTCATTCAGTAAATAAAGAAACCTTAAACAAATAACACCAAAGCATAATGAAATTATCTTTCTATAGTTTTGTTTTCCTCATTGTATTTAAAGACACCTCGTTTTTAATCATCTGAAACCTTTTGGCCACTTCAGAGTTCTCTCCCATCATTGCAATGTCAGTCCAGGGATTGTCCTTTTCCCACATGCTGAACAGCAAAAGACAGTCACAAGACAAATTAAAGCATTGTTCATATTTTGAACAGAACGTTGTGTTTCATTATCTTAGCAGTGACATTATTGTATCTCATAAGGGACTCAGCTGATGATTTACTGAAAGTCTGCTGTAAATGAGCAGAAAGATATTGTGGATGGAATTTATTACTTGTCTGGAAAGATATCTTTACTAGCATAAAGAAAAGTGATGTTAGCACTGTACTCCCCCCCCCCCCCCCCCCCCCTCCATGTGTCTATTTAGGGCATGCACATGGACAGTTTTGCTGCTAGTAATTGAATTGCTAGTTCTCCGTTAATGTCAAATCAGTAGGTGGGAGGAAATTAAAACATATACTGTATGTTTTGCCATTGTATTAGGTGTATTTAAAAATAACTGTATAAAATTTTTGCTATTGTGCTCCTCATCTGAGAACAAAGGCTGCCAAACATAATATGGATGATATACAGAACAGTGCCTTCTAACTCACAAAAGCTATGTCTCCTACTGTGCTTAGAGCCACTTTTCTTTTTACTTGCTTTATAAAGCTACTGTTGGGGATGGGACGGACTGACTATGATCCTGTTCAAATCATAACCAATGTGATGGACCACACATGGACTCACACACCTCACAGCCAGGGACTGATAAGATCTGGCCAATTTAATATTCCAGATCATTTCTGTTTATCCATTTACAGGTTATAACCACAGATATGTTCTTTCACCTGTGGGATTAAAACAGTGGTGTTTTGTCCAATATTTTATAGTTTGAGCCATTGTTTTTTTTTCCTTTTCCTCTCCACAAGGGTGCCTCTGATTCTTGCATACATTACCTTATAGATCAAGGGGTAGATCATCTTCCCACTGAAACCAATAGTCAAAGTCTCAGTGACTTCAATGAGGCCATGATTTAGTCTCAAGACCAAAAAGTTAAAACAGTTATGAAAAATAAAGATGTAGTAAAAAAAACCTTTTAGGGTTATTCGTATATTTTACTATGCCATTGCTGGAGATTTTTTTGTTTGGGAAGCCTTCTCACCATGCCGTGTCCAGTATGAATAATTTGATTTGGCCCCTCACTGAATGTATAGTAAGGAAAGGGAAGGAATTGTCCACACTAGGTGTCGTGGTTCAATCCCCCAACCTGACACTGACACTCTGCATGCAGAGATGGAGGGCCGGCCAGCAGAATAACCTCTACAAAACCCGTCTCTGAGATATAACCTCAGTCCCCCTGAGATCCAAAAAGAAAAAAAAATCAAGACAGGTTCTTTGCTGCCACCACCCAAGTGATTCCAAGAAAATTAGGGACAAGATCACTTGGGAATCCCCTCCCTAAGGTACAGCTCTCCCCCCTACCCCAACCTCCATTTTGCTTGGAGTTGGGAAAAACAGAGAGAATCCACAGACAACAATGGACTCTGCCCTTGTAATTAGGCACTTAGTCCTAAGGACACAACAATCAACCAATACTGGTTAATTAGAATAAAAAGAAGATTATTTTATTATCAAAACAAAACTACAGTTGCAAGCATAGTAAATTGGCTAGGTGGAAAGAGCCACAATTTGATATTTATACTCAGGGAAAGTCCCTGGGCTATAATCCTTAGTTATAAAAGAGAAAAGCAATAAGCCAGCTCAAACATGATTTCCAAACCCCCAAACAAGGAAAACAATAAACCCTGATGGACTAAACTTTTCCCTATTTACACATTTCAAGAAGTCCATTCTTGGAGAGACAAAGTGTGTCCCATCTCCCTCATTACCTGGGAGAAACTGCTCTGATCTTAAACAAAGAAGAGAGAGAGAAAAACCCCTCTTTTCCAGTTTGAAATTCCTATCTGCATTGTTATTGGCTGATTGCCGACCTCCCTCCCCCGGCTGACACCTTTGCTAGGTACGTGAGTGTCAGCCGACGGTCAGGGCAGTGTGTGTGTGTGTGTTTCCGAGAAAAGGTTTAACGTCTGTGTCTTTACTGCTAGGACCGGGGTCCCGTCGCAGAGGGTAGCCAGCAGGCCAACAGACGCCCCTGTTTATAGGAAGAGCTTATTACACCTCAGATTTTAGCTGCTAGGATGCAAAAATCCCTTTGCAGTGGGCAGCCTAGGACAGACTGAGAGGTGCCCCAATGGACCAGTCACCTGGGAGTGACACAGATCCAAACGCTCAGCTCTGCCTGTATCTGTCCCTTATGACCGGCTGAAGTTCTTTTAAATTGTGCTTGGTTCTGTTACAGCAACTGAAGGAGTCAGGTTAAAACTTAAACAGTTACAGGTTTATTAAACAAGCTTATAAATCATATGGTTACAATGGCTATTGCTCTATTTCTTAACTGCTAGCAAATATAGATTTTTAAAAGGTTACAAAGAAAATAAAGATAGAAAATAGAAATAATGGTACCAAGTGACAGCTTAATCTTTAAAGAGCTCTAAATTTATGTGTACACTTAAGACAAAGGACCACATTCAGGTACAATTTTTACCCCCTTCTGTGCCTCTCGACTCCAGCGGGTCAAGCCAGGGCCGGTCCCCTCAATTCCTAGGAAAGACAAATACGAGGTGGGCGTCGCCGTGGAACCTCGGGAGGTCAAACACCTAACTCGACCAGCAGATAGATGGTAGATTGACACTCAGAGGCCCGTATCCTCTTTCTTATCTAAGATGCCAGATTGTGTTGGTTCGTCTTTGTGACGCCAGTTCTTACAAGCAAGTTTCAAGTTAATTTACACTTGCAAGAGAGATAACTAAATTGTGAGTACTAGACATTTTTTACTTGAGAGATTCCTCCCCAGACGGCTGTGTGTTCGTATCAATATGGGTTTCAGTCAAGGACACTCCTCTGCAGCCTCTTGGTCAGCAATTGGCGTATCTCTGTTTACAGCCATTCAGGGTCACAGCAGCCTGGCATATCCAGGCAAGCAAAGATGGATGTTACAGGGGGGTTCCTGTCTGGCTACAGTGAGTTAACCCATTAGTCACCGGGTCCGCACTCTTTCTGATTATGACACTAGGCTACAAAATAGTAGCATAATCACATATGTCACTGCTCCATGGCCTAAACGACTAGAATAGCCATTTTGTCCTTGTCTCTTTCCTCTCCTTCAGTATCATGCCTTTGTGTCTCAGGTTTACAGTGGCACTGGAATCATTTTAATAGTGGGTGTGCTGAAAGCTAGCTCCCTTACCCCAGTCTGGGCCTCCTGCTGCATGCAGCTGGGACTGTGAGCTGTGCCACATCCCTGGGGGATGGATGGATTTGGATGAAGTGAGGGGGCCAAGGCTACGGGTAGGTGCAAGGCCACGGTGGAGCCCTGGGCTCAAGACCTGCAGCCAGGCCTTGCATATGGGCAAGGAGTAGAGCCCCAGTGCCACGGCTTGCAGCTGGAACCCTGGGATCTGGACCCGAGCCAGTGGCTAGGAAAAGGAGCCAGTAGCTCCATGCCCAGAGAGTGGGGCTGGTGACCTGGGCCCCACATAAAACCTGGCAGTGCTGTAGCACCCCTTTCATCCCCCTGCATCCTAGGCAGTTTTATGCCTTCTTATTCTGTCCTGCAATTGTTCTATTCATATCTCTCACACTTTTGAACATCCTAGAATTTACTGTGCTCCTCTGCCCACTGGTAGGACCCAACAGCTTGTTTATGTTGGAAATTTGCATTAGTTTAACATCAGGTGTGATTTAAACCAGTTTAGTTAAACTGATGCAAAAGCTGTATAGAAGCCTATATTTCAATTTAAGTAAGGTGTGTTTTGCTTATGTTAAAGTCAATTGGGAGTCATTTTAAGTTAGTCTGAAATACAATCATAGAACACTTTAGAACTGGAAGGGACCTGAAGAGGTCATTTAACCCAGTCCCCTGCCCTCATGGCAGGACCAATCACTGTCTAGATCATCCCTGATAGATGTCTATCTAGTCTGCTCTTAAATATCTCCAGAGATGGAGATTCCACAACCACCCGAGGCAATTTATTTCAGTGTTTAATCACCCTGACAGTTAGGAAGCTTTTCCTAATGTCCAACCTAAGCCTCCCTTGCTGTAGTTTAAGCCCATTGCTTCTTATCCTATCCCCAGAGGCCAAGGAGAAGAAATTTTCTCCCTCTTACTTGTGACACCCTTTTAGATACCTGAAAATCACTATCATGTCCCCTCTCAGTCTTCTCCTTTCCAAACTAAACAAGCCCAGTTCTTTCAGTCTTCTCTCATAGCTCATGTTCTCTAGACCTTTAATCGTTCTTGTTGCTCTTCTCTGGACCCTCTCCAATTTCTCCACATCCTTCTTGAAATGTGGTGCTCAGAACTGGACACAATACTTCAACTGATGCCTAATCAGTTCAGAGTAGAGCTGAAGAATGACTTCTCGTGTCTTGCTCACAACATACCTGTTAATACATCCCAGAATTATGTTGACCTTTTTTGCAACAGTGTCACACTTTCGACTCATATTTAGCTTATGGTCCACTATGACCCCTAGATCCCTTTCTGCAACACCTGTTCCTTGACAGTCACTTCCCATTCTGTATATGTAAAACTGATTGTTCCTTCCTAAGTGGAGTACTTTGCATTTGTCCTTATTAAACTTAATCCTATTTTCCTCTGACCATTTCTTCAGTTTGTCCAGATCATTTTGAATTACGACCCTATTCTCCAAAGCAGTTACAACCACTCCCAGCTTAGTATCATCTGCAAATTTAATAACTACTCTCTGAGAATAGTTATCCAACCAGTTAGGGTTAGGGTTAGGGTGCATCTAAATTGTATTTGCCTAGTTTATTGATAAGAAGATCATGCGAGATTGTATCAAATAAGCCACTTAACTAAAGTGAGTGTCCTCACAAAGGTTATACCAATTTAACAAAATTGCCACTTTCTCCTGTAAACAATGCCTTTCATTTGTAAATAGCTATGGACCTAGCAAAACTGGCTGACTTAAGTCCCTGAAATAAGAGAATTATCTATCATGGAAGATGGAGGGTTGTGGAATGGCAGAGAGGGAAGCCTACTAGTGGCAAAGCAAAGAGAATTGGCAGCAGGTGCCTGTTATGAGTCCCAGCAGGGAAGTTGCTACCAATAACAGAAGATGTCAGAGTTAAGGCATTTGGGGCATTGAAAGTGGCAGCCACAGTTGTTTGGAGCCACATAAAGTTCTTGGACCATTAGGTTACCCTTTGCTATGGAACCAATCTATTCATAAATGGCAAAGAGAGGACTTGCTTTACCTCTATGGGTAGTACCCAATTGCCAATACAATTAGGAATGTGACAACACTAAAAAAGTATATGCTGGTGTGACATATTAAATGGAAACCAATGATTTATGACAACTGGATACTTGCTCAACATAATTGTATGAAACAGAAGTGCTAAAATGTCCTTCGTACTGTTTTCTTGGGACATTCAGCACATAATGCTAGCATTGCAGTGACTAATTCATCTTGTAATTTGACTTTGGCTGAATAACATTTATAATTATTTGGCATTCAGCTGAATGAAGCAATTAGATACGGGACATTAAATATGTCAAATAGGTATCTTTGTCTATATCTAGATCTTCTCCATCTATCTCACAGTGATACAGAGACAGCAAAAGAACAGGAGAAAATAGGGAGAATGTTTATATGATAGTCACATACAGCAAATGTTATGGTTTATCACATCAGGTTTTAATAATAACCAATATAAATAATGAGTCAACATGACAGAAATGCATATTATTCAGGTCCAATGTTTCCTACTAGTTTCTAAGTTTTCTATTGACAGCATTACCCATTATGAAAATAACATTTTAGATAAAACATTTGCCTTTGATTAAACAGATGCACAGAAATTTCAGACTATCCCTAATCATTACCAAAGGTGGCCATTCCCATTTGCTATAAAGAATGTTGGCTAATTAGTTCTATTAAAAATATTTTTTCTTTTCTAAAGGACCCTCACTAAGGTGTGCAGTGAGCGGGTGAGTGGAAGGTCACATGAAACCTTCATCATCCCCACCACATGTCCAGCACAAAGAGGTTCCATCATTGCATCCCCTGCACTCCTGCAAGTGCACAGACTGCTCCTTCCCTACTCCGCTGTGGGTATACAGCACCTGAGGCTAGGAGAAGAAAGGAACAGTCAGGGCTACGGCCCTGTGCTCCCCACACACCAATAAGCTTTATCCAATAAAGAATTTTTCATGCCCCTGTATACCTGGCACCTCTGCAAGGCTACTCTTTCTCAGGGGCATTGTGCTTTTCTATCCTGCCCCAAGAGCAGACCAAAACTAAAATATTAAGGGTGGTACCTAATTTTTTACATATGAGTCCCAGCTAGGTGTCAGGCATCTAAAGAAAAAATGAATTACGAACTATGTGAGAAGTTATTTACTAAGGCCCCTATGCACTTTTTGCTTTTAATACTGGCCTAGAGGATTATGTGTTGGGAGAGAGGGGAAATGTCCATCATCAATAAGGAGGTAGAAAGAGAAGAGCAGCTGACAAACCATGATGAAAAGGTGACTGGCCTCAAGGACAAATCAAATAGAAATGACAAGACCAACTGATCCTCAAAAATAACAGTAGAAATGCTACAACAGTAATCTTGTGCATCACTAAGTAGCGCTTCAATCAAAGTCAACAGCATTATTACTCATAGGAGGACAGGCAGCTAAAAATGAAAGGAGTGATGGAAAAACCGTCATGCACTGTTTTTGTACAATTGCATTAAAATCAATCTTCTCCTTTGTCATAAAGGTCAAATAAGTCAACTATATTTATGTATGAATTGATACTGAACTATGATCAAGAACAATGAGTAGTAGTCCTGTAGCACCTTAGAGACTGACAAATATATATATATATATATATATATATATATATATATATATATATATATATATATATAATATCATGAGCTTTCGTGGCAAAACCCACATCCTCAGATGAGCATAGTGGAGAGAAGGGGGGGGGTCACAATTTATAACAGAAAAAGAAGGGAGAGGGGAAAAAAAGTACCCATCAATTAGAGTGCCAGTGCTGCTGAATGGGCTGGAAGTGTCCCATACTTAGCTTTTGATGTCAATTGGGTGTTGAATGTAAGGAAATCAGGTTTTATAATAGCCCATCCAGTTCAGGTCTTTGTTCAATCCATGAGAGATAGTGTCAAATTTTCACATGAAGGCTAATTCCACAGTTTCTCTCCATAGTTGCTTTTTGAAATTGCTTTGTAGAAGAATGGCTACTTTTAAATCCATTAATGAGCGTCCAGGTAAGTTACAATCAAGAAGTTACTTTATTTCCATGTTATGGGCATAAAAATGGAAATTATTCTTTGTGTCTGATCATTGTAGAAAATTCTCTGAGTAGTAAAGGAATATTAACTGTTTGGTTTATTTTTGAAATCCTGAATGATTATACTACCATCTGACTCCATCTGGAACACTTCCCTCATCTTCCTTTACACAGCCACCCAAACCTGCCCCCTTTCTAGGGCAGAGTGATAAACTCAAGTAATGGATGGATGAATCTTTCACTTCAGCAGCAGTACAAAGCCCCCTAAAGAAGTTTTTTGTTTTGTTTATCCTTCTACATTTTCTGCTTCTGATTAAAACTCTGATTCAGCAATCCTATAAGCACAAACTTTAAGTCCAAAGGGATTTAAGTATGTTCTTAAGTGCTTTGCTGAACTAGGTCCTATGAGCAAAATATACTTGAAAAGCCTATTACTACAAAGTGGTCTCAACCCAATTTTGCAGATCCCAGAGGTCTGAATTGTTCAGATAATGTTTGAACATCAGGACTTCCAAGTACCCATTTGAACAACAAGGTTAACATTTCATTTTGTTAAGCTCCAGGCAGCCATGAATTGGCTCCAGTTTGGTTCCCACTATGCTTACAACCAAGTCACACCTGACTTCCATGTATCCATTATGCCTCTTATTTCAGCCATCTATTACTTTGTCCTTCCTCTACCTGTCTGTGATGCTTCACAGCTATGCTGATGAATATAACAGTAAGCTAGAAGCAGAAGCCAAATATGGAGAGGGGAAGGTAAATTAAGCATTCAGTTCTGTCTACAGCAGAGAGGAGTGATCTGAAATGGCATTCTATCTGGTCACATAGGTGCATGTGTGGGAAACAGGGAGCTGTGATGTTATGCTCATAAGAAGCACACAGGATCTTTTTAGGGGAAAAGGCAATATGCTGTGTTTATTGAGAATAGAAAGTAAAAAGGATATTTGTTCATTTACACATACAGACACAGAGAGAGAGAGAGAGTCCTGTTGATGTTATAGGATACGTCTAGATTACATGCCTCTGCCGACAGAGGCATGTAAAATAGACTACCTGACATAGTCAATGAAGCAAAGATTTAAATATCCCCGGCTTCATTAAAATAAAAATGGCCACCGCGCTGTGCCGGCTCAGCTGATCATCGGCACAGTGCGCAAGTCAAGACGCGGATCGGTCAACAGGGAATGCCTTTGTCGACCGCTCCCTTATACCTCATGAAATGAGGTTTACAGGAGCAGTCGACAAAGGAGTTCCCTGTCAACCGATCCGTGACTTGACTCGTGGGCGGTGCCGACAATCAGCTGAGCCGGCACAGCGCGGCCGCCATTTTTATTTTAATGAAGCCGGGGATATTTAAATCTTTGCTTCATTGACTATGTCGGGGAGTCTATTTTACATGCCTCTGTCAGCAGAGGCATGTAATCTAGACGTACCCATAGTTACCAGTCTGTTTCTCACCTCAACCTAGCTCCCTTAAATGTGAGGGAGGAGTTGCGCTTCCGTCAGGCTGGACTGATGCTCCAATTTTAGCAGGACAAAGACCCAAAGAACTATGTAAGACAGCCCATCTATTATAGGAATCCCTTCTCATGCAAATCTATGGATTTTGCTGCATCATGTTGTAATCAGTCACTTTGCAACATATGTTTATCTGGAGATTGTTTTCAGTGTTGTTTAATATCGGTCTACTGATGACTTTTTCTGGTTGTTGCTCCACCCTGGTTGTATGGGATTTGTTATCTTCATATATAAGGAGTGCTTACTTCTAACTTCAGGTTCACCTATCTGCACCTCATCCATCACAGAATACTATGGACACATTTGATAGTTCCCTTGTGCACCCAAGTCTCCAGCCTCTCTAACCATCTGCATACTGTGCTGGTCTTCAAACTAATCTCTTTTGAAACAAACACTCACAATCTTCACTCACACAAACAAAAATTGCATAGTTGCTTCATGCAAGTAAGGATTACATAGTTGCTTTTGTAAAAACAGATCTAGTATAAAATATTCTAAGATATTAAAATAACAATTACTATTAAAAAATTTTCATAATACTAAAACATTCTTACACTCTTAAATTAAAGAAGATAATAATTCTAAGGGTAAAAGGGTAACAATAGTGAGTCACCACAAACCTTTCTGGTCTGTTCCTGCCTTTACATTAATAACTAACACAAAAAGCCTGTTTAATGCATCTTTACCAACAGCACTAGGCCGCTCCTTTCTGCTAGTCAGAAAGGATGGCTAGCAAGGAACACTGAGGTACATTACATAAGTCTACATTTTAGCTACGTGGCTACAATGAAGGTATGTAACACACACACACTTAGGCTATGTCTACACAGCAGCTTTAATTCAGAATAAATGATGTTATTCTGAAATAACATGGTCCGCATCTAAACATCAAGCAGTTATTTTGATATAAAGTCGAAATAACAGCAAGCTGGAGGACTTCTTACTCTGACTACTGTAACCTTCATTTTACAGGAAGTAAGGGAAGTCAGAGGAAGAATGCTCTAATTTGGACTTCCTGCTGTGTAGACAGCGCCAAAAGCTGAAATAAGCTATTTTGTCTTAAGCTACGCAATTGACATAGCTCAAGTTACGTAGCTTATTTCAGCTTTAGCCCTGCTGTGTAGACATGCCCTTAGAGTCACTATTGCCAAACGTGCTTTAAAATGTGTTAAGTAAGAGCTAAGTGTTTTTATTATATGAGGTGAATCTCTTGAATTTCACCAGGTTTTTTTCTATGGTAAGAGTAAATTGTCTGTGATGGATGGATCTTTCACTTCAGAAGCAGTACAAAACTGCTATGGAATTTATTCCCAAATGTGGTGCTGTTATTAACATCCATCACAGCTGCTTTCTTCATCCTCATTTAATGCTTAAAACGTAACATTGTCTTTGAGCATTACATAACATTATCTTTCCTGGGAATTCTTCTGTGAGTATTACACCTTTACTTGTCCCAGAGGTGCCCAAGTATGTGCTGTCACTGGATTTGTTGAACCCTAATTCAAGGCCTAAGGTTAGGTTAAAATTTTTTTTTCAGTATTATGTCAGTAACTTGGACCACAGGGGGGCATTTATTTATGAAGTCCTTTCTGACCTTATTGTGTATTCCAATTCCTTTTCTTTGAATAGCCATTTGTACTTATTACATCTCTGCCAACAATAAAACAGTTTCAGATGTTTACAGACTGTTACAGTGTCCTTCTTTTGCAATGTCTTACCCAAACTACATATTTAGCTCTTTTTATTCTCTTTTCACAAGTTCTTCACTCTGCCCTTGTCAATATTTTGATTAATGTGTCTTCTTGCACTGATCACAAAAGCCCAGATCCATTCTGTGCTCAGATCATATCTGGGTGTCTGGAGCAAAAGTTGTTTTAAGCTACTTTAATCCCCTCCCCCACACACACACTTTTACCATTGCTTAGAGCTAGTCGGATGCCCATCCAATCTTCAGAGTAATGTAGAGTAGCCTCAAGGCTCCTTTGCTTAGATTCAACTACCAACAGGCCCAAATTGTGATTGCAGCAGCTAGGGATCAATGGATGCAGAAATACTGCAGCAGTGTCCCCCTTTTTCAAGATAATCCACCTATTCTGTGGACAAATTGCAGGATGGCACAGGAATTACTACAATAGCCTTACTCCATCTGAGGCTACGTCTAGACTGCAGGCTTCTTTTGGAAGAAACTTTTCTGGAAGAGATCTTCCAGAAAAACTTCTTCCGAAAGACAGCATCCACACTGCCAAAGTGCATTGAAAAAGTGATATGCTTTTTCAAAAGATAGCGTCCACGCTGATTGGACGCTATCTTGCAAATAAGGCCACCTGGGACCACTTCAGCCAGGGCCGAAGCCTAGCTGAGACATGCACCTACAAGGACCCCCCCTGGACAGCCATTTCTCTACTTCTGCTGCATGCTTGCCTACCTCTTTGAGGGACAGCAAGGCTCTTGGAATGCCTGCTTTGGTTGCCCAGCTTTTTTGGATGCCATAGCTTTTGTCTTTGTGCCATGGAGCTGGAGCTGCCCCTGGGCATGTGATGGCTTCACATGGCCGTGCTGTAATTTCTGCAGCAGTTTGTGCAGGCTGCCTTCCTGGCCCTGCATGAGCGCGACTCCGAGCTCATTCTGGAGACCCTCTCCCTGTGTGCAGAAGTGAGACCCGTGCAACCACACACCACAGTGGAGAGGCATTTCTGGAGGCTGGACACCAGTTCCGACAAGTGGGACAGGGTGGTCATGGAGCGGTGGGATGACCAGCAGTGGCTCCAAAACTTGCGCATGTGGAACACCTTTTTGGAGCTGTGTGCCTGGCTCGCCCCTGCCCTCCAGCAACGCGACACCCACCTGTGGCCCGCTATCCCCCTGGAGAAGCGGGTCGCTATCACTGTTTGGAAGCTTACCACTCCAGACAGCTATCAGTCAGTGGGCAACCAATTCAGCATGGGGAAGTCCACTGTCAGGGCCCTCCTCATGGAGATAAGTCACTCTCGGGCTGCAGTCCCTGTGGGGGGAGAGTCCTGGAAAAGGGGGATCCTTGGGAAAGGGTGGGGCTGGAGGAGCAGGGAGGGTCTGGGGGGAAGCCCCATCCCTAGGGGGGTTATATCATCCTGCCCTCACACAGCCCTGCTGCTGGGGGGCGGCCTCATAGGGGTGGCTCCAGGTATTGGGGAAGAGAGGGAGGAGACAAGAACCTCCCAAAGGCTCAGGCACTCCCTCTCATTCTCTGTTTTGTGTGTTTTTTGGTCTCCTTCTGCAGGTGGTGAGGGCCCTCAACTCCATCCTGCTGCACAGCGTCATCCACCTGGGAGACCTGGACCTGATCATCGCAGGATTTGCTCAAAGGGTTTCCTCTCCTGGCTGATCTCTGCACCCCACCCAGGGAGGAAGGCCTCACCCTTCCTCTCCAAAATATTGTAAAGGACACCACATGCCTCAACCACCTCGGGCATGTTGTGCTCCCACATGTTGAGGGGGAATGGGCATAGCAGGGAGGTCAGGAGGGTGGTAGGCAGGAGCAGTGTAATGAAATAACCCAATGAGAAAGAAGCCTTGAAGAATGACAATGAAAAACTTTCACAGAAGAAAGCTGATTTCAAAGCAAGTGGTCATTATGGCTGTGTCTACATTGGCACTCTTTTTCGAAAAAAGGATGCTAATGAGACCAGTCGCAAATAAATGCGGGATTTAAATATCCCCGCGGTATTTCATTACATATGGCTGCCCCTTTTTCCGGCTCGGGCTTTGCCGGAAAAAAGCGCCAGTCTAGACGGGGATCTTGCGGAAAATAAACCCTTTTCCGCAAGATCTCTTATTCCTACTTGCAGAAGAGAAGAGTGAGGGGGATTTGATATCAGCCTTCAACTTCCTGAAGGGAGGTTTCAAAGATGATGGAGAAAGGCTGTTCACAGTAGTAATGGATGGCAGAACAAGGAGTAATGGTCTCAAGTTACAGTGGGGGAGGTCTAGGTTGGATATTGGGAAAAACTATTTCACTAGGAGAGGTAAAGTATTGGAATGAGTTACCTAGGGAGGTGGTGGAATCTCCATCCGTAGAGGTTTGTAAGTTTCAGCTTGACAAAGTCCTTGCTGGGTTGATTTAATTGGGATTGGTCCTGCCTTGGGCAGGGGGCTGGACTTCATGACCTCCTGAGGTCCCTTCCAACTCTATGATTCTATAATTCTAATATATCACAACCTTTGGTAAATTGCTCAATGGTTAAATACCCTCTAGTAAAAATTGCTTATTATTTCTAATCAAAATCGTCAAGCTTAAGCTTCTAATTACTTTAGTCTGCAAAGTTGAAGAGACTTTTTATTATATTTTTGCTCCTTCCATTGGATTTATAAACTTGTGTTTAAGTCACCCTTTAAGATAAATAGGTTGAACTCAATGACTCTGTAACTATATGGTAGTTTTCCTAATTCTTTAATCATTCTTGTGGCTATTCTCTGAACACTCTCCAATTTTTTAACATCATTCTTGAATTGTGGACACCAGAACTAATCAGTGGATTGGCAAAATTCAGTTGTACCCATGCCAAATTCAGATGTAAGATAATCACTCCTATTGAAGATTCTTTTTTTATACATCGAAGGATCGTATTAGCCCTTTTGGCAATAGCATAACAATAAGAGCTATAGTTCAGTTGATTATCAACAGGGTCCCCAAATCTTGTCTAGTCACTGCTTCCTAGGATGGACTCTCCCATTCCCTACTATACAGTCTTTGTTCCAATACATATGCATTTACATTTAGCCTTCTTAAAACACATATTATTTGCTTGCACGTGGCTTACCAAGCAATCCAGGTCACTTATAACAGTGAGCTGACCTCTTCGTTATTTGCCACTTTCCCAATTTTTGTGTCCTCTGCAGAATTTATCTGTGATGATTTTATGTTTTCTTCCAGGTCATTGATAAAAATGTTAAATAGCAAGGGGCCAAGGATTGATTCCTGCAGGACACCACCTTAAGCACACCTATTCAAAGATGATTTCTCATTTATAATTATATTTAGAGACCTCTCAGTTCATCAGTTTTTAATAGATTTAAATGTGTGCCATGTTCATTTTGTATCACTGTAGTTTTTAAATCAAAATGCTGTGTGTAAAAAATCACGCCTTACAGAAATCTAAATGTCTTGAGTCACTACTATGAACATTATCAGTTAAACTTGTGAACTCATAAAAAAGATATTATCTGATAGTCTGACAGTACATATATTCCAAAAATCCATGTTGATTAGCATTAATTATATTACTCTCTTTAATATTTGATTAATCAAATCCTTTATCAGCCTCTCCATTGTTTTGCCCAGAAGCAAAGTCAAGCTGATAGACCTATAATTTTTGTATCACTTTTTTTACTTTTTTAACATATTAGTACAACATTAATTTCCTTCCAGTCTTCTAGAACTTCCTGAATGTTCCAAGAATTATTGAAAATCAAGATGAATGGTCCAACTGTCTCCTCATTGATCTCTTTTACAATTCTGGAGCGGATGAATTAAAACTGTAGCTAGCTCACTTCTCCACTTTGCTCCAGTTTGCTCAGCAGTTCCAGAAAGAATCCCCAACTTACAGCAAAATTTTTATCTCCTCTTTACAGAACTCAGAAATGAATGAGACCAGCTGAAAACTATATTACAATATCCCTAACCAATCCATCCTAATTTGGATGCATTCAGTTCAATTACGTTGGCCTTGGCTACTACTGCATTCAGCATAATAGACATGTTTCTGATGCAACACTTTCCAGTCTTCAGAGTTAATCACCCTGCAAATGAGTATTGTTAACTAACAGCAGAATTGAAAACATTATTGTATTTTCTTTGCTTAAATGAAGTCTGTTTCTGTGTTAGTCTCATGTTATATTTGCATTTAAGTGATCACATTTCCCACCTCCTGGAAAATGGCAGACTGCAAATAAAAGGGTGATGACACTACTCTGAAGTCATTGAAGTCTCTGACTATACTAATTTAGCTCTCCAGTATAGAATATCTCCATGAATTCTTGTAGGGGTTAATTGAGGAAGAACTTTGTACGTGCAAGTATAGGGGTGCTGAGGCCTGCATTCTTCCCCCCTTTCCCTTTCCCCTATATCTGATGAGCCAGAAGCAAGTCTTTGGGAACATACACCATTTAAGATAAGCATTGTTGCCAGTATAGCAAGAACAAGTATAAGATAAGGGTAAAGGGCAAGAACGCATAAACAATTCTGTTTACCCTAACACACTGATCACATAAACAAGGCCAAAGAACAAGTAGAACTAGATCAGAACCAGATCGATAACTAACAGCTGAGCCCTACATCAGCACGCAATGAGTAACGCCAGGAAATTTCCAAACTGCCATAAACAAAGTAGAGACACAGTATTTAAAGCTGCACCAGAGCACAGCAATTTGGACCTCACCGATGGGCTTTGGGTACCGGTGCCTCGGAAGCTGAGACAACCTCCCATTTCATCCACAGCTGACTCAGAATCCCCAGCTGGCAGGAAGGGACGTAAGATATGCCGCTTCTTTGTTATGTTGCCCTTCTAGTTAAGGGGTGCAGCTGTTAGCTGTCAGGAAATAAACTACTTGTGTTTGACATATACCTGTGTAGCGTCCTTTGTACTTTGAAAACCCAGTGTCAGACCTGAGACTTACTCTTGCCGACAACAATTCTATATTTGCACCACTGCAACTGAGGGCAACATTTGACTAATTGATTCCCGTATGAGCAAGGTTGGACCTTATGATTATTTATCCTGAAGAAGAGGAGAGTTAGGAGCACTTCACTGAAGTACTCAATTATAGGGGGGAAAGTAACTTGATGTGTTGCTCTACCTGTTCAGTACTGAAATACTCCAGAAATAGGTGCCATCAAAATACCAGTGATTAAATGTGAAGAAACCAAGGGGCACTCAGTGAAACTGAAGGATAATGAATCAAATTTAAAAGAAATAAAAGGATCTATCTATCTATCTAAAAATAGAAAGCTATAACTATAGATATGACACAGGTTGATAGATAGATTGATAGATCTTGTTGACAACCTGTGTTGTACACAATCACAGAGGTCATAAAATATTGTAAGATAATTTTATGACCACTAGAATTTGTTTTGGAACAAATTGATAAACTTAACAGGAACAAGTCACTGGGACCAGATGACATTCACCCAAGACTTCTGAAAGAACTCAGATGTGAAATTGTGGAACTATTAATTGTGATTTATAACTTAGCCTTTAAATCATCTTCTGTACCTAATGACTGGAATATAGCTAATTTGATGCCAATATTTTAAAAAGACTCTAGAAGCAATTATAGACCAGTAAGTCTAACATCAGTACAGGGTAAATTAGTTGAAACTATAGTAAAAGAATAAAATTGTCAGACACATAGAAGAACATATTTTGTTGGGGGAAAGTCAACATGGTTTCTGTAAAGAGAAATCAAGCCTTACTAATCTACTAGAGTTCTTTGAATGGGTCAACAAACACGTGGACAAGGGGGATCCAGTAAATATAGTGTATTTAGGTTTCCAGAAAGCCTTTGACAAGGTCCCTCACCAAAGGCTCTTAAGTAAATTACGTTGTCATGGGATAAGAGGAAAGGTCCTCTCATGGAGTGATAACTGGTTAAAAGACAGGAAACAAAGGGCAAGAATAAATGATCAGTTTTCAGAATGGAGAGAAGAAACTGGTGGTGTCCCCCAAAGGTCTGTACTAGGACCAGTCCTATTCAACCTACATATAAATGATCCGGAGAAAGGGGTAAACAGTGAGATGGCAAAATTTGAAGATGATACTAAGATAGTTAAGACCAAAGCAGACTGTCAAGTGCTTAAAAAAGATCTCACCAAACTAAGTAATTGGGCAACAAAATGGCAAATGAAATTTAATGTTGATAAATGAAAAGTAATGCATATTGGAAAAAATAATCCCAACTATACATACAATATAATGGGGACTAATTCAGCTGTAACTGCTCAAGAGAGAGAGATCTTGGAGTCATTGTGGATAGTTCTGTGAATGCATGCACTCAATGTGCAGCAGCAGTCAAAAAAGCAAACAGAATGTTAGGAATCACTAAAAAGGGAATAGGGAATAAGACAGGGAACATCTTATTGCCTTTATATAAAACCATGATACACCCACATCATGAATACTGCGTACAGATGTGGTCACCTCATCTCAAAAAAGATATATTGGTATTAGAAAAGGTTCAGAAAAGTGCAACAAAAATTATTAGGGGTTTGAAACGGGTCTCATATAAAGAGAGATTAAAAAGACTGGGACTTTTCATCTTAGAAAAGATGAGACTAAGGGGGGATATGATAGAGGTCTATAAGATCATGACTGGTGTGGAAAAAGTAAATAAGGAAAAGTTATTTACTTGTTCCCATAACATAAGAACTAGGGGTCACCAAATGAAATTAATAGGTAGCAGGTTTAAAACAAACAAAAGGAAGTTTTTCTTTACACAGCACACAGTCAAGCTGTGGAACTCATTGCCAGAGGATGTTGTGAAGACCAGGACTTTAACAGGGTTCAAAAAAGATCTAGATAAATTCATGGAGGTGAGGTCTATCATTAGCTACTATCCAGGATGGGTAGAAATGGTGGCCCTAGCCTCTGGTTGTCAGAGGCTGGAAATAGATGATAGGAGAGGAATCACATGATAAGAATCTGTTCTGTTCATTCCCTCTGGGACACCTGGCATTGGCCACTGTTGGAAATAGGTTATTGGACTAGATGGACTTTTGGTCTGACCCAATATGGCCCGGTGCCAGCAGGGGCAGCCAGTGTTGGCAGCTGGGTGAGCCATCTGGGGAACCCCAGAAACGCCTGGTGGCAACTCCTCATGGCAGTGGGTCCAGGAAGTAGCCAAGGAGCCCCAGCCCTTGCCGGGGAATCCCTGGTGGCAGCAGAGTCATGTGGCCGGGGATCCCCTACCCCAACAGGGAAACCCTCGCTGGCAGTGGGTACAGGATGGCTGGACGGCCTTGTTAGGGGAACCCCTGGCAACAGTGGGGAGGGCAGCAGGGAGGAGCCCAACCAGCCAGCATTAGGAGTCAGTGGCAGGGCAGGGATCCCCAAGGAGAGGAGCCAGCAGCAGAGCAGCCTGGTCCCAGACAACTCAGTTTCCAAAGGTTCTGAACCAGGGAGGTCCAACCTGTAGATTTCCCATTCTTTTGGGGACTATGCCTTATACTATTCTTTCCATAATGTATTTTTTTTCCTATTTTGTGTTGAGGAGACTACTCCTGCCTTGGTCTCTGTGGACCATGGCCTGATAGAAATAGTTATGCAGTCCTTACACAGTATATTTAGGACATTTCAGTTTTCTCACACTCACTTGGAGATACTTTTTGCAAGGCCTGCTTTCTTAGGTGAACAGAAATATAAAGGGGATTGTGAGGGCAGGGACCAGAAGCCAGGATTCTCTTCAGCTGTCTGACCAAGAAGATCAGGATTTAGAAAGTTTTCTCTGAAAAAATGTAAAATGTTGTTTCCTTATTTTGACTAAACCTATGAGTTTTTGCAGTCTTTCAGACTAGTTTTCCAGCAGACCAGAGCAGTAATGAAGTGACATTATCTGGAACCTACATTGCTCTGATTCTTAGGTAAAGGTTTGGTACAAAGTGTCTTCTTCTTCACAGCAGTGAAGTGTGAAAAGGACACAGGAGTTTCCTAAGGTCTATAAGGGTGTGTCTACACTGTACCATAACTCAAAATAAGATACGCAATTTGAGCTACATAAATTGCGTATCTTATTTTGATGCTATTTCAAAATAGCTTATTCTGTCATTTGGCGCTGTCTGCACAGAGCCCAATTTCGAAATAAAGCACTATTCCGAAACGGCCCTTACTCCTCATAGAACGAGGTTTAAAAGGACATCAGAATAGTGAGCCTGAAATAACGGGCTTGCTGTGAAAACACAGACTAACTATTTCAGGATACTCTGGTATCCTGAAATAGCGTTGCATTGTAGACGTATCCTGAATGAGAACAGTTTAAAAGGGCTAAGGATAACTCTGTATAAGATATTTTATTTCAAATTTTGTCTTGATTGAAAGAGATTCTTAATGCTCCTTCACAGAACAAAATTATTTTCTGGAGAACAGAATGAGGCTGGTCAGTGAAATTGCACTATGTCACCGAAAGTTTCCAGTTCCTATGAAAGCAACTTCTAGAATGTGGGTTCTAAGAAAATAAACTTCACTTATTTTATCCTGAACTATAAGGGGTTGTCTCCAATTGGCCATGTTAGCCTTTTTTTCAGTGGCTCTTTGGAAGCTACTTATTGAAATAATAACTGTAGTTTTTTTCCAACTGAGAACAGATGTGCATCTTTTAGAATTTCCAGTAGGAAACTAGCATTTCATTTCACTGAATTATGCCATTACATTGTGTTTTGACACACCATGAAACACCAGTTCCCTGATAAAACTGTACAAAGATAGAGACTAATTTTCAATTGGAAAAGTTAAAGCCATTATTTGTATAATATAGCAGATGTTCCAACTGCACTGTATATCTGAATGCCCTACTGTGTGGGTATCAAACATGAATAAGAACAGTGGGAGTTCAGCTCACCTCTACTTGCCACTGGATCTTCATATTTATGACTCTACAGCTTGTTGTGTTGTGTAAAAGAGCAACATTTGGAAAGCCCAGACAGTACAAAGTTGCTCTCATCTTTCTCTTGATTTTATTTTGAAAACAATAAAATCTTCAGCAATTCTAGGAAGAGCATGGAATTACAAGCTAACTACAGGTCACCTCAAGCAAAAAGGCTCTTCTACTCGGGCTTTAGCACTGCCTCGGTGTAATGATGTATTAAACTCCTCCTAACATTGCCATCCACTTGCTTTACTTAGGCACGTTTACCACTCTGTGTGCACCCACTATCTTTGCTGTGAGCGAACCTGTGATAAATGACAGCAGGTGCTCCACTAGTAGCCCAGCTGAAATATAATTAGGTCAGACTGGACATTGGGGACTTCCCCAGAGCAAGGGACAGTATGTTAGTGATAAAGATCATAACTTAGAAACAGAGCAGATCCACAGCCACTGCTGCAGCTTTAGGACTGGTGTAGCCTCAGTGACAGATGTGTCTTCACTCCAGAAGAAGCTGAAAATCCAAGCAGTGATGAATCCTCTAATCCCACTCTGCCATCAAAGAACCACTGCATATAACTGCATATAGAGCCCTGGCAAAGCTAGGGTCTGCAGTGTACTGGTAGTGTAAACTACTTGTGAAGAATTTGGATATCCCACGCCTTTGCCACTCATGAACTTGAAATTAAAGTACTTGTTTCAATGAGTCGGGGATCTTCTGAAATTTGGTCCAGATTCAACACCAACTGAAGTCAATGGGAGTCTTTTTCATTGACTCCAACTAGTGTTGGTCAAGACTCTCTAGAGTAGTTCTGAAGATATTTTGGCACTATGATGTTCAAGCTTTTCAGATGTTTCAAAAATTGCAGGAGAGTCTAAGGGTGTGTCTGCACTGCACAGCTATTTCAGGATACCAGAGGTATCCAAAAATAGCTACCCCGCATCTACACAAGCCACTTGTTATTTCGAAATATTTTTTGAAATATCTGGCACACTATTTTGGCATCCCAGTAAACCTCGTTTCACGAGGGTTAAGGGATGGCTTGAAATACTGTGTTATTTTGAAATTTGACACTGTGTAGACTCGCCAAATTCCAAAATAAACTATTTCAAATTATATTCAAAATAAGATACGCAATTTGCGTAGCACAAATCGTGTATCTTATTTCAAGTTTAGGGTGCTGTGTAGATGCACCCTAAGGGTGTGTCTACAGTACAGGATTTTTAAGAAAAAAGTAGCCTTTTTTTGGAAAACCTTCTCCTAGACTGCAGCCGCATTCTTTCAAAAGTAAATCAAAAGAACGTGGCATTTTTTTCGAGTGCAGTAAACCTCATTTTATGAGGAATAACACCTTTTTTCGAAAGTACTCTTTCGAAAAAAGGTGCTATTGAATGCAAACTGCTTTTTTGAAAGAAAGTGTCTAGACTCTCTTTCGAAAAAGTGGCTCACTTTTTTGAAAAATCTGCTTGTAGTCTAGACACGCTCTTTCGAAAGAGGCTTGTACTCTAGATGTAGCCTAAGAGATTAATAGCATATAGCATATAATGTGAAGTTAATAAATAAACATTCTAATTGAGAAGTCAAGGAGAAAACCCTTTAAAGTGTGCAGCTGAACAGAGACAATGGGAGAAAAATAATATATTTAAAAGGGAAGACAGTAACTAAAATGTCTCTGTGACATGCAACAGGAGAGAGAACCCAAAACAAAAATTTCCCCTATGAATGAATCTTGCAATTGATGCTCCTTTCTAATTCTCATTATTTCTGCAGTTGTCTTTGAGTTCTGAGATAAAAGAAGCCAAACAGAAATTCATAAATTTGTAGCTTTTAAATCCAGAAAGAACCATTATGATAATCTGGTCTAAATTCCTGCTTTACATATACCAAAGACCTTCATTTAGTAATTTCTGGATTTAGCCCTGAACTTTGGTTTGAGCTATAATATATCTTTTAAAAAGACACCCAGGGGGTGCATCTACACTGCACCCGGAGCTCAAAATAAGCTACGCAATTTGAGCTATACAAATTGCATAGTTTATTTTGAGTGTACTTCAAATAGCTTATTTTGAAATTTCGAAATAGACCACTATTCCAAAATGTCCCTTATTCCTCGTTGAATGAGGTTTACAGAAATGTTGGAATAGTGAGTCCGTTATATTTACAAATAACGGGCTTGCTTTAAAAATATGAAATAGCTATTTTGAGATACTTCCAGTATCCTGAAATAGCTCTGCAGTGTAGATGTAGCCCCAGTCTTAGGTTAAAGGCTATTGATGATGTAGAATCCTTCATTTCCCTAAGCAAGTTGTTTGAATGGTTAATTATCCTTACTATTAAAAAATGTAGCCTTTTTCCTAGTCTGAATCTGTCCAGCTTTCTGCCATCGAACCTCATGATATTGTTTCTGCTAGATTAATGAGTCATCCCTTTCCCAGGGATTGTAGCTCATGATCATGTTGCCTCAACATTTTCTTTGGTAAACCAAATAGATTGAGCTCCCTTCCATGCACTATAAGCATGTTTTCCAGACTTCAAACCATTCTTATATCTCTTTTCTAAGCCCTTTCCATTCTGTTAAAAGATTTTTGAGGTGTAGGCATCATTACAAGATACAGTATTCTAGTAATGTTCAATTGGTTATATTCCATAACTCCCTCAACCTTTTAGTTGGGATTGGTTGATTTAGTTCGGATTGGTCCTGCTTTGGGCAGGGGGCTGGACTTGATGACCTCCTGAGGTCTGTTCAAGCTCTATGATTCTATGATTTTCAGAGTCACTGTTTTCTTGGATACAATGCCCCATCTTATGCATGTAACCTACAAGCTTTGCCTCTATGTGTATGCTATTGCCTTCAGCTGTCTTAAAATAACATGTAGTTTAAATTAGTTCAAATGACTGCACAGTTGGCATAACTGACTCATCCCTGTCATTTTTAACACACCTCCAATATTTTGTGTCACCTGCTAATTTTACCAATTTTTTTTTATATATTTGTACAGAGCTTTGATGGAAAAAGTGAGTGGCATTGGACTAAGAACAAATCCCTACAGGATCCCACTTGAAATACCTCCAAAAATAATGTACATTTTCATTTACAAAAACTTTCTGAAATCTATCATTTTATCAGTTTTTAAATCAATTTTATAGGCTACATTTGATTTAGTATAATCCTATTTTATCATAATATAATGTAGGACAAAGTCAAATGCTTTAAATAAGCATTTATTCAACCCATTTTCTTTGATTAATCAAATTTGTAGTATCATAAAAATGCCAGACTTGTAATATTGTAAAAATGACAAGACCTGTTTTTCTTAAACCCATTTTAATGTTTCTTAATTACGCTGCCCTTTTTTGATATTTTACTGACTAAATCCAATATTAGCTTTTCTATAATTTTTCTTGGTCTCCATTTTACACTAACCAGCTCATAGTTACAATGGCCATTGTGCTTACCCTTCTGAATGTTAGCACAATATTTGCTTTTTTACCAGTCTTTTTTAACTTCCCCTATATGCCAAGATTTGTTAAAAATCGCCTACTGTATAATGGCTTAGAAGCCCAATAGCCAATTCTTTTAATACTCTTGGGAACTAGTTATCCAAATAGTGCAGATTTTAAAATGTTATTAAATGCTATTTAACATCTTCCCTAGTTACCTATGGAATAGAAAGTATGAATTCATCACTGGGAGCTTTGAATATAATAGCCTGCTTAATCCCAAGTACAGAACAAACATATTTATTGAATACTTCTACCTTTCCTGCATCATGATTAATAATTTTACTATCTTTGTCTTAGACCTGCCCTGGTTTGGAACTTACAATGTGGCTATGATTTTGTTTTCTTCTGATACATTTCTAGAATTCATTTTCATTGTTCTTAATCCAGAACAGTTAGGCAGTGTTTACACTGCATGCTTATTTCAAAATAAGCTATTTTGGAATAAAAACTCCAAAATAGGACATCTTATTTTGAAATAGTGCATCCACACTACAAATGCCCATCAAAATAGCACAGAGATATTTTGAAATAGAGCGTCCACACTGATTGGAGTCTCAATCATATTTAAAGCCCCCTGGAAGTACTTCAGGCAGGGCATCAGAATAGCACTCACTTCCGGGAGCTGCTTGCTGAGGCTATCTGAGGCTCGTGCTTAATGGGACCCCCTGTACAGTCATGTCTCAGGCTCTTAACCTTTGCCTATCTCCTCAAGGGACAGCAAAGCCTTCTCGCTACTTGCTCTGCTTGCCCTTGCAGACACCACAGCACTCCCAGACATAGATCTGGACCTGCCTCAAAGCAGTCACCGGCTCTTAGACCTCATGCCGCACCTCCTGGTGCAGTTTCTGAAGGCTGCCCTCATGGCCCTGCAGGAACAGGACCCCAAGTTCATTGTGGGGCACCTCCTCTCCTCTCATCTCCTCTCCTCTCCTCTTCTCTCTCCAGGCACTGCTCATGCAACATGACTCTTCCCATCCTCCCCTGCACATCATGCATCACTGCTTCCGGCAATGGGACACCAGTTCCGACTGATGGGACAGGATCATCGTGGAGAAGTGGGATGACCAGCAGTGGCATCCGGGAGGCCCTGAGGGAGAATTTCAGACAAGGACACCAGTGAGACTCTCCCCTGGGCTTCCCCACAAGGGGCCTGTGCATTGCCCCTCTGTGCCTTTCCTCCCCCACTGCTTCCTTCCCCTGCCCTCCCCCTGCCCCTCCTCTTCCCCTGTTGATAAAATAAACCACACTTTGGCTGTGTTCGGAAAATAAAGCCTTTTCCGAAAGGTCCCTTATTCCTGATTTTAAGAGGAATAAGGGACCTTTTGGAAAAGGCTTTATTTTCTGAAAGATCCCCGTCTAGACTGGCGCTTTTTTCCGGCAAAGCCCCGAGCCGGAAAAAAGCGGCAGCCATGTTTATACAAATGAAGCAGGGAAAATTTAAATCCCCGCTTCATTTGCAATTCCGACTTGTCTCATCTGCATCCCTTTTCCGGAAAAGGGGTGCAGTGTAGACACAGCCTTTTTGTTTTGAATCAATAAACTGTATTTTGTGTTTAATCAGGGTAAATGTAACTGGGGAGGGATTGGGGAAAGAACTGGGAGGAGGAAGGAGGAAGATGAAAGGGGGAGGACAGGCTCAGGGGTGTGACTGGGAGTGGTGCCTGCCTTGGTTGGTCCCACTGCCTCATGTGTTGAGCCCTTGAAGACCATGTGGGTGGCTAGGGGGAGAAGCTGGAGGAGTGGGAGCTGGGGTGGCAGCAGGAGTGGCCACTAGGTGATCAATGGTGGCAGTGTAAGCCGTGCACATAGTCTGGGCCTGCTGCAACAGCTCCTGCTAGGTGTTGCAGTGCAGCTCCAGGTCAGCCTCCAGTCTGGTCCTGACTGGCCAGAGACTGCATTAGTGCATGTAGGCCGGTGATTGCTCTTGCTTCAGGTCTTCCTAGGGTCACCTTCACCTGTGGATCTCACTTGAACTTCTCTCACAGCTGGTTCAGTTGTGAAGAAAAGTGAGAAGGGCAGTCATCCCAGGAGACACGGTGCATGAAAGCCAGCCCTCATCTCTGAGCTGACACCAAAAGCTCTCGGGTCAGATGAAGGTGATGTGCTTCGAGCAAGGCCATCTGTGGCCTAGACAGTGGGCCTTCTCCTGCAGGGGCATAGATGTCGCAGGGTAGAACCTAACTCTTTGCCCAGGGACAAGCAGGCATGGGAAGGTGCCAAACAGGCTGGGAGCCTGCGGGTGGGAGCAGGAAGATGGGGTGACTCAGCTTCCCTCCATGCCACATGCATAGAGGGTCCAGCAATAGCAGTGTCCCACAGGGAGAGGACTTGTATCCCTGTCCATTGGAGGAGGGGGGTGTGTGGGTGATAAATGCCACTTGCTGGGGAGGGTGCTGCTGGGGGTCCCCTTCACATCCTCCCCATCCCTCTCTAGGCAGGCTCCCCTGGCAGGGGCCCGGTGTCCTCCACCTCGCCACGCTGCCCCAGGAGCACCTGCTGTCTGAAGAGTGCGGGCATGCCCGTGAGCCATGTGCAGCACTGCTGTGTGTGTGTCCATGACTCCATCCTCCGTAGTGGTGGCTTGTTGTGGGAAGGTGTCCTACCACGGGGTCAGGAGTAAGGTAGGCCTCTCCAAAAACTCTGTGAGCCGGAGTGCAAGGTTCCTGAGTGGCTGCCTAAATGGGGCTCTCTACTCCAGACTGGTGCTTCATGTGCACACACGTGAACAGGTTTCTGTGTGATCCCCAGGCCAAGAAGGCTGGTCGAGGAGTGCGCGCCCCTTTGGGTATGTCTACACAGCAAAGTTATTTTGAAATAACAGCCCTTATTTCGAAATAGCTTTCCTAGAGTCTATACAACCAAACCGCTATTTTGAAATAAATTCGAAATAGCAGAGCACTTATTTCGAATTTGGTAAACCTCATTCTATGAGGAATAACGCCAAATTTGAAATAGCTATTTCAAAATAAGTGCTGTGCAGACACTTATTTCGAAATAGGGGGCCTCCAACCTTCCCAGGGTGCCCTGGTGACACTCCAGCCTCAACCAAGAACACTCCTCTCCCTCCCTCCTCCCCAGAGCCCTTAAAAGGGTAGTCTCTGGCCACAGTGCCTGTGCCAGCTCCAAGCCTGCCAGCCCAGAGCCAGCAGTCACTGCCCCTGACCCAGTGGCCCCAAAACATGAGCCAGCAAGCCACTGGCAGCCAGCCCTCCACCACTCCCCAGGAGCAGTCTGCCAGCTCCCAGGAGCCTGATAGGGGCTGGAGAAGGCGGGTGCCTTCCTGGTCCAGGGTGGAGATCATGGACCTTATTCAGGTTTGGGGGGGATGCCCCCAATGTCCATGATCTCTGCACTAGATGTAGGAACTCAGCCATCTATGGCAGGATAGCTGCCAGCCTGGCCACCAAAGGCCACATGCGAACCCAGGAGCAGGTTTGCATGAAAATCAAGTTGGTCCAGCGAGACCCCCACCCCTGAGCCCTGAGCTTCCCCTCCCCCTTCTTCCCCTTGCTTCCCCCTTCCAGCTCCCTCCTCCCAGGTTTCTCCCTTCCCTCTCTTCTCCCCTCTCCCACCTCCTTTCCCCAGTCTCACCAGAGTTTCATTCCTCCCCCCCCCAGTTTTATTAAATAAAGAGAGTTTGTGTTCATGAAAATACATGTATTTTATTTGACATCAGGAAGGGGGGTTAGGGAGGGGTAAGTGGAAGGATGTGAGGGAGGAATGAGGCACAGGTCCCCAGTGGGGCAGACCAGGGAGGCTCATAGTGCTCCTCAGGGTGGAAGGTCTCCTGCAGGGCCTCCTGGGTACTGACAGCCCCCCAATGGACCTCCCAGATGGCAGCCCCCTGGTGGACCTCCCGGATGACAGCCTGCAGAAAGCCCAGGAGCAGCTCTTGCTCCCTGTTGCAGAGTGCTGTGGTGTACCGAGTGAGGGCAACCAGAGCACACAGAGACAAAATGCTTTGCTGTCCGTCATCGAGGTAGACAAGCAAGCAGGGAAACCTGAGAACTGGCTGTTCCGGGGGGCGGGGGGGGGGGGTTCCTTTAAGCACAGACCTCAGATAGCCTCAGGCAGCAGCCCCACACAGTAAGTCCTGACCTGGTGCCCTGCTGGAACTGATTCCAGCCAGCCTTAAATGCGATTCAGAGTCCACTCAGTGTGGACGCGCTATTTTGAAATAGCAAAAAGCTATTTCGAAATGCATTTTGTGTTTAGACGTGTTATTTCGAAATAAGCTATTTTGAAATAACACTGTAGTGTAGACATACCCTCAGTCACCCACTGCCTCCCTCTGTGTGTGTTCAGGGAAAGTGATGGAACTCAGCTGATGGGCCTTCCCTGGCCTCATCCGAGCCCTGGGTGACATCCTGGGAGGGGGATACCAATTCCAGGGACAGGCTGACCTCCTGGCTGGTGGTCATGTTGTCTGTGCTGGTCACCTCCTTGTCATCGTTCTCGTCATCCTCCTCTACAGTCATGCCCTCCGGGAGGCTGACAACAGGTGTCTCCAGGCTGCAGTCAACAACAAGGGGAGAGGAGGCAATCTGCCCCCCTCCTAGATGCCATCCAGCTGGGTGAAGAAGTGGTAGATCTGGGGTGCTGCTCCCAATCAGGAACTTTTTTCCCTGGCCTTGGCATAGGCCTACCAGAGTTCTTTTTTTTTTATTTGCACCTGGTCCAGAGCTCCATGGCATCAGTGAAAGCAGTCATGGCTTGCTGTGTGGCATGGTGTGAGCTGGGCCTTCTTTGTGCCACAAGCCCTTTCCCGTGTTGCTGCAGCTTTAAGGGCTGCAGGGGAAGGGGAACTATAGAGTCCTGATGAGTGTGGACAGAGTGGCCACCCAGAGCACCTGTGGGAAGCCCTGGAGACCAGTTATTTTGAAATAACTTCAACTGCGCTGTCTACACACACCCTGTTTTGAAATAACTATTTTGAAATAGGCATTATTACTCATTAAATGAGGGTTACAGAAGTTGGAAGAAGAAGCCTGTTATTTTGAAATTATTTAGAAATAATGGGCTTGCTGTGTAAACGCTCAGTTTGTTATTTCAAAATAATGCTGCTGTGTAGACATGCCCTTAGATATACATATTACATAAATACCGTTAGCTTAACTTATCCATTGTTTGTGATTCTTAACTGGTGATTTGAAATCCTTACTATAAGCTATCATATATTCAGCTGATGCTTTGGAAAGGTTAATTTCCTAGAAATGAAAACAAAGCAAGCAAAACTGACTAGCAATATCATAGAATCATAAAATTGTAGGAATGGAAGGAACTTCAAGAAGTCAGTGAGTCCAGTCCCCTGCATTCATAACAGAACTAAGTATTATCTAAAAAATCTAGGATAAGTGTTTGACTAACGTATTCTTTAAAATCCACATCATTTAATCATACAAATGTGAATGAAATTTTCCATTTCTTTAATAATAATTTGTAGATACAAGATAAATGAAAAAATGAAGTAGCTCATAGCAATAAGTACAAATCAATCTTACATTTTATTGTGTGGGACTATTAGTTTGTGGTAACTTACTCCTAGGCAACTATCAATAATTATTACAGTGATCTTTTCATATTTATGCATCAGAATGAGCTCTACTATAGAATTACTCTATGTTGCTTGCAATACTTTTTGTGCTAGTTAATGTTTAGAAACTTCTAAGATGTTTTACTAGTGATAGTATGCGACCTATAGCATGCACACCCTAGACTGAAATCCCCCATGATAAAACACAATATTTTCCCACCACTATAGAGATACATATTCTTGAGGTTTTAAGCCTCAGGGAAAGTTGTTGGCTGGCACTTGTCCAGAATGGACAAGTTTTTGCTCTCATTTAATTTCTTCTCTGTTTTAATTGTTTTTAAAATCCTTTTAAGAAACATTAAACTGAACAATAATTCTTTGGAAGATGTTCTTTAACAAATGTAATTCAATATGGAAAGTCCCTACGCAATATGATGAGCATAAAAATAATTAAACATCCCCTTCCCAGGCCAGAAGAAATAGTGAGAAAATAGCTCTCAGGGCTAGCCAAATTAATTGAGGAAATTCTCCACAATTAAAAAAGCAATAGGTTGTCAGTATTTCTTCATCTTGAAGAAATCATCTTTTCAAATTCAGATTAATTGCTTCACTGATGTTATTCCAGGAGAAAATAGAAAAAAGATTTTTTCCCCCTGAGCTTTGTTTAAAAAGGATTTCAGGAAGCATCAGTTGTCTTAACAAGTGAAGGTTTCTGCATCATTAAGACAAATTTCAATTCTAATGGCTGTCTCTCAGTTTGAGTCCAATGTTGTTAGAGAACTATGGCAAAACACTTCTTCCGGCTGAACAGTCCAACCTGAAAGCTGGAGATGTTGCTGAATATAACAAACAAAAGGTCCTTCCTGTTCCACTGATACATCACTTCTCTTTCACAGTGGTCAAACAGTGCAACTCAAAGAATACTTGGAAAAGCAGAGGAGTGCCAATGTGGACCAGCCATTTGAGTTAGTATTAACATGGTATCTAGACCTGCTGAGAAAGCTTAGACAATGCAGTGGTTAAAAATACCTGGAATCAATGTGCACTAATGCTTCCATCATTGCTAATACCAGTGCCTTGTACAATGATGAGACATGTACTCAAAACTGTCAGTGAAGATTCAACCAGATGTATAAACAGAGGAATGGCAAAAAGGAGAATACATGATACTTTATTTCTCTATTTGACACTGATGTAACTGCCCTGGAATGTTTGTTTCAAATTCTGATGTCCAGACTTCAAGAAATACATTGAAAAATTGGAGAGACTACAGCAAAGAGTTTCAGGAACAATTAGTCATACCTTACAGTAATAGACTTAAGGCACTCAATCTATTTAGCTTCTCCCCTGGAAAGTTAAGAGGTTACTTGATTGAAGTCCACAAAAATGTACATGAGGAAGAAAACTTGAGAATAGACATCTCTGATTTAGCAAAAAAAAATGTTACAAGATCCAATTGCTGGAAGCCGAAGCTAGACAAATTCAGACTGGAAATAAAGCACACATTTTTTAAAGATAAATAACCATTGGCACAACTTACCAAAGGTTCTGATAGAATCTCCTTCAATGGCAATTGTAAAATTAAGATTGAATGTTTTTCTAAAAGATAGGCTCTAATTCAAACACTGCTATTCGATCAGAAGCTGGAATTAATAATTACAATAATCCCTTCTGGTGTTAAAAATCTCTTATTCTGTGAAAACTTCTTACATGAAAAGTTAAGTCCACCAGTGAGGACAGAGCAGAAAAATAATGTTAAGAAGCATAATACATAGATTTAAACCATGGTCAGCAAATAACCAGAGACGATTCATCTTTGAAAAGGAAAGCTGTGGAAAATCATTCAAAATTCATTTAGTGGGAGGCTTATAACCTGGGAAGCAGCAATTCTGAGAGAGAAGCAGCATAATAATGGATGGTAAATTAGGTATGTCTTCAGTGCAATATGAGAATGAAAAAGCCAATGTCATCTGGAGCTGCCTACACAGAGGCAATGCATCAGACTAACTCACATATGGAGCATGGTGGCCTCATGTTCTGGATGTCCCTAAACCTCCAACTGATGGAAGACAGGACTGCATAACAGGGGCTGAATTAAGCTAAATTGCCTTGTTCTGTTCATATTCTCTGTAGTATGGCCACTACTGGAAGATAGATGAATTATTCGTCTGACATAGTACGTTCATTCTTATGTTTTTATGTACTGTGTACACAAACTGTATAATTCAAGTTTGTATTATGTTTTATTTTCAATTTTTGATTACTGCCTCAGGACTATGTGGAAGTATTGAAGGCATACTTCCATTATTCTGTTGGACCACCTCTTTTTGTGGAGCTATAGTCATTTACGCCTAGTTGAGGATCAGGTCCACTACGTAAGATACAAATTTGAGGAAGTCCATGCACCTACCCAATTCACACCTCAAAAATCAAACAAAACAGAAGCTGTGAAAATTAGCATATAACTTCTTTTCTAATATACAGTCTGCCTCCTTTATGGGTCAGATTCAGTTCCCACTGAGGACAATGGGAGTCTTTCCACGGGATTTTAGAGGATTTTAGTCCATCCTCTAAAATTGTAGAAGCAATAAGCCTTTGAACCCAAGACTCTAGTGGTGAAATGATAATGCACTGCAGTACTTAATACTCTATTCCGCAGTTTCTTTATGGCAAACATTCTGTTCACATAGAAATTGCAGAAATTACCCTTTTTATTAATATAACACTTACTGTGTGCTTTATTTGCACCCATCCTCCTTTCTCATGACTTGCGAAAGATGAACAGTACAATAATATTCTAGGATTATTTCCATGATGCGGTTATTCACCATTGATGCATGAATTATTAATAGTCACTGACACTATAAGTAATCAGGAAATGCTGGCTTGTAGACTAAATTAAGTCATTTATGTATTGTACAATGAATGAAAATATGAAGAATTTGAAATTCCATATGCACTTTTTTGAAAAATAGAATTTAAAAACAGTTATTTATGGCAAGTACCAAACTAGACATTTGATGTTTTCCTATACATAATTTTACATCAAGAACATTCTGAGACTATCTCAGCCATTACAATTTATAAATAAATTTATAGCTACCCGTGTTTTTGGATGGACATATTCAGTACTATAGGGAAAGCAGTTTAAGAATGTATATTGTGTCCAACTGGCAAATAGTTTAAACATAAGATGATGAAGCTCATATGACTGGTGCTTTGGAAAAAAATGTGTTGGTGCCCTGAGACCACAGACTTGAGTTACTTTGACACAGGCAACTGGACACAGACCACACACGTGATTGTGCCAGAACTTCCTACATATATGTGCTGTTCAGTCACTATACATTTGCATACATTGCAGGTTTCCCCCCAGCAATTTGGAGTATCATCTGCTTTTGCCAATATGATACCACAAAAACAGTCATGTTCACACACCCCAAGTAGTTGTGCAATTCTTCTAAAACAGAAACAGCTTATACTTTTAAACTTACTATAGTCTGCACTTCTGTAACCAGGCTGTGTCCAGGAAGATTTTGTGGACCAAAGCATTCCTTTCACAATATATTGCAGTTCAGTTCTTAAATGAAATATTTTATGGCCTTGAAATTCCACAAGGATTAGTTCTGTGCTCCTCCATTGACAAGTCTCAGAGGGGTAGCCGAATTAGTCTGGATCTACAAAAACAAGGCATCCTGTGATACTGAGGTGCCACAGGGCACCTCATTGTTTTTGCAGATACAGACTAACACAGCTACCCTCCTGAGACTTGTCACCATGCAAGGCACTCTATTTAGCTGTATGAAGTAGAAAATCCATCAACTACATGAAGAAAATCCCACAGAGAAGTGCCACAGGACTCCTCATTGCTCCTCCACTGAGCTATTTCAGACAATAACCCTCTGTGTCTTATGCTATTACAGGCCCCCAGACTTCTGCAGGTTGTTGAGCCACCACACCTCAATCCCTTAGCCAAATGTACCTTCATAGACTGTTCCAAGAGGAAGCATTTCCTGGATGAGCTTATAGATGAAGTTCTTCAGAGGTCCAACAAACAGGTCCAGTACCTGAAGCAGAGGGATTTCAGACTGGAGAAAAAGCATGCTGAGATGAGGAGGAAGGGCTAAAGGGTTTCAGCACATGAGTAGTTCTTGGCCAAGGGAGGGCAGAGCTCAGTAGGAAAACTGTTTGAGCATCTCACTTGAGTGGTTCACCTTCATCATGCCCAAGATTACATGCTGCTGATGCTTGTCCCTAAACAAACCTTGCAATGTACCCTCAGCCCAGAAACAGTTTGGGCACCTCCATATTAGGGTGGGCCATGCAACTAAGCCTCAGAAGCAACTGGGTAGGACAGATAAACCAGTTGTGGCCTTGTTTCTTGAGCCAGTCTCCTGTGATTCTTCTATCCCTGTGCCCTACTGCCAAGTATGCAGACAACAAGGCAGGAAAGGAAACCTGCAGCAGTAAGTGGTTTTCAATGGTTTGCAAGTGGTTCTTTTGTTCATGCACATTTTTCTTAATATTCTATTGTATCTGGATTTGGGATGCTATACTTGCAGCTTCCCTTTCTAGAAATGGGTGAGTGTTGTCCTGTTTTAACTTATGTTTACAAATAAAGCCTTTTAGGTCATCAGGAAGGTGTATTGCTATCATTGCATCTCATCCAATAATCATGATTTGAAATAGTGAAGCTTAACACACTATCAGGAGAAATTAGATATCACTAAGCGAACCCTATCCCTGTGTAAAGTTACCTATAGGAATTCACACATTAATCAAGTCTTCATATGAACCCATATTATAAATCACCTGCCAAAAATTCATAATTCATCATGTCATTACTAAGTACATGACATGACACTCAAGTCCCCACTCCTCCCAAGCTCGGATATAATCCCCAGAAATAAATAGTCCCATCTCCCCCAGCACAAGCTCATTTTCAGAGGTACTATTCTTCCTCTTCCATTGGGCTGTGCAAATTCATAATGTGGGAGCACAAAGCATTCCTGAGTTCTAAGGCCTGGATGCATTCAACTCCAACTGCATTTTTGGCTGAAGGTACAGATTCAGCAGCCTCCTGACTGTCATAAGTCCATTCAAGGGGATATAGCTCACCTCAGGCTTCACAAAGGTCATGAAAAGCACAGCAAGTCACAGTGATGTGGACAGCATTGATGACACTGGCATCCAAATAGGCCTGTAAACATTGTCAATGGGATTTCAGTCTGCCAAAAACATATTTGACAACCCTTCCACACCTGCTGAGAGTGTAATTAGATCGTCTTTTGCCAGGGCTTCGGAAATCAGGATTTTTATGAGCCAAAACAAAGGAGGATATATGGGGTGCCCCAGGATAATAATGGAAACAGTAACTTCATTTATGACATTATCATCTGTTCATGAATGTAAACTCCCAGTTGGTGAAAAACCCTAGCATCATGAACTCTTACAATGCAGCCCACTTTGACATTCATAATTTGACCTCTGTAAGAACATAAGAATGGCCATGCTGGGCCAGACCAAATGTATATTGGTATAAATGTCTACAGATAGTCCAGTATCCTGTTTTCTGGCAGTAGCCTGTGCCACGTTCCCCAGAGGGAATGAACAGTACCTGCAATCATACAGTGATCCACCCCGTCACCCATTCCCACCTCTGACAAACATAGGCTAGGGACTCTATCCTTGCCCATCCTGGCTAATTCTCCATGTTTGAACCCTATTAAAGTCCTGGTCTTCAGAATATCATCTGTCAGAGAGTTTCCTCCATTGACTGTGTGTTGTGTGAATAAATACTTCCTTTTGTTTGTTTTAAACTGGCAGCCTATTAATTTCATTTGGCAACCTGTTTTTGGACTGGCAAGGGTAGCCTCATGTGTGTGACTTTATGCTGGAGGCTCAGGGGAAGTTGTTTACAGAGCTCCAGCAATGCAGGTTTCTTCATGAAGATCTGGACCCACTGCTGGTCATCCCAGGTCTGCACGATGATGTGATCCCACCAGCCTGTGCTTGTGGCCCTGTATCAAAAGTGCTGATCAGTATAAGGGGTGTCAGTAGTTATATTGAGTGTAGTAAGAAGGATCAGCCAGTGCATGTCTGCTATAACAAGGTACTCTTTCTCTGCCTCCTCCTCCCGCTCTATCCAAAGCTCTGTCAGCTGCCTTTGATGGGTCAGAAAACACTGCTGAATTGTCTACTGGTACCTCACAGAAGTTCTGTCTGTTTCTTGACACAAGAGTGAAGATACAAGCAGGAGAAATTATTGAAAAGATATCTCCTCCATGTTGCCTGGCAGGCTGGATTGGTGGGCTATTCAAACTTTCTGTGACATGTAAGGTGGGCAGTAAAGCTTTTCCCATAGTGCACCACAGACAAAAGGGTAGAGTGGCCACAGCACAGGAAGGTACTAAGTAGTCTGGGAAATTATGGGTTTGAATCAGGTCTTCATGGTGCAGTGTGGATGCCAGAGCCCCAGATTTGAGCCTGGGTTAGAAAATTCTTAATGTAGAGATAAGAATCAATACAGATGTTCATGCCCAGAGTACTCTAATATAGGGTCAGCTCACTTAAATCTCACTAATCCTGGGCTTATATTGCAGTGTGGACATACCCTGAATTATCCTCCTCTAAACAGTCCTCTGGATAACAATTGTGAACATGAACAGAAAACAAAAGAACAGCAAGTGCAATTAAATTGGCTAGACACCTTATGCAGAACAATCACAAACCAAAAGGTGATATACCTGCAGAGACACTCTGCCCCAATTGCCTACAATTAGTCATTATCTAAATGACCAGATAATGACCATTGGCAGAGTTTGGGGGAAACTATCCTGTGTGTTGAAACCAGAGACAACTCATACCTGCTGATATTGGGGGTGCACATTGTAAAGATGTTGGGGCATGTGACCTTTCCACGTCACCTCTGGAACGAACCTTTCAGCTTCACCTCCCTGGACAAGGACAGCCAATCCGTCCCCACCCCAGCCTTAGCCCCAGTCCAGGGAGACTTACAGCTCCACAGTTTCTCCTTTGAGCTCTCACACACTCCTCACCGGGGGAGAAGCACAGGCAATGCCTTTAACTC
Source organism: Rafetus swinhoei (assembly GCA_019425775.1). NCBI lineage: Eukaryota > Metazoa > Chordata > Testudines > Trionychidae > Rafetus > Rafetus swinhoei. The sequence continues at coordinate 28,821,617 of CM033424.1, read as the reverse complement.
AAGATGAGCACAGGGAACCAGCTCCTTGCACCTTCCCCAATAATCCCCCACCCTGAACCAATCCTGGGTCCATTGCATGCTCCCTGTCAGAGCAACTTGTTGCGGGGGAGGAACTCTGTCCTCCTACTTGGCCTTACCCCTCTTCCTTGCACATTTCGTTTTCTCGGCCTCATTCCCTGACATCTGGGTCTGTGTGGGGGAGCAGAGGAGGTGGGATAGAGCCACTTCCCATTCCAGCTGAGGGTGGCCACTCAATGTCACTTCCTCTGGGAACCATGCTGGCTGCCTAAGAAAGAGACCAGCTAGGGAGGTTCCCTCTTGTGTCTTGAAATCTGGAGCCCCACTACCTCCTCAGAAAAGGTTCCAGATCACTCAGTCCCACTCCCTGGCAACCAGACCCAAGTAGGGAATGGAAGGAGAGGATGCCTCCACCTCCCAAGCTGAGCTCTTCCAACCCAGCTGCCATGCTGCACAGAGGTAGCAATACAATGCAACTGCCCTCACCCATGTGAGAAACAGCTGTGCTCTGTCTCCACCATTCTCAACTTGAGCCCAGCTGCCAGACAGATGGACTGAGCAAGCCAGAAAAATGGTGGGGGGAAGTGCAGCAAGAGAAGGATGGAGACCTCCTCCCTCAATGACAGGCCAAGCAAGGCAAGCCCTGCAAGGGCATCTCTGCACTCATAGAATTCTGTGCCCCTCCACCTCCAAAGCATCACCTTTGGTTGAAACACGAGAGTGCTGTAATGTTCCCACTTGCATTTTTAAAGCAGCTGGATGGTTTGTGGTGCTGTTTGTTTGTCATCACCTGCCTTCTGACTGTTCCAAAATGGAGGCACAAATTGCTTCCTGCAGTGACCCAGCACCCATATGAACAGTCACTGAATTCGGCTGTCCTTCAAGGCTTTGCAAACCAGTTCTGTCCTGTATCCACTCTGTCCTGAAGTACTCAGCTTGAGTTTCACATGTGTTAAGAAGGAAACAGCACATTATAGTCATGTGGGTTAGACTGACATCAAACTGGGTGCAGAGGCTTCACCAGTGAGCCTTGAACTGTCAGCCATCCTGCCATTGCTTAGTATGAAGCTGAGTTCCCGTTGTTCAGGGTCATTGATGTCAGAGTAGGATTTCATTAGCTAGGTTACAATGTGGTGCACAGAATCACCAGACTCACCATGGGCATGGAGCCGGCATACAGAACCACATGATTTCTGGGCAATAAAGTCTCTTGTTCTACCTTCAAATCCTGATTTCCTCAGCACCCTGGCATCATGTGTGTCTGACATTGGTGTTCACGCACTTGCCTTTGGGATCCAGTAAACCTCGAAGAACAAATGAATAGTAATTTTTTTCAATTTTTGCTCCATTTTATGGGTAAAGTAAGGGAACTCAGGTGCCATCAATGACTCACATGCAGTTTGGAAACCACAATAGTGTCCAGAACTTTGGTGATCACCTATTGGTAGACGAGAATGTTACTAAACAATCCTGTACCACCATGAGCCCAGCAGTGGACTTCTACAGCAAAGTAACTTGCATCTTTGATGGTAGCTGTACAGCATTGCCAGCTTCCTGAGGGCAATAGCCGCCTGCTTCTGCACTAGTATGAGTGTATGGAGCCAAGACTCCTGCCACTGTAGGTCTGGGGTGAGCTCTGCACAAAGCTCTGAGAATGTCTGTTACTTTATGCTGAATGTATGTAGCCTACTGGTCATCATCCCAGGTTTCAAGGACAATGCGATCCCCTGACACTATGATGATTCTCTTGGTCCAGAAGCAGGAATTCCACCCAAGTATCTACGTGTCTGTGTGACAGGGCAACAGAAGATCAGTCACCATCCTGCTCACACATCTTTATCATGTGGGAAAGTTCTGCACCTATTCATTCAAGATTAGCATCAGTCATGTACTGAAATGTGCACATGTTCACATCATAAGATAAAAAAGAAGCAGAAAAATGCTCTTGCTCCTTCTTGTGCACCAAATGCATGCACATTGCCCCATGTCATCCACCAGATTAGGCACAAGAAAGAGATGAATGAAAATTGTGATCCACAAATGTGAGAAGGCAGCAAAGCATGCCAAGAACACATTGCAAGTTGGCTACAAAGTGTCTTGTGAAATGTAGAACCCTGGAATACCACCACTGAAACACTAGCACCAAATGTGTGTACTAAAAAGAAGCAGTGTGGATGCAGGCATATTAATGTGTACTGCTTTTACACTTACCACACATAGCATGTAGTGATGCTCAGCGTGTATATGGTACATGTGTGAGCAAAAATACAGGTAAGTACCTCATGTTTTGATGTACCTGTTCCACCGAGCCAAACACCAATATTCACTGGTTTTAAGAAACTTTGGAAGTCAGTGTAGATATGGTATATATTGAAATGGTACTGATGAGATCTGCAGTAAGACTCTATTCCTCTGGAGCATCATACATGCATGTTATGAGTCTGATGAGACTTCCCCAGTGAGCAAGAATAGTGCATAATATTTTAATAGGAAGTTGTTTATGGGGTATTAGCAACATATGGCCCCACTAAATTTACATGACGTTTCCATGCACTTGTACATGCCAAACACAATCACAGCCACTCTGACTCAGATCCTCAAAGATACTTAAGCTCCTAACTTCCACCGAAATCAATGAAATTATTTCAGTGGTAGTTAAGAGCCTAAGTACCTTTGAGGATCTGGCATAAATCCTTCACAGACATTTTCTTCTTCAGTGAACTAAATGAAGTGAGAGGGGGTGGCTGAACTAGGGGGGGGAGCAAAGTGAGGGAAGTTGAACTGATCGGAGGGCTGGGTGGGCACAGAACTGAATGGGGAGCTCATGGCAGGGGATGGGAAGATTTGGGTGTCAGAGCTCCTGTTGTAGGGGCCACAGTCACCATACTCAATATATTTGGAAGAGCGTGAAACACTAATCAACACACACACACACAACATTTAAGAGGAGTTCAAAAATAAAAAAAGAAAGACCCGAAACCAAAATATAATCTCTTTTTTAAAAATGTAATTATTCATTTGCTTAATTTTTATATTTGGAGGGGGGGGGGAGTCTGACTCAACATTCTTTTGTGTCTTGAACTTTACTGGCTTCTCCCAGTCCTTCCATTCTAACCCACAACCACACCATGATCTAATTATTATCAAACCTCCATACAACCATGCATTAATATTTCCTTTCCCAGGCCTCATCCTAACACTCCAGCTAGATATAAAGTTAATCAGCACAGCAATATTTGTCTTATCTTGATCTTCTTCCCTGCCTTCTGAATGTTACAAAGTGAAAAGGCAATATTGACAACACTAGATTCAGATATCATGAGTACACCAAATGTGTGTTCTAAAAAGCAGTATTCATCAAGAACAAATGGTGTAACATACAAGGCTCCTGATGGAATGAAGTGGCTATCCTGCTAAAAATAACCGATGATATCTCATTAAAATCTGCCATTGTACTAGAGTACTAGCATGGCTATTCTCAAACTTTTTTTTTTTTTACAGACTACTTGAAGATTGCTGAGAGTCTCGCTGGATCACTCAATGATTATTCCAATGTCTTACCAGGCTAGTAGGCCGAAATTATGATTAAAAGTAGAAAAACCTATACCAACATGCTATGTTAAAGGGATACCAGTATAGTGTTTGAAGAAAACTGTGCCTCTCTAATCTATTAGAATTTTGTTCAGTGTGTAAACAAAGCAGAGGACAAATGAGAACTAGTGGCACAATGTAGCCGAAGTTTCAAATAGCCTTTGACAAAGGATAAAAATCATGACATGAATGGTAAAGTACAGTAAGGGATCAGAAACTGGGTAATAGAAAGAAAAAATAAATGATTAATATTCAACACTGCAATGTGTTCAGAAAGGTGTGTCCCCAGAATCCATAACAGGACTAATGTTGAATATATTTATCAATGATCTGTGAATAAAACTGTTTAGGTTAATCAAAATTAGAAAAAAGTGGAGACACTTCACATTATGGGGACCTAACATAGCCAGGTGAATAAGCAAACCAGTGGCAGATTAAATTCATTGCTGGAATGGGTGACAGTAGAATAGGGGACAGTGGAAAACACAGTAAAAATCTTTGTCCAATATATAGCAGCAGTGAAAAAAAAATAACAAAATGTTAAGATGTTAAGAACTAGAATTGAGAATAATATTAAAATAATGACACCATTAAAATAATTGATATTCTCTCAACTGCAATATTAGGTTTTCCTTCACTGTCCTCTGGAGCACCACACACTGGCCTGTGTCAGAGAAAGGAAACTGAAACAGATGGGACACCAGCAAGCCATGTGTCCCTATATTCCTATGTTAATCTTCTCACCTGTTTTGTTGCAAGGATCTGCTTCACTAACAATACTTTGTCAGCTAACTTCTCATTTTCTATCTCCTCCACAATGTCCCTTGTCAGTTAGGACTGCAGTGCAGAGGAAATCAACCAACAGAAAAATGTTTGAAAGAATAATTATGTAACAAGACTTTTTGCTGTAGGTGCCCTTCCCAATTAATGAATCTGACATATCAATTCAGAAAAACAAAATGAAACAAAATGTAAGCAGTTAGATGTTATGGTTCTGCAGGGTATGTGCAATATTCATCTATGAGGCCGTATGGATTTTCTATCCTTATTAGATTCATACTATATACTCAAGGGCATTGGGGTGGCTAAAAGTATTGGTGAAAAATCTGAAACATTCCAATAAGATATTGAGAGAAGATGTATTTTTAAATTATAGATGTTGCATGAAACATATTAATATATTAACAAACTATATGAAGCATATTAATTAAAAAAATAATTGTAAATTTGAGTTATGCCGAGAAGTATTCTATTAGATAAAATGAGAGTGAAAACATGTCCCTCTGTGTAAGTTTGCTCAACAATTTAGGCTGTATTCTAGGCAGAAGCAGATTGTACTAATGCAGTGGACAAATGTACTATTAGTAACCTTGTCTATAACTATTCATCATTTTTATCCATCTGCCCAGCACTTAGCCATCTGTCTCTTCAAGATCATAGATTTTAAATACAAAATACACCAATATATAGTTTTAATGGTTCGGAATAGCTGGAGAAACAAGATATATTGCATCTGAAATATTTTAATTTTCTACAATAGCTTGTCCTTTGGAAGGATATATATATAACATACATCTTAGCTAATTACTATCAGTTCTATCCCAGCTGTTTTAGTAGGGTGCTGGAGGTTTGTGGCAATGTAGTCTGTGTCCTCTGAGACCAGAGACCCAAAACATTCTTAACTATTTCTTCAGATAAACAAATCTCTGTACCTCTCCCTGGCTTTTCTTTTTCCCTCTTTCCACTCACCCCAGTGACTTGGCTTAGGTGCCTTCACCTTGATACTCCTTCTCCTCACGTCACTGGAGGTTATGTTCAGTCTCCCAGGGGTAAAATGCCACATTTCTTTTCCCTTGCCATGCACTCCATATTGTTTTTTAATATCAAGGAAAGTTAGTTGTCCTCGGTATCATAAAAGAAATATAGACTATATAAGTGGGAAAAGGTGAGCCAATTAGAAGTATTCTGCATCAAGTACCTTGAGTTCCCAGGGCAATAAATGGAGAGTAGAGCTGGGGAAAATGTAGTTTTAGAGGGACTTTAGCAGGACCATAACAATTTGTCGATCTAGGTCTAATTTGGCTTTGACCAAAACATGCTTTGCTGAAGTGAAATACATATGAGTATTATAAATATGTTGGGAAAGGAACAAATTCCATATCAAAAGAGTTATTTTGTCGTGTGATAACTGCATATGCAATCATAGTAGTCTTGTTAAAATATGTAAATAGTTTGGGTGAAATTTAATTTCTATTTCATAATTAAAGATGAACTTCTTCAAAATTCTCTGACAGGTGGTTCCTGATCCAATACCCATCAAAGTCATTGGAAAGATTTCCAGTTATTTCAGGTACAAGTTAAAGCTCTGTTTGCCTCTACACAGAAATCACTAAATATTTCAGCCACTCCATAGGAATTCCATGTAAGAAATCTCTCCTCTTCATAATGATCATTTTTCAAATTGACAGAAATGTGAGTTTACTAGTTTACAATATTCATGACAAGCTGTGTGCTTCAGTTTTGCTTTGCTTTTGTAAGTTTGCCATTATACTGAACATTCCTGAGGACCTTGAGGTGTGCTGAGTGATATGTTAGTGAAATTTTCCAGTCATGTACTGTATTAGAAAAGGTTTTATTGCATATATACTCAGACCTTGGAATACCATTTGCTATTTACGGCTACATTCTGCAGTGGGAGTCTGAACAGAATATTGACATTGTGAAAGCATCTGAGGTCTTATATCTCTTATCTTCACAGTCAGAGAATTTTAGCCCTTTCTTTTTGTAATGGAGTTTTACAGCAGTTATTAAAAATGACATAAACAGTAAATCAGTGATCACAGTTACATTGCTAATGGGAATATCTAACACACCACTCTTTTCTGTGTACATGAATAATGCCTCAAACTGCCTCCTGATTTTAAGGTCAGGTTCTCCTCTCACACCTGTGAAAATCAGAAATAACTTCACTCAATTCAAAGTACTTATACCAGAGTCAAATAAATGTGACACCAGAATCAAACTGAGTTGAGTTACAGTGACGTAAAGCCCTTCAGCAATGGGAGGGCCAGGTTTTGCAGAACCCAAAGGACATCCACACTCTAGCTAGCAGAAGCCCATCTCAAGGATCCCAGAACTGATGAACATTGTCCATTTGTCTGATTTGAATTAAACAATTAATAATAGCAAATCTATTATAAACAAATATTTGTCAGACTGTAATACAGTATGTTGACTTCAATGTGTATGCTATAGAAGCCTATGTTGAGTATATCTAGCATTTGTAGGATGTATTATAGGGCCCAGTCTGAAAAATACCCTCCCCTCCAGAGGAATCCTGTTAGAAGTCAATGGGGGTTATGAATGTAGCAGGATTACAGGATGGGCTGAAGAGCTTTTGTTGATGTATTTTATTGTTCTGCTGTAAGCCATATATTATTTGAGACTATAAACCATTCTATTTCTCATTAAATTCCCTCTCTAATAGTTTATGACAAAGAACTTTTAGTTCATAATGTTATATTTCATGTTGCCAGTTTAACGACTTGGTTTTCTCTCAAAGTGACTCGTCTTTAAATTGATCTTTCACCTATATTTGGATCATTTTCTGTTAACCTTAATTAACTAATTAAGCGTGTATTGTGATCTTTAACAAAGTCATTGAGTTGGTTGTTAATATACTAAGTGTTTGATTTCTAAATGGGGATTTATGAGTGGTTGTAGGGGGTTAATAAGTAATTTAATTGGATTCATTGATTTATTCATTACATGTACAAAAAAGAATAATAAGGACCTAAGAGTGGGTGACTTTAGTACACAGAGTACTAGAAGGCTAATTGCTGGCCATTTTGCTGCAATTTTAACTGATTTACTTTGACGCTGTTCTTGGAATGTTTTTACAGAATATGTATTACCTGGCAAACTTAATAGACCTGTCACTAAGTAAATAGGTTATTAAGTTTTCCTAGAGAGAACTTCTTTTTAATTGCAGTAGCATGGCAATGTAAAGCTCTCAATGCTACATAGAAATGATGCATAACCTATGTAGGGGGGTGTCAAATTTGTATACCCTTAGTCACACTGATTATTACTTCACACTGTAATTTTTGAGACGATTGGACAGAAGTATTACTCAAAAGGAATAAGCGTGGCAGAAATCCAGCCCTTAAGTTGTACTCGTGGTTTTGATAGGCTTTCAAGACCTCATCTGTATTGCAGCTCTACAGTGTTTAAAACTTATATTTAATTATGGTGGACACTCATTACTTTAGCTTGCCTATACTTTATTATAACCTGACTTGTACCTGGACTAGAATTTAGTACCTTAAAATGTTACTCACATAACTTGATCCTGTACTCACAGCTGTTGTACCATGTCTCAATTTAATCATAGGTGCACTAAATAAAGTCAGTTCTGCTACTGCAACTTTACCCTAAAGTAACTAATGGCTTGTTTTCATGGTACTTTAGTTCAGACTATAGGGGGTGTTAACTGTAGAATGTACTAATGTTTTGCACTCTAACTGCACTGTGTAGATCCTGCTGGTATGTAATAAAAGGTACCTAGTGCAAATTAATGGAGTCCTGTTTAAAAAGCTAATCAGGTATGTTTTAACTCATGCCAGTAGGATTTTCATGGTGTAGTTAAACTGCAATACATTAGATCACTCTATAGTTCATTTACTCCCATAGTCCAGACTGTGTGCAGTGCTATTTCGGGATACTAAGGTATAGTTATCCTGCATCTTAACAGCAAGCCCATTATTTAGAAATATAAAGGGCTCACTATTCCAAAGTCCCTGTAAACTTCATTCCATGAGGAGTAAGGGATGTTTTGGAATTTCAAAAGATGCTGCTGTGTAGACAGTGCCAAATTATGAAACAAGCTATTTTGAAATTGACTGGAAATAAGCTACATAATTTGCGTACCGCAAATTGCATAGTTTATTTCAATCTATGGGTGCAGTGTAGATGTACCCATAGACATCCCTTATGAGCCAAATTCTGATGTCAAAAAAAATCAATTGTAAAGTTTTTATTCATGTCAATGGAATAGGGAATTTGGCCCTTAACATGTGCCAATACGCTACACCTGCTATTTTCATTTATTATAATTAGTTTAGTTAAGGTATCTCCTTCTCCTGGTTGGTTCATTTATTGCATTGAGGGGCCAGATCCTGCAGTCTTTAACTCCCATTGATGTCAGCAGACATGTTACCTGAATAAAAATTTGAACTATTGTAATTTCCTCATATACATTTAGATAATACTAATGACCAAGAGCCTTTCCATCCCCTCCAGTTTTCCCTGTAGATGGGATGAAACAGCAGAAAACCTCCCGCTTTACTAAAATTCCATGGGATGGAGAGGGGATTGAGCCAGGTTAGAATTGCCTCCTGCTCCCAAAACTAATGTAACTTTTTAGTGCAAACATCCTGCTTTAAACGATCAGTGTTTTCAGAGGTAGCTGGAGAAAAACTAAAAGGGTACTTCTACACTAGCCCCCTAGATTGATCTAGGGAGGCTAATGCGGGTGACCGGAATTGCAAATCAAGCCCGGGATTTAAATATCCCGCGCTTGATTTGCATGTTCCCGACCGGTTGCCATTTTAGAAATTGACTAGCCCAGTAACTGCCCGGCGTCTACGCGGCAGTGAAACAGATTCGAATAAAGCCCTAAATCGAATTAGGTGGTATTCCTCGTCAAATGAGGTTTACCACCTAATTCGATTTAGGTCTTTATTCGAATCCATTCACTGCCGCATGTAGACGCGGGCAGTTACTGGCTAATCAATTTCTAAAATGGCGACCGGCCGGGAACATGCAAATCAAGCGCGGGATATTTAAATCCCAGGCTTGATTTGCAATTCCAGTCACCCTCATTAGCCTCCCTAGATCAATCTAGGGGGCTAGTGTAGATGTACCCAAAGGGAAAGGGCAAGTCTATCTTCACTTGGAGTTTTCAGCCATGAACTCTCCTAGAGTTAGCTACCAAAGAAAGACCTTTTGTTTTTTAAATAATGCTGAAGGAGGAAGAATTAGTGCCCCCTTAACTACTCTAAACCCTGGAATAGAAGTGATAAGGAGGCATCATTATTTCCTAATGTTTTGTGTTATTTAGGCACTTACGAAGAACACCTAACAAATCAGACCTTGAAGGTGAGATGGGGTGGGAATCACCTACTTTGAGGATCCAGCTTGGGCCCATGTGCCTTCACCCACATGGCTGTGCTATTGCTCACTGGTTAAAAATTGGCTACCTTGGGGAATATAATGTTGGGAATTTAAGGACATCTGTCACTTATGGTATATCTACACAGCAGAGTTACTTTGGATTAATGTCCATTATTCCGAAATAATGTTATGTGCTGTCTACACATGAAGCTTGTTATTTCAAAATAAACTTGAAATAATAACTCAAATTGTGTAGCTTATTTTGAGGTATATGCAGCTATGTAGATGTATCCTTATAGAGTTAGGGGGCAACTGAACACTGGTTTGGGAAATTTCATTGGTGCGTAAATATTAGATTTATATGTAAAAGTGGCAATTAGGTGTATATATTATTTTATGTATCTAGCCCTATGTTCCTTCATACTAGATCCTCAAAGGTATTTAGTCATCTAATGCTCTTTGAAATTAATGGGAGTTAGCGACCTAAAGACCTTTGAGGATCTGAGTCTTTGTCAGATGTTAGTATACTGGTGAGAAAGCAAGTTACTGAGTATGTGCTTTTATATAAAGAGTAAGATATAGAAGACATAATATATAATATATTTTTTTAGAAATGTGCATATGTTTGCCTATCTGACTGTCTGTGTATCTGTTTGATCAAGAATGCCTCCTAAACAGTAAAAGCGAGGACCACCAAAATTGGTATACAGCTTCTATTTATCATAACTTAAAGCAAGTTAAGGATTTGGCTGTGCCAGGACAATGGGATGTGCCTAGAATTCGATTGTTTTTCATAAAATGGAAAGGGAAGGGTCTGGTAGGAGAGTGTTATACTGCAGAATGACCACAGGGGAGAAGCAAGAGGCCAGAGATGGGGACCGAGACAGTTATTCCCCTTTGGGTCAGCAGGGTGCAGAGGTGGCAAAAGGGACAGCTATTTGCTATATATTTCAGAGACTTTGCCTGTTTGTGCGTCTATTCGTTTGTGTGTCTGTCTGCCCTCCCCCCTCCAGCCAGGCAACATGCACCTCTCCCCTGGCTATGTCCACTACAATGGCCATGGACAGTCATTTCTCACATGGCCCCAAGCTGCTGAGGTGAGGTTAGGCTGGAGTTGTCCTCTCTCCTCCTGGGGAAGCCTGAATACCGAATCCCTATTCCCCAACCCCATCCCAGAACAATGATTTAAATGAAGAAAAATAAAACGTATTGAGTTAAGGACCCGAGCAATGCCAGGTAAATCGTCCAGTATATTGAGATATAGCTATATATCATTTTACCATCTTGGTTGATTTTTGCCAGGTTCAACTGTGACAACGAAGCCCAAGGATGTGATAATCATGATTATATATATATATATATATATCTACTCAAAGTATATTAAACTTATCAGGTTTTATGCATCTGACTCTTCAGCTCTCACCCATTTCCTTCTTTTGTCCTTCTGGGTATGTCTACACTGCCACCGTAGTTCGAACTAGGGTGGCTAATGTAGGCATTCGAACTTGCAAATGAAGCCCGGGATTTAAATATCCCGGGCTTTATTGGCATGTTGCCGGGAGCCGCCATTTTTAAATGCCCCGTAGTTCGAACTACCTGCCCGCGGCTACAGGCGGCACGGACTAGGTAGTTTGAATTAAAGCTCCTAATTCGGACTACCATTATTCCTCCTGCAAGGAGGTTTAACGGTAGTTCAAATTAGAGCTTTAATTCGAACTACCTAGTCCGTGCCGCCTGTAGCCATGGCAGGTAGTTCAACTACAGGCATTTAAAAATGGCGCTCATTGAACATGCAAATGAAGCCCGGGATATTTAAATCCTGGGCTTCATTTGCAAGTTCGAATGCCTACATTAGCCACCCTAGTTCGAATTAGGGTGGCAGTGTAGACATACCCTCTGAGTAGGCTCTCTCATTTCTAATAGCTTAATTTGTAATGACAGAGGTGTTGGGACTCAAGCAATTTCTTTGCATTCATAACTGACTCAGCAATCCCAGTGGTGCTGTAACTAAGAAATGCCAAGCCTAGAGGTTCCTGGGCTCAACCCTGGCAAGTCTCAGTACAAATTAAGCACTAAGCTTTTTGCAGTCCTTATTATCCCATGCATGGGCCCACTGGTCACTGATGAACCTGGCAAAAATCATCCAAGAAGAATCATGAAATAGAAGAGACCTGGAAAACTCTGATCTATTTAGGTTGGTCACTTAACGGTCTGTCTATAGAGCAAAGGTCAACAGAGAGGTGCTAGTTCTGCTCAAGCTAGTGTGCTAAAAATAGCTAGGTGATTGTAGTCCAGAGTAGCCACCTGAGTACAAACTAGCTCGACTTTGTTGGGAACGTATTTCAGGTGGCTAGCTCATACGGCCACACCCACACTGTACCACCACACCCATTCTATTTTAGCATGTTAATTCAAGCAGAGCTAACACATCTTTTTCTGCCTGTACTGGGAAATATGCTCCCAGTTCCTGTGGAGATGTATCCTAAATGGTTATAGAAGAAGGATAGGGAGAGGAGGAACCACAGATGCGTTTCAGGTGACTGCTAGTAGGAACTAGGGATGTTAAGCAAATGCTTATCGGATAGTCAGTCGACAAGTCAACAAGTCAATTCCCCTCCCCCTTGCTGCCTCTATCAGATAGAGGCAGCAAAGGGGGAGGAAGACGGGGTACTTCAAAGGGGCAGTGCAGCACGACTGAGCCCGGAATCAGCTGTGCGGTGCTGCCCCTTTGTAATGCTGCCTCGGCGTTTTAAAGGGACAGCGCCGCACAGCTGAGCAGGGTTCAGCTGTGCAGCTGCCCCTTTGAAACCCCAAGGCAGCGTTCAAAGGGGCAGTGCCCCTCAGCTGATCCCTGGCTCAACTGTGTGGCACTGCCCCTTTGAAACACCACCTCGGTATTTCAAAGCAGCAGCACCGCACAGCTGAGCCCGGGATCTGTTGTGTGGCACTGCCGCGCGTGGAGCCCGGGGTCAGCTGGGGACTTCCCAGTTGACCCCAGGTTCTGGGAAAATGCCATGTGGAACTGCAGTCAGCTGGGGAGTCCCCAGCTGATCCCGGGTTCCACTGAAATGCCATGCAGAGCCCGGGATTAGCTAGGGAGTCTCCAGCTATCCCCAGCTCTGTATGGCATTTCAAATCGGCAGTTCCCCGCTGACCTCTGGCTCCAGGCTGCTCTGCTGCTTTGAAATGAACAAGAGCCCCTGATGGGGACTGTTGTACATTTAAAGCTGGCATGCCGCGTGCAGCCTGGAGTCAGCAGGACTTCCCGCTGGCTCCAACTGCACATGGATTTCCGCATTCCTTCTTTGAAATGTACAAGAGCCCCAGTAGGGAATCTTGTACTTTTCAAAGGGGGAATGTGGAAGTGTTTATCGACTAGTCAAGTCGTCGATGGAAATTCCATCGACTACTCAATTAGTAAATTAACCGTTACTTAATATCCTTAGTAGGAACTGTTGTCGGATGAGGAGATGGAAGCAATCAAGTACAAGTTCTTTCCTTGAATTTTACAATTTCCTGAACTCTAAAATTATAAAATAAATTTTAGTGTCCATAACTTTCTAACATGACATGTTGCCTCTGTGTTTTTTTATTATTATTTGGGAATTAGGCATGCATTAGAATCTATAATTCGCACTTAACAGTCTCAGCCTGTAGCTCTCTTTAAATATACACTAATGTTCTGAGGGACCATTTAGATACTATAGATGCTACAGCATAGTACAGAGCTCATGAGATGAAAAGCATAGAATAAAAAAGAAATATTCAATATTCCCCTTTCCCTTTCTTGTGCCATCAGCACACAGATTTGGTCCCAATACATGTAATCATTTTAACATAGAAAAGGAGACAGAAGATTTAAAACTTAAATTAAGACTTTAAAACTCCATTAAAAAATAATGGACCAAGTCTAGTTTTGAGTTATTCCAGTGTAAATCTGGAATCACTGTATTAATTAAAAAACAACAAATGGTCATCTGAAGAAGTGGGCTGTGCCCACGAAAGCTCATGATACCATCTACATATTTTTGTTGGTCTATAAAGTGCTACCAGACCACTTGTTTTTTAAGTTTATCCTGTACAGACTAACTCAGCTACCCCCCTGAAGCTTCTGTATTAACTAAAATAGAGTTATTCCAAATTTCACAGGATGTAAACAAAACCAGAATTTTACCAAATGAGCTTTAAGGTCTCGTATTTTGATGAATGCTGTAGTTCTTTTTTACTCAGTTCACCAATTTGGCTGGCTGAAAAAGAACTTGCAAAGGCTCCTTCGATGTAGCCTGCTTTGTGTTATGTGATATCATTAACATTCTGATATGTAAGGAACAGCACACAATAACATCTCAAATGTCCTTTGGGAAACACTTTCTGCTGGTAATAAGTAGCCTTCTATGATACCAAAGAAAAATGCTTAGAAACATGCAACTCTCTGATTTACATAATTGATATAATGCTAGGGAAAAAAATATTATACATCGCTTTCAATGTGAACGTTAAATACCTTATTTTATGAGCCCCTACTGAATATTTTTACTTGTTTCACAAGTGTTCAGAAAGCTGTACAATAAAATACATCAATTATCTTATCCCCTGTAAACCTTCCTAAAGAAGAACATATTTTAGGCTTCCATAATATATTTCTTTATAGCATTTTCTGAGCTAGCAAAGATTCCCTTGATGGTATCACTACGTTTTGAAATTGTTTATCTACATCTCTGCATGTGGGTCAAACCATTTGACCAGCAAAGTCACCAGCTGTTTGCACATCATTTATTTTCCCTCAATAAATCACTAGAAAGATGCTGAGCTGTCAGCTTTGAATGTACCTAAATTGAGAAAACACTTTTATTTGCCAAACTATATCAAATACAAAGGGAAGCGAAAAGTTTGTTTTATTTTGTAAACTGTTTTGGCAAGACAATGTGAATTAATTTAAACAGTACACAAGTAGAGATGGAAAATATTTATTGGATCATCCAGTCCATCTCTTCACCAATGAACTCTTTTTCCTTGTAGTAATCTAGTTTTTAAGAAATAGCAGTTCACCACCAGTTAATGTAGCTCACTATCAGGGAGCTTTTTTCAGTGTACAGTCTATATAGTCCCAATTCTTTATCTGAGTTTCTATATAACCCATGTATACAATGAAAAATTTCCTCTCTCTGCTGTTCAAAACCCACATAGACCATCTCATGTTCTACTTGCACTGTCACTTAATCTCTGTTAATCTTTCCTTCTAAATCTATCCTTCCGGCCATTTAATCGCTTTTGTTGCTTTTCTCTGAATTCCCTCCTGTATTTCAATGCCTTTCAGGCAATTTAGTAGCTAGAACACAGTGCAATAAGAGCCAAATGAAGACAAAATAGTGATTCCTAGCCTATTTCTTTCTTTCTTTCTTTCGCTGTGTCTACACTACAATGATCTATGGGAAAAAGGTACGCAAATTGCACTCTGCAATTTGCATATCTTTTTCCGATAGTTTTTCTGGAAGAGGCTTTTCTGAAATTTGGCCCATCTACACTGGGCCAAATTTTGGATAAGCCTCTTCTTTCGGAAGAGTCCTTCTTCCTCGTGGGAGGAGGAAGACAGGGCTTCCAAAAGAGCGCGTCTGCTCTTCTGCAAAAAAAAGTGGAGAGAGGCATAAGGATCTTGCACAAAAAGGGGGTTTTGCACAAAACGGAAGCGGTTACACTGCTTCTTTTTGTGCAAAAATCCCTTGCGCAAAAAGAATCAGCAGAAAATATGCTAATTAAGTCACGACTCATGCTAATGAGTCCCTCATTAGCATATTTTCTGCAGCAAAAACTGGCAGTGTAGACATAGCCTCACTGAATCAAAGGGAATGTCTACACAGCAGTGTTATTTCTGAATAACTGACATTATTCTGAAATAACAGTCTGCGTCTACACTACAAGCAATTATTTTGACTTAATGTCGAAATAATGGTGAACTGGAGGACTTCTTACTCCAACACCTATAACCCTCATTTTATGAGGTGTAAGGGAAGTCAGAGGAAGAGCGCTCTATAGCTCGGACTTCCTACTATGTAGACAGTGCCAAAAGCTGAAATAAGGTATTTAGACTTAAGCTATGCAATTGACGTAGCTGAAGTTGTGTAACTTATTTCAGCTTTAGCCGTGCTGTGTACACATGCCCAAAGAGAAGCTAGGGTCCAGATCTATAAAGGGATATAGGCATCTAAGTTCCAGTTTTAGGCTCCACTCCAATTCACAAATCTTGCACTCAGATGCCTCTTGTAGACACCTAAGGTTCTTCATCTGCACATGTGCACTGCTGTCTCACTGTAGGCATTCAGATGCCTATAGCCACAGAACAATGCATGAACTGGGGAAGATAAACATTCATTTTCCAAACTCACCCATGGAGCCTTATCCAATAGGTAAGCTCAGAGCACACCTCCATTTAGAATCCAGGGTCTCCAACTTCCTAGGTAGGTGTCCCAACTACAGGCTACAGAGTTGTTCCTTTTCTCTCTCTTTGGGTGTGTCTATACTGTATGCTTATTTAGAAATAAGCTATTCCAGAATTGTTATTCCAAAATAGCTTATTTTGAAATTGAACGTCTACACTGCAGGGAAGCCTCAAAATTAGTCCAAGGTTGGCTTCCCTAATGTAGATGTGCTGTCTCTATTTAGAGCCCCCAGGAGGCACTGGGGAGGAATAATTTGTGAGGGACTATTTCGAAAAAGCAGCGACCGAGTGTCTATACATGCCTTACTTCCAAATAGCTATTTTGGAATAGGTGTTATTCCTTGTAGAATGAGGTTTACAGATTTCAGAATAATAGAATGGCTGTGTAGACACTGACATTGTTATTTTGAAATAATGCTAGTTATCTTAAAATAATGGTGCAGTGTAGATGCAAGCCAAATATCAAACTGTATACTAACTGTTACAATTCTCTACGTGTCTGCTTTTCAGGAGTTACATGCAATCTGCTCATAGAATTAGACAGAAAGATTATTTGAGGTAAACCAGGACAATGCATGACTGACATAGTTCACACTTTTTAAATGAGAACATCTTTTCAGAGATCAACTCTCTGTCAGAGGTCTCATCCAGATATAATCTAACTAGAACAAGAATCAGAAAATAGAGACATCCCTTCCCAAATATGGTAACTAGTCTGAACTCTTTAGACAGTTTACAGCCAACACCTCATGCACTGTGTAGTTTAGCAGTGTTTACTTTGATTCATATTCAATTAGTAATAATTGATTCTGATGTATTATATTCTTGATTTAAATGTTTCATCAGCTATCTTTCCTCAGGTGATTATCTTGAGTGTAGCACAAGCTACAGATAAAGTAATATTAAGATTCCTCCGGGATTGTTAAAGATAAATAAATCTTTATTTTCTTACATTTGTGTCATATATATGTACAATATTGTGTTCTCTTTTCTACAGCGTCTCCCAAACATAAGCATCAATGTAAAGCATAATAAGCAATCAAGAGACTCTGGCCTGCCCATTCATTTGAGTTTTGACCCTGGGAGATTGGTTTGACTTGGCTCCTCTCACCCAGCAGTCAAAAGAATCTTCTAATAACCTTAGTCAGGTCCAGTGTTGAAATATACTTGTCAGCCCCACGTCTGTAAAATAGCTCATACACCTGATGCATCAGGAGTCAATAATTCCAAAATTAAATAAAAAAACAATCAACAGCACCAACACGTTGGGACTCCTTCCTTCATTCCAGGTCTCTTTGATTACCCCAACCTCCATCATCTGCAGCTACTGCTGGACTGTTTCCTGCATCTTTCGCAGCAGGGGCTGGGAGTTCTAGCAAACCATCTTCCCTGGTTCACTATATGTATGGTACTGCACTACGTGTGTATACCCCTTCACTCCAGAACCATATGGAAGGATTCTATCAGTTGTCAGAGCTGACATTCTTACTGGGGCAGAAGCTCTGTCTAGTTGTACAGATATAGGTGTGGGGCTGGAGGTCCCCTGGGGACGCGGCTTTGGTTCTGGTGGGTCTGGCACTTTTTAAAGGCTTTCTTTCTCCCACCAGGCTTTGAGTATGTCCACATGGTGCTTGCTCACATCTCCTGGGCTGCCATATCTTGTAATTAGCTTCTTTACCACTTCAAATGAGTCTTGCCAATATGTCATTTGTTTTAACTCCAACATCAGGAGTAGTACTGGGACTCTATCCCTGGGCTCAAACTCTATTTTCTGGGCCCTTTTTTTGCTGATATGTTCTTGTTCATAATGGGCTTTCAGCAAGCTCTCCTGGGAAAATCCCCCCTAGTTTTTTCAAATGTTCCAACAGGTGAATCATGTACTGGATCACACAGGATTTCAGCAGTGTTTGCTCCATACAGTTTTCCCGGGGGAGATCCAATATTCCCTGAGACTGATGTCTGTACAGAAGTTCAGATGGTGAGAACCTCATTGATGATTGCAGCACATCCTGGAAGGAGAATAGGCGGGGTGGGAGCAACTGGTCCAAATGTCTTGGGTCCTTGACTACAAATTTCCATTGCAACTTCTTCTGGTTTTTATTGATGCCCTCCAGCTCTCTGTTTGAATGTGGTAGACAGGTGTCTTCAAAGGTTTGATTCTTTCAAGGAGCACACAGTTCTTTCATTACCTGGTATGTAATAGTCCCCTGTTCCATTAGGATCTCTCTAGGTAATCCTACCTTTGTAAGAACCTTCGAAAGCTTGGATGGCTGGTGCAATATGGATAGCAGTGGTTGATAAAAGTTCTATGGCTTCAGGATGCCTGGTGGCATAGTCCACTTTTACTAGGCTGTATTGGTAGCCATTTGTCTCCTCATGGAGTCCCATCAGATCCATCCTGATCCTCTCTAAGGTGATCCTGACCAACAGTAAGGAAAAAAAACCCTGAGCATTTGATGGTTTCTAGGTCCAATTTTGTTGACACTCAGAGCATCAGGGGCAATACTCTTTGACAATGACATGCACTCTGAGATAGTATAACCTGAGGTTCACACAATTTAGTCTTCTCATACCTTAGATGATCTGCACAAGGTATTGCATGGGTCAGTTGTAATCCCTACTGCTGGAACTGCTTGGGAATCAAGTTCTGGGCTCAGGTCTTGCCCAGCTGCATTACTAAATATAACTTCTCCCTCAACTTGAAATGTGGCCACAGTTTCCCCTAGAGAGGGTTACCTACTTCCCCATTTACACTCACAAAGTGTTCATAGGCTTGTTGCAGCACTGGGTCTTCCTTTTGGGCACTGATGAAATCCACATTTGATGTCAGTGCATCCAACTTGCAGAGGACAGAGGCCCTCTCTCTCCCACCGTTGGGTCTCTAAGGAGAGAGCTCTCTCTGGAATCCTTGTTTGTCTTTAACAGAGTCAGCTTCCCCATCTCCAGGGTCTTTGTTTTCTACCCCTAGGGATCTTCTTCCTGGAAGGAATTGTCATCTTAGGCTTTTAAGACTTCCTTGAAATACTCAAATTCCCAAACCAGATTCACCAGGTATGCTAGTATAGGGGAGCCTCCAACCCATATTTTCCTAGTGTGCCCCTTTACTTCAAGCTATATCCCATGGACACTCTGAGCGTAAGCACCATCACAGACACTCTGTTGACTCTCACCAGAATGGTCAATTTGGCAGCTCTTTTAGTTCTGGTCTGGGTGTCCACTGGACAGGCCTGTCCACAAGAACATGATATGAAGGAGTAGTCTCACTAGAAATGGCTAGACTGACTGCACAAAAAATGGGCCGTTTGGGAAGTTCCTATTCCCCTTTCAAGCAGCCGGGCCTGGGAATATCCTTCTTCAGGCTGGATAAGGCTTTCAGTTTCCAGCATGCTGGGGTTCCAATATGTGAACTCATCCCATTGTGGGGCCATAGCTGGGATCAAAGACTAGGGTCCATGTGAGTGTCTTGCCTGTTAGCAGTGACAGGCATGGCACCTATAGCCCTAGTGATTGCAGAACAGAAGGCTACTCCCATGACACCTTCCATAGACAGGAAGTTTTCAACTAGGCTGATCACCTCAGTCGATATCCTGGGCTGGTATCATAACACATATTCTCATCTAACTGCCAGGAGAATATGGGTGACCTACTCCAAAGTTAGCTGCTTGGCCAGTTGGCCATTTAACCACTGTTTGCTTTTCTAGTCACAAGCACTGCCAACAACATTCTATCCCTCTTCCGTGGCCTGGCCATCCCTGGGGGTGGACCCCTCCCCCATCTCCAGTGTGGCAGCCCCCTTCTCGGGGATCCCACTCCAGTACAGTGGCAGTGAGCCATTGCCCATGATGGGCACCTCCTGAAAACTTTTATCGGAAAAAATAGTTGACAGTGAGTCTCAAGACTGATGTCATAGGTGGCTGATGTAGTGTATTCTGGTGTCCCCATCATTCCAGGTCTCAGTAGATGGCTTGGGCCTAGTCCCATAATGTACAGAGCAAATAGGAAAGCTCAGTGCTCTAGTGGCCACAGTGCCACTGCCACAAGTTTCTCGGAGATAACCAGCAATGCCTTTGGGACCCAACTTTGTGAGCATCACTGGGGAATGGGTTCATATAACCACAAGATTTGGGGCCGATGTCCCAGGGCTGCTGCTGGAGCTGTGCTGTTGGAAGACAGCCACTACTTATTGAATCAAGTATTGTTGCTGTTCTTATTGCTGAAAAGCCAAACCTTAGATAAGCTGTTGCTGACGCTGCTGTTATGTGTCCTGCTGTTGCTGATGTGCAGCCATCTGCTGAATCAACAGTCTGCTGTAAGTGCTGCTACACCACCCATTGTTTCTGGGTGTCAGCCAGCCACTGAAGAAGCTTTTCCATCTTTATTGTGTGCCTTCTTCTCTCTTTCTCTTTTCCTTTGTGTGATCTCTTTTTACTCTCTCTTTTTTTCCTTTCTGTCTCTCCAGAGACCTGGCCCATGCTGACTCCATTCCCCAGCAGTTGTGGGCAGAAGGCAATGTCTTCTGCATCCTGATTAGAGCGTGAAGTAGCAGTTAGTTCCAATGGTTTATCTCCAGAGTCAGCTCTGCCTAGTGAGTATAGTTCACAGTTGGCAACTCTGCCTAGTGGGCATGGTTCACATGCAGGATAGGGGAACTCAGGCCCTTACACTCTATTGGTAACTGGCCCAAAGGCTTGGGAGATTGGTTCGGCTTCACTAACACTGTGGTACCTTGCATTCTCCTAACATCAGCTTCCTTTGGTCACTTCCTACCTTGTTCTACATCCCAGCCAACTGGGGTACTATACTACAGGCTTTTGTCGACAGAGGCTTTGTCGACAGATACTGTCGACAAAGCTTCTGTTGACAAAGAGCGTCTAGACTACATCCAGTTCTGTTGACAAAGCAAGCCGCTTTGTCGACATGAGAGTGTAGATGCAAAGGACAGTGTAGATGCAATAACGCCTTCTGTCGACAGAACTCTGTTGACAAAAGGCCTTATTCCTCGTAGAATGAGGTTTACCGCCGTCAACAAAACTGCTGAGTTCTGTTGACGTTCTGTCGACAGAACTTGGTGGTAGTGTAGACACAGGTATGGTTTTGTTGACAAAAGTCCACTTTTGTCAACAAAACCCTATAGTCTAGACACACCCCTGCTGTCCACCTGTGGAAAGTGCTTGCCTTTCAAACTTTCGGCCCTGGTTCCAGTCTTTGGGAGCCACAGCTCCATTCCTGTTCCCTGGCTTGTAGAGGAGCCAGGTCGTGCGCTATCCTGGAGTGACAAGGACTTCTATTGCTCTCTGACATGCCAGCCCAACCAAGCTTCTGGTGGCCTTTTAAACTTTAGGGGTGGGGCCTACTGAGCTTAGAGTTGCTCCTCAACCCCCTTCTGTCCAGTAAGGAGTTTATAAAGCCCATCATACAGTCTTTCTACATCAATGCAAAAACTAAATAAACTTGTAGTTATTTATGCAAATCATATCACATACAGTTTTGGGTGAAAAACGAGCTAGGTAGGACTATGTAATACATGGGGCTATGTTTACACAACTCCCTCTTGTGCAAAAAATATGCACATGCAGCGAAGAGTGGAATATCGCCGCACCTCTTATGCATAATTACTGAGGCTCCATTTTTGTGCAAGAGGCTTTTGCGCAAAAATGAGCCATTTACACGGCTCCTTTTTATGCAAAAACTTCCTCTTGTGCAAGAGCTGTTCTTCCAAAAAAAGCCTCTTGTGCAAAAACAGACTCATTAATTATGCAAATGAGGCACAGTGATATTTCACACTTTGCCTCATTTGCATAATTTTTTGTGCAAGAGGGGGCAGTGTAGATATAGCCCATGGCTGTATCTACACTGCTGGCTTCTTGCGCAATAACTTTTTGAGCAAGTGTTCTTGCGCAAAAGATCTTACGCAAGAGCGCGTCCACACTGCCATGTGCTTTTGTTCATTAGATGTGCTTTTGCTCAAGAGCGTCCATGGCAGTGTGGATGCTCTCTTGTGCAAGAAAGCTCTGATGGCCATTTTAGAACTAGCAAGAACTGGCTTGTAGTGTGGACGCGCCGCAAGTTTTTGCGCAAGAACATCCATTCTCGTGCAAGAAGCCTGCAATGTAGACAATAGCCCATGTGCTGGATCTATACATAATTATAAGAAACTCACATTCCAAAGAGTGTTGAACACAGTGTAACTACCTGGATAGATGCATAGATACACTATGATCATGAAGTTAAAATAGAGGGGAAAATTAATGTTTGTTTGTGGGATGGGGGAAGGGTTATAAGTTTTTTGTTGTCTTCTTTCTTTCTCTTGCTATCTCTCAGATCCCATAAGCCTTATTGTTTCAAGTTCTCAGATATACAAAATAGCTACATGCCTTAGGTCACATGAATGTGTAAGTGATTGTTTTTTCCAGGCAGTGGAAATAATTCAGACTGCATTTCTCTTTTCAGATGTATTTTTCCCCTGACAGTTTGGATTAGCAAGGTTTGGAAGTTGGTGGCAGTAAGTGCCACTAAATCAGAAAAAGGGAGGAAAAAACAGCTTTATTTGATTCACACACTGAGAAAATAGCCTTAGAAACAGATCAATTATGGTAAAACACAAGGGTCACCAGTTTTCATAGCTGCCACATTTTATGCAGTTCCACATGACATTTTATTTACATATGCCCATAAACATCAGTTTTGCAAATATTGTGAAGCTAAGGCAGTAGTCAGAGACTGAATTGCTAGTTTCCCTGATCATAGGGAGCAGGCAACTATTATTTCTACCTTCAGAAGGAGGAGGGGAGCTTGTGGGGAGCTAGAAGCAGACTGTGGAAAATATGGGTAACTGGGGAAACCTTAGAGTAGTTTGGGAAGGAACTTGGGATGGGAAAGAGTGCTACTGGTTGGCATCAGCTGCGTTAGTTCATGGCTCTGTTTTGTTTCCCATTAATATCTGTCACCTGGGTTGACCCCATTCTATTCTCACATTAACTCCTGCTCCACCAATAGCTCCCAGCTTTCCCCCAAATAACTTCCAATTTCACCTTTCTCTCTCTTATTGTAGTTCCTAAATTAGGAACTTGAGGCCAATCACCTGCATAAAGCCAAAGTCCAAAAGAGGCTTCATGACATCAAACAAAGGTGGTGGCAAGCAAAGGTCTCTGAGATCCAGAGTTTGATAGACCAGGATGGCATGAGAAGCTTCTTTCAAGCAATAATAGCTATATATGGTCCAAGCATCAAAGGTGCAACCTCCTTATATTTCCACTCTTGTCAAGGACAATACAGTTATTAAACAATGCTGGGAAAAGCACTTTGAATGCCTACTAAACTATGAATCCGTGGTCGGTGAAGACACTATTGAGTTTATTCCACAATGCTCAGCAATAGAACGATTTGCTAATCCCCGGTCTTCTGAGAAAGTCCTGCATGTCACCTTGTAACCAACACACCTAGTTGGTGTGGTTCACTGTCCCATGTAGTGGCACTTAGGCCACTTACAGTGAGAGATAAGAATGAATGAGCTCTACAGCCTAAACTAAGAAGTAGCTGGCTTTATAGATCAAGCTCCAGAGGTCCCAAGTGCAGTTCCACCTGCAGATGGTTACAATTGCTTACCGAAAAAGGCACCAGGATAAGATTGCACCTAAGCTGGTAGAACGATGCTCTGAGGCTACATCTTATGCAAATGAAGGGTGGAGTAGAATATCGCCATGTTTCATTTGCATAATTAATTAACAGCTGTTTTTGCGCAAGAGGCTTTTGCGCAAAAAGGAGCTGTGTAGATGGCGCCCTTTTTGCACAAAAAAACCCCTCTTGCACAAGAGCCGTTCTTCCTGAAAAAATGAGGAAGAATGGTTCTTGCGCAAGAGGGTTTTTTTGCACAAAAAGGAGTTGTCTACACAGCTCCTTTTTGTGTAAAAGCCTCTTGTGCAAAAATGGCTGCTAATTAATTGTGCAAATGAAGCGATATTCTACTCCACGCTTCATTTGCATCAGCTTTTGTGTGGAAGAAGGCTGCAGTATAGACGTAGCCTGAGTGTTTTCAAGGAGTGCTTCCATAGCTATGTATGGATATGGGTAATATCTGCTGTAGCTTGGAAATAGTCAGGCAAGTCCTGGTAAAATACAAGTGGAGTAACATGCAACAATTTAGAGGCAAGTTGGAGATAATTTATGGTATAATCCTTGATCATATTGTAAACATATGTTAGTCGTGGTTTTATGAGTGCTTTATATAAAATAATGCTTTGGAAAAATGCTCTCTATATCAATAGTTATTGGTATGGCATTGATGCAGATGTTAATTAAGATAAGGCTTAATGTTAATGGGAAAGAAGAAAATATTCAATTATAGTAAAAAGGTTAATTTAATGCTAATGAATTAAGAAGAGTTATTATAATTGATTATGAAAAAGATCAGTAGACTGATTTTTAGATAGGTCCTCTCATCCATCATCAAGGTATCATTAGAGCAGGGATTGCTCCTCAAAGGATCTTTTCATAGAATTTAGGATTATGGGACTTTGAAAGGTCTTCTGATCCATTCCTTTGCAGTCAATGCAGGACTAAGTATTGTCTAGAGCATCCCTGAAAGGTGCTTGTCTGACTTGCTCTTAAAGCTCGGCAATGATGGAAATTTCACAATCTTCCTAGAAAATTAATTCCAGCGCTTAACTACCCTGACAATTGGACAGTTTTTCATAATGTCCAAATTAAACCACACTTGCTGCAATTTAAGACTATTGCTTCTTTTTTCCCTTCTCCTTGTAATTTACCTTTCATGTACTTGAAAACTGTTATCATTGCCCCCTTAAATCTTCTCTTCTCTAGACTAAACAAACCCAATTTTAAAATTATTCCATCATAAATCATCTAATGAGACCTTTAATCATTTTTCTTGCTCTTGTCTGGACTTTCTAAAAATTAGCCATATCTTTCCTGAAATGGAACTCCCAGAATTAGATACAATGCCATTGAGTTTACCAATGCCATTATCTAAATCATTGATGAAGATATTGACCAGATCCAAAAGTGGTCCCTGTGGGACCCTACTTGTTATGTTCTTCCAGCTATATTGTGTACTGTACTACTGATAACAACTCTCTGGGAATGGCTTCTCAACCAGTTATGTATAGTATGTTGTATTTCCCTAGTTTGTTTATGAGGAGGTCATGCGAGAGAATATGGATGGTTGCATAACAGAGGTATTCTTTTATCAAAGTTGGAGCAAAAAATTATATCCAACAGATTTGGGGATACTTGGAGAAGTCTTTTAAGAAAGAAAGGAGTCAAATAGAAAAGACTTTCACACAGGTTTCACTGTACTATGTATTTACTTATGCTGTGGCCCTTTAATCAATATTTGATAACATCTTTCCTGAAATATATATTGCTTTACTTGCCTTAGCTCCTTCAGTTCACCAGGACCATAAAACTCCTTTGTGAACCTCTCAGAAGTATTCAGCTGTATCAAGTCTTCAGCCTTCAGTTTTTGCCATTTGTGAATCCCAGCACAGAGGTTACAGTATTAATACCATTTTTTCATATATGCTGGAGAAAAGTGATGACTGTATTTTCTAATTCCCCTTAATGAGTCTTGGGTGCCATTTAATAACGATGCCCTTTACAATCCATATATATTAAGCCTGATATATCCTTCCCCATGTAATAAAAGCACTCTTTTATGGACAGCTATATCTCATACTCTCTGAACATAGCAACACTTAAAATTCATCCTTCAGCTTTGAAATCTTTTTTTACACTGAGCACACTGTGTTCTTACACAACATATATACCTTCATTACCAGAATCATTGACACGTTGCAGTTCTTTGCAAAAGGTCTCACTGAAATTTTTGGATCAATGTGTGGTAATTGCGCTGCAATTTGAAACAATAAACGTACTAGTAGGACCCATTTCTTTAAGAAATATCTGAATAACTTTCCAAAGGATTTTTTTTGTAATCCAAGGCAATGGCTATGAAATTTATTCTTGATTGTCTTTAAATAAACAGAAAAACATATCACCTGGAAAAGATGTGAAAATACTCTCACACGCAGCAGGGAAATGCTCAAAAATAGTGGCAATAACAATTCACCTGATGAAATAATGGCCTTCATATACAAAAGGAACAGACAGTTCAGAGGATCATAGAGCAACTGTCCGTATCAGCTGAGACTTGAACTGGAAACATGTTTCATTTAATTTGAGGAAAACTAAAAATATATAGATATTAAATGTGTAACACCAGTTTGCCACTGAGGCTGACCTCAGCCCAGACCCACCGGCAATGTTACATCTGCTAAAGGACCTAAGGAGATGTGGCTTTAAAAGAGTGGGTCAGAAAAGGGGACACAGTGAATGGGGAAAATATTCAAATCATCCTAATGAGCAGTTCCTAGGACATGGTTTTGGACCAGCTAGACATTACACTCAAGAAGCCTCGGAAGTGGAGCGGCTCTTTCTCCCCTTCTCTGTATATCTATCTTACTTTCATTTTATCCTCCTCCCAGGTCCCTCAATCAATTCTTAGACTCATCAGATTCCTCCATCACTCTTTGCCTCTCTCCCTGGCTGCCATTGCAGCAGGTGTTCACTTAGTGAAATCACATTGCTTGGTCCTGGGATTTGTTGCCCAATCTCCCCGTCCAGGGTTCGTCTTTCTATTGTTTTTTTTTTTTTTTCTACCAGCTTCCTTCTTCTGGTTCTTTTTATCTTCTTGGCAGTAGGAGGTGCTTCTGGCCTCATTCACTCAGCCTCACACATACTGAGATTGGGCTGCTCAAACCATCTCCACTGATAATAATGAGGAGGCTCTGAGTAATTGGTAGTTTCTATAGGACAGCTCCCTTTCAATTTACATCACTCATCATTGCCTAGCCCCCTACAATCCCAACTTTCTCCAGCCTGTAGATGTTTAGCCCTTCTTCCCCTCTGACCTCTTCAAGGCTTGCATAAGTCAGGAAGCTGATGCATAAGCTTAGGGCTAGCACTGACATCTCCATTCCCTCATTGACAGGTGAGCTCAATGTTTGAAGCCAAGCAACTGCTTTCCTATTCTCTCTGCTGTCAGCTGCACAGGCAACAAACCGACAAACAAACAAATGAACAAAGAAATAAATCATGTCATTGTCAGCTAGTTATTTTACATTTGAAAATAATAAAATAAGGACTATTTTAAATTAAATCCCATTTTCTAGTGAAAAATTGAACTATTTCATTTTAATAAAAATCATAATTTTATTTTTAGTTTATTTTTGGTGTCATATTTTCCAATGAAACCATTCAATCAATTCAATAGAAATATTGAAATGTTTTGCTTGACTCAAAAAAAAAAAAGTTTCACTCAGAAAGTCTTGCCCAGCTCTAATGATCATGTTTAATTAAATTGAAATCTACCTACCCAATCAGGTCCTAGCTCATGACTGGGTCTGAGGGTACCTAGAATACCATTAGCATATTTATGATACAGATAACGTATAATGATAACATGTTACATTGAAACTACATTCTCTTCCTTTTCTCTTTGCCTGAACAGTTTAAAATTAATTTGTATCACCTTTCTCCAGAAAGTTTCACAGTAATGGAGCCACAGACTACAATTCCATTGGCATACTTTACAGCATAACATTTTTCATATAAAATTAATTAAATGGTTTTACATGGCATTTCTAGTGAACAGACTGAAAAAATCAGTCAGCATCATTTGTTTGCTTATGAAATTAAAAGGAAGGGTTTACAATACTCAAGACACTTGCATTACACTTCATTATAGGTATCTGTCAGGTACAAATTATTAGTTTAGGTCTGCTAATAAAAAAACTCAACTCCAGGAGAAGCTGTAAAATAGTGGGGAAATTACACTTTCAAGCATGCCATTAAAAGTCGTAGCCTGTTCACACAGGCTGACAATCACATTATCTGACTTCTGCATAATCTTCAATACTTTCAGGCAACGTTGTAATGCAAATGAGACCTAAGTGGCTGGGTTATAAAGGGCTAAAAGAAGACTCTGTCCAGAGCTTTGAGGTGCTTTGAAAGATTTAACAGAAAAATCATCAAAACTGACTGGAGCCAGTGTGCTTTTCTATAAGTATTTGGCCAAGGACAATGACACACAACCTCACCCACATTTGTGGGATAATGGTGTACTCTGTGAGCACATCGTACAATAACTCGTGAACTAGTAGCCCACCAACTATGCTGCTTCATGACATTGTTACCTGAGCACTAGGGTTGCCAGATGTCCAGTTTTTGACTGGAACACTCATTTGAAAAGGGACTCTGGCAATGTGCTAACTGGGCTCGTAAAAGTCCAGTTGACAAAAAAACAGGGACTTGAGGCTAAGGCCAGGCTCCCTTCAGCTCCTAGAAGCAGCCATCAAGATCCTGCACCCTGTAGGCACATGGGTGGCCCTGAATGCTGGCTTCTCATTGCACACTCACTGGGAACTGTGACCAATGGGAGCTGCAGTGTCAGTGCCTGAAAGTGTGAAGGCATCATGCAGACCCTCTCTGGCTGCCTATTTACTTAGGCGCCACAAGTGGCCACTTCTTGGGCACTTCAGTAAGCACCTCCCAAACCCCTTCCTGTACCCAACCCTCTTGCCCCAACCGTGAGTCCCTTCCTACATGCTTCACCTCCAGCCCTCCCACACTCCAAGCTGGAGCCCTTAACCCCCTTTGTAATTCAACCCCCTGCCCCAGACTGATGAAAATGAATAAGGGTGGGGGAGAGTGACCAATGGAGGGAAGGGTGATGAAGCAAGCAGGGAGTGGAGTCCTGTAGAAGAGGAGGAGCTTGGGGGAAGGGGCAAGGACATTCAGTTTTGTGTGATTAGAAAGTTGACAACCCTACTAAGCACATGTATGCAGTTCAGCAGGAATAAAATAGCATGAAAAACATTTTTCTGTATCAAACAAATATGTGTAACAAAAACATTGTTCTGTGTCAAACAAATATTTTGGAGTATTATACCTTCTATGTACCTGTTTGTTTCTAGTGAGCATATCTTGTATTGTAATAGAGGTAACTGTGGCTCCCTCACTAAAGAAACTGCACTTGTAAGGAGAAGTTTCCATCATATCCATCTTCTCACCGGCTGTGTCTACAGCCTACTTTCAAGTAGGAATAAGAGATCTTGCGGAAAAGGGTTTATTTTCCACAAGATCGCGTCTAGACTGGCGCTTTTCTCCGGCAAAACCCCGAGCCGGAAAAAAGCGGCAGCCATGTTCATGCAAATGCCACGGGGGATATTTAAATCCCCCGCAGATTTGCAATTGCGCTGTGTCTTATTAGCATGCTTTTCCGCAAAAGGGTGCCAGTGTAGACACAGCCACCATGTCCAGCAAAGCAACATGCTTCTCCCTTGGCTACCATCGAAAACCATCCCCATTTTCCCTCCTCACTCACCATGCATTTAGCAAACAGAAGTGTTTGTTCAAGGTCAGAACAGTCACTAGCAATGGGTGAATGCTGTGCATTTGTGAAAATGACATATAGGCTCATATCGAATGAGACACTTACTAGTTCTTTCAAGTTGCTAGGTACAGCCCTTTTGGGCATAAGATATTAAAGAATTGTGTCTGATTAAAAATGGGGGAGGGGATTAAAAATTTCCTATACAGCAAAGTTAATGTAAATTTTGTTCTTGGCTCTGGATGACCAGTCATTAGTTCCCCAATGTCTTTAATCTCTTCCAGACTTCTTTCCCCAACTAATTCCAGAGGTTATTCAGTCACCAAAGCAGACTTTCTCTGGCACAGAGCCAAATGATGGCTGCACATTAAAAAGGCTGTCCATACTTGGGCAGTCTGTGGTACTTGCAGGGGACAGACTCCTATTAAATGGAGGCGGGGATGCAGAGTGCAGCTGTACGATACCTACCATAACTTGCTGGGCCCTCTTCACATGGGGCTGTGCTTCAGCGGACTCATTTGTTTGATCCAAATTTCATCTCTTTGCTGTGTGGGCCTACAAAATCCTCCACTGTGGCTGCTCTACTTTCTAACTAGCCAGTACTGCAGACACAGTATGATGGCTACTTTTTTCAATCTTTCATTTTTCCTCAGCGGTCTACTGTCTGAATGAGGCCATTTTGTCTAGGCCATAAGGAGACTGTTTGGAAAGAGAAAAGAGCCTTTTTTTGGCATTCTAGTTTCTATTCCCTACCTCTTATGCGTTGGCAGTTTATTTATTAAACTCTTGTGTTGATTCATGGAGGAATAAGGCTCTGTGGAATCACAAAATTGAACATTTCACAACACTCTTTGAGTTAGGTATCTTTGTCCAGATGTGGAGATTCAGGTAGGTCTTTATTGTTAAAGATGCTGGCCAAACATAACTCCAGAAGCTCAGCCATCAGCGCTTCCAACAATCAATTCCTGCATGATTTCCCCAAGTTATTGCCTGTATTATGATAACAAGTGTCTGGTCCCTACTATGCTAAGCACTGCACAGACAGATGAAGAGAACACAATCTCTGCCCCAGAAAGCTCACCATCTATATGACTAACAAGAGGCAGCAGATGGACAAAATAAAGAAGGTGAGAGCCTCTTTGGGAGGATGAGCTAATGATGAAACAGATCTTAGCAGAGAAAGCCAGAAGTCACACATCATGAGTTGTTTAAACGATGCCAGCTATGTTCACTGATCAACTCAGTAGCATGGGATTAGAATGAAAGATATTGAACTCCAGTCTGTGCTTAGTTACTAGATGGTGCACCCCTTGTTGGGTCTTCCTCTTAAATACTAATTCATTTAGGGAGGGGAAAAAGACATGTCCCCTTATTAATTGTTTTCTATCATCTTGGTCAATCCTCTCTCTTCCCCTCATTTTTGGTTTTGTACTATGTCAATATTTAGCTGCATACATGTCAGTCCAGGGATCATGTCTATTTGTTTTTCAATGGTTTCCAAGCCAACTTTGAAGCTCAAAGTAATGTACAACTAATAACAGTTCTGTAAACACATACACAGGAAGCTGGACAGCTACTTTTTTTTGCTGAGCTTGTTTCTTGGTGTTACTTGAAGCCATACTATAGCATGATCTCTCGACGCAGGTGGGAAATGTTTCTGGTGATTGATCTCATGAAGCCTGTGGATAGTTACCAGTCTTACTAGGGTAAGAAACTTTGGGACAAAATTTTTCCTGCTATTATATAGTCCATCAGATAGTAAAATACTATACC
The DNA here is from genome assembly GCA_019425775.1 of Rafetus swinhoei. Classification (NCBI taxonomy): domain Eukaryota; kingdom Metazoa; phylum Chordata; order Testudines; family Trionychidae; genus Rafetus; species Rafetus swinhoei. Next base: position 28,790,217 of record CM033424.1, on the reverse strand, counting down.
CATTGCCATTTGTGTTGTGCTTTTCATAGGTGTTGAACAAGTGTCATGGACAGAAAATGACTAAAATATTTGCTTCATCTACTCAACAGATCTGTGCTGTGAGTATATTCCTAGACTTCTCTACTTCTTCTATTAACAAGATAAGGCCTGAGTTCATCAACTGAATCCAAGCAGGCATTGGGGTCTACCTGTGCCAGTCTAGGCAGGAATCTCAAATGTTATTTCCATTCCCCTACGTTTATTTTGCAGTCCAGGGCTGTACAAATATTTCATTACATTTTTTGGCCAATTTGTTTTGTGAGTCAGCTTGCAAGATCCACTTTGGGATGGACATGTGATGTAGAAACATCCAAGATCCTCCACCCTGAGGTCCATGAATAGTGGAGGGCTGAGTTAAGACATTGAGGGTTTAGCATCTGCAAGCAGCAGAAGAACTGAGTAACATTTTCCATTGAGTAGTAGCAAATAGAGTCACAGGCTTCCATTACCTTTTGGCTACACTCAGTGTGACTGGGGCTAGGAGGAACACAGGTGATCCATTTGTTCTGTAGACAACATTGCCATTGGCTTTACAGAAGTGTGGTGGGGCTACATCCTGCACCTGGCAATGCAAGGAAGTTGTCTGAGTGCAAGGCTGGAGGGAATTGATATGAGCATCGCCCATAACTGGCTTTTTTTTAGGCTTTCCTTCTGATCCTGCCACTTGAGTTCTTCATCCCCTACATTTCACGGTAATGGGACATGCTCAAAGATGTAATTCATTTTAGGAAACCTATGAAAATCAGAACTTGGGGCAGGTCAGAAGAAGGTAAGTGAGTTTATAAGTCAGTTGTAAATTAAATAGTGTTTGCTTTAGTTTAATCAGATGATTTTGAATGCCAACTTTAGTTAAACCTATACAACTTTTGCATGCCAACAAGGCTGCTGTCTCAATAATTGTTACCTGAAATAGCTCAAGTTATGAAAGACCTTGTAAGACTCTTGTTGTCCACATAATCATCTGCTCTTTGCTTGCCTTATTGAAAAATTAGAGACACCCCTTAAGAAAATTAGTGAAACTATGTTTTGCTATCCTCCCTGAGAAGATCAGAACCAGTCTCTCAGACAATAATGGTGGGTAGAATGTGTTTCGGTTAACCAATCACAAGCAACCAACCCAGCTTGAAATTCCAAAATTAATGTCAAAGTTATCATACTTTCCGACCCTAGTACCACAATAATCTGAAACAATATTTCATTTAATAAAAAAGAAACACTTTCTAAAATGTAAAGTATATTCCATTCACGTAGTATAAACCAGAAAATAGACAAGTTACAACAGAGAGTATTATATCCATTATGGATATTTCACCCAGATCTACAATGGAGTCAGTAAAACACTTGGAAAGTGCCACCTGAATTCTAATTTGGTTCATGCATCATTAACAGAATATTTTAAAAAGTTCCAGTATCAGATTGGCTTTATTTTATAACTGATGATGCATGCCCCAGATAAGGAACAGATACCAGATTGAGTCTAAAGGGTTTGCTGTCAGGTAATAACATTTTTACCTTTCAAAATGAGCCAATTTACTTTAGAAGTCTCTTGAGAAACATAAAAGACGGAACCTCACAATGCAATTTTTACAATCACTTTTTGTTCCTGCTTGTAGAGCAGGCAATGACAAAACCCTCTTTGATTTCAGTGTGGGTAAGGAGCAGGCCCTTTAAATTTATTTATACTGCCTTATTATCCAAAAGGTATAGTCAATGGATATTCTTGCCATTATATTCCATGAACACTATTTCATATAAAGATTTACCTATGTTCCCTGTTTTCCAATGGAACATGTCTGTAAGGAGGCAGATGTCATTTTACAGCAAAATATTTATTGTTTTTTTCCCAGCCTCTCTCCCAAATAACCCTCCTAGTTCAATTTAATTAAAAGATGAGCAAGCCCCCATTTTCCCATCAAAACATCTTCATTCACTTTTAAGATGTTGATAAATGTAAAGTAACGCACATTGGAAAAAATAATCCCAACTATACATAAATATGATGAGGACTAATTTAGCTATAACCTTTCAAGAGAGAGATCTTGGAGTCATTGTGGATAGTTCTCTGAAAATATCAACTCAATGTGCAGCATCAGTTAAAAAAAAAGCAAACAGAATGTTAGGAATCATTAAAAAGGGATAGAGAATAAGACATAGAATATCTTATTGACTCTATATAAACTAAGGGTGGCCAACCCATTTAACAAAGCAAGCTGAAACAGTGGCAGAAAAAATGCAAAGAGCCACACCAGAATTGTCAAGCAAAAAAAAAAAAAGGAGGCTGCCCCTTTAAGAAACAAGTTTAGGATTTTTGGCCATATCAGGCTCCCGTCGATGGCCGCCATCTTGGGCGCCATTTTGAATCGCTGCCCCGGTGAGCACAGGGGAACCGCGGGCCGGGGGTAGGGCCATTTGGGGGGGTGCAGGAGCAGCTTCGCAAGCCACACTTTTGGAGGAGAAGAGCCACATGCGGCTCGCGATTTAAACCATGGCATGCCCACATCTTGAATACTGCTTACAGATGTGGTTGCCTCATCTCAAAAGAGATGACTAGTGTGGAAAAAATGCATAAGGAAAAGTTAAGGTTTAAAACAAAAAAAGCAAGTTTTTTTCACACAGTGCATGGTTGGCCTGTAGAACTCTTTGCCAGAGGAGGTTGTAAAGACCAGGACTTGAACTGGGTTCAAGAAAGAACTATATAAGTTCATGGAAGTTAGGTCTATCAATGGCTATTAGCCAGGATGAGTAGGAATGGTGTCCCCAGCTTCCATAGGAATCTGGGAATGGGTGACAGGAGAGGGAATGCTTGATGATTCCATGTTCTGTTTACTCCCTTTGGGGCATCTGGCATTGGCCACTCTCAGAAGACAGAATACTAGGCTAGATGGACCTTTGGTCTGACCCAGTATGGCCCTTCTTATGTAAATAAGTTCATTATGCATTCCTATGGCCTGTGCTATGCAAGTCTGATGAGTGTTGTGGAGAAAAGTAACAGATGTCAATATCCAGGATAATTTACCCAGCAGTTTTCATAAGTACTAAGTTTAATTATCTTTTTTTCTTTTAAGAAAAGATGGTAAAATATACTTTTCTATAAGTTTTACAGAACAAAATGACAAACATTTTTATTACTCTGTTCCTTGGACTGAAATGCCAATATAATTTTAGTATAAAAAGAAAGTTGCATGTTCTGTTATTTCCTATTTGTGAAAGTAATCTAAATCTTTCCAAGTTATTTGAAAGTGCATGAGAAGACTGAGAAAATATGATGCATTTGGAGACCCCACACAAATGCTGAATTTGTTTGACCGCTTTGTTACTTTCTGGACTCTCCATCTGGCTTGGTAATTAAATCTCAATTTGTAAAGAATACACATTGTTAAAAAAAGCAATTATCCATTTTTATTTTGTTTACATTGCACTGAAAATTTACATCATACTTTTACAAATCCTTTTTTTCATAAAAATATACTTCTTTACAAAAGTGTATGCATTAATATAAGAGGAGTAGCCAGTTGCAGAAGAAACGTTTTTAAACGAGATCTCAAATGTACTAACCTTAACATTAATGAATGAATCATAGTTATTGCAGTCATTTGAATAAACAAGAATAAATAACTACTCATGATAGAAAATATAAAACAGCATCCTTGCAGTAGATTACAGTTTTTTGACAGAATTGTATGAATTTTCAAAAGAAAGTGTTGTAAAATGATTTATAAGAAATTCATCAAACATTATAGAAATCCAAGCAGCAATCCTGGGTACAATGATTTTTGGTAGGCACTCTCTATTACGGTAATAAAAAGTTCAGATTTTTCACATAATTATTAATGCCTGAAAAGGACAGTAACAGATAATTCACATTGACTAACATACAGCATTTATGAGTCTAAAATTATTTCTTGCTATAAAAGGAAGACAATGACCTACAACAAATTACTGGGGTTGCCACTGGATAATTCTGTTATGCAATTACCGTAAAACTAAAGATTACATTTCTCTGAGAATGAAAAGGTGCTGCAATTTTTGACACCTGCCTGTTAGAGTGGTATTTGAATCTTCTGATGGATTACTCCTAATCAAACCATGGCTCTTTAAAAAAAATCTTTCTATTGAATTGCTGCAATGTGTTCAGATTTGAATAAATATTTTTAGGATTTGCTTGCCTCATACTACTCATTTATGTACCAAAAGAATGCATTTTCAGATTCTGATTAGGCAAAGCTTGTTGGAGAGATTTGAACTCAGTGGGAGTACACCTATTAACCTTAATGGGGTTTGAATCAAGCCCAGTGTGAGTATTTTAACACAATGTAAAATAATACTAATAATGTGACACAGTGTAGACAGTGGTGGTATGGACTGAAGTGTGGAGATGTATGTTCTTCATACACCAACTTGATTTCTTCTGTTACTGTAAAGCATAATTTTCTGAACTGAAAACTTTAAAAAGGTTAAATTTCTGATGTCTGTAAAAACAGTCTAAAAAGGTCACTCTTCCAAGTGATCTTCAACAGTAGGGAACATTGCTGCATGATAAAATTCAGTTCACCCTAGTATCATTCATTGCAAAATTGGTCTTGTGGCAAAGATTCTCTGCAAAGAAATAACATAGAAGCAGAACTATCACTGTTACTAGCTGCTTGTGTTGCTAATAGGAACAGAGGAAATAAATGTGGAATGTGAAAAGGAATCAAGACATGACTCAAGGAATTAAATAATGAAATGAGAACTGAAAATTTGACAATCTTCCTTCTGCGGTGTACCAATAATAAGTTGGATGTGAAGGTTTAAGCCTATTAATCATCATGTTGTTATATTAGAAAATTCACAGGTATGAGAAAAATAAAGATTTGCTAAACAGGGATGTATAACAGAAGGAGGGTACAGAGTTCAAATTTATGAGAATGATGTAGCTCATGACTGTTAAAGAGAAGTCAGTGACCTATTGTCTCCTGTAAGTATAACTCTTATTTTCTACCCTATATCTTTTTTTTAACCCAGTCCCTCTATTATAGTTTATAAAGCACAGAAGTACTGATAGTGGATGCTCCTCCAATATATGCAAATACATTTTATGTTTTAGAATAATCTCCTTTTTTAAAAAAGCAAATAAACTGTGAGTAAGCACTCATGGAGTGCAGCATATTTTCTGTAAAACTCTCCATGGTAAACATGAAGGACAATTCTGTTCCAGTTTATGAAAAAACACTCTTGTCTATCATCCTCAGGAAAAGGTGACCCAGTAAGTCCTGAAAAGTGTGCTTTAATTTTTTATCAGTGAACTATATGTGCACTGTGTTGTGTTTCAATTTCCAGACTCCTGAAGACAAAGCATTGCCACATTATACCATTGTGCAGACAGTGTTCAAATTCGGGTCAAATCGTACAGCTTTTCCTTCTACAGACTTCGCATTTGTGTCATACATGGGGTTTTCAAAAGCAGCTTGTCCATTGTTATTTTCATGAACAGAGCATCCTGTATACTGTGTTTTCGGTGCAGTCCTGATGAAGAAAAAATACAGTGAATTCACAATTGCAATTTTCTGTGGTGATTGGTACAGTATAAGAACCTCTACAGAATTCCAATAACAAACATAGAGGCTAAATATGAAATGTTGGAAGCTTTCTTTTGCTGTCAAAGACTGCCATATTTGTTAAAATAACCTTAAAGCATGCTTAGGAGTAATGTTAATTTTAAAATAACGAACATGTAACAATGCTAGGAGTCATGCTGGAAAAAAATACTCTAAACCTTGGACCACAATCCCACAAAATCTGGATATTTCTAATAAAATGTGTGGCTGCTACAGTTGACCCTATTGTCTTAGAAATAACACAATTTGCAAATCAATGAGCAGATTCTCTTAGGGTTATTGTTTCTCTCTGTCTGTTTGCAAACTCAGTAAAAATATACAACCCTTTCAATCTGGAAGGATTTCTTTAGGAGTAGATGGCTTAGAAATGTAAATGAAAGCTTAAATTATTCAAAAAACATATGGCTCATCTATACCAGAAGTTTAAAGGAATCAGGAAACTAACATTAACCTTTGAAGTGTATCAGTAACCGAGTCAAACGTGACAATCCAAGATCTTAGAGTTCAACTTTTTAAGGTATGTTTAGGTTCTATGCGTATTACAATTTTTATTAATCTCCTGTGGGATTGTTTTATAATAGCAGGCCACGAGACAAGTGCTGGTATATTATCCACCATTTAGTAGCTACAGTTGTCCTCATGACCATAGTGCAAGATTCTTTTAACAAGTTTTACAAATGAAACAGAGGAATGATTCTATCCTCAGAGATATAAACCACACTATCACTGAACCTAGGATAAGAATGACTCTCTGAGCACCTATGTTATTATTGTAAGACCAGGTCTACACTGGCAGAAAAAATCAATGTAAGCTATGCCAATTCCAGCTATGACAATTGCGTAGCTGGAATTGACATACCTTATATCAATTTTCTGGGAAAGCCTCACAGTGATAGGTCGACTGGAGAAATGCTTCCGTCGACTTTCCTTCCTCCTCACAACTGCTCACCCACACAGGAATATTATGTAGACTTGCAAGCTAATAAATTGTGTGAACCTTAAAATAAATTATACAAGAAATATAATTCACAATACTGTGCATAACAAAAACAAAATTTAGGCACTGTGCAATAAGCACACACCAACCCTGTTTATCAAATTATTCCTTAGATGTGCAAAATTTAGACTACCCTTGCTCCTCTCATAAAGAGAATAATTTATAATATTTTAAATAGGTGGGAGTGAAGGCACAGCACTTTACAATTAAATTACTCATCAAACATTATGACAGACCTAAAATGAGGGTAGAATGTATTTTCTATGTATATCCTTTGCAAAGGAAATCTCAGGGCAGTTCTTAATTTACCTTGTCAAATATATAAACTGTAAACCACTGTAACGCTTCCAATATATGACAATACAAAGACTCCATATGTAATTTACACTTACCTTTGTTTATAAAGGTAAAACCCAAAACCTGCAAATATAAGGGCAAAGAAAGGCACAAGGATAGCAATGGCCACAGAACTACTATTTGTACCATGTGGTTGATTAGAAGAATTCGAACCTTCAGATGTGTTAAGACCTAAAAAGACAAAAACATAACATCTCTCCATTATCTCATAATTATCAGTCCCAAATCCTCACAATATTTTTGAAAGTGTGTACTTGTAGAAAAATGAAAATCATCACATTTTGTTTTCTGTAGTGACCTACACAATAGACTACTTCAATAGATACTGGAGGGTACTATTTTCTAACTGCATCTAATGAGCAAAACTTTTTTTTTTCTTATGATGGAATGATCTCTCCACAATAATTCATGCCTTTCGCACCTTGAACTCAGACTGCTGTTATACACACTTTATGGAGGCCACTTACACACTGAGGCCACTTTGAGACTAAATTTAGTGCAAAATGCTGCACCCTGCTTAATAAGTGAAGTTCCATGCCATGAGCAAGTTACACCAGTGTCTGGGACCTGCACTTGCTTGTAAATTTACAGATGCAAGTCAAAGTGTTGATGTTAACCTATGAAACCATTAATAGCTTAGAACTAGGTTATTTCAGTATCATTATTCAAATACAATTTATTTGTTAGGTTGTGGGAAATCTGGTACTTGAACAGATAAAAAGAAAACACAGTAGAAGAAAAAAGGTAACAACAGAGTTTCCCAAAGGAATAGCAGTAACTTGGAGGAAGGTTAAATCACCAAAAGAGGCAAAAGGAAAATTCATTATGTTGACTTCATTATATACCCTTGTTTATACATAAAATGAAACAGATAGGTGAGAGGCAAAGAGTAGAGAGAAAATACTAATAGAAAGTAAAAATATGCCTCTCCTGAAAGGATAGAAACAAAGCAAATGTTAGATTCCCAATGGTGCCATGTTCATATTCCCTTTCCTATGGAGAAAGAAGAGATTACTAATTCAATTTAGTAATTGTTTTATAGGCTTCAAACTAGAGATATTAAAAATCAGATTAATTAGGTAATGATTATTCAATGTTTTGAAGTTATTAAGCAACGTCAACGGAGCCATGTAAATTAGTTTATTCGGCATAGTCAAAGAAGCGGGGATTTAAATAATTCCCGCTTCATTAAAATAAACATGGCCGCCACGCTGTGCTGACGATCAGCTGACCCGACACAGCGCGGCAGTCTAGACATGGATCTGTCGGCTGGGGGAAGCCTTTGCCGACTGATCCTGTAAACCTCGTTTCACGAGGCATAAGGGATCAGTCTGCAAAGCCTTCCCCAGTCGACGGATCCGTGTCTAGACTGCCGTGCTGTGTCGGGTCAGCTGATCGTTGTCATAGCACGGTGGCCATGCTTATTTTAATGAAGTGGGGATTACTTAAATCCCCGCTTCTTTGACTATGCTGAATAAACTAAATTTACATGGCTCCGTCGACGGAGCCATGTAGTCTAGACACACCCCAAGTGGCCAATCAAAGAGTATATTGTGGGAATACAAACCTCTGTAAACCAGAGGAAGAGAGCCAACATAAAATTTTTATAAGAACTCACCATAAATGGCTTGTCAAGCATTGTTGATTTTACTCTTTGATGATCTCCAAATATGTAGAAGATGATTATTTAGGGACATCAGATAATTTGCCCATCCCTCCAGGAATAGTCTTTTCATAGAGACATGTTATAAATATTCCATAAAGTACCCACATTACCAAATTCAATGGGAGCCAAAATCAGTCTCCAAGCATTGTTCTTTAGAATGACTTACAGCACTGAATAGAGAATGTGAGACTGTGTAACATATAGCAGAATGATAAATCCTCCTACCACAAATGAGATGTTAAAGAATTTTCTTGTTTTTTTTTTGTTTGTTTTTAATCATAAGAGTGACAAATGTATTGTCTCCAAAATCCAGAAGAATGTGGTTTTGTCTCCAAATAAAATTAGCATAGATGAATTAGATTAGGCTATTTTTAATAGGGGTGTATAGTCCTAGAATAAACTAACGCATCTTGTAAATCTGTCAGATTGGTCTAAATGGAACCCCAATGCTTGAGAAACCTTAAGAATATTCAAGATTATGTGTGAGGAGAAATATTATAGTCCTCAAGAGACGATCCAATAATTGGGGGGCTCATCTAGACTATGTTAAAGTGTCGAAAGAGGACACTTTGCATATCGGAATTTGCATATCTTCTTCTGATCTCACTTTTGAAAGCAGAGCTTTTGAAAGTGAAAGTAGTCAAGGCGCATTTTTTTCAGCAACCCCCCCTTTTTCGAAAAGCTGCGTAAACCTCATTTTTTTGCATGTCCTCTTTCAACACGTTAGTGTAGTCTAGATGAGCCCTTATTGTTTAACATTTCTCGTTATCTATTTTTTTGTTTCATTTGCTTAAACGTGCAAGAAGTAGAACAATATTTTTAGCAATACTCTATACTGGAAAAAATAAATAGTAAATGTACAGTTGAATCTACAGGGCAAATAAATAAGTGAATCCAATTTCCTGTGCGGGGGAGGAGGGGAAGGAATCTCTCACTGACTTCAATAAAAGTTATGTGTATATAAAAATGACACAAGGACTTCTTTATTTGGCCAACAGCATTTAATAAGTGCACTAAAAAAGTTGTATTCCTATATAGCACTGACGTCCATGTACACATATTATGAAGTACTCACTCTTTATATGATGAGAAAACTTAAAAAAACAATGAACATTCCTGCAGCACCTTTGAGACTAACCAAAAAATGTAGATGGTATCATGAATTTTGTGGGCACAATCCACATCTGAAGAAATGGGCTGTGCCCATGAAAGCTCATATTACCATCTACGTGTTTTGTTAGTCTCGAAGGTGCTGCAGGACCATTTGTTTTTTTCAGTTTTTTCAGTTACAGACTAACATGGCTACCCCGCTGAGTCTTTATATGACTATCGCTGTATAGAACATAATTCCTAATATATAAGCATTCTTAGAGAAAGCTATCAGAAAACAGCCCAAATGAACTTGCTATAATAGAGTAACCATATCTCCAACTTTAACTTTCTGTTTAAACAAAACATCTTTTTTAAAAAAACCACTGCTTTAGAAATTATTTTAGGATACAAACCTCACTCCTCTCCACATGTACTCTGATACTGAAATATAGCTTCAGTGTAGCCTTTCAATCATTTAATTAAAAAAATGCATAATAAAACTCACTGTGAAACAAAACTGAACTGGTGTGACATCAAAACTAACTCAGTACCTAATCTTTGAAGTCCAAATTGTCCATAATCTTTACCCTGGATAAATCCTTGAAAAACATATGTAGCTCCATCAGGTTCAGCAGAAACCTGAAACAAAAATATGTAGAATCTCAGAAATTACATTGGGAAAACTTGGTTAGAAATGTGCAAGGTGATTATAATCAGGTTGGAATTGAAATTCCTAAACCACTCAGCTGCCTGTCAGCCTTCCCTCCAAAATACTCTTGTTGAATAAGGATATGAATTCGCTGAGCATGGGGGAAAGCAGAGGCACTAAAGGAACACTGTCAACCTTAAAAGCCACATTATTTTTGGAATTCTTTTCAACCTGTCTTTGGTACTTGTAATAGCTAAGACTACTCTTACTGAATGAGATCAGAGAGAAAATAGTTATTTCTTTCAGTTTGCTTATTTTGTATATTTGGCAGCATTTTGTGTATGGTTATTCTGCTCCCCCTTTTGGGGATGGATGCTTTCACAGCAAACTGGGAGAGAAATCCCTTTTTTCAATTAGTAAAATGTAATTGTAAATCCCTGACCCTTGCAGGAGGACGCAGGCTCAGATATGTAAATACTAGATTACAAATTGATCTAGATAATTCCTGAAATTGCCATCTCTAAAAGGCTCTGAAGGTATGTCTACACAGCAAAGTGATTTTGAAATAACAGCTGTTATTTCAAAATAACTTTACCAGCGTCTACACAGCCAAACCGCTATTTTGAAATTAAATCGAAATAGTGGAGGGCTTATTTCAAAATTGGTAAACCTCATTCCACGAGGAATAACACCAATTTCAAAATTGCTATTTCAAAATAAGCACTATGTAGATGCTTATTTCAAAATAGGGGGCCTCCAGCCCTTCCCAGGGTGCCCTGCTGGCCACTCTGGGCACAACCAAGAAAACTCCTCTCCCTCCCACACTCCCCGGAGCCCTTAAAGGGGTAGACTCTGGCCACAGTGCCTGTGCCAGCTCCAAGCCTGCCAGCCCAGAGCCAGCAGTTGCTGGAGGTGTGGGGAGGGTGGAGAGGAAGAAGCGGGAGGGGAGAAGGAGTGGGAGGAGGAGGAGTAGCTGGGGAGGCAGCAGGGGCTGGAGCAGCAGGAGGCAGCAAGCTCTGCCCCAGGGTCGATGACCACCTGGGGGGCACAGACCATCCAGCCACACAAGGTAACTCCTGAACTGATGCCCTGCCAGAACCGGTTCCGGCTGGCCTTAAATGCGATTCAGCATCCTATCAGTGTGGACGCGCTATTTCGAAATAGCAAAATGCTATTTCGAAATGCATTTTGAGTCTAGACACATTATTTCAAAATTCATCGTAGGCAACCTTCGATCCCGAGGGACCATGGGTTTGCGCCCCTGTTGGACTGATTCAAGCAGCGTCTTCTGTGGCTGTGCAATCCAATCCGGGAATGGCAGTCCTTTCCGAACTGTGAGCAGCAGTAGGCAGATGTCGCTCTGGTATCACGGGCACGGATCTTCCTGAGGGCTCTTTTGTCTTCCGCTTCCTTCACCAAGGTAGTTTCATACATAGCAAGAGCTTCCTTCACTCCCTGTTTCCAGGCATACTTGTCTAAGGCGAGCAAATGCCAGGTGTTCGCACTGATAGAGAGAGCGCTGAGGTCACGCTTGCACGTGTCCTTATAGTGCAATTTAGGTCGCCCTTTCGGCCTCTTTCCAGATGCCAGTTCGCCAAAGAGAAGGTCCTTTGGTATTCGGCCATCCAACATGCGTGAGACATGGCCAAGCCAGCGCATACACCTCTGTTTGAGAAGGGTGAACATGGAGACGGTGCCCGCCCTCTCAAGCACTGTGCTATTGGGGATCTTGTCCTGCCATGAGATACCGAGTATACGCCTAAGGCAGCGCATATGGAATGTGTTGAGCCGCTGCTCTTGTTTTGAGCACAAAGTCCATGTTTCACTGGCGTACAACAGTGTGCTCAAAACACAGGCTGTGTAGACCTGCACCTTGGTGTGTACAGTGAGCTTATTATTAGCCCATACTCTCTTCGTCAGCCTGGAGAACGTTGTGACGGCTTTTCCAATGCGCTTGTTAATCTCGCTATCAAATGACAAGTTATCCGAGATTGTGGAGCCTAGGTACATGAACTCATGGACGACTTCCAGTTCGTAGTCTAACACACTGATAGATGGCTCGTTACCCATGCTTTGGCCCATCACCTGGGTCTTCTTTAAGCTGATTGTGAGGCCGAATTCCATACATGCGTCCGCAAAGCGAGTTATGAGTGACTGCAGTTCCTGCTGAGTGTGAGCAGCAATAGCTGCATCATCAGCAAAAAGGAACTCCCTTAGATGCTTCGTAAGCACCCTGGTCTTTGCTCTAAGCCTTGACAGTTTGAAGAGGTTGCCGTCCATTCTCGTGTGGAGAAAGATGCCCTCTGTAGCAGTCAAAGGCATATTTGAGCAAAACTGCAAAGAAGATGCCGAACAGTATTGGAGCCAGCACGCACCCGTTTCACTCCACTGAAAATCTCGAAGGGTTCGGATGTGGATCCGTCGTATACGATGGTCCCCCTCATACCATCATGGAAGGCCCTAATAATGCTGAGCAGAGTTGGAGGACAGCCGATCTTAGCCAGAATCGTGAACAGACCTTTTCTACTGACAAGGTTTAATGCCTTGGTCAGATTGATGAAGGCAATATACAGAGGTTTGTTCTGCTCCCTGCACTTTTCTTGTAGTTGCCTAACAGAGAAAACCATGTCTATGGTGGACCGTTCAGCTCTGAACCCACACTGAGACTCAGGGTAGACTCTCTCTGCAAGAACATGGAGCCTCTTCAGGACAACACGTGCAAATAACTTCCCCACGGTGCTGAGAAGGGAGATGCCGCGATAGATGTTGCAATCGCTTTTGTCACCCTTGTTCTTATAGACAGTAACGTTGTTAGCATCCCTCATATCTTGCGGTACGCTGCCTTCTCTCCAGCATTGGCAGAGTATTTCATACAGCTCTGAGACTAGGGTACCGTTAGCACATTTAAGGATTTCCGAGGGAATACCATCTTTCCCTGGGGCTTTTCCAGAAGAGAGTGCTTTTAGCGTATTGCTAAGTTCTTCCATGGTGGGCTCAGCATCAAGTTCAGTCATAGTGAGCAGAGGTTCGATGGCATTCAGGGCTCTCTCTGTAACTACAGTCTCTCTGGCGTACAGCTGTGAATAGTATTCCACCCAGCGTTCCATCTGCTTGGTTCTGTCCTTCAAAACCTCGCCTGTGGCTGACTTAAGTGGGGCAGTCTTCCTTTGTGATAGACCAATGATCTGCTTGATCCCTTCGTACATTCCTCGCATGTTACCAGTGTCCGCAGCCTGCTGAATCTTGGAGCAGAGTTGGAGCCAGTAATCGTTGGCACACCGCCAAGCAACCTGCTGCACTTGACTCCGAGCAAACCGGAGGGCCTGCAGGTTCTCCTCACTGGGAGAGGACCTGTATGCAGCCAGTGCCTGTCTCTTCTTCTCAATCAGGGGCATCAGCACTTCAGTGTGGGCTTCAAACCAATCAGCAGACTTGACTGTCTTCTTCCCAAAGATAGATATGGCAGTATCATATATAGCATCCTGTAGTTGTTCCCATCTCTTGCTGATATCAGTGTCATCCCGGCGGGGCAAGGCCTCTTCAAGTGCTTGGACAAACTCGCATACTTTTGAAGGGTCACGAGTCTTACCAGTGTCAATGCACGGCCTTCCTTCCTTTCTGGAGCAAAAAAATCTTCGCGGCTGGATGTACACCTTACTACACACGAGCAAGTGGTCAGTGTCACAGTCTGCGCTGTGGTAGCTGCGTGTCACCCTGACACTACCTAAACAGCTGCGTTTGAGGATGAGGTCAAGCTGGTGCCAATGTTTCGAACTTGGGTGTCGCCACGAAACTTTGTGCTGGGGTTTCACGTTGAAGAAGGTATTGGTTACGCAGAGATCATGTTGGGAGCAAAGTTCAAGGAGGCGCTGTCCGTTTTCATTCATCTTCCCTGTTCCGAACTGTCCCAGACAGGATGACCAGCTGTGATGGTCGCTGCCAACTCTGGCGTTGAAGTCGCCAAGGATGAATAGCGGCTCATGGGAAGGTACCTCACTGTTGGCAATACTAAGTTTGTCATAGAACTTGTCCTTATCTTCCTGGGCAGAAGTTAAAGTAGGCGCGTAGATGCTGAAGATGTTGGCCATGCCCACTGATGTTTGAAGCTGGATTTTCAGCATTCTCTCAGTTCCCACATTTGGTGGTATGACTGAGCCAACTAAGTTGTTTCTAATTGCGAAGCCAACACCGTGTTCCCTGGTCTCTTCTGGAGGCTTCCCGTGCCAGAAAAAGGAAAAATCCTTCTCCCGGAGACATCCAGAGGACAATAGGCTTGTTTCCTGGAGGGTCACAATGTCCATCCGCAGTCTTCTCAGCTCGTTATTAATGACTGCTGTCTTCCGGGGGTTACTAATGCTCTGTAAGTCTTCTGTAAGGCCCGGAATCATGGTCCTTACATTCCATGTGCCCAGCCTGAAGGCTGGATTACTTTGTTGCTTGTTTGTTTTGCCTGGTGTAAGGTTAACGATCCACCTGTTGGTGATTCCCTAAGCCCCACACACCCAGTGGAGCAAGTGGACCGTGGCGAGGCAGCACCTATTTGGCTGGGGGTTGCGCAGCTTGAGGCGGGCGGTAGCTGCCCAATGAGATCCGAAGACCTCTCCCACCGTCGGAAGCAACCCCTGGTGCCTCACTCTACGCCAATCAAGTGCAGTGGCTTAATACCGATAACTGCTGCTTCCTGTGTTGTGTCACCGCTCAGAACGCGATGCTGGAGTGTCCTCTCCAGGGCGCAGGCCTGGGCAAGTAAGTTGAGAACCAGCTGATGCCCAGCAGCAGGATCCCCCTCTCCACGCCACTGATGTAATCCAAGGGAAAGGCGAAAGCCAGTACAGCTTGGCACCAATGTTGTCGCAGGAGCTGCCAGAGTGAGGTTGAGTATGACCTCAAACTGCCTTAGGGGCTCCAACTCCGTTTTTTTCTCGGGGTTTACTCCCGAAGCCTCTCCCATAATTAGGTATCGCCGCAAGGCAGCGGAGGTTTTAATTCAGAGTTTCCCTTCTCCTAGGTGGGTGGCCTTCCCAGGCTGATGAGCCCCACCTGCCTGAATAACTATTTCAAAATAAGATATTTCAAAATAATGCTGTAGTGTAGACATACCCTTACAGACTACTAGTGTTTTGATATTTTGGGGGGGAAAGCACTACAACAATTGAAACTCAAATGCTACCATGAATGTAAAAGTTATGATGAGGAAAGCCATTGTTTCAAAGATAGGTATGAAGGGATAATAAATGCCCTACATTCAATAGCCAATAACCCTCTTTTGGTCAGCTCATCAGACTTAATCATTACATACAGTTGTATTAGCATATCTATAGTATGAACACAGGAAATTTGCAAGCTTCAGAAATACAACCTTATGTATACTTTTATTAGTCCTTTTGTTCTTATTAATCAACTAGTGTCAAAGAGTATTCACTGCACAAGTGAACAATTTAACAATATATTTCAGATATCAAGAGATACTGCCTTTTGGTACCTGTGTAACTGCTTCCATAGCAGTGAAAATAAATCTTTAATATACCACTACAGTTAAAACAATGTCTGTGTTTGGGCAAACCCTTAGGTCCTTTGGAATATCCCAACCTTTTGAAAGTCAATACTTCTAGAAAAGTTACCAAAACACCAGCTAATCAGCTCCTCAACTTCTCCCACATTCCTGCCAAGAATTATTTCTCTCAGATTTGATATGTTGCTTCTAGAAACGAACCAAGCAAGATAATTGTGCCCACTGCAGAGAGATTACACAGAAGTAGACACTGAAGTGGAAACATTGATCTTAGCTTGATGAAAGCATCTTGCTATGATATTATACTCTAAGAATGAGAAAGCCTCTCAACAAACTGCAATAATGTTGAAACTGAAATAAGAGTAGTGCTTCTTTTCAATATTTTACCACATTATCATGGTCTTGCCTACAAAGAAGAGGCTGAACATCACTATTCACTAATCACATTTTTACTTAATAGTCCTGCCCCCTCTGCAATCATAGAGCGATATTTTTCATTTTATTAAACAAATTAGCATGAGCAGCCAACTTTCATTTGGTATGTTTTTATGTTCTTCTGGCCTAATGAACAGACATAATATCACATTAAAAACTCTCACTTTTGTTGAAATATACTTACAAAACCATCCATAGCCCATTTTTCCTCTTTCATCTTGCTCACAGAAGTATGAGGTGGTGCTTTAATAAGATATATATGGAGCATCAGTCGAGCTTCCTGACTTTTATACACTCCTGTAGAATATAAAAATAGTTGTTTTTTTGCTAGTTAAGGTGGCAGATAATTGATTTTTTTAAAATAGTTTGAGACTCCTTAAGGGGGGGGGGGGAAACAGTGGAGCTGATCAGAACATTTTTTCACTCAATTTCTGTTTGAGAGTAATATGCTGTTTCATTGAATCTGAAATGTTTGGGAGAGACGTACCAGTTTCACAACATTCTGCAAACAATTATTTTGGCCAAACGAGGCTCAGAGTCTGCCTAACTATGTGGTTAATGTACCAGCTTGAGATGTAGGATGTTCCTGTGCTTTTCCTGATTTGAAGGGATCTCAGATGAATAAACATGCTCTGAATGAAGCAGAGCAGACCTTTGAACATGGATGGTCTCCCATATGCCAGGTTCCACAATATCAGAGATATATCTATATTTCTGTTTTCACAAATCCTGTGTTAAAGGTTTTGGTTTTGTTTCAAAACGAAACAAAAACTAATTTTGAAACCTTGACAGTTGTTGTGAAATAGAATTATTGTCCTTTGGTCAACTCTACAAAAACATTGACTTAATCTAATGGAAAAATTAGGGTATGATCTGTTTTACATTGGAGACACAATTGATCATTTTCATACCTGTAGAAGAGATGTTCAGAATCCGGCTTATATTTTATTTCTAAGAAAGAGCTAGGATGAAATAAAAATTAATGAAATACTCACTGATCTAATCTACCTTTCCAAAGCTGACAGTGAAGCACATACACCAAAGAAATTATGTGCACTGAATACTTGTGTCAAACTCTGTTTTTAGCTGACAATGTCCCCATTTGTCATTCTGTATGTGACTTTTCCTTTTTCCTTCATAACCTATGTTAAATAAGTAGCTGTTCAAGGATGTTTGAAAAATATCAGCAACATCAAAACTATTACACCTTATATATTAATACAGACTGATTTTCAAGGTGCTGAGCATACACACAACTCCAGCTGGAACTCTATCAGAGGTGTTGGTGGTCAGCACCTCTGGAATCCAGACCCATGCCTGGCTCTTCCTTTGAATTCTTCAGCTTTTTTAGCAAAATGGTCAAAATACTGAGGACACAATAAGTGTGCACATTACATCTTATCAGGTTAGAGTAGTTATAGAAATTGAACTCAAACCATCTATATTAACATTTAGACGCAGATTTTTAAAAATCTATCTTCAGCATTCTAAAAGGTGAGGGAGAGTCTTAGGTATGGAAGACAATGCAAAACCTTGAGAAGGCAGTCAGTGAACACAAGCCATATAAAAGTATTGTTAAGAGGTTTAAGTAAGCAGATAGGACTTATGCTTCTCTTTCCCCTGTATTGGGATGCAAAGGTTCATCAGACATGCACAGGCTAAGTAGTATATATGGAAAGAAGGGACACCCACAATGGATTTTCTCTCCAACACATATTTGGGTCTCTGTTGGAGAATGGGAAGCTTAGCTAAGGACCTGTCACCCCACACAGCAT
This sequence comes from Rafetus swinhoei, assembly GCA_019425775.1. NCBI lineage: Eukaryota > Metazoa > Chordata > Testudines > Trionychidae > Rafetus > Rafetus swinhoei. The sequence continues at coordinate 28,772,098 of CM033424.1, read as the reverse complement.
ACTGCCTGAAAAAACATAAAAAATATACTGCCCAAAGCAAAGTTGACTTCTCTTCCATGGCTTCTATTTATCACCCCTCTATTCAGGCAGCTGTGTTGCCAATATTCCAGTGTCCAGCTGGAAGTCATGCCGAGTGACAGAAACACCATTTGGATGTCTCAAGATATACAGGGTTGGCAATAAGATTTCCTGTGGGCTTTGAAGCTTGTGTGCTTGGCAGGCTACAACTCCTGTTGATACTGTGGCACAGCCCTTTCCCAGGCCCCTTGCCCTGGGACCTCTTCTTCAGCCACAAATCACCAGGAAATCCTCTCTGGTTCAATCACCTGTGTCTTTTATTACTTGTGCCAACTTCTCACCACCTTCTATTTACAGAGCTTTGTTTTTTTCAACAGCAAACTCAGCTTCTCCTTCTGGCTGGGGCACACACATTCAGCCACTTTCTGGCCCCTCCTTCTCCACTTCCCCTGTGGCTGCCTTATATAGCCCTCTGGCTATTGAGGTCCACAGCTGCTTCCATTAGCCCCCCAGGCCTGGGCTTGTTCAGCTGGCTTCCCTTTGGGCCTTTTCAGACAGGCTATAGTAGCAGAGTTCTGGTTTAGCCAGCCGTCTGTCACAACACTAATCTCCCCATTTTTTTTTAGTGTTGGAACTCCAAATTTCATTCTTGAAATTCTTAGTTGTGGACTACATCTTGATTTAGCTTGTGCAACTCTGTGGCTTTATTTGCTTGTAATGGTACTCAGACTGGAGACAGGAGCATAGGGATAAAAGCAACCCTGTGGGGCTACTACCTTACCTCTGCTGTTTGAGAGGGTAGAATATGTGTGTGTGTGTGTGTGTGTGTGTGTAGGAAAAAACTGGATTAGTTGGGAAGGGGCTAGTTCTCTAGGGAGGAAAACTACTGGGATTTTCAGCAGATTAACCCGTGTAAGGAGCTGTGTACTGCATTTTTTGAGAAAGCTGCCTGATGCTCCATTTTATGCATCGGAGCGGAAATGTGAGATATGGTGGGGTGTAAAGAGAAGGCCTTGGTGCTAGAAGAGAAAAGGATGGGAAACAGAAGGTGCCATATGGGCAGAACGGAGAGTTCTATGGTGCATGGTAAGAAGGAGGAGGAGGTGGATATCAGTAAGTTGTTTAGAGCTTGGGGTGCTACTGAGACTGCAAGAGGCAAGAGAAAGAAAGAGAAGAACATTGGGTTCCATGCTGAACCTACAGGACCTTCCTTGCACACACACATGCTTGCACCATATGTCAGAGACTTCTGTCTCTCTTTCATTTGTTAGCACAGCAATGTGTCTCATGGGATGTTTCACTACAATGACGTTCTCCAAAGCAGCCAGCTACTACTATGTATGTATGTGAGGAGACAGAGGACAGAAAGCATCTGCCTGGAGGAGGAAGGTAAGAGATGCAGAAAAGACAGGCCTTCCTGATTGGCTAATAACCTAAGACATCCTTAGAGAGACAAACCACAAAGACCCTGTTAAGGACAATCTAGATACGCATGGCAATCCCAAATCCAGTAGGAGAAATTGTGAGAGTTTTAGGGTATGTTGTGTGTGCAAATTGGAACAGGTAGTAACTGGAAAACTATTAAATAAGTTTACTGGAAGTTGATAGAACATTTTGGATCATATTCAGAGAATTACTGCTAATTAATTTTCACTGGGTCAGCATTTCACTTTGATAATTAACACAAAATATTATCAGCATAGAATTATAATTAATATGAAGGTAGCACAAGCCCAAATGTTGCCAGATCTCTCCTCTCACTGCCAAATAATGACTGCAATCAGGAACACATTAAAAGCTGAAATTAAACTGAGAGATTTGAACAGTATGAATAAATTATCTTCCCTAATAAAATTCTTGGACTATTTTTCTGGAAAACTCTAATGAGGTGTAGGGAGCACACAGAAGCTCTACCATGGAATGGGAAAGTATAAGGGGAGGGGGTGGGAAATGCTCCATAGGGACAACCACTGCTGTTCTCTGCTAATTTACATGGGTAGATTGGCAGGCACTCCTTGCTCAAAGGCTGATGAGCTACAGTGGCAGCTGGCAACTGATTCCCTGAGGGACAAGATAGTGCTTCAACTGGGCCTATATAATAGGTAATTTAATTGTGGCACTTTTGTCCAGCTGAACCTGCTCCTTAGATTCTTCTCTAACTCCTAATGTTAGCACTTAGCATGGAGCTCGTGAAATGCCTTTGTTCTGTCTGAGATGAGGAGATGTGTACTAATAACATGTTGTGGAGGGGCAACAGATAAGACACATGGAACTCATGGGATTTTAAGAAAACAATGGGGGGCAGAGCAGGGGGAAATCTTCATGAGATGGAATGAAAGACTGTAGTGCAGGGGGAAATGGAGGGAAGATAAAACATTGTCAGCTGAACAGAAAACTTGGGCACCAGTGGAAAAATGGCAGTACCAAAAGAAAGTGAACGATCTGAAAAATGGGGGAAGAGCAAAGCTATTTGTGGTGAACTATATGTATTATAACTTAGATGCTGGGGTATTTTTGGTAGCATTTTATTATAAAAAGTGTTAATATTTTGCACAAAATTATGGGGATCAGAAGTGAAAATAAATTTAAATGAGCTTTTCTGATGTGGTACCTGAAAGTAGCAATTCCATGTTGCTATTAGTAAGTGTGGCATTCACTCTCCCCGATGATGCATTGAAACTGGTCACGGTCAAAGTCATGGGTTGTTTCTTGCCTTTATAATTGTAAGATCCTTTCCATATATAATTTTGGGCAAATACATCATCGGGAACTGTAGAGATATGAAATACATATTAACGTGGACAGCAATATTTAGAGTATACAAAATCATAGTTTTCCAACCAAATGCTTGATAAAATATGATAATTTTTTTCTGTCTTTGTTGTGATTTTATACATCACTTTAACCACTGGCTATGATTATTAGTCAAAATTATCTCATAGAAGGAAATAAAACTGACATAATAATCTATAAAGCAAACAGGTGATATACAGTAAGAACCCATCCACATGTAAACTTCTATTTGACCTAATAATGGACACACGTTACAATATAAAATTAACTGCATAAATTCTAAATTTAATGGCTGTATCCAAAATACCAGATTATGCTCAGCACTAACATTTTCCATTCCAACATACATAGAGATCATGCAGCATGTGTGCACGCACATCTCATTCTTTCAATATTAAAAATAAGTTGACACATATTGACACCCTGGGAACAATGTCTCTTTATTAGGTCACATTGAAATGGCAAAGATGGATATAGAAAGCAAACTCCTATATTTAATGGGAAAGTTACTTAAGTAGATGTATCTTATCAATAACTGCTTACATAAAACCAACATAAGTTTTATCAAGAGCAAAAAAATAAGTCACATCCTCTACACAAAATACTGAACAGATCATGGAAGAAAGAGGGAATGGATTTCTCTGATTTGTATTACAGATTTGATATACAGCCATCTGTAAAATGGATCACTTTCAGTAAATCACAGAAAGTGATTTAGCAACTTTATTTGGTGTTCTGTGTACATTTCCATAAATCTTACCATGGTAAAGATACCTTTTATTCATTATAACCTGGGGTAATTTTATGATGCCTTAAGTCACTTACCAACTCAGATTTATCAGATTCAATATTCAGATTGGACAAAGTTTAAGATCATTTTGCAGACTAATATTAAAAACATGGGGATGTTGTAATATTACCCATCTCCTATACAATGCTTCCTTTCATCAGGAGATCTCAAAGTGCCTTACAAAGGAGGTCAGTGCCATTATCTCTGCTTTACAGTTGTGAAAAGGAAGGCACAGACAGGTAAAATGACTTTCCAAGATTACTCACAAGCCCAGTGGCACATCTGGGAAAAGAACCTGTCTCTCTTTATTCCCAGTGCAGTGCTCTATCTGGAAGGAAGCACTGTCTCACAGTTCAGGATATCTAATACACATAAGAAACTATACAAGGAAAAATATGCAATGTTCCATTTGAGTACTGTACCCCCCTGATACTAGAGACAAAAGATAAATCGGAAGCTGAGTTACATATCTTGTGGCCAAAAGGTACAGAAGAAATTTGGCAGAATATCAGAACTATTCAACATAAATTGATTTTACTGGAAATAAAAGACTCTGCATAAATCTGTAGATAACATCTTGAATACTGGATTAATCTCTAACCAGCAGCAAGTATGCTCCCATGTAATTTTTCTTGCCAAAAAACCACAAAATATTAGAACTATATGTAATGGTCTTTTGACTGAATTGACTGCAAATTTTTGCCCTCTGCAAATACACACTCACATATAAATACTGGAATTAAGTAGATGAATTAAATCCTCAAGTAGTATCCAAGAACAGATGTTGATGTCTCTAACAGTAGCCAAACATTTAATTTCCTTATTTATCAAATGGAAATAAATTGTTTTTGCCAAAAGGTGCTAATGGCTGCCACAGACCCCTTAAAGCTGGTAGGCATGCAAAATAGAAAAAAAAGCAATTAAGATTATTTTTGGAGTATGTTATTTGGACCCCATATTCTTTACAGTGGTATTATGACAATATAATTATGACATAATTATTATGTATTTTATACAAGATGGGTCAAGTCAGATGTCATAGAAAAGGTTTTGATTTGCTAAATATGATTATCCTATTTGTATTACTGTATCACTTTTCTAACTGAAGTTCATAGAATCATAGAATCATAGAACTGGAAAAGACCTCAGAAGGTCATCAAGTCCAGCCCCCTGCTCTAGGCAGGACCAATCCCAACTAAATCAACCCAGCCAGGGCTTTGTCAAGCTGAGACTTAAAAATCTCTAAGGATGGAGACTCCACTACTTCCCTAGGTAACCCATTCCAGTGCTTCACCACTCTCCTAGTGAAATAGTTTTTCCTAATATCGAAACTGGATCTCTCCCACCACAACTTGAGACCATTGCGCCTTGTTCTGCCATCTGTCACTACTGAGAACAGCCTTTCTCCATCCTCTTTGGAACCTACCTTCAGGAAGTTGAAGGCTGCCATCAAATCCCCCCTCACTCTTCGCTTCTGCAGACTAAACAGACCCAACTCGCTCAGCCTCTCCTCATAGGTCATGTGCTCCAGCCCCCTAATCATTTTGGTTGCCCTCCGCTGGACCCTCTCCAATGCATCCACATCCTTTTTGTAGTGGGGGGCCCAGAACTGGACACAATTCTCAAGATGTGGCCTCACCAGAGAAGAATAAAGGGGAATAATCACATCTCTGGATCTGCTGGCAATGCTCTTCTTAATGCAACCTAATATGCCATTAGCCTTCTTGGCTACAAGGGCACACTGTTGACTCATATCCAGCTTCTCATCCACTGTAACCCCCAGGTCCTTTTCTGCAGAACTACTACTTAGCTGGTTGGTCCCCAGCCTGTAACAATGCTTGGGATTCCTCCGTCCCAAGTTCAGGACTCTGCACTTGTCCTTGTTGAACCTCATCAGATTTCTTGTGGCCCAAACCTCCAATTTGTCTAAGTCACTCTGGACCCTATCTCTGCCCTCAAGAGTATCTACCTCTCCCCCTAGCTTAGTGTCATCTTCAAACTTGCTGAGGGTGCAATCCATCCCCTCATCCAGGAAATTAATAAAGATATTGAACAAAACCGGTCCTAGAACCGAACCTTGGGGCACTCCGCTAGAAATCGACCGCCATCCTGACATCGAGCCATTGATCACTACCCGCTGGGCCTGGCCTTCTAGCCAGCTTTCTATCCATCTTACCGTCCATTTATCCAATCCATATTTCCTTAACTTGCGGGCAAGAATATTGTGGGAGATGGTATCAAAAGCCTTGCTAAAGTCAAGGTATATCACATCCACTGACTTTCCCATGTCCACAGAGCCAATTACCTCATCATAGAAGCTAATCAGCTTGGTCAGGCACGACTTGCCCTTTGTGAATCCATGCTGACTATTCCTGATCACTTTCCTCTCTTCCAAGTGCCTCAAAATGGATTCCTTAAGGATCCCTTCCATGATTTTTCCAGGAACCAAGGTAAGACTGACCCGGCCTATAGTTCCCTGGATCGTCCTTCTTCCCTTTTTTGAAGATGGGCACTACATTTGCCTTTTTCCAATCATCTGGGATCTCTTCCAATCTCCACGACTTTTCAAAGACAATGGCCAAAGGCTCCTCAATGACATTTGCCAACTCCCCTCAGTACCCTCGGATGCATTAAGTCCGGACCCATGGATTTGTGTACGTTTAGCTTTTCTAAATAGTTCCTAACCTGTTCTTTACCCACCAAGGGCTGTCCATCTTCATCCCATCTTGCGTCACTTAGCGCATTAGTCCGGGAGTCGACCTCGTCCGTGAATACAGAGGCAAAGAAAACATTGAGTACTTCAGCTTTCCCCACATCATGTATCACTAGGTTACCTCCTTCATCCAGTAAGGGCCCCACACCCTCTCTGATCACCTTCTTCTTGTTAACATGCCTGTAGAAACCTTTCTTGTTATCCTTCACATCCTTAGCCAGTCGCAATTCCATTTGCCTTCCTGATAACCCCGGCATTCTCGAGCTATACATTTAAACCCCTCCTTGGTCATTTGTCCAAGTTTCCACTTTTTGTAAGCTTCCTTTTTGTGCTTAAGTTCGCCAAAGATTTCCCCTGTAAGCCAATCTGGTCTCCTACCATGTTTGCCTCTCTTGCCACGCATCGGGATGGTTTCTTTCTGTGCCTTCAATAAGGCTTCTTTAAAATACTGCCAGCTCTCCTGGACTCCTTTCCCCTTCATGTTAGCATCCCAGGGGATTCTGCCCATCAGGTCTCTGAGGGAGTCAAAATCTGCTTTTCTGAAGTCCAAGGTGTGTATTTTACTACTCTCTTTTCTTCCTTTGGTCAGGATCCTGAAATCTACTATCTCATGATCACTGCTTCCCAGGTTGTCACCCACCTCTACTTCCCCTAGTAGTTGCTCCCTGTTTGTGAGCAGAAGGTCAAGCTGCGCATGGCTCCTGGTCAGATCCTTCAGCACTTGTACCAAGAAGTTATCCCCAATATTCTCCAAAAACTTCCTGGATCGCCTATGTACTGCCGTATTGGTTTCCCAACAGATGTCAGGGTGATTAAAGTCCCCCACGAGAACCAGGGCCTGCAATCTGGAAGCTTCTCTCAGTTGTCCAAAGAAAGCCTCATCTACCTCATCCACCTGATTCGTTGGCCTGTAGTAGACACCAACCACAACATCACTGCTGTTGTTTGCACTTCTAAACTTAACCCATAGACTCTCATCAGGTTTTTCTCCCTCTATATATATAAAGTTGTGAATATTAACTATATATCTGTATTTCAAAATGTACTTTCACCTGGGGAATGTCCACTAGCCATTATGTTTTCATTGTAGATACTGCAGTTGGATAGAAAAGAGCCTATTCAGGACTATGTAAGACTTTATGTTGTATAAATTGTAACTGCATTTTTCACAAGTGAAATTCTAAAAGGATATTTTTCCCCATAACAAATTGTGACTTAACTACTGACTAATTCCTGAGTATCCAGAGAAACAGGTGAAACTGTTCCTGCTCACTATCATTTCTACTTCCTGAAAGTATCCATTCATGATAGTGGATTTCTTCCCAAAATCACTTATATATGTAAACCAAATACTATAATTATAAACTGTAAACAAATTTTGTTTTAATATATGAAAAGACCCTCAGAGATATGGCAAAGCTTTTGCATGTGATTGACAGATCTCTTCTAGGAATACTTGGGTATGTCAAAGCATAGGCCAGAACTGCAGATAAATGACAAATATACATAATATGTGAAAATGAAGAGCAGTGATAACACAGTTGTCCTTAGAACTGTGTATTTAAATACTCAATTTTACATTAACATCAAGATCACAAGGCTCCAGCCCTGCAGTGAGATGTGCTAGGGTGGACTCCAGTGCTAGTGAGCCAGCAATGGAACTCAAAATATGCTCACGGGTCCACACTAGTACATGTTGTCTCAGGACCCAGGTCTTAAATAATCAAAAATAAAGATATTCAAAAGTTAAAGTTCAAATAATGGAGCCAACATTTACATTTCCAGCATTAAAAGATGAATCCAGCATTTAAACCTGGCTGATTCAGGTATTGCTTTTGTAGGTGCTTGAACTGAGTGATTTCCTGGATTGGACTTTTATGCATGTACATATATTTAGACCTAAATCCTTTTTTCAGAAGAATAGTTACACTGAAGTGAATAAATGTTTCCAGGATTGGGGGGCTTGGATTTACAGTTAAACGCCAAGATTTAATTTGCAAAGTGGGTCAAATATTAGTAAATTGAGTATTTTCAGATAACAACTTGTTTATAGGATGTGGCCTATGTAGCAATTAGTACAATCTGGATATTTTCAGATATTATTATCATGAATGTGGGGCTGCTTAAAGTCTATATTGCAGTATATATTTTTTAGCAAACGGGAAAATGCAAGAAATTTTTTATTTCAACCACCCAAGTTCTCCAGGTCAAACAGAGTTTGACTGTGTCTACACATTATCAAATCCCAATCCATATTAGTTCATTTTCAACCAGTATTGGTGGAGGTTGTTTGCACATTGAGTACACCAGCTCATATATTGCTGCCAAGCTAGCCCTAGGATTTCTTTAGTAAGAAGGGAACAGGAGCTTTGTTTGTTTGTTTGCTTTTTGTTTGTTTGCTATTCCCTGTCACTTCCATTGTGAAGCTAATCCTGAATAACTGCTTGACTGTTCATTAGAGCCCACTAAAGTAAACTACTTTCTGGACATAGTATCACATTTTTCCAACAGAAGATTGAAATAAAAGAGAGTTTGCTTTAAAGAGAGTATGCTTTAAAATGTCTTTATGACCCAATGAACTCTACACACTTCTAGCAAAGATCCTTATGTTTTACTGTAAGTATCAGCTTGACATAATACTGGAAAAACATGGACATGCACATATGGATATGGGTGATATAGGAGAACATTTTTTATAATTGCCTTTATTACTGTTCAAGTCTGCAAACAAAATGCAAATACATATTTCAGTACAAAATGAGACATCAGGACAGAGGGCTCATTACACTGAAATAGAAATCACACAGGGTTTTTCGTTCGCTTGTTTTGAAAGTTAAAAAAATAACATTTTAATAGAGCATAATATAAAACCAGGCAATGAGCAATCGTAGAGCTAATTAAATGTATTAGATCTGTACTGATTTATTTCAAATACAGAGACACAAATAAACAAAATACTTTGAAGCTTACATTACTGATTCTGTGGATGAACTAGTATACACCAATCAGTCTGATCACTGAAGAAAGTGAGATTTAATAGATGCACAGAAGACAGGGATGGCTAATCCTATAGCAGACTCGGTGCCTAAGATTCATAGACTGAAAGAATTTGAGGCCAGAATGGACCACTAGATCACCTAGTTTCACCTCCTGAGTATTCCAGAACATTACATTTCACCAAATTACCCCTGCATTGAGACCAGGGTAAGTGTTTGGCTAAATCATGTTCCAGCAAGCATTCCAGCTTTTTATCTGAAAACATCTAAAATTGGGGAATCCAACACTTCTCCCAGAGTAGTTTGTTTCAATGGTTAATCACCCTCACTTGATAAAAAATTGTGACTTATTTCTAATTTTAATTTATGTTACTTCAGTTTTCAGTAATTGGTTCTTATTATACTATTCTCTGCTTATTTAAAGAGCCGCATAGTACCTAGTATGTTCAACTTGTTAAGGTATGGATATTCTACAATAAAGTTACCTCTCAGTCTTCTTTTTGATAAGCTACACAGATAGGAACTTCCTCTCTTTGATAAAAATAGACTTCAAATGCCAATGAACTAAATCCTATGCTAAATATACTTGAATAAAATACAACAACAATTAGGTCAAGCACAACTAAACTATATTCAATATTTAGAGACTCTAAATTGCAAGCCATCAGTGAAGACTTTTGAAAACACTAAATGTCATTACTGCACATAACAACTACTTGATGTCTGTGCACTATTGAGAGACAAGAATGTAGTTACTGAAGAGCTTTGGTTAGCATAAATTGGTTTAAGAATCAACATTCTCCTACGGAGTTAGATTCAGCAACTGTCCTCCTCCTGTGAAATCATTTATACCACTATGGAACAAGTCAGAAACAATGCTATTCACTTGGTAGAAGCTTACAACCACTGCACTTAAGTAAGTGACTGTATGAGGTAACAGGCAATAGAGTATTGGGCCCTGGGAATAAAGTCAAAGAACTCACCACTTAGTTTAGGACTCGGGGTTCCCAAAGCTGGCCTAGGGTCTTTCACCAATATTTTTGATCCAGCTATTGAAAAAAACAACAAAAATGGACAACAAATAACCATCTGAAGACATTCAGTGTGATCTGTGCTCCTAAATTACTTAAGATTTAAAATTATATCCTTAATTCCTTAGCACACAAAACCGTCTTAAAATGACTGAGATTTATATACAATTATATAAAATAGCACAAAAGAGGAAAAACATATATAGAATATTAAGAGAAATATAGAGAATATTAAGAGAACTTCAGTAGGCAAACTATGTATTTGCATAATACAGTTTAAAATGTTATATAGGGATTATCAGATTCCTTGAATGAGTCAAATGGAATTATCCCCTCCACCTGGTACCTGATTCATGCTAAGTATTTTTTACTTGAAGGAACTACCCAAATGTTCTGGTTTTCTGGAACGAAGCATCAAATCCAAAAATCTTGTATTGGAGACTGTCCTGTACAACTGACACGTGGATCTTTATTACTGAGATCACTTTTATATGTTTGATCCTCCTTAGATAGATGAAAGGGACTCAAATCTTTGTTCCCTTTAACTTCATGATTCTATCATTTTTGGAAAAAAACCATAATATCCATTAGGAGCAAAAAAAAAAATAATAATAATAAAAAAAAAGAATATAGTGCTTTTCTTCTAACTACTTCCTCCCGTGGGAGGAACATGACTTTTCATCTTCCTCTATGTAATAGGTATAATCAGAAAGGTCCCTCATAGTATGCAATATTTCTCTCTAAAAAGAGTTCATATTCTTGAAGATATTGCTCTTTCTTTTCATCTTCCTGTAATACTGAAGAGCGAGAAGTGAAAACCTTATAGAATCATAGAATACTAGGACTGGAAGGGACCTCGAGAGGTCATCAAGTCCAGTCCCCTGCCCTCATGGTAGGACCAAATACTGTCTAGACCATTCCTGACAGACATTTATCTAACCTACTCTTAAATATCTCCACAGATGGAGATTCCACAACCTCCCTGGGCAATTTATTCCAGTGTTTGACTACCCTGACAGTTAGGAACTTTTTCCTAATGTCTAACCTAAACCTCCCTTGCTGCAGTTTAAGCCCATTGCTTCTTGTTCTATCCTCAGAGGCCAAGATGAACAAGTTTTCCCCCCTCCTCCTTATGACACCCTTTTAGATACCTGAAAACTGCTATCATGTCCCCCCTCAATCTTCTCTTTTCTAAACTAAACAAACCCAATTCTTTCAGCCTTCCGTCATAGGTCATGTTCTCTAGACCTTTAATCATTCTCGTTGCTCTTCTCTGGACCCTCTCCAATTTCTCCACATCTTTCTTGAAATGCGGGTGCCCAGAACTGAACACAATACTCCAATTGAGGCCTAACCAGCGCAGAGTAGAGTGGAAGAATGACTTCTCGTGTCTTGCTCACAATACACCTGTTAATGCATCCAGAATCATGTTTGCTTTCTTTGCAACAGCATCACACTGCTGACTCATATTCAACTTGTGGTCCACTATATTTTAACCATCTTCTGACCCATTAATTTGTTTTACAAATGCCAGGATTAAAAAAAAAAAAAGAGGTCAATCAAATATCCAAATGAAAGTAAAGAATCAAGAGACTGTCAATGTTTCATCTCCTGCCTTTTATAGAATATTGAAGTTGTTAGTAACCTACTCTTACACCCACTCAGAAGGAGTGGCTTACTGATTATGGGCAGAAATTCTAGTTTACTGTGTAAACAGGGCACCATTCTGGGTTTTTTTTAAGTGCAGATATTTCACCCCCACTGCATAAAGTGTAGATAAAAAGAGCTCGGGGGATACATAACTCTATCCCTGCAATTTGGAGGTAGGCCACAGCTCCTGTGGCCATGGACCTGTCAATACTAGAGATAACCATGCACTCCCACAGAGAAAGATGGCTCAGAGATTGTCTCTATGATGAGCCCTAATTCTAACTATAACCCATCCCCAGAAACTGGCTGTGTGTCTTGAACTCCTCTAAACAACAGTAGTTGCCTAAAGATGATCTACTGTAACCCCATTTGATCAAAACCATAGTGGAGATGCTGCATTTTCACTTCTTTCTGGTGATGGGTTATAAACAATAGAAACACTAGAAAAGAAGAGCATGCAATAGTTACCAAGAGGTTTTCTTGTTTTATTTAGAATATCTTGATAATATTGCTATTTTGATAATATTTTTTATTATGGTGTGCAAGACAGCCTAGTAAAATTGGAATTTTTAACCTTTCAGAAACTGGTATTTCAATATTGCTTTTGTTCAGATCATGATTTCGGGAAGGCGGATTTTGGTAAGCTCAGAGAGCTGATAGGTAAGGTCCCATGGGAATCAAGACTGAGGGGAAAAACAACTGAGGAGAGTTGGCAGTTTTTCAAAGGGACATTGTTAAGGGCCCAAAAGCAAGCTATCCTGCTGCGTCAGAAAGATAGAAAATATGGCAAAAGACCTCCTTGGCTTAACCACGAGATCTTGCATGATCTAAAAATAAAAAAGGAGTCCTATAAAAAATGGAAAGTAGGACAAATTACAAAGGATGACTATAGGCAAACAACACTGGAATGCAGGGGCAAGATTAAAAAGGCAAAGGTACAAAATGAGCTCAAACTAGCTACGGGAATAAAGGGAAACAAGAAGACTTTTTATAAATACATTAGAAGCAAGAGGAAGACCAAGGAAAGTGTAGGCCCACTGGTCAGTGAGGAGGGAAAAACAGTAACAGGAAACTTGGAAATGGCAGAGATGCTTAATGACTTCTTTGTTTCGGTCTTCACCGAGAAGTCTGAAGGAATGACTAACATAGTGAATGCTAGTGGGAAGGGGGTAGGTTTAGAAGATAAAATAAAAAAAGAACAAGTTAAAAATCACCTAGAAAAATTAGATGCCTGCAAGTCACCAGGGCCTGATGAAATGCATCCTAGAATACTCAAGGAGCTGATAGAGGAGGTATCTGAGCCTCTAGCTATCATCTTTGGAAAATCATGGGAGACAGGAGAGATTCCAGAAGACTGGAAAAGGGTAAATATAGTGCCCATTTATAAAAAGGGAAATAAGAACAACCCAGGAAACTACAGACCAGTTAGTTTAACTTCTGTGCCAGGGAAGATAATGGTGCAAGTAATTAAGGAAATCATCTGTAAACACTTGGAAGGTGGCAAGGTGATAGGGAACAGTCAGCATGGATTTGTAAAGAATAAATCATATCAAACCAATCTGATAGCTTTCTTTAATAGGATAACGAGTCTTGTGGATAAGGGAGAAGCGGTGGACGTGGTATACCTAGACTTTAGTGAGGCGTTTGATACGGTCTTGCATGATATTCTTATCAATAAACTAGGCAAATACAACTTAGATGGGGCTACTATAAGGTGGGTGCATAACTGGCTGGATAACCGTACTCAGATAGTAGTTATTAAAGGTTCACAATCCTGCTGGAAAGGTATAACAAGTGGGGTTCCGCAGGAGTCTGTTTTGGGACCGGCTCTGTTCAATAGCTTCATCAACGATTTAGATATTGGCATAGAAAGTACGCTTATTAAGTTTGCAGATGATATCAAGCTGGGAGGGGTTGCGACTGCTCTGGAGGATAGGGTCATAATTCAAAATGATCTGGACAAATTGGAGAAATGGTCTGAGGTAAACAGGAAGAAGTTTAATAAAGACAAATGTAAAGTGCTCCACTTAGGAAGGAACAATCAGTTTCACACATACAGAATGGGAAGCGACTGTCTAGGAAGGAGTATGGCAAAAAGGGATCTAGGGGTTATAGTGGACCACAAGCTGAATATGAGTCAGCAGTGTGATGCTGTTGCAAAAAAAGCAAACATGATTCTGGGATGCATTAACAGGTGTGTTGTGAGCAAGACACGAGAAGTCATTCTTCTGCTCAACTCTGCGCTGGTTAGGCCTCAGCTGGAGTATTGTGTCCAGTTCTGGGCACCGCATTTCAAGAAAGATGTGGAGAAATTGGAGAGGGTCCACAGAAGAGCAACAAGAATGATTAAAGGTCTAGAGAACATGACCTATGAAGGAAGGCTGAAAGAATTGGGTTTGTTTAGTTTGGAAAAGAGAAGACTGAGGGGGGACATGATAGCTGTTTTCAGGTATCTAAAAGGGTGTCAGAAGGAGGAGGGAGAAAACTTGTTCATCTTGGCCTCTGAGATGGGCTTAAACTGCAGCAAGGGAGGTTTAGGTTAGACATTAGGAAAAAGTTCCTAACTGTCAGGGTAGTCAAACACTGGAATAAATTGCCCAGGGAGGTTGTGGAATCCCCATCTCTGGAGATATTTAAGAATAGGTTAGATAAATGTCTATCAGAGATGGTCTAGACAGTATTTGGTCCTGCCATGAGGGCAGGGGACTGGACTCGATGACCTCTCGAGGTCCCTTCCAGTCCTAGTATTCTATGATTCTGTGACAAAAATTGAAATATTAAAAATGTTCATGGATGAAAAAATCAGCCAATTTTAATTTTGAAATGGCAAAACATTTCATTTGAAATGTCTGATCAAATCAAAACTCCTAAATATTCCAAAATGGAAATGTTTAATTTCAATGTATGATACTGACCTAATTTTTTTTCAATTTCTTCAATATTAAACTACATTTTCCTGTGATCAATGTTCCTTCTAATCTTTTCCATCCATGAGTGGAATTAATTTGTTTATGTGCGCTAAGGCGAATGTGTCCCACCAGTAGAAAAAAAACCCTTTGCTGTGGGAATTCTGCTAATCAGCTGGGCAGCATTTGAACCTCTCCTGAGTGGCTGCACAATCACACAGCTTCTATGGATCACTGCTGTGATGGCATATTGTCTTTTGGGTGGGAACTGTAGTTTGGGTACCTAATGCCACTGTTCTCCCCTATGGACAGTCTCCCAAAACTGACTATGTCTTCCATGATGAATCCATAGCCTTATCACTTTCATGATGTGCCACACTTCTCAGCTGGAAGGAAGATTCTACCTAAACACCACAAAGGGCATGCAATTTGATTGTAGCTGGCCAGTTTATGGAGTTGGTTCCTACATAAACCCTTTCTCCCCTTGGTATAAGGAAGCAAGATGGGATAGGAAGATTTGACTATCATACAGAATTTCTTTACTATACTTTTTAAATACCAAAGAACTAGAGGGTTAGGTCTGCCGCTTCAACTGTGTTTTTTTGTGCTATTCACTTCAATTCTGATTTGAAATGTAGACTACATTTGCATGGTCAACCTGCCTTCGTTCTTTCTTACATGGGCTATGTCTAGACTGCAGGCTTCTTTCGGAAGAAGCTTTTCTGGAAGAGATCTTCTGAAAAAACTTCCGAAAGAGAGCATCTATACAGCAAAAGCACATTGAAAAAGCGATCTGCTTTTTAGAAAGATAGCATCCACACTGAATGGACGCTATCTTGCATTTAAGCTGTGATTACTATGGATGGAGTGGCCACCAAGGCACCTGTGCTTTTTCCTCTTCCTCTTCTTTAGAAAAAACTTCCTCTTCCCTATCCACACATGCCCTTTTCTGAAAGAGGTCTTTCAGAAAAAGGCTTTTTCCTCGTAGAAAGAGGTTTACTAATGTCAGAAAAACCCCTCTGTTCTTTCAAAAGAACGCGATTGCAGTGTGGATGTAAGTGAAGTTTTTTTTGAAAAACGTCCCTTTTTCCAAAAAACCTCTGCAGTGTAGATATACTGCATGGAAAGCAAGTCCTCCCAGAGACTTTCCTATACAGTAAGTTCTATAACACCAGAAAACCCAAAATCAGCTTTGCATATCACTGAGTTCTGTACTTTTGGAAGGCACAAAATTATGGTAATATAGATGGAAATTAGAGTGGATTTTCTAGGCTTGCATGTCTGGAGTTCTAATTGATATAGTATGTAAGACTATTGTACAATGCATGTGTCTTGTATATGGATGTAGGGTACAATTTTCAAAACAGCTCAGGCAACTCAGGAGTCTGAATCCCATTTTCAAAAAAGACTTAGGAGCCCAACTTTTAATGAAAATCACTACGATGTATGTACTAAATCAAATGGGTGCTTTTGAATAATTTACCCACTAACAAATAATGCTATTATATGAACTATAATAGAAAAAAGTATAAGTAGTATATAGATTTTAAAAATTTAAGACATTTATTTATAGGATATAGTGTTACTAAATAGCAAGTAATGGAAAATTAAAAATTTAATATTTGAAAGAGGGAGGGGTAGGAGAGCAAAAGGTGTTACCTTCACAAACTGGAACTTTTCCAGTCCATGTGCCATCAGATCTGCAGACTCTGTGTTCTGATCCTCCTGATAGGAAGAAGCCTTGCTGACAAGTATAAATCAATGTATAACCAAGTGAAGGAAGATCCATTCCAGCCACGTTAGCATGAACTGGAGTTTCTGGTTGTTTACAGCTGTGAGCTACAAAGAAACTATAAGTTACTTTTTACTTGAAATAGTAAAAAAAAAAATCAGAAAAAAACTCAAATATTTTGAAAGGTAATTAATTAAATAAAAAATATTAGAAACAATTACTTACATTTATATGGTCTTTCTCATCTGAGAGCTCACTAAACACTTCAGAGTTTTATAAACTATGGCCCCAGTTCTGTGAGCTGATCCATGAGCTGGACATTTACTCTTGTGTCACAGCTTACCCAAATTTGAGAGTCCACCTTTGCAGATCTTCTCAAAAGCTCAAACTCCTTATATACATGTTGATTGCCTCACACACCAGTAACAGTAATACACCCATTACACAAACCACAATGATTGTTTAACATCACACAGCAACACTAAATAAGTGTTTGGTACAGGAAATGAAGAAAAATGCTTAATAACCTTTTCTGAAACGATTATTCTTTGAGATATATTGTACAAGTCCATTCCACTACATTTGTTTGTGTAGTCCCCTTACTAAAGGGGCCTCTGTTCTATTCTGAAAAGACCCTGTGTGCTACAATCCAGACTACAATTCCCATGAGCCCTTGGAAAAAAAACAGGAAGGGAGGACTCTGGGGGGAGAGAGGACTGCTCTCTCCATGTGCTTGAAGAAAGAGGCCTAGCAGTCTGGGACTCGGCCTTGGAGTTTGGAACCAGAGGGGGAGCCAGGCTGCTGTCAAGGACATTGACCCAGTGGAGGGGCTGTTGGAGTGCAGCTACTGGATGCCTGTTGGAACTGGGAGTTAGCAGGCTGCCTCCTATAGGCACAGCATAAGGCAGTAAATTTGGGCCTTGTTGGAAAAGTTCTGCCTGGGACAGAGCTGCTGTTTAGCCTGGACCCAATCCTCACTACAGCTGCAACATCAGCGCGCCAACACAAGCAAGTGCCTGGGACTGAGTCTAAGGGTGTGCACACTCTGGGGTGGGGTCACTGTTGTCGAGCTATATAAGCTTCAATTATTGATATGTGTTTGTTAATGCTATTCATTGCTAATCTGTTAATCCCTGTTTATTCAAATTAAGTAAAGATTGTTTATTTTAAAGTGTTCTATTAGATATAAATGATTTGTAGTTGTTCTGGAATTAGATCCAGATTTATAGTGGAATGAGTATATTCCTGAGGCTCTCAAGGCACACCAGTGTGTGTTCAAGGCCAGCCAGGTGGAGGCACTGCCATTTTACATTCATTGCCAGCAAGGGACTGCAGTAAGGGTGGATAGGGTTTTCCCCAACTAAACACCATCACCACTGGGGTGCTCAGGATCTTTTTTTGGGTTAAAACATAAGGCGCCCAGGCACACCTGTGAGTGTGACCTGCTCCCCAGTAACCCGGGGAGGGAAAAGGGGGTTACATTTGTATGATCTAGTGTCTGAGATTTTCCTTCGGAGGTGCTAGTCAGGGTAGGACATGCAACCTCTGCTAACTAGTGCTTCTGTGCAATGGTATAAAAGGCAGAGCCATGCCTTTTATAAATGTTCATCTTTCTACAAGGGAACACAATACCATCACACAGGGAAGATGGTGTTTGACAATAATTTTGTGAGCTCCAGAACCATCTTATTTATGGTGAATGTCACATGAAAAGGCCCCACAGATGCCAAGGTATCAACTTGTTCAACTGTGTGAACTCTCATGAATTACTTTCACCTTCATATTTAAGGAGGAACACCCCCCTATTTAAGAGTTGTTGGTGAGCTATAATTAGATAGGGGAGCTGAGAAAACACCATTCACTGCCACCTCCTCAGACAATGAGGGAGAGGGACACTAGGCTGGCTGGGTTGGAACTTCCCTTCTTTCCTCCAAAGAGGGATTCACTGGGGCAAAGTGTTTATATTCACTACTGAGCTCAGTACTGGCAGTGGCTTCCTGAAGCTCTGCACAGCTTCATGATGTCTTGTGGATGATGTAGAGGAGACACACTGCAAAGAAGATCTGGAAGCAGGAGGAAATCCCCACAGATTCCAATATAGTCATTGATATGGAACCAAATCCAATTTCTTCCCTCCCCTGGGTTCTTATTGGTCAATCAATGAAGAAATTCCACTGGATACCAGAGGTGAGGAGAGTGATAGCTTATGTGACAAGGCTGTGGCACATAAAATCCAGCTTCCAACTCTGGTGTTGCACCTCAGTCACCTGATAGTAAGGTGGGGTGCTTCTTGGTGCCAGGTAATGGAGAAGAAGGCACCATACAAGGGAGTACTAGATGGTTCTGAAATGCTCATAGTACCATAGACTGAACTCTAGTAGCTTGCAAATGCACATGAGTGTGTCACAACTGGGTGAACTGTCTGTTGAACTGCTGGCAAAGTTTGCACCAAGAGACTCAGCACATCATATACTATGGCATATACTTCAAGCATTGCTGACACCGGAAAAATTTCCACTGAGCTAAAGCTGATGGCATCACTAAAAAGCATAGTGCTCGCTAAGAGGTGAATCTCAGTAGCACTAAGTATTGGCAGCAAAGTGGACTCTTGCCTTGGCACCAAGTGCACTCTGCCCTGCTTCCCAGCATATTTGCTGGTCTTTGGTGCCTGGGACCTTGATCTCCTGGACAATGGGTCCCTTGATGCAGTGGTCAAGTGCTTCTTTTTTATACCGGAGAATGAGAATTGTGCCATGATGCCACCATTACAGAAGTACTGCTGCTAAATGAAGTAGAGGGCCCAGTGGCTGTCCTTCCAGGGTGGGTACAAGAGGTTGCTTCTGTAAGAAAATGCTTTAGTCTGATCTTCCTATCCCTTTTAATTCTGGGCTTAAAATTCCTGCAGATTTGGCACATACCCATTAGGTGGACTTCTTCTAAGCGCTGCAGGCACCTGGATTGCATGCCACTGACTGGCATCAGCCTCTTGCAAAGTAGAAAAACCGAAGCATGCTCCAGAACTAGGTATTGGTACCCAGAACAGGCATGGAATAGACACTAAGTACACTAGATAAAAAAGGAAACCTACAAGTAGAAAACTATCAACTATTTGCAAATACCATCTATATACAATAAAAATACTCTAAAAAGAGGGAAACACTTGCAATAGCTAGATAGAACTCTCTGACAACTGTTACAAGGAGTAAGAAGGAATTAGAGAGGTTGGGGCAGTTATGCTCTTTATATCATCATTCAGCAGCACAGGAGAGCATAATGAGCACAAGCAAGCTGACACCGCATAAAGAGCATATTAAGCACATGCCACATAGTGAGCACACACTGCACAGATAGCATAATGAGCACAAGTGGTAAATCCCTGATGCTAGTACAGTGGGTGCACACACACCTGAAGTGGAATGGATATGTGCTACCACACAAAGAAAAAGAATGTGTCACCCTGAAGTTATAAGGAGTAATATTAGATAAAACAGATTGTAATTAATTATCAAAAGTAAAAATTACCCCAAATGACCCTTAAATAAATAGAGCCCTGTGAGTCTGCAGATACCCACTTAATATCCATAGATATCCACAGCCACAGCTATGGAAGTCTACTGCTCATTTTTGCAGTTACGCATGTGGATACACATTTTGTATCTTCACAGGACTCTATAAACAAATCTAGACAAAAATGTCTTGGTACAGGTGGCTGACACATTGGTTTTGCACTATATCCAAAACACCTTCAATGGAAGAGTGCCCTTTCCCATCACAGTTCAGCACTGATTCAACTCTCAGATGGTAGAGTGTCATCTACTGAATCACTAACACAACCTCACAGAGCAACCTTTCATGCTCCCATTCCTGGAATGGGCAGTTCTCATCCTGCTTATCTTATGTCAAATGTCATGACATATCTTATGACCATCCCAGGTGGCACGTCCTCAGGAAGTTAGTACAACTGGAAGGCATTACTTATGACATTACATATCAATGAATCAGCTCTACAAGACAGTAGTTTCATAAGTTTGCATTTCTTAAAATATACAGAAAAAAACAACAAATGGTCTGGTAGCACTATATAGACTAACAAAACATGAGCTTTCGTGGGCACAGCCCACTTCTTCAGATGACCGGAGTTATGAGTAGGGGATATCCCCTGGTGTACACTGGGGAGTTATTTCAAAATAGCCCGCCCTTATTTTTAAATAAGTGGAGTCTCCACACTACCAAGCACATTATTTTGAAATAACAGGCTGCTTATTTCAAAATCTGTACCCCTGCTTTCCCTGGGGAATAATACTAATTTTGAAATAGTTGTTTTGAAATAGTATTAGTGTGACTACTCTGCTGCTGCTATTTTGAAATACCTACTCCCCAAAGTAATTTGAAATAATTACTCCCCAGTATATCCCCTACTCATAACTCCAGTCATCTGAAGAAATGGGCTGTGCCCATGAAAGCTCATGATACCATCTATATGTTTTGTTAGTCTATAAAGTGCTATCAGACCATTTGTTGTTTTTTTCTGTAACAGACTAACTCGGCTACCCCCTGAAGCTCTTAACTGTATAGTCATCCAACAGTGAAACAACTTCCCTGCCTAAGAAAGAACTTCCTCTTTGTTTCAGATATGACTAGCAAATGTTATCTTAAGAAATTATTACAATGTCCATTTACAAAGTATAAGCAATATGTACTAGGAATGCAATTCAAACAATTCATCATTTCTATTACCAGAGCACATGCTTTGAAACCTCAGACTAAAGCTGGTAGTTTTGATGTTAGACTTGGATGGAGTTTAGAGGGGACTAATCCCTGATTTAGGGCTGCTCATTCCCAGTGAAATGTAGGGCTGCACAGAGTTTCACCATGACCCCGTTCACTTCTGCCTCTCCCTCCTGAACCCCTCCTTAACCTTATTCTGCCCATGATCCGCCTTTTTCTTTTCTCCTATGCTGGGGATTCTAAATTAGCTGACATTCGCCAGTTTAAGGCCATTTTATGCCACTAACATGGTGTAAAGTGGCCTAATAGAACCAAAACATCTACTCCACTGTGTTTCATTCAGTCCTAGATTTAATATCTATCTATACTTATTATTTTACCTAATTTATTCATATTCATATAATTTTAATCTTCCAGGGCATGTCTACATTAGGAATAATTTCAAAATAACTAAATTTGAAATAATAATTCACAAAAGAACAAAATCAAAAGAGCATGTCCACACTATAGGGTAGCCTTGAAATTAGTGCAAGCCAGGCTCCATTATCATGGACATGCTACCTCAACTTAGAGCTTCCAGGAATCCCTGGGGAGTAATTATTTCAAATTACTTTGGGGAGTAGTTATTTCAAAAGAGCAGCAGCAGAGTAGTCACACTAATGCTATTTCTAAACAACTATTTCAAAATTAGTATTATTCCCCAAGGAAAGCAGGGGTACAGATTTTGAAATAAGCGGCTTGTTATTTCAAAATAATGTGCTTGGTAGTGTGGACACTCCACTTATTTCAAAATAAGGGCGGGTTATTTTGAAATAACTCCCCAGTGTACACCAGGGCTCACAGTTGTACAAGCTGATAGGAAACCCAAAGCTTAGTTTATTGTTTGTTAGTTTTCAACAATGTCGTATATTTAAGATAATTTAAGAAACCTATCATGGGACACTATTTATGGCCCAAGACTAATAGAAAAAAATATTGACCCCCCTCCACACATTACTTACGTAAACATTCTGGCTGAATCCCACTCCATGTAAGATCAGGGAGGCATGTTCGGGTTGTAGATCCTTGGAGAAGGTGTCCTTTTTTACATTGAAATTGAACAACATTTCCCACCTTTTGAAACAGTGAAAGCACAAAGATGTTATCACAAGGAAATATCAATTGTTTCACAATCAATAGGGAAAATGCCTACACAGAATGCAGGATGGATAAGCTAAGGAGCTTCTTAAAGGGAATTGTATTTTGTGGAAGAGTTAATACTTTGGAACAAAACCCCAATATTTAAAAAATCTCAGTGAAAGGGAATGGAGCCCCAACTCAGGGATAGTCTATTTGGAAGCCTGGAAGCCCAAAATGCCAAGGAGTCACGAACCTCCTTGTCACACTTTCAGGGGCTGCCAAGGAGCTGGGTTGGTATGCTGGCAGGAAATCAGGTATGTCTTGAAACCTTTCTGGTAGTAAATTTCACTGGTATGTCTTTGAAATTGAACAAGCTTTCTAAAGTGTTTCAATTATAAGGAATCAACAAATTTTAATGAAAAATGTTGCATTGGAATTTGTCTGACTAGCTATAGTTCCTCCTGATTCAAGCCTCTATGGTTCTAGCATTTCCTTTTAAATTTAATCCCAATGGTGTTTAACTTTACTTTTTCACTACAAGAAGAGAACAACAAAGGAGATGTTTACTAGAAAAAAGAATGTGAGTACATACAAATTTACACTTTAAACTCCTCTGAGCTCACAATTTTTTATACTTAAAAAAAAAAGAATTATTTGAAAACTAAGCATAAATAGTGTCTGAATGACATGCTGTTTCATTGCTTGTGAATACACTAAGTATAGGACCATTTAGTTTACACTAAAAATTGTTAACTCAGGGTGTGTCTACACTGCATCATTATTTCGAGATAACTAGTGTTACTTTGAAATAACAATGTGAGCATCTACACAGCCATTCTGTTATTTTGAAATAATGTCAATATAACAGATAGCTTATTCAGAAATCTGCAAACCTCATTCTACAAAGAATAACACCTATTCCAAAATAGCTATTTCAAAATAAGGCGTGTGTAGATGCTCCACTGCTGCTATTTTGAAATGGCCCTTCACCAGGGCCATTCTAAGGGTATGTCTAGACTACATGCCTCTGATGACAGAGGTACGTAGATTAGGCTACCCGGCATAGGAAAATGAAGCGGTGATTTAAACAATTGCCGCTTCATTTAAATTAAAATGGCTGCCACGCTGAGCCCGATCAGCTGTTTGTTGGCTTAGCACGCTAGTCTGGACGCTCCGTGGTCGACATCAAAGGCATTTGTTGACCGCCCCAGTAAACCTCATCCCACAAGGCATAACAGGGCGGTCGACAAATGCCTTTGATGTCGACCACGGAGCATCCAGACTAGCGCACTGAGCAGACAAACAGCTGATCGGCTCAGGGCAGCAGACATTATTTAAATCACCACTTCATTTTCCTATGCCGGGTAGCCCCTAATCTACATGCCTCTGTCGCCAGAGGCATGTAGTCTAGACATACCCTAAGTTATTCCTCCTTAGTGCCTCCTGGGCCTCTGAATTGAGATAGCACAACTACATTAGGGAAGCCTGCCTCAGACTAATTTTGAGGCTTCCCTGCAGTGTAGACATGCTATTTCGAAATAAGCTATTTTGGAATAACTATTCAGGAATAGTTTATTTTGAAATAAGCGTGCATATGTGCCCTCATATACACAAGTCTTTAGGTGTAGAAGTCATAGGCCAAATGTGCCATCTAGTGAGATGTGCGTATTTTAATGCATGTTTGAAGGAGACGTTGTAGAGTTTGTACTAACTTTCCATAGTGCAACGTATTTACATTTAAAAAAATTCAGATTAAGTTTGCATTTGATAAAAGGCTTGATAAAAGTTCTTGATCCGCAAAAGATAAAAATATACATAGCTTTCATCACAATTGAATCCTATGAAACAGTGCTTCAATGTTGTAAACAATTATTTGAAACTTCCTGTAATGGTATTCCATTTCAGTTTAGGGCTTTGTCTACACTGGCATTTTTTGCGAAAAGGGATGCTAATGAGACACAGCAATTGTAAATTGCTGGGATTTAAATATCTTCGCGCATTTGCATGAACATGGCTGCCGCTTTTTCCGCTCGGGTTTTGCCGGAGAAAAGCGCCAGTCTAGACGCGATCTTGCGGAAAATAAACCCTTTCCGCAAGATCTCTTATTCCTACTTTCAAGTAGGAAAATAAACCCTTTTCCAAGAAGATCTCTTATTCCTACTTTCAAGTAGGAATAAGAGATCTTATGAAAAGGGCTTATTTTCCGCAAGATCGCTTTCTCCGCAAAACCCCGAGCCGGAAAAAAGCGCAGTTATGTTCATGCAAATGCCGTGGGGGATATTTAAATCCCCCGCAGATTTGCAATTGCGCTGTGTCTCATTAGCATCCCTTTTCCGCAAAAGGGTGCCAGTGTAGACACAGCCAAGTAGTCTTATCATGGTGAAGTTTAATACTAACCCATGAGCTATGCATAGTACCTGTATGTGAATTAAAATTCAGACCTTTCCTTTACAATGTCCACTGGACTATACAATTGCTTTAAAGATATCAGTTTTTGTGGACATGCAGCAAATCAGGTTTTCATAATGAAATATATATTAGGAAAACACTAACATTTATTAAAGTTACATCAAATCACTATACTGGTGCTTTTATCTGATGAAGTAGCATTGAATCCAATCAACTAGATAGCCTATCAATAGGTGTTAATTTTTAACACATTAGTGCACATCAGCCCTCCATTTCTCTGAACAAACAGTTTTGAACCAAGATTTCTTATACACCTGTTCTATTTATTTGCTGTGTGTCAGTCAAACAATATTTTGGCATTTTGTCTTTGAAGCAAACATCCTGTTGTTCCTATTCCAACCACCACATCAATATCACTTTGTTAAGGAAATTTGTTTCATTTGAATGCAAATTATATATGAACCTAATTATTCCCCACTTTATTTCAGATATATTCTTTCAAAGAGTATGCAAAAAAATGTCTCAGAAGAAAAAAGCTATATATATGTCTTTTTCCTTTCTACCATATTTTGTATCTAAACAAAGAAACCTGATTTGGAGATGCTATGTATTGGAAATTCCACTGGCTCCCATAGACAGCAATGGGACTTACAGATCAGGCTATCTGAAAACATAAGCCTAAGTAACTTGTTCAAGATCATGTAAACACTCAGGAATTCTATCCACTTTGACCCCTATAGTAAGGTTCAATCAACATTTTTATACAGAAAATTAAAAAAGGGTCATATATAAAGTGAAAACTAGGTCAAATGATAAGGATGAATACAAAACCCTTGCAAGCATGTAGCGACAAAATGAGATTAAAGGGCTACAAAAAACATTTTGTAAAAAAAATTAGAAGAGAGAGGAAGTCCAAGAACAGGGTAAGCTCATTACTCAATGAGGAGGGGGAAGATAACAGAAAATACAACAATAACCAAGTGTTAAATATCTTTTTTGTTTTAGTTTCCACCAAAAACTGATCAGGTGACTACCAGTGAACATTAGTGCAAATGGGAAAGGATTTTAAGCTAAAATAGGGCAAGAACAAGTTAAAAATTATTTAGGCAAGTTAGATGTATTTAAGTCCCCAGAGACTGATGAAATACATCCTAGAACACTTAAAGAACTATCTGAAGAGATCTCTGAGCTATTAGCAATTATCATGGAAAACTTGTGGAAGACAAGAGATATCTCAGAGGACTAGAAAAGGGCAAATATAGTATCTTTCTATAAAAAGAGGAATAAGGACAACCCAGGGAATTATAAACCAGTCAACTTAAGTTCAATTCCCAGAAATATAACAGAGCAAATAATTAAACTATCAATTGAAAAGCATCTAGAAGATTAAAGGTGAAAAGTAACAGTGTGGATTTGTCAAGAATAAATCATGTCAAACCAACTTTATATCCTCCTTTGACAGAGTAACAAGTCTTGTGGATAGGGGAAAGTAGTAAATATATCTGGAGTTGAGTAAGGGTTTTGATACTCTCACATGATATTTTACAAAATAAACTAGGGAAATATAGCCTAGATTAATTTACTATTAGATGGGTACAAAACTGATTGGAAACCTATGCTCAAAGAGTAGTCATCTATCATTCACAGTCAAACTGGAAGGGCATATTGAGTGTGGCCTTTCAGGGAACTGTCCTTGTTTCAGTCCTTTTCAATATCTTCATAAAGAGTTTGGAAAACGGCATAGAGTGTATACTGATAAAGCTCATGGACAATACCAAACAGGATTAGAATTCAAAATAATTTGATGAACTGAAGAAACAATCTCAAGCAAACATGATGATATTCAATAGGGACAAAAGCAAAATACTCATTTTTGGAAGGAATAATCAACTGCACAAATGAAAAATTAGAAATGACTAATAGCAAGGTGTCATCTATAGATCAAAAATTAAATATGAGTCAACAATATAATACCATTGTAAAAAAAATTGAACATTATTCTGGAAAGTTATAGGAGGATTATAGGAGGATTGTAAACAAGACATGAGAAATAATTCTTCCACTATACTCAGCACTGATAAGGGCTCAACTGGAGAACTGTGGCCAGTTCTGCACACCGAACTTAGGAAAGATGTAGACAATATGGAGAAAACCCATAAAAATAAAGTTGTAGAAATGATCTATGAGAAACGACTCAAAACGCTGGGTTTTTGTAGTCTGCAGAAAAGATGATCAAGGGGGGGAATGATAAAAGTATTCAAATACATGAAAAAGTTGTTATAAAGAGGAGAGTAATGAATTGTTTTCCTTATCCACTAAGGACAGGGTAAAAAGGAATGGGCTTAAATTGCATCAAGGGAGATGTAGGTTAGATATTGGGAACATTTACTTAACTGTGAAGGTAATAGTACTAAAACAAATTATCCAGGGAGGTTTTGGAACTTATGTTATTGGAGTTTTTAAAAACAGGTAGACAAAGGCTATATCTAGACTGCAGAGCTTTTCCAAGAACAGTTTCCAAAAAAGCAGACGTGTTCTTTTGGTGTCCCTGTATTCCTCTCAGTGAGCGATGTTCCAAAAGAGGATTTTTTTTCTTTCGGAGAAAAGCAGAAAAAGATACGCAAATTGCGGATCACAATTCGCGTATCTTTTTCCGACTTTTCTCTGCAGTGTAGATCTAGCCAAAGACCTGTCAGGGATGGTCTAGATGATCCTCAACTTGCCTCAGTAGAGGAGACTGGACCTGCTGACATATCAAGGTCCCTTTCAGTCCTACATTTGTATAGTTCTATGATTCAATGTGCTATCTTCTCTGAAAATCTGCCTTTCAGAGTTCAACAAATCTCTGTCACTCCCGTTCATATACTCTCTAATTGCACTAAAAATAATATATTAATAATCTGACTATGAGATCTTTAAAACTACTAATTTCCAAAGTTAATTGTTTAGCGTTCTTTTACTAGACCACTAACCATAAAACAAAACTTTTCATAGAAATGATTATCTAGAGGGGATAAGAGGACTAAGAAGGCAATATAGATGACAACATAGATCTAAAACATTTCAAGTTTTATACAATGCTATCCTGCTGAAACAAGAGATGTGCAAACAGGAAGCTGATCCTTACACAGAGCCTAAAGAGCCATAAGCATTGTATTTGAATGCAGCAAAAATCCTGGGTCTCCAAGACCTAAAGGAACCTTGACAGAGGAATCTAACTCCTCATATTGTGGCTGCTGCCTTTATCCCAAATACAATCCCTGCCTACTACTCATTCCAGATCAGTTCCTCAGATATCAACTCCCCTTCTGGGCAGTGACTGGCTGAAAAGAAAAATAATTGGAGATTGAAGGAGCTGTGGAAATTCCTCTCCTTTGAAGCTGGCCGTTCACCACAATATTGCTCCCACATAAAAGTACTATCCCCCATATCCACCAGCCCAGCCATCCACACTCCATAATCTCCTCATACAGTGGAAATACCCTACCCAACATCTAGGGGGGTGGGTCAGACCTCCTCTCCACAAGCTGCTGATCCAATGGCATCAAAATGAAGTGTTCACACAACTAACGTCATCTGCAAAATGCCCATAATTTTCACTATAAATGCTAAAATAACTCACACATTTGTATCCTGATACTGTAACCACATATGAAAAAAATTTGCCTTGTTCTTCTTTTTATTTTAAACTGCAGTATGGGGCTAATTTAATACTCAGACTGATTTCTTCTCCACTGGGAAATCAACTTGCGAAGTCCTGGGCATTTGCTACCACTCGTAAAGGGATAGAGGTCATCTCAGAAGAAGCGGTAAGAATCTGAACCATTATATGGGTACTGAAAATACATTTTTAAAATGGTTGGCATGGCTGTGTTACTGAAGCACACACACTTCTATCTGAGAATTCAGTAAATTCACTTCACTGAAAGTAGCAGAAGTTTTGGTTAATTGTGTTAATTGTATTCACAAGTTCAGATAAAGTAAAAAACTAACCAAAGCATTTGCTGGCAATTTAATCTAATTTTTTGAGTGCTGGAAAAGAAAGGAGATAGTTTTAACATGTTTCTACCTTTCTTTGTTTTAGTCTACCAGCTGCCTGATTACACCTGTATATTTAATGGGTTTTCCCTCCCCCCTCCCCTCAAAACCCTCTCAAAACTGGGTTGTAGGTGGATGTGGCTAGAATCAAATGCTGGGGAATATAGCCTCCCTATACCTTTCCATACCAAGGTGTGACCCTCAGGCCAAAAAGTTTGCCTACCCCTGTTTTATAAGCACTAAATTCTCAGAAGAACGTTTACAAGAAAAACTTAAAAAAACAACAAATAGTCTAGTAGCACTTTAAAGACTAACAAAACATATAGATGGTATCATGAGCTTTCATGGGCAAAACCCACTTCTTCAGATGACCAGTTATCTGAAGAAGTGGGTTTTGCCCACAAAAGCTCATGATACTGTCTACATGTTTTGTTACTCTTTAAAGTGCTACTAGACTATTTGTTGTTTAAGTTTTTCTTGTTACAGACTAACTTGGCTACCCCTCTAAAGTTTACAAGGTGTTCCTTTATCTTCTTATTGAATATTGTACAGAACATTATAAACAGACTCAAGATTCAGAAATAAAATGCTACCACATGTGCATTGTGACTATTTTTTTCTTTCTCAATACAGTTTGCCCTTTGGCTCCCTTCAAGCTTAAACATGCAGGAAACTTGCTGAATGTCCATAAAAACCTAAATTGGAAATATATAGAACTACAAAGTCTTGCATGGAAGACAGATTGTTCTAAATAAATCTTTGTTTCAGTTCAGCAGGATGGTGTGCTGTAATAGCTTATGGTCAACACACTATAAACAATTTCCTATGTTACTAGCAATATCTCTGAACAAATATTTCAAACCCCCAGTTCATTTCAAAGAAGCAATTTATTTCTCAAGCTTACAGATGAAGTTGCTATATACTGATACAAAGGTATTTTGTCTTTGTAAAATATGCTTGAGAATATATTATGTTCACGATAGATTTGCTACATAACAAAATATTGGAATGAATGATAACATTTGGAATCAGGTAGAAATCCCTTTTATAGCAGATGATACCATTTGTTTACATTCAGTGGCTGGTATCTGATTTAGGGCTGAGCTAGCATTTTTGATGAACATCTGTTTAACTTAATTTTCAAGAGCCTCAAAACAGATACCTTTACTCGGTTTCTGCCTAATAGTTCATCTGGAAAATTCCAACTAGCATCATTGGTGTACTGTAGTTGTAGAATGTGTGGAGTGATCTAGAAGAGACCAATGTTGTGCAAAGAACCTGTCTATGGTGCCTGGGAAAGCTGGCAGATAGCAGCTTCTTTTGTAGGCACAGATCATAAAATGCAAAGTTTGGAGGTTACTTCTATACAGCAAAGTGCAGAGGTCATGGATGGAGGATTATATATGTAACCAGCTCAAAAAAAGCCCGAGCTTGAAGTTCTGATGACAGAAGAGGCCT
This sequence comes from Rafetus swinhoei, assembly GCA_019425775.1. Lineage (NCBI taxonomy): Eukaryota > Metazoa > Chordata > Testudines > Trionychidae > Rafetus > Rafetus swinhoei. Next base: position 28,741,717 of record CM033424.1, on the reverse strand, counting down.
GGCTAGGAAAGGAAGTGAATAGGTAGGAAGAAATTGGCATTGTTGCAACCCATATCCTGGTATTAGTACTGTCAAGAATCCATGCCAGGTTCTGCCTGTGTAAACTGACACTCAACAACAAGAGTGTGGGGGGTACTCAACGTTGGGATTGTATTGTCAGTCTCAAACCTGAACTTCTTCATGTTTGTGAGATCTTAATTAGAAACTGCATAACAAAATACACGATTTGGTTCTACTAGTGTTAACTTGTGACACTTGTGACACTGTATATGTGCAAATTGTGAAGAGCATATACTATTTTACAATTAGAACTTTATTTGGCATACCATCTTCATTATTCACTTGCTAAAACCTCAAACTGGCTTGTCTAATCCTTCATAAATATGTGTAATGTTGTTGTAGCATCTTAGTAGCAGAACATTAGAGAATCAAGGTAGGTGAAGAAGAGCTCCGTGTAACTTAAAAGCTTGTCTCTCTCACCCACGGAAATTGGTCCAATAAAATATATTACATCACCCAACTTGAACCTCTAATTCTCCATAAAGTCTTCCTACATATTGCTAGATATGGTTCTAGGTGTTAATTGTCTTTTTGGCATGATCTGGCTTGTTGTGTTTTGGATTTAGGCTTGGATTCTTCTTTATCCATCTCCTACTGATAAGAGGCAGATTGGCCAAGGGAGTGTTATCTTGGTTTTTCCTTCCCCACTAGGCATCAGAGAAAGGGTCTAGCTTCCTTTTCCCATTAAGCAGAAAAAGGAATGCTGTAGTTCCTACAGCAAAAGAGATAAAGTACTAATCATTCCTCCACAACCAGTTGTGACACTGACACCAGTATTTTGCACTGTGCAATCACATCCAGAGTGACAGAAATTGATGTTTACGAATTTGGTTCCTAGCCAGTGCCAACTTCTTATACGAGAGATTGAGGATAAGCTGTTGGTTAAGTGAAGTACAGTAGTAAGCAAGGTGATCCAATATAAAAAAGAATTGTTGTTGAAGTGTATTTACAGCACAGCCCTATTAATGTGCAAGGCACTAGCTAACCTTAGAACTTTGGGGATCAAAATTGCTAATTCCCCCAACAGCTACCTTTCTTTTAGGAATTATTTATCAGTTGACATTTTTCCTGTTTATTAGAAGAGGTGTGTACTGGATGCTAATGATGCTTGCATTCATCATGGAAAAACAAAAACAAACAAACAAACAAAAATTAAAGGGATCACACTGGCCTGTCAGAACTAAGACAAATGTTTAACATGTCAGACCCTAGGGAATTTGACAACAAAATTACAGGAACTGGCAATTGCAATGACTCAATGTCTAAGCAACATAATAAGCACTTTCTAATGTAGAATTTTATTGCCTCAAAAGCATGTATGAATTGTTGGCGTACTGCATTCTTTTAAGAATGATGAGACTGATTATCTGTTCACTTATGCTCATTTTATACTAGCATATCTCCCGATCTACTTTTAAGTGAGCAAAAGGAAGGAAAATCTGGCTTGACTCTAAGGATGTGTCTAGACTACATGGCTCTGTCGACGGAGCCATGTAGATGAGTGTACTCGGCAAAGGGATATGAAGCAGCGATTTAAATAATCGCCACTTCATTTACATCAAAATGGCCGCCGCGCTGTGCCGGTCAGCTGATTGTCGGCACAGCACAGTAGTCTAGACGGTGATCAGCCAACCCCAGATCCCTTTGTCATCAGATCCTTTATGCCTCGTGAAACGATTATTTAAATCACCGCTTCATTTCCCTTTGCCGAGTACACTCATCTACATGACTCCGTCAATGGAGCCATGTAGTCTAGACACACCCTAAATGCTTTATTTATTATTAGCAAAATATGGGCTAAATCCTGGCATTCTTACTCAGTATACTCAATCCTCACTCTGGAAATACCCCACTGAACATCTTCAATTTTGATGCTATATTAGTGTTTCCTCAGTGTAAGCCAAACTAAGATAGAAGAACAAATTGGTTATTGCTTTTAATTTTGGTATTAAGAAAATGACCTCTCTTGTCAAGATCAGCTTACACATTAGCACTCCAATGTCCAAAGCACAGTGTGTCAAAGGGAGCACATGACTAGGGCTTCGAAATTTTTTACATAATGTAGACTACATTTTAATACAGGAATTGTCCCACAGAACATTTTCCTTCTAGTTCCATTTGGGATCACATAACATCTGTTTGGCAACTTCAGCAATTTTTTGCATATAGTTTAGTATTGGAAAAATATTTAAATGGTTTGTAGCTGATTTTAATGTAAATCAGCAGTTGGAAATAAGGAGAACCAATACCATATGAGCATCTTGTTCTTTGCAGACCATAGGCAAGTGCTCCTTTAATCACCAGTGGTATCTGGATGATAGTCTGAGAAGCTGTGTAGTGTGTACTATGAAAACTACTTAATGCACCCTACCTGGTAGCCAAATGTATTGTTTTGTGATCCGTGCCGTGGTATTCCAGGATTTTCACATGCTGTGCGAGTGGGTTCTAAAAAAATTAAAAATAAAACCAACACAAGATAAGGTAATTTTTAGTGAAAAAAACCTCTGTGTCAGCAAATATACTTAATTTAACCATGTGGAAAGAGGATCAGTAGAAGTGTCATGATTTAAACAGTCAGATTTCACAGAGAGCATAGAATAACACAACACATTCAATGTTTTCAAATACAAAACAACAGGACTAGAAGTGGGAGAACTAAAGAGAAGAATCCAATAGATCCATGGATCTCATCTTACCTATGCATCGAGGAGATGAACCACTCCAAGTTCCATCTGCTTGGCATATCCTAGTACTAGATCCAACCAAAACAAATGGAGGATTGCAGCTGAAAGATACTTCTGACTGGTAGATGAAACTCTTGCCTTCTCTTTTTCCTTGAGCAGGTACTCCAGGGTCACCACAAAACTTTGCTATGGAAAATGATGTGTCACATAGAAACATTCAGCATTTTCTAAAAGGTATTAAAACAAGACTTACATTAAAGTACCTTAGCTCCAAATCTCATGTCTGACTGTTATGCTATAGCCAAATTAATGGGAGTTTTGTGATAACAAGGAATGAATGAAATCTGCCCAACATGATGGAAAGGTCACATAGCCAATCTTTGCTAGTATTGACTGAAGTTCAAGGTTTAACTAGCTTTAGTGGCTGTTCAGAATCCCTATGAGCAAGGTAGAGGGAACAAATTGGAAATCTATTGTGTGTCTGGTGGATCTATCTACTACAAAACTTTCTTCCACCCACAGTTCTAGTTTATCTCCTGCAGCTCCTATTGGCCCTGGTTACATCAGCATACAAAGTGCCCCACAGTAAACAACTGCAAATCATGCCAGCAATCTGCCCAAATAACAGAATCTCATAACATCTACTACTTATAGGATCTTCTATACTCATGGAAGGAGCAAAAGAATTTATCCAAAGAGAAAAAAGATTTAGGATTGGTAGCTTCTGACTTCAACATGCTTAGCTATAATTGAAAACTTGTGTATAGCATGAGATCACTAGAAAGTTAATGTGGCTAACTAGAACTTCAATAAAAATAACTACATAAACATGGAAAGTAGTTGTAGCATCAATCTGAAAGTCAAACATTAATATACATTTATTAAATAGCACATTTTCCTACAAAAAGAATATATTGTATATTGGAGTCTCAAGGCTTTGAGTTTATCACCTGCAATGGTTTTCTTCTGTCCATAGTATAGCACTGAATAAACTGACTGTATGCATTCTGGGTGATTTTTTCAGTCTCTCCCTGAGGCACTAGTTATTGGTCAGTGTAAAAAAACTGGATAGTGTGTTTCATGGACCAGTGATCGGATCAGCTCTGATATATTCTATGCCTCCAACCTCTACGTTCTCTGATATAACTTCACTGAATGGAGAGAGGCTCCACATACAGAGATTCATTTGAAACACAGGGGTCTTAATCTACAACAATTTGGAAATTCATACTATATCATGGTACCAACAGCATAGAATCAGATCTAAAATTGTTACAAAGAGAAATGTTTAACTTCTGTAAGGGCCTGATCCTGCAAACACCAACAATTGAACATAGTGCTGACTACTGTGACTAGTCTTATTTGTTTCCCTAGGACTACTTTCTGGTGTAAACTCTATGCACTCTAGAAAATGTATGCCACGCTGGGATTACAATTTGTAGAGAGATCTGTGTGCTTTTTTTTTTAAGTACAGTGAAGTCTAGATATTTTCTCTGGGTGCTTATTTGAAGATTAAAGTCCCAAATTCTCAGGGGAAAAATAATTCCCTCACAAGGAAGTGGTATTCTTGGAACCGAGATAATTTTTAGAACAAATGTGGAAACTCCATCATTCAATTGAAAAAAAATAACCAGCCTTTCTCTGGCAACATACTATCATTGGATATCCACTACTTCTCTTTCACATGGATAACTAAGAAAACTAAACATTGTAATTCACAGGAACCTTATTTTTTTCTAGGATGAAAGGACATGCCTATAAAACACCCTACTTTTGTAACAAATTGGAGGTTCTGTGATTCCTCCTCTCATTTTTTTATTTTCCTAAGACATCTGACAAGGATGCAAATAATGTGACAAGTGGCCAGCAAGTGACTGACAAGTGAGAGGTAAGCAAGGAAAATAATTAGCATAAAATGTAAGAGTCAAACAAATACTTACGTAAGCACTGAGGTACCTCTCCACTCCACGTTCCATTCCCAACACAGGTTAAAACAGCAGGAAAGGATAGTTCATAGCCTGGGGAGCAGACATAGCTAATACTAAATCCCCAGTCAAAATTTGTTCCTTCCAACCTTCCATTAGAGATCTGGGGAGGAGTTGGGCAGGTAACAGCTGCAATAACATTCAAAGTGATTAGGCACAGCTGTTGTAAATATCCCCAGTGTACACATTTACTCGAAGAACCATATGTGCTCATTTAATCTTTTTGGAGGACAATACAGTGGTAAAATGATATCTTCCTGATTGTATTCTTGCAAAACCACTGGAGCTAATATTTCTGGTTGCCTCTATTTCTTTGACATGTGATTGTTGCCAGTTACCAGAATTTATAATATGAAGTTAAATGCTGCATCATGCCAATTGGGAAGATAACACATGCAAATCACTGTACAGTATATATAATTTACATTATTTGATAAAATATTCATGACTAAATTATTTTCATTGACTATGAATTATCCTGGAGCATAGTTATGTTCACTTACACGTTTATAATCCAATACTTTCTGTTAACTAATGAAGGGATAGTCTGGTTGTTAAAACAGAAGAATGAGATTCAGGAACAAAGCTCCCTGAAAGGTGTGTGTGTGGCTGTAGTTTCTCTCAATCTGAACCACACATTAAGCAGTGTCTGCCTCATAGATATCTCTTTATCAAGAGGCATTTCATTTCTGGATGAAGGGTGGTGGTTCTGGGATCCCCTATTCTCCTGAGGCTACAAGTGCTGCTTCTCCTGACAGGCAGAAGAGGAGTATAAAAATTCCAACTTAACTTCCCCCTCATGGCTGTGCATGGCAGTGGGAGATTTTTAAGGCACTCATTCTAGATTTGAGCAGAAATGAAGAACACAGGTCACTCCCTTATACCTCAGGTCGGATGATGAGATTAGCAGAAACAATAGCACCAGAAATGATTCCACAAAAATGTAATAGGGAAGTAGTGGTGCTATTTGATTTTGGGGCTTGAAGGGTATGTCTAGACTACATGCCTCTGCCGACAGAGGCATGTAAATTAGACATACCGACATAGTCAATGAAGCGGGGATTTAAATATCCCCCGCTTCATTAGAATAAAAATGGCTGCCACGTTGTGCCGGCTCAGCTGTCTGTCGGCTCAAAGCAGTAGTCCAGACAGGGATCGGTTGACAAGGAAAGCTGTTGTCGACCGATCCCTTATGCCTCGTGAAACAAGGTTTACAGGATCAGTCGACAACGGCTTTCCTTGTCGACCAATCCCCGTCTTGACTGCCACTTTGAGCTGACAAACAGCTGAGCCAGCACAATGTGGCGGCCATTTTTATTCTAATGAAGCGGGGGATATTTAAATCCCTGCTTCATTGACTATATCGGTATGTCTAATTTACCTGCCTCTGTCGGCAGAGGCATGTAGTCTAGACATACCCGAAGGGGCATGGGATGGCTGCAGCAGTTACTGACTTTGAATGATGAATGGGAGGGAGGAAGAGAGGAGAAAGGGATGAGATGAGGGATGTTGTGAAGGAAAATGGACTGGGAACAGGGTAAGCAAATAGGACAGGTAGAAAAAGATAGGCATATAAAAGAAGAGACAAGTGAATAAGTGAGAGGGAGTGAATAAATGGGAAATAATGAACAAGCAGAGCACCAATGGGAAAAAACAGAGTAAAGAGAAAGCAAGCAAGAGTGGTTGGACTGAGTTAAAACTAGAGTAAGTGGGGGAGTAAGTGGGGAGGGTGGAAAGCAGTGAATGAAGATAAATGAGAATAGCTGAGAGACCACATGAATGGAGGAGAGGAAAGGGCTTCACTCAGATTCTTTAAACTTACACTTAGCCTGTTGTTCTACATGCACAAAGAAAATTAAAGGAAACATTGGTCAGGAGCACGAGATTCTTGTGTGGCATGTAGTGTATGCTTGCTAAATGCTATGAGAACTCTAGGTGGAAGTGCAAAATACCATTATTTTAATAATCTTTTAGCCAATCAGGGGAACAAAGATCTGGGGGAAGGGGAGGTGACTTTAGGATTCCCTTATTCACTGGGCTAGTTTTTTGAGAGACTGACTGCTTAGGCCTATCCATATCTGTCTAGTTTTCAACCTGGGGAGAAAGCATGATAGCATGTCTTCCAAAATTAGAGTATGTGCCACCCTTCTTCACAGTAGTTGTGAGCTGGGTGAGATATCATTTTCAGTTGAGGCTGGTAGGTGTGAACTCACCCTTCATTTAACATAATTGTAAGACTAGATCCCCACCTAAGATTATAGGAGTCTGAGACCCTGACAAGGAGCTTTTTCAGAGTATTGTTATAAGTAGGGTGTGTGTGTGTGTGTGGTTTGTGTGTATATGCAAGTTCATGGAAAAGTGAAATAAAAAACAAAATGGAATAGACAGTGTGAAGAAGCAGCTGAAACCATGGTGACTAACCCTGGAAGAAACCTGGGGAGAGGTTTATGGGTTGGGGTACAGACAGGAAATAAAGTGTTCTTAGTGGTGCGAGAAAAATAATCTGTTTTCTGCTATTTGATTCCTTCTGCATTCAGAGATACAGAACTTTGTGTATTATTTGCAAATAAACAAAACTGCATCAAAGAAATGTCTATTGCCAAGTTCTCCTCCTAAGTGGAATCACCTATTAAAACCTGAATTTTTGGTTATCCCTTCAGTTTTAAAAGGTTAATCCTAGTTTTACTTTTTTTCCCCAATTCTCTTCCTTCTTTTCTTTAAGCAACAGCATCTGCAAGATGTTGCTGGGATTTAGGATAATCACCAACTCTTTTATCCTGCACCAACTCGAGATAGTTCATTTACCAAGCAGCTTCATTGTTAGTCACTATAAAAAGGGATTTTATGTTTCAGCTTCCTGGTTGAAAAGCAAAGGAACGAACCAAAATTTTCTTACTCGATAATCTCCTTTCTGTTTGCAGTGTCTCTCAGAATTCTGATTTTTGTGGTCTATTCCCTTCCTGTCATCTATTTCCGGAGGCAGTTCAAATCCGCAGCACAACCTGTGCTAGCCACACTGCCTTCCCCTGTTTGCTCTCAGAAGATGCATTTCTAAGCTGTGAAACAGCTCTCAGAAAATTATTTGTAACGCTAATTTCAGAGCCAGCTAATTAATTATGTGTACTAGGCCACTGTCTCTTGGTAACTATCCAAACAGATTGCTGAGCCTCAGCTGTGAAGCCATCCAGGGTGGGTAGAATTGTGGGAATTCCTGATAGCAGAAAGGAAATTACTGGGAAAGACAATTTTCCATTCTGCAGCCTACCACTCCCCACAGCTCTGATACATATGGGAAGTAGCAACCAGTGAAGGACAGAAAAGAGAACATAAATAACGGGGGAAGGAGGAACCCTTCTTGAACTGCTTGAATGGCAAGGTTATGTCTAGACCACTGCCTACAGAACTTACTACCAAAAAAGGCCTCTGAGGAGAAAGAAAGGCTACCTTATAAAGCCTAATAGAGGTATTAGCTGGTAGCTTTGCAGATCTCTGTGCTGGAAGCATGCGCACTTTCAACCCAGGAGGTTGCCAAGGATCTTGTAAAATGAATCTTGATTCCTTCAGGACCAGGGATGTTGGTGGCTTGTGTGCCTCAATGATGCATCATCATCTAGTAAAGGATAGCTTGATATATTCAGTCCTTGGTGCCTCAGGAAATGAACAGGGAATCCCATCTCCTTGTGGAGTCTTTACACTTGATGTAAATCGTTAGTGTTCTTCTGCCAGCTGGGAAGTAAGAGGCTCAAAGGGATGGGTGATAGCTCCAACAGAGGGAAGACTATTCTTACCGCTTGTCCAGGCAGCTCTGAAAAATATTGATCTCTGCCAGTTGTGCCAAGAAGCCTGAAGATATTAACAGTACATGAACCTAAACTGAAGGCCCTAATCTGTATCTTCCTTAAAGAAGTCTTAACTGGCTGGGATCCCAAGATCCCTTGGATATGTGCCACACTCTTAGCACAACTTGGTCTGGATGAAGCAATGAGTTTGGGGAAAATGTGTCTGGTATTGTCTGAAGCTGCAACAATGACTACAGCTTCAATTCTTAACAGATCAGAAAATCCATCCTCTTTGGCTGGTAAAGAGTTATTGCTGTCACCCTTACCTATGGGAACACCTTCCCTAGGAGAGAGAAGTGTAGGAAAGCATGTTGAAGGCCTTGCAGCCGTCTCTGTGACAGAGAATTTGTCCCATTGTTTTAGGGTCTGCTTCTTGGGTGAAGAATTTCTGCCAGTTTTCATTCTTGCAGTTATCAAACAGGTCAAGTTAGGGGAGACTGAATATCTGTGAGATCAGAGTGAGGACTTCCTATTTAAGGCATTAGTAACAGTAGTTGACTTTGTGTCTATTAAGCCAGTCTGTCTTTTGGTACAGCTTTCCTTTTATGGGAATTGCCTTTGGGGAAGGCAGTGTTTTGACCATTCCATTGTCTCCATTGCTTCTTCAATTAGAGCTATACTCTTTGTTTCCCCGTGGCTATTCCTATATGCAACTGTGGTCATGTTGTCTGGTTGGACCAAAATGTCATTGCATCCTACGTAGTTCTGCAGTCTCACTAGTTTGACAGCTCTGAGCTCCAAGAGCTTGATGAGGTAATTCTTTTCCCTAGTTATCCTACATTTTTCTGTTTCCCCAGAGTGCTCCCCAGCCTTTCCAACTAGTGTCTATTGTAAGAACCTGAAGTCCTGGAAATTATATGGGAAGACTCCTGTGGATGTTCTCTGGGACCTTCCATCACCATATGGGATCCTGCACCATATGGGATCTTGTGCACAGCATATGGGATCCTGCACAAGAAATCAGTGCCCAATCTTGCCTTAACTTGAATAAATGGGCCCATATTCTCAGAAGAAAAGTCTGATATGTGACCTCACCAATGGGAGGCCCAGTGGGTAGAGACACCGAGCTACGGTTGGCCTCATGCATTTGCTAAGCAAGAATATCAGGTCCTCGGTCTTTTGTCTACTGATGGGTAGATCTTCGTCACCAAAGGGCCCATATCCACTCCCAGGTAAATTGTGTTTGTCAAGGTAATCAGGGAGTTTTCCTGATATTTTTGCAAATCTTATGCTTGGCAATGGAGAATCTGGGAGCTATGACAATACATGTTTTGGCCTATGAGATTTGCCTTGCTATGACTATTAGGGTATGTCTACACTAGCTCGTTAATTCGAGCTAGGTAGGCAAATCAGGCAACCGGAGTTGCAAATGAAGCCTGGGATTTAAATATCCCAGGCTTTATTTGCATGTTCCCGTCCAACCGCCATTTTTAAATCCCCCTTAGTTCGAACAAACTGCACGCGGCTACACGTGGCAGTTTAAAGTTAATCCGAACTAAGTCCTTAGTTTGGATTAATTGTTACTCCTCGTGGAATGAGGTGTAACAGTTAATCCAAACTAAGGACTTAGTTCGGATTAACTTTAAACTGCTGCGCAGCCGCGGCAGTCTGCTCAACTAAGGAATTTAAAAATGGCGGCCGGACGGGAACATGCAAATAAAGCCTGGGATATTTAAATCCCAGGCTTCATTTGCAACTCCGGTTGCCTGATTTGCCTATCTAGCTCGAATTAACGAGCTAGTGTAGACATACCCTCAGTGACACTTAAGATTCTGGGTGCAGAGGGCAGATCATAAGGAAGAGTATGTCGTGTGGAAGATTTTGATGGATTGGAGGAAAATTCATTTCTCTTGGAAAAAATCTAGAGCAGAAACTTCCCCTGCCAGGGTAACAGTCCCTTCTTGGATACCCAAGATGTTGGTAGCAACTAGTAGATTGTTCTGCTGGTTTTGACAATGAGTGCTGGCACCTCTCTTCAGTCTCTGCTACTAACTTCTCTAATGTTTCCCCCAACAGCTTATTACCAGTAAGTTTGGAAGCACTGTTTAGAATGAAGAATGACTGTTCTTGGGTACGTGATGACATCCTTGGAGCCATCGAGTCAGAATCCATTGTGGGTCACAAATCACATCCAGTATTTACCCAAGACAGGGCCTGAGACATCGAACTACAAGGAAACACTAGGCCCCTAGAAGGTGAGCCTCTTGTTATCATGAAATACATTTTCCTACTAATTATATAAAAAAACCCCTTTTAGTCTGCACAGTTAGGGCACGTGTAGACTGCCTGTGGGCTTTCGAAAGAAGATATGCAAATCCAGAGTGAATTTACATATCTTCTTCTGATCCCGTTTTTGGAAGAGTTTTTTTGAAAAAAAGAAAAGCAGTTTAGATGTGGTTCTTTTGAAAAAAAAAGCCCCTTTTTCAAAAGAACCTTTATTCCTAAAAAAATGAGATGTTCAGGGTTCTTTCGAAAAAGGTTTTTTTTTTTTTAAAGAACTGTGTCTAGACTGCTTTTTTTTCGAAAAAGCGCTTCCGAAAACAGGATCGGAAGAAGATATGCAAATTTGCACTGAATTTGCATATCTTCTTTCGAAAGCTACGGGCAGTCTAGACGTGCCCTTTTAGATGAAGCTTGGAATTGCAGTGCAGTCTGTCATCACTCCTATGGTATACAGGTCTTGGAATAACACACTTTTGAAGGTATGACATACATCTTCTGCACCAACCTTAAGTTCCCAGAATGTTTGGAATTTTTTGTTTATATGAATCCAATTAATTTAAACATTTTAATTTAGCATTTGGTTTAATCAGATGTCCTCATATTCCTTAATAAAATCATAAAAGAAAAAATATGTATTATAAAAATGCTTGAAAGAAAAGATATTTTATTAATATTAATAGGTTCCTTGATGGCCATCATGAAGGTTTTTTATTTGTTTTTTTCCTTGCATGAGTGGTACCTTTTCCCCTGGCTGTTTCCAAGAGGGAGGTAGCACACTATTCACCCTGGTCTGCATACCTACAATAGACAAAGAGTAGAGGTACACGTCAATTGTGAAAAAAAGTTGTTGCTGTCCCTGGGAGCCTGAAAGTCTGCCTGTCTGCTCTCCAAAGTAGATAACATCCCAATAAGTACTGTAGGAGCCACTTAGTACACCTGGATCTTTAGTCAGGAAATCGGTATCACTTTGACCACGGGAAGAGATTTCTCATTTACACTTCTGTAATCCTAGGCTAATTGGTTAATCATGTAGTCTGCTACAAGTTGACATCCGTAGTTGTTGCTCGGTTGGGCTCAGCTGTGTTGCTGCAGCTGCTCCTTATGTTACTGAACTACACTGTTGTTTATACTCATGCTAACAAGAGAATGTGTACATGGGTTGTGGAATCACCCGCCTAGCTCCCGCCTAGTGCAGGAAATAAATCCCAACATACACTCCCTCAAGGGAAAAGGCAAAGGAGAAAGGATTTAGCTCCTGATTTTTACACTACTTGTTTAGAAACTGCTGTGTTAACAAGGAAACACTTGCTTTTGTTCTTTTGGACCCAGAGACTCTGGGGTATGCAGAACTTCCCTCAGAGAAACACAAGGACCCTCTGGTTTATGGTGTGAGGAAGAGGAGCTCACCAATAACCTAGAAACCAATAACCTAGAAAGGGTGTCATCTTTATGCTCCTTTATATCCCAGAATTTACCGCATCATCAGTGTAGGACTGCACTGGCCAGGCCCACTGCGACCAAGGTCCTGCTGGCCAAGTCATGACTCTGGCAGGGCTTGGCAGCAGGCTGCTTTGGCCAGGGCCAACACAGGTGGGGCCTGCTCCGACTGGGCCTGCTTCTCTGTGGATGGCTGCTCTGGCCCAGCCCTCTGTGGGCTGCGGAACTGTTCTAGTCTGGTCCGACCCTTTGGTTAACCTATAACCAGGTATGCATGCCAATACTTACCAGTAAACCAGTTAACTAGTTAACCTTTTACATTTCTACAACAAATCTTTAGAGAATTGGTAATATCATGCACATTTATATATGCATAATTTCAATGCAAATAAACAAAGTAAAAGTTATGTCCTTCAGCAATTGCGTAAAGCATTTAAAACCTAAGAGAACATAAACTGGCAGTCATTTCAGTGCTGTTGGGATTTACTCAATCATCATTATTCCTATTAGACAGACACATGATGAAAAGACACTGACTGTTGGTCTACTAAAAAGAATCAGACTTTAATCTTGAACAGCAAGACATTTTGAGCACTTAAGAATGAACATCTTTCCAATCAATGGGATCAGAACTAAAAAAAATTCTACAACACTGACAAAACCTGGTGCAGATGCAATTTGCTAGGGTAAAAGAGGAAGCAGGAAGAGTGCCACCAGGTTATGCAGGGAAGGGGTTTAACATGCAGTGGGAGACACACTGTATTAAAGATAACAGAAATATTGAGGAGAAGGAGAAGACAGCCTGGGGAAGATAGCCTTAATTTAGCAAGGAAGGTGTTGTAGGTTACTTTGAGCATAGCAGTTTTGATGAGATCATTACAAAAGCTATATTGATGGCATACTATAAAAAAATTCAACTACAAAGTACCAACTTTTTAACTACAGGCTATAAAAAGAACGTCCATGTAATACCTGTAAATTAGAGGTGTAAGTGCTAGCAGAGAGGAAGAATGTAGGATCAGAGGATTTATTCTTTTGTTTTTCAAATTCCCATAGTAAGAAAGCAACAATAGATGGCAAACAAATGTACATTAGGGCATCTGCTGGAAATATTTAAACTTTACTGATGGAAAACAGACTGATTATATTAATACTATTGGAGAACATTCACCTTGTGTACCCTGTACAAGGGAGGGTTGGCCAAAAATCCTATTGGGAAGGATGAGATGGTCTAATGCTATGCAGCCAAAGGAAAATTCATTTAGTGTCATTTAGACAATTATAAAGTCCAATACCATGTGTGTTCACAAATGATACTGTTGAAATGCATGATCTCTGGTAGACATAACATTATTCAGAAAAACATTAAAATCAGGGAAGTCACCTGAACTATCCTTTAAGATTGGTAGCAGATACTTAGTAAGACAACTCCAGTCAGATCTCTAGCACACCACTAACACTTCAAATTTATTCAACAAAATAAAAGACAGAAAGCTAAGACAACAATTTTTACAGCCTCCAACTCAATTTCCCCTATAAAAAAAGTAAACATTATCATATTCAGACTTGTTTAATCTTTTGGTTATAATGATGAATATTTACTTTCTTTGACTAACATGTAACAGTACACAACAAGCACAGTGTCACAAAAGAAGAGATGTTCTGCTAACCAAAATCATTGCTATACCTTTACAAGTTGGGATGGTTCCACTCCATGTGCCATTGGTGGTGCAGGTGCGAATTATGGAGCTATTTGATTCCATTGTATAACCAGGTTGGCACATATAGGTAACATTTTGTCCAACAACATAATCATCACCATATCTCAGGCCATTGGCTGATACACCTGGGTCTCCACAACTGATTACTACAAGTAAGGGTTTGAAGAACAGATGGTAAATCATTAATGTGACTTTGTGTCTGTGAGGAGAAAAAGCACATGGTCAAAGTAATGATTTATTGCAAAAAAATATAGCAAATGTTTATCTCCAGCTGCATTAGGTAAAAATATATATCACTTAATTCATCTTCCTAACACACTACATGGATATATTTTAGGAAAAAATAGTACACTTATTCAAAAGTGTAAAGAATGGACTGTACTATTTTAGATTTCAGGATTAGAAAATGCCATTTGAAAAACAAATATATTAAAAAGGAGTAGGCAGATGAAGAAAAGCAGATTGCTTCCCCAAGGACTACACAGTGCGATAGTCACTCATCTGGATCTCCTTAAAGAATATAGAAAATTTACTGAAATTAAAAAGGGAATGACTACAATGAGAGAGGAAAAAGTCCCAAAAGGTTGACCTCTGTCAATAAGGGACCTGCAACACACTGAGGAAGACTATCCACACCTCTTGTCCCATGGGAATTGGAAAAAAAAGTTTCCCTGGTCCAGAACTTTGCAAGTGAATACTTAATGAGAATGTCAATTTAACACAGACAAGGAGGAAATAGAGATTGAATGAATGGGACCAGCTTGTTAAGTATTTCTTTCACATAAAATAAAATCCTGACACAATCATTCTTAAAACAATACAAATGTCTTATAAGAACCCAGAAAACAAACACAGACAGCCTAGCTCCAAATTAAGGAACACAGAGGGAGCAACATAAAGAAACAGTTGGTGAGAAGATGGACACAGCAGAGAAGTCCCACTTCCAGTCTGACAACTACTGTGCTGGCCACAAGAAGGAAAGGCTTGGGGAAAGAGAACATTAACCTGGAGCAGAGGGAAACATTCCCATATTTGGGATCCTCTTTCCAGATGATGTAATGGTATCCTCTTGCAATGAGGATATCTCTCGAGGGGATGGAATCCCAGTTATTCGGAAAAGAGGGATTATGGTAATGGATCAATTTAATAATTAAAAATATAGAGAGATGGGTTTCTCATGACTAAGAGAACCACATGGTGAATTGCTTGCCACGTGCTAAGCTTATGAATCTCTCAAGACAGGCTTATGTGCAGTGCTAGTGAGAAGTGGATGGTCATGATACATACATTTACCAATGACAGAGGGAAAGGTAGGAGAGGTTCTGGAACTCTAAATTAGGCTAGTAGACATTGAAGTCCAAGACTTCCCTGGTAGTATTCTCTGAAATGATTCCAGTTACCTGTGGAGGGCCAGTTAGACAGGGAGAACATTAGGATCTCAATGAGTGGATGAAATGATGGAGTTTCCTATAGTTTATTAGGGAACCAGTAAACCTTCAAGGAAAGGAGGAGCCGATACAGGAAGGATAGGTTTTACGTAAGCCAAAATAGAGCCAGATTGCTGGCTTATAAAATTTAAAAGTTTACGGGGAGTTTTTAAATTGAGGCTGGGGGAAAGTAAGGAGGAGAGGACTAAAATTCATGAAGTATGGAAAAGAACTGAAGAGAAACAGTCAAACAAAAAAGAGTCCCATTCAATTACATCACCAGACAACTAAATACCAATTCTAGAAGTCTAAATACCAAAATGGCTGAACTTGAGTGCCTGATATTAAATGAGGATATTGACATAATAAGCATCAAGAAACTTGGTGGCATGATGATTTTCAGTGAAACATGGTAATGCCAGGTTTCACAATATATAGGAATAGCAGAGGAGGTCATGTTGGCAGAGAAGGGGCAATATATGTGAAAAGAAAGTATCAAATACATAAAAAATCTTAACTGAACCATAAAATCTCTATGGGTAGAAATCCCACGGTTGAATAATAAGAAAATTACATCAGGAATATACTGATAAATAAGATTATGATAGTAATTACAGAATGCTCCAGAAGATTAGAAAGGCCATAAAAATAGAAAACTTAATAATTGTGGTGCATTTCATTTATCCCCGTATTAACTGGGTACATGTCACCTCGAGAATGGATACAGAGATAAAGTTTTTTGACACTATAATTGACTATTTCTTGGAGCAGCTAGTCCTACAACTTTTGAAGAGAGAGGCAATTCTTTATTTAGTCCTAAGTGAAGCATGGGATCTGGTCCAAGAACAACTTGGCAATAGAGACTATTATATAATTAAATGTAATATACTTGGTGGGTGAAGGGTGAAAGAAAAGAAACACCAAAGAAGTCAAACACAGTAGCATTTAACTTCAGAAAGGAGAATTATACAAAAACAAGGATGCAAGTTAAATGGAAATTAAAAGTACAGTCGCAAAAGTGAGATGCACACAAGCTGTATGGAAGCTTTTAAAAACACATTAATAGAGGCTCAGATTAAATTTAAAAACCTAATAAGAGTACCAAAAAGTGCCATAATTGATAGAGAACAAACTAAAAGAAGTGGCTAGAGACAAAAAGCAGTCTTTAAAAATTGGAAGTTAAATCTACAGAGGAAAATTGAAAGTAGACTAATCTCTAGCAAGTCAAATACAAAAGTATAATTAGGCAGTCCAAAAAAAAGGGGGGGGATTTGAAGATCAACTAGTCAAAGACTTAAAAAAAAAATCTGCATCAGAAGGAAGAAGCCTGCCAAACACTAGAAGACTGAGGTAGTAAAGAAGAATTCACAGGAGAAGGTAAATGAATTTTTTGCAACAGTCTTAATTGAGGAGGAAGTGAGGGAGATTCCCACAGCTGAGTTATTCTGTTACTTGACAAATTAGGGAAACTGTCCTGAATTGTATTGTCAATACAGGAGGTTTTTCAACAAACTGATAAATTAAACATTAATAAGTCACCAGGACCAGGTGGTATTCACTCAGATATGAAATGGCAAACTACTAATTATGGTATGTAACCTATTATTAAAAAAAACCCTTCTATAACACATGAGGGGATGAAAGCTAATGTAACACCATTTTTTTAATGGCTCCATAGGTCATAATGGAAATTACAAGCTGGTAAATCCAACTTCAGTACCAGACAAACTACTTGCAACTATAGTAAAAAACAGAATTATCAGACATACAGATGAATAAGATTTGTCAGGGAAGACTCAAAACATATTTTGTAAGGGGAAATCACACCTCACTAATCTATTAGTACTCTTAAAGATGGTTAACAAATGCACAAGTATGATCATGTGAAAATATTGTACTTGGACTTCCAGAAAACCTTTGACAACATCCTTTACCAAAGGCTTTCTAGAAAAGTAAGAAGTCATGAGATAAGAAAGAAGTTACCTCCTTGATCACTAACTGGGTAAAAGACAGGAAACACAGTTTAGGAATAAATGGTCAGTTTTCAGACTGGAGAAAGTTAAACAATGATGTCTTTCAGGAATTGAACCAGTGCTGTTCAAAATATTCATAAATGATCTGGAAAAAGAGCTAAAATGGCAAAATGTGCTCATTATACAAAATTGCTTGAGATCGTTAAGTGAAAAGAAGAGTTAAGGGATTTCACTAAACTGGATGACTAGACAACAAAATGGAATATGAAATTCAGTTTTGATTAATGCAAAGTAATGCACACCAGAAAACATCATTCCAGCTATTCAGACAAAAATAAGAGGGTCTAAATTAGCTATTACTTCTCAAGAAAGAGATCACAGAGTCATTGTGGATAGTTCTTTCAAAATGTCCACTCGGTGTGCAATGGCTGTCAAATAAGCTAAAAGAATATTAAATCATTAGGAAATAGATAATAAGAAAGAAAATATCATAATGCCACTATATAAATCTTACATAAAACTATATAAGCCCACAGCATGAATACTGCATGCAGCTCTGGTTGCCCTGTTTCAAACAAAAATATATCTTGGAATTAGAAAAGGTACAGAAAAAGGCCAACAAAAATTATTAAGAGAAAGGAATGCCTTCTATATGAGTGTGAAAAAATGGCCAATGTTGGTATGGTAGGTCACACACGTTTCTTGGTGGGGGTCTAGGACATGACCTTTCGCCCTTTCTGTTGGAGTGCCAAGAGCCCCACTAGCGGCTCAGGAAGGTGGCAGATAGATAATGGAAGCAGGGAAAGGGTCCGAGTCTGAGACCCAATACCTCTTAACCTCTGCAGGTTTCTTATCCTCTTCTGTCTCCCCTCCACAACCCTGGGTATGATTACCCTCAGTCCTTGACACTGGGGGACAAAGAACATAAGAACGGCCATACTGGGTCAGACCATGGGTCCATCTAGCCCAGTATCCTGTCTGCCAACCGTGGCCAATACCAGATGCTCCAGAGGGTGGAGACAACAAGTAATCCTCATGTGATCCCTCTCCTGTTACCCATTTCCATACAAAGTCTCCCTGCTCCATTGGGACAGAGTTTCCTTTCTTCCAATTGGCTGGTTTTTCAAATTTCAGCAACACACTTCCAAACTCCGGTCCTCTCTCCCTCCTCACACCACCATAAATTCCTGAAGTGGTGGTGATAGTGGGGGTTTATTAGATTCCTGACAAGGCCTTAATTGGCAACAGGTGCTTCAATTGGCCTAGAGGGAACCACACCATAGCCTGCTGTATCACATTAATTGGCTACGGGTTCTTCAATTAGCCTGCAGTAGCATTCCCTCATCTACAGGGAACCATGTTTTAATTAGCCTATGGTTTACGTATTTCCCCTCTAGCATTCTCCCACCACTTTCCTGGCTCTGCCTTATTGCAGGAAATATTTAAAAAAAAAAGCTGGTAGTTTTCAGCTTGGGTTAAAGATGACTAAGGATATATTAAAAGTTAATAAAAACATAAATGATGCAAAGAAAGACAATAAAAAGAGTTATTTACATCTTCATATAACACAAGAATCAAGGGTAACCCAGGAAATTAACAAGAAGCAGGTTTAAAACAAACAAAAGGAAGTATTTCTTCACACACCTCAGTGAACCTGTGGAACTCTTTTCCAGGGGATGTTGTGAAAGCTAAAACTATAATGAGGTTCAAAAAAGAATGAGAGACATTCATGGAGCTGTTCATCAACAGCTATGTCCGAGATGGTCAGGCATATAACACCATGCTATTGGTGTCCCTACACTCTGTCAGAAGTTGGTAGTGGACAACAGTGAATGGGTCATTTGCTGATTGCCTGTTCTGTTCAGTCTCTCTAAAGCACTTGGCACCGGCCATTGTCAGAAGACAGGATACTCAGCTAGAAGTGCCTTTGCTTTCACCCTTTATTGCAACTCTTATAGTCTTCTAACTTGTGGTCAAAACACTGTACTGGCTGAAGAGTTTCAGCTGAGAGAAGTCAGAGGACTATGACATACCATCTCTTCCTAAAGGGAGGAGGAATTTGTGTTAGTAGAATCTTATGGTAGTGCTAATCTCAAGGGGTAGAAAACCCAAAGATCAAAGTACAAAAACCAAATTTATTTGCTTAATAGAGACATATCTGCTTCAACCCCAGGAGGTAATGTGGTACCCTGTAATTTGTATCTGATGGAATAGTCTCCAGTGATGTTTGGCCTTGCTTTTATATCGCTCAGTTTACTTTCAGATGTGAGTAACCTTCTCTGAGACCAAGTCAAAACAGAAATCTTCAGTGGTTGATTTTAGAGTCAATCACGTGTTGACAGGGGAGATGAAAATGAATATCATAGAATCATAGAATACTAGGACTGGAAGGGACTTGGAGAGGTAATCGAGTCTAGTCCCCTGCCCTCATGGCAGGACCAAATACTGTCTAGACCATCTCTGATAGACATTTATCTAACCTACTCTTAAATATCTCCAGAGATGGGGATTCCACAACCTCCCTGGGCAATTTATTCCAGTGTTTGACTACCCTGACAGTTAGGAAATTTTTCCTAATGTCTAACCTAAACCTCCCTTGCTGCAGTTTAAGCCCATCTCAGAGGCCAAGATGAACAAGTTTTCTCCCTCCTCCTTATGACACCCTTTTAGATACCTGAAAACAGCTATCATGTCCCCCCTCAGTCTTCTCTTTTCCAAACTAAACAAACCCAATTCTTTCAGCCTTCCTTCACAGGTCATGTTCTCTAGACCTTTAATCATTCCTGTTGCTCTTCTGTGGACCCTCTCCAATTTCTCCACATCTTTCTTGAAATGCGGTGCCCAGAACTGGACACAATACTCCAGCTGAGGCCTAACCAGCGCAGAGTTGAGCAGAAGAATGACTTCTCGTGTCTTGCTCACAACACACCTGTTAATGCATCCAGAATCATGTTTGCTTTTTTTGCAACAGCATCACACTGCTGACTCATATTCAGCTTGTGGTCCACTATAACCCCTAGATCCCTTTTTGCCATACTCCTTCCTAGACAGTCGCTTCCCATTCTGTATGTGTGAAACTGATTGTTCCTTCCTAAGTGGAGCACTTTACATTTGTCTTTATTAAACTTCTTCCTGTTTACCTCAGACCATTTCTCCAATTTGTCCAGATCGTTTTGAATTATGACCCTATCCTCCAGAGCAGTCGCAACCCCTCCCAGCTTGGTATCATCTGCAAAATTAATATGTACAAGGCCTGCTTTTTGGACACATCCACAGGCGAGAGTCTTACAAAGAATGAAAACCAGGGAGAAAACCCTAATTTAAGAAAAAGAAGAAATATGAGTGGATATATTTATCCTAGTATAGATGGGCTTGTTGGTTTCAGGACCAGAGCAGGAACTTTGGGGAGGGCGGAGAGAAAGTCAAAGTTACAGGAATGGATGAAGTAGCTGATAAAATATCACTAAAATCGAAGCTGTAATAATTAGGACTTTCATCAGATACTGACTGCAAGCCCTTCAGACCCTGTCTTTGACCACAGACAATGTCCTGAGCCCTTGGAGGAACACTTCCCTCATTTCCATCAGCAGGGATATATTTTTTTCAGAGTGGGACAATGCGCATCTATACAGTAGTCACAAACAGACATCTGTTCTATGATGACTATGGAAAAAGGGCCTGGTGTCGCACAGAGATAAAGGGATGATTAATTGTTCCTCATGTCTTTCCCAATGAAAAATGGAACTACAAGGGATAAGAAAGGAAAGAAAAGTGCAGCATAGAAGGAAAGACAAATTCTGAACGACTGTGGCCTTCCTGAGTTTACTAAAGTCACTCAGGGTCACGTGGTTCCTTAACCACTGTGCTTAGGTTTTACTAAGGTCATCACAACACTGAAGATGCCATCAATTTGCTATATAACTATGCACATGCTAAATAAATAATAGGTCTTCACTAAGCAAGGTTAAACATCCCAAAATGTGTGAATGGAGGGAGTCCACTTCCAGTACAATGAGATAAGTCTTTTAGCTATTTAGTGCAGAGGAAATAGACAGAAAATAAAGTATTGCTATGTCACAAGCACCATTCTACCAAAAAGGAGAGTCCCTTGGGGTGTGCTTACACTACACCCTTATCTCGAAATAAGCTACACAATTTTCTCTACACACATTGAGTAGCTTATTTCGAGGTAATTTTGAAATAGCTTATTTCAAAATTTGGCACTGTCTACACAGCACCAAATCTCAAAATAAAGCGCTATTCTGAAATGCCCCTTAACCCTCGTGGGACGAGGTTTCCAGTGATGTCAGAATAGCGAGCCCATTATATTTTGAAATAATGGGCATGCTCAAAAGACATGGAATAGCTACTTTGGGATACTTCTGGTATCCTGAAATAGCTCCACAGTGTAGACGTAGCCTCGGGGTAGTTTTGTAGCTCTTTGTACAGGAGCCAATAATCCCCTATGGGACTGATTTGGTGTGAATAAACTTATGGGAGGGGATGCTTGCAGAGATCTTTTGAAAGTGAGTTGTAGATATTGAGTCTCAGTTGCTGCAAATTGGCATAGCTCCATTGAGTCTCTCTGGGGACAGAACAAAATGGGAATATTTTCTTCCAGGCACACTACATTGCCTGTGGCAGATTTTGCTAAAAGATATTAGACTTAGAGGAGATCTGCCACTAGGCATCTGCAATGTTTTCCAGAGACTCAAAATAGAAATGGAAAAGTCCCCTTTAAACATATTCCTTCGGATAGAGAACAGACATCCCTAGCTCTGTCTGCATTTCGGAAAATTGTTCTAGTATCAACATCTGCTATATTTAAATGATGAGTTATCTTCATCCAAACTGTCCACAGTATCTGAAAGACAGGACAGAAAGACCCTTCCTGATGTCAAGGAAGACTGGACAGGATTCTGTACCATGACTACAATAAAGCCTCTTCCTTTGCTAAGAACCGGGAAAGAGATCACAAGGGTTCACTGGTACCCTGGGAGAACATTAGAGGATGGAAAGAGACTGTTTCTGTGTGACACAGCAGAGTCTGTCTGCAAGGGTTGACTAGATCTATCTGTCCCGTATTGAGACTCATGTAATAGAACTGACTGTATGTACAGTGAGTATGCAGCAATGTCCGTCTCAAACAGTTCTCCCAAGGAGGCTGGAACATGTTGGTGGAAAAGAGGGAAGAAACAAGATGGTTTGATGAACTCCCTTCTAGGGAGATTTCCCAAGGTATTAAATGTTACCACAGCCAGGAATTGAAGAGCTGGGTTAGTACTGACTGATATGGCAGGATGATTTGATTTGCTTAGCAGACTCAAAACTGCAAAGGAGGATTCTCTACAGCCAGAGTCTGTCTGGATGTCCTGTAAGATCTACCTTCATTGAAGCTCTTTTGAATGAAAATCCTCCCTCTTTAGAGACCTTGGATAAACTGAACACCTGCCTTTCTAATGGACAGACAACTTTGGGGGAGAAGCCAACTTCAACGCATCCACTCATGGCATAAAAGACTCTCCCATACTGAACTTTGGCAGGAAAAATTATATTCATGCTTGAAGAATTGTGCTGAATACAGCAGAAGAAAAGTTTAACTGTTGATGTGTAGGCTGGCAACCTTTAGAGGGGAAGGAAGGATAGTTTAAGAAAGGTGAAAAAGGAAAAGAAGGAGAAAAGGAGTTCCTGAATTCAAAGGTCTGTGGCCTTTCATCACAGCAGAGCTGCACAGAACTGCTCAGCAAAGAATGGGGATATAATGCAGTTCCAATACTTACAAATAGGCACTGAAAATCATTTTCAGCTCCTTTGATATCTTATTAGTGAGGTGAACCTATCAGTCATGAATTCCAGAGGAGAGAAGCCTCTGTGTGTGTGTGTGTGTGTGTGTGATTAATTCCAGAGGAGAGAAGCCTCTGTGTGTGTGTGTGTGTGTGTGTGTGTGTCAGAAAGAGAGAGAGAGAGCACTAAAAAGTACAGGCCAATGTCAAAAAACTGGAAGCATGATTGATTTAGTTATCTGAACCTACAGTAATGAAACAATATGCCAAAAATTCTTGCAAAGCAAACAAGCTTTTCATGAACTCATGCATTGTCTAGCAAGAAGTGTCAAATGCTGCAGTTTCTTTTCTGAATCAGTGGTCAGTTAGTACATTGCAGATCCCCATTGATACTTTCATTAAAACAGAGTGATGTAAAAGCACTCTACATAAAAGCTCTGAAGATCAGGAAATCACACTTGAACACTAACTTGAAACACCTGAAAAGTTATAGACTGTAATCACTGATCAGGAAACATACTGTAAGACAGTGGTTCCCAACCATTTTTATTACCGCAGACCAGCAAACTCATTCAAAAACAGTCGGCAGATTGGCACAGAATATTTGCATATTCATTACGGTAATTAATTATTGCATGTTTGCATATTCATTATGGTAATTTTAGCCCATGGTGTATCAGGCAAATCAAAGGAGGGGGGACATGATGGTTAACAAGAATTTGAAAAATGGCTGCACACACACATTTTTTAAAAAGACCAATAAAATAGTTGCTAATACTTGTTAAAGTGTGTTCTCCAGTCAAGACTTTTGCCTCAATTGCACCAGAATTAAAGAGGCAGTAGTTAACAGGTCTGACAGTGCTGACACATTCTGCACTTTCATATTTTCCTGTGCACTTAATAATGCATAATAATAATGTGTGTATCCACTGGCTGGGAGCAGCAGGAGGCCAGGGGGAGAGTCCTGCCAAGCACGGAGGGAGGAAAGTGATGCTACAGAGGTAGCCACCCATCACGGGGCACTTGACCCTGGCAGCTGTGTGGCACTTGGGTCTGCTGGCCGGGGCAGCAACCCTTCACCTAGCGCTCAGCACTGCCGGCCGGGGCAGGTACCCTTCACGCGGTGCTTGGCCCCACTGTTTGGGACAGCCACTCTTCACCTGGTGCTTGGCTCCGCCAGCCAGGGCAGGCACCCTTCATGCGGCGCTTGGCCCCTCTGGCTGGGGAAGCCACCCTTCACCTGGCGCTTGGCTCCGCCAGCCAGGGCAGCCACCCTTCACCCGATGCTAGGCCCCACTTTCTGGTACAGCCCCACTTTACCTGGAGGTTGGCTTTGGTGGCTGGGACAGCCGCCTTTCACCTGGCACTTAGCCCCACCAGCTGGGGCAGCAGCTCTTCACGTGACCCCGCCAGCCGGGCCACGTAGCAGCCTGCTGGAGCTGGAACTGGGGTCACGGTGAGACTGCCCCAGTAGGGACAGCCTCACTGTGGTCCCAGCTCTAGTTGCCTCACACACCCTGCTGCTGCGTGGGGAAGTGGGTGGGAAGGGAATTACCTGGGAACCTCAGAGGGTGGGTCTAAATAAAAGCTGGGGGCATGGCCTGGCAATTCACTGCAGCCTGACGGTCAGGGGTTCACAACCTGCCACCAGTCTTGGACCAGTAGATGGGAACCACTGTTGTGAGAGGTTAAAGAAGTTTTCAAATGTCAAAAATTCAAAATACACACAACAAACATATTATGCAACTCCTTGGAATACTTATAAATAATAAACAAACGGTGGCTAAAACAGTTAAAGAGTTATAAGAAAGAAAGACCACTGTTCTAGAGCTTGTTCTTTTTCTTTTGTAAAAAGCTATGAAGCATATGCACAAGGATAACAAAAGTTTACTCAGTTATAAGTGAAAATGAGGTTTTTTTTCATGGCAAACCAATCAGCAATAGTATTCTATTCTGCTTGCACAAAGAAAATGTGCTCAGCAAGCATTTTGTCACATGAGCAGAGGTGTCACAGAAAACTTATACAAAAACAAATACTAACCCCACAAAATATGAACATAAGGAAAGACCCTTTTATCATTAGAGAAAAGTTTAAATAGGTAGAATATATGAATAGACAAGTGCCTTAAAATGTAATACTAGTCTATATGTTTTACGTTATGTCTTTCTTAAAATATTTTATTCTTAATAGTTCTTTTATAGATTATTATCATGGTTGATAAAGTCATTGAATGTACTTTGTTATATAAATTACCAAGAGTTTCAGAATTTTTGCAACAGAAAATAAAGTAATACTTAAACTCCATATTATTGTAAATATAAGAAAAAATAATTTAATGAAAAACACTAAAGCAATAGTTATAGTTAAACATGAAGACTAGTCACTGAAGATTAATCTTACTTGTGCAATTTGGCAAGGATCCAGACCATGTTCCATTGGCAGTACATTGTCTTACAGAAGAACCAGAAAGTATGTACCCTTCCATACAGGAATAAATTACCGAGCTAGAGAATGTTGTGCCATCTATACGAAATACTTTCCCATTAGCAGTAGTTCCTGGATTACCACACTGAACAGCTATAAAATAAAATAGCAAATAGTAAATATCAAAACTTTCACAAAAGGTAATGACTTAGGGCCCAATCCAGAAAATGTTCCTGATGCCAACATGTTTAAGTGATGGAAGTCTTTGGTAAAGCTGAAGGTTTTGCCTTCAAATCCTGTTCACAATGTGTGATGGAGATTTTTATATAAGTTGTATATACCATACTTTATTTTTATCTTTTTCTTTGCGGAAAAATACATAGAAAATTATGCTAAAAACTCTATGACAAAAGAAAGTTATTTACATTTCAGAATCAGACACATGAAAGCTAGAAAATGTTAGATTTACAGTTGCCCCCAAAACTTAATTCAGTTCACTTGTGAGTGTGCATTATGATACCATTTTAAATTACATGATCACATACTATTTTTTCCACAGGACCGTACCTCATTCAATGCACAGGATTGGGGCTGAAAAGGAAGAATTAACATTGCACAAGCAACTAAAAATGTAGAATTTCCTAATTTTCATGTGCATGGCTTTGCAATGTAATATAATATAATATAATATAATATAATATAATATAATATAATATAATATAATATATTTGAGAGAGTTTGTCAGTCTGCCTGCTAGTTCAAGAAACCCTCCTAAATGTTAATAGCTAGGACCACCAAATTTGGTCTAAAACTTCCTGTTATTATATCTTAAAGCAAAGTAAGGGTTTGGTTCTTCCAGGAAAATAGGATATGCCTGAAATGGGATTGAGCTCATATACCCATGCAGGAAAGAGATAAAATCACCATGCAGGTGAAAGGGGCTGACTGTGGGCACCCCGCTCCCCCATCTGGGACTGTCTCAGCTCTAAGCCTCCCACCCTCCAAGGGTCCTTTAGGGAAGGTGGGGGCCTGAAGCTCTCCCCACCCCTCAGAATGCTGGGAACATTGCTGGATGTTTCCATTTATCAGGCAGCAAGGAGAAAATGCACCATTTGTTGCAGTCCAGGAGTTTGACAAACCTGGACCTACCCAGCCAGGGGACATGCACCCCTCTCCAAGCTGTGCCCACTGGTTCTTCAGTGGCTAAGGAGAGGTGCTTCTCACTTGGCTCCAAGCTCCTGCAATGAGAGAGGGCTGGGGTAGTCCTTTCTCCCTTGGGCAGCCTGCATGCCTCCCACTCACCAGGAGTTCTTTAGTTGGAGGGGAGCTGAAGCTTCCCCCCCACCACACATACACTATTCATACAGGAACATTGGTGGCTGTTACACTTTGTGCAAAAGTGAAGGGAAAGCTCACAGTTTGCTGCATTCCCCATTCTGGCTGAGGAGTGCAGGAGGCATGCAAGTCTGCACCTGCTCCAGCCAGGGGACATGCACCCCTCCCCTGTCTGTGCCTGCCGGAGTTGCCGCAGCCACTCAGAGGCACTTCTGATCTGGTCCCAAGCTGCTGCAGTGAGAGAGGTCTGGGGTAGTCCTGTGTCCTTGGGGCAGTCTGCCTACTGAACCTCTCATCTTCAGCCCCACCCCAGAGCAATGCTTAAAATGAAGAAAATCATTTTTTTGAGTCAAGGTCCCGAGTAATGCCAGGTAAATCTTCTAATCATATCATATCATATCATATCATATCATATCATATCATACCATATATCATATCATATCATATCAACAAACAGTGTTAAGTCAATAGCAGCTTTATGCCATTTAAATATAAGTTGGACCTCCCTGGTCGACACTCTCGGGATCTGAACGGTCCCGAATGAGGGAATTTGCCAGAGAATGGGAGGTCCCCTGACACGAGTTGTACAGCTCGCTACACCTCCCTGCTGCTGGTTCCTTCGGTTTGGCCAGGCTGCCTGCTGGCCAGCCCCAATCCCAGCTTCATTACCTGCCAGGTTGCATGTGACTGGCCACACTGCTTCTGCTGGGCTGCCACGGCCTTGGCCAAGTTTCCCCTCCCATGCTGCTGGGAGGCACATGGCCCCAGCTGTGCTGCTTTTGTTGGGCTGCCGTGTCCTGGCCTGGCTTCTCCCTCCCTCCCTCCGGGCTACTGTGACTTCAGCCCTGGCCCTGCTACTGGGACGCAGCCTGCCCCAATCATGCTTCTTCCACTGCCTGGACAACTGCAGACCTGCTGCCACTGCCAAGGATATTACGGCCCTGCTGCTGCCTGGGCTGACGCAGCCCCAGCCAGGCTTCCCCTCCTAGGCAGCCATGGTCTCAGTCTCACTGCCGGGCAGCAGGCAGCCCAGATAGCACTCCGCCGCTGCCCTGGCTACTGTGGCCCCACTGCCGCCAGACTCATGGGGCTCCTAGCTGCTGGCCCTCCTGCTCTGGGGTTCTCTCATCTAGAAGCATCCAAGCTCATACCAGACCACAGATGTTACCAGAGGAGAGAGCCCCAGTTAAGGGAGGTGCAAAGTGTATTTCAAAGAAAATGTTTAAGTTAAATAAGTAATTATGCATCTTAGAAATCTTGAAATGTAATATAATATGATGGCAATTCAGTTTGAAAGAAGAGAAGATCAAAATACAAAAGAAAAAAGCTTATTTTGGGAGATCATTTCCCCCTACAGATTATAACATATTTATTTATTTATTACTTTGTTTCAGAGCTGCATCTGTTTATCAGAAAGAATATTAAAAGCAGGTTTGTGAATTAAGCTGTCTCTTTCAAAATGAGATGGCTATCTTTTACTGACAGAGCAATATATATTAATAAAATGGATAATAAGAGAAAATAGGTTCTTAAATTTTCTTCTGCTATTCTCTCAGAAAGGGTCTATTGGGAATTACTTCCTATTTGTGAAATCAAGATGACTGAAATGCCAAAAATGATGCTCCATAAATATCTTGTTAGGTCTTGTTTTCATGATAATACATCTTGCTCCTCAATTCTAGAGTGATTCATTTTATGTAACTTAGTTCGGGTTTTTCATTTTCTGGGGAAAACTAATAGTGAGCAACAAATATTAATCAGCAAACCAAATTTGAAGTCTAATCATTTATGATGTATATGTTGCATAATGAAATTCTAAAAAATAATTGAATTTCTCCTTCCAATGATATTCATATTTACAATAGCTGTAACTAAGGCTGAAGGAACCAGGAAAGCATTTGTCAAAGTAAAAAAAAAACCAATATTAAAAAAGTGAGGTCTATAGTGCTTACCTAGTTTTCCCCTTAGGGGAAAAATACATATAGTTTGTGTGAACTGATGGAAGGAGAAGGGGAAAGAGTAAGTGATGGCTGTCTTGAAAGGCTGAGAATCTATCATCTCTAGTTAACTGATCTGAACTGTACCCAGGTGACCAAAAGCCATTACTATCTTATACCTATTTCAGTCTCTGTGTGAAAAGATTTGTGGTCTCAAGCCAGTACTCACTGGAAAAGCATCTGCATCACAAGAACTATGATATACAATTGGTATTCCAGTCAGCACTTTCAGTAGAAATGGCATGATTTAACAAGCATGGAAAGTGAGCCATTGAATCAGTGCTAAATACATCCCTTCCAGGCAAAGTAAACGTAGTAAAAGTACACTCGTAAGCAGATATGGAGAAGACTACTTTTCAATTGCCTGTACTGTAGCTGTCCTGTGTTTGAGTCAAACACTCTAGCCTCCAGGAATTTCACTCTGGCACCTTTCACTGACATTGCATTCACTCTGAACAGATGTACACAAAATGTTTTTCCTTTTGTGAGATACCTTTACACTCTGGCTGTCTTCCTGTCCAAGATCCATTTCCCAAACACGTTCTTTCTTCTGACCCATGAAGTATATAACCAATCTCGCAGTTGAAACGTACAGTACTTTTAATTTTAAAATCACTGTCTTCTCTAGAACCATGACCTGGGATTCCTGGATCTCCACAAGAACCAGCAGTGTCACCTAGAATTTATAATATAGATTTTTGCATGAATATAATCATTGATAAAATGTGCTACTCTATCAGTACTGTTAGACTATTTTGCAGCTACAGACTTGAACAACAAGGCACAGATTTTTAAAGGTATTTAGGTATTGCTTCCCATTTTCCCCTTTTGAAAAATAGACTGGGCTCTTAAATCAGTTAGGCCTTGCAACATTGAGCACAGCAAAGCCCAAATGCCTTTAAAATGTGGGTTCAGGCCCTTTACTTGGCTTTCCAGCTAATTAGATAGCTACTAAAGATACCTTTGTAACTCAGTTTAAGTGAAGGGTAAACAACATACATTTCCCAGATAACTGAACAAGCTTGTAAAGGCCTTACATTCAAATTGATGCCTTTTCATGTTTGTATGTACACTTATAGGTAGTATGATAATTTGTGAATACTGCAGACAATCAATTCTAAAATTTCCAGGAATGTTCTAGGCATTAATGACCAGAAACCTATAATCTGGGAGGAAAT
Source organism: Rafetus swinhoei (assembly GCA_019425775.1). NCBI lineage: Eukaryota > Metazoa > Chordata > Testudines > Trionychidae > Rafetus > Rafetus swinhoei. Next base: position 28,711,650 of record CM033424.1, on the reverse strand, counting down.
CAGAAAAATAAAAGAGAGAAAGTGGAGGGAAACTGTAGCTCTGCTACTTTATTAGTAAAAGAAATCTTCAAGCACATGTGAAAATGTCTTTGGATCTCACAACTGATGTATGGCACCAATTAACACTTTCCAACACTGCAGAGCAATATCCCTGATTATCCTCCAAGAAGAGTTCAACACACTGAGACCTCATTGATTTATCTCCCAGAGAGAAAACATAATAGAAGGACAGATGTGGGGACATAATGGAAATGTGGGTCATGCACACAGCCCCTGGCATGGGGGACACTGAAGTAATTCTAGTACGGGGTCAATGAGCAAAGAGTACACAGAGTCCCTAGCATGCGGGAAAAAGTGTCAGTAGGAAAATAGGGGACAGACAGAGCCCCAGGCATTTGGGGAAGGGGGTAGGAAGCAGTGGGAAATGGAGTGGAGGGGTAATAAAAATTCAAACAGAGACCCTGCCATGGGGGGAGAATAGGAAACCCTAGAATGGGCGGAGAAGGAATAGGGGCACAAAACCTGCAGCGATGGGGAAATCGGTGGACTCTTTCCATGATTATTGAATCCTGCAATTTCTGCCATGGGGCAGATGAAATGGGAGAAAAGAGAACCTTGGCTTGTGAGAATGGAGTTGACACTGAGCCCCTGGCATGGGGAGAAATGAGGGAATGTGGGAGAGAGATTTATCAGGGCCATCTTTAGTCATACACAAAATATGCAGCTGCATTGGGCACCACTAAATTTGGGACACCGCTCTGCTCCTAATTAAGTAGTGCCCTATGCTGCATATGCCTACTGCCAGCTGAGTACAATGCCAGCTCAAACAGCTCCAGAGCTCCACACCTTCAGTCCCTCGTCCTCCTGATCCACCTCCCAGCCTTGGCAGCTGAATTCCCCAGTCTCCACCCTTCCTGCCAGCTCCTGTGGCTGAATCCCTTAACTCCCTGCTCCGTCTGCCCTTTGGTTCTGGTGACCCCAATCCCCTAACCCTATGTTCTACCTTCTTGCACCTGTGGCCCCAATCCTTCACACACTGCTCCACCTCCTGGCCCACAGTTCTGATAGGATGCACAGTTCCCACTTCTGTCTGTTTCCCCACTAGCCTCCCTGGCCTGTTCCAGCCCCCACTGCCCTGAACACAGCCTCCCCCTGCAGAGTTGCTGCCCCGCTCACTGGTGGGAATGGGGGTACAGGTACTCGGGCTGTGTAGGGCACCAGAATTCATAAGGACAGCCCTGGGTCTGAGGTAAACAGAACCCCTGTCAAAGAGGGAAATTGGTGTGCCCAGTTATGGAGGAAGACGAATGGGAAATATGGTGGGAAACAGGGGAATGGGCACACATACAGATACACTCCATGAGGTTAGAATTTGAAAGCTTTTAAATGGAGAGATAGAACAATGATGAAGCAGAGAGAATTCCTGGTGGAAGGATTTAGAAACCTAGTATGGGAAGAAGGGGTCACACAAAGCACCTGATGTGTGTGGAAGGGCAAATGGAAGGAATGAAAGACAGTGGGAATGGAAGTGCACACCAGGTCATTGGCATCTGGATTAGGCCAACGGGGGTGCACAGAACCAGTGGCAGGGAAGAGACCTGGGGACTTGAATCCCTGAAATAGAGGGGGAGCGAAATGGAAGTGCATGCAATAAACACTTAGATAAATGGCTAAAGATTTTGTATTAGGCTTTAGTTCCACAGTTTGGTGTGAGAGCCATAAAACCACTCATTGTTCTTTAATTATTACAAGATGTTCCAAGATCAGTGACTTACAGATGAATTTCCTGCTCAGTCAAGTTTCTTATAACATTTATTTCCTAATGGTGCTGCAGTGCATACTTCCCATTTTAACATTATCATGAGACTGGCAACATTTCTGCCCTTCAGCATTTTTTGTCAACACCAACTACTTGTCATGGTTTTTAGCTACTTTCAGCTGTAAAACAGTATGCTGAATAAAGCCTCATTTCAGATGACACTCTATTTATGTTTTACAAAGTAGATGGTGGGAAAAAGTTAACAGTTTTGTCATTTCTAATATACATAGAGGAAAATAAACATTTTGCAAACAGTAGCCAAGATTTTTAGAAATACACCTCTAATATACATATTTGGGTCCCTATATAGGCAAGATCTATATTAGACCAGAAGGTTGGCTTAAGATTCACAACTCCAACTGTGTAAATAACATAGTTGGAGTTACTTAAAAAACAACAAATGGTCTAGCAGCACCATAAAGACTAACAAAACATGTAATTGGGGCTACTCAACACGTGGTCCATGGGCTGCATGTGGCCCATGGCCCGTTTGTTTGCAGCCAGTGTTGCGGTTTGGGTTTACACAGAGCTCAACACATGGCACGCGGGTAGGATCCTTTGAACATGGCCTCCACTGGAAACATGCTCCGCAAGGGTGAGTCAATATAATGGTCTTCTGTTGATATGTGTTTTAGTAGTTAAATTCCTGGACTGTCATTGCTCATTAAAAGTGCTGTGATATGGGTGGAAATCAGGTAAATATTGCATTTTATTAATATCAGCAGAACTGACTTAAATGGGGCCTGTGTGTTGTGTACTCTTGCCTTAATTTTTGTATTCACGCCCATCAGTGTCAATGAAGCTATTTGCATATATTTGCATATATATTTGCATGTATATATGCACGCAACCACACTTAAGTTGTGGCCCTTTGCATGTGCTGTGAGTATCATTGTGGCTCCCTGGGTTTGCAAAGTTGAGTAGCCCTGATGTAGATGGTATCATGCGCTTACGTGGGTACAACCCACTTCTTCAGATGCATGTAGTTGATGTACATTAAACTGATCTTGGCGCCATGTCTACAGCGGGAGGACATCTCTGTTCCTCACAAATCAAGGAGTAATGGCACCGACCGGGGTGCTCTCAGCATTTGATTCAGTGGGTCCTTACTAGACCCACAAAATTGAATGTCAGAAGATCAATCTCCAGCATGGTAAGTACAGACAAGTAAATGTCCTGATTGGGGGTGATGAAAGAACACCCAGCATTTCCCAGTGCAACCAGTGGGAACTATTGGGTGTCTCAGCATTTTTCCTGTTTTATCAAATCCTGGCCACTGTCCTTTTTGATAAATATCTTTGAATTATTTTTGGACAAAAGTATAGTTGACTAAATGGGTAATCAAATTTCACACAAAAATGTAATAATGTGTCAGAGACTCAGCTGGTATAAACTGGCATTCAATTCTTCAGGGAATTTGGTGGACCTAGGCTGGCTTACAGCAGCTGAGGTTTTGTACCAACAATGTTGAGCACATGGATTTTGTGACTGTTACAAATAATAATATGCACATTAGGCTCTTGCATTAACAAAGATATAAAAGTAAGTCATAATATGTCTGAGGGAATTATTGAGTCAAACTGTTCTCATTTATACTGATATAAATCCAGAGTAAATACTTAAAGTAAAACTAGTGTAAAATGTACTTATCAGAGAGCATCAAATTATGCTTTTATATTGAAAACAAGTAGGCAATACATGTCTGTGCTAAAATGTATGCATAAATGGGGTAAACAATCTTCTTCTCTGTAATAACCATGTGGGCATTTATCTGGACTTATATATCAGAGTCACAGGGGCATGCCGTTATCTGTAGGACTCAGAACCCAGTTCTACTCACATTTTGACTAGTGAATGACAGATTCTTGGCATGTATGGACTCAGTGGAGGTTACAAATAACTGAAGCATGAGAGGTAGGGGGTTAATGACAGAGAGATAGACCCTGTTAACCTGCCCCATCAGCACAGCAGGGTGCTGAATGCAGACCAGCAGGAGAAGAGGTACTTTTTACCTACTTTCTCTCTTCACCAGCAGTCTTGTCAGTTGAGCAGTGAGAGAGTCAGAAGGGAAGCATTGGTATGATCTGTTTTGCAATTTATAGACAAAGGTATAATATAAAAGCAATTTATCATTTATTGTAGCATTATTGTTATTATTCTATTAGTTGTATTAATTCTAGTCCAGGGGGCTAAGTAAATTCAGGACTGATATCTGGACTTTACTAATTCAATATTTTGAATTCCATGTTTATCTTCCTTTGCCTATCACAAAATTCATGAAAAACAAACAAAGAAACAAACAAAATCAGCAGAAATGGGCAACTGCTAATAGTGGCACATCTCCTGAAGTCTTTTTATAAGGGACACACTTTTTAAAAGATTTTCTTTTACCACTAACACAGAGTCACTGTCACACAAAGAGATAGAATCTGATTCAGGGGAAAATAAAAAAAATGGTGTCAATGAAGTTAAACAATATTAAATTGCCCTCTCTTTTCTGAAATCCTTCTAACATGGTAATGCAGTATCACTATTACAATGTTCTCTTACAGATATGTGACCCTTATTCTAATTCATTGTTACTTATTAGCATTGCAAAATGCTCAGTCTTTTGAGTGAACAAGCTATTTGTAGATATGATGGCTACAATGCTCAAATTTATGTCCCTAAATCTAGATAACAAAGTCTTTCCAGGGGCACCTATATTTATTTATTTAGATTTCCATGACCCCAAACACGAGAGTATTGAGAAGCCAGATTGTCAAAGATGGTGAATATCCACAACTCCTCAACCCAAAATACATTCAAGTCAATCAATGGAGGTTCTAAAAACTCCAGGTTTTTAAAATCCAACACTTATATTGAAGTACTTACCTAACTATCCATTCTGAACATCTTGCCCACTATGTTTCATGCACTACACTACTTTGGATACTTTCCTTACATTTTGTCCATCTGGTCTATTAACATTGCAAAACAGTCAGGGAAGTGAGTGTTTCTACTCTGTATTTCAGTGGTCACCAACCACTTGGGATCTACTGATAGACCTTGGAGCCTCTGACAGGTGACCTTGACTGGTTTGGCCAAGAAGCTATCAAATGCCAACACTTCTGCTGTCCCTTCCCCTACTGCTGCACATCTCCTGCCCTTTTCCTTAGAACTACCCCTCACCCTCCTGCTTGCTGTTCTGGACAGGGAAAGGAAGGGATAGGAGGGAGCGCTGATGTCCGGGTGCCTCCTCTCCCACATTGTAGTCTATCTCCACAGAATGGTGTGGGGCACAACAGAGCTTGGCATGGAGGGAGTTTGCTGACTGCTTTTGAGAGTGGTGCAGGGCTAGGACAGAGGTAAGCCTGTCTTAGCCCCACTGCACCACCACCTAGGAGCCACCTGTGGTAAGCAGTGTCCAGCTGGAGCCTGCATCCTGAACCCCTGCCCCAGTCATAAACCCTCTAAACCCTCTCCTGCACCCCAAGTCTCTGCCCTAGCTCTGAGCCCCCTGGACCCAAACTCCCTTACAGAGCCTGTACCCTGAATGCCCTCCTGCACCCAAACTCCTGCCTTGGGCTCAGCTCAAAGCCCCTCTCACACTCCAAATCCCTTAGCCCAAGACTGCACCCCACCCTCTGCCCCTGCCTGATGAAAGGGAGGAAGGATTGAGGATGAGAGGGAGGATGGAGTGAGCAAGGGCGGGGTCTTGGAAAAGGGGCACAAAGGAGACAGGACAAGGGTGTTTGGGTTTGAGGTAGATCCTGGATTGCAGTTAAATTTTAAAAAGTGATCTTGTGTTTAAAAAGGTTGGAGATAACTGCTGTATTTGTACAGTGCCAAGCACGAAGGGGCCCATTCTCAAACAGTTCTTAAGCACAATCATTCCTTCTTCTTCTACTTCTTTTATTGTGACTGAAGAAAAAAAAGGTTTTTTTTATCTTACCAAAATGTCATGTAGGTCTCAGAGGGGTAGCTGTGTTAGTCTGTAACTAAAAAAACTTAAAAAACAACCACGGTCCTGTAGCACCTTAGAGACTAACAAAAATATATAAATAGCTTCCATGGGCACAACCCACAAATATTTGTCATCTGAAGAAGCGGGTTGTGCCCACGAAAGATCATAATACTATTTATATAAAAATGTCATATGTTTTTCTTCATAAATTGATCCCATCATGTGCTCATATCTACTACCTATTTGTTACTAATATGTAGACTTAACCCTTTTATAAAAAAAATGTCTAGGAACAATTACCCTGATCATCCTGGGGAGCTTAATCACAATTTAGCTTGACAGCAAGTTATAATGGACTAGCAAAAAGACCATACACCAGAGACTTTTTTTAACATAAAATGACTGTGGTAATGGCTTTAACAGGGGTATGTTTACAATTCTTATGTTGATCTCCTAATTGAAAAAATTCAACAATGATTTTCTCAGTCTGTATGAAGGTACTTTCTGCCCCACACCTGGAACAAATTTTCTACTGGCATGACTCCACTGATATCAATGAAGTTACACCAGAATTACACCAGCAAAGAATTTGTCATTCCATTTTTATTGAAGGTATGCCTGACCAGACAACTTATTTACATATATGGCAATGACTATGCAGCATGTAATAGTAATAGTTGATTGCTGCAATTTCCAGGATGACTGCTCTCTCCAGATGCTTTGCATATGATTCCTAAGAGGTATGTGTCAAAAACATCAGTTGATGTCAGTGGGACAACTCAACTCTTTCTAACCATGGTATGAAATATAATTTAAAATGTAGATGGCCAAGTAGCAATCTGCTTCAGAAGGAACATGACAAACCTAGATGAATTCCTGACTACATGTAAAAGAGCTGTGAACTCTTGTCCCACTTTTTGTCTCTTTTTGTGCGGGTTTCTAATATGCTCCATCAAACAACCTACTAGGTACCAGGTTCAATCTCTTTTTATTTGTTTATTAAGCATGGAGTTAAAGTTATGGAAAATACTAATGAAAAATGATTCCACATTTTTCAGGTAGCCAGAGCTAGTGATGTTTGTTTTCAGATCAAAATGGGTGACATCACTGAGGTTTTACTCATTTTATACCAGATCTGAATTTTGCTCACTGAGACCCACATCTGAAACTCTGTATATGCAAAACTACATAAAGGTTTCTCTTATAAAAGTTGGCTTCCATTTTCCATAGACATTGATTTGACATGTGCACTTCCTCATGGTTGGTGTGTGCATGTGTGTGTGTGTGTGTGTGTGTGTGTGTGAGAGAGAGAGAGAGAGAGAGAGAACAGCTTCATTATTTTTTAAACGACTGTATTTATTCATTTATATGATTTTAAAGTAATTATCAAATGTAGTATCAGCTGAGCTGTGAACAAAATATTGGTTTGTGTTTTTGTGTTCACTAAAATGTATGTGATTTTTTTACAGTTTTTTTTTTCTGTAGGTTCTGCACCTACTATTTGAATATTATTGAGTTGGGAGTTTTGTTTAAAATGAAAACTCAGATAGAAATTCTTTTGAGACTTGAGTTTTCAACAGAAAGCCAGGAGCAACCATCCATAAATAATCCTCCAGACACACACACACACACACAGGATTTCCTTGAAATTGTCATTATGTATACAATTTTTGGTTTTAAAAACAAGGTTTGGTTAATCTGGTCTGAATTTCACATGGATTCTGTTCTAATCATCATATGCAACAGGAACCTGAACCTGAAGTTTATGGCAAAACTCCCACTGATTTCAATGAGAATATGCCCTGGGTAAAATTAAGTAAAAACTATAAAAATGGACAATCATATTTTATATTGATAGTGGAACATTTATGGAGGAAGAGAAGTTGATGGAGCAGGATAATCACTTCTGTAAGTGTCCTTATCCACCTCTACCTGCTGAATGTCCTAAGACCAGGCAAGACCCTTAAATAAACCCTGATTCAGTGCAAATAAAATTGCTATTTGGATGATCACATCACTATTATGCTGGGCAGTCCAAGTGAGCAGGCAAGCAATCTGATTTCAGGTATGACACATCCATTTTTTGTGGTCAGGCCCACTTTTGGAGCTTAACAACAAGATTGTCAACTAAAATTATCTTAATTATAATTACTTATTATTTCCATTATAGTAAAAATAGGGACCCTAGTTGAAACCAAAGCCACACTGTGCTAGGTGCTGTACAAATGGACATTAACAGAGTGGCTAAAATAAAGAATTGACAGTCTGACTATACCACAGTAGTAAAAGAAAGGGAAAAATAAAGATTATTAAAAAGCCAAAGGCTGTTATGAAGGATTTCATTTGGTCAAAAGATTAGAATGGAAGCAGAGTCTAGGATGTAAGAATTGAACATCATTTCTTGTGTAGGCAAAACCCAGCAGAGAATATGGCCCATGGCTTCTTCTTATTGCCTGAACATTAAAATAGCTGAATTCTCATAACCAAAGCAATATAGAGCTGAAAATGCTCCAAGATGAAAAATATTGATTGTTGTAGCCGATGTGATGAAAGCATGATGTTGCAAAGGAGGAAAAAATCTCATGTATTTACTGAGAGATAAAATGAGAAATGGGCTTGCACTACAACCCCATTGCTCAAAGGCCATGAACTCTGTGTATGTCTCAGATATGTATTTCTTAGTTAGCTTCTATAAGTGTACTGGCCCAGACCAAAATCCTAGAACACTCCTCAGCTTTGGTATTTTCAAAATGTGCATCTGAATTTTCATGATTTGGGCTTATTTCAATTCAAGATGATTCTGTAGTTATCATACAAAACAACAAAACAAAACAAAACAAAACAAAAACAAAAAAAATCCAACATGCTTGAAATGACTTCAAGCACTTGAGGCTTTAATAAAAGGGAAGATGCAATACATATTTCAGATTTAACTTGAGGGCTGTGAAATCAAGTCATCAGTCATTCTAAAAAATATTTAAAACTGAAATCATTTTCTTGAGGAAATAATGGTGCAGGAGCTCTCCCTCTGGAAACCCATATTCTTATCAGTAATGCGCATATAATAAAATATATATGTTCAAAGCCAAATGGCCACTTGTCCCATCCCATTGAGCATGTAATTTCTCTTCATTATAAATGCTGTTTTCTCACCTGATGGTCTGGTAAAAATAATTGTATATAAGTTTATGGCACTTCTTCAATTAAATATAAAAGCAAATAGGCTCCCACCAAAATCTATGGAAATTTAAAATACTTTCGAGAGCACATTCACATACTTCAAAAGTAGTACCTGAGCAATGAGGCAGAGATCCACTCCAATGTCCATTTAATTGACATGTGCGAGATGATTGGCCTAATAGTGATCGCCTTCCTGTGCAGGCATAATGAACAATAGAACCAAATGTATACTTCTCTCCTGACAGGATCGCATTAGGAGGAATGCCAGGATGGCCACAGTCAATCACTACAATACATAATTATTGAAGATAAAAACATATTATAGTCACCGATCCAACTTTTTTAATTCACCGTTACAATTCCCATGTTTTATACATACTTCTGGTGAAAAATTCTTTTATACCAAATTACTAAATATGAAATTATATCAAGAAGCAAATTCTGACAAATGCTGTGAAACAGATATCATGGCTTCTTGAAGGGGCATGTGTAGATTATCAAAAAATACTGACAATACACTCCTAACATAGCTGCTGAGATCAGCCCTTAGGTACAGGTATCGAATGTAATTATACTTATATGCTACATATGTACTTTAAGGCTGGTCTCAGCAGAAATGTGTATAGCTATATATGTATATCTATTCATTCAGAATTGAACTATTCTAATTTGAATGCAGAGGGAGGCTACATGAATGAGTTACTGCTAGGTCACGGATTACAAATTCATACACATATGGTCCAGATCTACTGAACCATAAATATTACTCATGCTACTCTCATGCAGGACCTATCAGAGCGGGGAAGGGAACGGGCCAGGAGAGCCTTTTGGCCCAGGCCTCAGGAGACAAAGGGGCCTCAAATTTTGACATTTTTTTCTACCAAGTCATTTCCATTTATTATACACCTTGCAGTTATGACAGAGACAACAAAATAAGCCATATATACCTGCAAAAATTGATTTAAATCATTAGGGGACCTTGGGCCTTTGCCAATTTTTCAGTCATATCCAAGTTTTCATCTGTGTGACTGGAGAATGGAGTAGCTTCTGTGCTTAGTGATTGCTGTTTACAGTCTTTGCATTAATTAGAGGTTTTGAGAGTCATAATTAATTCTACTACTGTAAAGTGATTTTGCTTGGTCTGAGGGTGAGTTTAACCTTTAAATTAGATGTTTATCTCTGCATGGGCGATTTTCGTATTCCCGTTTTTTCTTATATGTCTCCATATATAATAACCATATCAAGCTCAGCTGTAAGCTACCTCTTCATCCAGTATTAGATTCACCTTTAAAGGCTTTTTTTTGTCAATAAACTTTTAACTCTAGTTGTTTAATAAACTTTAATCTGGCAATTGTCCAGTGTTCATATTCATAATAATGTACCAGTTATTAGAGGAATTTAATGGGAACATATTAGCAGACACAATTTTAAGAGCCATAGTAAATAACACTCCCAAACCATTATTATATAATATTCATTGCAAAGTATATGCAATTAACATTCTGTATAAGCAATAGCTTTTACCAAATTAATGTAGTGTGTGTTACTGTGTTTTGAAAGAACCCCTTTATAAAAATTTCATTTATAAAAATGAAGCAAAGATTTGAAAGAGGTGCTAGTAAGAGATGGCAAAAAATGACAGACTAAAGCAGCAGTTAAGAGTTTAAAGCCAATAACATCATTTCTTGTTGAAAAGACACCTCAGCCATTAGATGCTGACCATAGTGACAGTGACCCTTCCAGTTCTGATGATCAAGCCTTGTACCCACAAATGACATTTCTATGCTACTGCCTCAAAATGAGGAGGTCATTAATCAAGACACAGAAATTCCAATGGTAGTGACAGATGCAGAATCTATGCTCGATTTATAGACTGTGCAGGCAGAAAATGAGGACCTCAGAGAAGCTGTGCAGCAAAAGCAAGAACTTGCGACTAGCACAGGACACAGTGTAACAATAGTGGCATCAGAACCTGATATTGGACTTCCTGATAACAACAATGTTGCTCAAATGCAGTCGTTTCTCAAAGATAGTTGTTTTCAGATTCCAAATAATAAACCAAAAGATGCTGAAAATCATGCTTTTCCCACTCATCTGCTGACAAAAACTCTTCCAAATGGAGAGAGCTATACAAGAGACTGGCTCTGCTGGAGCATGGAAAAGCAAGCTCTGTACGGTGTACCTTGTTTCATCTTTAACAGTAATACTTCAAATGCATCAGTACTGTCTGATCCAACCAGTTGGAACATCAGTAGAGGTTGGAGAAATTGAAAGACCAAATACCTGCCCATGAAACTTCAGTACTGCATAACGATAACTATGTTACATAGAAATCAGCTAGTAGAGAAGCACTAACTGACAGTTAAACTGAAAATTTACTCCTAAGTGAAAAAAAACCTCTCCGTGAGTGCATAGTGAATGTCATTCCTTTTCTTTATGAATGAGGATTGGCTTTGTTTGGTTCCAGTTAATGTATCGGTGACCCTAAAAATGGAAACTTTCTTGGTATACCTGAACTACTTAGCAAGTATGACCCACTTTTATCAGGCCATGTTAATCATGTTCATGAATCACAAGGGAGCGGAAAACGCATGCAAGTGCATTATCTGGCTACTAAAATACAAAACAAGTTTATTGAGCCATGTGAGACATTTGTGCAAACAATAATTTTGAAGAGATACAACATGTGAAGTACTTTTCAATAATTATTGATGCAACTCCAGACTGTTCTCATAAAGAATAGATGACCTTGGTTGTTCGATATGTTAAAATTGTAGGATGTTTAAAGGTTTCTTTTGAAGAATGATTCATTTTGTTCAATAATTTCATGAAAAAATGGGAAAGAAATTGTGTATTAGAAATTCTAGAAGGCTTCAAATTAAAATTTCAAGTTTGCATTGGCCAAGCTTATGACAATGGATCCAATATGGCTGGGAAGTATAACGGAGTACAAGCAATCCTTCTTGAGCAAAATTCAACTGTATATTTTCCAATTGTGGTAACCACATACTAAATCTTGTTGGTGTTGACTACGCTGAATCATGCAAGGAAGCAATCACATACTTTGGAACAATTCAGCAATTGTACAACCTCTTCAGTAGCAGTCCTTCAAAGTGGAAAATTTTGAAGCAGCATCTGCCTGTTTCCCTTCATGGCATGTCGACAACTAGATGGTCAGCATGAATTGATGGCATTAAACCAGTTGCACAGCATTTGGACCTTGTGAGAAAGGCTTTAACTGAGCTTGAATCTCTCATTTTCACAGCACAAGCTCGCACTGAGCTTAAGTCAATTCAGAAGTATACATCCAAATTTGAATGTATTTTAATGTCCTCCATGTGGATGAAGCTGCTAAAAATAACCCACAAAACTAATCTTGTAATTGAAGCACACAAGGCTACATTAGATGTTGAGAGGGATAACATTGAATGACTTCTTAGAGATATTCAATAGAATGCAATCCTTTCTGAGTCCAAATAAGTAGCACGGGATATTAACATTTCATCTGAGTTGTCCACCAATCATAGCTTAACATCTCAATGTGATGCAGAAAGACATTCTCAAGTCATTTTTTTATTTACTTCATCAAATCTGGTCTTACACATTGATTTGAGTCACTGCAACAAATTTGTATCCTTTTTGGATTCCTTTGGAAGTTCAGAGAACTAAGTGATGAAGATCTATACTCAGTGACTGAACAGATTCAACAAAGGTACAACAATGAAATTTCATGAGATCTCTATGATGAGATCATCTTCCTGAAACATATACATTCCACCAACTTTAAATTGGACGGCAAGCCAAAAGAACTGCTTCAAGAAATATTCGATCTCAGCCTGTTAACCGTATTTCCCAATATCAAAATTGCAATACGTATTTTTGTCAGTCTGTCTGCATCAGTGGCTTCAGGTGAATGCATATTCAACGTGTTAAAAAAAGTAAAGAACTATCATCATTCTGCAATGGGATAAGAACATTTGAATGGGCTTGCAACGCTTACTATTAACACTGTTGCAGGTAAATTAGAATTTTCTTCAATTATAAATGAGTTTGCACACAACAAATCCAGAAAAGCATTCCTAAAATGAAGAGTTTTGCTTGCACTGAAAAGTCACAATTAAAGTTACATTTTTTAACACACATGCTATTGGTACAATGACTTAATTGTTAATAAATAAGTGTCTCAAGTGTTCATTTTCATATAGTCTTTTGGTTTTAGTGTGATCCTGTGGATGAGAAGTTAGATACGTCAGGTGCTTGGGGCTGGGGCTGGGCTGGGGCCTCTAAACTCAAAGTAGCCTGGGCCTCTGTCATTCTCTGAAAGGGCCTGCTCACACACAGCTCTTTTTAGGGTCTAGAATTAAGGGAAAACTCTTCTCTCAAGCATCTGTACTATCCCCTAATTTACTGATGTGTTTATGGGGACCAGGAATTGGGCCCCAATATTTTGTAGTGTAAAGACTCTGTTTTGCTTTTAAGGTTATGGCCTGTCTTAGGAGTAATGTGGAATCCCAGGGGAAGCTTGCGAAGCAATTATGCCTCAGTGAGGTACAAAACCTCTGTGAGTGCTCACTGCATGTTGGAATTGAAAAGACTAGACCATCCTTTGGAAGCTCCACCTTTTCCTCCTCCTCTCCCCAACCCTACCTTCTTTGAAGCAATATGTCTCCCTGGGAGCTTTGGATCAGAACCTAAAAAAAGCCAATTTACACATAGGCAGTTGTCCTTTCAGGCTGAATTACTTTTTTATTGAGTCTGCAGCTTTTAACCTTGCACCCTTAGGCTACATGAACCGCTGACAGTGGTATCTGACCAAAGTTCAACTTCATATATAACACTGGTAGCAAACTCTAACTGCAAGAGTTCTGAAAAGGAGATGTAAGCTGATATTATGCAACTATACTGAAGACAGCAAACAGAAAAATCCATAGTAAGTAATACTTAATACTTTTTTCTCATTGTCATCTCTTAAACACACCTAAAACAAAACCTTGTAAGAAGCATTTGTAAAAATTGGGCAAAATAGTATTTTACAAGGTTCTGCATTTTAAAACCACCAAAATAGTTTCAGTAGTCTAATATGTATTGGAAACACAAGTAATGGGAAAGTTGTCCTGTTTAGCCCAACAGGCATCTGTTTAAAAGAATAAATTAAAGAGAAAAAAAGGCCTTATGCATTACTATATAGAACATTAGACACATGGATTATGTATGTCAAAGAAATAAAGGTTTGCCCTGAAGTACTAAAAAGAACTAAAATGCCTGTTGGAATTTGAAATAGGGTGCATTTTCAAGTAAGGTTTAATTGCTCTTATATTTATGTATTAGAGAAAAAAACTTTGTTAAGTTTAAGAGTGCATTTCAATGGCATAAAGGTAAAAATCCTTACAAGAGCGTGTAGATATTAAAAATGAACCATTCAAAACCCAAGAATTCAGAGGGAAGGTTGAACATTTAAGGAGACCAAACATTTGCAAGTATGAAAAAGTACATTGTTAAGGCATCCAAATCACCTTATTTCTCTCCCCAGAAAAATTCTTGCCTTGCATCTCCCATTCTTTGTTCCTGTACTCCATTTTTGGGGATGCATGTTTCTTAAATGCTCCATGAAAGCCATAGCTTATAGCTGCAAATATTTTGAATAACCACTATATTGATTTAGTGAACTGACACCTCCAATTTCCCATCTTCCCTGCAGCTTGTTCCTCTATAGGGACTTAGAGGCTACATCTAGACTGCAAGCCTCTTTCGAAAGAGGCTTTTTTGAAAGATACTTTCAAAAAAGCCTCTTTTGAAAAAAAGCATCTGGACTACAACCAGTACCTTCGAAAAAGCAAGCTGCTTTTTCGAAAGAGAGCACCCAGGCAGTGTGGATGCTGTCTTTCGAAAAAGTACAGTTTGCATTACATAATGCCTTTTTTCAAAATAGCACTTTCGAAAAAAGGCATTCTTCCTCGTAAAATGAGATTTTCCATGGTCGAAAAAACTGCCGCGTTCTTTTGATTTACTTTCGAAAGAATGCGGCAGCAGTCTAGACACAGGAGAAGTTTTTTCGAAAAAAGGCCACTTTTTTTGAAGAAAACCTGTAGTCTAGACACACTCGTGTCTATTCAATTTATGGCGGCAGACATAATAGATTTGAAGACTGATTTTTAGCATTGAAATTGTGCATAACAAAATATTGCTTGAATATGTATTCTATGTGTCTGATGCTAAGTGTGAAGATCATTATTCACTATCCTTAGCTCTTTTTACTTTAGCATTATAATTTAATTATGTTAGTCTTGGAGTTTAGCACTTATAAATATACTCACATTTATATAATTGGCATGTGTTTTCTGCAAAGTGGTGAGCATTCTGGCCTTGATGCACCAAATTAGGGATGTTAAAATGTGTTGAATTAAGTAATTGTGTAACTGTTGAACATTTCAGCAGTGACATAGTTATACACCGGGGGCAGGTGATTCCCCAGAGCCAGCTTTTAAGTCATCTCCCCATACGTGCTGGCTCCCACTGCCTCCCTGCCCCTACTGCTGTCCCGATGCAGAGGCAGCAGTATGCAGGGGACAGGTGCGCGCAGAGAGCTGGCTTAAAAGCTGGCTCCACATGTGCACTGGCTCACCTGCCCCCCAGCACCGCTGCCTCTGTACCAGAGGCAGCGGTGCTGGGGTGGGAAGGTCAGGCAGCTCCCTGGGAGTTGGTGTTCACAGGGAGACAGCTCCTCACACGTACCGAGAGCCTACGTCTAACCATGCGCATTAACCGATGAGCCCAGGCTTATCTGTTAATTGTGTACACTGTTACACTTTCCCTACAGCAAATCATTCAGCATGCACTTAACTTTTGTCCCTTGACTCCTATGTAAAAATTAAGTATATGCTTATGTGCTTTCTGGATCAGAATGCTCAGCATTGTGCAAGTTCAAATCCCTAATGAAAATGGAGAAAAGATTACCATTGATATGCTATTTTTAATCAACCAACTATAACATGAATTCTGTCTGTGGATTGTGTATGTCTGTAAGGAAGGTCACATTAGAAGAGGATTAATACTAAGGCATTTAATTATGTCATTATTGATGAGATGAAACTGCTAGTATGAATGGACAAGGTTCTTTCGGAGTCCCTGGGTTCTTTTCCCCCCAAGGCATTGCTTTAAAGACACAGCTAAAGTCAGTGCCTTAACTGTGCATTTTCATGCTGCTTTTATATATTTGGCTTTCCTTCACATGTACATTAGTAGTGGGTAACCTGCAGCCCATTGTGGTTCTATATGTGGCCCATGAGGCATTTTGTTCACTGTTACCCATTCACGGGGTTGCCAGATTCTGCTAGTTTATATCTGTGTAGATTTTTCCTACCCGTGTTACAAAATAAAAGTGACATGCACTTAAAGTAAGGTGCATGCTGATTGCAAATTGCATTGTGAAGATGTCCACTCCTTCTGCATCTAAGTGCTGCTACAATTCAACAAGCACACCCTGCAAATTCTAGGTACACAAGCACAGTTAGCAAAATTACCCTATCCTGGGAGACTGTCTTAATTATGACAAACTTGCAGAGTACTGAGATGAAGAAGGGCCACTCAGGCAATCCACTCACTATCCTAGTTTGCCAGTCACATATGTACACTTAAAAATGAACTGTTTGGATTTCTTATGACTATTTTTGACAACTGCACTATTTCAGTAATAACAATGAGGAATCTTGTGGCATCTTAGAGATTAACAGATTTCTTAGGGCATAAGCTTTCATGGGTAAAACCCACTTCATCAGATGAATTGGAGTGGAAGTTACAGAAGCAGGAAGAAGTTGCTTGTGATAATGAAGCTAGTAAGTGAGGGTGGAAGTGGGTCATTCATAGCATTTGGTCTGAAGATGTGAATGTTCAGAGCAAGGAAATTGCCTTTATAATGCGTTAACCAGTTGAGATCTTTATTTGATCCTAAATTGATAGTGTTGAATTTGCAAATGAATTCCAGTTAAGATGTCTCCCTTTGTAACTAGTCTTTGAAATTCTGTTGTAGAAGAATGGCTAGTTTCAAATCCATTACTGAATGTCCAGGGAGGTTAAAGTGTTCCCCTACATGTTTATATGTGTTACCATTCCTGATGTCTGATGTCTGATTTCTGTCCATTTATCCGCTGTCCAGTATGGTCAATATACATAGCAGAGGGACATTCCTGGCATTTGATGGCACAGCATATATCATGTTGGTGGATGTGTAGGTGGATGAGCCCCTGATGGTGTGGCTTATGTGGTTAGGTCCTGTGAGGGTGTCACTTGTATAGATATGTGGAGAGAGTTGGCAATGGTGTTTGTTCCAAGGATAGGTTCCTAGGTGTTTCTGTGGTGTGTTGTGTGGCTGCTGGTATGTTTTTCCAGTAATCTTTCTTTCTGTTTAATTACACATAGGAATGCCAAACATTGATGCCAGTTTAACAAATGAAGTTGTATATCAAAGATAAGGAAGACTCATTGAATTTAAAAAAGAAGCACCGAAGAATTGAAAACTGAGAACTGAGAAAATGGAAACAGAAAAAATCTCACCTAAAAGATAAATAATAAATGCAGAATTTGTACACACTGCTCCAGAAATGTTGCCAAAATGACTGTATTAAGAACTCTTAACTTTGTTTTGTCTTTCAATCTGATCACATTTAGAGTTTGTTTTTTTCCTGGAGACTGTTCTGTCATACAAGATAGAAAGCCCTCCTCCTAAGACAAGTCTTTGTAAAGGGACCTACAAAAAGGATTTAGGAAAGAATCTGCCTGTAGAATTGAAGTGCTTGCTGTTGAAAACCTTGCAGCTTGCATGCAGTTACCACTAAACTTTTAGAGATCCAGTGTAATTATTTCCTGCTATGAAGGTTCCATGTAGTCAGTGCATCCATTCAGCTCCACACTTAGGGTATGTCTAGACTACATCCCTCTGTCGCCAGAGGGATGTAAATTAGACATACCGAAATTGCTAATGAAGCGGAGATTTAAATAGCCCACGCTTCATTAGAATAAAAATGGCCACCGCTTTTTGCCGACGTGGCAATTTGCCGACAAAAAGCAGCAGTCTAGACGGGGATCGGTCGACAAGGAAAGCCTTTTCCAACCGATCCTGTAAACCTCGTTGCATGAAGCATAAGGAATTGGTCGGTAAAAGGCTTTCCTTGTCGACCGATCCCCGTCTAGACTAGCAATTTCGGTACGTCTAATTTATATGCCTCTGGTATGTCTGGTCTAGACATACCTTTATTGGATACCCCTATGCTCCCAAACACCTCTTCTACAGATGCAAAATACTCCTAGGGATCATTCTTCTGTGTTATGCCAAAGAGTGAAGTCTCTTTGAGTGGTCTCTCCACAGATAACACTTTTATCCACCATGCATAACAGACTATATGCAGTCTGTTTGCCTTCTCCCATCACCATCTGAATGCCCACCTGGAGAGGAAAGAGACATATAGCGTATACAGAAAAATCTGTGTGAAGCATAATAAAATATATGGTCCAATTCTTTTTCTCTTACAGAAAAATACACACATTATCTACTTACTAATGCATTCAGGTAGTGGCTTATCCCAATGACCATTTGGTTGACAGACTAAAACTGAAGATCCAAATAAAAAATGTCCAGGATTGCAGTCATAAAACACCACAGTTCCATAGGTGAAATTTCCATGTTCTATTTTACTTTCTCTTATGGAATTAGCAGGGATTCCAGGATCAGAACAGTTGACCACTAAAAAAAAAGTGATGAACTTGAAACTCATTTTTAGATTACACATACACAGTATATTGTTTTATTAACAAATATAGAATAGTTTTACTTACTGAGGCCTGGAGGCACAAAAGGATTTAGGCACCTAAGTCCATTAGACACTTAACTCCCATTTTGGGGACCACTGTGATGGACAGATCTCCTACTGAACCACCGAAGGCACCTATATTCACTTGTTGCCTATGTTTTCAGGAGAAAAGGTCCTTTGGCACCTACATATCTGTCTCTGGGTATGTGTAATGCTTCCTCACTTTAGGCATCACAATGCTTGTCTCTCATTTAAACCTCAGAGTGATTCACAAACTGGAACAAGACATTTGGCTTAATAAATTATGTACAAAAACTACTCCAATAGGCATGCTCAGAAGCTGCTTAACAGACTGTGTCTCATTCAAAAGCCATCTGGAGGAAGTGGGGAAGGAAGTGGTGCCCAAATTGTAACTTTTAAACCGGTGATTTAAAGGAAAGTCATTTTTCTCCTCTCACCCAATGACTGTTCCACTGTGGATAAATATATAAATAGTCAATGGGCCACAAAGGAGCTGAAAGTGTGCGAATGATCCTGTAATCTGTGCTGAGGATATTCACTTGAGAGGTGAAAGTAACAGAGTGTAGTCCTCCTGCCTCAATCACCCTTTCTTTATTTATCTAGAATGGAACAGGGAGCCCCACAATGAACTATCCCATTGCTTAGTGCTTAGAGCACTCTCCTGAAAGGTGGGAAATCCCCTCTTCAAATCCTTTTTTTTCCGTAGGTGCCAGAGAGGGGGGAAGAGGGGAAAGAAGAAATTGAACCTGAGTCTTTCACATTCCTATAAACACTCTAATCACTGTGATAAACATAATAAGGAGAGCATCACTTCCTCCTACTCCAGCTTCTTACTAAAACAGTGCCCTGAGAGTATTCACAACTAAGAATAATTATCAGAGCTAGGTGTCCCCATGCAACCTGGATTTAGGCATCTCTCTCTATGGGAGAGGCGGGGTTTACCATACACCCCTTTGGTAGGTTTCTCCCATTGGATAGGTCAGGGGGGAAAGATAGATATTTAGATAGCTTGTCCATCTTGCTAGCTCCACCTTTCATTGAAGGGAGCTTTTGTCAATGATGTGAACAACCTGGTTGGTTCTTTTGGGTCCTCATCTTCTACTCTGAAGAAGTAAATGAGAACTTTTCTTCATCTGCATTTGGTTTGGGGGTTTTGACCTTTCTTTTTGAATGGAGAACTTATCATGGTTCTCAAAGCTTGTCACCTCCAGGAAAGGTCATTACACTGCAGAATATATGAGGTAACCTCTGAAGATAATTTATATACTACAGCCCACGTAGACTGGTATTACCTAGGCTACTGAACTGTGTGTATCATTGTATCATACCTGTGACTCTGGAATACTTTGTGGATTGGAAATTCTAGTAATCTGTTTCTAGGTACACCTCAGGACATTGATTTTTACTTATAGAACCTTATATATTTTGCATCCTGGCTGTTTTAGGGCTATTTTACATACCACCACAAAAAGTAGAATTTGCTTTGATCTAACTCAACCCTTTCATTGATGGGAATAAGACATTGGGAAGCTATTTCTTCTTCTGGCCTGATGTTATTATCCTTCAAGGCAAGACTTATGTATTCACCCAAGCCTTTTATTTAAGTAGGTAGTGTGACTGGACACAGTATCATTTGTGGTTAAGAGGAAGTCTCTGGGTTCAATTTCTATTTTCTGTTTTGAGTTCAAGTATTTTATAATACTTGTACATGAACATAGAGACTATGAAGTATTCATTTTCAATAAAATGAAACTATATTAGTTCTAAATTGAATAATGAACACTTACATCAAACTGCAAAAAGCTCTGGTCATTATAACAATCACTACGAGCACTACTGTGATTTTTTTTAAATTAAAAGAGGCACTTTTTAGAAGCACTTTCAAGAATATTATTATATGCACCGGACATATGGTCAATATGAAAGTTTGCAGGTATTTGAGAAAGTACCCATTTTAAATAGTTGTTTGGATTAATTTTTAGTGCAAATCTCATTGTTATCAAAGTCAAAACTAGAGTTGCTATACCTCACAAAGACCACACATTTATCTCTCTTACACTCAGTTGTACTCTATGAACAATTTAAGATTTCATGGTTTTGTGTAAAATTTTCATAAATTTGTGTGATCGATGTATTTATTGTGCCTCCTTTCCCTATAGGAAATAACATATAACAGAGAGTATGGTACATTATCATGGAAATACCAATACACCAAGATAATGTATTCCTGTTGGGATGAAGACCAAATATATCTGTTTTCTATTGTGAATTAAAAAGAATAAAAACATCTTAACTGAAAATAAAACATATAAACATATATTTCTGTAAATAGTTTTTCTCTAGGGCTCAAGGCAAAGTGAAGAACCATAAAATCTAATTGGAAGGGTAATGTATTAAGTAAGATGAATATAAACACACTATACAATTTAACATTCTGTGTCATCTTACAACCCAAAACTTTTCAGAATTTTCAAGAAGTCCGCATAATGCTGACTTAGCTGCAGGATAGCTCTTTGATGCCATTTCTGCTTGCATGTAACCAGGATTTCTGGAGAACTACATCATTTCTAAAGGGAGACAATTTTTAAATCTTCAAAACATATTTCTGTAACCCAGTTCTTGTGTATCAATATATTCATTTTAAAAAACACTGCTGTAAAACCTGTGATAAATGAACCAAGAAAAATAGGCTACAATCATCTGTGATTTATTGGAACAGTAGTATACTTACATTAATTGAACATGAAAAAGTAAAACCAAATACAAATAAATATTAAAATTTCAAGGGTATTTTGACATGACAGAAGATGATGTGGTTTAGCTTTTATGGCCTGATAAATACAATTTCTATTCACCTATGACATTCCCCAGTCCCTGAGTTAAGGTTTATAATATCTTTATATTGAGTCTGGAGAGTAACAATTTAATGCATATGCATAAAGTTCAGCATCTGAATTATTTTGTTTTTTGATACTGCTTCATTTATTCCCTATTCATAATAAAATCCTAAAGGGAAGGTGTTAATCATTTGCTCTCAATGCAATGTTTTGGTGTTTTCAAAAATCTACTAGGTACAAAGATAACTGAAGTTATTTATGGAGGCCAAACTATACATTCAAATTTGGGCGCTCACATCCATATTTGTCCTCTATTTAAAAGACTCGTGGTTTTAAAATACGTTGTGTATCCATTATCTCCAGTTATGTCAATGGAAGTATGTCCTATAAACAGATTACTTTTTTTTTAGGTACCTGAATATGGATTTAGGTACCTAGCCAGGCTGTCTTGTTTGGGTTTGTTCGCACAAAGTATAATTTCACTTGTAAAGGTTCTAAAACTTACTACAATGAAATTTGGGTTAAAATGTTACTTTTATAAAAGTTAATAATACAGTGACAAAATGTGAAAATAGGCTTTAAGAAGACATCACTGAGTGTAAAACATCACATTTAAATTTTATTTTTAAAAGATTTTTAATTTCATAGAAATGCTTTCATGTTTCTATTTTAATTTTAATTTTAGTGAAGACCTTTTAAATTTCATCCTATGAATTTTGCTCATGAATAAGAACCTGAAAATATAAAGACAAGGAATTAAAATTAAACTTCCCACTTTAGTTTCATCGTTCAATCTGAGTGAAACGCAAACAGCAAACTAAGTGGTGAAAAATAAAAATAAATTTAGAAAATCTGTTATGTTTACTCTAATTTTCTATTAAAAACTCTGATTATGATTTTAAACATATATTCTCAGCTTTAAGGTGTCCCCTTATTTATTTTTTTGTATTTTTTTCAGAGTAACCTCCAAATCTGTAAAAAAAATATGATCATACCTTTACATATTGGTGGTGGATGGCTCCATTGCCTATTTGCCTGACACTGTGCTTTTGTTGGTCCTTGCATGACATACCCAGTATTACAAGAGAAGGTCACAACATCATTGAAGTTGAAACCATTTCCACTCGTTCTTCCATAAATTGGACTACCAGGATGACCACAGCTAACAGCTAACATCAGGAAAAAACAGGAGTCAGAAGCATGCTGTTATCATTTTTCAGGGTGCCATGTAATAGAGATGATTATGTGATGCACTTCTAAAGGGCAGAACATGTGAGGTGCTGACTGTCCCCTAGAGGTACTTAAAGCTTCCATTTGATCTTAATGGGAATTGAATCAGCTTTTAGTATCTTTCAGGAAGTGCTCAGCACCTTGTGAGACTGGGTCCTTATTTTCTAAACATGCCAAAAGGGATAAAATTAACAACTGTAACTCAAAATTTCATGTTTTTCCAGAATGGCATTTAATCAGTTCAGAATTTATGGTACAAAAGGTTGTCCGTGGTACCTAAGCATTTAGCACAGTGCATTTCTAATGTCAAATAGTCATGATCATTAAATCTAAACATGCAGTACTATTAATAAAATTATGAATGTCCTTAAAAATATAGCCGATAGACAAATAAAAGAGAAATCAATATTTTGTCTACTTCTATTAAGCAATGAATTTACAGTACAGTACTGACACTTCTGAAAATCTATTGTAATGTTATGGACAATTGCAGTATTTAATGGTATGCCTGTCATTGCAAAAATGCTTTAGTCAGGCTCCTTGCCCTTTTCTGAAGCATGGTACTGAACAATACCATTGTGTTCAACAAAACAGCTTCCATAATTGGTTGCAAAGAAAGAAAGTATGCTCACTTTCTTTGCTGTTAGCAATGACCGAGGAGCAATTATTTTTCATTTCTGCTGTTGATGTTAACCCAGTGATTTGGAAATTCCTGTTGAACTATGTCTCATTCTTGTTTTAAAGATAATTGACAAATAAACTTGTTCCCTAGTGTCCAATACTTACTTCTATCTTTAACCAAAAGAGCAATGGCATTAATCCATTGCTGAATGATTAAAACATGAACAATGATGTGTGTGTGTGTTTGTGTGTACTTAATACTATAAACTATAGTAATAAAGTATTCATTTCAGAAACCTCTATCATATGTAAATCAAATGACAAATGAGCAACTCAGGTAATGGGATAACAACAGAACTGGTTCCACTGTGATTAATTGATGTTTTTATTGCCAGAGATTTTTATTATAAAGCTATAGATATATGAAAAGAGAATATTTTCAGTAATATTAGTATACTTTCAATACTTTAATGTCAATTGAACTCTAATTATGAACCATAATTAGAATTTCTACTATTGTTGTTTATATATACACTTGTGAAAGGGGACACAGTCTCAGAAGAGACCATTCTTATTAAATAGAGTATCTATTTTTTTACCTCCCTCTCTTTTTCACTATAACCCAATTTACATATAAATCATCTATGTGCAGAAACCCAATTTTTCTCATAGAACAGTGTTTCTCAAAATGGTCCACAGTCCCAATCTGAGAAACCTGCTAATGGGCCTTTCTGGTTTGTTTACTTACTGGCTCCGCAGCCAGGGAACCTCACAGCTTCCATTGGCTCCGGTTCATTATTTGAAGCCAAGGGGAACTGTGGGAACTTTGGCAGCAAATGGTGAGCTGCAAAGCTCCATAACTGAGGAGCCAATAAATAAACAAACAGGAATGGTCCATTAGCAGCTTGCTCAGAGTGGGTCCCTGGACCACCACTTTGAGAAACACTGTCATAGAAGGTTAACTTGTGTGACATACATGGAGACTCATTTTGATAACATACTGTTGATTTAAAAAGCATTAAAATCTGAATGAAAATGAAACAATTTTGTTGATGTGAACATTTCAGTCTTTAACGCTGACAGTTTCATTTGTGATCTAACAACTCTTTCTACTGATCAACAGTAAATACACTTAACTTTCAGGTAAGATCTTCAAAAGCATTTTCAAAAGTCACACAGGGACTTCGTCTCCTTAGTTCTCCACTGATATTCAGTGAGCCCATCTCTGAAGAGCCAGATTTTCAACAGAATTTAGGGACTTAAAGATGTAGATAAACATCAAATGGTACCTTATTCCTATTGATTTCAAGGTAAACTGGGGTTACCTTTCAAAAAAATCTGGCCTTATTCACCTTTGAAACCTTTGGGTGGTTGTCAAATAAAGTAATGTAAGCACACACACTGCACAAATAAGATCTCTTTTGTCATGCTTACTTACGCACACAGGATGGAAGCTGACCAGACCAATTGTGATCTTGTTGGCATATTCGTACAGAAGAACCAATCAAGCGAAAACCGGGGCTGCACTGGTATACAACTGTGTCTCTGTACCCGTAATTCTCTCCAATCACTTGACCATTGACTATGAGATCCGGAACTCCACAGTGGCCAGCTGAAATTTTCAAATTTCATTAACAGAATAATAAATGTTATTATTCAAAATACATATGATAATATTTAATATATTCCACTTAAGGAAAAATAATCTACATCATTGCATTTAAAATAAATATTCTAACATGACTGAACTTTCAGTTTCTTTAATTGGTTTCATTCAAATTATAATTTGGAAATAGTATTTATTCTATCAATTTTGCATTCCAGAATTTCAATGGGTTGGGTCATCTACCACGTTCAACAACAACCACCACCAAGGCTAAATTCTTCCCTGGATTAAGACCTCTGGCTTCAGTGTATTTGGGATAATATGTATAGTTAATACCCACTAGAAAAGTGGTGTATTTAACCAATATTTTAATTTTAGCCAGTCAAAACTCTGAATTTCTGTTCAAATCAAAATTGTATAACACAAACCAAATATATAGATATAGATATAGATATAGATTCCATGGAATGCAAATATGCAAATTCCCCCCAAAAATATATCAGGTCAATCACATTTCTAATTGTGATAAAAATCAAAAATATTTTCTGATTTTAACTTTTTGTTAACATTTCATAATTTATAGTATAATACATGTTTATTATACTTATATGCAAACTCACTGATGAAAAATAGAAACCATGTATTCTGATAAGGTTGAAACATTCCATTCCAATATTACTGATTTTTTTTAAATTTTCTAAATACAATTTTATCTAAATCAGTAAGTTCCCAAGAAAAAGTTCTGATGCTGACTAACCAGCTTTTTCTACTGGAAAAACATGATAAGAATTTTTTCACCCTCTCTATTCTAACTGAAAACTAGTAGAGATGTAAAATGGCACCTTAGAGACTTGCTACATATATATATAGCTTTCATGGGCAAAAATTGGCTACCCTTCTGAAACTATTTTTCTTTCTCCTCTTTGTTTTCTTTAATTGGTTCACTGTTTTCTACTATGTTTGGGTTTTCTTATATTTAGACATCTGGTTGGCAATTATTAAAAATAGCTCTTTAGATAATTTGGCTGCCAATCTCTACTAAAAGTCCACTGAGTATGCATGAGGTGCCATTTTTCAGAGGCTTATAACTTGACCAAATGTGGGTGTATTTTCATGGGGAGAGAAAAATCACATTCCTGAAACCACCATAAACTCCTTGCTACATTTCTAACTCCAAATCACCAGGGAGCTGGAGCTTTTCAAACCAAGGCCTACACATTGTTTTTAATATCAACAAGCAACATTTTTACCTCATTTTCCTCTTGGAAATGACTGAGATGTTTTTGCTAAAACTCCCCCAAAAAAATAAAAAAACCTCCCACCAAAAAACCAAAAACAGGCATGGAAAATTTCAGCCTGAATTATTTAAAGTTTTTAAAAGTTATGAGTAATTGAAAATAGAATCTTATAATGGAAATAACTGTGCAACTTTAATCATAGACATTGCTGCCAGTGTCACTTATGATATAGTACAAGGATTTATTATCGAAGTGACATACAATGTCATTTCTTTCCTGAAGTACACCATGTGAGCTTTAGAAGTATTCTCTATTTCCCTAAATATAGGTGAAGGAATTATAAATGCATCTACATGTACAATAACGGAGCACAATCTAGTTATCTTTGCTCTTTAATTAAATTTTGTGCACTAAAATATGAGTTGGTGAGCCAATAGCCTGTTACAAAATAAAATAAAGGAAGATAGTTACTTTCTGCTTTATTAATGGCTGGGTGAACCTCACATTATGTTAGTTTCTCCCTTCCTGACTATGCTTCCATAAGATCACAACAATCTTAAAATGTGTACCATATAGGGTGTGTCTAGACTACAGGGTTTTGTCGACAAAAGTGGGCTTCTGTCGACAAAACTATACCTGCGTCTACACTACCACCGCATTCTGTCGACAGTAAGTCGATAGAACACGGCAGTTTTGTCAACGGTGGTAAACCTCATTCTACGAGGATAATGCCTTTTTTCGATAGTACTCTGTTGAAAAAAGGTGCTATTGCATGCAAATTGTGCTTTTTCTAAAGAAAGCATCTAGACTCTCTTTCGAAAAAGCGGCTTGCTTTGTCGACAGTACTGGTTGTAGTCTAGACGCTCTTTTTCAACAGAGGCTTTGTCGACAGTATCTGTTGACAAAGCCTCTGTCGAAAAAGGCATGCAGTCTAGACGTACCCATACTGTACAAACACATGGTCCCTTATGAAAAGGATTATAGTGAGAATGAACTATATGTAAGAGGTTGTTTCATGTACTCCTAGAGGTGCTCAGGTTCTATGGTGATAAGGACCTGAATATGGACTAGATTAGACCAGATATTCAGACTGTAGAGATTCATCTCAGAGGCTGCATTCCCTGTGTAATGAAATACAATACTCATTACAACATAAGATTAGGTCAAACAAAAGGTATAGTGTGCATTAGCCAGTTCAGGATTGCCAACTCCGAATATTTAAAAATCATCAGTGAGGTCTCACAATATCACAAGGTTGCTTAAACATCATGAAGATATTTAAAATGTTCCTTTTTAAATTTTATTTATTTGTTATGTGTTTTTTAAACCTTTAGGGTGCATTCAAATATTTTCTTATTCTTAAAAAAAACAAAAACAAATAGAAGCTGAAAGTCTCTTGTAATCAGTTGCCTCCAGCAGCTGGTGATTTAAGAAGGACACCACATACTGAGAAATTCACAATAGTGTCATCAAAATTCACAACATTGCTAGTGAATGAATCTAGGCACACCACTGATCCATTTGCACAGCACCCTTCCAAAGCAAGGGGCTCACATCTGCTATTGTTCCATCTCCCCCAATAAGCCTTGACCATTACATGTTCCCCATGCTGTACTAGGGCCAGGAATAACTGCATTCCTTGTCATGTGTTCTTAAATATATGCTCTTGTTTTCAAGGTCTGCTTCCAGGTTCGTGTTCAGTTTCCAGAAAAAACTAGTATTATGCTCCAGTTTTAGTAGGCTTTATAGACTTGCTTCAGAAGGGCCAACCTACCAGGTTTACCATAGGGAGGAGGGGATATTGGACTGGGAAGACTCTCCCCCCAGTCTATGGAAATACACATCATACAGGTTGCAGGTAACCAGATGTTATATTGGTTGCCTCAACATTTTATGCTTTAGCATCAGTAAATTTCATTTAATGTCAATCAAGAAAATGCTTTTGTAAAGCATGTGAGGTAGCTATAGTCTGGCCATCCTGAGGGGAAGTAACCCTCCTGGAATTGCATGAAAGGAAAAAACAACAAAAAATGAACAAACACAAAACAAAAACAAAAATCTGTAGAGCATAAAAGTATGGGAATCTACCATCTCCAAAGACAAAACAGAGCTGTTAACCAACATTTAATATTAAACTTAAAAAAAAATTACTGCTAAAATGGGTATTAGTGGCAAATAGTACAATCTTCTCTGAGCATTACCATTCTTTTAGCTTACTGAAAGTTTACCCTGTGCCCACTTCCAAATGATTTAACCCTCTTCAAGTGGATGAAATAAGAAGCCTGCCCCACAAAGAGCAGCATGAGAAGGACAGAAAACAGAACAAAAGAATTTTGAAAAGCACAAGGAAGATCTGACTATCATCCTGAGAAAACAGTGTTGAAAGCAATTAAATAGACCAAAGCAGGATCTGGCTGCAAACTTTAGAACTGTGCATAAATGTCTCACAGAATTTGCATGCCTATAGCAAGAGCAAATTCATTTAAAATCTTTCTCAGTCTAGCAGTGGCATCTGAGCACAGTTTGAGAAAGGTTTGAAAGGTCCTAAAAAATCACAGATCCTGCTAACCTAGCTAGTCCTAATTCCAAAAATGGCTCTCACCCTATCTTTCAATGATTCAAAGGCCCTCCCACTTCCTGATAAAATTACCCTCATCCAATTAAGGAATATATGAAAAAGTAACATGATTATTTTTTAATAATTCACCATTGAGGAAAAAGCACATTTATTGAACCAATCGTTCTCTATGAATAGTACAGCTTGCTTTCACCCCAGCCAGTGAGCATTCACGGGTGTGTCCTACTCCCAGCTCAAGTGTTCAAAAGCAGAGGTTGTGGAGAAATCAGACTGTAAGGCTTAAGAAGGATCAAGTTCCACAGCTAGAAAAAAATATGAACATAATTTTACTAGTATCATAGAATCATAGAAAATGAGGTTGGAAGAGACCTCAAGAGGTATCTAATCCAAACCCCTGCTCAAAACAGGACCAACCCTCGCTAAATCATTCTATCCAGGGATTCTCTTTCAAACCTGGTCTTACAAACTTCTAAGGATAGAGATTCCACCGCCTCTCTAAGTAACCCAGTCTGGTTCTTCACCAACCCCCATTGTGAAATAATCCCGCCCCCTAATATTCAAGCTAGACCTCTTGTTTAGAATCCAAAGGCCACTCAGTATCATATAGGTTAAAAAGCCACTCAGTATAACATAATGCATATAGCTGATAATTAAAAAAAAAGTGAAAAGCATTAGGAGATAATTCCCATAGGTTTTACCCAGTTTTTCCCCATTCTTTACTCTGTTTTCAGTAGAAATTTTGCCTAAGAGATGAGTGAACACTAGATGGAGACATTTAGCATTCAGCCCCGGTTTATAAATTCTCAAAACATCATCTATCAGGCAGGTACTGATGACAAACTATGTATTGATGGTATCAGTCTTTTTGTTTTTATATGTGAATACTATAGAAAAAGTCCTTTCAGCACCGAAGTATACAGTTCTTGCATATTCTGATACAAGAACCTTTGTGGCCATTGCTGAAATCTACATTCATGCAGCTGAACAAGCTCCCTCACATCCATCTCAGCCCTGACAAAGGCATACGATCATTAGTGTTTTCCAGAAGGTGGGTATTTTATTTTATTTTATTTATTTCCCCCACTTAATTCCACACAACCATGAATTTGGCTTCCTTCACAAAGTAGATGGAAAGAAACCAAACCAAACCAAACCAAACAACATAACAAAAGCTAGAATGAACTCCTTGGTTTTGATTCTCTATATTCTAAGCTAAACTATAGGCTGTCAAAATGAAAGGGAAAAAAAGCACAAAAGGAGGGGCTGTTCTGAGAACTTTTTTTTACAGCAGTTCTCATAACCAGGGAAACCACTTTCTTTGTCTGCACATCTTTGAGAATGGCTGCCTCATTACACAGGCTAAAAAGAGACAGAAAAACAGGTTTTAAAAGAAAATACTACTACTAAAAGTTGGCAAACTTGCAAGAGTAATTTTTACTGGCTTTCTATTGTAGTATTTTTTTTTAATTTGATTCCCTTGAAACTCACGCTATTTTAATGATTATTACTAGATTTCTTCTTCTTTTGTTATTTTTGTTAACATGACTGTGATGAAAAGAATCCCAAAGTGTCCATTTGATATTGATAAGAATGTGAGCATAGTCATGGGTGCATTTTCCTCTCTCTTGCTCTCTTTCCCACACACACGTTTTATGATCACTTCTCTTGTTAATGTCTTTTCAGAATTTCCATCCTAAATCTTTTGTTTTCAGGTCTTTGTGCCAAGTCTTTTATTAACAATGTTTGAAATAAATCTATCTGGACGTTTTACAGATATAAAAGTACAAAACAGAACAGAAACTAATGCTTCTTTTTGCTCCAGTCTCTCAAACTCATTTTTATTTTTAATAGAAATATTTTAGAGCATTTAGCCTACAATTTGGATCAAGCTTTTGGGTCGGGAAAGAGAAAAAATATTTTGCTTACTAAAATAGATGTTGCACATGTACAGTAATCTTTTTGTTCTTTAAAAATAGTTAATAACCTGGTCTATTATTGTTCTTTTAGATGTGTCACTTTTGGTCATTCTACTCCTGGTGTGTGAGGCCGAGCATGGCCACTAGAACCTTTTCCCCAGAAGTACCTAATAGGTGGCTTGAACTCCCCTTGGTGTTGCACATTCAGTATAAAAACCATCTCAGTTCCTTCCTGCTGAAATTCCAGCATAGAAGAGCTTGTTATGGAATAGACATAAACAATATGACTTGAAGAACAACGGCTACAGAGCAGATTAATAACTTTTTTTCTTTTTCTAGTGATAACATATGTGCATTTCACTCTTGGTCAGTCACAAACCACAAGTGACCTGTGAGGATGTTGGGCAGAGCGACATTAGCTAAACCATATCACATGCATTCACAGGATTCAATCCAGAAAGAAATTATCTAAATGGAGAGTGATTGACTCTCTTGTCATTCACTGCTACAACAGCTGGGATAATTTACAAAAGTCTCTGGTTCAGTCTAGGTCATATGCGTAGAATCTTCGCATGTCCAAAATATGCAAACATTTTTCCTCCCTTTTTGTATGTGGGTATGGGCAAACAGCAGTGCCAAAAGGTTTGCTGGACCCCTAGGTAAGTTCGGGGGGGGTGGTGGAGGGGGGAGGGACTTCATGTTCCAAGAAGAAGCAGGGCCTTGGGTGGAAGGGGTGGGGCTGGAGATAGCGCACACTGTACTGCCTCCCCACCTCCCAGGCAGCACTCAGAGATGTCTGGAGCATGTGTCATGGTGTTCTGGTATCACTTTAAGGGCCAGGGGGCTCCAGCCACTGCGATTTCTGTGGTAGCAGTGGTGGCAACAGCAAGCCCTAAGCCCCAATTTCACTTCCAATTTCACTTTCACTAGACTAGGACCTGATCTCCAAGGATCGTGGTTGCCTTGTCCATCTGAGCTTACAGTTCCTTCAAATAACTACAAGAATGCTGCACTAGAGAGTAGACTTGCTTCAAAGAAGTTCAAGAGAGCCTGCTTAATAATAGAAAGCCTGTTATAAAGGCTCCTTATCTTGATAAACAGAGGCATTGCTCCATCTGGTCTAACCAGAATGGGGTGTCACTGACTGATCCTCAAGGAATCCATTTTGAAGCACTTGAAATAGAGGAAAATAATCAGGAAGAGTCAACATGGCCAAGTCAAGCCTGACCAACCTAATTGCCTTCTATGATGCGGTAAACTAGCTCTGTGGACATGGGGAAGTCAGTGGATGTGATATCCCTTGACTTTAGCAAAGCTTTTGATACTGACTCCCACAATATTCTTGCCAGCAAGTTAAAGAAGTATGAATTGGAAAAGGGACTGTAAGGTGGATAGAGAGCTGGTTAGATTGCCAGGCTCAATGGGCAATGAGCAACGGCTCGATGTGTGGTTGCCAGTTGGTATCAGGTGGAGTTCCCACAAAGTCAGTTCTTGGGCTGCTTTTGTTCAACATTTTTATTAATGATGGATAAAGGGATGGACTGCACCTTCAGCAAGTTTGCAGATGACACTAAGCTAGGAGGAGAGGTAGATACACTGGAGGGTAGGAATAGGGTCCAGAGTAACCTGGAGAAATTGGAGGTTTGGGCCAAAAGAAATCTGATGAGGTTCAACAAGGACAAGTGCAGAGTCCTTCACTTGGGACAGAAGAATCCCAAGCACTTTTACAGGCTGAGGACCTACTGCCTAAGCAGCAGTTCAGCAGAAAAGGATCTGGGGATTACAGTGGATGAGAGGCTGGATATGAGTCAACAGTGTGACCTTGTAGCTAAGAAGGCTAACTGCATATTGGGGTGCATTTGGAGGAGCATTGTCAGAAGATCTAGGGAAGTGAATATTCCCCTTTATATAGCACTAGTAAGGTCATATCTGGAGCAATGCATCCAATTGTGGGCCCGTATTCCAGAAAGGACATGGAGTCATTGGAGAAGGTCCAGTAGAGGGCAGCAAAAATGATTAGGGGACTGGAGCAAATGATTTATAAGGTAAGGCTGAGGGATTTGGGCTTACTTAGTTTACAGAAGAAAAGTGTGAGGGGGAATTTAATAGCAGCCTTCAACTACCTGGAGGGGGGTTTCAGAGGATGGAGAGAGGCTCTTCTCAGTAGGGATGGATGGCAAAATGAGGAGCAATGGTCTTAAGTTGCCATGGAAGAGGTGTAACTTGGATATTAGGAAAAACTATTTTACTAGGAGGGTGGTGAAGCACTGGAATGGGTTACCTAAGGAGGTGGTGGAATCTCCATCCCTTGATATTATTAAATTGGGAGTGGTCCTTCTTTTAGCAGGGGATTGGACTTGATGACCTCCTGAGGTCTCTTCCAACCCTATGATTCTATGATTTTCTGATATTATATCGAACCACACAGATGCAAGAAGCCACGTGATCTAGTAGCCTCAAACAATTTTGTGCTATTATGACCAAGTCAGACTTCAAGCCAACTGCTCAAATTGCCTGTAGCCTGTAGTCTGGAAGAAAAGCCCTGGCTACATCTACACTGGCATGATTTTCCCGGAAATGCTTTTAACGGAAAAGTTTTCCGTTAAAAGCATTTTCGGAAAAGAGTGTCTAGATTGGCACGGACGCTTTTCCGCAAAAGCACTTTTTGCGGAAAAGCGTCCGTGGCCAATCTAGACGCACTTTTGCGCAAAAAAGCCCTGATCGCCATTTTCGCGATCGGGGCTTTTTTGCGCAAAACAAATCTCAGCTGTCTACACTGGCCCTTTTGTGCAAAAGTTTTGTGCAAAAGGGACTTTTGCCCGAACGGGAGCAGCATAGTATTTCTGCAAAAAGCACTGATTTCTTACAGTGGGAAGTCAGTGCTTTTGCGGAAATTCAAGCGGCCAGCGTAGACAGCTGGCAAGTTTTTCCGGAAAAGCGGCTGATTTTCCAGAAAAACTGGCCAGTCTAGACACAGCCCCCTGTGTTTAGATGAGTCCAATAAAGTGTGTATAAACCCTCCCTTTGGACTGGGCACAAGAGAGATTTTTTTTCTGTGCTGATGAACTATCCCAGAGCACTGAATGTTGACTGGATCAGGGTAACACTGCTCATACCTGCTCTTTGGAATGGAGCTTGACAAGCCAGTCATTTCAGGTGGGATAAATCTGCATTCCTGTTCTTCAAAGTAAAGCAGCTATGCCGTGACATTTTAAAAAACCCTTGGAGCTGCTGAAAGGTCACAAGTAGTATAGTGAACCGGTAATGATTTACTAGAAATCAGAGATATTTCCTTGATTGCTTGTCACATAGAGGCATACATCTCTTACATTTAGGGCAGTGTACCAGGGTGAAATCAGGCCATGGGCAGACAGACCTAGTGGTCAGAGCAGCAGTTAGGTATAAGGGGTCAGAGTGGGAGTCAGGCCTAGTGGTCAGAGTCCAAATACCAAAGCCAAGTATTGAGACATAGTTGTAGTCAGGAATCAGAACCAAGAATCAAAATCAAACTCAGAGTACTAAAGCCAGAGACCAAGGTGAAGACACAATCAGATCTTAGTGATGAGGGTTGGGAACTGCATTACCAGCAGTCAAGAACAGCAGAAGCAGGCCTGGTTCTGAGGCAGGAGCAAAACTGGGACAGGATGGGAACAAGGCCAGGTGCTGGGCAAGTTCTGGACTGGTGCTGTGGAGGAGCATAGTAGGAACAGGGTTTGATGAGAAACAAGCACAGGGAGACAGAGAGTCAGTGAGCAACCAGCAAGCTGCTGTGGCTGAGCTTAAAAACTGGTCTGCAATCTTCTTCAGCCAATAAGGTACAGCTTTCCATCAGGCAGCTGTTCTGGCTCATAAGTGCACTAGGAGTATTGAGCAGGTGCAGCTGCAGGGCCTTACCCTTGACAACCAGTCCCAAGGAGCTAGAGAAGGGATAAAAGAAGCTAGAGTGACCAAACTTCATCTTTTTAAAGAGTTTCTTGAGTCTATGTAGATCTAAAATTGGTCTGAGACACTCTTCTCTTTTGGAAATAGAAAAAAATCAGGAATAAAATCTTTCCCTAGTGAGAACAGATGGACCCTCTCCCTCTCCTTCCCCATGGGACCCAAGCAAAGAGCGACTGAGTCTCCTGGAAGAAGGAGTTTCTCATGAGAATGGTTCCTAAAGAGGAATGAAACAGGATGGTGGGAAGGAAGCGTAGACGCAAACTGGAGAGTATCTCTTACTTCCCCAGTGCTCAAGACCCACTAGGTCCAATGTAATCTGAGAACAAGTAATCTCGGAGTTCAGGTCTCAAAATATGAGGTCTGCTATGTAAACTTCGATGTGTTATTCAGGATAAATGTACATCACAATTAATGTCCTTTTTGGGTTAAGATAGCTGAAGAAACAACACCCATCACTGCCAACCAGCAAGACCTTTCAGTAGCTGTGATGATGGAGGAGTTTCATGCGGGGTTGAATGTGAATGCAAAAGACTGGGTATTGTTTTGATTAGAGCTGTGTCTCTGTATGAGCAGAAGCATACGAAGAGGGCAGCACAGCAAGCTTTTTGGTAGAATGCTCGCTGGGAAAAAGGATATTGAACAAGTAAGCTACATCCATTTGCTTCCTACTGTATTCAGACTAAGACTTCAGGCATTCTCTGAAAATAAGCAGGATTTCATCACAGAAATGCCCAATTCTATCATCAAATTCTTCCCTAATGTAAACAGCCTGCAAAATTTTGAATATTAGGTAACTAATGGGGTCAAGAGGGGTAACATTAGTAGCATTTGCTTATTGAGACAATCATCGTATATTCATTCCTACTGCAAAGAGCATTAATTTAAAATGTTTATCAAACTGACTACAGTAAACCTGAAATACTGTACAAGCCAGCATATACGACTTGTGGAGGACCTCTAGGGGGAATGGAAGAGGCACAGTCATTAAAATCAATACAGTATTTTTGGTTTTGCACAGATGGAAATGAAGAGCTGAAGCATGAATAAAGCTTGCACAGTACATTTTCTAGTAAACCCAGCAATAGGATGACTACCCTATGTATTACTTTGTAATGTAAGTTCAGGGTCAAAGAGTTTTAAAAGATGAAGAAAGATGGCCTACAATATAATGGAATGTTAATCAAAATACCTAATCAGTGTTTCAAGATGTTTGATGTGATGAAAACTTTGTAATAGAAGAAAATTCTTAACTTTTTATCCCAGTAGCCAAAAAAGAGATGAGAGTGAGAGGTACTAATAATTTGTGTGCAGCACACACTACCTGACTAGACCTAAAACCAAGCCTTAGCAACAAAGAAAGAGTGTAATCAGAAAGTGTCAGAATCTTTTTAAACATCCACTGAGAATGCTTGCACTTCTGCAGCAGGAAGGCTGCTCTTTGAGATGCACATGGTAGAATACATGAATTTAGAATTTTGTATTAAATAACAAAAAATTGCATATGCCCATGTTCATTGTCAATACTGCAATGCCAGTACACCATTGAAGGAAATCTACATACCTTATGGGAAAAAAGAAATATTATCATTTTACAACTGGGTCAATCATCTGTCCTATCACAATGACCTCAGATAATGTAAAAAAGATCTTTTGTAAAGTTTGTTTTGCCCTCCTCTATACGGAGCACATCTTACATTCATGGATTTTCTCATCTGATGATTGCAAACTCCTTCCCACAGACACAACCTCTCTAAGAGCATCCCTTTCCTGGTACCAACTATCTTTCTAACTTCTTTACGGAGATGGATGGTGCACCATCAGCCTTAGTTATTTCACTTTCAAACCTCACTCTCACTTGGATAGATATTTGACAACAGTCATAGGCAACAGTGAGAATGTCCATGAGGCAGAGGCCCCTGCAGTTAAACTAGATCATTATTCAATCACTCTACCTCTCAGGCATTAAATTCTAACTCAGTGTTTCAGCCTGAATTAGACAACAGCATGGGGACTGCACATCCATGGACTCCCAGGACTTAATTTTTATTTCCTGGGAAGATTTCCTAGTAATTAAGAAAAAGAGT
Organism: Rafetus swinhoei; assembly: GCA_019425775.1. Classification (NCBI taxonomy): domain Eukaryota; kingdom Metazoa; phylum Chordata; order Testudines; family Trionychidae; genus Rafetus; species Rafetus swinhoei. The sequence continues at coordinate 28,674,829 of CM033424.1, read as the reverse complement.
GCCAGAGGGGCTTCAAGGACATCTCACAGTGAATACCTTTCTCTATCCACACTTCTGTGACATCATCCTGAACAGTATCACTTACTGACCATGGAGGTCTTTCATGGGTCTCCACCTATCCATTCTGAGAAGACCCTCCTCTTTCAACGCTATAGGAGCCACCACACAACTGGTCAAATAGCAGGAGGTTGAGATCTTCAGTGTTTCCTAAATTCATGGTTGTGACAGCAAAGTTGTCTGCAAAATTCCTTGAAAGGACTGGGTACTTCTTCAAAGAGAGCATCTTTTCTGCCTCTGTGGAAATTCTGGTTATTTGTACAACAGTATGGGGAACAAGAAAGAAAAGTCCCCAGGTTTCTGTCCAGCAGGCAGGGAGGAAATATGTAACACAATCTAAGAAAAAGATATGGATAGTGGTAGGAAACACAAATTGGAGTTCTTTGATAAACGACATTTCTTTTGTCCATGCTGGGATCCTTTGCCTTAATTCCAAATCACAGGGAAAACGCTATGTTTTGTAAAATGTATAAGTGATCACACTTACAATCAAGTGGATCACACACTTATATGGGTCATCAATACTTTTAGGAACAGCTTTTCTATAGTTACTGACAGAGACACTAGCAATGGAGAGCAGGTTACTCTTTTGAATATAAAATAATAACAACCATCTTCATTTATTCTAGTTCCTGGTTACTTTAATAAACTACCATGCCCCAACTTAAGGCGTTCTGCTGGAACTTTTCCTATCATATCTGTGAGTTCAAGTATATGGAATAGACTATCTGCCCTTAAGTGGGTTATATTATGGCACAAGAGGCATCTGTAGCTACTTAAGTGGTTTCCACTTCAGGGTTACCAGACAGAGACTCAACATGAAGAAGGCCTTGGTTGTTGGGTCAGGTATAAAAGCTAGGATGCGTGAAACAAGCAAAAGATTTACATCAAGGGAAGTCTGTGAAATGTTTCAGGCCTTTAGGAATTTGAAGAAACTGTAACAATCCTCCCAGGAGGAAGAGAACTCAAAGACATTGGTACCCTATAGGCCTTAACTCCAGTCCAAGGTGAAAAGTCAACACCAGGTGTAATATTGATTTACTAGGCCTTACCTAGTGCACCTTTGTTTTCAATAGTTAATCCTTTTCTCGCCTTTTTTCTTCTTTTTCAGCTTTATGCCAGCAAGCAGAAGTGTCAGACACTTTTTGGTCTTCGGGCAGTTGTGACCTCAAGATAACTGACATTTCCCAGATGGTTGAACTATTAAACTGAGACATTTCTTTTAGGTGACAAATCCAAGGAAGAGGTAGGGGCAGGGTAGAGTAGCGGTGGAGAAGAAGTGGGGCAGAGACAGAGCCAGGGGTGGAGAGGACATTGTCCCAGCTCTCCCCGAGTGATGCCGGGTGGAGTCACGTGGGGAACAGTCACGTGGCTGGTGAACCCTCCCTCCGCTTCCTTCCTAACCAATCGTCCCTGTCCCCAGGACCACGTAGTATTCACACAAGAATTAAAAAAACCCTCAATTATCAAACTGCAAAATTACAAATTGTGGTTTGTAACTATTGCTTTAATCAGTCGCTAGACCAGATGCCTGCAGGATAGATAACATAATAGCATTTTTTTTAAAGGTTCCACAGATGATTCTGGCAATTACAGACTAGAGAACCTAACTTCAGTACTAGGCAAATTGGTTGAAACTATAGTAAAAAAGAGAATTTGTCACACATAGAGACTTAATCCACAGTATTATTATTTTGTGGATAGTGGATTATGTAAAGCAGCTATTTGAATAGCTTTTCACACCATATGATTTCATTGGTTTCACCATCATCATTACCACCACCATCAGTAAAGTTTTGGCTCACCAAGCTATCTATGCCTCATTATCTCTTCCACTATTTTTAACTATGAGAAAGTTCTTCATCTACTATTATGATCTTTTTCCATAATAAACATATCTTCAAAATTATGTCATAAGCTATTGTACATTCAATTACATTCAACTGACTACTTTAATCTAATTGCTGGTCTTTTTGTTATTGTTTTCCCAGCTTAATTGAATGTCTTCATTATTTTTGTCAGATTTATTTTTGTTGGAACTTTCCTGTGCCTTGAATGATTTATTAGCCATGGCCCGAAGTTGTCCCCTTTAAAAAAATCACCTACAGTTTTATTTTTTTTAACTTAGAGGAAGAGATTACTTGTATTCTAGATACTATGGCCTGGTAACTGAGTAAATGCTGACATTTTTATTGTGTCTACTATAATTGAATTAGTTCTGATTGGTGCCTCATCCAAATGCATACTCCTCTATTACTAGAGAGCTATTTGAGACATATGTTTCAACATTTCTTCTTGTTCAAGCTGTCCTTCATTCCTACATTTCAATTTATATGGATATTTAGTGTTTTACCATCCACCACATGCTGGTTTTTTTTAGATGTTGCTGAATTTTTTGTATCTCAGTATTAACTTACATTTTGAGGACTAAACAATCCTGTTGTCCCAGCTGCTGCTGGTGCTGATGCTGCTAATGGAGAGTTGCAGCAGGGCTTGCAATTTCCTCATCCGCTTATTGTCATCACAAAGCCTACATATTATATAAGCACTTAATCTAATGCTTATTTTCAATGTGTTTTGTGTTAAATATTGCCACAGGACAAGATAACTCTTTAAGGGCATGTCTACACAGCAGGGCTAAAGCCAAAATAAGCTACGCAACTTGAGCTATATCAATTGTGTAGCTTAAGTTGAAATAGCTTATTTAGACTTTTGGCACTGTCTACACAGCAGGAAGTCCGAGAAAGAGCACTCTCCCTCCAACTTCCCTTGCTCCTTGCAAAATGAGGGCTACAGGAGTCAGAGTAAGAAGTCTTCCAGCTCAACATTATTTTGACATTATGTTGAAATAACTGCTTGTAGTGCAGATGCGGACTATGTTATTTCAGAATAACATCAGTTATTCCGAAAAAACACTTCTATGTAGATGTACCCTAAGAGAGGTTCAGGCTTAGCTCTGCACTGCTGCTTGTTTCCACATGGAACAGAGGTATATGGGGTTGATTATTCCCAGGACATATGGGAACTGAAAGCCCTCTAGCAAGCCCTATGTTGGGGAACACAGGGAAAGAGATAAGAGAGATCCCTTTTGTCAGGATGGTGACAGGCCCCTATGGAGTAAGAGCTGCTCAAAAGCTTCCCCACTTAGGGAACATGCAGAGAGAAAGGCCATCAATGAGCTGTTCAGTGAGAAGATGGAGGAAGGAGTCAGATCGGTTGAGGACAGTGTGAAATAGGCCGGTCAATCCATCCTGAATAAAAAAAGCATAGATAGAAAACATTTCCTCTATAATTTAAAAACTATTTGTATTCTACTCTATTCAGAATCTTATATTGTACTATACATGTGCCTTCCAGAAATGTAGCAAATGAGGGGACTAACATATTTGTGTGAGTCTTCATTAAAGCAGACCCCGCAAGGGCTCCCGGGCTTTATCAGTTTCGTTGTCATTGAAAAAAATCCAATTAGGAGTGAGAAGATAGGCTGAGGCAATAACTCCTGCCAACAAGCATAAACAAAAAATATCTTTAAAGCAGGCTATCTTGAGAGATACAGTGTTTTAAAGAGAAGTTTCCTACTTCTCCCCTCCTTGTATTGTATTTGTTTTTGTATCTATGTTTTCTAAAGGCAAACATTAGAAACAAAGAAGTGTTCCTAGTTTATATTTTTATAGTTAATGTGGTGATTTCATGTGGAAAGGATGACACTAAACAGAGAGGTTTTCTTATCAGAGATTGGGCTCCATTTTGCTCACCTATATCTATAGCAAATTCTGAGACCATTCAGGCTACTGGGGAGGGGGGGAATCTATTTATATCCCTATGACCTTTTTGTATGTATGTCCAAGATACATTTTTTAAAAAATGGCTAGTCATACTCATATTCAGGGGCAGGTTTTCATTCCTGCCATAACAAACTGAATACTGTTTTCTCTTGAATGTCTGATTTGGTGTACAGGGAAGTCTGGAAAGAAAATAGCGTTATAGATATTAAAGAGGAGGGAAGTAAGACTCAATTTTGAAGACTCTTCAGGATATCAGTAAAACATTGAGGGATTTTATTGTGAATTCTGCAGTGTTACATAGATAATGAATATATTTGAAAAATTATACTAGATAAAAGCTGTGGTAATTGCAACATTAGCCTTTCTGCAGAACTTGAGAAGGATATTAATCTGTTTCTCGTTGTATTAATAACTTCAATCCTACTCTTCAAATCTCTATAAAATATGTAATACTAGAAGACTTACCCAGCATTGCTCAGGTCCTTCAGGACAGGGGTCTGGTAGTATGAGAGTGCAAGAGGCAGGGTAGGGGATTGGGTGTGTGTGTGGGGGGGGGGAGGTTCAGGGCAGGGGGCTGGGAGGTGTGGGGATCACAGGGAAGGGGGCATGCAGGTTTCAGAGCATGGGGTGGAGCCTCAGGACGGGGCTCAGGGAAGGGGGCTGGGAGATTTGAGGGGGGCTCACTGGGACCACTTGCAGCAGCAAGGATAGCACTGCAGCTGCTGCTCCCCCCAGCTCCTTGAGAAGGGGGGGCAGACTTCGGTGCGTAGCCCCAGTTGCCAGCTCTTGGGGAGGGGTGGAGCTGTTGCATACAGCACCAGCCACCAGCTCCTCCAAGGGGAGGCCATGGCTGCATAGCCTGGCCCCAGCCATTTCTCTAGCAGGTGGGACAGTTCTGCCCTTGGTACAGTAATTCCTCATTTAACACTATAGATATGTTTCAGAAAATGATCGTGATAAGTGCAAATGTGTTATGCGGGGTCAGTTTTCCCATTGAAAATAAAGGAAAAGGTGGGGGTTGCATTTCAAGCAGTGGTGTCTGTTGGGACCGGGACATAAGGTTGGGGGAGAAAGGGGACTGGGTTACAGCAGGGAGGGGAGGTGTTTGGCTCTGGGGAAGGGAAGGGGAGGAGAGGGAAGGGGGATTGGGTTGGGAGTATGCCCCTGTGACGAGTCTGCCGGGACCCACACTGCATCCGGCAAGGGGGAGTCAGCGGGGAACGGCGCGGTGGGCAGCGAACCCTCCGCTGCTTTGCAGGGAGGCGGGGGAAGCCCAGCGCAGCCGCTGGCAATGGGCCAGCTGGGGAAATCATGTTATTCCGGGGACAGTTGTGTAATTCAAAAAATGTGCCCTAAAAAAAAAAAATCATGCTATCATGAAAACATGTTAAGTGGGCACGTGTTAAATGAGGAATTACTGTAGTTCCTAGAGCGGGTGAGGCATACAGGCTGGCCTGGCCCTGGCAGGTCCTGGGGGTGCAGGGTTGCATGGCCCAGCCCAGACAGCCCTGGCCCTAGCAAATCTTGAGGGGTGGGGTGTGGCTGCATGCACTGGGGCCAAGGGCTGGGGGAAAGTAGTTTGGAGCAGGAGGGCTGTGATGGGGTGGACTAATCCCCTAGAGGAGACCAGAAGCTTGCAATACCCCATCCCAGCGAGAGGAGCAGTAAAGAGGTCCTCCAGGCAGAATACAGTGGCTGTCTCTGTGGCAGCCAAGCAGGACCCAGCAGACCTGCATAAAATAACCTGCTGGGCTAGGGCCTGGCAGTTCCTCACAGGAGCTCAACCCAGGCAGTTATGTACCCTGACTGGGAGACCAGCAGCACTATGAACGGCTCTGAGTGTGAGCTGAACTTAGACCTGGGTAAGGCCCAGATCCAGTGACTGAAGTCTGACCACAAGCCTACTACAAGAACCGACAGCACCATGGACAGGGCTAGTCAGATACTAGCCTGGGAACCTTGAAGATGACCAGGCAGAGATGTTACACGGCACTCCTTTGCCACAGAGGGACACTCCATAAGCAGGTGGACCCCGTTACAGGGTCCCTTACCCATGGCCAATGGCTAGCAGTATGAAGAGCTCTGGTCCCTAGCTGGCCACTCTCCTCCTGGTGGTCACTCTGCAGTATAACAGTCCTTGATGATTGCCTCCCCCAGTGGTCACTGCAGAGCATAACTGATCCTGCTATCAGGCCCTTCCCTTTCTATGTTATGGAAAACAATCGGATTCCAAGTACATTATGATTTCTTGGCACAACCAAACCATGACCTTGGTTTAAATTAGGATAAGTGAAAGCTCATACCAAATTTGGTGGTACTAGCTCTTACTATTTAGGAGGAGTTCTTAAACAAATGGACTTATGGATGGATGGATGGATGGATGGACTCATAGATGGACAGACAGATGCACAAACTCTCTAAAATATATATAGATTTCAAATAAAAATACTTTCCTGTGATTTTTGCCAAGCTGACTCTATGTTCTGCTATTGTCATTGATATTTTCTAGTTCTTAGTTTTGAATGGTTGATAACTAAAGCTGAAAGTTAGCCATGGAGTTCACAGAAATCATGGATTCCATGACTTTTCAGGACCTCCAGGACTTCTGTAGCCACTGTGACTGGTCTGGGAGCTTCCAGAGAAGCTCAGGCAGTCCTTGGGCCAACCACATTATCTGCTGTTGGGACAGCCTTGGGCTACTGTGCCTCTCTCACTCAGTAGCACCAGAAGTTTGGGTGTGGGAGTGGGTAGGTGGTTGGGCACAGGGGGTGAGGGCTGGGGCAGTTCTTACCTTAGGGGGTGCTCTCCAGAAACAGTGAAATATTCCTCCCTCTGCTACTAGCTCTGTGCACAGCCTCTGCCCATAGATACGCCCCCGCCCCCTCCCAAAAGCTACCATTGGCTATGGTTCCCAGTTAATGGGAGTTTGGAGCTAGCACCTGGGCAGAGGTAGTACACTGACTTAAGGAAGGGACATGACATTGCTTCTGAGGATCCGGATACGGATCCTGACAACCTTGCCAATCCCACCTTTCCCACTTCCCAGCACCAGGCTGGGTTTTAATGCCTTGTCTCCCCAGCCCCCCACCCCCTGTATCCACAGTGCACCCTGGGCCACATGCCCACAGAATTTAATCAGAGATCTATATTACAAGTCATGGATAGGTCACAGGCCTTTAATTATTTGTAATGCCCTTGACCTGTCTAAAAATATCCTTAAATAAAACATAGCCTTTTTGATGGCTTATATTTAAAAAAAATATTATTACCTCCCCCCACAAGTTAAGAAGGTATGCATTTTCTCAGATAATGCTAAAACTCATCTTCACTTAAAACACATGAAAAAAATGCATTCTTCGGCTTTTAAGACTTGGTTATTTTTTGCTAGTAAACTATGGCTTAACAGAAATTAAAAAATCATATTTTCTTAGAATGTGCTGATACTAGTGAATTTTATCTTCAGTGTCTACAGAAATAAATATTTGAAATAGACATAGAAGGGAAAATCATTTTTGTTGCCATGAATTCATTTTTGTTTTTGTCAGTTGATTATCTCTACCCCACTTTACTATGATTCATTATTCAGAAAGAGGAATATATAGTTCTACTCAGAGATGTAGCCAATGATTTTAGTTTGGTGTTCAGTTATTGTGTGATGTTATGATTAACATGATTAACAGGCTTGCGAACAGGAATTGCTAACAGGGAGTTTGGAGAGGGAGTTCTCCAGGTGAAAGAGGAGTAAAAACGGGACCCTTGTGGTAAGTGGCTGTCTGGAGTGTGTTTGTGTGTGGGGAGTTATTTGCTGTGTGCTGAGCTTGTGTTTATCTGTTTGGTTGGTTTGTTTGTTTGCTTGAAGGAGCTTCTAAAAGGTTTGAAATCTAGAAGCCTCTGTTAATTGGCTAAGCCTCAGTCAGGGGGAGGGGCTACCAGAGCTATATAAGCCTGTGACTCAGCGACCAGGAGCTTGAACAGGAATTGCTAACAGGGAGTTTGGAGAGGGAGGTTAGAGGGCACTAGTGACTTCTGGCCTTCTTTAAAACATAACTCTTATAATAATCTATATTCCAGAGGTTTAAAAGAATCCCAGTTTATACTTAAACTTGTTCATTAGAAAATGGAGACAGAAGCCCAGCAGCAGAGTGGGGCTATCCTGTTTATTGCGTGTAACATGTATGATTACCTGCCCTGTGGGCGGGTGGCGTATGTGTGCACCCATTGCAAGGAGCTCCTGACCCTCAGAGACCGAGTTCGGGCTTTGGAGGCCAGGGTGGCTGAACTGGAGGAGCTAAGGGAGGTAGAGAGATATGTGGATGAGACTTTCTGGGACACTGTAGTACTGTCCCACCTCCAGTCTGAGAGCCCCAGTGCTCTTAAGGAGGATGAAAGTCTCAAGGAACAGAGCATTCAATGGGAGCAGAGGGAAACCATCCCGTAGTTGGGATCCTCCTCCCAGAGGATGTTGCGGTATCCTCTCGCACTGAGGATACCTCTGAGGGGGAGGGAATGCCAGTTCGGAAGAGGCAGGTGTTAGTAGTGGGTGATTCGATCGTTAGAAACATAGATAGTTGGGTTTGCGATGACCGGGAGAACCGTATGGTCACTTGCCTGCCTGGTGCGAAGGTTGCGGATCTCTCGAGGCATCTAGATAGACTTATGTGTAGTGCTGGGGAGGAGCTGGTGGTCGTGGTACATGTAGGTACCAATGACGTAGGGAAGGGTAGGAGAGATGTCCTGGAGGCCAAATTTAGGCTGCTAGGAAAGAGACTGAAATCCAGGACCTCTATGGTGGCGTTCTCGGAAATGCTTCCAGTTCCACGCGCAGGGCCAGGTAGGCAGGCAGAGATTCAGAATCTCAATGCGTGGATGAGACGATGGTGTAGGGAAGAGGGGTTTGGATTTATTAGGAACTTTTGGGAGAGGGGGAGCCTATACAGGAAGGATGGGCTCCACCTAAACCAGGGTGGAACCAGACTGCTGGCACTAAACATTAAAAAGGCCAGAGCAGTTTTTAAACTGAGAGATGGGGAAAGCCGATTGGTCGGAGATGCACGTAAATCGGAGGGAGACTTCTCTTAGAGGAGAATCCATTGATAGAGATTCTCTAAGCTGTAGTCAGAAAGAGAGGAGGGAGAGGGCAAACCATGGGCCAGAGCAGACAAACAACCGCATACAAAGGAATCCAATGCATCAGGAAGGGCAGACAAATAAGCAGTGGCAAATTTTTAAAGTGCTTCTACACAAATGCTAGGAGTCTGACTAATAAGATGGGTGAACTAGAGTACCTAGTATTAAATGAGGAGATTGATATAATAGGCATCACTGAAACCTGGTGGAATGAGGAAAATCTGTGGGACACAATCATACCGGGATATAAAATATATCGAAAGGATAGAGCAGGCCGGGTGGGTGGCGGAATGGCACTGTATGCGAAAGATAATGTAGAATCAAATGAAATAAAAATATTAAATGAATCAACATGTTCAATAGAATCGCTATGGATAGTAATTCCATGCTCCAAAAATAAGAAATTAGCAGTAGGGATATATTACCGACCACCTGACCAGGACAGGGATACTGACATTGAAATGCTGAGGAGATTAGAGAGGCTACCAAAACAAAGAACTCTATAATAATGGGGATTTTAATTACCCCCATATTGACTGGATACATGTCACCTCAGGAAGAGAAGCGGAGATAAAATTTCTCAATGGCTTAAATGACTGCTTCTTGGAGCAGCTGGTGCAGGAACCCACAAGGGGAGAGGCACTCGATCTAGTCCTGAGTGGAGCGCAGGATCAGGTCCAGGAAATAACCGTTACAGGACCGCTTGGGAATAGTGACCATAATATAATAACATTCAACATTCCTGTGGTGGGAAGAACACCTCAGCAGACCAGCACCCTGGCATTTAATTTCAAAAAGGGAATTACACAAAAATGAGGAGGTTAGTTAAACAGAAATTAAAAGGCACAGTGACTAGAGCCAAATCCCTGCAAGCTGCATGGAAACTTTTAAAGACACCATAATAGAGGCCCAACTTAAATGTATACCCCAAATTAAAAAACATAGCAAGAGACCTAAAAAAGAGTCACCGTGGCTTAACCACCATGTAAAAGAAGCAGTGAGGGACAAAAAGGTATCTTTTAAGAAGTGGAAGTCCAATCCTAGTGAGATAAATAGAAAGGAACATAAACACTGTCAAATCAAGTGTAAAAATGTAATAAGAAAAGCAAAAAAAGATTTTGAGGAACAGCTAGCCAAAAACTCAAAAAGAAATAACAAAATGTTTTTTAAGTACATTAGAAGCAGGAAGCCTGCTAAAAAACCTGTGGGTCCCCTAGACGATCGAACTATAAAAGGCGCAATCAAGGACGATAAAGCCATTGCGGAGAAACTAAATGATTTCTTTGCTTCAGTCTTCACGGCTGAGGACGTTGGGGAGATTCCCAAATCTGCACCGTCCTTTGTGGGTAATGAATCTGAGGAACTGTCCCGGATTGAAGTGTCATTAGAGGAGGTTTTGGAACAAATAGAAAAACTTAATGCTTAACAAATCTCCGGGACCGGATGGCATTCATCCAAGGGTTCTAAAAGAACTCAAATGGGAAATTGCTGAACTATTATCTGTGGTTTGTAACCTATCCCTTAAATCGGCTTCCGTACCTAATGACTGGAAGGTAGCCAACGTGACACCAATATTTAAAAAGGGCTCTAGAGGCGATCCGGCAATTACAGACCGTAAGTCTAACTTCAGTACCGGGCAAATTAGTCAAACAATAGTAAAGAATAAAATTGTGAAGCATGTAGAAGAACATAATTTGTTGGACAAAAGTCAACATGGGTTCTGTAAAGGGAAATCCTGTCTTACTAATCTATTAGAGTTCTTTGAAGGGGTTAACAAACATGCGGACAAGGGGGATCCAGTAGATATAGTATACTTAGATTTCCAGAAAGCCTTTGACAAGGTCCTCACCAAAGGCTCTTGTGTAAATTACATGGCCATCGGATAAGAGGGAAGGTCCTTTCTTGGATTGAGAACTGGTTAAAAGACAGGAAACAAAGGGTAGGAATAAATGGTAAATTTTCAGAATGGAGAGGGGTAACTAGTGGTGTCCCCAAGGGTCAGTCCTAGGACCAATCCTGTTCAACTTATTCATAAATGATCTGGAGAAAGGGGTAAGCAGTGAGGTGGTAAAGTTTATGGATGATACCAAACTGTTTAGGATAGTCAAGACAAAGCAGACTGTAAGGGACTCCAAGAAGATCTCACCAAACTGAGTGATTGGGCAACAAAATGGCAAATGAAATTTAATGTGGAGAAGTGTAAAGTAATGCACATTGGGGAAAAATAACCCCAACTATACGTACAGTATGATGGGGCTAATTTGGCTACGACAAATCAGGAAAGAGATCTTGGAGTTATCGTGGACAGTTCTCTGAAAACTTCCACACAGTGCAGCGGCGGTCAAAAAGGCAAATAGGATGCTAGGTATTATTAAGAAAGGGATAGAAAATAAGACCCGAATATCTTACTGCCCTGTATAAAACTATGGTACGCCCACATCTTGAATACTGTGTACAGATGTGGTCTCCTCACCTCAAAAAGATATTTTGGCCTTGGAAAGGGTTCAGAAAAGGGCAACTAAAATGATTAGGGGTTTGGAACGGGTCCCATATGAGGAGAGGTTAAAGCGACTGGGACTTTTCAGTTTAGAAAAGAGGAGACTGAGGGGGATATGATAGAGGTGTATAAAATCATGAGTGGTGTGGAGAGGGCCGATAAAGAAAAGTTATTTATTAGTTCCTAAATAGAAGAACTAGAGGACACCAAATGAAATTAATGGGTAGCAGGTTTAAAACTAATAAAAGAAAGTTCTTCTTCACACAGCGTAGTCAGCATGTGGAACTCCTTGCCAGAGGAGGCTGTGAAGGCTAGGACTATAACAGAGTTTAAAGAGAAGCTAGATAATTTCATGGAGGTTAGGTCCATAAAAGGCTATTAGCCAGGGATAAAATGGTGTCCTTGGCCTCTGTTTGACAGAGGCTGGAGAGGGATGGCAGGAGACAAATCGCTTGATCATTGTCTTCGGTCCACCCTCTGGGGCACCTGGTGCTGGCCACTGTCGGCAGACAGGATACTGGGCTAGATGGACCTTTGGTCTGACCCGGTACGGCCGTTCTTATGTTCTTATGTTCTTATGTTCATATACAATCAGTGTATGTTAAATAAAGTGATAGATAGATAGATAGATAGATAGATAGATAGATAGATAGATAGATTTAAAATAATACATATTTTAAAGAAGTACGGATAAAATTATTTTAAGTAAAAAATTATATGCATTTAAATTAACATCACTTTTTTTTACTTTTATATTACTCATGATCAAATACTGTGTTTGAAAATTATTTTTAAATGATCTGATGTCCTTCACCTATAGATATTGCTTTATCTCCACAACTACAGAGAATACCAGTGGCAGAAAAAGGTCTTAAGGAGTTATATAAACTGAAGTACAGCAATCATTTCCTCCATCAAAAATTTTACTTTATTCCATAAGAAAAGAATACAACTAATTATTTCATTCTCCTGGTTATAAACAGCATATTCGATAGAAACATCTCTTTCTAATACTTCTAAATGTTTTTCCAGTATTAATCATAGAGCTTTTCCCCCACATAATATGATTTCATTTTTTTGGTATTGAAGGAATCCAGTAATAAGAGGCACTCTAAACTGAGAGATACAGTGGTCACAGTTTTATCTCTGTCACTTTAACAATTTGAAGCGTGTTTTTCATATTATATTAATATAAATCTTGCAAAACATTTCTTTTATTACAAAGATCTTCATACTAGAACTGCTTGAGGTATTTTTCTAAATATTTTGGAACACTGTTTTTAAAAGTTCTCTTTTATGCCACCCACATTAAGCCAGACTCACTTATCCTTCCTTACTGGATAATTTAAATTTAACACTGCAAAAGAAAAAAAAGAATGTTTGTGAGCAAACATACTAATTAACATAATTAACAAAGTGAATTTCTAACACACAAAACACGAGTTTATCCACCTTCCATAAAACAAACAAACAAATAAATAAATTTCAAAGAGGAAACTGATCTGGTACTTATTTATAATACTAGACTCATTTGCCATGACCTAATTATGTTTTATGAAAAAACTAACAAATGCCACTAACTCTTCAATTCTGCCCCAGCTCCCTAAAGTTTCCCCCTAGCTTTTCCTCAAGAAAAACATTATTATTCCTCCCTCCCCCCTCCACCCAATGGCTTGATTACTTTAGGACACAGGTTAGGGAACCAGATAAGCATGGGCTCAAATCCACCCATATTCAGCAAACCATGTGCATAAGCTATATTGGCTTCCATGGAAGCTTTGCTGAATAGGAATGTTATACTGAATTGGTAAACAACCACCAATCTGATCTGGCAATGATTTGGCACAAGTTTAAAGCATTATGCAGAAGGCCATGCAATGGATAAATTAGTCCAACCTTTCTTTCTCCCTTCTTTCCATCTTCCCAACACAGTCATTCCTGTCTCCACCTCAACCAGTTTACTCACTAACCTCTTTCCCTTCCACAGTGTATTAGCCACTCCCTCTTGCTTTCCCTCCCACTGCATTCTCAGTTTCACAAAGTTTAAGTCCAGAGGGGACTACAAGATCTCCTAGTTGGACCTTCTCTGTATTACAGACAACTAAATATCACTCCTCTGCATCAGGAGTGGATACCTTCTGAGACACTGACAGCATGCAGCTCATAAGGATTTAGTTGTTTCTGGGAAGCCAGATGGTTTGTTTACCTCAGGGTCCACAGGCATGTCCACTCGCAGCTCCCAGTAGCTGCAGTTCACCATTCCTGGCCAATGGGAGCTGAAGGAAGCAGTGTAGGTAGGGCCACTGCTTTCTGCAGCTTCCTTTGGCTGGGAACAGTGAACCACAGCCACAGGGAACTGTGGGTCTCTGTGCCTGCACATGTGCAGGTAAACAAACTAGCAGGTAACCCTGATGGACCCTGTGTGGCTCATAGGCTGGAGGTTCCCTAGCCCTGCCCTACACTGAGCTCAATGCCTTTAGTGAAACTAAAACATTTCAATGCTCAGGAGATGAAACTGTTGCATGTCACAGTCAACCTACAGGAGAGATCCAGGTGTCACCAATACCTGAGGCCCACAAAATGGCAGTGGAATGTATTAGATGGGATATATCCAGATGATGGCAGCAGAGAGGAAGGCAAAAAAGTTAAAGACTTCTGTCAATCTGACCTGAAGGAAAATTCCTTCTGAACCCTAAATCTGGTGATCAGTTTGACCATGAACATGTAAACAAGAGACACTAACCCCCCAGGTATCTAGGGCTACGTCTACACTGCACCTCTTTTACACAAAAGCCTATGCAAATGAAGTGTGGATTAGCATATTGCCACGTTTTATTTGAATAATTAATTAGGGGCCGTTTTTTCGCTAGAGGCTTTTGCGCAAAAAGGAATTGTGTAGATGGCTCCTTTTTTGCGCAAAACCCCCCTCTTGTGCAAGAGATGTTCTTCCTGAAAAAATGAGGGGGGGGTTTTGCGCAAAAAGGAGCTGTCTACACAGCTAATTAATTATGCAAATGAAGCGTGGCAATATGCTAATCCATGCTTCATTTGCATAGGCTTTTGCACTAGAGAGGTGCAGTGTAGATGTAGCCTAGGAAAGAAGGTTCTCTGTACCACCTCACAGCACTGACTCACTCCATCAAATGTCCCATTTCTGGCTGTGTAAAACCTCTGGTGCTTCAAGAGGAAGGTGAAAACAAACAAAAAAACCACATCTGGGTAACTGGGTACTGGAAGAAAAAAACCCAATCCTTCATGACCTCTGCAAATGATCACGAGTACTGAAGCATGAAATTTGATTACTGTTTTTGTCTTTATGCAGAGCTGCAAATGTTTTTAGCATGCTGAAGCTTATAAAGACAATCCTGTTCTTCTCATCAAAGACTAAGGGAGGATAGTTGATATGTTCCGTGGTCATAAAGTACTACTGTGACCATCCAACCCCAAACTGGATTCAAACATATTTCGTAGAAAAAATGTCTCATCTCATTTTGAAGACTCAAACAACGGTGAGGGCTCCCATCACCACACCCGGTAAACCAAGGGTGGAGAACCGTTTTTGGGTCAGGGCCACTGACCCACAGAAAAATCAGTCGGGGGCTACACACAAGTGAGAATCAATAAAACCTTACCCTTCACCAGCATGAGCTCTCCAATGCTGGGGGGAGTCTCAGGAGCCACATCTAGGCAAGCCAGGGGCTGCATCTGGCCCCCAGGCCTTTGGTTCCCCACCCCTGCAGTAAACCCCTCCAATGTTTAATTATCCTCTCCACAAAGAAATTACATTGTTTCAATGTATTATTATTTCTTACTTTCATTTCCAAAGACTGGTTGTTGTTATGCCTTGTGTTTGAGGTTGAAAAGTCCACTTCACTATTTACTTTTCTCTTTTTGATCAACTCACGTTTCTGTCTCTCTGCTATGTTCTGTCTTGTTCTGCCCATGTCCATGACCATATTTGTACTCTTGGCCAACCTTCCTTTTATCTTTGTCTCTCTTTTTGCCTTCTGCCTATTCTGGAACTGTCATAGCTCGCAGTTTGTTTCCCTTTATTTTTTCCATTCTTCCTAGAATTGACTATTTTCCCACCTTAATTAATCAAATCTCTGTCCTTCAATCAACTCTCAGCATCACAATGTCATCAATCAACACTAATGCAAATATAGAAGCCTGATAGGAAGCCAACTTATCACAGGCTTTCAAAACAAACAAACCAACAAGTTTTCTCCCAAATAGATGCAATGGAAAAAAGCAGACAGCAGGGCCACTGCTCTAATAACAAAGTTGAGTGAATGTTACTTGTCTTCATTTTATATATTTTTCCTATCACCAGCTTCTGTTACTATTGGCATATTTTACAGCAGGGGTGGAGTAACTTTTTTGGGTCAGGGGCCACACACAAGTGAAGAGCAGAGCAAAACAAACAAACAAACAAACCATACAACCCTCACTGATGTGGTCCCCTGCTGAGAAGGAGAAAGACACTCCTCATATTTTCCTCCCATACCAGAGCCTAGAGGGGCCCAGCCTGGTAGATTTTGTGTGCTCCAGCTCTGCAGTAGGGCAGTAGGGGGGCAGGAGATACAGCAAGGGAGAGGGTTGAGCCTCGGGGACCAGATCCAGACAAGCCAGGGGCCACATCCAGCTCCTGGGCCTGAGGTTCCCCACCCCTGCTTTATAGTAACATTGTACCCAGTCTGCCATTTCTATCAGTAAAATTTTGTCCCTCCTCCTCTGAAAAAGTACTATTGACAGAATCAAATTTTTGAAAATATATATTTCAGAACATATTCTATTGCTCATGTTACTCTGACTCAGCTATTACCTTTTTCGATTATTCTGTTTTGACACTGTTCTTTTCGTATCCTTGTCAATAGTGTATTACTACTGAGCATTAAAGTGTTGTCACTCTACAATAAGAAAGACAGGCTGCACATCCCAAATCTGGGATTCTCTCATCCAGCAACATCCATGGCCTGGCATGACAAGGGGTGTTCCTAGATGAGAGAGCCTTGGGGCACCAGAGGCAGCAGCTGGGATTCGGGTGCAGTCCCATGAGTCTGCTAGCAGCAGGGCCACAGCAGCCTAGGCCCTGGGCAAAGTGCAATTGGGACTGTCTGCCTCCCAGCAGTGGGGCCGGGACCGTAGCGGACTAAGAGGGAAGCCTGGCCTAGCCACATCAGCCTGAGAGGCAGCAGGGCTGCAGCAGCCCAAGCAGCAGTGGCAGCAAGATTGAGACTGCCTGCTGCCCTGCAGTGGAGCCAGGGCTGCAGCCATAGCAGCCCAAGAGGAGAAACCAGCCATGGCAGCCTAGCAGAATCAGTGTGGCCATGTGCCACCTGGCAGCAGGGTTGGGGCTGTGGCAGCTCAATCGGGCAACATGCCATTCAGCAGTGGGGCTGGAGCTGCCCGGCCATGCAGCAGTGGACCTGGGACTGGGACTGGCTTGCAAACAGCTCAGCTGGGCTGAAGGAAACAGCAGAGGGGAGGGGCAGCAAGCTGAGGGGTTGGTGTAAGTGGACCACCCATTGTCTGACAAATTCCCTCATCTGGGACCGGTCAGGTCCCAAGGGTGCCTGACAAGAGAGGTCCAACCTGTACAACTCAGGGAAAAAAGTGTTACTGCATATTTTGCATATTTCATATAAGACTGATCACCTCCATTATACTTTTCAAGTTTTCATTACAGATTGTACAACCTGTACAACTATTTTATGTTAATATGATTGTACAACCATTTTATGTTAATATGTTCAAGCTCATTATTAGTTATCTTCTATGTTTCTACAGGCAAAAATTAACAAAAATAATTAAAATGGGACTTGAAATTCTTATTACTTCACTTGGCAAGAAATTGTTTTCCTCCAATTGATTAAAAAAGAATCTGTTTATGATACTCTGCAAAAATAATAGCCCAAGCTTTTCTAAGAAGTTAGCATTTTTTAGATTAATGATTTGCTCATAATAAAAAATGTTAGCATTTCTCCAAATCTATAATAGCTGTGACCTTCACAAACATGTAGGTAATTGTGGAAGTGTTCAGTAGATTTTGAATCTATACATGGTATGGTTATGCATGGCTTTTAGTTTTTAAATATTCTGCCTTATCTCATCTTTTAACTTAAAGAAAAACAAACATTCATCACAAAACTGAATCTCTTTCTTCTCTGTCAATCAGTTCACATGTTAAATTGAACGGGAAACACAAATAAAAATAACACATTCCCACCACTATGAGTCAGCAAAAAATCTACTAAAGATTTATGGATAAATAGGTAACTCGTTTGCTCATCCATGAATCATTTGAAGCGTAGAGCTGAAGATTGACACTGGAAGAAAATCTGAGCTACAGAAACACAGCTAAGTCAAAGAAAAAATAAAACAGTATACAAATATATCAGCAAACTAAACAAAATCAGTTCATCTAATGGTATGCTGGACCAGACCATTAGGGTACGTCTAGATTACATGCCTCTGCCGACAGAGGCATGTAAAACAGGTTACCCGACATAGTCAATGAAGAGGGGATTTAAATATCACTGGCTTCATTACAATTAAAATGGCCGCCGCGCTGTGCCAGCTCAACTGATCGTCGGCACAGCGCACGAGTCAAGACGCGGATTGGTCGACAAGGGAAACCTTTGTCGACTGCTCCCTTATGCCTCGTGAAACGAGGTTTACAGGAGCGGTGAACAAAGGCTTCCCTTGTCGACCGATCCGCATCTTGACTCGCACGCTTGCTGACGATCAGCTGAGCCGGCACAGCGCGGCCGCCATTTTTATTTTAATGAAGCTGGGGATATTTAAATCCCCTCTTCATTGACTATGTCGGGTAGCCTATTTTACCTACCTCTGTCGGTAGAGGAATGTAATCTAGACGTACCCTTACTTACTACATTGGGGTATGTCTATGCTAGTTCCCTAGTTCGAACTAGGGAGGCTAATGTAGGCATTCAAAGTTGCAAATGAAGCCCGGGATTTAAATATCCCGGGCTTTATTTGCATGTTCCTGTCCGGTTGCCATTTTTAAATTCCACTAGTCTGAAGTAACTGCCGGCGGCTACACGCGGCAGTGGAACGGTAATTCGAACTAAGTCCTTAGTTCGAATGAACTGTTACACCTCATGGAATGGGGCTTAGTTCGAATTACTGTTTCACTGCCACGTGTAGCCGCGGGCAGTTACTTCGGACTAGTGGAATTTTAAATGGCGCTCGACGGAACATGCAAAATAAAGCCCAGGATATTTAAATCCCGGGCTTCATTTGCAACTTTGAATGCCTACATTAGCCTCCCTAGTTCGAACTAGGGGGCTAGTGTAGACATACCCTTGGATACTACAAGAATAATACATGACAATGAGACTGTAATGCTACATTGAAAAGTCAAAACACTATCACATACTTTGACCTAGGGTTGCCAAACCATTAGGATTGCACTGGAGTCTAGTGGAATTGGCATCAATCACCTTTTGACTATTGAATTCAATCCTGGAGATTTTAATAGAATATTTTAAGAAAAGGACATTTTGTCATTTGGGGAATAAAGTCTCTCAGAATAGTTTCAGTCAGAGATGGGAAAAGAGAGTTACCCACCTTGTGCACTAAAGAGAGTTCTTTGAGATGTGTGCTCCACTTTAGCTGCTGGTGTGTCCTCGCACTGGCGATCAGAGATCTTTTCTAGCAGTGCATGCGCAGTAGTGTCCTTTCACGCCGTTAGTGTCTGTTGATTGCACGCACGGCACAGTGCCTACACTCCTTCTCTATCTTAGATATAACTCCAAAGAGGCTCCAAAGTAGTGGTGGAGAGAGGGTAGTGGAGCACCCATGGGGACCCACATATTGAAGAATTCTCATTACTGTACAAGGTGAGTAACTCTCTTTTTCTTCGAGTGCTGTCCCCATGGGTGCACGCTTTAGGTATTTGAAGAGCAGTGTCCATCTCGTAGAGGCAGGTTTTGGAGCCGTGTCTCAGAGACAGTGGAAAGAACAGCATGTCCCACTGATGGATTTGGAATTATATCAGTTGTTAGAGAGTAGTGTCTGGCAAATGTTTGTTCGGAGGATCAGATTGCTGCTCTGTAGATGTCCCCAAATGGGACATTGTTGAGGAAGGCTGTGGTTGATGCCACCACCTTGGTGGAGTGAGCCGTGATAACAGTTGGCGGTTGCTTTTTATGAATAGTATAACAGATATGGATGCAAGAGGAGATCCATTTCAATATTTGTTGCGAGGAGACACCTTGTCCTTTTGAGGGTTTGGTGAAGGAGATGAAAAGCCTCATGGATTTCCTTCAGGACTTGGTCCTGTCGAGATAAAAAGTGATCACTTGTCGGACATCGAGGGTATGTAACACTGTTTGGATCACATTGTCGTGTGGCTTTGGACAGAATGCAGGTAAGTGGATTGGTTCATTAATATGGAAGGGTGTGGGGACTTTAGGGAGGAATTTTGGGTGAGGTATGAGTGTGACCTAGTCCTTACTGAAAAGTGTGTAAGGGGGACCTTCCATCAAAGCTACTATCTAGCCAACCTGTCTGTTGAAAGAGATAGCTATGAGGAAGGCTACTTTCATCAACAGATGTAGTCACAAATATGTGATAAGTGATTCAAAGGGTTGGTAGTCTTACGGAGGGAAATGTGTTTTGTAAGCCCACTAGGAAACATTTGGTCATGGGATGCAAAAAGAGGGAAACCCCATCCAGCAGTTCATGAAATGCTGCAATTACCGCTGGATGAACTTTTACTGAGCTGAAAGAAGGACCTAACTCCTGCAGTACAAGGAGGTAGTCCAATATGATTGGTAGGGAGTGGTGGAGGGTGGAATGTTATGTTTTTCCTGTATCCACATGGAGAATCTCTTCTATTCATAAATATAGGCTTTCCTGGTAGAAGTTTATTGACTGTTGATTAGTATTTGTTTTACCCTGTCAGAGCAGGATGTCTTGGTATCATGGAGCCATGAAGGAGCCAAGCCTTGAGGTAGAGTGTGACTAGATCCAGATGGAGAGTCCTGCTGTGATGCTAGGATAGAAGGTTGCAACATCATGAGAATGCATGGGGAGTGGAGATCATCAATCATTACTGGTAAAGAAACCAGGTCTGCCTGGACCATGATGGTACTACTAGTATGACCCATGCTCGGTCCTGTCAGATTTTCATGATTATCCGATGTATCAAGGGTTGAGGTGGGAACGCATTAAGGACTGGGGCTTCCCATTTGAGGAGAAATGCGTCCCCTACAGATCCCTTCCCCATGCCTGCCCTGGAGCAAAACTGATAGCATTTGCGGTTGGACCAGGTGTGAAGAATTTGATGTCGAATTGACCCCACTTGGAGAACACTTCTTCGAGGGCTTCTTGTGTCCAGTTCCCACTCATGTTAGTCTGAAAATAGCTGGCTTAGCTTGTCTGCCATAACACTGAGAGCTCCCAGTAGGTAGGTCACTGTAGGGGTAATCTTGGTGCCATATGCACTAGTTCCAAAGCTTCGTCACCTCGGAATTGAACCGTGCTCCTCCCTGATGGTTGATGTAATACATGCATGATGTATTGTCTGTTAGTATGTGCATAACCTTGTTTTTTGATGTGTGGGAGAAAATGAAAGCATGCACAGTGTACTGCTCTTAACTATAGGAGGTTGATGTGATATCTGGTTTCTTGGTAAAACTATTTGCCCTGAACAGTGTGGGAGTCCAGGTATGCTTCCCAACTCAGGATGGAGGCATCTGTACTTATAGTAATCATCAAGGAAGGTTGTTGAAATGGGATGACCTCTAGCATGTTGTGCTCCTATGTTCACCAGTGGAGTGAGGAGAGGATGTGGTATGGTAGGCTGACTGTTTTGTGTAAGAAGTCCTTGAAAGGGATGTAAACAGTTGCCAGCCATGCTTGGAGAAACCTCATATGGAGTCTGGCTAGTCTCACAACATATGTTGTGGCTGCCACATGGCCAAGTATTTTGAGACAGCTGTGTACTGTTGTAAATGGTGAAGCTTGTACTGTGATTATGAGGGTTGTGAGTGACTCAAACCCGTGCTTGGGCAGTGTTGCTCTGGCTGTGATGGAGTGTAGTTGAGCTCCTATAAATTCAAGGGTTGCAAAGTGGATTTTTTATATTTGATATGGAATTTGAGGCTGAGTAGTAGAGCGATGGTTGTTTTGACCATCTCGTAGGTATCATGATAGGATGTGCCTTTGATAAGGAAGTAATCTAAGTAGCAAAAGATTATCACTCCTGCTCAGCAAAGGTATTCCACTACTACCGCTAGGGTACTGGAGATCACTCTCGGTGCTGTTGATAAGCCAAATGGGAGAACCTGGTATTGGTAATGGTTGGTGCCTACCATAAAATATAGGAAACATCTGCATTCGGGATGAATGGTTATGTGAATGTAAACTTCTTGGAGGTTGAGGGATGAGAATCAATCTCCACTGTCTAACACTGGTAGGAAGGTTGCTAACGTGACCATTTTGAACCTTCAATTCATTGCACACTTATTGAGTTTTCTGAGATCTAGTATGGGCCTCCACCTCACTGTCTTCTGCATGAGGAAGTAGTTTGAATAGAATCCTTTTCCTTGAGAGGTCAAAGGGACTGGTTCTATGGCCCCGATTTGTAGCAGATATTGAACTTCTAGTTGTAGCAAGTTCTCGTGAGAAGGGTCCCTGAGGAGGGAGAGAAGGTGGGTGGCAGGAATGCACATAAAAGTCATGGAATAACCCAACCTGATGATCTCTAGAACCTACCAGTTGGATGTTATCTCGGTCCAATGTTGGAAAAAGGACTGTAGCCAGTGGGTAAATTGAAGATTGGATGGCATGTAGAAGTTGGTATAGTGGAGATGTTGTTCAAGCCCTCGACCAAACCTTCAAATTTGCTGCTTGGACGTGGAAGGTTGGTTCATGGTGGGTTGTTGTTGATGCTGTGGTCTGTGCTTTTGTTGTCTCTGTCTTCATCTAAAATCACAGGGTCTGTGCGATTGTCTG
The DNA here is from genome assembly GCA_019425775.1 of Rafetus swinhoei. Lineage (NCBI taxonomy): Eukaryota > Metazoa > Chordata > Testudines > Trionychidae > Rafetus > Rafetus swinhoei. The sequence goes on along the minus strand of CM033424.1, from coordinate 28,652,377 downwards.
TATGACTCCCGTTGTATTGAGTATGAGTTGTATCTCTGATGCTTGTTAGGTGGAGTATACATCCCTAACATTCTGAGGGTGGTACATGAGTCCTTCATAGTGTGTAAAACCTCATCTGTTTTAGTAGCAAACAGGTGGGACTTGTTGAATGGGAGGTCTTCTACTTTTAGTTGGAGTTCCCTTGGAATACCCGAGGCTTGAAGCCATGAGTCCCTGTGCATTATGATTGCTATAACAGAGCTATGTGCTGCAGCATCTACCATGTCCAGGGCTGCTTGGAGTGCCATGTGGGTGATAGTGTGGCCCTCCTGCATTATATATTGAAACTGGGGACATTTTTGCTCTGAGAGGAACTGCATAAGGTTCTGAAGCTTTGAGTAGTTGGTCTGATCATAATCCACCAGGAATGCCCAATAATTAGCCACACGAAGTTGTAAGGTAGCCAAAGAATAAACCTTCCTGCCAAGTATGTTGAGCCACTTATGGTCCTTGTCCTGGGGAATGGACTGGAATTGCAGATATTTGGTTCTGTGATATACAGCATCCACCAACAAGGAATTTGGAGGCAGATGCGAGAAGATAAAGTCCATACCCTTGGCAGGGACAAAATATTTTCTATCAGCCCTTTTGTTTGTGGATGTAACTGAGACGGTTGTCTGCTGAATAGTGTCGGCCGGATCAAGTATGGCTTCGTCCATGGGGAGAGCTATCTTAGACAATGTGGACAGTTGTAAAATGCAGAGAAGCCCATGTTATTTCTTCTGTGCTTCTTGGAGATCTCTCTCCTGTGCACTGGCCACATGTTTGAATAACACCTGGAACTGCTTTAAGTCATCTGTAGGAGTTGGAGTTGAAGGGATGATTGCTTCATGAAGGAATTAAGATGAGTTGTGAGGAAGAGATCTATCATCCTCCTCAGACATAGGCTCCTCCTTTTCTAACAGTGGCTGTTCTGGGGAGTTGTGCTTGGTGTCATAAGTCTGGCATGCAGTAGATTTGGCAGATCTTTTCATGGGAATTGAGGTTGCAGTGTGGTGACTCCTGTAAGCTGACTGGGTATCCCATGGGGGCCATTGATTCAGATATGGAGGCAATGGATATAGCCAGTGATGGCCATACTAGCACAAATTGGGAGGCACATGGATGGACCTGGATGAGCACAACTCCGAGGGACAACGTCTTTGTGTTGGGGAGGAGTGCTGGGAGGAGAGTCTATTTTGTGCTCCTGTATCTGCCTCACTAAATGATATTGACAGAGCTGGGGATCCGGGGGAATAGATTGAGTGGGGGGATGATGCCAGTAAATGCACTGCCAACTGCACATCCACCTGGGTTTCTTCAATCAATGCTGAGGTGTGCCTCGGTGCACTTCTGTGTGGTAACGTTTTAGTAGGTGCCACAGGCAGTGCCATCAGTGCTAGAGTGTAGCATGTTGGCACAGTTAGACTTTGGCTCTGCCTTCAGTGCTGATTTCAATGTAGTCTTCAGTGTCGTGTCAGGCAACAGCACCATCGATGCCAATGTCGATGTCAGTGCTGAGCACTTGTCAGTTCTGAATGTACACATTTGTGTGGTGTGCTACATTTTGCCGGCACAATGCAGAGTTGCTGGGCTTATTGGCAATGCTGGCTTTGGAAGAGCTTGGTGCGGGGGAAAGGGATCTGGACAGAGATGTCCTGGCCTTTGCCTTCGCCTTGCCTGAAGAAGAGGATGGATGCTTCTTCTCTGAAGTTGAAGTTTTTCCCTCTCTTGGGACTTCACTGAGGAGGGAGAGTCCTCTTGAGTTGGTTGATGGGTGTTTTCATGCAAAAAAAGTCTTCAGCTGATTTGCTCAGTTACATCTTGCCTGCACTGTGAGACTGGAACAGTGTGGGCACTTCCAAGAGAGATGACCTTCTCCCAAGCATTTTATACAGGAGGAGTGACCAGCCAAGGCAGGCATGGTGTCTCTGCATGAGTCACACCTCTTGAATTCTGGTGAACCAAGCATATTGAAGTGGAGAGAGAATGGTGGAAACAATTTTTTAAGTTTTTTTTTTTAAAAGAAGAACAGGGAAGAAAGGTCCAAAAACTTGGAAAAGGGTAAAAACTGAGGAAATTCTCAAACTGTTTTGTTGTTTTAGGCCAAAGGAGGGTGATTGCGAGGAGCTCCGACTGCTGCTGAGGAGGGTAGAGAAGGAACTGAGACATGCGATCAACGGACATTAATGGCGCGAAGGGACATTACTGTGAATGTGCAGCATGGTAGGGCGCTGCTAGAAAAAATATCTGATTGCTGGTGTGAGGCTGCACCAGCACCTCAAGTGGAGCACTCCTGGTGACAGCACCCAAAGAAGAACCCTATTTTGACCTTCGCTGAAAAGAAAATGTTCATTTGATGCCATCTTTATAAAGTCAAAATAATAATAATAATTCCTGCCACAAGGAAGGACTGGACTTGATGACCTCTCGAGGTCCCTTCCAGTTCTAGTATTCTATGATAATCAAGAACAAAACATGCAAACTCATAAACCACTGAAATGGGGCTTTGAAATTACTCCACTGAGCACAGAAGAAACCCTCAAAGTGCATTTCTACTCTGCTCAGATGGTGGAGGGCTGGAGAGTAGATTTTTAAAAGATATATACATGGATATCTAGGTCAATTAATAGGAATGTTGGTACATACTGGTTCTTTAGTTTAAACTTGAGACTCTTGTAAACTATAGGGATGGAAAGTGTCAATAAACATAAATTGGACAGCAGGGTTCTCCCCCAGACATAACTATTGTTAAGAAAAATTAGGACTCATCACAGTCATAAGAGTTCTGTGCATGGAAGAAGAGGCCTTTTTTTTTTTTTACTTAGCGTCTGTGCTGATGCCTGCTAAAGAAAGTTTGCAAAAGAATACAAGCCAATATTACAGTTTCCATACCTAAGCATCTGGTTTCAGTTCCACTCCAGAGTCCAGAAGATAGACATTCCCGTACAGTAGAGCCAACTAGCATGAATCCGGAATCACAAGTAAATATAGCTGTAGATCCATATGTGATTTGAGTTCCAATCTTATTCCCATTGGGAGGTATGGGAAGTTCTCCACAAGAAATAACTTTAAGAGAAAAGATACACCTTTTGTATTGAGCATCACACCAAAAATACATTTAATATACATTTTTGACTCATTAAAATAAACATTGGACAGTAGTCTATTCTGATCTGTGGGAAAAATTGTTACTGAAATCTGTGTGTAAAATAAAGCATATAAAATATCTTACACTATCGCTGTAAATTATTTAAAAACGATAGGAATATTTTAATTAACAAAAATATTGATATTTAATTACCTAGTTTTTGTGAATGAAAAATACATGTTTCTATGCTCCCTTTGTTATTGCTCTTGCAGAACAGTATATTTAACTTTCTTTGAACAGAGCTTATTTTATTTAACTTGTATCTCATACATCATTTTATAGCACATGCCTTAGCATTTATAAAATACAGATTCTCAGTACCGGATTAACTATCTTCAATGAGCCCATTATTTAAGTCATAATCCAGAGAATGTTCTAATTTACAAGAAGACTATTTTATTTTTAATAAAATAAAATAAATAGAAATGGTGTCATTAGGAAACTTAATTTCATTTCTATCTCTGAAAATCTTTAGAGGTACAGAGGCCTTAGCACAATACAGGAAGATGTGATTTTGCTGTAGATAGCACTGTAGATAGCACTCCAAAGTGATGATGAATTAGTACTTTCTCTTTGGAAGAGTCAAAGCAAGAATTACATACAATATTTCAACACAGACATGGCATTTGGGAAGGAAAAAAAACTCTCCACAAAAAGTTTGAATTTTCTAAGAAGATGAAAATAATTGTAATTATTTATTTTCCAAGTAGTTATATATCTTAGATCAGTGTTCCTTAAACTGTGTTCTGTGGTACACCGGTGTGCTGCTAGGCAGTCGGAGGTGTGCTGCGGAGAACAACAGAATTCAAAATGGCTGCCCTTAAAGGGGCAGTGACCTTTTAATTTTCTCAATAACTTTCCCCTGATCCTTTTTCCCCCTGACCTTTTTTTTTTTGCTCAATAAAAAGGTGGTCCTTAGTGTTCCTCATAAAAAAAATTATTGTTTGGTGTTCCTCGGTCTTAAAAAGTTTAAGAAACTCTGTCTTAGATTGTATTTTGGCATCCTTTATCTATTAATAGTTGTAGTTATGTTCCTTTCCATATAGGTATTACTATAAATATTGTACATTGACTAATCTGTAAATTTTGTTACAGTTTTATACATATATACAGCATGAACATTAATGTTAACACTCTTTTAAGTAGAATGGCAGTTATGTGGTGCTTTAGAAGGGAAAACACTGAAATACTGGTTGTGTAGTCCCCAGATAATAATATAAGTTCAAATCTTTCAAATACACGGGCAAAAAGCACCTATTTAAAAATGACCTGATTCCCATAGGTGCCTATATTTAGCCACACAAAACTAAATGTTTTAACTTCCTTTTTTAAAAGTACCTGTCTCCATTATACTTCCTCCATTATTCTTCCTGTTCACTGCTTCTCTCTCTTAATGCCAGGTGATGCCATTAGTATACTAGTTAGTGTTGGAGATGATACAGACCCTTACCACCACAAGAAAGCTCCTGAAGAAAAATCCCTCTCTACTTCTCTTTTGTCCCAAATTATTGTGAAAGTTGTACCATGCTCCCGGTGCACCCAGTCAGCTATTTACATACTTTTGGGGTCGCTTATACAACTCTTGGCTCTAGGAGAAGAGAGTCCCTACTCTTCACTAAGTACAGAAGGCTGTTGTAAGGGGTGTGCAAAGTAGGGGGGAGAGAATCTTTGGGCTCTATACGTATGTTGGTGTAGCCCAAGGTCCAGTGTGTTTCAGCAGCAGCCCTGGGAACTACAAGTTGTGGACTACAAACTGCGGCATGTTGGGAGAACTTCCTGGTTCCTGTCAGGGTGTGCGCTCTGCCCCCAGCAGGGTCTCAGCAAGGACTGTGCTAGAAGCAGCACACAGGCTGCATGCTGAGAGAAAGGGCTGCTGAACTGTTTTCCTGTTCTATGTTTTCTTACAGGTAGGACCTGAAAGGGCTACAAAGCACCCTAAGAGGAGTTTAAGTGACACAAAGAGAGAACCTGGACTTGGTTATTGTGGGGTTTAGTTACTGTGGGAGTTGGAACATGTTGTAAGGGGGCTGTGTTGTGTGCTGTAAGCTCTGCCCCCAGGAGGGTCTCAGCAAGGACTGTGCTAGAAGCAGCACACAGGCTGCATGCTGAGAGGAGAGGCTGCTGAACTGTTTTCCTGTTCAATGTTTTTTTACAGAATAAAGCCTGTGCCTGGTGGTTTGTCTGAGTGGGTCTGGTCTGAGGTGCGTGCGCGCACACGCACGCACACACACACACAAAATACACAACGCAGAGCACCCGAAGCAGCCTCAGGCCTAGCCTCCCACAGTGGTGTAAGAAGTCACAAGGCTTCCCCTATGCTGAATAACCTCACACTGGGTTAGCCAACAGGAGGGGTTACATTAGTAACAGACACCTCAAGAGGGCAGTTGGGTGCGCATAACCCTATTACCATAAAGTTTACATACAACGTATACTCACTTTGGCAGTAAGGCCTCTCATTTCTCCAACTCCATGTTCCATTAGCAAGACACTCAATGGATGCTGGTCCCAAACCATAATAGCCTGGATCACAGCTAAAAACAACTTTTGTTTTGTACTCATAATGTGAGCCATTCACTATTCGCCATCTTCCATGTTCCAGGGTGAAGGAATTGATGCTTGGACATGTAACAACTGAACAAAACAACAGAGAATGCCATGAGACCAGTATTTCTGGCTCAGGAAGTACAGGTTAAAAAGCATATGAAAGAGAGAATATTTGCTCTTTATGAATTCAGTGTTACATTTTAGTCATAGCTTTTTATTTGGAGTCCATGTCTGATTTTATAACATGCCTAGGGCTGAGCAGTAATCTTTCTGTGCATGGTCATAAGTACATTGGATCTTTCTTGGTTAAAGAAACATTTGTCTCTGTTTTGTATCCAATGTTCTTTTTCCACAAGAAATAAGAATTTTCACCTCCTTCCTAACCTCCTGCCTCAGGCTCAGCATGAAGAGGAAGCATCTCATTCACTCCATGCTCCATAGAGTTTTGCACACTAGATCCACAAGATTCACAACACTCTTGCTGTTGCTCACCTTTAGCCTCCCATGCTGCTTGCGTAAGGGACAAAGATATCAGGAAAGGCCCTTAAATTCATCCTGCTGGGTAAATGTGTGTATCTCCAGAGGCAACCATCTTTTCCCATCTTTTCAAAACTTGATAGGATGGGGAATGATTCACAAATGGATGGATACCTGACCTGTGGGCTGACATTCCGTTTCATCATGGTGGCCTCTTTGGGTTTTCATAGCTACATTATAGCCAGAAAGGCATCCTCTTGTCCCTGGGGACTTACATGGTGGCTATTTTCTCCTCTTTGTCATCTCCTGGAGTCTAGGTGGTGTGGAATCATTATCATGTGGGGAAGGGGTTGTAATCTGCATTTGGTGCTATGCAGCTGTCCCAGAGGACCAGACAAAAAGTGATCAGGAGTGTCTTAAATAGGGGTGGACAATAATTTTTGATGGGAGCTAAGCCAAGAATTTGGTAAGTGGTCAAGGGCCACACTCTTTCATGGTATTAATGCAGGCAGTGTGGGGTCTTGAATGGGGATTGGTGACAGAAGTGAGCTTGGGATAGGGAATTGGAGTACAGGCAGGAGTATGGGTGAAGTATGGGAGTTTAGATAAAGAGGAAGTTGTGACCTGGGGCAGCAGAGGAGCACAGAGTCTGGGAGTGGGTATAAGCACCAGAGAGGGTTGTTTTATGACCTGCTGTGGGGTACAGAAGGGGGCAGAGTGGGTTGAGTTGTGACCTAGGGCAGGAGGGGGCTGTGACTTGGAACAGGGGATTGGGGTGCAGGATCTGGGAAGAGGTATGGGTGCAAGAATGGGAATGCAGAGTGGTTAGAGCTGTGACCTGGGGCAGGAGGCGGCTGTGACCTGGGATAGGGGATTGGGGTGCAGGAAGGGATGCAGGGTCTGAGAGGAGGTATGGGTGCAGAGAATTTGGGCTGTGACCTGAGAGCAGGGGGGTAGGAAGGGGTTGAGGCAGGAGAACGGGTGGGGTGCCAAGATGCCAGATGCAGGCTCTGGCTGGGAGGATCTTACCTTAAGTGGCTCCCAGCCAGAAGCTCAGCGTAAGCCTTGAGCAGGGTCCTTGCCTCCTGCACCTCTGCACACTACTCAAAGCAATTGGCTGTGGGGGCCATGTGCTTCCTGCATGCACATGCCCCTTGAGTGGGGAGGAACCCTCCCCACACTACCTGCACCACAAGCACACCCCAAGCAGCTCCCATTGGCTGGTTTCCATGGGCTGTACTTTGCCCAGCCCTAGTCAAAGATCTGCTTAAGACTCTGTGGCTTTAGCTGCAGAAGCCAGGAATGCCAAGGATTTGGACCTGAGTTATTAACTTTAATGCATTCTATAATGTATTTGTTTTCCAACTGTTACAGATGGTTGCAATAAATATATCTGATCAAAACAAGTTTAATATACTCAGATGGCTCATTGTATTAATTAGCCAAAACCAGAAGTCAAATAATTTAAAATGGAGCTTCTTGACTAATGAAAATAAAATACAGGAAAGTTCTTAGAGAGAATTTCTCAGTGCTACTTACCTACACAGCGAGGTGTTTTATTATGATTGCTCCATGTACCATCTGGCTGGCAGACTGCAGTAGTAAGCTCCTTGGATGATAGTCTATACCCATCATTGCAAAAGTAAGTGACACGGGTGCCGACCAAGTAATCTGTAGTTAAGATTCCACCATTTAATGGTGCTTTAGGGATTCCACAGGATATTGCTAAATTAAAAGGAACACAAACAACATGTTACTTCCTTCTTTGAGATAAGTTATACCTTGTTTGAAATGCTTTATGTATCATACCACAACATTCATATGAAGAGGAATTAGTAATTTATTACTGGTTGGACCTCCCTGGTCAAGCACCTTCGAGATTGCCCGGATCTGAACCCAGGGAGTTTGCCTGATCAGAGAAGGTCAGTGCCAGTCCATCTGCTGCCAGCCTCGGGGCTCCATTCCCAGGGGACTGCTGCCTCCTTGGCCCCTGGTGACGTGGCTCCTCAGTGCCCGATCCTACTCCATGCTGACGGCCTCTGCTCACAGCCACTAGGCTCCTGGCTGCTGAGGTCGCTGACACGGGGTGCCATTCCCTGATACTTACTGCTTGGTTGCCTGCTGCCAGGCTCCTCAACACTGGCCCCTGATCCCAGCCCTGGCTAGGCTCTGTTCCTGTCTGTTGGCCCCGGGTGGGCTTTGCTTCTGGCTGCCAGCTCTCCTGCTGGGCTCCACGCCCAGCCACCAGGCCTCCTCCCACTGGACTCCAGGCTCCCTGCCTCTGGGATCCCCAGTAACCACTGCTCCTGACTGCCAGCATCCACTCTTGGCTGAGCTCTGCTCTGGGCTATCGGGCTCCCTGCCACAGGACTCTGGGTTTCCAGCAACCAGGGCTCTGATGCAGGAGCATATGTGGTCCTGATCTGCCAGTTTTTCTCCCTAAGTGCTCCAGCCCCGGAGAACCCATAAGGTCCCAGGGATGCTATACCACAGATGTTGCCAAACCAGAGAATCCCAAGCTACAGAGATTCAACCGGTAGTAAAAACAAATTTATTTGGGCATAAGCTGTCGTGGGTTGGAAACCACTTTGTCGGATTCATCAATGGGTTCTAGCCATGCCCAAATAAATGTGTTAGTTTTTAGGATGGCACAGGACTCCTCACTGGTTTTGCTGAAACATAGTAACATGGCTATCTCTCTGTAATTTATAAGTGTGTATTTTAAGATCACACAGATTTAATGGGCTCTACATTTTCACAAAAGAACTAAACCTTGGGAGGTTTATGACTCATTAATCTGTCCTTCAGTAATCCTCCAGCTATCCTTTCAGATTGCAGAGAATGATGAATACGGTCCTACCAAATTCATGGCCATGAAAAACACATCACATACCGTGAAATCTGGTCTATTGTTTTTACCCTATACTATACTGAATTCACAGGAGAGACTGCTGTTTTACAAATAGGGGGTCCTACCCAAAAACAGAGTTACAGGGCATCACAGGTTATTTTGTGTGTGGGGGGGGAGTGTATTTTTGCAGGGAGATCATAGCTGCTCCTCTTTGGCCACCCAGCTCTAAAGGCAGCATGGAAGTAAGGATAGCAATACTGTATCACCCTTACTTCTGAGCTGTGGCCTTCTGAGTTGGGAGGTCAGAGAAGCATGGCTTCTGACTGAGGGCCCAGCTCTGAAGGCATCAGCACAGAACCATACCATGCCATCCCATCCTTACTTCTGCACTGCTGCTGTCAGCACCTCTGCTTTCAAAGCTGGGATTCTGATCATCAGCCACCACTCTCCAGCTGCCCAGCTCAATGGTGGTGCTGTCACTAGCAGCAGTGCAAATGTAATGCAACAGCACTGCAACTCTCTCCCAACCCCCACTGCCAGAGTAACCTTGAACCCTCCAACTCCTTTTTGGATCTGGACCCTTCAGTTAGAACACAGTGAAATTTCAGATTAAAATAGCTGAAATAATGGGATTTATGATTTTTAAAATCACATGACCATGAAATTGATCAAAGTGGACCATGAATTTGGTTAAGCCCTAATGATGAATGACAATGCATAGGGAAAAGCAGAATAACATGAGTAGCATGGTTCTATGGATAGGATACTAGGCTGAGACCCTAGAGAGCTGGCCTTTTAACAGGCTTTTCCACTGATATGCTGTGTGACCTGGAGCAAGACACTTCCAGTAAACCAAAGATCCTGAAAGAGTGAGGTGCACTTTCACTCATGGGCCATAGGGTAAAGTTTGAGGGACATGGCCAGAACTTGGGCCAACCCCCAATGGAGCCAGGGGGAGAACATCACATACCAGCTCCACTCCTGACCCTGGCTGCTGGCCCCACCCCTAGCCCCAGTACTCTTGTCCACATCTTCCCCCCAAGAGCCACAACTCACTCCCAGTACTGGATCAGGGCAGAGGGCGGAGAGGGATAAAGAGGGACACAGGGTAAAATGCAGTAAAACTTTCTATATTGTAGTTTTTCCTCTTCTAAAATGGGAATAGCAATGCTTTCTCGCTTTTTATAAGTTACTTTAAAATCAACAGATGACATGAGTTGTATACATATTAAGTAGTGTAAAAAACACCTGGGGTTAGATAGAAACCATTTCTGACTTTTTTTCTTTACTTCAGCAACCCCATATGACAGGGAGTTTGAATTCAGGTGTTACTATACTTTTATTAATCCTTTTTCACATTTTGCATTTCAGATTTCTTTATAAAATTGCATCCTTTTCATAGTATTTGTCCAGCTGCACAAGTCATGTTTAGTCACAAATGCTTTATAAAGCCTAGCATCTGAGAGTCTATTTGATCATTTCAGTGATCATAAATGAGTTGTAAGATTATATTTATTGGATGAAAATACATAAAACAATAGTATAGGTGGTCAACATGGTGTCATCCGGGTTGAGTATTGCAGAAAGTATTGGATCCATTCCTGGTTTTGTAACTCACATTTGCTGCATGGGGGAAAAATGCCAAACTAGCTTAATTACAGGCATCAGCAATCTCCTTGAGTGAGCTCTTTAACTATGCCTGTTTTCTCTTTTGTACAGTAGTATTTTAAAGATGAAATACTCCCTCTGTTTGTTGAAGAAGCGTTACATTTTTACCTAACATATTCTGTCATTTCCATATGTATTATATGAGATCAGTCATAAAGGAAATTATATGTCTCTCATTGACTCTGTTAACATGAACTGACCAAACTGTCATAAGTGGTTTATACTAAATGCTGAATCATAAGCTTAAAAGATAGGGGCAACTCAGAGGAGAAAACTAGAGATCAAACAGTGAATTAAGGATACCTGATGGGAGAAGGCTTAGAAGCAGAAAAGAGGATGAAAGAAAAAGCATACAGAAGGCAAAGAGGATATCAGAAATTACCCAGCCACAGAAATTTAGAGTAAAGACGTACATTTGTAGCACTGAGCTTTGTGGTGCTGAGATTTTCATGTTTAAATATGTTATTTCATAGTGTTAAATGCAAAACATTAGATCAGGAAATATGTTTACTTGATTTGTGTATATTCTGATTAAATGGTGTCTGATTAAAACACTATTTGCTAAAGAAAATATTTTCTTTAGATTCTACATTTATTTAGAATCTCGTACATTATTTATGCATGCTTTCTTTCAACAGGAAACAGTATAAATTAGAGCAGTGATAGGAATAAAATTATTAATAAACAAAGAGGCACATGTGATATGAGATCCATGAAAATAATATCTGGTCTATCACTTTTTAAGCATTCAGTGAACATAAATCTTGTGTGTGTGAAAATGGAAATCTTTGTCCATAAAAATAACCAACCCCACATTGCAATAACTGTCTTTGAGTCTCAAGAGGCTAATTCCTATCTTCAGAGTTGTAATAAGTGTTGTCATACACTGATGTTGAAGTAGTAGTTTCCCCTTGAAATAACCTCATCAATTTAACTCACAAAGTTATTGGTAGAACTTTATTTACTGAAACTGTAACAGAGAGGTAGCTGTGTTAGTCCGATCTTCGTAAAACAAAAAAAGCAGGCATGTAGCACTTTAAAGACAAACAAGATAGTTTATTAGGTGAAGAGCTTTCGTGGGGCAGACCCACTTCTTCAGATCATATTCTGAAAGTGAATTGGCATGACCATTATATAACAGGGGGATACAATGAAAAAAGTAAAAAAATTACAAACTGGCAAATCAGCTACATAGAACAGAAGGTGGGGGCGAGGGCGGGGAGTGACAAGGAAGGAGGAAATTGCTTACTGTAAGAGTCAATTAAGTGGCTAATCTGTGGTCACTATGAATATCAAAAGGTGGGGAGGCTGTCTTTGTAATGTGTAAGATAATTATCATCTTGATTAAGGCCCATTTGCAAAGTGTTGAATTTTAGCATACATAAAAGTCCTGAGGTCTCCCTCTTTAATCTGGTGTTAAAGTCTCTTTGTTGAAAGACACATGTTGTCAGGTCTTTAAGGGAATGGCCAATTTGATTGAAATGCTTGCTGACAGGTTTGATCATATAACTGACTTGGTTAGGTCCAGTGATGGTGTCTCCAGAGTAAATATGTGGACAAAGCTGGCAACGGGGTTTGTTGCAAGTAAAAAAAAACAGATTGAAATGGCCAGACGAATACCCAGAAACCAGCTACTTCTAGATAGGCCCTAGAAAATCAACAATAGAACACCACTTGTCATCACCTACAGCCCCCAACTCAAACCCCTCCAAAACATTATCAATAATCTACATCCTATACTGGAACATGATGCTACACTCCGAGAGGCTCTGGGTGACATACCTGTACTCTCCTATATACAACCACCTAACCTCAGGAAGATTCTCACTAACAACCACAGAGCATACCACATTAAAACTAACCCTGGAACTTTCCCTTTCAACAAACCCAGTTTCCAGCTTTGTCCACATATTTACTCTGGAGACACCATCACTGGACCTAACCATGTCAGTTATACAATCAAGGGCTCATCTTCCTGTATGTCCGGCAATGTGATACATGCCATCATGTGCCAGCAATGCCCCTCTGCGATGTATATTGGACAAACTGGTCAGTCACTTCACCAAAGAATCAATGCTCACAGATCAGACATCAGATATCTCCACACACACAAACCTGTCAGCCAGCATTTTAATCAAATTGGCCATTCCCTTAAAGACCTGACAACATGTGTCTTACAACAAAGAGACTTTAACACCAGATTAAAGAGGGAGACCTCAGAACTTTTATTTATGCTAAAATTCAACATGTTGCAAATGGGTCTTAATCAAGATGATAATTATATTACACATTACAAAGACAGCCTCCCTACCTTTTGATATTCGTAGTGTCCCCAGATTAGCCACTTAATTGACTCTTACAGTAAGCAATTTCTTCCTTCCTTGTTACTCCTCTCCCTCGCCCCCACTTTCTGTTCTATGTAGCTGATTTACCAGTTTGTAATTTTTTTTTACTTTTTTCATTGTATCCCTCTGTTATATAATGGTGTCACGTTACTGAATTTGAGGGAAGCAGCCAGATCACTGCTGCACCCATAGATGGGGGTGTTGGCCCCAAAAATGGTATAAAAGGGGGCCATGTGGGGTGTTGAATAGAAGCTCACTGTCTGCTAATCCTATGTACGCTAGTCATGTGATTGTATAATGTCTGTGTGTGTAGTTAGGAATCTGTAATCTGTGTGGATACTGAATATTTCTCTGCATGTGGTTGAGCATTGGGCAGAGCCCATCCTATGGACATGCTAATTAGTGAGGCCCTGTGGGACAATGGCACTCAATGGGCCAAGGACACACCTAAAGAATGAGGGCTGACACCTGAGGGCTGCCAGCAGGGGAACACAGGGATAGGCCGCTGGCCAGGTGACCTGCTGCAGCCAAGAAGAGACCAGGAAGGATGTATAAAGAGTCCATCTGATCGACTCCATCTTGGTACTCAGCTCAGCACTTCATCCCAGAGGCAGCAGTGCAGGGATCGAAGAGCCGGAAAGAACTGTGGACCCATCCTGATCCTAGGATGCGCAACAAGGACTTTTAAGCCAGCAGCTGTAACATCTCTGCTAGAGCCTGCATCGAGAACTGGGAGATTCGATGCATGTAATGTACTATCCTTTAACAACCTTACTCCCATGCTTTTCTTTATTATAGTAATAAACCTTTAGAAGTTAGATACTAAAGGATTGGCTCAGTGTGATTTGTGGGTAAGATCCAGAGGGTAAATTGACCAGGGATCTGTGGCTGGTTTCTTGGAACCGGACAGAACTTGTTCGGGGTAGGTGGGGTTGGGTTCTAAGACCCCCCCCCCCACCGGTGTATGAGGTCCGGGGCCATCTGGAGCATGGATATTGCTGGGGTGTCGGAGGGGTTTTGCTCATGAGGCTTCAGGCAGGCAGCTGAAGCGCTCTGTGGGACTGGTTTGTGGCCAGTTTGGGAAGGTCACCAGTCTGGGGGCTGTAAGGAGCCCCGAATTTGAGCAATTCGCCCTGAGCGGACGCCCTCAGCTGTGCCCAGACTCGGCCCGGCCTGTCACAAATGGTCATACCCAGGGCTTGACAATTAGGGCAATCTACTCACCCATGGCGAGAAGATTTTAGCCCGGCACAGCGCCGCAGCACGATCAGCGTATGCGCAGCGTGGTCTGCGCATGCGCAGCGTGCCAAACTGCATGGCTGGTGAGCGGGGCTTGCCACTGCTTGTCAAGCCCTGGTCATACCAATTCACTTTCAGAAGATGATCTGAAGAAGTGGGTCTGCCCCACGAAAGCTCATCACCTAATAAACTATCTTGTTAGTCTTTAAAGTGCTACATGACTGCTTTTTTTGTTTTACTGAAACTATGACAGACATCAAATCGCCGATGTTTAACTGCTTCTAAATAGTGCTGCTCAATTTGTAAAATGTTAGTTACCATTTATACGAATATGCTATTACTGTAGAATAATTTTCTAAAAGAAATATCTGAGGTTTTCTAGAATTCTTATTCCCATAGCATCTAAGCATTCAATGCGGTGAATAGGATCTGCATGGTGATGTCCAAAGGGTAGTTCCCTATTATCCTTTCCAAGTTCCAGGAAGTGCTGCTAGGTTTTTTTGTTTATTTTTATAAACAATAGCAATGGTTGATGATTTAGTTTAAAAAAAATCGGGAGTGTAGCTTGCTCTACAATTGATGAAACTTTTGCTTTGATTTCATTCAAACAATCAAACACTCTGGTTTTCATGTGCTTTTTCTATTGTGTCAGAAGGGAATAATTGTACTGGTAGGTCATGGATAGAGATAATGCCTGGTGACGCTGGGTCATCAGTTTTTGGTGGTTCTTGAATTATCACTAGAACAAAACTGGAAGCCAGTGTGGTGTTTAGAGAAGAGAGGTGATGTGCTGCAGGAAGTGCACTTCCTGGTGCATACTTCTTTCTGGAGTTGCTTCAGGAACAGTGCAGTGCATCTTTGTACAATCTGGCTCTAACAGTGGAACCTTTAAAATGACGGCAATCCTTTATTGACCAGTGCTGATCAATCCTGCGTCGTCACAATTTCAGAAACCGTAGTATTATTCCAGGAATGACTGATTTAAACTACTAGTTTAAAATAAGATTAGGAGGTTCAAAATGCTTGACTTGATTCTCAGACGTTAAAACTTCTTATTTCTTATATTTCAAAAACGTATGTGTTACAATATAACCTCATTAATTTTAACTAATGACTAGATGACTCATTGTGGCTTGCTGTATTTTGATGATCAGTGAACTTTAAAAAAAAAAAACATGATCGAACAAACCTCATTGCAAAATCTGAACTTTGTAAATGCTGATCTTAACAAGATGAAAGAATCAATGTAATAAGATTCCCATGCAAGTGCTAAACATGTTATGTGATCAGGATTAAACTTACTATACTTTGCACAGGATGAGAATTGTCCAAAATATTATATTTTTTCATATTTTGTAAAACTAAGGTTTAAATCTCATAAACCAGAAGCAATCTTATGCTCAAAGAATTCTATAAATTCTTTTTTTTCTTTTATAGTTCTGCATCTTTGGTGTACCAGTCACTGCAGACATAATAGTGTATTCATTGAGGAGTTAGGGGATTCCATATACTTTTATGTCATTTGCTTTGTTTGCTGAACACATTTTCTCTAGATTTCAGCCCCCAGGCAGCATGCCCAACTCCAGCATGAGAAATTATGCAAAATAAGAAGTATGTTGATTTGCCGAGAGGTCTGCGCAAAACAACATTTATCAGTGAGGTAAGTAGCTAAATAAATAAATAAAGCCAAGTATCAGGTAATGTTGGCACAAAATATGTAACATTCAAGAAATGCAATCACTGTAACAATTAAGTGAAAAAAAACCTGTTAAACAATAACTCTGAAGAAGTGGAGAATCTATGATTTCTTGTAAACACATACTTTAAACACGATAAAAATTGTATTCCAAAAGGGCCATTGTACTCCCACTTGCTTTTTCAAATCTTTAATATCATAAGCTTTAGAAAATGTAGGAAGCTTTACTGATTTACGTAGGATGGAGAAGTTTTGCGTCATTAAAAATTGGGCCAGGCACACAGACAGTCATTTCACATTGTAATTTCTACAGTACTTTACAAACGCACAACATTTATTTGACTGAAATTTATAATAGTTTTAATGTTTAAGACAGGATTCCTCAGCTTTTCTTCAGTTTGTTTTTATATTAGATTCAAAGCAGAGATTCCGTTAATTGCTACAATTTTGAGGCAGGGCTAATTTTTTAATCCAATGCTGCTACGCTTGGTCTTTTCTATCAAGTAGACATATTTTAATTATAAATGCAGTACAAAAAGAAAATAATGTTTATTCTGTCTAGATTCCCAGCAAGGATCCAGAACTATTTTTTTCACAAGCAAGTGACAAGTAAGGACACTGAGAACTATATAGCCCCCTTTACCTGGTAGCATGGTGTGTGTCAGTCTTCACAAAAGCACTACTGAAAAAAAAATTACTGGGACACCTTTAATTAGCTGCAAGACAAAATGCTAAAGTAATGTCTCAACTACTGCACACCTGCAAAATGAAGGTGAGTTTTTAGAAAATGGTGTTCAATAATACGTTGTGCATAAATTTTGGGAAAGTAAAAATATCTCAGTAATCATGAACAGAGTATTGGCAACAATGGAAGAGGGTAACTTAGAAAATCCACAATGAAGAATTGTGAAATTCTTCTGGAGATTTGGATTCATATGCCACTTGTGTCATAAGTGATAATGTGTTTGGTGTCATACTTCTGATTCTTCATAGATATTTATATAAACAAGGTGTTGTTATAATTTGTCACAGTTTGACGTGAATGACAATAAGCCTAGCTCTGATAAGTATACTATAAATGGAAGAGAAGGTAGGGCAAGAGACAGGGCCATGATCTTATCATCTATCCTCACCAACCAGCATAGCTGGCTCACCAGGGGGGTGGGTACAGGCCGCAAATCCTTAAGAAAGTAGTGGGACTGTGTATATTCTTCCTGTGTGCCAGGGAGCTCTGAAAAACATGATTGATTAAACAGAGAAGCTGTAGCTACTGTTGTAAAGATAGTGCTGCTACTCCATGGAACAGTGTGAAAAGCATAATACTGCTCTGAGTAAATACTGATGATTACAGACCATTAGAGAAGTTTGTTGACTATGTTTGTTATCTATGGGCCATTAATGCAAATTCACTAGAATTAATGAGTTCAGCTTTACTATAGCAATGCTTTACCTCAGTGAAGAGCATGTAGTGATGTTCAGGAAATGCACTACAGCAGCTCATCTTCTCAATACTTTGGCCAAAGCCTAAGCAGCAACAACTACTTCTAGGGCTGCATGGGCAGGATGTAAATTCTCTGGTGGAATGTGAGTTGCAGGCACATAACACTGCTGCAACCACCTTCTACAAACAGGGAATTGTTAGAAGTAGATATAACCAAGGGGCAAATCAAGTCCATAACATGCATTATGGTTAACCTTCCTTAAATGCTTAGTTATAATTCACTGGCATTTAATTAACATAAAAATGGTATTAAAATTTAGGACACAGCAACAGAGGGTACAATGAATGAATACCAAGTAATGCAACAATTTCTGTTATTAAACTATGTAAAATATATAGTTATTAAAAGCAACTCATATTTTCATTTAGTAGATTTCAATGTTTTCATATATATATATATATATATAATACTGCATAATATAAACAGAACTCTCTTACATTTCGAACATTTTCAGTTGAAGGGTTTACGTCATCAAAACTACTTGTAGAAAATTAACATGGAACAAACTTAAATTTCATTTCTCTCCATAGGTAACCATGAACACAGTGTCTGCATGCATTTAAGAAGCTAAAGTACTTGGTTACCACATCCCTAATGAATGTCTGTCACCTCTGTATTATGTATCTAATACTGTCTGAGACCCTTAAATGAATAGTAAAATAGAATTATCATTTTGTCCAAGTTTATATATCCGAATAATATAAATTCCTTGCTTTTAAAGAAAAAACAGTATAAACAGAACATTTAATGTTTCCTAAATATTCCTAATAGTTTGCTATATAATAAGATAAATGTCACTGATACAATAGCATTGCTCTTAAGAAAATACATGCTGCAAATCAATTTGTTAACTACACAGCCATTTCTATTTTGTTATTAAGGAACCATAAGTACTTTGATATGCTATTTCAAAGACTGGAGATGCTAAATATAATATTAATCTGAAGAGTTTTGTCCCAAATAGTTAAAAATCAATGTGAGACTCGAAATATTAAGCTAGACTTCAAAATCATTAGCTTGTTTTTTTTTTTTAATCCATTTGCTTTTCACTAGAAATCTTATGAGTACTAGCACTTTCTGTTTCTTTATATTTGGCAGATCATGAATAAGCACAAATAAATATGAAATAGTTATTTGTCACTTCTAATACTAATTCAAGAAGAAATATCTAACACTGAGAAATGTGGAAATAAAAAACCCTTAACTGTTGGTTTCAGTTGTAAGTGAAGATTCAAGTGAGATTACATTTTATCTAGGTCAATCTGCTCACAGCTACACAAAATGTGATACAAAATGACATCTGAAGTCATACAATCAATAGTTGCTAACCTTAGATTCTGTTACCATTGTTGATGTGTTACTTGTATTTAAGTTTGTAGGGCTGTATTGGCAGGAAGATTTTGGTTCCAATGATTTTTTTGTATATTATATTTGATTTATTTTAAGTCAGAAATATAGATGGTCTAAATCAGAAGAGAAAAAATAGTAACTTAATCTGGGATTAAATGTATTTACCTTGACAAGCTGGGACTGGTGCATCCCATGCATGATATCCATACGGAGATTTCCTGCATACAGCAGTACTTTTCCCAACAAGTCTAAATCCTCGATCGCATGCCCAACGAACCATACTGTTTAGCTGTCCACCTGTTTGACTGACAATGAATCCATGTGGAGGGGACTCTGGAGTGCTACAATAAAGAGCTTGGGGGAAAACAAACAAAAAACATTTTTCTCACTTTTATAATTTTTGATAGCCAAATCTCAGGCTTTTATTCAGTTTCTACACTAATAATACCTGGATTCTTTGAGCACTTGCCTGTGTAACAACTGAGAAGAGACATGAAGATCCTGATTCTGGCATCCTTATTTATATTCAATAGCATGTTATTCAGAAAGTAAAAGTGGTGGATAAGACTTAGGAAAGACTTCAGTATTTATTTCCCAGAGGGCAAATGGGCTTAGTAGAACAACTACCATTGTAACAACTTCTTTATTGAGCAATGTAAAACCAATATTTTTGTTCCATATCTTTAAGAAATTAAATTGTTTTACTATTTACTACATGCCCTTAATAAATCAAAACCAACAAGTATGTAGGCCAAAGATTTTCTTTTTCAGATAACTGTATTTTTTTCTGTTCACAATAACAATTCTTTATACAAAAGTCAACAATTTAGGAACTAAAAGAGAATTATTAAAAATTACTGTAGCACAATCTTAACTGTACTTTTGATGCCCCCAATGAATCTGTATGAGTTACTTACTTCTTTGAATTTCTCTAAAAGCCAGAAATCCTAGAGGATATACAAAATGTTCAAGATAGGGGAAGCATCTCTACAGATCTATATAAGTGTATGTGTGTGTGGGGGGGGGGGGGGAAGGGGAAGGCAGATTAATAAGGTTTAGAAATAAGGTTTTAATAATCTGATTGGATTTTTGCCCCAGAATCTTAAAGATAATTAAGTGGTTAAGAAGTTATGTATCATTCTTGTACACTTTTAATTTGTTTGTTTTACATTATAAGAGGAGACGCAAAGAACCCGCCAAGTTTGGCATAAGCACGAAAAGGTTGAGGGGAGATAGGGTTGCTCTCTATAAATACAGCAAAGGGATAAATGCCAAACAGAAAGAGTAGTTATTTACGTTAAGTGACTATGTGGACACAAGAACAAAAATTGATCATCAAGTTTAGGCTTGAAATAAGACAAAGGTTTCTAACCATCAGAGGAGAGAATTTCTTGCAAAGACTTCCAATGAGATCAGTGGGGGCAAAAACCCTAATTGGCTTCAGGACTGAGCTTGTTTTGTTTGGAGAATCATATGCTGAGCCTAGTGGCCTTCTGGGTAAAGCTAAGAGACTCTTAATGAACCTTTGATCCCTTGGCACTTTGGCATCCATCAACTCTTAACTTGGGGGGGGGGGCTACACAGGGATATCACAGCTTTAAAAAGCCCAATCCTAAGCAAACAGAGGAGCTAACAAACAGTAGCAGTTAACGGGGTTTTGGCAAGGGAGTTTAGAAGGGGAGTGTGTGTAGGGAAGCTAAATATACACAACATTATCTAAACTTAAAGCAATAAACATCACCACTCCATAAAAAACAGAACAATAAAGGAAAGAGCTTCAGGAATTAAAAGAGAACACAAGTAGAAGTCCAACAGCAGAGAAGAGTCTATCCAGTTTATTACCATCATGTAGCATGTCTGGACAGGAGGCATATGTGTGCATTTGGTGTAAGGAGCACCTGGCGGTCAGAGACTATGTATGGGCTTTGGAGACCAGAGTGGCTGAATTGGAGGAGGTAATTGAGAGAGGTACACAGAGGAAACTTTCCAGGACACAGTCCCGGTCTGACAGCATCTGTGTTGTTGAGGAGGGTGAAAGTCTCAGGAAAGGAGAACATCAAATTGGAGCAGAGGGAAGCAGTCCCATGTTTAAAACCCTCCTTCCAGATGATATTGTGGTAAAGATGATCTTCAACTTTGGATATCTCTCCAAGGGAGGGAACTCCAGTTATTAGGAAGAGACAGACAATACTTATGGGAAATTCCATTTTTACTGATTGCTAGGTTTGTGATGACCTGGAGAATCACATGGTGACTTGTCTCTGGGTGAGAAGGTTGTTGATCAAGACGTATGTGTAGAGCTGGGGAGAAGCCGGTGATCATGATACACGTAGGTACCAATGGCATAGGAAAGGAAAATAGAGAGATCCTGGATGCCAAATTTAGACTGCTAGGTAAGAGATTGAAGACCAGGATCACCATGGTAGAATTCTGTGAAATCCCTCTAGTTACATGTTCAGGGATAGTCAGATAGGAAGAACTGCAGGGTCTTAATGTGTGGATGAGACAATGGTGCAGGGAGTAGGAGATCTATATTTATTAGGAACTGAGGAAACGTTAGGGAAAGGGGGAAGCATGTACAGGAAGGATGGGCTCCACCTAAACAATAAAGAAATCAGATTGCTGGCACTTAAAATTAAAAAGGTTGCAGAGAAATTTTTTCCTTTAAGGGTTAAGGGAAAGCCACGAGGTGCAGAGAAGCACATGGTTCGGACAGAGACATTGCTTAAGGGAGGATCTATTAATAGAGATTCTCTGTGTCCTACTAAGGAGGGGAGGAAGAAAGATAAAATACACCTAGAATTGGATGAGATTCAGTCAAATAAAAACAATTACGTCACAATAAAGCAGACAGCTGAAAAATGACAATTTCTTAAGAGCTTATATAGAAATGCTAGAAGTCTAAATAATAAGATGGGTGAACTAGAATGCCCCATATTATATAAGGATATTGATATAAAAAGCATAATAGAAATGTGGTGAAATAATGACAATCAATGGGACACAATAATATTAGGATACAAAATATATTGAAAGGATAGAATACCCCATGCTGGTGGGTTAGTGGCACTATATGTGAAAGAAAAGATAGTATTAATTAAGTATATTAATTAAGTCAAAATCTTAAATGAACCAAATTGTACCATAGAATCTCCTTGGATATTTATTCCATGTTTAAATAATAAGAATATAAAAGTAGGGCTATACTACTGACCGTCTGACCAGGATGCTGATATTGACTATGAAATGATGATGGTGATTAGAGAGGCTATAACAATGTCAGAATAGTGAACGGAATGTTGAGAATTAGCAAGAAAGGAATAGACAGAAAAAATCATATTGCTTGTATATATATGCCCATATTTTGAATAAGCTGTGGAGATGTGGTTGGCCAATCTCAAAAAAAGATATATTGGAATTGGAAAAAGGTTCACAATAGGATAGGAGGAGTGCTGGCCTTTTCTGAACATTCCAACATTCAGTAACCAAAGGGTTAAAATCAGGTAGCTAGGTGGTGTTGGCAGGGAACCAGGAGAGCCAACAGGGGAAGGTGCTAAGATCTGAGATGAAAGAAACCCTGCTTGCTTTTTCTTCTTTGTGTGAGTTTTAAGCCAGGAGCTGGGGGAACAAACAGGCAGGACTACCATGCCTACAAAGAATACTGGGCATGGAAATGGACTGGAACTTGGAGCACAGATCTGTGAGTAGACAGGAGAATGTCCTGTGAGGCCAGGAGGGAATAACCTTGTGGGGGCAGGAGCAGAGAGTGGTGGTCATGCCCCTCACTTACCACCATCGTCAGGGAGGGAGAGTGTTCCTAAGGCAGGTAGACCTCTAATTAAGGGGAAGATGGAGTTCTTCCTACAGATAAAGAGTTTTGAAGAGGAAGTGGAAATGAGGAGGTTAGAAGTTGAACTGGACAAAGCTAAAAAACTGGGCACCCTAGCTACACCGACTAACCACCATGCTCCAACTAATGCTCTCCAATTCAAGAAGTAGCCAGTGTACCAGGTAGGAGACGATGTAGAGGCCTTCTTAGTGAATTTTGAAATGGCCTGCCTTGGGTACAACATCCCCAAAGACCAGTATATGATGGAGCAGAGACCACAACTCAGTGGACCCTTAGCAGAAGTGGCAGCTGAAATGTCTGGGGATGCCGCCGCCCTGGTCCCGACTCCCTTGCTGGGCTTTTGGGCTGCCATGGCCCCAAACCCCCTGCCAAGCTGCTGAGATGCAGCAGCCCTGGCTCCCCTACTGAGCTGTTGGGCTGCTTTGTTGGGCTGACCTTGGCTTCTCTGCTGGGCTGTTGGGCTGCCCTGCTCCCTTGCCAGGCTGCTGCCAGTCCCACTGGTCTCCCAGGGCTCCCAGGTGCCCAAGCCCTCCTGCTGCCCAAGCCCCGACCACTGGGGTTCTCTGGCCCAGGAATATCCGTGCTCCTATCAGACCACAAGTGTTGCTGGACCAGAGAGTCCTGGTTTAGGGAGGTACAACCTGTACTGTGCACTATTTCATGGTTGGACAACAGCAAATCCTATCTGACTGTGCTATATGTATTTTTATATCTGGGAAAAGTCTACTATCCTAAAAGTAACAATAAACAGACACTATTTGAAATTCTTCCATTCCAGGCGTAATTATTTTCCTCCTATTTCTGAATTAAATTAAAATGGAGAGAGGAAAAATAATTGAATAACATACTGAAAGTTTCCAGATTTATTCCACACACTACCTTTTCTTCTATTTTTTAAAGTTTATATTTTTGTATATGTGCACAAACACACACACACTGACATTATTCTGTAAACGACCCCTGAACTTTTAATGCAAGGTATTCAGTGTCTTTGGTCACCCAAGGATATTCTAGAAGAGAACAATGTAAATTATCAATAATACAAAATAAAAAACAACCCGAAACCTTATGAGAAACCCTTGGTTTGATGTGATATGTCTATTGTATGTAATTATAATATTAAGCGATAGGTTTCAGTCTCGACTCTCAGTTGACAGCCTTTTAATTATAGCCGTGAAATATAATATTTTAACTTTCACTGTGATACATTCATTGCTCTCCTCTACCTGCAAACTATTCTATTATATATAGGATGCATTTTTGCTTTTTTTAAATATTTTGAATTTAAGGGAACAAACACCCCAAATCACTGCATATCTTCATACTTATCAAACTTTTGGCTGCAACCTCACTTAAATGACAAGATGCTAAAATTAATTCTGTGTCGATAAGTGTTCCAATAACTTCATGGTTATTCAGCACTACTAATTTTCCGGAATTTATTAGTATTCCTATACCTGAAAGGGTTAATGTTGCCACATTCCACCAGGATGCCACAAGAATGGATAGAATGCCTTGATAGCAGAAGCTGACTTGGTACACCTCCCTTTCTTTTCATTTTATCTTTATTCATTTTGTTGACAAATAACAGTGTCCAGGATTGGAAGTTCAACTAACTTGATACTTGCTGTCAGAAAGTGGTAGCAATATTTACCATATTTGGGGTCTAACCATCATATAGGCAAGATCAGAGTTCTTCCATTTACCGCCCTTCCCTTGCCCCCCCCCCCCAAATCATACACATTTCAGGCATTATCTGGCACTTTGTTGGCAGTTAAATGTAGTTGTATGTAGTTATAATACAGAACTTTAACCTAGATTTTAACTAGATTTCAGACATTAAGTAACTGCTTATGTTGAGTATCTGTCATACTATTTTAAATAAGATACACGTTTTATAAAGATATTTTATACAGACTCAGAATTATCTGGTTCATATAAAAAACAAATCTGATTTTCTTTTTAGTTTTGGAAGCTTAGTGCCCAATAAAGTAGCTTACACTATCCTTGTACATACATATATACTTTCTACATTACTGTTGTAAGCAGATTGAGAAGGACACATTTGATTTACATACCTATGTATCTTATCCTGAAACCTTGTTTGTTGGTGCCGTGATCTGCTGACCACCGGAGAAACACTTCATGGCCATTACTGGATATATTTAGAGAGGATGAATAATCTCCACTTAGGGAAATAAGCAATGGACTATGACTATTTGGTCCTTGACACAGGAGGAGAAAAAATATAATAAAAAGATTAAAATTAGACATGTACAAAATGTTCCTTGAGTAATGGCAAATGAAATAGATTTAATAGTGACCTTTACATTAACCACATGCTACATATTGTTGACTGGCTAATAATAGATAATTAAATAATATAGCACAGTCAAACTGATCAGTAATTTAATACAATCAGTAAAAGCAATACAATCTAATATCACTACTTATCCTCAAATAATGACTTACTTAGACAAAAAAGAGTATTTTGATTCTATGTGTGAATGGCAGGGGAGGGACGGGGTGACAAGGCATAAATATAAAAGCAGCAAAGCTGTGTATTCTGTAGTTACCATCAAACACCTCAAGTATATCAAATTCCTTTTCTGTCTGGAAGAATTCAAAGAACATGCTGATATTATAACCCTTTTCCACAGTAATGGTCCAAGCACACATTTGGAGGTTTGGGTAGCTGTCAGGGTACCCTGGGCTCAATATGACTCCTGTTGAATCCAGACGCATTTCATTGGCTGGGCACAGCACTAGGAAACACAGAATATTTCAGAAATTCTAATTACCGCTATAAATATAATTTTGTAGCACTGAAATAATTTTTCTAAATTCTAAAAAGCTGCATTACTCACTTTATTTTTATGAATATGGAACAAGAGCACACAATTAAGAGATAGTAGACAAACGTAATGTTATCTAATGTTTCCTACAAAACATTGTGCTATGGAAAATAAACACACTAATACTAAGAAATTACAGAATAATGGTTTTTATTCTCCTTACATTATCTGGAAAACCTTTGTTCTTTCAGACTGAACATTAAGGGCATGTCTACACTAGGGAGTTATTTCAAAATACCGCCCCTTATTTCGATATAACAAGGTGAGCGTCCATACTATCAAGTCTGTTATTTCAAAATCAGCGGGTTGTTATTTCAAAATAATAACTTCTGCTTGTGAAGAGGAATAGTGCTATTCAAAATTGTTATTTTGGGAGTTATTATTTTGAAATAACTCACTAGTGTAGATGTACTCTACATCGAAATACTCCAAAATAGCTTATTTTGAAATAGAGCATCTATATAGCAAATGCCCATTGAAATAGCACTGAGATATTTCGAAATAGAGCATCCATACTCACTGGATGCTGAATCGCATTTAAGGCCACTTGGAAGCACTTTAGGCAGGGCATCAGGACAACACTCACTTCCGACAGCTGCTGCCTGAGGCTATCTGAGGCTCGTGCATAAAGGGAACCCCGCTATACAGCTGTGTCTCAAGCTGTTCTCCTTTGCCTGCTGTGGTTGCCCTTGTGGACACCACAGCAGTACTGCCATGGAGCCAGACCTGCCTCCAAGCAGTTGACAGCTCTTATATTGCATGCTGCACCTCCTGCTGCAGTTTCTGCAAGCTGTCCTTGTGGCCCTGAAGGAACAGGACTTGCAACTCTCCAGGTGCTCCTCATGCAGCTCAACCTTACCCTCCCTTCCCTGCACACTGTGCACCTCCGCTTCTGGTGACTGGACACCAGCTCCAACTGGTGGGACCAGATCATCATGGAGCGGTGAGATGACCAGCAGTGGCTCCAGAATTTCCACATGTGGAAGGACACCTTCACGGAGATATGTGAGTGGCTTGCTCATGCCCTCATGTGACGGGACACCCACATGAGACCTGCCATCCCCCTCCAGAAGTGGGTCGCCATAGCCATCTGGAAGCTCGACAAGCTGGACAGCTACCGATCCGTTGGGAACCAGTTCAGCATGGGGAGATTGACCATTGGGGCCATAGGGTATGGCGCTCTCATGCTATTGTCCCAGGAGGGTGGTGAACTGCTGGAATGGGGTCCCACCAGGGTCGGGGACATAGACATACCAATGTGCATTGTAGAGGACACAGCCTACCCTCTGATCCCTTGACTGATGAAGCCCTAAACCATACACCTTGACCCCCATCAAGGAACATTTTAAGGCCAGGCTTAGAAGGAACTGCATTGTTGTGGAGGGCATCTTTGATTATCTGAAAGGGAGGTTCTGTTGCTTTCTCACCTAGCTGGACCTTGGCAAGTGGAACATCCTGCAAGTGGTGACTGCATGATGTATCCTCCACAACCTTTCTGAACATGAGGGGGAGACACTCCTGCCAAGGAGGGGAGCAGAGGTGGAGCAACTTGCCAGGGCCTTCGAGCAGCCATGTACCGCTGTCATCCGGAAGGCCCATCGGGAAGGTCCTGAGGGAGAGTTTCAGCCAGGGCCAGCTGACAGACTCTTGCCTGGGCCTCCCCACAACAGGTCTTTGCAGTGGTCCAGTGCACCTTTCCTCCCCCACACCCTTCTTTCCCATTCTTCTCCCCTACAGACACAATAAATCACCTTTTGTTTCGAAAGATTGTTTTAAATTGGGGTAAATGTAACTGTGGAGGGACTAGGGAAAGAAAGGTGGAAGGAGGGAGGTGATAAGGGAAGGAGGAGGGGGGAAAGGCTCAGGGATGGGGCTGAGACTGGTATCTGCCTCATATGATCCCACCTCTTGTGTGGGGCCCTCATCAGCCTTCGGGGTCTAGGGAAGAAGGTGGGGGGGACAAGAGCATGATTAGGAGTGGGATCAGGAGCAGCAGTGGCGGCAGGAGTGGCCACCAGGCGGTCGAGGATGGCGGTGAAAGCCATGCACATGATTCAGCCCTGCTGCAGCTCCTGCCAGGTGTTGCAGTGCAGCTGCAGTCTCCAGTCCTGTTGGTCCAGGGAGCACTGCAGAGCTCACAGGGTGGCAATGTGCTCTCTCTGGAGGTCCTCATAGGATCACCTGCACCTGTGGGTCACGTGGGGACAGGAGAATGGCACAGGAGGTGTAGAAAGCACCCCTCTTGCAAGTGGTCCAGCTGTGTAGAACAAAGAGAAGATCAGCCATCTCGGGACACGCCGTACATGAAGCCTAGCCCTCATCTCTGAGCTGAGACCAAAAGGTCTTGGGTCAAAGGAAGGTGATGTGCTTTGAGCAAGGCCATGTATGGCCTAGACCAGGGGTTCTTAACCTTTTTACCTTCACACATCCCCTGAAAGTGAACTTCATGTTCACACCCCCTTGGGAGCCATTTTGTGCACAGCCTAGCCCCGCCCCCTCACCTGATAGGAAGCTAACGGGCATGGCTAGGACTATAAGAACTCTGCCAGGGAGTTCAGTCGGGGCCCAGCCTCTGAGGGAGACAGAGGCCTGCCCAGAGCTCCTGGCTGATGAGGCTGAGACCTGGCCTGGGCCTCCCACAGTCGCCTTCCCTCAGGCCAGCGAAGGCTTCCCTGACTGGGCTGCTGAGGCCTGGCCAAGCCATCCAGCAGGGCTACCCTCTGACCTAGAGGAACCCAAGGCTCTACTGGTGCCTGGCGATTCGGAGGACCGTCCTGAGCTGAAGGCCCGGCTCGAACCCCGAGGCCTGCCTGAACCCTGGGACCTGGCGAACCAGCTGGACGCTGGACGCAGCCATCCAAGCTAATTCCCAAGTCCGACGGCTGGTGGCGCTGTGGGGTGAGTGAACCCCGTTACAATGCCTAAATGAATAATATGAACTTTTTACTTTGAACCTTTTCCTAACAAATTTACGTAATATTTGAAGATGAAAGTCGGCAATGCTCGCGTACTGTTATTGTAGTGTGTCGTCACATAGGCCTGATTGATTCTCACTGCTATTGTAGTGTGCCGATCTCTAGAAGTTAATAAGAAATTAATGTTTATAATTTTAATTCATAATATTAATTATGAAGAAATCTAAACTTTAGAATTTTATCCAGTGAGAAGGCAATTGCGATAAATTTTCTGGGAGGCACCTCACACCTCCCCTTTATTCCCTTCACACCTCCCCTTGGGAGGCGCACCTCACTGGTTAAGAACCCCTGGCCTAGACAGTGGACCCTTTCCTACACTGATGTCCAAAAAGGGAGTCTCACTACCCCCACATTCCAGGGACAAGCAGGTATGGGAAGGTGCTGGCCAGACTGGGAGCCCGCGGGCAGGAGAGGGGCCACGGCGCAGCCAAGTTTCCCTACATGCCACACACATGCCGGGTCCTGCAGTGGCAACATCCCACAGGGAGAGGGCTTGTATCCCTGCCCACTGGAGGAGAGGGGGCAGGGCATTGGGGGGAGGCGTGTGTGAGTAACAGACGCTTCTCCACCTCACTGCATTGTCCCTGGGAGTGGCTGCTGCCCCATGTGTGTGGGCATGACATGTGCCATGTGCAGCACAGCTGTGTGTGTGTCCATACTAGCTTTCTTCTAGTATCTTCTAGTATCCCACCCCAATGTCAGGAGTAAGGCCAGTCTCTCCAGACACAATGTGAGAGAGCACAAGAGTCCTCTGTTACAGCCTCCTGGGGCTGTGTGCCCCTCACTGGCGCTGCATGTGCACCCACGTTCACAGGCTGCTGCGTGATTCCCAGGCCAAGAAGGATGAGCAAGGAACACGCAGCTGCCCCTTGCTGCCCACCACCTCCACCCATGTGTGTCTAGGGAAAGCAATGGCACTCACTGATGGGCCTTCCACTGCTTTGGACGATGCCTGGGAGATATCCTGGGTGGGGGTACTGGCTCCAGGGTGAACAAGACCTCCTGGCTGGTGGGCATCAAAATGTTGCTGCATCCTCCAGTTCCTTCTCCTCCTCCTCCTCCACACTGGTTCTGACCCTCCAGGAGGACGACGATGGGCGTCTCCAGCTCTGAGTCCACAAGGATGTGGGGAAGGGATTGACCCACCCCATAGGATGCGGTGGAGCTTGGCATAATATGGACAGGTATGGGGTGCTGCCCTGGAGTGGTAGCTGTGCTCCCTGACCTTGGCATAGGCCTACCTCAGCTCCTTGACTTTCATGCGCACCTGCTCCTGGGTATGCATGTGGCCCTTGTTGCCCAGGATATCGGCCATCTGGCTGTAGACATCTGCATTCCTGCATTTGGTGCGGAGATCCTGGAGGTTTGCCTCCTCTCCCCAGACCTCAACGAGGTCCAGGATCTTTTCCACAGGCCAGGAAGGTGCGCACCTCTTTCATCCCTGGGCAAGGTCCTGGGAGCTGGCTGCCAGCTCTCTTGCAGCTGTGGAGGGCTCAGTGGGAGCAACCAAGTCACTCATGGTGGCTGCAAAAGCTGTGCAAGCTGCTGCTCTGTGGCTCAGGGCTGTCAGGGCCTGCCTTGTGCCACAAGCCCTTTCCCCTGTGGCTGCACCTTTAAAGCCTGCAGGGGATGTAGGACTACAGAAATCTGATGAGTATGGACAGAGTGGCCAATGGGGCACCTGTGGGAAGGCCTCTTATTTCGAAATAATTCCAGCTGCCCTGTCTGCACACACCCTATTAGGAAATCGCTATTTCAGAATAGGAGTTATTCCTCGTAAAATGAGGGGTACAGAATCCAGAATAAGATGCCTGTCATTTCAAAATTATTTTGAAATAATGGGCTTGCTGTGTAGATGCTCACATAGTTATTTCAGAATAATATCCATTATTCCAAAATAACACTGTTGTGTAGATGTGCTCTAAGTGAGCCTGGCTAAGTTCTATTCTGGGCTCTGATACAGACTCTCCGCTTGACACTGGGCAAATCACCTAAATGCCGCTCAGTGTCCTCATCCTACAAATGAGGATAATGAGTTGAACCATACAATGAGCCCTTCCTTATAAAATAGGGTTAAAACAAGTTCTGCCAAAATTTACTTTTATGATATCAATAATAGAACAGAGGTTTTGTGAAACTCCAAATACCACATTCTTCTGTCTCTAATAAATATACAAGTGACAAAAATGCCAGGAGATGGATTTATTATTCACACATAATCTACACCTTTACATCATGTTTTTATCTTTATGTAAGATGTTTTCACAAGTGATAGTCAGATGTGCTTTTGATTCCAGTGGGGGTAAACTCTCAAGTTCAAGAGACTCTGATTTTTCCCCTTTCTAACTCAAAGACAGATTGTTTCTTAGATGAATGTCAGTCAACTGTAGAAAATGTTTAAAGAAATTCTGCCTGAAAGTCTTAAATTCTCCACTGCTGACAGCTCTGTTCATGACATCAGCCAAGGAAAAGAAGAAAGTTACTATGCATTGCCTTAACCTCCAGGCAAGCATAACTGTGAGTTAACCATTTTTTGTCAGTGACTATGTCTTTCCCCTATATTTTTTTTAATGTTCCAGAAGGTTTTTTTTTCTTTTGCCTCTTTCTTCTTCATGGAATAAGAGTCAATGGCCTACAAATCACATACATCTGAGGGCTATTAACAGGATGCTTAAAATGTGACACTTAAATTCATACTCAAGCACCAATAAAAGAGACCTGGTGTTGAGCACTGACAATTGCCAGTGAAGTGAATGGGAACTGTGGATGCTCAACAACACTGATAATTAGGCTTTTTATTTGGTGACCAAATATGCATTTGGGATTTAACCTTTAGCAGTCACATTTGAAATCTGTGGCTTAAGAGTTTTACATAAGGTCACACAAGTCCTGAATAGAATTAGGCCTCTTGGCTCTCAGCACTATATTGTACCCATTATTCACAACTGAGGAGAAAGTAAATGGAGAGTGGTGGGCTAAAGATAATACCTCACTGAAACGATATGCGCATGTATGAGCCAGTGGAGGTCATTGTACTGTAGTCCCCTTATTAAAGGGGCCTCTGACTTTTACTGGGAGGATCCTTTGTGCTGCAATCTAGCCCTAGAGACTATAACTCCCATGAGCCATTGGGAAAAAGGGGGAACCATGCCTCTTCCAGGC
This sequence comes from Rafetus swinhoei, assembly GCA_019425775.1. Lineage (NCBI taxonomy): Eukaryota > Metazoa > Chordata > Testudines > Trionychidae > Rafetus > Rafetus swinhoei. The sequence continues at coordinate 28,620,691 of CM033424.1, read as the reverse complement.
TATGCAGACAGAGAGTTAGGCTAGGCTCCATTTTTTGGAGAGAGGAGTCAGGCTTTTGGTGTGGAGCCTTTTCCAGGCCAGGAGCTGTTGTATTGCACCTAGAGCAGTGGTTCTCAACTGGTGGTCTATGGACCACTGGTGGTCCATGGTGACTTTTTCGGTGGTCCACAGGCACATTATTCAAAGTCACACAGTGTGAGCAGGTGCCGCCATTAGGCTGTTTTACGCCGTGTTCATAAGCACGCGGCGCGTCATCCATAGTGTCACCTAGGACACAACCACGTTGTGTTGCCAGTAACTTCCGTCTGAGGCTCTGAGTGTCAGTGTAGCTGCCGCCGTCGTGCTGAGCGGTTGCTGTGTCATTCGTCCTGTGCTACATGTGTTGAAGGTGATCCATGAAAATTTTTTGATTGGCCTGGTGGTCCATGGACCTAAACAAGTTGAGAACCACTGAACTAGAGCCTGTTACTGAGCCTATTACTGTTGCTACTGGGGCTTGGATCTAGCAGGTTGCTGTTGATTGTTCCTGGAGGGGAGAGATCCTGGCTGTGACTGTGGCTGGGAAGAGCTTACATAAACCTACACAGGAGGTGACCGTTAGTAACTGGGCTGTTTGGAAAAGTGTTGCTTGGGATGGAGCACAAAAGACAAATTGACTCTGGGTACAATGAGAGACAGAGTGATCTGCCTAGGGAACCAGAGCTGCTGGCATTTGGCGGGGCATGCTCCAGTGACAGAGGGATTTTGCAGTTGGTTGCTCACCTTGGACTAACACACACAGAACCTACACAGTGCTGTCTCCACTCCAGCTGCAGACCTTCAAGCACACCCACGCAAGCGTCTGGGACTCTGAATCCAGAGGAGTGCACAATCGGGGGTTGGATAAATGGTGGCAGTGCAAATGCCAGATGGATAAGTTTCTTTTCTTTCTGTGTACTTTTCAATTAATTTTGTTCACTTTTAATCTGTTAAACCTGGTTTCTTTAAGTTGTTAAGTAAAGGTGTGTTAATTCCAATTTAATCAGTTAGATATATCTTATTTATAATTGTTGTCTTGGAGTTAGTTCCAGGTTATTACTGGAATAGTTTTATTCCTGTAGGCTCCCAAGGCATACCATAAGCATGTACAGGGCCAGCCAGGTGGAGGCACCGCCATTGTATATTCTTTGGGAGCAAGGGACTGCAGCAAGGGTGTGCATAGGGAATCCCCAACTAAACAACATCACCACTGGGGTACTCAGGATTTCCTTTTATGTTAAAACATCAGGTGTCCATGCACACATGTGAGTGTGACCCTCTCCCGAGTAACCCAGGGAGGCAAAAGGGGAGTTACAGTACCTTTTCTGATCTTAAAAGATATCCATAACTAAGTCTTAGCCTTGTTCATAGGTCACTTTGAAGAAGAATTTCTCACAGATTTACAGTACAACTTCAACAACCACTGTCTATTAAACTCTCTCTGGAACACTCCTATGCCAGCATCAACTTCACAATCAGCTTCAGCAATGGAACCCTACAGACAACTATATATAAGACACGCATGGATCACCACACCTAACTTCAGAGATCCACTAAATATCCCAGACTCACCAAGAAATCTGGTATCTACAGCCAAGCACTTATCTACCAGAGATAGTGTTCTGAGGAGAAAGTCTGGGATATAAAGCTTAGCACTTTCAAAACACCTTCCCCCAATATGAACACTCCACCAGAGGTACAGATCACATCATGGAACTGGACAACCAAAAACCCTGAAAGAACTTGTTTCAAAATAGAATTTAACCCTCCCCCTTTGCTCACACCCCCTTACTTGTCACCTATCATTTCATATTGGAACCCACAGAGGGTATGATCAAATAACTACAACCCATATTTAGTTGGGACATCATTAAAAATATTTCCTAAGTTCCTTTTCCAGCCTTCAAACAAACCTCCAGCCTCTCTTGGTCATCATCACAAGCAAGCTTTCCATAGATCAGCACCAAACCTTGCCGAAACAACAGATGCAAAACTTGCAGACTTATCTCCAATACTACAATGATAAACACCATCCTCTATTCACCTTTGAAGAGCCATGGGTCCTAGCAATGCCCATAACAATGTGTTGCACCTCATACAATACATTACATGCCCCAACAGCAAAAATGTGGGTAGAAACAGAGAATCACTACACTTTTGAATGAACCCATATAAAAGAATAATAAAAGACAAAAGCACTATATAATCTGTGTGTGAACACTTTTCACAAAGCAATCACTTTATCAACAGAGCCCTGCATGGACACAAATTGCTATTGATGGATACGGATATTCACTGATAGAAACTGGTATCTGCTGAGTTGTAGAGTTCTCCCAGGAAGTTCAGTGGTGAAAGGCAGAAGAACATGGGGCTGCCACTCCTAGAAGCCAGTGCCCCACACCAGCAGCTCTTCCCAGCCGTGCAGCTGTATCGCCCCAGCCCTGTATAACCCCAAAGGAGACACAGCTATGTGGAAGGACTGGAGGTGGAGACAGCACAGCTGCATGGCAAGGAGAAGCTGCCAGGAGAGCCCTGCAGTTGAGGATTGATACCAATTTCTATCCAGGGATATCATCCACAGATTTGATATCTGCTCATATATCTACCTATCAGTCCTCATCTGAAAAAGAAATCTGCATGATACACTCAAAAGACAAACCTGGGAACTTAAATTCATAATTTTACGAAACACTACAAATCATAAACTCAGTAGATACACTAGATTTATGGCTCATTGCAATAATCTATAATCCACCAGCTGTTTGCCAACTATCCCTTTCTTTCTTTGTTATCACTTGAGAGATACTAATAGGCCACTTCACCCTGAATGGTCCCTTGAAATATGTTTTAGCTACTTGTTCTAAAAAACCTGTTCAAATCTTGTCTTTGTCAGTGACACTTTGAGTTAGTTTCCCAGACCTGAACAAGAGCTCTGTGTAAACTTGAAAGCTTGTCTCTCATGAGCAGAGGTTGGTTCAATAAAAGATAGTATCTCATCCACCTTGTCTCTCTAATATCCTGGGACCAACAGAGCTATAACAATACTGAATTAACCAATATAGTGTATAATGACGACTTTATATCTCAGCACAAACCAATATGTTTCAATTCAAACCACCAAACCACAAGTTCAAAACATTTTCCCCCCAACAAGCCTAAATGTTGGTCACAGCCTCAGCAAACCATACTGTTATCTATCCACTTGTCTGAAAGAAAATAAATCTATGTGGAGGAAGCTCTAGAGTATTACAATAAAAAACTTTAAAACAAAACCAAATTTTAAAATAGACAACCAAATGTTAAATGTTGGTAATGAAACCTGAGAGACTCATTCAATTTCTACACAAACTCTATCTGATTTTTCTGTAATGGTGAATGTTACTGGCATCTGTATTTTTATTGAAACCAACATATTTGCAGCCAAAACCAAAATATCTTTTACTGAAATTAATACACTGTCTAGCAATCCACACAGCTTCTTGAAAATACTAAATGTTGGACTAGTTTTCTGCTATCCTGTATTTTGGTGTATTATCCTGTGTATTTACTGGTATCAGTGCAATGTGAATGTAAAAATGAAGCCAAATAAGAATACTACAGCTTGGACCCCCCTGGTCCGGCACCCTCGGGACCTGACTGGCCCTGGATTTGAGATTTTTCTGGACCAGAGGAAGTCCAAGGAAGACCAGGGGGGTCCAAGTCCTCTGCTGCTGGCCCTTCCCCCTGTTGGCCTCCCCACCACCAGGCTCCCTGGCTCCCCCCCCATAGCCCAGATGAACATGCGCCAGCTCCAGGCTCCTCCCCAACCCATACTTGCTCCCAGGTTCCCTCCCACCTATAGTGCTGGGACTCTGGCCCTGGGAAATCCGTGGTCATGCAGGACCATGGACTTTGCCAGAGCAAAGAATCCCAGATTTTGGAGGTGCAACCTGTAGTGTTTTAGAGACACACTGCACTGGCTAAAAAAAAGTCTGCAAAAGGTTAAAATCAGAACCATCGTGTCCAATAACAAAACATACGTTCTTCTTTGTAAAAAGCTATTGTGCAGCTCTCAATTAGCATGCTTTACTTGATACGAACATGAACCTGCACCAGTTTTGACGGAAATTAAGTTTATTCCTTCAGGGTGACTCATATCTAGTGTATATTATTCCACATAATTAAACGATGATCTACTATATATTTCAGAGAGTTTGTCTGTCTGTTTGATCAAGAACTCCTCCTAAACGATGAGAGCTAGGGACAGCAAATTCAGTAAACAGGTCCTCTTATCATAACTTAAAGCAATGTAAGGATTTGGTTGTACCCAGAAAATGGGATGTGCCTGGAATGGGATTGCTTCTCATAAAACCAAACAGAAAAGAGATGGAATCACCAAATCAAGTACAGCTACCCCCAAAGATACATACAGGGATATTGCTGGCTGTTCCATTTTTCACTGTCAGGAAGGGAGAGGAAAATGAAGAGTTTGCTGCATTCCTCTCACTCTGGCTGAGGAGGCAGAAGAGCTGTACACTTTGCTTTTGTTCCCCTGACAGGGACAGGAAGGGGAACAGCAAGCTGCTTCAACCCCACCCCCTTACCCTCCTTGCACATGCCCCTACATACATACCTCTAAATACACACACCAAACCCCTACCCTGAGCCCCCCAACCCCTGCTCTGAGCACTGCACCCTTCCACATGCCTTCTCCCCTGCCCTGAACCCCTCCTCACCACCACTCTTGACTCCTGCATCCAACTCGGACTCCTGCAGCCCTCACACCCCAACATGCCTTTAGCCCTTACACCCCAGTCACCTGCCCTGAGCCGCTCTTCACAGCCACCCTGCACCTCACTCCACACACCAACACCCTGCCTTAAGCCCCCTCCTTACCCCCCAAGTCTGACTCCTGCACTCCCCGAACTCCAAACCCTTTGCCCTGAAGCCCTCCCCACCCCTCTCTCCTGCACCACAACATCCCCATCCTACTTCTCTGAGTCCGTCCCCACACACAGACACTCCGCAACCCCCTGCCTCAAGCCCCTCTCTCTCCACTCCACACTTAAATTTCTTAAAGGTACTGTTGTATTACACATACACCTAACCTCCTGCCTTGTCCCCTCCCACCCCCATTGGGGTGCGGGAGGGGTTGTGATACAACAGTACTTATAAGAAACTTAAATTACTTTCACTTCTTTCAGAAAAGAGATAAAACAGAGAAACTTGGAATAGTGCTTTGTTTTGGCACAATAAAATCTATAATTAAAGTTTGAAAACTAGAAGAAAATTGTATTGAAAACCAAATAAACTATAGCCTTTTTGGTTTAAACATAGCAAATTATAACAATTTATAGGGATGAAGAAAAAATATACTTGATGGAATTACCATTTTAAAAAAATTACTAAAAAAAAAAGAAAAATAAAAATCTGAACAATCCCCTTTTATGTAATCCAAAATAAAAATTAACTTCATAAAAATACAATAATTTAAATAAGGAATGTGCATTTTCCTTTTATTAAAAAAAAACAAAAACAAAAACCTTAATTTAGACCTGAGCAATGCCAGGTAAATCTGCTAGTTATATATGAATCAAAAGTTAGTATAGAAAATAATTCTTGTGTGCAATAGGAATTACTATACTGTCATCTGTACTGCCTTTATGTTTCATAATAAAGGAAATAATTGATGGGGAATTATGAATTTGCCTATGAATCTGAGACTGAGGGAAGTATATCTTATAACATCCACACAAAAATAGAAATGAGGGAAGCGAGTCATCTGTTATTTCAGGCAGCCAGCCTGTCTAGGCATTCTAACAAACTTTTTTTACACCTCTGAATTTTTGTGGTTTTTGAGGTTGAAAACATGGTGAGGTTATGTTTACCAATCTGCTTGATTCTGCTTGAGGCTAAAAACGGGAGTTGGACTAGAGTAGAAGGTAATTGGACTAAAGTAGAGAGGAGTCAAATATTTAGTATTTATATCTGTGAGAGTATTTATTAGTCAGGGTAATAAGGAATCCTAGAATATCTGAGGGTATGTCTACACTAGCTCCCTAGTTCGAACTAGGGAGGCTAATATAGGCATTCGAAGTTGCAAATGAAGCCCAGGATTTAAATATCCTGGGCTTTATTTGCATCTTCCCATCTGGGCGCCATTTTAAATCTCTAGTTCAAACTAACTGCTCATGCTTGCTGGTAGTCGGTAGTCAAGTTCGAGTTAACTGTTACACCTCATTCCACGAGGTGTAACAGTTAACTCGAACTAAGGACTTAGTTCGAGTTAACGCTTGACTACTGCGTGTAGCTGCGCGACAGTTAGTTCGGACTAAGGGATTTAAAAATGGCGCCCGATTGAAGATGCAAATAAAGCCTGGGATATTTAAATCCCAGGCTTCATTTGCAACTTCAAATGTCTACATTAGCCTCCCTAGTTCGAACTAGGGGGCTAGTGTAGACATACCCTGAGATCTTCCAAAGACTGCGTCTATGACTTTGGTAAGACATTTTTAGAAGAAGGTTTAGGTTAAGTGCCAAATCCATATTTACCAGGAGGCACATACATAAATGGTGTGTCCGGGTCTCCCAGGCAGTGGAGTGGCATAGTGCTTAGGTCCTAGAGTTAGCTGGTGGCAAAGGGGTGTAGGCCCCTGCCGCTGAGGCCTGGGGTCTAGGAATTCTGGCCTCTTATCTGAATCTAGTTCTTAAGTTTGGAGTATGGCCCCAAGAGTCCAATTTCCCCCTCTCAGTAAGAGTTCCTCATAGGTTCTCCCCCTTTACACCAGAGGGAGGGGTTGGAGGCTTATAGGATCCTGTGGGGACCCAGTAGACAGCTCTGGCTCAGGTCCTACAGGTGGCAGAACCAGCTCCTGTCTCTTTGCTGGTCAGCCCCCAACAGAGCCAGGTACCTTTCTTTTATCATCCCTCCAGGACTGGCATTAGCTGCAGGTAAAACGGTGTGGAGCTACTTGGGCAAAAAGGCTTTGTTTAGCCGCTGTACTGCCAGGCCCTCCTCTCACTTCTTCACAAATGGCCTTAACCTATTGACGTTCACAGGAGTTGAGAGTGCTCAACAATTTCTAAGACAAAGTTAAAAATTAGATTGATTCTTATTTCTTGAAATGTAAAAAAATGTTAGGTCACAATCATTTCAACAGAAGGAGTAGGCTTCATAATTTTAAATTAGGAATATAAAAAAAGAAAGAAAAAAAACATTACTAATTTTTCAGCTCACAACTGAAATACAAATGTTGTAGTTATCACTCAGTTGTAAACATTAATTATATTAGTCATGGGGGAATTCTACAATTTTACTATGGCTCCAAATGCAACAATTGCGGAATTCCCCCAGGACTATTATATAAACAATTACATTTCTAACGACTAAATTGTGCAGTTAGTCTGAAACTCTTTTGGAATTACCAAAAGTCGCTTTCACTTATTAAAACATTAAGATTTAGCAGCAGTGGATTTATTCACAAATCATAACTTGCCCACTATTCCAAAAATATTCTTTGATTGGGAGTGTTTTCTAAAAATGCCAATTAACACAAATTGCTTCTTGGACAACAAAGCATCTGATGAGAAGGAGAGAGATTGTATAAATCTGTTTCTACATTAAAATGCAAAACTTTAAAGCTAAACCAGATGGCAACATCCTCCATTTAATGCAAATTTAAACAAATGTTGTGCTTTACGTGCCTGATCTGGCAAGATGCTTCACATATCCTGCTAGATAATGAGGTCTCTCTATTTCCACCATTGTGCATAGAAGTGGAAGGATTATGTAGGAGCTTCTCATCAACTTGCAGGATCAGGTCCTCAAATATTTCCAGCTCATTTCCATAAATCACCATTTTCTGATGCCAGGTTTTTTTTTTATTTTTAAACTGTCATATAAATATTTGTTAGTGTGGGATGCTAAATACATCTCTTAAAGCACCGATGAGAAAGAAATAAACCACATCATATTTACCCAACATTATAAAATTAAAGAGAAAGAATTTAGGAGATAAAAATCACCCTACTGTAGAGCCCCACATAAACCCATGCTTGGGATTGTGCAAGGATGTAGAGAGCAGAATAACCATATTGGGTACGTCCCAACCTCATGCATTCTGAGAGGAAAATCTATATTTAAGATGTTGTAAAGGCCAGATATCCACTGCTTACACAAAAAAATCCTAAACAATATACTAGAAAAATGTTTGTATGATTTTTGAACTACCCTTGATAAGGAACTTGATAAGGGATTATGTTTCTTCCAGAACAGTCATGTGCACAACTTGAGCTATTTTCTAGGATGGTGCACTCATGATCAGTTCAAAGAGAGACTGATGACATGAGAGTCTTTGACTGAGTACTAGTACTTCAACTATGTTCTTTTGTAAGCTATGTAAGGGTACGTCTACACTAGCCCCCTAGTTTGAACTAGGGAGGCTAATGAGGGCGACCAAAATTGCAAATGAAGCATGGGATTTAAATATCCCGCACTTCATTAGCATGTTGCCGGCCGGTCGCCATTTTGGAAACTGACTAGCCTGGAATAACTGCCCGCGTCTACACGTGGCAGAGAAGCGCAATTCCAAGATAAACCCCTCATTCCATGAGGTTTAACTGTTAATTCGAACTAAGGGTTTTATCTCGGAATCGCGCTTCTCTGCTGCGTGTAGATGCGGGCAGTTATTCTGAGCTAGTCAGTTTCCGAAATGGCGACCGGCTGTGAACATGCTAATGAAGCGCGGGATATTTAAATCCCGCGTTTCATTTGCAATTTCGGTCGCCCTCATTAGCCTCCCTAGTTTGAACTAGGGGGCTAGTGTAGACGTACCCTAAGGCTGCGTCTAGACTGGCATGATTTTGCGGAAATGCTTTTAACGGAAAAGTTTTTCTGTTAAAAGCATTTCTGCAAAAGAGCATCTAGATTGGCACGGGTGCCTTTGCGCAAAAAGTGCTTTTGCACAAAAGCATCCATGGCCAGTCTAGATGCGATTTTATAAGAAAGCCCCGATCGCCATTTTCGCCATCGGGCTTTTTTGCAAAACAGTTCTTCCCTGTCTACACTGGCCTCTTGGCGCAAGTATTCTTGCACAAGAGGGCTTATCCTGAGCGGAGCATCATATTTATGTAAGAAGAACACTGACAATCTTACATTAGATCGCCAGTGTTCTTGCGCAAATTCAAGCGGCCAGTGTAGATAGCTGGCAAGTTTTTGCGCAAAAGCGACTGCTTTTGCGCAAAATCTTGCCAGTCTAGACACACCCTAAGTGTTTAGGGAAGGCTCTTTTAGATTTACCTATTCTTTTCTATTCATATCATGCCCATCTTCATGGTTTTTGGACATTTATTCCCCCACATAAGGGCCAGTTACATTCTGACCCCAAATTAGTAATAATTTAAAACTACTAAAAGTCATTTAAAATAATTTAAAACTATTAAATCATACCAAAACTACTAAAAGACAGCAGAGAAAAAACCTAGAGAAAAACCTAGAGAATCTATACAAAAGGCAGAAAACTCCTCATTTATATAACTTTTTAAATCTCACCAAAAAAATCTCAAATTACCTTTAAATGTCACCAAAGTATTCTACCTTAGTATAACATCACGTATGTCAAAGACAAAAAAGATTGGATTAATTTAGGATAAATTAATGGTAGTCAGGTTTATAATCTAGTTTGTTTTAACAATGGAGGGATCATATAACTCTTCATTATTTATGCACTGCAGTCAAACAGCAAAGCCAAATGTGCTCCAACATGCTGTAAAATAAACCAAATTAAAAAAAAAACCTCCTTAAATAATTGTTTGACTTTAAACTATGATATTTTGTAGTGTTATTCATTCCCACCATGATTTTTGTATTATTTATCTACATCAACCTATTCATTTCATTAATATATTTTTTTACTACCTACATACTTTAAAAATATTTAGATGAAATAGTATATGATAAACTAGTTCATTTGTATTTATTTGATTTAGATGCCCTCCTACCACCTTAGACCATGAATTGTAAAATTAGCAATTTAATGTCACACAATGTAACTGAAAGTTTGCACTGCATAGTGGTAGCACTAAAACCTCATTAAATGTTGTAGATCATTAATAATAATCTCACTTCAGTACTCTCTAAGATGTTCACTATCCTAGGAACACTGGATATACAGAGGCAGAAGTGGAAAGATTTTATGTATGACCCCATATGGCAATTAAAAGCAAAGCTTAGTTCCGCAAACACTTTTCAGCTGGTACATTATAAAAGCATATATAATAATATAAAGAATAGGATACCTTGACAAGAAGGTGGCACTCCATCCATCTGAAGTCTCTCTCCCAATCTACATGTTAGGATTTCATTACCAACCAATGTAAAGCCTGGATGACACTGGTACCTTATTATGTCCCCTGTGTGACAAAAGCGAAGAGCACAGTTAAAAAGCAATTAACAGGGATTTTTAGTTCTGGAAACAGTATTGATTAATGAAGTTCACTGGATACCCTGCATAATGTGTTAAATGACCACTGGCATGAAAAAATTTGATCAATCAAAGGAAATGTTGTGGTAAATAAGCGTTCTCCTGTGTGTTGTATCTAATTTATCACTGTTTCCAATCATGGTATTAGCACAATTTTTCACTGTCTTTGATTTGTGTTACCTTTCTAAGCAAACCATATTTTTGTTGAGTTGTAAAGCTCTACAATTATACAGAGTCATGGTATTAATTTAAAAGATAATGGTACTAATAATTCAGGCAAAATAGATTCAAACCAGAAACTTCTGTATCTGTTGGTATATATGAATAAAACTACTAGTAAAAACAAAACATATACCTAGGCAGCCCTACAACTATGTTCATTTAGGCTGTCCTGTTTCTTCCATGCTGTTTATGTTCCCTAACTCCTGGATAGTTAGTACAAGCACCTATTTCAATTTTTAAAACTACGGCAACCTCAAAACCCCAAAGAATTAGGAAAAAACCCATTTAAACTATTTTAAAAGTTGCAGTCATATGTATATAAATGCTTTAAACTAAAGTATTTTTAAATGCACTTAAAATTACAATTCATTTTCAGATTATTTGAATGTTGCAAATGAATACATTTCAGAAAAAAGGTATCTGTGAAGCAGTTTCAGTGTCCCTCAGTTGCACTGCCTGGGACTTAAAAAAAGACTCAGCAAGTACAAAAAGGAAGAAAAGCTTCCTAAATATTTTTTAAAATGTAAATATATTTGTTATTTCTCCTTGAAAAAGGATAGTGCTCATACTTTTACTGACATTACCTATTTCAAATTCATCATCCTCTGTCAAAATTTCAGCATTTGGTATAGCAGGTGGAGGTTGACACACTCGAAGCTGATAGGCTATAAAACACAGAAGGTATCATTATTAATATGCTGCTCAACTTTATTGGATAACAATAAACAACATGTATAGCTTTGCTTTGAAAGGTTCCATGGAATCTAGCAGAAAAAAATATACACTGAATGAACGTTAAGAACACAAACATGAAGACAGGATCTCCCATGTGAAAGCTCTCAGATTAGTCTTAATGGCAAAATCCTGCTCACACAGATTCAGGGGAGATCATAGGTACTTGTAAATTATCAGAAAGGCAGCAATCTGGTTTGAAGAACACAAATGTTTAATTCACAGTATGCTTAGCAAAATACATTTTTACCCCCACACTCTATTTTGAGTTAATCTTAAATGTAGTCCTATTCAAGAGTGAAAAGTATTTCTATTCAGAGGTAGAATAACCATTATAAAGCAGACATAGTTTCCCAGAAAAAAATGAATCCATATAGATAGATACTGAATACAACCACAGAGAGAATTACTACTTGTGGGACTGTATAAATAAGGGAAGGAGATGCTAATGGCAGATGTGAACTTTCCCATCATTACTCTTTGGATACATCCCTTCAGTAAGGATTGTAACAATTTTAGAGCATTCCACAGGATTCCTGACTCATATCAGGTGGGACAGCACACGATGTCCCATGATCAGGAATTTTCTTGGGTATTTTGATGCTAGCAAATACAAAAGAAGTGGGTGAAATCTTGACTGTATTGACATCAATGGGAGTTTTGCCACTGAGTTCAAGGAGACAGGATTTCATCCATTATATGGATTTAGAGTAATGCTTGGAAGATATTTTTTACCCTGGCAAAACAAGGATCAGTTTTCTCTCTGGTCCTGTCCAATATCAATATGCAGGCAATAGATAAACTGATCGGTTGACATGGACTCATAAGAACATAAGAACATAAGAACGGCCGTACCGGGTCAGACCAAAGGTCCATCTAGCCCAGTATCCTGTCTGCCGACAGTGGCCAGCACCAGGTGCCCCAGATGGGGTGGACCGAAGACAATGATCAAGCGATTTGTCTCCTGCCATCCCTCTCCAGCCTCTGTCAAACAGAGGCCAAGGACACCATTTTATCCCCTGGCTAATAGTAGCCTTTTATGGACCTAACCTCCATGAAATTATCTAGCTTCTCTTTAAACTCTGTTATATTCCTAGCCTTCACAGCCTCCTCTGGCAAGGAGTTCCACAGGCTGACTACACGCTGTGTGAAGAAGAACTTTCTTTTATTAGTTTTAAACCTGCCACCCATTAATTTCATTTGGTGTCCTCTAGTTCTTCTATTTAGGAACTAATAAATAACTTTTCTTTATCGGCCCTTCCACACCACTCATGATTTTATACACTCTATCATTTCCCCTCAGTCTCCTCTTTTCTAAACTGAAAAGTCCCAGTCGCTTAACCTCTCCTCATATGGGACCCGTTCCAAACCCCCTAATCATTTTAGTTGCTCTTTTCTGAACTCCTTTCCAAGGCCAAAATATCTTTTTGAGGTGAGGAGACCACATCTGTACACAGTATTCAAGATGTGGGCGTATCATAGTTTTATACAGGGGCAGTAAGATATTCTGGGTCTTATTTTCTATCCTTTCTTAATAATACCTAGCATCCTATTTGCTCTTGACTGCACACTGTGTGGAAGTTTCAGAGAACTGTCCACGATAACTCCAAGATCTCTTTCCTGATTTGTCGTAGCTAAATTAGCCCCCATCATACTGTACGATAGTTGGGGTTATTTTTCCCAATGTGCATTACTTTACACTTATCCACATTAAATTTCATTTGCCATTTTGTTGCCCAATCACTCAGTTTGGTGAGATCTTCTTGGAGGCCCTTACAGTCTGCTTCTGTCTTGACTATCCTAAACAGTTTGGTATCATCCGCAAACTTTACCACCTCACTGCTTACCCCTTTCTCCAGATCATTTATGAATAAATTGAACAGGATTGGTCCTAGGACTGACCCTTGTGGGACACCACTAGTTACCCCTCTCCATTCTGAAAGTTTACCATTTATTCTTACCCTTTGTTTCCTGTCTTTTAACCAGTTCTCAATCCAAGAAAGGACCTTCCCTCTTATCCCATGGCCATGTAATTTACACAAGAGCCTTTGGTGAGGGACCTTGTCAAAGGCTTTCTGGAAATCTAAGTATACTATATCTACTGGATCCCCTTGTCCGCATGTTTGTTAACCCTTCAAAGAACTCTAATAGATTAGTAAGACAGGATTTCCTTTACAGAAACCGTGTTGACTTTTGTCCAACAAATTATGTTCTTCTACATGCTTCACAATTTTATTCTTTACTATTGTTTCACTAATTTGCCAGGTACTGAAGTTAGACTTACCGGTCTGTAATTGCCCGGATCGCCTGTAGAGCCCTTTTTAAATATTGGTGTCACGTTGGCTACCTTCCAGTCATTAGGTACGGAAGCCGATTTAAGGGATAGGTTACAAACCACAGATAATAGTTCAGCAATTTCCCATTTGAGTTCTTTTAGAACCCTTGGATGAATGCCATCCGGTCCCGGAGATTTGTTAACATTAAGTTTTTCTATTTGTTCCAAAACCTCCTCTAATGACACTTCAATCCGGGACAGTTCCTCAGATTCATCACCCACAAAGGACGGTGCAGATTTGGGAATCTCCCAACGTCCTCAGCCGTGAAGACTGAAGCAAAGAAATCATTTAGTTTCTCCGCAATGGCTTTATCGCCCTTGATTGCGCCTTTTATAGTTCGATCGCCTAGGGGACCCACAGGTTTTTTAGCAGGCTTCCTGCTTCTAATGTACTTAAAAACATTTTGTTATTTCTTTTGAGTTTTTGGCTAGCTGTTCCTCAAAATCTTTTTGCTTTTCTTATTACATTTTTACACTTGATTTGACAGTGTTTATGTTCCTTTCTATTTATCTCACTAGGATTGGACTTCCACTTCTTAAAAGATGCCTTTTGTCCCTCACAGCTTCTTTTACATGGTGGTCAAGCCACGGTGACTCTTTTTAGGTCTCTTGCTATGTTTTTAATTTGGGGTATACATTTAAGTTGGGCCTCTATTATGGTGTCTTTAAAAGTTTCCATGCAGCTTGCAGGGATTTGGCTCTAGTCACTGTGCCTTTTAATTTCTGTTTAACTAACCTCCTCATTTTTGTGTAATTCCCCTTTTTGAAATTAAATGCCAGGGCACTACCGACAAGATTGCCCAGTGCTTGGCTGAGATCAGCTCATGGATGAAGAAGATCTAGTTGAAGTTGTACCAGATTAAGACAGAGGTAATGCTGGTAGACAGAAGCACGATGAAGAGTTTCCAGTAATGGTGTGGTCTCCACAATTCAATCACTCAAGACTGCCTAGTTGGTTAGGACACACTGTTGGATCCTGGCAAACAATGACCTTTCCATAGTTATACATGGCTTTGTCATCTCCTTTCTGGAGTACAACAATACAATATAGCTGGGCATGAAACCATCACCCCTTAGAAAACTCTGATTCCTTTCATTAGCACTGGCTACCACAAGCCTCTTTTCCATTCTCTACAGTGGTTTCACATACAACAGCGTTTCTCAAATAGGGGTCCAAGGAATACTCAGGGTATTCAGGTCCCCCGATCAACCCCTCCTCTTTGCTACCTCCCCTCAACTCCTCCCACTGCCTCCTAATTCCTTCTACAACCTGCAGCTAAGGCAGGGTCCCTATCTGCCTTTCTTCCATGTGTCTCCCATAAGTGGCCGCCAGGTCCCTGCAGTGGTCCCTATGTGCAGGGGCAACCGGGTTGATTATGCAGGCTTCCTCTGCCTAAGTGTGAACTTTGAAGCTCCCATTGACCAGGAATTGTGACCAATGGGATCTGTGGGGTGGTGCCTTTCGGAATAAAGGCAACTCACAGAGCCTCCCTTGCTGCCCATGCATTTAGGGGCCACATGGACCAGACACCTGCTTCTGAAAGCCATGGTAAGCACCACCATGAGCTCCACACACCCTCCTGTATCATACCCTCCTGTCCCAGTCTGGAGCCCTCCTTCCCCCACACCCAAACTCCTTCCCAGAGCTGTACCCCACATCCTGCCCCAACCCAGAGCCTTCTTCTACACCCTCACCCCTCACCCACAGCCTGCACCTCCAGCCATTACCCTCATGCCCCCTGCATCCTGATCCCCAAGCCAGGAGACCCCTCTCATACACAAACTCCCTTCCACAGACTACACCTCAAACTCCCTAACAACAAAACCCTTTGCCTCAGCCTGTAGCCCCCTCCTGCATCCCAAACTGCTCATTCCTGACCCCACCCAATAGCCAAGATCAAAGACAGAGTGATTAGGGGTTGGGCAAGGGCTCTATAAGGGTGCGTCTACACAGCAGAGCTTAACTCAAAATAAGCTACACAAATCGAGCTATGTCAATTGCGTAGCTTATTTCAAAATAGCTTATTTTGAAAGTGGGGGAGGCACAGGACTTATTTTGAAATAGAGCACTCTTCCTCCAACTTCCCTTACTACTCATACCATGAAGTTACCGGAGTCAGAGTGAGAAGTCCTCCAGCTTGACAGTATTTCGACATTATTTCGAAATAACTGCCTGCTGAGTAGAGGCGGACTAATTTATTTTGAAATAACACTAGTTATTTCAAAATAATGTTGCTGTGTAGATGTGCCCTAAGCGGGAACCAAGATCTATTATCAGATTTTGTAAATATTGAATACTAGACAGGTTGAAGAGTTAAAAAAAAAAAGGCAACATTCGTTTAGGGGGAGAATGAGAGGACTAAAAAATGACTGCAAAACTGTGAGCCTGAGGATACAGAGGAGTTGCCAGATTTATTTCTATCATTTTGGTTGCTTCATGCCAATGATGGGTGGCATGAGCTAGCTTGCTCAGCAATATATTATGTCACTAGAAAGCATTTGAAAAGCTACAAGCCAAATGATAGCAATATGCTTCTGATGTACCATGACACATATAATTCTTATTAGATGCAGACAACCATTTGTCATACAGCTACCTCAGTGTCTAGAAAAAAAGAACACTTAGATAAATAATAATATATTATTCCAATTCAACCAAAGCCAGATGGAAATGATTATGGTACGCCAAAAGACACATTCACAAGGTCTTGCAGAATCCATGACTGCACTTCTGCTTAGAGTGTTTGAATACTCGTTCTGAGTGTTACAGTCTGCTAGTTGCTCTGTGCCTGGAGATCAGTATTTTTTATCATTTCCACTTGATAAGAAAACTGTGCCTGCTCCTCACAGAGAAAGTCCTGAAGACAGTGTTCCTTTCCATTGTAATCTGAATTTGGACCCCAAGATTTTTAGAATATATACAACTTTTACAGCAGTGTAAGCCATAAAAATATAGTTATGTCTAACCTGAACTGGATATTCATTTTTGGAAGGTTCACCTGTTATTTTTGATTGTTTGTTTAGTTGTATTGACAATGTATTCATGTAATATATTTTCTTTGCTTGTCTCTTAAAAGTGGTTCAAACTGGGTGCATCTACAGAGCAGTCTTATTTCAGAATAACGGACATTATTACAAAATAACAATGAAAGCATCTACATAGCAATTCCATTATTTCAACATAAATTTGAAATAATGGATGGTGTGACGGGGTGGTACGGCCCCACACTGCAGCTAAAAGAGTTCACCTGGCCTCGGGGGTGGGGCAGACCCCACCCCTGCAGCTTTGCTGGGCATGCGCACAAGTGAGTCCTCGGATAAAAGCCAGGGAAAGCAGGCAGTCAGGGGAGGTAGCTGAAGGGGCAGGGCTGCAAGGCAGAGATCCTGAGCCATCCCCGAACCCAGACCTGCCATCACTGCTACCGCTGGAGCGAGGCCTGCTGATTCAGCCGCTCAGGAGCCGCAAGCCGAAGCACAGACCCCAGGACATCGCCTCAGCCGGGGGAGAGAGAGGTAGGAAGCAGCCCAGGGTGGAGGAAGGACCTCCAGGAGGTCGGCGTGTTCCGGCAGACATCCCTGCCGACCAGGCAGTGGCTATTGACACTGCCAATAGGGTCCTGCGCTGGGACTGGGTGGAGCGGGAAGGCCTAGGTCCCCCTTCCTCCCCCCAAACCCCCATAATCCAGCCTCCAGGTTGGTGAAAAAGGCTTGACTTTATGGACTAGGCCAGAGGGCCATTGAACTGTATGAACTAGGCTGGAGGGCCGTATTTCCCCCTGATAAAGGGGCACGGGACTTTGTGGACTAGGCCAGAGGGCCATATTGACCCAGATAAAGGTGCACTGGACTTTGAGGGCCAGGCCAAAGGGATTATGTGTTCCCAGGGCCAAGGCAAATTCGTGCCGGGGCCAGGGCCAGTCCCTTCAGAGATGGCTTGTTCCGACTTCTGTAAACCTCATTCCAAGAGGAATAATGCCTATTTTGAAATAGCTATTTTGGAATGGCAGTAGTTTGGACGCTCCACTGTTGCTATTTCGAAATAGCTCCTCCCCCGGGCCATTCAAACCAATTACTCTCCAGTGCCTCCTGGGGCTCTAAATTGATGTAGCACATCCACATTAGGGAAGCCTGCCTCAGACTAATTTTGAGGCTTCCCTGTAGTATAGATGTGCCATTTCGAAATAAGTGTGCAATGTAGACATACCCTGTGTGATTAACAAAATTCAAGTAGTCTCAGAGGAGTAGCTATATTAGTCTGTAACTGAAAAATATTAAAAAACAATGGATGGTTCTGCAGCACCTTGGAGACTAACAAAAAATGTAGATGGTGTCATGAGCTTTCATGGGCACAACCCATTTTTTCAGATAAGTGGAACAAGGAGTCTAGAGATACAAATAAATAGCAAAAAGTGAGGGAGTGGGAAAGGAAAGAGAAGGAAAAAAATCTTCTCAATTAGAGAGTCCGTGCTAAATGAGGCTAATGGAGCAGCCTGTCCAAAAGGGCTTATCATTTATTTTAGTACCAGTAGTTAAAACATTTTTTCTTATGCTCCAACTACACAATCTGATTATAAGTATAGATAAGTGTATTAAACTTACCATGATAACTTAGCACAAAGAAACCACTTGTTGTGAAGTCGCTGTGGAATTTGATGAGAATGTGGTTTGAAGTACTGTAGACAGACTCCAAGGCAGTATTGCCACTAAATTGGCCAATCTGAGGAGAACTTTGGTCTGGTCCATCCCTAAAAGAATAGAAATGAAAACAAAAGTAATGTTATGGACAGGTTCACTGTTAATTTTAGGTAAATGTGCACTGCTTGGGAATGATGTGGTATTTTTGCTAGGTATGTATTTTTTGTAGGTATAATGCAGTATTTTTGTCTATTCAGAAATGGGAATTTATTTAAGTTTTCTAAAAATACTGCAAAGGTTGATGTATTACTTGCATTAAAAATAAACCAGGAATGTTCAGTGCTGAATGCTTCTTTAAGGAGGAAATATGCCACTTGAATGGTGAGGTGGAAAATGTTCCATTACAGAAGATGCTTTAGGGTGCTTCAGAATTTCTGAGTATAAGTTTCTCCACTTCCCACCTATTAGAATAAATGCTCTATTTGCTCCCTGAAGATTGCAGGATTTTTAAGTTGGGTCAATCTTGGTGCCTTGAAACACATTCACTTTTATATAGCCAAGATGACAAATATGCCCATTAGATTCATGGGCATTACTGCTGTTCCCCTCCCATCAGGCCCGGTCAAAGAGTTTATGGGGCACAAGACAGCTCACTATGGTTGGCTGTACCACGTGGCTGGGCGGCTCCCTGCCAGGACAGTGAGCGAGTGTCCGGGTGGGCAGGTGCCTGGCAGCGCAGGGCCCTGAAGGCACGGGGCCAAGGCAACCACCTTGCCCGCTTTTCCCTTAGGCCAGGCCTGCCTCCCATCAATTTCTAGCAGTAATACAGAAAAAGAACCACACATTTTCTGTTAATTCAGAGAATCATAGAACTATAGGGTTAGAATGGACCATATGAACCATCAAATCTAATTCCCTATCCAAATCATCCAAAGCAGATGGCTTTCCAGACTTCTTTTGAAATCCTCCAGTGAAGAAGATTCCACATCTTCTCTAGGCAATGTGTTCTATTGTCCCGCTGTTCTTACTGTTAAGAATTTTTCCCAGAGTTTCAATTTAAATGTACTACTCTATAATTTGAACCCATTGCTTCTTGCCCTGCCCTCTGTGGAAAGAAAAAAACATCTTTTCTCAATATTTTTATAGCAGACTTTCTAGAATTTGAAGACAGCTATCCAGTTTAATTTCTTCTTTCCAAAGTAAACATACATACTTCCTTGACTTTCAGTCCATTCCTCTGGTCATATTTGTTGCTCCCTTCTGAATCCTTTTCAGTTTCTCTACATCCTTTTTATGCATTGGTGACCAAAATTGACACAGTACATCAGGTGAGGCCTAAGCAGCACCAAGTAGAGCAGTCCTTTTACCTCTATTGACTCTGTTAATTTAACCCAAACTTGCTTTTCTCTTTTGCAACAGCATTCTATTATTGACTCATGTTGAAGTTGTGATCCCCTTCAACTCCAAGATCTCAGAGCTGCTGCCCAGTTAGTTATTCCTCCCTCTTTCTGGTTTTTTTTTTTTTTTGCATTTGTTTTTTCCAAAGTGTAGCACTGTGGCGGGGTGCCACAACACTCCCCCCCCATGCCGGCCCTGTAAGGGGCGCGGCAAGCCGGGGCGAGCGCATGCACGGCGTGTTCAAATACTGCCAAACAGTTGGGGGGGAGGGGGCACCCGGGTGTGACAGGACACTACGTCCCCACACTTTAAAACCGCCTGCAGCAACTGAAGGGTGCAGCGAGCTGGGGCGAGCGTGGGCACAGTGCATCTCCGCACTACCAAACAATGGTATGGGGTGGAGCCCTGGGGAGGAACGTAAGAGGGCGGAGGGAGCGGGACGTGAGAGGAGAAGGCAGCGTCTGGTGGAGGATTGAAGAGGGAGATGTCAGTTGGGGAAGGGGTAGGAAGCCAAACACGAATGCGGGTGATTTGAAAAGGGAGTCGGAGAACAGATGGGGCGGAGAGGTAGACGCGGCTTGAGAGGCCAGTGAGTTAGGTAAGGGGAGAGGAAGCAGCCCAGGGCAGGGCACTCGCAGAGCGCCTGCGGGTTGGTGTGTTTCGGCAGGAAGCCCCACCAGCCGGACCAGACCAAGCCAGGTCCACGTCCTTAGGACCCTGGGCTGGGGTCTGTGAGTGAGGGCGGGCCTGGACCCCTCTCTCCCCACCTCCCAAGGCAGTGTTGCCAGTCTACATCCAAGGCGGGGTGGACTAACTCCAAATTGAAACTGAGGGAAAAAGACTAATATTGTAAGGACACGGCGTGGGTTGAACCTCAGGACTCGCGAGTAAAGAAAATACTCAGAAGCCAGTGGCAGAACATTTCTGTTTACCTAACCATAATCTCACAGATCTGAAGGTGGTTTTGTCACAGGCCAGTTCCTCAAGCCAAATCCACAGGGAAAGCTTGGAATTACAATATGTATGCAAATTCAATTCAATTAATTATGGACTTAATCAAGATATGGGGTGGTGGAACCTTTATTAATGAAGGTGCTAACTACTTTCTGAATAGTATCCTTCCTGCCTTATCCATCCACTGACTTTGATCTTTATCTACTCAGGTTTAGCACCCTTTCTCCTGATACTTTATGCATAGAGGTAGGGGGGTGGGCGACAGAACATCTTTCTTTCCCCTCCCCCCCTTCCCTTCTCCTATTTATTTCTAGTTTCCTTATCCTCTAATCATAACTCCGGTCATCTGAAGAAGTGGGCTGTGCCCACGAAAGCTCATGATACCATCTACATGTTTTGTTAGTCTATAAAGTGCTACCAGACCATTTGCTTGCTGTTTTTTTCTGTAACAGACTAACTCGGCTACCCCCTGAAGCTCCATTATTAAAGATGATAAATAAAACTGGACTCAGAAGAGATGCCTGTGGAACCCCAGCCTCTTTTCAGTCTGACATCATGCCATTAATAATTATACTCTTTTGTTATTGTTGAGACTGTTTAACCATTTATGATTCCAGTTAACGGAAGTTCTGCCGAGCCTGCATTTCTCCATCTTAATTATGAGAATGTCATGTGGGATTGTGTCAAAAGCCTTGCCAAAGTACAGGTATATTATATCCACAGCATTCCCCTTATTCACAAAACCAATTACGTAGTCAAAGAAGGAAATCAAGCTAGTTTGGCATGATTTGGCATGAGTTAGGCATCTTGGGATAGATTAAATAATGTACCATAATTATTGGATATAAAAACTTAGGGTGAAATCCTACCCTCACTGCAAAGGCAAAACTCCTATTGACATTAATGGGCTCAGAATTTCACCCTAAAACTGTATATGAATTATTATGCATGCAAATTTTACTGGCATTTATTATTTACAAAGACAATTTTTTAAAAAGAAATTCATATGGCAGCATTTCAAGGTCTAATGCCTAAATTTCTGGGCAGGGTTAGATGTCAAATTATTATTATTTGCACCTAAAGCTAAGTATGGCATAAAAATATAGGACATTTAAAATATGGAGCTCTTAACATGTTGCAAGATTCTTAATTCCATACTATATAAGATGTTACAAGTTTTACATTATTAGCTTTGTCTCACTGGCTCAATTAATCATTAAGGTAAACAGCATCCTAATTTTAATGAATTTTCTTCTTTTCTCTGCAGTTATTGTTTTGCATAAGAAACGTCCTCACTGAAAACAAAGTGTTTAAAGATAACAATATATAATTAATGATAGCATGTGGATAATTTCACATAGTTTTTCTTATATTTCTTCCAAGATTTTCAAAATAGGGGGTCCTAAACTTATTATTCTGTTCCACTACTTTAAAAAATGGGTATTTTAGAGCAGTTTGTGATCTACATCATGTCACTATTTCTTGTTCTTTCTGAATTGTTGAAGCTGTGGAAATCTGTATCTTTTCTTCATGACTATCCAAGCAATTCATCTGGAAATAGGCAGGCTAGTACAATGATAAAATTTATTGGATGACTTGAACCATAAATATTAGAAATGGGAAAAACCTGGCATGTAATCTAGTCCACACACTGACATTTTCAGGATTGTTCCTAATGACTATTCATGTGTGCTTTTCTCTAGATTGACTATGAGTATCTATAATCGCGGATCTCCCGTGACTGACAATGTGAGAGTATTTAATGTTTTAACTCTATTTCATATTCCAGTTCTGTTACCAGGCCTTCACTCCCCTCCACTCTACTGAACTCAGCATTTTCACTATATGACCAATTACTTACTGTAAAATCTCGAGTATAATGCGCACTTTTCCCCCCAGGTTTTTTAGGGTCAAAGCCAGGGTGCGCATTATACATAAGAGCTAATTTTTTAAAGTTTTAACTCCCCCTCCCCTCCACACAGAAACTTTCCCGCTGCAGCGTGGCACGGGGGCCGCAGCCCCGCCAGGCTCCCGGACAAGGCGAGGAGCTGGCTGCACCACCAGGCTGCAGCATCCTGGCTTGCTGCCTGCCCGGTGCTCCTTCAGGCTGCACTCAGGGGCCCCCGCGGCAGGCACGAGCTCAGCGTGATGCGAGCTCAGATGGGCAGGGGGCCCCCGCAGCAGGCGTGAGCTCAGCGCAGCATGAGCTCAGCTGGGAAGGGGCCCCCGTGGCAGGCATGAGCTCAGCTGGGAAGGGGCCCCCGTGGCAGGCATGAGCTCAGCTGGGCAGGGGGAACCCGCGGCAGGCGCGAGCTCAGATGGGCAGGGGGCCCCCACAGTAGGCAAAGCGAGGAGCCGGTGGCACTATTAGGCTGCATTGCCCTGGCTCACTGCCTGCCTGGTCTCGGCGTGGGCAGCTGGGCAGGGGGCTCCCACAGCAGGCATGAGCTCAGCTGTGCAGGGGGCCCCGCGGCAGGTGCGAGCCCCTTCCTTCCTATATATACCGCAAAATTGCGAGTATAATGGGGGTGCGCATTATATTTAAGAGTTCAGTTTATTCCAGAAAGCTGACATTTAAAAGGCAGTTGCGCATTATACATAGGTGCGCATTATACTCGAGATTTTACGGTATCCTGAATTTATCAATAGCATTAATTTATTCTGCTACAGTTAAGACTGTATACATGTTAGTGACAAATTGAAACCATTACTTCCCCATTCCTTTAAGAAATACTTGGTTCAATAGTAAATTCATGTCAAGATTCATATCAACTGGCACTAGAGCTGTGTGGAGGAGGGAAACTCCATCTCGTGGAGAATTTTGAGATTTCAAATTCTGGTTTAATTCCATATTAGAACAAAATTTTAAAAAATCAAAAGTTCCCACAGAATATTATGGTTTTTTTAAATGGATCAGTCAAACCATTCTGACCTTTTAAAGTATTAAAAAATATAATAAAAATTAAAAGAAAACAAAAAGTGAAAATGTTTTTTCTGACAATGTCACAGTAGGACATTTCATAACTATTGGATTTTTTTACTTCTGTTTTTCTCAAAACAATATTTGGCAAAACTGACATGCTTTTGTGAAGAATTTCAGTCTTGATGGGAACTGAATTTTCCACAAGAAAACTATTCTGTTAGTTGTTCTGACCAACTTCAAGCACCACATTCTTCACATTGTCCAATTAAAAACATTACATCATTCTGTGGTATTATATATTTATATAACAACAGTATGCTAAATGAAGAAGTTGCTCACCCTGTGCAGTAACAACGATTCTTTAAGATGTGTGTCCCTAAGGATGCTCCATTCAGGTCCTGGTGAGTCCTGGCACCACTGAACAGAGATTTTTGCCTAGCAGTGCCTTCCCATGCCACGCATATACAGTTGCCATCTCGCACTGTTCTCGTCTGTTACGTGCACATATGGCATGAGTGTCCATCTTTTCCTGTGCTGTAGCTGTGGTTCTAGCTGCTGTATCAGTCACAGCCATCACAGCCCGGAGAGCTGTTTTTGCTATGGATTGGCCTTTTATGATAGATTTGAGATGGGTTTTCAGGGAGATCCTGTAGGAACTCTTGTAATCTGGAGTAATTAGCATGATCATAGTTAGCCAGGAGGGCAGTGTAATTTGATATTATAAACTGGAGGGTGGCAGAAGAGTATACTTTCCTCCCGAAGCTGTCTAGTCATTTGTGTTCTTTCTCCTGAAGCGTAGACTTGTCTTGAGTGTGTTTTGATCTGTGATGAGCAGAGGCCATGACCAATGAATTTTGGTGGGGATGTGAATCCATCCCTTTGGCTGGGACAAAATATTTTCTATCTGCTCTCCAGCCAGTGGGAGTGACAGAGGCTGTAATTCACCAGAGTACATCTGCTGTTGTCTGTGATAGCCTCATTGATCGGTAATGCTATCTTGGAGGATGCAGCCTGTTGAAGTATTTTGAGCAATTTGTACTATTTCTCTTGCACCTCTTGAAGTGCAATGTCCGGAGATTGAATCACTCATTTGAATAATTCTTGAAATTGTTTCAGGTCGTTTGCGGGTGGAGAGGATAATGATTGGAAAACAGCCTCGTCTAGAGAAGAAGACAACTGCGGGACCTGTGAAGAGCTATCTGAATCGGATTGAGATAAGTTCTCATCCTCCTTTGCTGGTTCAGCCTGGGTTATTACGGAAGGAGGAGGACAACTGTGTTGCCATATGCGCTGGTGTGGAGGCTGCTGTATTGTGTGGGCGGTGGTGATGTGAGGAACTGGGGCAGTATTGGTACCATGGTTCCCAAAGAGGGCACTGAGGTTGAAACTGTTGTGGAGGGTATGGCCATGGGTGATTAAACCACGGAAACTGCAGAGGTTGTTGAAAGGCTTGGTGTCGAGTGGAGCACCATGAAGCCACTGATCCTATTGGGGATGAATCTTGTGATGAAAATCTACTCTCGTGACCGGAACTGTGTTCAGTTCCCAGTGACGACGGTGTGGGAGAGTAAGAAAGGATCTCCACAGCTTGTCTATGTGGGCTAGAGTGAGGTATTGTTGGAGAGCATGGTGGTGAAGCTATGCTTAGCATCAATGGAGATGGTGTGCCTAGCTGTGGGACTCTGTGTACATGGTGTGTTTTGCTCGCAACCTTCTTAGGCTCCGGTGCCAAAGCATGCTTCAGTTCCAGCTGCTGGAAACCAGCATGTTTGGCTGGTGTCATGTTGCCTGCGGGTGCCAGAGGCTTCAGTATATCCAGCTTTGTCGGTGCCGGTCAAGTAACCACATCGGTGGGTGCCAAGGAGATGGTTTTCCACTTTGGTTCTGACTCAGGTCTCTTAGATGAAGCTGGTTTTCGTTTCTCTGCGGTGCCAGAAGTTGATAGCCCCAGGGAACAGCAGTCTGGGATGTAGCGCAGAAGCCAGAGGTACTCTGGGGAGATAAATTAGCCCTCTTATAAGGCGTTGAGTGCGCCTCTGTCTCTAGGGACTTATCCCCCGGTGTTTGAAAGGATTTCTCCTAGAGGAGATTCTTCAGCCTCATTTCGGGGTCTTTCCTCACTCTGGTCGTCATGTTTTGGCAATGCAGGCACTTTTGTGCTACATGGCTTTCACCTAAGCATTTTATACAGTACACATGTCCATTAGATATGGACATTGAGTCCCGACATGAGTCGTTTTTTGAAACCAGGAGAGCCTGGCATGTTGAAAAATGTGAGGATTCAGAACTTGGAGAAAACCAGAGTGAGGAGAAAATAAAATGGGGAAACATTTTTTTTATAGCGAACTAAGTAAAACTGACTACAAACTGACTAAAACTATTGACAAACCATAAACTAACTACACTATTTTTCCATTTTCTGTCAGGAAGGAAAGAATTGCTGTGATTCCATTTTCAGCTGTGGATAGTAGAAAAGGAACTGAGGGACATTCGTGCCATGTGTGCGCCTAATGGACGAGAACAGCATGAGATGGTGACTCCGTATGTGCAGTGCAGGAAGGCACTGCTACGTAAAAATCTCCAGTCAGCGGCACAAGGATGCACCGAGATCTGAGTGGAGCACCAACTGGGACATCACTCGAAGGAGATGTTTTAGTTCCCAGGTCCCTTCCCTAAACAGTTAAAAATTTCAAGACAACAAAGAAGTGGTATAAGGAAGAGGGATAAGGAGTGTAATGATTACAATGTAAAGAACATTGAAGTTATGTCTACACAGCGGTGTTATTTTGGAATAACTGATGTTATTCCAAAATAACATAGTCCACGTCTATACAGAAAGCAGTTATTTCAACATAATTTCAAAATAATGTTGAGCTGGAGGCCTTCTTACTCCGACTCCTGTAACCCTCATTTTACGAGGCGTAAGGGAAGTCAGAGGAAGAGATCTGTAACTTGGACTTCCTGCTGTGTAGACAGTGCCAAAATCCAAAATAAGCTATTTTGGCTTAAGCTAAGCAATTGACGTCGCTCAAGTTGTGTAGCTTAGTTCGGCTTTAGCCCTGCTGTGTAGGTGTGCCCTGAGATTTAGCACTCATGATAATTTCTATTATTATTGCTTTTGGGAGCCTTGGTAGGCTGTTTAGAAGTGAATTTAAGGATAGACAAAGAGGAAGATGCAGGGTGAACTAAGTCAAGAAGGCAACAGCATGTGAATGAGGTCACATGTCAGGAGGCATATAGGGGACACTGGGAGGAAACCTAGATGGGGTAAAAAAATTGCAGTTTAGGGAGAGTGAAAAGTATGAGAGATGAGCAAGAGCATACAAGAAAGTAAACACAAATAGAATTAAAATGAATAAAGGATACGAAGGCTAAGACAAGCACCATACCTTTCATGCTGATGGAGACTGGGAGAAAGTGAAGGAATTTTAAGAGCAACAGAACACACTAAGACTAAGAACATACTAAGAAACACTAAATAGGCAGGGGAGACCATGTGTTTTATGACTTCTTGGAAAGACTGAAGAAAACAGCAAGTATCTCTGAGATACTAGAGAGCAAGAGGCTGCAGTAGTCAAGATGAAGAATGATTAGGAACTCATACTGGAATGAAGATGAACAGTAATGGAAAGTTACATGGAAAATTATTATATATTCATGGCTATGATTAAAATTCCACGAAATTTCTATTTACATTTATCCAAGATATATTTTTGGTGTAATAAAACTGGGAAATGAGTACTAGCTAGAGATATCACAGTAATGAAATATTCCAGACAGTATTCCACTGTTCCACAGAATCCCTAATTTAAGTATCTCATACTACAGAGCATTTTAATTGGAATATATGTAAGCAAACTTTAGACCAACCTTAATCATCATAGAAGCGTCCAAGGCATATAGTGATGCCTGTGACCAGATGATTATTTATGTTTCCTGACTTTCTATAGTGGGTGCCCTTTATTATCTGTCTAATTGAGAGCACCATAACCTCAATTTTGTTTTAACAGAGGAGCTCAGCTATAGTTCACTCTGTTGAACCAAATCCTGTGTTATATGCAGTATTGTTATACCCATGTTGGATGCAGGATATTAGAAAGGTCAGGTAGGTGAGATAATATATTTTATTAGAACAACTTCTATTGCTGAGAGTGTCAATCTTTTGAGCTATACAGAGCTCTTCAATAGATACCTGAGTTGTCCTTATGTGCTAACTACATATGCTAGCCTATCTGTTTGATCTTCTACTTACTCGTGACTTTCTTAGTATGTTTCCCAGACCTCAAGGAAAACTCTGTGTCTAAAGCTTGTCTCTCTCAATAATTTAAGCTGAACCAATAAAAGATATTACTTCTGCCAACTTGTCTGTTCAACTCCTATATTATACTTACAATTAAATTAAGAATATAGTCTCTTTTTATATGCTCTAAAAATAATGATTCTGCAAACCATATAAGATGCTACAAAATTGCTTCTCTAAATCTTATCCTGATATGAAATTGGAACAGTTCATATGTGCATAGTTGAACATGCCTATTATTATTCTTTCATTACACATGTGCTTCTTTGATCTTTGTCAAAATTGTGCACTCAATTTCCTTTTCTTGACAACAAGATTGCTTGTATAAATCTAGGAAAGTATTTTTATTCTGATGAAATGGGACATACACTAACATCCTTCATGATGACAGCATTTACTACCTATCTCAAATATCTACAAGACAATGGACAATCCTCTGATATGTGCTCCAAACACATTGTCATCCTCACCCATACAATGTTTACATTCAAGAACAAGCACTTTATCCAAACCATGGGAACAGCCACCGGTAAATGGATGGCTCCTCCACTTTGCCACCCTCTTCATGAGCCAACTTGAAGAAGAATTTCTAGATAAATTCATAATAAAAACAAAGATACACCACAGATATATCAATGACATTTTCATCCTCTGGACTGATAGCCTATGTTCTCTCTTAGATTTCCTACCACAACTTCAACAAATATTACTCTTCCATTACATTTTGTCTAGAACATTCCCACACCAGCATCAGCTTCCAGGATATAATAATCAGCTTCATCAATGAAATCCTACAAACAACTATAAACAAGAGGCCATGGATCACCACATTTACCTTCACAGACAATAACAACTCCAAATACATCAAGACACTACCACCAGACACTCTGATGTCACAGAATATACTTTGAGGAGAAAGACCAGCATATTCACCTTAATTCACTTAAAACCATCTTCACCAAACAAGAACACTCCACCAAATAAGTATATTACATCACAGAATGGGTCAGCCAAATCCCCTAAAAGAGCCTGCTTTAATATGGAAATGAATCCCACTTTGACTGCACAATCCTAATTGTAACCTAGTACTGTACACTGGAACCCACATGGAGTACCACTGAACAATTACAACCGGTACTTGTAACCCATGTTGAAAGGAATCATTCCTGAATCCCCTATGGTCTTCAAAGATTCCATCTACCTGGTTTATCCCTCAACCTTACGAAAATAGAGGTATACTATGTCCCCGACATTCCCGTTATAACATCTATTTGGACAAAATGAGACAAATACTATGCTTTCAAAAGAACTCATGCAGACAAAACCAGCACTTGTGGGTAAACAATTCTCCCAAAGTGATCACTCTATAGCTGCCCCATCAGTCCTCTTTCTCTAAGGAAAACTGTAGAACAGTTTCAAAAGACA
The DNA here is from genome assembly GCA_019425775.1 of Rafetus swinhoei. Lineage (NCBI taxonomy): Eukaryota > Metazoa > Chordata > Testudines > Trionychidae > Rafetus > Rafetus swinhoei. The sequence goes on along the minus strand of CM033424.1, from coordinate 28,591,289 downwards.
AGCCTGGGATCTTAAATTCATAACTTTGCTAGATATAAAAAATCATGGACTAAATAGAAACACTGGATTGTGGGCTCATTACAGCAATCTATAACCAACTAACTCCCTCAACCCAAGCTCTTTTCTTCTTTCTCCCCTATGACTTGAAGGGTGTGTCTAGACTACATCTCTTTTCTCGAAAAAGGGATGTAAATTAGATACTTCAAAATTGCAAATGAAGCCAGGATTTAAATTTTTTGAAAGATCCTATACTCCTCAAAAAATGAGGTTTACAGGATCTTTCAAAAAAGGGTTTTATTTTCGAAAGATCCCTGTCTAAACTGCCGTTTTTCTATCGAAAAGTACCATTTTGAAAAAAACGCGGCCACCATTATGCAAATGAAGTGTGGGAAATTTAAATCCTGGCTTCATTTGCAATTTCGAAGTGTCTAATTTACATCCCTTTTTTGAGAAAAGGGATGTAGTCTAGATACACCCGAAAAGTTTTAACTGGCCATTTCACCTTGAATGGTCCCTCGACATATGTGTGATTTCCTTATGCTTAACAATCTGTTCTATCTTGTATTTAGCTGTGACAGAGTACATTTCCCAGACCTAATGCAGAACTCTGAGTTTGAAAGCTGGTTTCTCTCACCAGCAGAAGTTGGTCCAACAAAAGATATTATCCCACACACCTTGTCTCTCTAATGAGCTAAGTCAATATTCAGTGAGAGTCCTCTTTATTTGTAATGCTTTATAATTTGACTAAACACTCCCAGCAAGCCAAATATCAAACTCCTGAGTATAGACTATTGATGCCGGTAGACATTTCAACATTGACTTGAGTGGGAAAGGATTGCCTCCATTCATGAAGTTTATTTTACCTCTATTTAGGTACTTAACAAAAAAAATACAATATGCCCATTTTATCATTGATCTACTCTTGCAAATCCATCATTGTCACTAAATAGAATTCAGACATTAAGCAAAAATCTTGGATACGTAACCAAAATGTTACTTTTAGTCTCCAATTTTTTATACTCTCAGAGATAGTTGAACAAATCAATAATTATGCCTACTTACCATACAGTTATGAAATCATATATTGGCTCTGTTTGAAGAACAGTAAAATTGATGTAGATTCCATTACCAGGTGGTACTTGTACAAGCCAAAAGCAGTCCTGAAAGTTTGGGTACTCATCTGGGTATCCAGGAGAATATATGGTACCATTCATTGCAGTTATATTTCCTCCACAGAGAGCTTAAAAACAAACAAACAAACAAAAAACAACAACCCAAAAGCACATTTATTTTCATTTATTTTCACTGCAGGAGTAGTCAAAAAACCGCTACATTTTTTAGGTGTGGTGAAATCCTTATTTGTGAATACATTGAGCATGTGCATAGTTGAACTGTGTTATGCAAAACTAAAGTATGTCAGCTGTATATGGGAAACAGAAGAGCTTTGCAATTTTAAAAACACCAATAGGCTAAATCCTGAAGCCCTTATCTCTGAAGCCCTGAATCTCCCAGAAAACAAACCAACAAACATGGTAGTTCTTAGTAAGATAAGTCTTGAGGACTAGCTTCTGAATCCATTTTTAGTTAAATTTTAAGCTGTATTTTACCTGATTATGTGTGCATGTAAGATGAGGAAAACAGTGCAATAGAATCCAAAGAAGTAACAATCAAGCCAAATCCTAAGACCCGAAGCAAAGGCCACATAATTATACTTTATTTAGAATAAATTTCCTGAACAACAGTGGAACTGAGACAAAAATGATTAATCACAAAACATGCTTTAGAGCCTTCAAACAGCTGCAGAGGAATATGAACGAGTGTCACACTATTGTCCTAAGCACAGGTGGGCAATAACTTTTAGCGGGGGGGGGGGGGCACTCCAAGGTTTTGGTAAGTGGTCAATGGCTGAACTTTTCTATGGAGAGGGTGCAGGGTCTGGGATGGAGGTTGGGTGCAGAAGGGAGTTTAGGGTAGGGCACTGGTGTGCAGGAGAGGGCATGGGGTGTGAGAAGGAGTTTGGGTGAAGGAGGGGAGTTGTGATCTGGAGCAAGGAATTCAGGTGCAGGGTCCAGGAGGGGATATGGGTCCAGGAGAGAATTCTAGCCTGGGGGAGGAGTGTGTGTGGCGGGGTGGGTGTGCAAGATCTGTGAGGGAACTGTGAGCTGAGGACAGGAGTTGAGTTGTGGGAGGAAAGTGGAATGCCAGAGACAGGCTCCGGCCAAGGATCACTTCCCTAGATGACTCCCAGCCACCCACCCAATGGGACCCTGTGCCAGGCTCCCTGCCTACCGCAGCCCCAGAGCTCAGAGCAGCTGCTCCATGTGCCTCTGCACTGCACAGATGTGGGGGAATCTACATGCCCTGGCCATGCCTTCAGCACAATTTTTGAACATTTGTGCTGGGGGTCAGGTCGCACATAAAGGATGTTGGAAGAACGGGGCTTTATTGCACCTCCTCATCATCTGTAATGATTCCGCATGGTAGGACATGTGATATTATACACTGCTGCTAGTGTCACTCTCACACAGATCCTTACAGCTCCCCAACCTCCCTAGCCATGAGGTTGTTGAGAGGATTGTTACAGCCAACTGACAGAGAGAATCAGGAACTGCACAGAGCCAACCAATGCAGAGAAACAGAACAATTCCCTAAACAGATGATTGGTTCTGGCTCGTTTGTTGGGTCTTAAAGAGAACAACAAAGTCCTGAGTCTCCTCTCTGTCACTGCCCCCCATACCTGGCTCATCTAATCAACTGTGAGATTCTGAGGGGCAGGAAGCTATGGGAAAAGGGAAATAAAAAAGACAATTCTGATGCTCCCAGTGATAACAAGAGACAAAGGCCTTGGTGAGAAAATAATTCTTCCAATTTAACTGATTATTTCCATGCCTTGAATTTGGCCAGCACCAGATGGATCAGGCTGCATCATCACCAAACCTCTCACAGGCTCTTACCTTGTCTACATGAATGTCTGTCTCCTAATTCAATTAGTTCTGGGAAAGGAGAACACTCCAGAGGCACCTCTTCATGCTCACGTTCCTTACCTTGAATCCTCTCTCAAGCCTCAAGGGCAGACCTCAAGAAGGAGACTCCCTGCAGCAAAGCCATGGGCGATCTCTGAGAATGCCCTTGACCTGCAGCCTGTCCTACTGGACTGTTGTCATGGATTCTCTGTGAGGTCACCACCTCCCAAAGTCTTTTAACCAATAAGCTGATGCATTGCTAAAGGCCTTATGATATCATTGCCACATCCACACCTGCCCTTTGCCAGCCTTTGCAGTTTCATATACGAGTCCACAAGTGAAACTTACCTAAATATCTATCTATACATCCTCAAATTCAAAACAATTTAAATGGCACGCAAAATAAACTCACAAATAGAGCTGATCAGAGGAGCACAATTCTGTTTTGCAACAACATCCCAGGCTTCTAAATTTATTTTTGTTCTGCTGCTGAAAAAAACCAAAACCATATGGGTGTCTGAATTAGGTTCACATCCCTGCTTAGCCTTATTCAGAGTCGAGTTTTATTCCAAATCAAGCAGACTAGGGATTTGACCTTAGCTCTTCCAGATCCCAAATCATGAAGTTAGCCACCTAGTTATGGACTCTCTTCAATAATTTTTTGTGGAGACTGATACATCTCCATGACATGTTTTCACTTTGTCAAAAGATCCCAATTCCATTTTTTTTTTTTTTGCTCTAGAAACATAGGGCTCTGCCAAATCCGCTGAAAGAAAAAACTCCAGTAGCTATATGTGGCAATAATAAAAAGTAAGGTAAGATTTTTCAGTACTCCGCATAGAGAGACAACAAAATATTAAGCAGTAAGAGAGGTCTGATTTGATGAAATGAAGGGAATATGGGATGGTATGTTTACTTGGTACGTACCTTCACACCTCGGGAGAGGATGATTCCAATTACGACTGATTCCATGAAGACAAGTCAGGGCTGAATTTCCAATTAAGGTGTATCCAGGAAAACATTCAAATGAAATTGTTTGTCCCACAGTAAAGTCATTTCCAATCACAAAACCATTACGGAATGGCCTGGGGTCAGGACAGCTTTGCAATTGATAAGCTGAAATAAATAGGAATATAAAAAATAGTCCTAATAGTTCTAATCTATGTTTTAATGCTTTCATATTAGATGCTTTACATTTTAGGTGACAGAAAGGAAAGTCCTTGCTCTTCTCTCAAATTCCACCAAAGAATCCAAAACCTTGTAATATATACTTTTTTTTTTTAGTGTACCTGTCATTTAGTTACTTTAGGACCATCTGATCTGCATATTTTGGAGTGCATTGTCTGTGATTTGTGTGCATTTGAGTGCATTGTGTGATTAGCTGTACTAATGTGAGATATTCTTGTACTATAGAAAGCACAACAATTGCAGTTTTGTCCATCTACTATTCAGGAGAAGAAGACAGGGAGAGAGAATATGCCTCTCATGCGCCCTTCCCATGAGTCTATGCAAAGTCAATCCACTCCTGGCTCTGTCTAGACTAATCTCCAATACACTACAGATACTGAAGGAGAACAGCTGACATTAAAGCTACTTATCTTCATTTCCATTCTTCTTTCCCTAGCCAAACTAAAAGAATAAAAGGTCCCAACATCACCGATGGGAGTTATAACATTCACAGATTTACAGGTGAAAGTGTAAAAAGTAAAACCTGTTTCACATTTTCTGGCAGCCTTTTTCAAGAAGACATTAAATATCCATGCCCAGTACAAATGCCTTGCATCGTAGAAATTTTGAGCACAAAGGTGTATCTCCCAGGATGGGCAATGTGGAGACTGAGTGGACCTATATATTAGTGATTATCAGTATCTAAAATGTTTAAAGCATTAAGGGCAACTCTTCAGACTCCTTCATCACACATGCAGTGTCTATTCCACAATATATTTAACAGGAATAGATCTGATTAACTAATATTAATAATCTACTTATATATAATTTCTTCATGCTTTTATCATGCATAGATCTCAAATTGTTCCTTGACAAATGGCATACACTTTATTCATATGGCACTAAATCCAAATTCGTAAAGAAGCCAACTAGAATTTGCCTAAACATGAAATTAGGAACATGTTAGATGAGACATCAAGATTTAGGTCATGGGGTATGATAGTTGCGATTCTAACACTTTAACATTTTCTAAGAAGCTACACTGCAGGGTGTTTTTTTAATAACAACATGGCGTTATTTCGAAATAACAGTCTGTATCTGCAGAGCAGGCAGTTATTTTGAAATAATGTCGAAATACTGCCAAGCTGGAGGACTTCTTACTCCCACTCCTGTAAACCTCACTGTACGAGGAGTAAGGGAAGTCTGAGGAAGAGTGCTCTATTTTGAAATAAGTGCTGTGTAGATGCTCCCAAATTCAAAATAAGCTATTTTGAAATAAGCTATACAATTGATGTAGCTCAATTTGCATAGCTTATTTCGAGTTAAGCTCTGCTGTGTAGACACACCCTGAGTGTCCATAAACATATGATTGCCACAACCGGGGATTGGACAACAAAGAAGGTGGCTGTCTTAATAAATTGCTCCACTGAGTATGGGACAGGTGACCAGTGCAGGTACTCTGTAGGGGAGGAATATAGTGCTCAGATAGAATGAATTGGTAAAAGATTTAAATGAGGTACTGTTTAAAGGAGGAAAAACAGTGAGAGTTCAGGATTCTTATCACTGGTATGGCGAGGAACCAACCTCTTTTCCTTTCTTAGCCTCCTCAACACTCATTCAACAGGGGTGGCAGGGTCCCAGCTATGTTTTGGCTAGGGACAAAGATGAGTGAAGGGGGATGGCTCATGGCAGCCTCCCTTCCCGAGGTGTATGTAAGTGATTATATAATAACCTGCACCATGCACTTTTATCTACCATGTACTCTCAGAAATTTAGGAATAAAGTTATGGCCTAATTAAACAACATCTGGTTTCCTGTCATTCTGGGATAGCCAGACAATGGTATTAAGGCTAACTGTACTGTTAAACATCCTACAATTTATTTCCAAATGAGTAGGAATATTATCTAGAATGAGCTGTCCACTTGTCTTCATGCATTCTCACTGTACTTTAAATAGATATAACACTCATCTTCATTTTTATTCCTAAACGATTATTTGCTCTGAATTGTTGAATAGCTTGTGTCCCACCACAGTGCCACATTTATTAAACTGTATGTAACATTTTGTTTTTGAATCGTGCACATTTTTTTCCAGAATAAGCCTTCATATTTATTTTCTAACAATGAAAATATAGCCTTTAACAACCAGCTTGTTCATTTAAATGTATCAAATCTCTTACCTTGGTATATAATATGAAACCCTTGTTTGTTCTGTGAGTAATCACTGTGAAAATGTAAGCTGGTTTCATGAGTTGTACTAAACAAAGAAGCTGGTAACTGAGGACCACTAAGTCTACCAATAACAGTACTTGTTTCTGTAGATCCACTTCTTACTTCTAAGTAATCATGAATTGTCTCAGTTGAGAAATTTAGGAACTGCAAATGTACACCTGAAAAACAATATGGACAAACCAAAGCATTTGGTATCCAATAAATAACATTCAATTATGCAAGTATATACAAGTGGACATAAGGAAATCATGTATTGGCGGTATTAAACATTTAAAATTATACTGCAAGATGTCATGTTTGTTACTCAGCATAAAACAGTCTTTCCTCTTACTACAATAGTTACTAAATCTAACACCCCATCCCATGCCAGTAAGAGAAAGAATATTGATGTGGAAGGTGCTTTCTGTCAAAAGACATACAAACCAAGGCCCAGACCTTTGCCATAGAGTTTCTATGGCATGTTTTAGAAAACTAAGGGTTTTATTTCTAATATCTTCATCAAATTCTACTTTTATCTTTCATTTTAGTTGTTTTCTAGCCAAAAAAATCATTTCAATGGTAGATAAAGTGATCTCTAAATAATATACTTCAGTGTGCTTTTTTTAAAAAAGGGCACTATGTCTAAATCAATAAATAGCATATACACAATTTATTTCAGCCTTCACAAAAGGGTGTACGCTAACATTATGAGATGCATTTTTCAGCACTTCACATTAGGAATTAGAAATGCAGTTGTTATACTTAATTCCCCACACACTGTGTTAAAGGATGCTCTTGTAAATAATGAGACATTTCTGCATCTTTGATTCAATGGGGAGCACAAAAGAGTTTATGGGATGAGTTGCAGATTATATATCCCCCTACATGATTTGTTACAATTATTAGGGGACAGCAGGAGGAGGAACTGCTCAAATAAAACAAAAGATACTGGATCTGTTAAACTTTTCCCTTTTTTATACTGGTTTGAATAAGGTACAATAAAACAGGATTTCTATTTTGTGTTAAGTGATTTAATGCCACTGTAGAATGAAAAAGTTGTGCTTTCGTTACAAAGATGACTGAGCCCCTTTGGTAGTTTTGGCAAAGACAATCATGATTATTCCATAGAATGTTCAATTAAGATATCTAATGTCAATATAATTATGGAAGAATCAATAATGTTGTAACTATCTAAATCTTAATATTTAAATGGTGTTTGTCACTGTGATCTCTAGAGATTTTTTAGAATACAATGAAAGCCTTGTGAATAGTTTTATGAGTCATGTAATATTTTTAAGCTGAAGGTAGCAGTTTAGTACATGTTTTGATTATAATTACTTCTGCCTCTTTTTGGTCTCTTTGCTTTGAAGAAAATCTCATAACCACATACAGACATCTTCCATTATACATTATTCTTCTCTCCTTTGGTTCTGCCATTCTTCCAAGTTTAGGTTAACATAATTAAAACAGGAAAAACTTAAAAAAACAACGAATACTCTAGCAGTACTTTAAAGACTAACAAAACATGTAGATGGTATTGTGAGGTTTTGTGGGTACAACCTACTTCTTCAGATGACTCCAGTCATCAGAAGTGGGTTGTACCCACAAAAGCTCATAATACCAGCTACATGTTTTGTTAGTCTTTAAAGTACTGCTAGAGTGTTTGTTGTTTTTTAAATTTTTCTAGTTACGGACCAACTTGGCTACCCCTATGAAGCTTTCGATGATTAAAACTAAATGCCCTGGTTTTTCCCCTCTGAAATAACATCTATTTCTATCATTCTCTTTCCCTTTGGCAAAACTATCTTCCATCCAAATAGTCTGGTAGCACTTTAAAGACAAACAAAACATGAAGATGGTATCATGAACTTTCGTGGGCACAGACTATTTTCTGTTTTTTAAGTGTTTCCTGTTACAGACTAACTCAGCTACTCCTCTGAAACATCTTCCATCCAGTAATTCAGGCTCACAAATTCCCTTTCTCTTATACCAGAAATCCAGGTTATGCTGAAATCTTGCCCTTTCTTGTTTGGTAACATTTCTAAAGTTGACCATTTATTTCAGTCCATATACCTAAAACTCCAAATGCCTCATAATCATGGATGATTGTTTGATAAGTGCCATTTACTCCTGTCTAGTCTCCTGGACTCTCACATGCCATGCCCAGCCATATAATTCATGGAAATCGCAACTCTGAAATTATCTTCCTTGCCTGTCCCTGGAGTTACAATGTCCCCTCTCTTTTAATTCTTCCACTACTGCTTTCTTCCACTATGTCAAAGTCAAACTTTTGGCCATCTCCTTGAAGATCTTTTTAAAAAACATGCCCATTTTTTCTATATATCAACTTTTACTGAAATTCTGTCTCCCCTCCATTTTGACTCAATATCCTGTTTGTTTGATTCTATCATGATTGTCTTAGTGTTTTTGAAATGGATCTTTATGTTTTGCAAATCCCCACCCCCAGTAACTTATGCATAAATGTATTAAGTTCTCCTGAATTAGGCATACAATGGCACAACAAACATTTTTTTTTAAATATAATCAAGCCAAAAATCCAGACAGGATACAACAAAATCAAATGAAAAATCTATTTAATCAAATCACACATCAGACATGATTGGAATTTCACATTTAATTAACAATAATGGAAAATTACTGTAAAGTAAGTGCTCTGTGTTTTTAGTACTTTATCACACAAACAGAGGTTAAGGTAAAGAAGCCTTAACCAAAAATTTCAATTCAGGAAAGTACCCTTATACAAAAAGTACTTAATCAGGTGCTTAAATCATGTTGAATGAAAGGGGTGCTGTAACAAAAAGAAATATGAGCTCAGGTAATTTAAACACTAAATTATAATGTGTATGCATAATGCACAAGAAGCATCCTCAATTCTTGTATTTCTTAACTTTTGAGTACCTGATTTTATAACCTTAATCATGTTCTCATGTATATGTGTGTGTTTTCATGTGAGTAATCTGTACGGATATTAATTAGAAATTATTTGTATACAGGATATCAAATTTATTTTAAAGGTGAAATGGCTCTTAACTCATTAATATGAAATCACAACAAAGGAGTAACAAGAGTCAATGAAAAATATGGATGACAGACATTATTTTCTTGCATTTTGTGGACAATAATGGCTCTAAAATTATGTTATTTGGATACTTCTGTCATGTACGAAAAGATAGCATGTGCCCATGCCCCAAATATGTGTTTTGTTCAGGAAATATTATGCTATGCTTAATATGCTTGAAATACAGGATTGTGTTTGAAATAGTTTTCCTGCCCCATAAAATATTGAAAAATTTCCAAACTTTTCCTATTGAGCACTGTCTCAAAAAAAAAAAAAAAAAAAAAGCAGCACTTTTCGAGTTAAAAAAATAAAACAGAAAAAGTTTAAAAGCAAGAAGTGAGAATAAGGTAGTGAGGACAGTCACCTAAAATGTAGGAGATGGAGTTTTCAAATCCCTGCTCTGCCATGCTCATGCATCCTATGTGAATGCCCTGGTCTCTCACCTTTTTTTATAAATAAGTATTAATTGGGGAAGGAACTTGAGGCAGGGTCTCCCACCTCCCAAGTGAGTGTAAGAATTGATAAGCCACCAGGGTGGAATCTCTTTGGCCCAAGGACACTTCATCAATATTTTTTTTTTTTTTGTATTTAACAAGTAAGTTCTTAAGACATGTTCATTTTCCATAGAACCCTATTGGCTTTATTTCTATAAAATTCTGTGGGACATTCTGGTAAAGTCTATTATACCATTGAGCCTGCTGTCCACATCTTATATTTAATGATAACTGAAAAGAACTTGTGCTATTAGTAATGCTAGAGTGGAAATATTCCTGTCTCACTATTTATCTGTATGGCAGTAAAGGGAGAATTCCCTTCACTGACCAGAAATCTATAATTTGCTGGACAATAAATTTGTAGCCATTTAACATCAACTTTTGCAGATCCACTTTTAGAAGTAAAGGTTGCTGGCCACCCACATAGATGGCATATGTGTCACAGTAAGTGGGTTTTGCAAAACTGTAGATAAGTGCAGAAAGTGTGCTGGAGAATTGATTTAGTGTGAAACATTTTCAATAGTTTTTTTTAAATTTTATACTATTTTGTTTCTAGATTACCTTATTAGTACTCTGTGTATTATGTGCATAAAATTACACACATACCATAAATATAAAATGACCATAAATATGGGATAAATGTTAAAAATAGAAAACTAGTGGTATATTTAAAAGCACACGCAAGCAAATAACACTAGTTGTGGGACATTTACCATTATTTTCTTTATACACAGGCCCTCTAAAACCTAGTTCTGTTTTATGATATTGCTAATCTTTAAAATGTGATTTAAATTCACTAGCAGAAATCTATGGGACAATATAAATATTTAAAATACTTTTTATTAATTGTTAAGTATTCAAAAGCCATAAACACAAAAGACAGGATAATATTTGAAAGGGTACATACCAAAACCAATAGGAAGATTTATTGTCCATGTACAATCCAAACTGCTGGGATAGTTTCCAGGAAACCCAGGACTAAGAATCACTCCACTGAAGTCAGACATAGCACCTCCACATTGTGCTGCAAAATGATGGAGATACTTAAAAGTGGTAGTTAGAGGTGAGATAAAATCAAGGCATACTATTTAAGCCCTGTGAAACTTCAATCACATTATACTTGAAGAAAGAAAGAAAGAAAGAAAGAAAGAAAGAAAGAAAGAAAGAATCTTTTTTTAACTTTCAATACTATATTTCTGTTTTCTATGAATCATTTGCAAATACTGTAAAGCCTACTATGTCTTAACTTGGGGAGACATACAAAACTGACATGAATGCAGATTATAATGTACCATTACTCTTGTGAGTGGAAAAATGGAAAAAATTCAACTCTCAGTCTAAGTGACACTATTCTTATGAAGTTACCTGGTTTGTGTAGATATATCTGAGCCTTAAGATATTGACATACACAAGCATCCTACCCTCTGATCAGTTCAGAAATCATTTTTAAATACAGTATTTCAGTGCCCTGCCTCGAATAAAATGAAGCAAATACAATATACCAGTCGTCTCAAACACATGGCCTGTGGGCCATTTGTGGTCCAAGGAGGTCCAAAATCTGGCCCGCACGCAGCTGCAAGCAGGAAGTCCAGCCCCTGCTCTGCCTCTGCCCCATCTTTTCCTGCACCTGCTCCACCATCTCCCCGCTCCAATGCACCCCTTCTCTCAAGGTTCCTACCACAAGGTACATGGATCAAAGATTACCAGGGCTTGGGGGATGGTGGTGGAGCAGAGAAGGCTTCTGAATAGCTCTGCTTTCCTGCAATTCCTGCTGCCGTGTTGAGTGTTGGGGGCCTGACCCATGCTCCAACTGCAATCTGCCCAGGATCCTAGTGGGCTAGCCATGAGTATGGGGGACCATCCTGTCCATTGAACCATGGGGGAAGCCATTATAGGACCACCCAAACTGCAGAGCCCAAGGTGGCTGTGCCAAACTGGCCTGTGTACAGGACTGCTTAACACAACCCTCCCCGGGACCACAGGGATATGCCAGCAGTGTCACAGAGCTAGCAGCCAGAAGCCACCCTATCTCTACTGCACAACTGGGAGTTTAGATCACCCAAGAACAGCAGGCGGAGCCGTGGGATGCACAGTGGTAGAAGCATGCGGGCGATCCATTGTGGGGTGGGAGAATGTGTGGAGACCCACCACTGATGCCATGCCAGAGTGGGATGCCCACTGCCCACTAGAAGGATTTGAGGATAGGCACTGGCCCTACAGTAAATTGAGTTTTGGACCCCTGCAATATATAGAGAGAAGAAACAGAAAAATATGCACACAAACATATACATAGAGAACTAGAAAGAAATCCATTGCCTAGGGACTGATGTCTTAGAGTTAGAGAATAAATATTATTTTAATATTTATTTACATTACAGTGCTAGATTTGGAAAATATATAAATTTTAACAGCTCAAGATAACAAGTAGGATAAATGCTACTTTTAAAGCTAACTTAATTTAAAGCTAACTGTTCACCTTAGCTAAGGCTCCTTAAAATACTTTTTAATCCGGTAATGGACAACCTGAGGCCCACAGGCTGTTCAGGGCACATCAGAGTAATTCAGGGGTGGGCTCTGAGATATTTTGTTTACATTAACACATGCAGGCACAGCTCCCCGTGGTTCCTAGTGGCCGTAGTTCAATGTTCTGGCCAACGTGGCCCACCAATTCCTGCACATCTGATTGGCCATGAACATATTAAAACGTAATGTCATTTTTAGAGGAAGGTATTATCCTCTTCATCGTTTACCAACAGGTGTTATGTAACAGTGTGAACAATATTGTGGTAGTTCAGACACCCCAGTCTGGAAACTACATGTATACGTGTAACAATGAACACTGTGATTCTCATTTATCATCATAGGTAGATATAAATTACGTTAGAATCCACATAAGTAAGAAATGCAGTTATTCTTTCTTATAGTGTTCTATAGAACTCAACAGTATAGTATCTGAGGGCACATCTACACAGCAGCATTATTTTGAAATAATGGACATGATTCCAAAATAACAAAGTGAGCATCTAAGCAGCAAGCCCGTTATTTCAAAATAATATTGAAATAATGGGCATCTTATTCCAGATTCTGTAACCCTTGTTTTACGAGGAATAATGCCTATTCCGAAATAGCTCTTTCAGAATAGGGTGTGTGTAGATGGGGCAGATGGAGTTATTTTGAAATAAGTGTCCTCCAGGAAATCGCACAGCTGGCTTTTGAGTCACTCTGTCCACACTCATCAGAACTCTATAGTTCCCCTTGCCTTGCAGGTTTTAAAGCTGCAGGCAGAAGGGAAGGGCTTGTGGCACAAAGCAGGCCCTGATTGCATCATGCCACACAGCAGGACCCTGCACAGCCTTCCCTGCTGCCAAGGCCAAGCCCAGTGCTCCAGCTGAGCCCCCCACAGTTGCCAGCACTGCCTCAAGAAGCTCCTAAGCCCCTGCCTGGGACCAAAAGAGGACAGCACCATTCTAGTCTGTTGCGGAGATCTTTGATCTCCTTTAGATCTGGGGTGAGGAGAAAAACCAGCGGGCTCTCTGCACCAGATGCAGGAATGTGGACATTTGTGGCTGGATGGCTGAAAGTCTGGGCCACAAGGGCCATATGTGCACACAGGAGCAGGTGTGCCTGAAGTTCAAAGAACTGCACCAGACCTACGTGAAGGCCAGGAAGCACAGCTCCCACTCAGGGGTGGCACCCCAGACATACCCCTACCATGGGCAGCTCCATTGCATCCTGGAAAGGGGGGTAATCCCATCCCTCCCCTTGTTGTGGTCTCAGGGCAGGAGATGCCGATCATGAGCCACTCGGAGGACATGGCCAGGGACAAGGAGGAGGAGGTGCAGGATGATGATGATGATGAGGAGGAGGCCAGCACAGACATGATGCCCGCCAGGCAGGAGGTCATCCTGGCCCTAGAGCTGAACACCCCTCCCAGGACGTCAGCCAGGGATTGGACGATGGCAGGGAAAACCCATAGGGTAAGTTCCGTTACTTTCCCTACACATACACAGGGGGAGGCAATAGGTGGTGAGGGGCACCATGCTCCTCGCTCAGCCTTTTTGGCCTGGGGATTGCACAGCAACCCATGCACATGGGTATGCATGGAGAGGGAGCCTGCCAGAAAGAAACCTTGCACTCCTGTTCACAGAGTTTTTGGAGAGGCCTCCCTTATTCCCGACTCCTCTGCTCCCCAGGCTGTGCAGCCCTACACTGGACACTTGGACCCCACAAGTAACATTTTAACACCAGGCTTAGCAGGGACTGAATGGTTGTGGACACGCTCCCACCACAAGCCACCACTAAGGAGGATGTGGTCATGGACACACTCAGGAGTGCTGCACACACAACTTGAGCCTGCCTGCACTCCTAGGGCAGCATCAGCTCCCAGGCAAGTGCTGTGAGGTGGAGGACACCAAATCCCTGCATGGGAACCTACCAGGCGGAAGGAAGTGGAGGGGATCCCAGCAAGTGGTGTCTGCCACTCACACACACCTCCCCCAAACCCCCTTCTAGTGGGCAGGGATAGAAGTTCTCTCCCTGTGGGCCACCATCACTACTGGACCCGGCGTGTGCATGGCACTAAGGGAAGCCCAGCCACTCCGTGCCCACCCTCCTGCTCGCAGGCTCCTGGTCTGGCCGACACCTTCCCATGCCTGCTTGTTCCTGGGATGTGGGGGTAGTGAAGCTCCCCCCCGGGGATATCAGTGCCCCTGCAGGAAAGGGCCCACTTGTCTAGGCCACAGATGGCCTTGCTCGAAGCACATCATCTTCATCTGACCCAAGACCTTTAGGTCTCGGCTCAGAGACGAGGGCTGGCTTCAGGGATGATTGCCCTTCTCTTTGTTCTTCACAGCTGGACTAGCTGCAAGGGGCACACTCAACATCTCCCACGCCATTCTCCCAACCCTGTGTGACCCATAGGCATAGGTGAGCCCAGGAAGACCTGAAGCATGAGCACATTGCCTGTCTGTGTGCCCTGCAGCACTTCCTGGACCAGAGACTGGAGGCGGATCTGGAGCTGCACTAAAACACCTGGCAGGAGCTGCTGCAGCAGAGCCGAACCATCTGCACTGCTTTCACTGCTGCCATCGATCACCTGGTGACTGCTTCTGCTGCTATTCCTGCTGCTGCTCCTGCCCCAGCTCCCAACCCTCTGACTTTTCCCTCATCCCTCCCCCAGGGCCACTCAGGGCCCCATACCTGAGGTGGTGGAACCACCCAAGGCAAGCACCACTCCCAGCCCCACCCCTGATCTTCTCTTCCCCCTTCCACTTCCCTCCTTCCTCCTCCCAGATTATTTCTCCAGTCCCTCCCCAGTTACATTTACCCCAACAAAACAAAAAGTGTGGTTTATTGTATGTGCAGGGGCAGAGAGGGAGAAGAGGGCAAGAAAGGGCAAGGGAAGGAAGGGGTGTAGAAGGAAAGGTAAAGAGGAGCAATGCACAGGCCCCTTGTGGGGTGGCCCAGGGCGGGAGGGAGGGGAGTGTCACCGTGGTTCTTTTGTGAAACTCTCCCTCAGGGACTCTCAGATATGCAGAGCACCCTGATAGGCCTGCCAGATAGCAGCTATGCATGGCTACTCAAAGGCCTTGCTGAGCTGGTCAGCCTCTGCCCCCCACTCTGGCAGCAACGTCTCCCCTTTGTTTTCACAAATATTGTGGAGGACGCAACAGGCCGCCACCACTTGTGGGACATTCCGGTTATGAATGTCCAACCGGGTGAGGAGGTAGTGGAATCTCCCCTTCAGATGGCATAAGGTGCTCTCCACAACCATGCGGGCCCTGCTAAGGCTGGCATTAAAATGTTCCTTGGTGGGTTCCAAGTGTCCAGTATAGGGCTGCATAGCCAGGGGAGCAGAGGATAGGCTGTGCCCCCTACAATGCACATTGGCATGTCCACATTCCCAACCCTGATGGTGCAGTCAAGGAAAAAATGCCAGCATGCAGGTTCTGGAAGAAGCTGGATTTTCAAAAGACGCGTGCGTCATGTGCCTTCCCCAACCACCCGATGTAGATGTCAGTGAAGTGACTTTGGTGGTCCATGAGGGCCTTCAGCACCACAGAAAAGTTCCCCTTCCAGTTGATATATTCAGATGCCAGCTGGTCAGGGGCCCAGATGGGACTGTGGGTGCCATCAATGCCTCCCCCCGCAGTTGGGATAGCCCATGGTGGCAAAGCCAGTAATAATGGGGTCCACATTGCCCAGGATGACACCACGTCGCACCACCTATAGAAGGAGACACATAGGGAATCATAGGGTTGCCAGGGCCCGCAGAAGTTTCCTTGAGCCCAACCATTTTTCCCCACTATACACACTTCAGTAGCAACACCAACTTGCGCCATCCCCTGGCAGGATTTTGTGAGGGCAGGACTGAAAAACCTTTCCGGGAAGGAGATTCCAGCCTCCCTCTTCCCTAACAAACCCCATTCCAGCAGTTCACCCCCCTCCTAGGACAATAGCACAAGAGTGCCATACCTGCATGAGCACAGCCCTGACAATCGATCTTCCCACACCAAACTGGTTCCCGACGGATTGGTAGTTGTCCGGCATGGTGAACTTCCAGATGGCGAAGGCTACCCACTTCTGGAGGGGGATGGCGGGTCTCATGTGGGTGACCCGTCACCAGAGGGTAGGGACAAGCCATTCACACAGCTCCAAGATGGTGTCCTTCTATGTGCGGAAATTCTGGAGCTACTGCTGGTCTTCCCACCACTCCATGATGATCTGGCCCCACCAGTCAAAACTGCTGTGCAGTTGCCAGAAGCAGCAGTGCACAGTATGCAGAGGAGGATGGGTGGGGTCAAGCTGCATGAGCATCACATGGAGAGAGAAGTGGAGGTGCCCTGCAATGAGCTGAGGTCCTCCTCCTGAAGAGCCATAAGGGCAGCCTGCAGAAACTGCACCAGGAGGTGCAGCACGAGACATAAGAGCCACCGACTGCAGGGAGGCAGGTCCAGCTTTATGGCTGGGAGTGCTGTGGTGTCTGCAAGGACAACCAGAGCACATAGAGAAAAGGCTTTGCTGTCCCTCAAGGAGGTAGGCAAAGGAGAAGAGCCTGAGAAACGGCTGTACAGGGGAGTCCCTTTAAGCACAAGCCTCAGACAGCCTCAGGCAGCAGCTACGGGAAGTGACTGCTGTCCTGATGCCCTGTCTGAAGTGCTTCTGGATGGCTTTAAATGCGATTCAGCATCCAATCAGTGTGGATGCTCTATTTCAAAATAGTTCAGTGCTATTTTGATGGGCATTTGCTGTGTAGATGTGCTACTTTGTAATAAGCGGTTTAGAAATATAAATTTCAAAATGGCTTATTTCGGAATAAGCGTGCAGTGTAGACATAGCCTAAGAGATACATTAGCTCTGTGTACAGAGGTCTTTGGAAAATGATAAGTTTTCAGCTCTTCTCTCTTCCTTGGCAGAAGAGGCTCTGCTTGGGACATATTTCCTCCTTTCTTCTACATATTTGATTATTGTGGGAAAGCTCTGTCAAAGAGGAGAGCTTTGCAGTGTACTCTGATAGACTACAAATTGGCTGACCTCCTTTAGATGCTTATTCCATAATCAAACCCCCTTTACAGAGAATAGTTTTTCCCTTGGTCTTGTATAAGTTTCAGTCTGGCAAGTTGAAAAAAAATTATTCACAATGAACCTACCTAAACATATTGGAATAGGGTAATTCCATCTTCTTACTGGTCCAGGCATACAGGTAATATGTGAATGTCCCTACAGTGACAATACAAGACATATTAATGCATTTTACAAATACAGTACACTACTTCTTTGTAGTCATAACCAAAATAACATGTAGTGATAATCCTTGACAACATCAGCATCAAGAAAAGAGGTTCTAAAAAATTTAACTCTCTTCTTATTTTGTAGTTTGTACTTTACCAGACAATGTAAACCTACTTGTGTGACCATCCACCCCTTTAACAAAATTGGCTCATGGTTTGTAATTTTATTGCTGGTACTAAGAATACAAACTTGAATTCTATAATGTTAGCTATGTTTTGATTAGCTTAAATGTACTCTAGAGGTTAGAAACTCAAGATCCAAACCAAACAAAAGCAATTTTATTGTTAAAGCTGTATTTCAGTTCAAAGCCTACAATATCTTACAGGAATAGAATATTTATAAAGCCCACACAGAAAAGAAGTAATTTATTAATTAGAATGCTGCCCACTCATCTTCCCTTCTAGTAGAAGGGGGAAGCATTTCCTTCCTAGGTCCAACTGCATGTTTTCAGCTCACCATTGACACAAAACCAAAGAGACACTATCATACTTTATGTGATGGCAAGCAGTCCAATGGATTTTTTTTCCAAGTCATTAATTATTACATTTGGTTAATTTTGCATGTTCACTGTGACTTTTCTATTTATGCTCCACTATTTTTATATGGAATAAAACAAAAGTGAACAGACAGATATAATTGTTGGATTTCTCCTTAATAATGGCCTCCTGCAATCATCCTCATATTGGCTTCCTTTCAGAGGAATGAACTGAAACCTCCAGAAGTCAAAGTGAAAGCTTCAAGCAAAACATTAGAAGCAGAGGCCCCATCAACTCATCTTGAAATGAAGGGAGGTCACAGACTTAAGATGATCTAGCTACTTGAGGGAGTATGGGGAGGATTGAGGGCAGACGCCCCAGATCCAAATAATAGTTTACAGAACTGAGCGAGGATGGGAAAGGGATGTAATGGAAAAAAGGGGAAACAGACATTCCTGGTGCAAAAGCTCTGCTGTCCTGAGTGTACATACTATCTATTGCTATCACTTATGCTACCTCCTGTTGCTAAGCAGAGGGAGCAAGCAACTGCACAGCAACCACTTACATAACCAAAACCAGAGACTGAAGCAGATTTTGTTTGTTAAGATTCACAGACACATGATAAAGATTTGATTGTGGTTGCTGTTTCTAAGCTTCATGATCTGCAAACATCGAACAAATTGAAATCCTATATACACATAATCTCGATTTAGGCATGCTGGTCATCCCATTTAACTCACACTGGCTGTCCAGTATAGAACAGGATTCCTAATAGTTTTTGTACTGAACAACAGAGACTTTAATAACTGTGCTTATTATTAAGGGGCAAATCCTGTTGCACCATTAAGGATGTAAAGAACTTTCCACCCAATAGAAAAACGTTTGGATATGAAGAGAAAGTTAATCTATGTATCCACGTGTTGATGGCAGTGTGATTCCCAGCTCATACAGACATACCTATGCTAGCACTGTAGAATCACAGATGGAGATAGATAGATAGATAGATAGATAGATAGATCGATCCTAGGTCTTTCAAAGAATGTAAAAATCTACATGGGGTAGGTTTTGCATTTGGTTTTGTGGTTTAGCTGAAAGAAGTTGGAAAAAGAAAAATTCCAAATTTTTTATGGGGGCAGTTTCCTATTGGGTGTATGTCTAGATTCAAATACACAAGCTATTACTTATGAAACTATTTGTAATCCGTGCTCACTCTGTTGTCTCCAGATCTATGTTTTTTAACATGGGAATAGCTTATTTTGAGAAAAAACATCCATTTTTGAAACTTTCCTTTGGGTAAAAATAATAAAATGGTAACAAACAGGAAATATCTAAAACAAAACCCTAAGTGTAATCTGCTTTCCTGGAAAACAAATGATCTCTGGAAGGCAGAATTCCCCTCCCATTGTCTGTTGACTGTTTTTCCCCCTTTCCAAATTCTTTCCTTTTTCCTCCTTCTCATCATGAGCAATACTTTTATTCATCAATGCATTTATTCAACTTATATTATCAGCTCATGAGGGCTGAGAAAAAGACAGACTACTTTTGTTAAGACTTATGCACACTGAGGGCATTCCATCAATAGTAACTAAAAACAAAAACCACCTACCATTCCTAATGTAGAAGAAATGGAGATCAATACTTTCTGGGGGACAGCTGGGTAGTGATAGATCTTATATTTGACACAAAGATATTTATCAGAACTGCAAAGCCATAATCTATTCTAGTATGATGACATTTTCGGTGTAGAGTCGATATGGAAGAATTTTGACTTAAAATATTAAAGAAGTGAAAGACAGATTTTGAAACTAACAGCAACCTACCTGAAGAGAATATCCCTGATCGCAGTGGAAAGACACCACATCTCCAACCATGTATCTATCTCCAATTTTAATTCCATTGCTAGGGGTCTGTGGTTCAGGGCAAGAGTCCAAACCTATAGCTGTGAAAAGGGGAAACATTTAGCAATTACAGTGTAGGTTTAATCTGTTTTCAGTTATAAACTGTTCTTCATATTGATTCATGCTACATTCTGGCATATGCTAGTCATGTGTGAAGTGGCTCTCTGGTGCCTCCAGGAGTACACTGTTAAAATTCTGTCAACCAATTTGTATACAGCTTTTATTAATGTCTTGCTTTTGAAATTATCCAAATCACACAAAATGAGATATGTTATAAAAACTCACATAGAGGAAGACCTTTCTATGCAGGTTCTTGCCCCACTCTAGTTCAGTGTTAAGTAATTTTTACTGAACCATTATTTAAGAAAGTCTTAACTAAACAGAATCCATTGTCTCATGCTAAACATTTTCCCCATTATACCCATAATACAACACAACTGTAATGAATATCTACAATAGAATAAAGCAGAAAGAGATTTTTTTTAAGATGGACCCTGAAAATGATCCAGGGCTAGGACTATTTAAAGATGAGACAAATAAGCGGAGATACACTGAAAAGTAGTATAAACATTTTCAGAATTGTTGTAAGAGAAAGTATGTTGGGGTATGTCTAGACTACATTGGGTTTTTTTAAAAAAAACCCTGCCCTTTTTTCCAAAAAACTTCATCTGCATCCACACTGTAATCACCTTCTTTCGAAATTAAATTGAAAGAACGCAGGGGTTTTTTCGACATTAGTAAACCTCAAATTATGAGGAAGAACACCTTTTCGAAAGAGCTCTTTCTAAAAAAGGCATGTGTGGATGCAGAACAGGGACATTTTTCGAAAGAAGAGGCAATCGAAAAAAGCACAGGTGTCCTGGTGGCCATTCTGTGAATAGTAATCAGGGCTTTCTTTCAAGAGAGCATCCATGCAGTATGGACACTCTCTTTCGAAAAAGCAGATTTTTTTTTAATCTGGTTTTGAGGTGTGGATGCTCTTTCAAAAGAAGCTTTTTCGAAAGAAGCTTGCAATCTAGACGTACTCTTTGGTGTGACCTGATATGTCTTTACACTGTCTTGAGTGGTAAAAATGGTCTCCAAAGACCTTCTTCAAGGCATTAATCCAGCAAAATAGCTAAGCATATTATTAAAATTAAGCATGAGTAATTCAACAGACTATTCCCAGGCTTTAAGTTATGCATACAGTGAACTGCTTTGCTATCTGAGGGAGTATAAGCATATGCTCTTGATATGTATGCTAAGGAGGAAATTTAGTGGGATTTCCTTCCCAAAATATTGGCATTATTGGTGTTTGTATATCTGAAAACTTACTAAAGTAATGGATTTCTTCATGTGGAAGAGTTTCATCTTTAATTTTCAGAGAACATTTTTTCACTTAAAAAGCATTTGTATAGAATATGAAAATTGAAAGCTGATAACATTCTTAGTGGCATACAAAATATGTCATAAATTAGGTCCTTCATATGAGATAATATTGCATCTCACTAAGAAATGCAATCAGACTAATATTATAACAGCATCAGTGATAGGTAATTTTTATTGATAATACCAAAATAGAAACACTAAAATCCAACTTAAATGCCTGCTATTTAGGAAATATGATGATGTTTTTAAACACATAATTATTTGAGTTTAGTTTTTTTACTAAATTATAGAAATTCTAGATGATTCTGAAACAGAAAAGACCAATACATTCATCAGGTCCACTACTGAAGATTTAGCAAGACAAAAAGACCTCTATTATTAGGTCACCTGATCTTATTTTTCCTCCATGCAACCCTTTACTATTTTTTTATCTGTCCAATTTTATTTCCAGGACACAGGAAATTTCTTTGTGTCACATAATAATCTCCAGTCAAATAAGTCAAATAAGGTATAACACCTATGGACATGACACCTCCCTAGAGTCCTGGAAAAGAGATCCAACCTGTTGTCTTCTGATAAATACCTCGCTTACCCATGAAAGCCACAGTGCATCATTGAGGTCTGTCAATATACCTTTTTTTCTTTTATTTTAAAAATAGCTTCACTCGCCCACTACCATCTATCTCTCCCTCTCACAGTCCCTCTCCTTGTCTCTGTCACTCACTCACACACACACACACACACACACACACCTCTCTTATCCAGTTATATAGCCTGGGAAGGAAACTTTCATTCCACTACAGAACATTTACAAGAATCATATATATAATAGACTGGAGAGAAGACCGACGTGGAGGAGAGACCTGAAAATCCCATCTTATGATGGGCTAATTAGCTAGTTACTGATAAAAACATGTATGTATCTGTACAAATTGATTCCAAACTATTTAAATATGCCAGTACTAAAACCAACACTGTAAAAACACAAATGTTAATTAATTAATAAAAGAAAAAAGTAACAGTTGTAGTAGTATATCGGATCTCATATAGGCATATTTCACCATACTCAAATGTTTCCTGTTATCTGATGTGTAGCAGTAAAGTTCCTTCTAGAATACAAATCTTGAAGGAATTTTAATGCTGGTTTAGTAACCATGAAAAAAAACCCTTCTGTGTTTAAATATTGAACATTTTGTTTAAATATTAAACACAAAAACTTTCGTTTTGGTTGTTAAGCCACTGTTAAAGCTGAAAACTTCTTTGCAGCCTCTTACAAAAGATTCCTATGAAGCCAGTGTCACAAATGCTCACTTAAAAAATAATGCTTAGTAGGTTCAGAAACGCCAATTAAAAATTTAAAAAGTACTTTCCAACACAGTTAACAGGGTGAAAACTATTTGTAATCATTTGAATTTTCAGACTGCTGAGGAAATTGGATGGATGCAGTTTTTAACTTTTATTTTATTGCAATATCTGTGTTGTTAATATGGTTCCTTTTTTTCTACTAAAAATTCATCAGTAATACAATGCCCACAATAAACAGCCTAAAACATGGAGGCAGACAGGCTGCTTTGCATTCTTTCCCTTAATAAAAAGACAGTTTGTAAATAAACAGATTATCTTAAGCCCCACTTCTGTTCCTTACACAGACTGCCTAAGAGTGAAGCATGTGATGAGGGAGCTGAAAGGGAATGATTTTGCTATATTCATTACTTGAACTATTAGCAATTTATGCTTGCTCAAATCATACACAGAATTTATTTAAGTGCAACCTTACTAAATAAAAAAACAATATATCCCATGCTATAAAAACCTGAAAAGCAAACAAAAAGCTCTAAGAATTAAAATTCTATAGTAGAAACCTCACATTATACAGTACAGGCAAATTATTCCTCCTTCCAAAATAACAACAGCCTCAATACAGAGGGGAAACTTCATTGAAAAATAAACTAAATTACATGTTTCATTAAAACAGTTGTAGGTTGAATAATTCCATGCATGCTCTAAGTGGTTGATAAATACACACAGCTTAATTTCATTATATGGCTTTGTAAGACATCACAATTTCGAAAACAGATGGGTTAGATTTCTTGTGTACCCCATAGTATTTATGTTATAGAACTCAAAATTGGATATAAGATTCCATACACAAAACTATGTTAAAATGAGGTCAAGTGGTATGCTGAAATTTTCAAAAGTCAGAAAATGCAGGTTAATATTATATATGTGAACATAACTTTCTCAAATTACATAATATAATATCAAACATTTTAAGCATATTAGAAAATATATAGCACCATGTAATATTATATATTTCTCTATATAGACTATAAATATTCCATGTAAGTCATATACATGAAAGGTACATAGTATACAGTACAAATACAATATAGCATGAAATCCTAGCACTGCTGACTTTAAAGGGGCTATGATTTGAAATAGAGAATATAAATTAATAACGGAGGAAATTGTTGGATAAAGGGCATATAAAGTCACAGTTAAGTTATCTTTGTAATTCATTTTTATCTGGAATTGCAACTACATATATGACTATGCCGCTAGTTAAAATTAAATTGTATAGTATAAGGCTGCTGACTTAATTATTAAAATTGCATATGTTCAAGAGAAAATAAGTTTTCATGGGAAAAAATGAAATAAAAGATTTACTGGGGTAATATGGGGTAGCCAGACCTCAATATTGATGGCAAATTATATGGATACAATTATTTTGTGTTTGATTGTTTGGTTGGGTCATTAAACTATTCTGTGCCTTTATATTTATCATGCAGTCTAATTGTAGCTATGTCGTTCCCGGGATATTAGAGAGATAAGGCAGGTGATCTAATCTCTTTTAATGGTCCAACACAGAAAATCTGTATTTTAAACTTTACTATTTTCTTTTGTGCTATGGTTACAGGGTATATTTGGTATTAAAATTGTATTTTGTATAAAATATTTGATAGATTGTTATTTACTCTAACAAAAAATGGTACCTTGAAGGATAAAAGAACATAAGAATGGCAATACTGGGCCAAGCCAAAGGTCCATCTAGCTCAGTATCCTGTCTTCCAGCAGTGGTCAATGCCAAGAGCCTGAGAGGGAATGGACAGAACAGATAACCATCAAGTGATCCCTTCCCTGTCTCTCATTCCCAGATTCTGACAGAGTATAGGGACACCATTCCTGCCCATCCTGGCTAAAAAGCTGGCTAAAAAGATGTCTTACTCTTCACAACTTAAACTGGCAAGGCTACTAGGCACTGTGTGAAGAAGTACTTCATCTTGTTTGACCTAAACCTGCTACTTATTAATTTCATTTGGTGACCCCTAGTTCTTGAGTTATGAAACAAGTAAATAACAATAGGTTGGACCTCCTTGGTCCGGCACCACTGGGACCTGACTGGTCCCAAATGAGAGAATTTGCCAGACCAGGGGAAGACTCCTGTCACCGGCTCCCAAGGCTGCCCCAGCAGGCACACTGCCTCTCCTCTGCCCAACCAACCTGGCTGAGCTGCTTGCCCAGCTGCTGCTGGCTCTCTGGGAAGCAGAGGCTCTGACTCCTGCAGCGGGGCTTAAGCCCCGCATGTCTGGGGGCTGCCACAGGGCTCTGGCCCCAGCCCCGCACTCCAACAGGATGCTCCTGGGATCTGGCCCCATGCTGTCATGGGGCACGACTCTAGCCCCATGTTCCTAGGGGCTGCCGTGCTGCCCCAGCCCCATGCTCAGGGAACTATTGCAGGGCTCTGGCTCCGACCCTGTGGTCCACGAAGCTGCTGGAGGACTCTGGGCCCATGCTGCCATGGGGCTCTGACCTCAGCCCCGAGCTACCGGGGGCTGCCACTCCATTCTGGCCCCACACTGCCGCAGGCTGCTGGAGGCTGCTGGCGGACTCTGACCCCAGTATCACACTGCTCACGGTTGTGCTGCTGATCCTGTTGTCCCAACTTGCTGGCCCTCCTGCCCATAGGCTCCCAGGATCTCTGATCCAGGAGCATTTGTGGTTTTGCCAGACAAAAGATGTTGCTGGACCAGAGAGCACTGGTTTTTGGACGTACAACCAGTATTCCTTATTTACTTTCTCCACACGGGTCATGATTTTATAGATCTTCGATCATATCCCCCTTTGGCCATCTCTTTTCCAAGCTGAAAAGTCACAGTCTTATTAATCTCTCCTTATATGGTAATCATTCCATACCTCTTTGTTGTTGCCCTTTTTTGAATTTTTTCAATGCCATGATATCTTTTTTTTAGATGAGGCGACCACATCTATATGCAGTATTCAAGATGTGTCCGTAACATGCATTTATAGAGAGACAAAAAGATATTCTCTGTCTTATTCTCCATGGGTATGTCTACACTACAGCGTTATTTCAAAATATCAAATTTTGAAATAGTTATTTCGAAATATCTTATTTCGAAATAACGCGTCTACACACAAAATGCATTTCGAAATAGCTTTTTGCTATTTCGAAATAGCGCGTCCACACTGATTGGATGCTGAGTTGCATTTAAGGCCAGCCGGAACTGGTTCTGGCAGGGCATCAGGTCAGAAGTTACCTTGTGGTCAGGGCGGCCAGCAGGGCACCCTGGGAAGGGCTGGAGGCCCCCTATTTCTAAATAAGCATCTACACAGCGCTTATTTCGAAATAGCCTTTTCGAAATTGGCACTATTCCTTGTGGAATAAGGTTTACCAATTTTGAATTAAGCCCTCCGCTATTTCAAATTAATTTCGAAATAGCAGTTGGCTTGTGTAGACGCTAGGAAAGTTATTTCGAAATAACGGCTGTTATTTTGAAACTAGCCAATTAGCCCGTCATAAGACGGGATTTTCAGGTCTTGTCTCCTGAGCTCTCTCGCTCTGTCTCTCTCTCTCTCTCTCTCTTCCTACTGCTTCCCCCCCTCTCTCTCAGCTCTCCTCCGCCTCCTGCCTCTCTCTCTCTGTCTCTTTCTTTCTCTTCTCCCCCTCCTGCCTCTCACTCTCCCTTTCTCTTCTCCTGCCTCTCTCTCCCCTCCGTCTCTCCCCTCTGTGTCTCCCCGCCCCCCTTCCCCTTCCCTCCCGCCGTGGCGCTTGGCTGAGTGCTGCCTGTTCAGCTGGGCTGCTGCGAGGGAGGGGGGCGGGGCGGTGACGTACACGGCCGGGGCCGGGGCCGGGGCCAGGGCCGGGGCCGTGTACATCACCACCCTCCCTTCCCTTCCCACCCTGGGGGAGCCCAAACAGCCCCTTGCGCTGCTGGCTCCCCCGGTGGCCCCACTGAGGGGCGCAGCACTCAGCCGAGTGCCACAATGGGAGGGGAAGGGGGGCGGTGACGTACACGGGAGGGCTCAGCCGAGTGCCACGCAGGGAGGGGAAGGGGACGGGGCTGGCTGGAAGGGGTGGAAAGCAGAGCTGGGGATTGGGGGCTGTGGGGCTGGAGGGAGGATGGGGGGCCAGAGGAAGGGGGAGGAAGCAGCGCTGGCGGGGGTGTCCGGGGCTGTGGGGCCTGAAGAGCCAGGCAGCGAGGGGAAGGGGGGCCGGGCGCTGATGTACACGGCCAGGGGGTGTGGCCGTGTACATCAGTGTTACAGACGCACAGACACTGGGCTACTATGTATATGATAACTTTGCTGTGTAGACATACCCTATCTCTTTTTTAATGATTTCTAACATTCTGTTTGCTTTTTTGACTGTTACTATACATTGAATGGATGTTTTCAGAGAACTATTCACAATGACTCCAAGATCTCTCTCTTGAGTGACAACAGCTAATTTAGTCTCCATCATTGTATACATACAGTTAGGATTATGATTTCTAATATGAATTAGTTCACATTTATCAACATTAAAATTCATCTGATGTTGTGTTGCCCAGTCACCTACTTTTGTGAGATACTTTTGACACTCATTACAGTCTGTTTTGGACTTAATTGTCCTGAATATATTTGTGTCATCTGCAAATTTTGCCATCTCACTGTTCATCTCTTTCTCCAGCTCATTTGTGAGAATACTGAATAGGACTGGGCCCAGTATGGACCTCTGTGGGAAACCACTAGTTGCCTCTCTCCATTCTGAAAACTGACCATTTACTCCTACCCTTTGTTTCCTGTCTTTTAATCAGTTATCAGTCCACGAGAGGACCTTCCTTCCTGTCCCATGATAGCTTGACACAAACTCCGAACAACAGGAGTGTCTGGACTTTCTAAAACACAATTTCATTTCCTGGTAGACTTTTACACTGTATTTCAGAAAAATTAATTGAAGAATAAAAAAAAGTTGAAGCTAGTTTTAAAAGGTATCTGATGATTTTTCAACACTAGAATACAAGGACACTTAAAAAAATTCATGTTCATTAGGCAGACTCCATATTCAGGAGCTCAATATATCATCCAAGCCAACCCCAAAGGCAATGAGGCCCACAGAGAGGGGAGGGACAAAGGGTGCAACTGGCAATTCAAAAGGGCATGGAGTTCCTGGTTGCAGAGCCCCAAGCCTTTTAAATTGATGCTGAAGCCCTACACAGTGCGCTTCAGAGCCCTGGATGACATAGGCCAGGTGGCACTGAAAGATGGGCGGGGGGGGGGGGGAAAGGTGCAGCATGGCATGGACCAGGAAGTGAAGAGGGTTGGTTGCCTTCAGAACCATCCATTCCACCCAATCCCCTACCCCTTCCAGAAGTGTGGAGCCCCACACTCACATTGCCCAAGGGCCCAGTGAGTCTGTCGGCTCCTTGAAGGCAATGAACGAGTGACATTAACCAATGTTGAGTATAAACAAACCTGGAAGAGGTGTACTATGCTAATTTCATGGAAAGAATAGGGGAAAAAAGCATAAAACACGTTGAGGAGAGTACCCTTAAATAGCCAGCACTCATCAACTTATCCTGTCCATCTCTAGAAGCAAGCTGCTGCAGATAACAAAAACAGAGAAAACTCAAGAAGAAACCACCACAAGGAAAACTCAACCCTTCCTGTGGATTGGTGAGAAATAGTTAATTACAAATCTGTCAATGGATTAGATTTAAAACTTCCACAATAACCTTACTGGGGTATGGGAATGCTGTTGTAATTTAAAATATTAACAATTTCTCTTGTTAATCACCAAATGGTTAGATCTTGTATTCACAGATGAGGGCCAGGGCTAAACACCGATAAGTTAAAAAAAATAAAAGAAAAAAGAAAAGTGAGATTTAATTGAATATAAGATTCATAATGTTTGTTAATTGGCTTGCTTTGGGTCACTTTATTAAATGGCTTCCCTAAAGTAACTGATTAACATGCTTTCTTTGATTTCATGGGATTTAGCAAAGATTGCTTACTTAGCTCATTTATATACAGGCTGATTATTATTAATAACTGGACAGGCTACATGTGCCTTTAAATAATTTTGCCCCCATATCAACTGTTCTGGGTATCTAATAATATATTATAATTGAATTAATAATCATTTTGACAACAATATGCTTTGGTTATAACTTACCAGATGAACAGGTGGGGTGCAGGTGGGGGGCAGGGCCTTGAGGTGGGAAATGCAGCTTGGAGTCATGTGAGGATGAGGCTTGGGGTGGAGTTTGGGATCGAGTAACTCCGAGGCCTGGAGGAAGCTGGTGTCTGAGGGTTTTGGTATATTAGAGATACAAGATGTCTAAGATGATATTTTTTTACTGGACCAACCTCTTCTGGTAAGATGCTTTTGAACTACACAGAGGTCTTCTTCCAGTGTGTGAAGAGCTCTCACGAAGAGTCATGTATAATCTCAAAAGTGTGTCTCTCTCACCAACAGGAGATGGTCCAGTAAAACAAATTGCCTCACTAACCTTTTTCTCTAAATATCTTTCATATTTTTCAAATAAAATAATTTGGTACCTAGCAATTTAAATTATCTCTTTCTACCACAAAATTATGGCAATGAGTACATCTGAAGTGTGCATCCAAATCATAAGGAAATACCACAAGGACAATCTGTCTCAAAGTATTTTGGCAATTCTGCTTTCAAACAGAATCTGGAAGAGCAGAGCCAACTCAAAGGAATGATTCAATACAATATGGGGGGGGGGGGGGTAGCTGTTACGGAAAAATGAACATGCCAATTATGTAGTCAGCAAAATTTGCAGAGTTCAACTTGATACTTAGATATTTGGTTATGATTAAATCAATAATCAAATTACATTCACTTGTAAAAGACCACCACACATGTGTCCAAACTTTTTTGTAATATGAACATTTGAAACAAGTGCTTGGTTTGTTAATTATGTGAATCAGAGATTCCACTTAATTCAATAAAATCATCAGAAACATTACATCTCAGCTAGTGCGACGATGCTCACTCTGCAATATGGTAACACGCTGTTAAATAAAGAGAACTGATTATTATATTTCTGCATGTTTATCTAAACAAAAGCTCACAATTGTAATGATTATTGTTTTGCCTGTGATATTTACATGGCAATGTTCCGTAAGCCTATTAAAATATAAAACAAAAGAAATGTGATTTGCAGTTTATTTATCCAAGTTTGGGATAAAATATTTAGAAGAGTATGACTTTATCAAAATTCTTTGATTATACCACACATACTCCACCAGGCCTTTCCAAAGTTCATACACCATTCTCATACTTTCAGGCTATGCCTACTCTATACATTACAGATATGATTCCCCTGCTCATGTATCCTTATAAGCATTAGTTCTCAGTGAGTTATCATGATGATAATCAGCAGTGTAGCTACTCTACCACTGGTATTGGCAGTAGTGGAGTAGCTGAAATGTGCCAAGCACAGATCCATCTGAAAACTGGTGGTATGTACTTGGCCCAATTCAGTCATGCGTTTACTGCCACTATTAGCAGTACCGTGGCTACAGTAATATCTGTACTTCTGCTAACTTGATGAGGGATAGTGTATGTGCACACATGCAGGGGAATAACACCTTTAGCTTGCAAAGTAGACATAGCCTAAAATTGCAGAGAGTGGGTTTTAGGTCCTAAGGAAATACAGAGGTAAAAGTATAGTAGTATAGTTTGGAATTTTGAAATATCTATAGTAACCTGCATTGACCTGACTTCCTCTTATTATAGGGGACTAAGCAAAAGGCCTGTAGACTCTTCTAGTGACAACATGAAGGCTATTGATCCTACTAGTATATGGTCTTCAAATACTGTGTATTTTGATTATTCACTATTCAAGGTGCATGACTGGTTATCTAAATTGTTGCTGCTCCTTAACTGGATATTTCAAACATTAATACATAAAAGAATGACAATTAAAGAAGCCAGTCCAGTGCAAGAATATTTTTCAAGACTTTTGCATCTCCTGAATACTTGTGATTAAAAAAATAGATAAACAAAAATTCACTTAACTTACTTATATGAATGATCAAGGGGAAAGGGTTGTAAAAACCACTGAAGCAAGTGTCTGGTTCTTTTGTACCAACCCCCCATAACATTTGTTATATTTACAGATAACTTTTTAAATTAGTAATCCTCTCTAAAAATGAAATATCACAAATGAAGTTGTGGAGATGGCAAAAAGTTTGATCTTGAATTGTGGATAAAGTACAGTTTAACTATATAAATCTTGAAGTAATTTTTTAAAATTTTTATTTTTATGGATGTTCTTGTTAGCTGATGATGTTAAAAAGATGACTAATACTAAATATATAATTGTGCAGGAGTTCAGCTCATGTTCATTGTTAATTTGAAATAAGCATTGCATGGGCAGAAAATAGGTTTTAGGCAAATAATGTAGATGAGCACTTAATTAATCTCAAAATATTATTAATAGTCATCCATTACTTAACTAGTAGAAAGAGTAAAGAAAGCAATTTACAGTAAGGTATTTAACCATTACAAAGCACTCTGTTGTGTTAACTTTGAGAGAATTAATGCAGCATGTTTACATACTTAGGATAGTTTAAACCAAAACTTAGATCATGCATTAAGCTTATTAAAATACCTAAGGATTCTACATATACAAGTAAACACACACATTAGAAAAGAGTAATGATGAAAAAAAGATCACAATTCCAATGTTGTGTATCTATGTTCTGTTCCCTGATGCAAAGCAGATGCATCATTATACCTGGTCTGAACTTTTTTTGAAAAGAAATGCCAGTTTTCCTTGGCTATTTAAATGAAGAAACACAATGGATTTCTCGGTAATTGTAACATTGTTAAACAAGAGAGGAAAGTGGGAAACAAAACTATTAATGAAGGACGTATTTGGATTGAAACAGAATGAAACCTTCCCCTTGAAAATTCCCTTCTAAAATTAAAAAAAAATAGCTCTGAGGAACATTTCCCTATAGATTTGTCTGCTTTGTCTTATGTGAGATGAGTCTGAATCATATATACTTCTAGGTAGGGCCAGTCCTAGACCAAATAGTGCCCAAAGTGAGAAACATCTCCCTCTCTCATTTGTTAAATCATTGAATACCTTAATTTTATTGCATTTGTATGCCAATTCATGACTTTGACACACAATATGCACGAAGCATTTATTCATCATATAAGACAATACATTTGCAGGCTATGATTTATAAATCTGTATTTATTCATGCTATATATAACCAAATAAAATTATTTCCTCTAAGCCTATTGAAATTAAAGGAAATCTACCAAAGACTGTCAGAATTCCTACATAAGGATTGGCTGAGACAATCTAGTAATGTACTAATTATTGTTATAAATAAACAGAAATAAGACAATGCTTTTATTACTACTTTTGACATAAACAACAAAATAAATGTTGAGATCATTCTCTTCTCTTCAGATTAGTTCTTATATCATTCACCAAACACAATCTTCAAACATTGCAACAAGTATAAAACAAATTTGGAACATCCCTGCTCAAAACAGTTACACCTTCTAGGCTATATCGTAAGAATAGAGAGATGTCCTAATCACCTGTGTCATGAGAGGAGCAGATAGTTGTGGGTGTGACCACCAGTTGGTGATGTCAATCATGTGTATCAGGATTGTGCCAAACAGAGAAAGCAATCCAAATTTCACAGACAGCAATACAACATCCAAATACTTCAATCATCAGTCCATCAAGAGAACTTCCAAATACTCCTCAGGGAAAAACTAACCATATGCACACCTGATAATGACAACACAAATGTCAAAGAAGACCAGGAAGCCCTAAAACAGATCATCCAAGAAGCTTGTGAGAAATCCATTGGTTTTGCTTCCTGTTGCCATCAGGACTGGTTTGTCAGCCACAATATTGAAATTATATCCCTTTTGGACCAGATGAGAAAAGTTTTCTGCAAATGGCAAAACCAACTACTATTCAGTCAGAAGCAGAATTCTTCCCATCAGCTCAAAGCTGAAGTTCAAAGGAGGATCCAAGAAATAAAAAAACAAATTGTGGGAGGAAAAGCAAATGAAATACAAATATTATCTGGCAAACATGATATGCAGAGCTTTTTCTGAGAGACATAAGACCAAGCTCATGTGGCCTATTATCTCTGAGATATGGTAGTTCCCCTTCTTAAAAGATAACAAATTCATCAATGAGTGCTGGAAGGAACACAACCAAAAGGAGAACAATAAAGCACCAGGTCTTGCTGGCACACCAGGTGAAGTACTGAAATTGTGGGGAGAAACACTGACTAACAAACTTCATTTGCTGCTTCTCAAAATCTGGTACACCACAGAAGTACCTGCTGACCTATGAAATGCTAATATCATCATCATTTTAAAAAAGGGGCATAGGCCTAATTGTGGCAACTATTGAAACAGTGCCCCCTCTTCATAGCTGGGAAGATTCTTGCTAGAATCTTACTAAATCACCTGCTCCCTCTTGCAGAGAAAGTATTTCCAGAGTCCAAGTGTAGCTTCAGACCAACATGAAGCACCATCAACATGATATTTGCAGCCAGGCAGGTCCAAGAAAAATGGCCATTATTGATCTGACAAAAGCCTTTGATTCTGTCAACCATGAAGCTCTGTGGAAATTCGAGTCAAAATTTGGCTGCTCAAGCAAATTTATCAACATTGCTAGACTATGCCACTGCAGATGACTGCCTCTATCCTGTGCAGTAGCTTTACCTCTGACCCGTTTTCATTCGAACTGGTGTAAATTAAGGCTGTGTATAGGTACCCACCTTAGCAGCTGCTAGATGGTTTCAAAACCATCTACCATAGAGCATATGCAACCAAATATCAGACTGAAAGCAACTTCCTCAACCTTGCTCATCTCCATGCCAGAAATAAAGTAATATCAGCAACAATACCCTAATTCCAATATGCAGATGATTGTGCTATAGATGCACACTCAAAGGGGGATCTACAAACAGGTCTTAATTGTTTCTCTGAGGCTTACAAAACTCTAGGGCTAACTCTGAGCTTTAGTAAAACAAAAGTTCTCCACCATACAGTTCCCAGACAATCATGAGACCAAGCAAGGAAGATTTACATTGATAAAGAAAAACTGGAAAACATAGAATACTTTCTCTGTCTTGGCAGCCTTCTCTCACAGACCAGACATAGATATCGAGATTCAGCACAGAATCTTCTGTGCCAGCCTTACCTTTGGCAGACCGTCTTGCTGGGCATCCAATAATCACAACATCAGAGCTCACACTAGATCTTTAAGTTTACAAACAGTGCTAATTCCAACTCCGCTCTATAGCTGTCAGATTTGGGTGACCAATTGGAAACACCTGAAAAACCTGGAATGCCAGCACCAGCACTTCCTTCAGAGGATCCTGAACATAAAGTGGGAGGATCAGCATGCTAATGTCAATATCTTCACAGAGGCACACATCTTCAGTGTTGAGGTCCTGCACTAGCTCAGGTGCAGCAGTCACTGTGTGTACATGCCAGATATACACTTAAGAAAACAAACTGCTGTATGCCCAACTCACCGAAGAAGAAAGGAAATGAAGAGGTCAATAGAATCTCTTTAAAGATACTGTGACAGGATGTACTTTCCTTGCAGTGGAGTGGAAGGGGTTAAGGAAGCACTCTCAGCAGCAGAAGCCACACCCCCTTGACTCTGCTGGGCATATTTCATTCTCTGCTTCAGTACCAACAGGGAGAAGCCTAACTCAGTCAGGGCTGACATCCAAGGAGGAAAGACACACCTCGCTGGATCCAACTCAGGAGCAGCCAGGAATGTGGACCAAGGGAGCAGGTGATACAAACGCCCAGGTGAGTACCCAGGCACGAGTGGATACTCTAAGGAGATTACAGTCAAAACCCAGGAAGCCTAGAGACTCCAAAGGCATACCAACTGCAGCTATAAGGAGTCACAGCAAGAAGCAGCCCAAGGAGGGACTTGCCTTGATAACAGTTGATGTGTTGTGGGTGAATAACCTGCCAAATTAGTGGTGAACCCATCTGCCACTATTGAGGATGCAGAGGTTCTTAATTAGCAGAGGAAGTAGCACAGAATAGCGATATTAACAGCACTTAGTTTTACTCCAACGCCATTTCATTTTTCTATGGACATTCCAGCTTCCCACAGTCACTGAAGACCCTAAGTCAGTGTTTCCCAATTTTATTTGGCCACGGAACCCTTTTAAACTCAAAAGAATTTTGCGGAACCCCTTATAACAGTCTTACATATGGTATATAACAGGCGATCACACCACCGACTGATTGCGCGCACAGCACTGAGTAGTGACATCATCGTCTCCACTCTTTGGCTAAGCTGGCATTACACATGGACACTTATCATGGAAAACAAATGAAAATGGTTTTCAATAAAATTCATACATTCTTAAATATTAATTATTATTTTTTAAAAGAATAAAATGTTATTGTAATGGAATTTTCCCACATAACCCTTATTTTCACTTCACGAAACCCCGGGGTTCTGCGGAACACCATTTAGGAAACACTTCCCTAAGTTGAGAGATGTTCTGTACTATATAGGTTTTTAGATGGAATATGTTACTTATGATCCTTCTCTTCTATGTGAAAACCTTATTTTAAATGAATGCCGTGTATTTGATTAGCACATTTAGCTCCTTCACTGATTGTTTGTGGAATCATACAACAGATTTGAGTACTTTCGCTAGATTATTTCAGAAACAAATGTTCTCTTTTCTGAACATAATGGAATGCTTTTTTCTCTGTAAAGCAAATAATGCATTTAAGTATTTGAAATTATTGGCAGTGTTTAAATAAATTATTATTAATTAATCCATGAATGCAATACATGGTTATTCTAATTACTGTAATAACAAAATATATAAAAGTACTTAATCTTTGCCTTGGGTTATGGACTCAACATCTAGTGCAGCTGTTAAGTACAAAAAATGTACCTGTATTAATTCCTCACTATGGTGTAATCAGAAAAAATGAAACATTCACATGTAGAACAGGTTTAGGGGAGTACAAAATGAATTACACATGCCACTCTCAGAAAAAAAGATTGCACATCTACTCTTGCTCCCAGTAGAATCAAAGGTTGCCACTGGCTTCAAAGATTTCAGTGACTGGCTCATTTTGTGCCATAAGTTGAATTTTACCCCTTCACAATATAGAGGTATGTCTGAAAAATAAAACCTGTCAACAAACTCTTTGAGTTAATCTAGTGTATGGACATTACCTGTATATTCAAGGTGAAACCCAGCAGCTGAAACACTGATATCAGACTGAAAGTTTAGGTATAGGTTGTTAGATGTGCTGTTAAGAAGGGGAGGAATTGTAGTTCCTGAAAAGAGAAAGTAAAATATTATTCCATTAAGACAATGCTGAAAAGCTCAATTCCAGAGTTATTCATAATTAGCTATATGATATACTTCCAAAAAAAAAAGTTTAAAACAATAGACATGTTCACTGAATTTACTGTAATCAGCTTCAGCTAGAGGACATCACCGTAAGTATTGTGGTATACCAGCTCCACTTAAAGATTTGGTAACATGCTCAATTTATCACAAGCTTGGCAGTGAGACCTGTAGTTACTAAAGACAAATGGTGTAATTTGCAGGTTTCCCACTCACACATTTTTATTGGGAAAAGGCAGATTA
This sequence comes from Rafetus swinhoei, assembly GCA_019425775.1. Lineage (NCBI taxonomy): Eukaryota > Metazoa > Chordata > Testudines > Trionychidae > Rafetus > Rafetus swinhoei. The sequence continues at coordinate 28,554,890 of CM033424.1, read as the reverse complement.
TTTATTAAGAATGAACTAAAAAGATGCTAATACCATAATCATTGTGATATGAGATGCATCTGACAAAGTGGGTCTTTGCGCACGAAAGCTTATGCTCCAATAAATATGTTAGTCTATACGGAGCCACAGGACTTCTTGTTCTTTATGCGGATTCAGACTAACATGGCTACCCCCTCTGATAACTGTGATATGAATAGATACCATTAAATAGAACAAGAAATTCTTACACATCTTCATTTCTAGTCATATTAATACTTCTCAGTACCAAAGTACATATGGGTACTGAGGAGGATTTTAAAGGTCAGAGAAGTAGTCTTATAGCAGGGGTGAGCAATAATTCGTGTTGGGGGTCACTCTAAGGTTTTGTTAAGTGGTCAAGTGCCACACTTTTCTATGGAGGGGATGTGGGGTCTGGGACAGAGGTTGGGTGCAGAAGGGAGCTCAGGGTAGGGTACTGGTGTGCAGGAGAGGGTATGGGGTAAAAGGAAGTTTGGGTGAAGGCGGGGTTTGTGATCTGGGACGCAGGATTGAGGTGCATAGTCCGGAAGGGGATATGGGTACAGGAGACGATTCTGGCTTGGGGTAGGGTTGTAAAAAGGAGTGAAGGCTCTGGGAAGAGTTGTGACCTGGGAATGGAGCAGGGGGAGGGGTCATAGAGAGGTATTAGGTGGTAACCTGGAGCAGGAAGGGATGGTAACCTGGGGCAGGGAGTTGGAGTGTGCAAGGGAGTGAGGTGCCAGAGACAGGCTGTCAAGGCTATTCCCCACTCTAGCACTCCGAGTGCAGAAGGTGAGGGCCTGCAAGAGCGCTTCAAAACCTTTGCCTCTACAGACATTGGTTACAACACCCCCCCCTCCACTCCTCCCCACCCCCCGAATCATAATACACAGATTTTGGGGAATTGCTGCCACCATCAAGTACTTTTTTATCCCTAAAAACCAGGGGTGAACACTTGAAACTACCTCCAGGGGTACCCCAAGCTCCCCTAAAAGAGCTTGAAAAAGAAAAGAGAGAGAACAAGCTGCAGTCTCTGGTAGCTGACCCCTCAGTCTGAGGCATGCAGATACACACAGACAGACAGACATTCCAGGACACAAGAATCAAACCATCACCTTAAAAAAAGTGATTTTTATTACAAAACAAAAGATAAACTTGATAAAGCATACTTGGTTGCTAGATGTAACAGAACCACTAAGGATGACAAATTAAAACACAGAGAAAAGTCTCTGAGCACAATGCAAGGTAGTAAATGGGGAGGGGAGGATTTAGATTCACACACAGCAGTTCAAACCAAACCACAAAATAAAGAAAAAATACCTGGAATGTGACTGGATTCACTTTCCCCTTTACTTACTTCTAATTTTCTCTTTTTGAGTCCACTCCCATGCCCCAAATTCCTTGGAGGCAAAGTAGTCCTGCCTGGGTTTAAATCATTCTGTGTCTCTCAACTCTTGGTTTTTCTCTCCCACACAAAGAAAGCAGGCAAGGAATCCATATCCAATTCAAATTTCAACACTCTATCTCAATTGGTTTTCCCGGCACCCTGGCCAACAACTTTGCTAGCACCTGAGTTTAATCCCTTAGTCCCTGGGTGCTGGTCAGGACTATTCCTGTCCATTACACAGGCTCTGGCTGGGAATCAGACAATGGGATCTGAGAGATTGTGATGGGGGCAGGGGCAGCCAATGGGAACCAGGCAATGGGAGCTGAATGATTGTGCTGGGGGCAGGGCACAGAGAGGCAGATGGAGCAGCTGCTCTGAGTCCTGGGGATGCTCCCTGCCTAAGGGTCCCGGCCTGGTAGCTGTGAGCTGGACTGAAAGGCATGGCAGGCTGTATCTTGCCTGCCCTTGGGCTAAGGAGTTGCTCCTCTTAATGTTTTAAACATAATATAATACAAATAAAATTGATTGTTCCAACTATTGAACAGGAGAATCCCATTTGCCATACCGAATTGGGACCAAGGTCAAATCAGTTCATCAAAAAATTGGTTAATCAGGAGAATGGGGAACCGTGAGGCTGCTCCACCATTTAGTGGGCACAGAGTGTGCTGGCCCTGTGTGGGCTGAATGTTGGTTTAACATGTAAAGATGAGCAATGGGAGGTTTGAAGTACCAGGCTCTACTGCACCTTTTATCATCTGTAATGACTCCACATGATAGGACACCTGATACAATACACTGCTACAAGTGACGCTCACTTGGATCCTCACAGATCCCCAACCTCCCTAGCCATGGGGCAGATAGGAGAAGATTGTTACAGCCAAATGACAGAAAGAATCAGAAACTGCTCAGAGCCAACCAATGCAGAGAAGCAGAACAATTCTCCAAAAAGGTGATTGGTTCCTCTGCTCATTTTTTGAGTCTTAAAGAGAACAACAAAGTCCTGCATTTCCCAGTCACTCCCTGCCCCCCGCCCCCCCTCAAAGCTCATCCAATTAGTTGTGAGACTCTGAGGGACACAAAGCTATGGGAAAAGGGAAATGAAGAAGATAAATTCCAGTGTTCCCAGTGCTAATACGGGACAAAGGCCTAGGTGGGAAAATAATTTTCTCAACTTAACTTAGGCTGTGTCTACACTGGGCCACTTATTCCGGAAAATCAGCCGCTTTTCCGGAATAAGCTGCGAACTGTCTACACTGGCCCCTTGAATTTCCGGAAAAGCACTGACAATCTACTGTAAGAAATCAGCTGCTTTTCCGGAAAAACTATGCTGCTCCCGCTCGGGCAAAAGTCCCTTTTCCAGAAAACTGTTCTGGAAAAGGGCCAGTGTAGACAGCACAGTAGTCTTTTCATAAAAAAGCCCGATTGCGAAAATGGCGATCGGGCTTTTTCGAGCGTCTACATTGGCCACGGATGCTTTTCGGAAAAGGGCTTTTCCGGAAAAGCATCCTGCCAATGTAGACGCTCTTTTTCCCGAAATACTTATAACGGAAAACTGTTCCATTTTAATCATTTCCGGAAATTCATGCCAGTGTAGACGTAGCCTTAGTGTTTCCCATGCCTTGCATTTGGCCAGCATAAGGTGGATCAATCTTCATCAGCACAAATCCTTCGCAAGCTCTTACCTTCTACACATGGATGGCTCAATTAGTTCTGGGAAAGGAGAACACTCCAAAGAGGCTCCTCTTCATGCTCATGTCTGTTACTCTGATTCCTCTCTCAGTCCTCAAGGACTCTCCTCACTAAGGAGACTCCCTGGATCAAAGCTACAGGGGTCTCTGAGATTGCCTCTGCCCTGCAGCCTGTTCTACCTGTCCATTGTCAGAGACTCTCTGGCTACATCTAGACTGCATCCCCTCTGTCGACAGAGGGATGCAAATCAAGCACATCGAAATTGCTAATGAAGCAGGGATTTAAATATCCTGTGCATCATTAGTATAAACATGGCCGCTGCTTTTTTTTTGAAATGGAGTTTTTAAACAAACAAAAAAAAACAACGGCAGTCTGGACGCGGATCTGTTGAAAATAAAGCCTTTTTTGACAGATCCTGTATTTCTCAAAAAATGAGATTTACAGGATCTGTCGAAAAAGGCTTTATTTTTGACAGATCTGTGTCTAGACTGCCGGGGGGGTTTTTTTGAAAAAAAACTGTTTCAGAAAAAAGCGGTGGCCATTTTTATGCTAATGAGGCACAGGATATTTAAATCCCCGGCTTCATTAGAAATTTCAACGTGCCTAATCTACATCTCTCTGTTGACAGAGAGGTGTAGTCTAGACACACCCTCTGTGAGGTCACCTCCTCTCAATATCCTTTAACCAATAAGCTGAGACACTGCAAAAGCCTTGCGATGCCAGTGCCACATCCACACCTGCCCCTGGCCAGCTCCTTTGCATGTGTGAGCTGCTCCCCCTGTGACACCCCCACTCACTCTATGTTAGTTCTGGGATGAAACAAGATGAACATGGAAATATCAGAGGCTGCTCAGTGCCACATGCAGTTTGCAGAGATTTGCCAACTGTAAGGCGAGAACAGACTGTTAGATCATATAATCCAAGCGTGGGCAATAGTTTTCGCATGGGGGCCACGTCACAAATTTTCATACATAGGCACAGGCCAGCTCTGGGCTCCTAGAAGGTGCAGCAGGGTGGGGCCTGGGGCTACAGAGAGACACATAGTAGGTGTGAAAGAAGACAGTTTCTGAAGGGCAGACTTTGTGGCACAGAATAAGTGTGTGCAGTAGTGTGTATGTGATAGTGATTGTGTGTGGGTGGCACAGAGAGAGTGTGGCACAGACTGGGGGTGTGTGACAGTAACATAGAGACTCTCCATGCTGGCTGCTGCTGAGAGAAACCACACTTTGTCTCTTTAAGGGAAATCTGTCCTGCTCTGTTGTCTCTCTTCCCCCCTGCTCTGGTACTCCACTCAGTCACTTTCATCCACATTTCAGAATGGAGCAGCTCCATTGACCGTATCTCTCCCTCTCTGCAGAAATGGAGTACAGGGGCAGGGGAACACCCTGACTTCAGCACTCCCCTCATCTCCTCCCCACTCACTTTGTGTAGCTAGCAGGAAAATCCGGGGAGCAGCTCAGATGCAGGAATGGAACAAGGTGCAGGGAAGGGCAGCTGAACACACGCCGTCCGCTGCTAAGTATGCATGCCCTACTATCAGCTGGGTGGGCTGGAGAAAAATGTTATGTGGGCCAGATCTGACCTCTGGGCCTGATTTTGCCCACCACTACCTCTCAGAGTAGTTCCTGGTGACATTTAACAAATAAGGAAGGGGTAGAATGAAAGAAAGTCCAAAAAGTGTGTGGATGGTCTAAAGAAGATAAAATCCCTACTTTAAGAGATAATGGAGGTTTTTTTTTTTTTTTGTTAAAGGTAAATCTATCTTCTACACACACTTTAATACCAAGAAACACAGAGTAAATGATTCTTTTGGTTCTGAACTTTTGTGCTCTTTCATTTTGTGCACTGTCATAGCTGTATGAGAGAATTGGCTGAAGGTTGGGGAAATAGTGAATATTAATTGGCAGTCATTTACGTTGAACTGAAATGTATTTTGTAATTTAATTTAATTTAATTTAATTTAATTTAATTTAATTGAGAAGGCAACCAGAGACTAGGATGGTTAACTTGTTATTAAAATTTCTCTAAGATCTGTGCTTTCACAAACCCCATTGCAGGACTGGTTTTTAAATAAACAGTGACTTTAAAAAAAACAGAATAGGTTAAATAAAATGTCTTTTTAGCCAAGAGATAAATGTTTCTATATGTATAAAATCATTGAACCATTGCAACAGTGGGTGATGACATCCATAGAAATGTTTCATGTAGTTTGACGCCCTCTAAATTCTATGTGTGATTTTTTTTTTATTTTTCAATCTTTCAATCTTTCAGCATTATGTTTGAAGGCCCTCTTGGCTGGAACAAAGACTATAAACAAGTATGAACTGTCACCTTCAAAAGAAACAAAAAAGACCTAGAAAGAGCTTTGTGCTAATAATAAGGAGATGCATCTATAATTTACATACTATACATTCTCCTCACTCACCTGAATAACTTCCAAGCCGTGGAGCATTGTTGTCACCACCATCATAAAAGTCCAAAGAATCCCAATTGTGCTCTGTAGCAAAACTTACTACTTGCACCTACGAATAAAAATGGAAGGCACAGAATGTGATTTAATTTACAGGGGAAAATGTAAATTATAGTCTGTGGGTATATATCCCAGTAGCAATACTGTAATTATAAGTCGTTGTTTTCAGTCATGCAAAAACTTTGTAAAGCTACGCTCTTCATTGGGAATAGAAAACCCCAGGTCATGATGTTAAAAACAAAACAAAACAAAAGAGTTTCCTATGTGAATTTTCAAATTTCTGATTCTGCTTTAGAAGTTCTGGGACCATTATTAGGACAACACTCTGACTTTGAAATGAACTTGTGTGCTGAGGACAGGATATGGCTGAATGGATAATTGAAGACCACTCAGGGGGAAGATGGAACAAAAGGCCAGATTTATAAAGGTATTCTGGCACATAAAGATGTAGACAGGTGCCTACTGGGATTTTCAAATGCCCCCCACATGGACTCAAAAGTGTTGGCCTGTAGGGGGCAGAAAACCCCTGGCATCTTTTAAGGAGTACACCCCTAGAGCTGGTTGGTAATTTTCTGAGAAAACCTTTTTATATCAGATTTTCCAAAACCTTTCAACCAACTTTCACCAAGAAACAGGCAGGATCCCGCTCATCTGCCAGGCTTCTGAGGAACCCAGGCTTCCAAGGTAAGCCAGATCTAGGGCTGCCTTGCCACAAAGATTACCCTGGGGCTGTTGACTCCAGTACTTCCAGGCACCCTGGCACCAGAATGAAAGCTCTGAGAACCCCAACTCAAGACAGATCCTTCATGGTTTCTGTGAACCTTGCTAAACAGGAAGGACCCTGACAGTCCTAGAAACCCTAAACCCCCCAAGTTTGAGCACGGATTCTCAGGGCTTCAAGACTCCCATCGTGGCTCTTGATGTCCTAGGCTTCCCCAACACTGGGAGAATGTGTTCCTGCCTTCCTCAATCACAATAAAAATGTTTTCAAAATATCAGTATCTCCCACTAAAAAGATTCTTTCATTGAGCTTTACACAAAACTCCTCTGTGGGCATTCAGCCCGCTCATGAACTTTGTGGGACATAAGAGGTAGCAAAAAGTATTAGCTCTAGCTCATTTAATGGGAGGGCTTATAAAACATCCCCTCAAAGCCTGGATGGAAAGAAAAAAAAACTTCAAGAGTGGGTAGTGAAGCCTACCATGGTTACACAAGAAGATCATGCCTCCACTGACTCTCATAGAGCCATAGAAAGGATACTAAGCCAGATGAAGCACTCCTCTGATCTGATGTGGTAATTCTTATGTTCTTCTATCAAGAACAAACAGATTTTTATTCTAGTAAAGTAGTTGGAGATCCAATAATTAGCTAGCAAACTAGTGATTCTATTCTTATTCATACAACACTTTATTCTTTTCTTAAAATCTTAAAAAGAGAATGGTCCCCTTAATTATTTATTTTCTTTTAAACTCTCTCTTGTACTTATTAAACATGTTGCTTTAGATCTAATTTGAGCTCTTTGTTCTTGAATTATAGAACAGAATAAGTAGGCACATATTTGGTGTTTTCTATACTGTTCAAATTAATTTGGGGGTTTTCATACTTTATGGTTTATGACCTCTTTCTGACAACAAAAATTACTACATGATCCCAGGAGGGAGACCAAAGTCTAAGCCCTGCTACCCTGACCAAGGGGGTTGGGAGTAGGAAAAGTAATCACCTGACCTCTACTGCCTGGAATGGGGGACCTGTAACCTGAGCCCCACCACCCAGGGCTAAAGTCAAAGCCTGAGCCCCATCAAGTTTAATGCCAGCCCCGGCAACTACATTAAAATGGGATCACGACTCACTTTGGGGCCCACACACAACTTGAGAATTGCTGATTAATTTATATACATAACTTTATCTTCTCTTCTCTTTCACCTTCTTCCCATTAAATAGTCAAGGAGAATATTTTTAAGGTACCTAAGTGATTTAGGAACCTAAATATGATTTTCCAAAAGGGACTTAGGTTTGTGCATGCCTAAAACACTTTTGGAAATAAGACTTAAATGTGTTATGAAAATGTTACTTCTAGTCTTAATTCTCACCGGCTGTGTCTACATTGGCACCCTTTTTCGGAAAAGGGATGCTAATGAGACACAGCGCAATTAAATCGCGAGATTTAAATATCCCCAGCGGTATTTTGTTACATACTGCCGCTTTTTCGGCTCGGGGCTTTGCGGCAAAAGCGCCAGTCTGAACGAGGATCTTGCGGAAAATAAACCCTTTTCCAAGATTTCTTATTCCTACTTTCAAGTAGGCATAAGAGATCTTGCGGAAAGGGTTTATTTTCCGCAAGATCCATCTAGACTGGCGCTTTGCCGGCAAAAAGCTTATGTAAATGCAAATACGCTGGGGATATTTAAATCCCCATGATTTAATTGCGCTGTGTCTCATTAGCATCCTTTTCGAAAAAGTATATAATGTGTACAACTTATAGACCTAAACTGTATTTCCGATTATATGTAATACTCTGATTCAGTGTTTTACTATTTACAGGTTGGACCTCCCTGGTCCAGCACCCTGGGGACCTGACTGGTCCCAGATGATGGATTTTGCCAGAGTAGGGGAGACCATTTATGGCTCTCCTGCTGTCGGCCTCAGCAGGCTTCCCAGTTCCACCGGCAGCCCAGCTATATATAAGCCAAAGCTGCCATGCTGCTGGAGGGAGGAGGCCCAGGAGCCTGGAAGCCCAGCACACAGATTGGAGGGATCAGCTAGGCTTCTGGTGCCACACACACACACAGAGCCTAGCAGAGCTGCACTTTGGAATTTTCAGCTCCTGCCTCCTCTTCCCTCCAGCAGTGTGGCAGCTTTCCAGCTTCCCATGTAGCTCAGCTCGGCCACACATAGGGCTCCTGCCCCCCCTACAGCACGCCAAGATCTCAGTCTTCTCCATCCTCTGCATCTTACCAGGACCCCGCACAGTACTGAGATTCTCTGACTCTGGAACATCCATGGTCCTACTGGACCATAGATGTTGCCAGACCAGAGAGTTCCAGTTTATAGAGGTGGAACCTGTGTGAACATTTTACACAATGCAAAAGAAAACCAAATCAATATTTCATATCAGGATATACAAATTTATATAATACATTTTATTTTTCTAACTCTTTCTTAATTCAGCAAAAAACAGTGCTAGCTTTTTGACAATTTATGTGCTTGAAAAAAATCAATATTACTGAGCTCTCCATAATAATTTTGAGACCTTCTTTTTCTTTCTGACAGTAAACAACAATTTTGAACCCAACATTTATAATTTTAAATCATTCTTTCCCATATTTATTTACTTGCCCTTATTGAAGATGAAATTTCTTGTCCATATTTTGGCTAATTTTTTACATTTTTCTTTTGTTCTTTAACTGATTAACATAATGTAATATGTTATCATTAAATTTTCCCAGTTTATTATTTTATCCACTCATAAAAACTATTTAATACATACACTGAAAAACACTGGTATTAGAATTTAGTATTAATCATGGGGGCATTTCATTATTAACCTCTTTTCCCACTGAAAAAGTAGCTACGTATATTTTTACTCTTTCTCCTTTTTCATATCTATCTATCGCTACATAGCTATATCTATCAAAGACAAGACTTCCAAACTTTAGGCATCAGTTACCATATTTTCTTGACAAACTCTTCTCATGGGTTTATAAAAAGTTGTTTTTTCCCTTTATTCATGATTTGGCCAGTGCTTTCAAAGAATTCTAATAAGTGAGAAAAAAAATTATTTACCCTCCCAAGCAGCATCCTAGATTATCCCTCACATAGGATCTGAATAAAAAATTATTAAGTAAGAATGTAAGAATTTTTCATTAATTTAAATGGGCTTTGGATCAGGCCCATATTGTAATAAGTTCATAATTATATATTTATTTTCCCCTAAACAGGCATACTTTTTTAAGGAAAATCTGCATAACTCATCTGAGAATGCAAACTACTTATTTTTTATTCATGACAAGGACATTTAGTTATATTTGTAAAATACAACTACAATTTCTACAGTCAGCAACAAATAATTTTGACTTACTGAAAACATATATTGCTAATCATAAATGTTCCAGCAATGAGTTCTTTTGGAGAAAAGGTGTGTATAGATATATACACAGAGAGAGAGAGAGCCTTGCAGAGCTGCAGATACAGTGTATATATCTTTTCAGATCACTCCAACCCCTAAAAAGAATTGTGTAACAAGTTCCATCATAAGAGCTGTTAACTGCTTGGTAAAATATTTACTAATAAATTATCTTTTCATGGTGTAATCTCTGCAAAGATCACTTTCAAACCTATGATGATAACAAGCAAATTCATATATTCTTACTTGAATTCCAGCTCCCTCTGGTACTGTGATCTTCCACACACAATTCAGATTATTATCATAAGGCTCAGGGTAACCAGGAGACAAAATGGTCCCTTTGCGCTTAGTTAAAATTCCACCACAAGGCACTGGAAGGAAATGAACGAGGCAAGAAGTTTGACACAACACTGCTTTAGAACTGAGAAAGATGTATTAAAAGCTAACACAATGAACAGTATTCTAGGGATGCAAATTTTTGTAAAGTGATACTATATTTTAAAATTCAAGTTGTCCTCAGGAAAATAAAACTCTTCCTTATAATTTAAATCCTATTTTAAACTACCTGAAAAGAATAAAAGAAAACTTTAAACAGGATAGCTTTTTAACATACAGAATCATGTTTGTATCCCTCAGACATGGTCATTTGAACTTTTACAAAGTGAAATCAATTTGAATGTGTCCTATTAATCTTATGAAACTAAAAATATTGCTACTTGTTAATAATTAACTTTAAACAGTTATATGTGCTCTAAATATATAAGGGGAAAGATCTCAGCATAAAAACGAGGTTTTGATCAGTGCTACTACTTTGTTGCCTCAACAACTAATTTAATTCTAATACTGGAGGGCTTCTATTCCAACTCCCAAGCTATTATGTTTGCTTATGTGAGTAATCTCACTGACATGTATAGATGTACTTTATGATAGTAAAGAAAGTTATGGGTTTACAAAATAGTGTATATACTATCCAGGCCCACAGATAAATAAAATAATAAAATAAGTAAGTCACAGGAATTTAATAATGCAAACTGTTGGTTCCTGATGCTTAGCATGAATGAAAACATTGTTCAGGTCCCTTGATGCTCTAACAAGAGCAAATAAAAGAATGTTACAGCTTAATCTAGATACAAGTATTCTGCTGGTATTTTAATAGCTTGAAGAAAAGATTGACGAGATGTTTTATCATTACCATTAGAAGCCAATACATTACTCCTGTATAACACTATCAACTCTTTGAGCTGATTTCATTAGATACAAATATGAGGATTTAGAGAATATGTAGAACACAATTTATCTCTGTAATGAATATACTAGGTATATTTTGTACTGCACATAATTGATAGAATCTGTTGGACACTACATGGATAAACTAAAGGTCAGTGTCACATAAAGTGTTTAAATAATTACTGGTAAAAGCAGGAACAGACAGCATGATTGATGTCCGATATCCATAAGGAAATACTGAAGAACTCACTAGGGAGTTAAGGCAATTTAACATGGTCATGTCTAGCACTTCAATTATTAAACCGATTTAGTTCAAAGCAATTTCTAACTCATACATATTTTATTACCTTTACTGGCACTGTGATATGTGCACATAACGAGTAATTAATACTTTTGGCCTGTAACTCTCTCTCAGTTGAAGTCTCTGAAAGTCAAACAATGCTCTCTTTCACATATCTAAATGGTTCATTAGTACTGCAGTAAAATATTGCAACCAATGACCAAAACCAACACTGTCACCATTTGTGTGCATTCTAGATGAAAATTAAAATAAATACATAACCTTTAAAAAAAAGGTTGAAACCTGCAATGCTGAGTTTGGTCCAATTTGTCAGGTGCTCAATTAGTGCAAATGTGCATATGTCCAAGAATGTCAATGGATTTAAACTGATACCAGAGCAAAATCTGCTCCGAAGTGTCCAGAGTTAGACCAGATAGAATTTTTTACATAAGAACATAAGAACATAAGAACGGCTGTACTGGGTCAGACCAAAGGTCCATCTAGCCCAGTATCCCGTCTGCCGACAGTGGCCAGCACCAGGTGCCCCAGAGAGGGTGGACCGAAGACAATGATCAAGCGATTTGTCTCCTGCCATCCCTCTCCAGCCTCTGACAAACAGAGGCCAAGGACACCATTTTATCCCCTGGCTAATAGCCTTTTATGGACCTAACCTCCATGAAATTATCTAGCTTCTCTTTAAACTCTATTATAGTCCTAGCCTTCACAGCCTCCTCTGGCAAGGAGTTCCACAGGCTGACTACACGCTGTGTGAAGAAGAACTTTCTTTTATTAGTTTTAAACCTGCTACCCATTAATTTCATTTGGTATCCTCTAGTTCTTCTATTTAGGAACTAATAAATAACTTTTCTTTATCGGCCCTCTCCACACCACTCATGATTTTATATACCTCTATCATATCCCCCCTCAGTCTCCTCTTTTCTAGACTGAAAAGTCCCAGTCACTTTAACCTCTCCTCATATGGGACCTGTTCCAAACCCCTAATCATTTTAGTTGCCCTTTTCTGAACCCTTTCCAAGGCCAAAATATCTTTTTTGAGGTGAGGAGACCACATCTGTACACAATATTCAAGATGTGGGCGTACCATAGTTTTATACAGGGGCAGTAAGATATTCTGGGTCTTATTTTCTATCCCTTTCTTAATAATTCCTAGCATCCTATTTGCCTTTTTGACCGCCGCTGCACACTGTGTGGAAGTTTTCAGAGAACTGTCCACGATAACTCCAAGATCTCTTTCCTGATTTGTCATAGCCAAATTAGCCCCCATCATACTGTACGTATAGTTGGGGTTATTTTTCCCGATGTGCATTTTTTCACCTGGAAAAATATTTCTGACCTACTACATTAGTGTAACTACTTCTAAGTCCTTAATAAAGTAGTTCTTCTGGCAACAGCATAGGATATCTTGTCAGAGTTCCCAAGTGTGAGAGCATTTTAATCCTGCAGGAAGTCAGGGCAGCTTTTGAATCTTGATTAATGAGTAGCCATGGACTGTCACTGATATAAGTCCAAAAGAAGCAGATATTTTATAGCTGTAGGATATGTACTGTCATGTAGCTACTAAAATGTCAAAGCAAGGTTGGATTAGAAAGGGAAGCTGAAAAGTGAAGTATTCATGACCTCATTTAGGTTAAGTTAATATTGTGTTAACTTATTATATTGTAACATGAGAGTCCTTCTGGTATACTTCTATGTTCAGGGCAGTGAGTGGGTATGGTGTGAGTGCAAGCCAAGAAATCAGAACAAAAATAAGCAGTAAGTAGGTAAAGGAGCGGAGAAAAGGAAGGGATTTAGACCTGAGATAACATTCTTCATTGTACGTAATGATTAGTCCCATACAAATTGTAGCCTTTACTTACCGACACATGTAGGGAGGGAATCATTCCACTGTGCCAAAGCATTTGGTACTGAATCACATCTAATTGCTATTGATCCATAGAGGATGTATCCTGGATTACACTCAAAAAGAACCAATGAACCAACTGCAAATTCATTTCCAATCCTTTTTCCAAATCTTGGTTCAGGCACAGAGCTGCACTGTGTTGCACTTGTTCTTGGAACAGCTGCATGCATGAAAACGATTGTGGATTCTTAATGTTATATTTGCTAAAGACAGATTTTCAAATTCAGATGTCTAAAATTAGTTTAAATATTCAATTGAGTTATCAGTTAAGAATATTTACATAATCCCCAAATGAATCTTCAAAATATGGATTCCAAACTTTAAAATCTAAATGATATTACCATTCAGATTTATATAAACATTGATATTTTTTGCAGATTTGCAACCATATTATAGTATCAATTCTGAGACCTTACTAAAATGGCACTGAAATTTTATACTTTGTTATGTAATATTCAGCTAATTTAAGTTTCAAAATGGCATTGCTTTGTTGGTAGCATTTTGCCTTTAGTGGCTACAAATTTAAAATTGTGATTACTGCTGTTCAATTGGTGTTCAGACTGACAGAACGAACTACAGGAAGAAGTGTTGACATCTAATCATTTCTGAGTCTGATCCTTAAAAAGATCAATAATGTGAATCAAATGCAGCATCTTAATAATAGCAAGCTTACTGATTTAGCTAAATGCAAACCCATTTCCAGATCTTCATATTTCAATGGAAGGATAAATCAGGTTGAGCAGAAGGCTGGATTGAAAATTAGTCAGTCAGATTAACAAAAATAGAAAGACATGGTATTCATAACTGGTTTCTCAAATCTGGAAACCTTTCTTATTCTTCTAAAATAGCACATATTACGAAGGATGAATATCACATATTCTCAACTATCACGTATTGCAAAGGATGAATATAAGCAAACAACATAGGTATGCAGGGGAAAGATTAGAAAGGTAAAGGCACGACACGAGCTCAATCTAGCTATAGACATAAAGGGTAACAAGAAGACATTGTAGAAATACATTAGAAGGAAGAGGAGGACCAACGACAGGGTAGGCCCATTGCTTAATGAAGAGGGGAAACAATAACAGGAAACTTGGAAATGGCAGAGGTGCTTAATGACTTCTTTGTTTCAGTCTTCACCAAGAAGTTTGATGATGGAGGGATGCCTAATACAGTGAATGCTAGAGGAAATGGGGTAGGTTGAGAAGATAAAATAAAAAAAAGAACAAGTTAAAAATTACTTAGAAAAATTAGATGTCTTCAAGTCACCAGGGCCTGATAAAATTGAAAGAATTGGGCTTGTTTAGTTTGGAAAGGAGAAGACTGAGAGGGAACATGATAGCAGTTTTCAGGTATCTAAAAGGGTGTCACAAGGAAGAGGGAGAAAGATTGTTCTCCTTAGCCTCTGAGGATAGAACCAGAAGCAATGGGCTTAAACTGCAGCAAAGTAGATTTAGGTTGGACATTAGGAAAAACTTCCTAACTGTCAGGGTGGTGAAACACTGGAATAAGTTGCCTAGGGAGGTTTTGGAATCTCTGTCTCTGGAGCTATCTAAGAGAAGGTTAGATAGATATCTATCAGGGATGGTTTAGATGGTACTGGGTCCTGCTGTGAGGGCAGGGGACTGAACTCGAAGACCTCTCGAGGTCCCTTCCAGTTCTAGTGTTCTATGATTCTATAAATGCATCCTAGAATACTCAAAGAGCTGTCAGAGGAGGTATCTAAGATTTAGCTACCATCTTTGAAAAATCATGGAAGTTGGGAGAGATTCCAGAAGACTGGAAAAGGGCAAATATTCATCTATAAAAAGAGAAATAAGAACAACCCAGGAAACTATAGACCAGTCAGTTTAACTTCTATGCCAAAGAAGATAATGGAACAGGTAGTTAAAGAATTCATTTGCAAACATCTGAAAGAAAACAAGGTGGTAGGTAACAGCCAGCATGTAAAGAACAAACCATGTCAAACCAATCTGATAGCTTTCTTTGATAGGATAACAAGTCTTGTGCATAAGGGAGAAGCAGTGGACGTAGTTTACCTAGACTTTAGTAAGGCATTTGATATGGTCTCAAATGATCTTACCAATGAACAAGGCAAATACAACTTAGATGGGGCTACTATAAAGTGGGTGCATAACTGGGTGGTTAACCATTCTCAGAGAGTAGTTATTAACAGTTCACAGTCATGCTGGAAGGGTATAACAAGTGGGGTTCTGTTTTGGGACCGGTTCTTTTCAATATCTTCATCAACGATTTAGGTGATGGCATAGAGAGTACACTTATTAAGTTTGCAGATGATGCCAAGCTGGGAGGGGTTGCAAGTGCTTTGGAGGATAGGGTCATAATTCAAAATGATCTGACAAACTGAATAAATGGTCTCAGGAAAATAGGATGACGTTTAATAAGGACAGATGCAAAGTACTCCACTTAGAAAGAAACAATCCATTTCACACATACAGAATGGGAATTGACTGTCTAGGAAAGAGTACTGCAGAAAGAGATCAAGGGATCATAGTGGACCACAAGGCAATTATGAGTCAAAAGTGTGACACCATTGTAAAAAAAGCAAACATGATCCTGGGGTGCATTAACAGGAGTGTTGTGAGCAAAATATGAGAAGTCATTCTTCCACTCTATTCTGCATTGATTAGGCCTCAATTGAAGTACTGTGTGCAGTTCTGGGCACCATACTTCAAGAAAGATGTTGAGAAATTGGAGAAGGTCCCAAGAAGAGCAACAAAAAGTCTAGAAAACATAAGTTATGAGGGAAGGCTAAAGGAATTGGGCATGTTTAGTTTGGAAAAGAGAAGACTGAGATGGGACATGATAGCGGTTTTCAGGGATCTAAAAGGGTGTCATAGAGAGGAGTGAGAAAATTGTTCTCCTTGGCCTCTGATGATAGGATAAGAAGCAATGGGCTAAAACTACAGCAAGGGAGATTTAGGTTGTACATTAGGAAAAACTTCCTAACTGTTAGGGTGGTTAAACATTTGAATAAATTGCCTAGGGAAGTTGTGGAATCTCCATAACTGGAGATATGTAAGAGCAGGTTAGACAGACATCTATCGAGGATGATCTAGATTGTGCTTGGTCCTGCAGTGATTGCAGGGGACTGGAATTGATGATCTCGCAAGGTCTCTTCCAGTTCTAGTATTCTATGTTTCTATGATTCTCTCTGATTTTATTGTTAAGAATATTTAAAATTATGTATTATAGAGTATGCTAATAACGAATACAGGGATATTTAAATAAAACATACAAATGGAGAGAAATTAGACATCTAGAGCAGTTTTGTATTTCCACTATATTCTAGGGCTGCTTATCCCAGGTGATATCTCTGTTTAATCAATTACATTTATCAAAATAAAACTTAAAATATTAGTATAATTCATTTATAAAGAAAATATGGAGGGATTAATGGACAAAATTAACTGAAGCATTTTTCCAGTATCCTGTGCTACTTACCTTGATATACAAAGTGAAATCCTTTAGCTGTTACTGGACCCACTGAAGTAAATCTAATTGTGATTTGATTACCTGAGCTCAGTGGAAGGGATTCACCTACCCAAACAAATAAAATAAAACAATGAATTATCATAAACAATTTTCAGTAACTAAGCCTCAACAATCACAAAATATACTGTGCTTGAATTAACTTATGACATTTACACTATAAAATTTACTATTAGTCTAACACTGTTAGATTTCCATTTCTGAAAAAGATAGAGCCTGATTCTCTTCTCACATTAGTGGTATCCTTTCTGATTTAAAATCAATTCTTTAAGACTTTAAAACCCTACTGACATGCTCCTTATCCACTCAAAAAATAATTTTGCCATGTAGTCTCTGCCACAATTTATAAGTACTTTAACACCAAATAGTATATAATACATTGAAAAACAAAAATTGTCCAGAAAACACAAAGGGAATAAACCAAAAAAGTAACTGTGCTAGATACATATTACTAGAAAAATCCAAGAAAACTGAAGATTACATTTAATCTTCATTATTTTTATCAGCCCAAACTGTTTTGAATCACTACTGATTAGTTTCTTTTCAAAATATTCATATTAGATTTCCAATGCAATTTGCTTCTAAGAAAAGATGACAGTGGTTTCATCTTTTCTTACATTCCAAGACTAAATTACTTTAAAGTAAATAATTGATGCATGACAGTTCCATTAAAGAATACCTGAATGGGATCCTGAAAGGGAGGATAATAAAGATGATTGCTGTGTTGGGCCATCATACACCTCAACCACATCATGCAGCGATGTCTGGAAAAATACAAACTGGCCAAACACCACTGGTCAAAAGAAATGAGAAAAAGCAAGAGAAATTGATTAGGGAAATAAAAAGAGAGGGAACAGAACATGAGTTAATGTCATATTTTTCTATTTTATTGAAGAGAACCAGTACATATTCATTGATTTTCTGACCAATGCACAATGATGTTATTTTTAAATTATAGGAAAAGTAAACCGATGTAAAAATGTCTAATCCTACATACCATAAAGTCACGATTATAGTGCGCACTTTTTTTCCTGTTCTTTTAACGTCAAAGTCGGGGTGCGCATTATCATTAGGAGGTTTTTTTTTAAAGTTTTAAACTTACCCTCGGCAGGCACGAGCTGGGCGGGGGGGGGCCAGGCGCGGGTTGGGCTGGGCTGGGGCGGGGGGGCTAGCAGGCACAACCCCCGCTCACCGGCAGCTGAGCGGGGGACGGTCCCCCGGCAGGCGCGAGCTCGGCACACGGACAGCTGGGCAGGGGAGGCTCCCCTGGCAGGCATGAGCTCAGCGCACAGACAGCTGGGCAGGGGAGGCTCCCCCGGCAGGCGTGAGCTCGGCGCGCCGGCAGCTGAGCGGGGTACGCTCCCCCAGCAGGCGCAAGCTCAGTGCACACGAGCTCATCTGGGCAGGGGGACCCCGCAGCAGGCGTGAGCTCACCACGCGTGAGCTCAGCTGGGCAGGGGGACCCTGTGGCAGGCGTGAGCTCAGCTGGGTAGGGGGCCCGGCGGCAGGCGCGAGCCCCTTCCTTCCTATGCATACCTTAAAATCTCAAGTATAATGGGGGTGTGCATTATAGATATGAGTTCAGTTTATTCAAGAATTTTGAACTTTAAAAGGCAGATGCGCATTATACATAGGTGCGCATTATACTCGAGATTTTATAGTAGTTAAAAGCATATATAGCGAGATCATAAATTCATTTGTATAAACACCTTAATCATAATAGAAAAGAATCATAATTATTGTGCTGCTAAAAGAAATAGCTTTTTTGCTAAACATTTAATGCAAACATTTTTGTTATTGCACTGTAACATTTAGCATCTTCTTCATGGGTTTTTATTTTACCTCTGAAATGGATAGTCCTTTAGGAAGTTTAATTTACTTTGGTATGATTTATTTTTCTTCACAACTGCATCTTAAAATCTAGTCCAACTTTGAACTTTGTAGCGTACAATAGAAAAACAACAACATTTAAAGAAACCAACACGTCCTGGTGTCTCTATTTTAAAGCACAAAATGTATCTATTATTATTATCATCATCATGGTGTGATGGGGTGCATTCACCCTATACTCGGCAGGAGGGGGGTTAAACCAGCTCTCAGGGCTGAGAAAGACACTCCCTCTTCACCTTACTGGGCATGCTCAAACTGTACAGATATAAAAGAGAACAGCTCAGGCCAGTTGGGAGGCAACTGGAGCAGACAAACCCCAAGCAATAGAGGAGAAACGAAGATCTACACCAGGCAATAGAGGAAAAACGGAGATCTGCACCAGAGCTGAAGAGATTGCAGCAGGAAGCAGCACAGGGAAAGGAAATGGCTACCTAGCAAGTGAGCCAACATTGAGAAGTCAGCATGTTTTGGTCAGAGCTTTACCCCATTGACTCAGTGGCTGGAGCTACAGTCACTAACCGAGCCCTGGGCTGGGGTCCAGTGGAGTGGGAGGGCCTGGACTCCCCTGCCAGGGGATGTAAACCTTTCCCCTATCTCCTGTCCTTTGAGAGAGGACTATACAACCCTGTGAGTTGGGATGAATTTATCTACTTTAGCCACTGGGACGCACTGCCTTGTGATAGGGGTGTGTTACTGAGTCTTGATATTGAGCTGTACTATCCTGTGAATAGGGGTATGTTATTGACTATAGTAATTGGGCCACACTACCCTGTGGATTAGAGTGAACTACTGACTCTTACTATTGAGCCATCCCACCCTGGGCCATTGGCTGCACTGCTCTGAGAATAGGGTGAATTATTGGCTCTAGACATTAGGTCACACAGCCCTGTGAATAAGGACAAGTCATTGTCTCTAGCTATTGTGTCCCACTACCCTATGAATAGGGGTAAATTTATTGACTCCTGCCATTGGGACACCCTGCCCCAGGGATCAGGATAGATTTGCTGACTTTGATGGGTAGGCTACTCAGTTGTAGAACTGTGGGTGGAGCTATAGGCATGAACTGGGGAGAAATAGCCAAGAATTACACGGGTGTGCCAAAAGGGAGATGGGCACACTCACACCACACTGGGTGGGGTCACCCCATTCACATCATACATGGGCTGATTTAATTCCTTAACTTAAAAGAGAATATTTCTGCACGAGTGAACTACATTAGAATTGGAAATTGCAAATTTGGATTCAGAGAGAGATACACATACACATACTGAGCTATTACAATACAATTTAAATGCAACTATGACGGAATGAGCAGCAGGAGGAGCTACCCACCCTGTGTACATACCTATGATCTCAGATGGGATCATACTTTGAACAGCAAGGTCCTTTTACTACTAATACCATCATAGGTACACTTGTATTATTAGTGTGCTAAATATATCAGAGTTACAGTGGATATGTCTCCTCAAGCTGCAATTAACACTTCTAAACACTGCATATCTACACTAGAGATGGAAGTCCCTGAAAGACATAGGACATATCTACACTGCGTACTCCTGATGGAAGAGTGTAGAGTACACATACTGCACACTGCTCTTGCACAGGTATAAACAGTGGTGTAGGCAGTGAAGCCCAGCTTAGGTGAGTAAACACATGCCTGAACCCTAGGGGTATGTACATGCCCAAGAAGTGCCTCCCGCATCTACACTACAATTTTTATCAGTGTCCTGCAACCTCCCCAGTGCTGCAAGGAAACATTCTGATAGTGGGGAAAGATTCTGTCAACCCCCTTCTGCTGAATCATTTCCCCAAATGCAGAGAGTTGCTGGAGCCCTTCCCTGTTGCAGGGAAAGACACTATGGAAACAACCTGCTTTTCATAGTGGTGTGTTGTTACATCTACCCTACATAGTGTTGTCAATGGTTTGCCAGGTATGCACAGCCACAGACTACATGTTGACTGTTGTACTAGAAATACATTGACGAGAAATGAAATTATTTGTTGGTCTTAATCTGGTGTAGATACATCCACAAAACAATTATCCTCACTAAAAACTCATTGACTAACAACCTTAAAAAGAATACAGCACAGGATTTTCACTCAGTGGCCAGCAGGCTCAATGGGCAGGTTGTTGCCCACCATTTCCATGATGCTGCAGAGTTTTCCTGGATGAATGCATGTGGTTTGGCAGGAGACTGAGCCATTCCTTTCTGCTGGATCTTGACCCAGGGCCCAAAGAAGGAAGGCACAAAGTATCTCAGTCTCTTTAGCAATCGCCCCTGTACTGTTTCCTAGCTCCCCACAGTCTCTTTGGTTTGGAGTGTGGTCACAACCCATCTTCCATACAATGAGACTTCCCAATCAGTAACAGCAACTCAGATAGTCTACTGAGCATTCCCATGCTGCCTTCATGATGTTATTTTCCCTTAGCAGAGAGTGGGGGGCTGAAAAAAGCCAAGCTTAGGGTCCATAAACACCATTAAAAAGAGCTCATGACTATGGAGTTCAAATTACCCTTTCATTCCTACAGCTAAATCAATCTAGCACACAAGCTAAAATGCAGAAGAACATGGGTAGGATATTGTGGGGCAGCTAACCCTACCAACTGCTTATGTTATTCTGAATAAATAGTTTGAATGCTCAAGGTTTTAAAATTCGTACCTTTCTAAAGAGCTAAAAGCACTTAAAATAATCATACACTGTAACAGAATCTCAGTTATAGGAATCTGGAATTTCTAAAATTCAAGAAAAAGAATACGGACTAATGTTCAAAACATAGAAAAAGGCCCTGGGGGAGGATGAAAGGCATATACAAAACTTCAGTCTGTTCAAATATTAGATGATTGTATAGCAGTGCAAAAATTATCTTTTATCATTAGATGAGATAATACTAATTGGAGTACATTTTCTCTATGCACAGGGCAGTGAATGTAACACGCCTTTCAGGGTACGTCTACACAGCACCTTTAGCTTGAAATAACCTCCGCAATTTGAATTATGCAAATTGAATAGCTTATTTTGAGCTTATTTTGAGATAGTCTATTTTGAAATTTGGCGCTGTGTAGCTAAATTTCTACACAGCACCAAATTTCAAAATAGACCACTATTCTGATAAGTCCCTTAATCCTCATGAAATGAGGTTTAGTGGGACGTTGAAATAGCATACTCGTTATTTTGAAAGATATTTTGAAATAACGGGCATGCTGTCAAGACGTGGAATACACTATTTCGGGATACCAGAACTATCCCGAAATAGCGCTGCGGTATAGACATACCCTTAGTGAAAGAATAGTTGCTAACTGCCCCCTACCTGTATGCTATTTTGTATTCATACAGCAGCTAGCAAAGATGATAGAACTAATGGCTTCTGTTATGTAACTCTCTAACTTTGGCACTTTTCTCAGATATTAGTTTTTGTTATAGATCAAGAGCCACAATCTGCTACAAATGGAACAACAATTGTGAAACTGTCGAAAGCAGAATGCAAGAATTACTCAAATATACATCTGGTTTCATTGACTATTGTAAAATACAAGCATGACTACAGTGTATATGTGGCTCAATTAGAAAAAAAACAGATGATATTTCATTTCAACACCTGGTAAGTATTTCAGGATCCTTGTCGCCTTTAGCTTTGCCTTAAGCATCTACATGCCTCAGAGGATAATAACAAAATGGCAAAGAAAATCATTATCAAACTATAGCATGTATAATAATTGTTCTTTTGGTTCTCAAATATGTGTATTTTTAAGTAAATCATAGAAATAGGTCTCTCTGAGCTGTTACAAAAATGTAATTAATACAAATTCATTTGAAATTAAATCTTAGGTAAACAGATTTAAGATGGAAAGTACCACAGAAGCATCACAAATTGAGATTCTAAAAATCCTACTGACAAAATGCTATAATAAAATACAAACAAGGTGATAGAACAATTTTGATAGTGTCAGTATGGATATTATTAATATTGCTCTACTTTAATCTTTTTTCCCCTCATGAAAGACTATCAAAGGTACAAGACTTATCTAAACTACTGTGTATCTTTGGTGGATTTCCCTTAGAAATAATCACTTATTTCACCTTAGATGTTTAGATATGAGGGCAGATTTCCCATGATTATACCACTACCCCATGCAACTTCACTAGTACTAGCAATGATGGGAGCAAATTATAGAAAAGGCATTACCAACCACCATATTTTCATTCTGTTTAACCTAGGCTTGACCTTAGCAACACATTGGTAAAAATGCCAGTTCCTGTTATTGTAGCACTCCCACTTTTGCAACACCCAGTATGCAAATAAAGAAAGGTGTGTGTGTGTGGGGGGGGGGTTGTTTCCTAGAAAAGATGCTAGTGTTAGACACTGTATCATTCTCAATCATCAGCATAGCACTGAATCATTTATCAAGCACGAGGGATCTTCATTATGCAGAAGACCAATTATTCTACAGTTGATCTTCTGAGGTTCGATGTAGCGAGTCTAGTGAAGATCCACTAAATCAAACTCAGAGGACACCACCATCAGTGCTGGTACCCCTGCGCCTCGTAAGGTGGAAGGAAAGCAGACAGGAGCTTTTCTTCCCATCCAACCTCCCACTGTTTGGATAGCGCGGAAATGTGATTTAAGATACATTGACTACAGCAATATAATGTATTGTGTTTTACCAAGACCTAAAGGAAATACTAAAAACTACATTGTAAATAACCCTTATGAGATGTTCACTTCTTTCCATCCAAGGTGCAGCTTGTATGTATATGTGTGCATGTATGTACATGTTGGAAAGAAGCATGTAACTGAAAATGAAAACTGATCTATGGTATTTCAAAAATGTCTCTTTTATTTAAGATTCAATTTCTATACTAAATTTGTATCCGCAAGGTATTATTTCAATCTGCATTAAAGTCAGGGGAAAATTGCACTGAATTCCCCAGTGCCTGGTGAGCCCCAAGCCATTTGTGTGTTATAATTATTTGATATGTTCTTATTCTCTCTCTTGTAAGTGTGATAAAGAATAAAAATGGCAAAATAAATTAAATGAAACCCATTTTACGTATGATCCCCATTTCTTCCATGAATCTAACAATTCAGGGTTAAGGCTCTTCAACTGGGAATTTACACAGAAATTACCATATCGTCTAATCTACTGCTTCAAAGACAGAATTAATGATTGAATGTAACGGGTGATAGCTAGACAGACAGTTCAAGGAAGGCAGATAGATCTGGTGGAGGACTAGGGTGAATTCACTAATCCAATATCCAAGATGAAGTGTGAGAAGATTTTTTAATTTAATCAAATATTCTTATAAAAACCCTATTAGGGTGCATCTACACTGAACCCATAGCTCAAAATAAGCCATGCAAATTGTGTAGCTTATTTCGAGTATATTTCAAAATAGCTTATTTTGAAATTTGGCACTTTCTATTCAGCACTAAATTTTGAAATAAACTACTATTCTGAAACGTCACTTAATCCTCATGGAATGAGGTTTATAGGGACATTGGAATAGCGAGCTTGTTATATTTCAAAATAATGGGCTTGCTGTCAAGATGCAGAAAATGCTATTTTGGAATACCAGAAGTATCCCAAAATAATGCCTCTGTTTAGACGTACCCTTACTTACCCGTATAACAACTGCTATTATTTGAAGTGTATTGTATAAAAAAGGCAGAACTGCCTCATTTCCTTTTCAGTTCCTTTACACTGCAGATATCAGGAAGGGTGTGGAATGGACATGTGCACAAACACACCTCAAAGAACTTAAGGTTACTTGTAAGAGAGATTCTTTGAGATGGAGTCTACATATTCTCATTCTTGGACCAATACCTTAAATGGAGGAATACACAAAAAACACTCACAGAAGGACAGTCACTGTATAGCAGTTTAGAATTTAGACATTCTGAATTGTAATTTGATTGCAAGTTTAAATACATGTTCTAATCCTGTTAGAGATCTGTTGAGCTGTAACTTTTTGTCCTTTACCTTTTTCAGGAAAGGCTACAAAGATATCAAACATTAAGATCTGTAAATAGGAAGGCAAAGACCTTTGAACTTCTATGTGGTTTCTGTTCATCTTTGCAAGAGTGATGTTCGAGAAAAAATACAAGTAGATATATTGTTTGATTTAGATGAAAATCTTAAACTAGGGTGATACCCTATCCTTATGAAACATGATGTAAGGAAGATCTAGCACCAGGACTTGGGAATTTTGATCCTCTCCTAGCAGATGTTATTGCCATTAATCCAGCAGTCGTATAAGACAAACAGGTCAAATAGGTCACAAGCAGCTCAAATGGTGGATCCATCAAACAGGATAGGACTACTTTGACAGACAAAGGGGAAACCAGATCTTCAGCCAGAGGGTAAGTTCTGATAGCACATTTTATAAACCGAAAGCACCAAGTAACCTAGAATAGGAGGATGCCCAGCAGATATAGGGTATGTCTACACTACAGGGCTTAACTCAAAATGAGCTACGCAAATTGAGCTACGTCAATTGCGCATTTTATTTTGAAATAGCTTATTTTGAAATAGGGAGTGTTGATACAACTCTTATTTCAAAATAGAGAACTCTTCCTACAACTTCCCTTATTTCTCATACAATGAGGGTTACAGGAGTGAGAGTAAGAAGTCCGCCAGCTTGACAGTATTTTGACACTATTTCAAAATAACTGCTTGCTGTGTAGATGCGGACTAAGTTATTTCAGAATAACTCTAGTTATTTTGAAATGGTGTTGCAGTGTAGATGTACCATAGAGACCAAGTGCACCATGAAGGAACTTTCTGAAAAATTGAATTTGAGATGGAGAAAATACTGCAGGAAGTTCTGGATGTGATATGCAACCCAAAATCATGTGTTTGTTTGTTTGTTTGTTTGTTTGTTTGTTTGTTTGTTTGTTTGTTTGTGAAAAGACTGACAAATAGAGAACTTAGCCTTGGAATGTGCTTCTTCCAGACAAAACAGACAATTTTAGTGTCTATTATTAGCAGACCTAACCATGTGAAAAGTGGTGCACTGCTTAGGGTATGTCTACACTACAGAGTTTTTTCGGAAAGGGCTTGAGCCAGCCTGCTTCACACCTGCCAGGCATGAGCTGTAAGACTGGTTCAACCTGCCTTTTTCCCCCTTGTTTTAAGGATAGACCTAAAGCAGACTCCATCAGGAGTCTTTTTGCTAGTCCAATGGAAGCTGGAATCTTTTGCCAGCCTAGGTGGTGGCTAAAGAGTTGAAATCACTAAGAGCTAAAGTCACTGGTTTGGCCTGGAGCCAGACCCATTGCAGCCAGCAAGATTTCTGGCAGGAGCAACCAGCAGGTGGCCGGTAGGAGTGGCGGCAGGCGGCCAGCGGAGCAGCTGGCGGGAATGACCGGTGGGCGGCCGTTAGGAGCGGCGACAGGTGGTGCAAGCAAACCACAGGAGCAGCACAAAGACGGCATGGCCTCGGGCTCAATGAGTGGAGTCATCAGGGTAATGTGTCAGGGTCTGCACTGACTGGACAGAGCTGTAAGTGGGGCATTTGAAGTGGGGTACGGAGAAAGTTTGGGTAAATGAATAGAACCCTTACATTGTTGGACTAGTGAGCCTGAGGGGCAAAGGACATTCCTCAATCCATTTGAGCTGGGATGGTTACTCGTGGGGAGTTAGGAACTATGTTTGTGGTATTTTTCCAAGCTAATGACATGTAACTTCTCTCCTTCTTTCATTAAAAGTTTCTTTTCTATACTCAGACTCTGTGCTTGCGAGTGGGGAAGCATTGCCTCTCAGAGTCGCCCAGGGGTGTGTGAATTTCCCAGGCTACTGGGTGGGGGCTCGAGTCGGTTCTGTGTTGGATGGATGAAAAGGGACCCCTAGATATTGAACCTGGGCCTGGCTGCTGCAGGCACTACCTGGAAGAAGGGTTACACATATAACTGCAGTGGAATGGGTATGTGCACAATCACATGAAGGATAGTAGGTCTGTCTGTCTTTCTAAGTCTCTCTTACCAACAGAAGTTGGTTAAATCAAATATATTAATTCATCAATCTCATCTCCTTAATATTCTTGGACCATCACAGCCTCAACTACATTGAATGTTTGTCTTTGTGTCTATCTAGGTACTTATGTGAACCTCATCATTATAGCATTTAGACAACTATAATAACTTTGAAGAGAATTTAAGATACAAATATACAGCAGATGGAAGAAAATCCTGGGAAAATCAGCAGAAAGAAGCAGTTTGTTTGTATATTTTCAAAAAAGTTCTATTATTTTGCTGGATCCATAAAGTAGCGATAGATTAGATTACAAAATTTACTTCTGCTTTTGCCATTTTCCCATCTTAGTTCAAAGCATTAACAGAAACTATGCATATATTTTAAATAACATTACACAATGAAATCCCCTTATTCTGATTGCAATAATTTTTCTCTCAATAAAAATTAAGCTGTTCCATGAAACTAAACTCTCATAAACTGCAAGGATGATATAAGCATAATTGATTATGCAATGTGAAAAGATATGCAAAAGTTTTGTATAATTTATGTTTACTGCAATAACACTGGTTGGAGCCACACAGACACTCTGAATAACTGCATCATATATGTGACAAAAATAAGGGCAGAGTGAACCAATTATTAGGAATTTATGTCAGTCACCAGTCAATACAGAGTGCAGTGATATCACAAATCCTTTTAAAATAGTTTGGAGCCTCCTTTTTGCATATACTTTATGTCAAAGGATGATAACATTAAGGGTTAGAAAATTCAATTCTTACTCAAGTTGAACACTGAAATTGTCCCGTGGATGTTAATGGGACAAGTCGATAAGCACTTAAATAAGTTGTTCCATTGACATCAGTGGTATAATTCATGTAACACCGGTTGCAACTCAAGTTGCACACTCTAAATATAAGTGTCAAATTCATTGCTGATATAACTATATTGAGATTTAAACTACTCCAACCGTTGCTAGTATCTCAGCCCAGAGCATCAATCTATTTAACTTTTATGGAAAAAGTATGATATGACAATGCCTTAGTCATTCTTTCACTGACAAATCTGATTTTAAAAATAATATAATTTCTGTAATTCTTACAACACATTAGAGGAAATCAAACTCAATGACAAAATTCCTAGTAACTTCAGCAGGATGTAGATACTACCTAATTTATTTAATGTACATGTATTTTCAAGTAATAGCTATTCGAGGAGGAAATAAAGAGATACATCTACCTTGATTGCAGTATATATCAGTGATATTTCTACATTTTAATGTTATGATTATTGCTTTGTACACTGACCTTCAATTTATCTTATGCAATTTATGGGCTTGGCATAATTGGCAAGCTACTCAGGCTATGTCTAAAATACTGGTTACCTCAATATATTTTATGTTGCTCAGATATGTGAATAGTCCATACACCTGAGCAATGTAAGTTTATACTGATCTAAGCTCAGTGTGGACAGTGCTATGTCAGTGGGAGAGCTTCTCCCATCGACATAACTGCTGTCTCTTGTGGAAGCAGAGGTTATTAAGCCAATGGTAATGCAGCTACACTGCTCTATCTGCTGTAGTATAGACATAGACAAAGCAAATATATGTATGAATTAGCCAGGAGAGATTCAAAGGTCATTGCTAAATTGTGCATAAAGTCATGGGGAAAATCTCTGTAAGTCTTTGTATATTCTTGGAAATAAAGACTAGAAATGGTGACAGTTTCAACTGGCTTTTCTGGAATGCAGATGTAAACCTGGAGGAATTCAACCATCAGTAGATGTACTAGTTGCAATATACCTAGACTCTATCAAATATTCTGAGGCATTCATGAACATTTCAAATTAATGCTTAGAAGCTAGCAGACTTCTTCCAGAACAGGAAAGATGTCTATTCTATTAAAATGGGAAGATATATATACCTTTTAGTTTCCGGGTGAGATTAGTTAAATAATTCATTGCTATTTTCTTTCCAGCATGTATATTTGAATATTACTAAACCAAATCCATTTTCCCCTGTCACTGCTTCCAGAGAGTATGTAATGAGGGGTGACCTGCTGCTAGTCCTCTGGACTTCATTGTTAGGGGGAAAGGATATGGAAGAAGGGATGGAGCAGGGGTTGAGGGCAGGTGTGGAATGACGGCAGGGTGGGAAGAGGTAGGGGCCTCTCTTGGGTTAGGGGTGATTTGGGGAGTCATGTGGGGGGCTGTCACATGCCCCATGCCCCTCTTATGTTCCTCTTTAGCGGTTGCCACCAACTGAAATTCTTCTTTCATGAGATCAAGCCTGCTGGCAATATGACACCTCCAGGTGCAGGCCACAATGGAGCCTCTTCACACCTCTAGATATACCAGCTCGGACCTTTAATCTTCACCTAAAATAAGGTTCACCTCCCAAATGCCCGTCAGGGTTCACCTCTGCCTGATATTTTCTTCTCTTGAAGTTCCACTCAATCTCTTCATTAGCATTTGACTCAGTATCTAAATTAACTTCTATTGCAAGACACACAACAGACAATCATCACCTAGGGTACATCTACACTAGCCCCCTAGATTGATCTAGGGAGGCTAATGAGGGTGACTGGAATTGCAAATCAAGCCCGGGATTTGAATATCCCTCGCTTGATTTGCATGTTCCCGGCCAGTCGCCATTTTAGAAATTGACTAGCCCGAAGTAACTGCCCGCATCTACACATGGCAGTGAAATGGGACTCCGGAAAAAAGCCCTAAATCGAATTAGGTGGTATTCACACACACACACTCCTAAATAGTATCTTCACACAGATTTCACAAAGATTATAATGTCCACTATGACACAGACTTTCAGCAGAAACCTTACATGGCAATCTTTGGTGAATCAGAATGTAATATCAGACCTGTAGATCCCTGTGCCTTTTGCTAGTTGGCATCAAGAGATCTTTGTGTCATAGAGTCGTACTGAAAGAGTCCAAATTTCTGGAAGGTAATCTGTCTGGGCAGGTGTCTAAGCTTCTCTTCTCCCCACCCCTCGAGTGAAGACTTGCCAGAGGGTAACAAATAAGACTGGGTGGAAATGTACGAGCTGTTTCTCAGAAAATATCTTCTGCCCTAAAGCAGGACTTGAGGTAACAGTGAATTCTCCAGGGATATCTCTGCTCCCAGACAAGGGAACCATTGCATCAAAGTCTCTGCTAATAAGGGGAAGAAACTGATCTGCACTAACGCACTATGCAAAAACTACCTGAATTGTGTTTGCATGGGTTTCAGAAATGAATAAAGTGAGATATTAAACTGAAGTCAATACTAGTTTTCAATTCTTTCAATGCTTCCTTTGTATCTCTGCATAATGATATTCAAAGTATGGAATGACACTAAAGAAAAAAAAGAAAATGCTGAGCTAACAGGATAACCACCCATGGCAAGGAAAAATGTAAATCTTTATTTATTTATATAATGTAGATTCCCAGAGTTTAATGCCAGAAGAGGCCATTACAATCATCTAGCCTGACCTTAATTAGGATTGGTTAAAAATAATTTTAACCAAAATATTCAAAAGTTTGAAATTAAAAAACCCTAATATTATTTGTCATAGTCCAGATTCTGCTACTCTTACTAATGTAGAGCAATACCTTGCTCTTTGCGTTGTCTCATTGATTTTAGCAACCAGATTAATAATAGACAGCCAATTAAAATACCATACTTTAATTTATTATGGTTAATTTTCTGTGCATGTTAAATTATGAATAAGTTGTAATGATGAGTTGACCTGATTATTTATAATTAAGTTTTACTCATGAAGAAATCAAATCAGCAAATTGATGATTCGCATCATCAAAATATTCCACATAGAAAAATTGCAACATAAACTAATGAAATGTAAAATAATTGTAAATTGGAAGAGACCCATCTTCAGTAAGACCTCATTGCATTCCCCAACCCTGATTTAGTGCATACTCAACCTGAGTAGTTACACTGATTTCAGGGGGGCAATCTGTATGAAAAAGAACTATTCTCATGAGTAAGGTTTATAGGACACCGTTTATGTCCTTGAACGGTGTAATATAACAGTTATACAACAGATTGTCAGTTTGATATTTCCATAGCAGACTAGCATGGGAGCATATGAGTTATAGAGGCCATTGCATTTGGTTTTAAATTAAACTAGTAACAAAGATGTCAGATATGGTACATTATACCCTCTACCTTTCCAAATCTTGTGACTGCTTGTCAGTCTCTATTAACAATTTTCTATTTATAACTGAAATTTATGATGTAACTGATAATGTAACTGTTACAATTATGTTACAATTATGATGTAACTGATGCCCCCATCATTGTGCTACTTGGGTAAATTCTTCCATATCAGGTGATGAGTATCATACACCATAATATAAGCTGAGGCATATGAAGGTACGTTTATATTGTAATAAAACATTCACAGTTGACCTGTATCAGCTGACTTAGGCTCATGGGCCTTGGATTGTGAGGCTATAAAATTGCAATGTAGATGCTTTTGCTGGAGCTGGAGCTGGACCTAAATGTCTACACTGCAATTTTATATCTCCGCAGCATGAACCATGTGAGCCCAAGACAGCTGAAAGAGTCCAGCTGCAATAGACACCCCCCCAAAAAGTTATGCCAGGTGACAATTATAAGGGAAGAGATCTGCTTAATGGCTTACATTATACAAGATAAAGATGAACAAGAGGAATTGACAGAGAAACTGAAGCTGGGTGGAGTTAATATAAAAATGTTATTAAAATAATAGAAAAATGGATAAACTACAACGATGTAAAAATATGAAAAATCAGATAGTTAAAAGAAGTTGAGGACATTGGCATTCCAGGAAAAAAATATAATAAAACAAACCTAAAGCTGACAAAATATCCTCACTCAGTTCACCAATGGTCTAAAAAATGTGTTTAGATAGCACAAAACTACAAAATTTTTCATGGATAAAATGGGATTGCAACATATTATTCTCATACAGATGCTGATCACATAATATTGCACATCAAAATAATTGAAATACCATGTAACAGGGTATTAATTGTATTTAACAACAGTGATCAAGATAGAAAAGGCAAGGATTACAATCTATGAGCATATAAATGGGTGCCTGCCCTCTGCCCCTAGACAAACATGTTTGCCTGCCTTGGCCTCTCAAACCCGCTTCTCCATATATTAATGGGTTTCACACCTTTCTACTCTGTGTGGATTAACTTCCAGCTTATGTGGGGAAATATCACTTGATTGGGTGCTTTATATTACTTTTGGGAAAAGAACAGCCAATCATAGCTTCTGCCTATGGCAGGTATAGATTTCACCCTCCTTTCCTAAAAGAGTGCAGCACTTCAGGCAGTTCTCCTCCTTCTTGCTCCTTCTCATCAAATAATGAAAAAAGTGTCAGTTTCTTCCTGTTAGTTCTGAGGCACATAGGGAGCAAGAATGGGCAAAGCAGGCTCTGAGTTTCCAGCCATTTTTCGCTTCTCTCTCCCTTGTTTTGTTGAAAAATGTGTTGCCCAGCCTGTTGGACCTCTCCTTCTTTCCACCCCCATTCTTCAATCACAAATTGGGTGATGGGTGTCAAGGGGATCATAATGAAGCTGCTCTTGCTCACCCCAGATATGGGGGAGGTGGGTGAGCTAAGGTCCTGTAAGCCATGCCACTAACTGGGCATTTGTATGAATATTTTTGGCAACTATCAGGCCCTGTAACAGGCCAGACCACTATGTAAAGAGAGACCTGGACCACTGAACTTGGTTGGCATGCTAAGGACAGAGGTGGGACTTTTGCAGATGGCTGCTTGTCTCTTTCTAGCAGATCCCAAAGAAAGGGTGTGAGTATATGTATGGAATTATTCAAAATATCAAATGAATTTTATGTCACTGCTATCTTTTTAAGTGGTTTGGTGCATTTGCCTCTTTAGTAATTGTGCTAATAAAACTGCTTCCAGATTTGTTTTGCCCTCAGTGTGAGTGTCTTTGTAGTGCACTTCAGGGTTTGCAAAGAAACACTGAACTTGACAACCGTGATTCTGTTGTGCATTATTCTGGGACAACCTCTTTAAATTATCAAAGGGCTCACTTGATCTCTAGCATGTTCAAAAGACTTAGGGGAAGAGGAGAAATGGAGAGTAAAAAGAGAGTTACAGATAGGACGTATTTTGTTGCAGATAGTTACTGATAGGACATATTTACAGAGAGGACAGATACTGAGGGGAAGAACAATGTTTTTACCATGCAGAATTCAGAACAAAGAATATATTTTGGTTATATTACAGAGGAATCAATGGTAGAACTAAACAGGAGACTACACCAATAGAGGTTAAAGCAGAGACATAACTTTATATAATACTGAGAGGATTATATTACATTGTATCTGTTCCAATAATCTCACAGCTATTTATTTTGTCTCTTTAAAAAATAGACCATGTTTAAATATTCATAACTAGAAAAAATACTGTTTTCTGCTATAAAAATCTGTTTAAAAGAAACATACGTTAGGGGAAAATACTAAAAAACAAAGATATTTTACCATTAGCAAGCAAAGATTTTACTTAAGGCCATTTTAAAATGACATGCATACATTTTGTGTGTGTGCTCATTGCTCAATAAAACAATGCATGAGGTAAATTTGACTTTAAATTACACATAAGACAATTACACCATTAACTTTAACAGTGTTTCAAAGCTTTCATTGTAAAATTTAGGTAAAGATTTAAGAGCCTCATTCCTACAGAAACTAGTGACTCCTAACAAATAGAAATGCAGGCTTGATTACTATTGATACTGAATACTTAGGAATAAATTTACCAACTTTAAAATGTTCCTACTAGTCCAGAACACAGCATCCCATCTGCTGAAAAGTGTTGGTCACTCACTACAAAGGCTTCCCTTTGAATACAGTCAAATTCAAAGTTTGTTTCCTCAACTTCCAAGCCAACAACACCAATGTTCCTCCAGAACAATGGAACTCTCAGCAGAGAACAGTGAATTCTTGGTGACTGGTTTGCCAAACTATGGGAGTGACTTCCAAAGAGCTCAGCATGACCACAATTCAAATGGAAATGGAAAAGAAGGTGGCTAGCAATGGTTTTTACTGTCATCTTCATTCCCAAACCTCCTTCTGCTAATTTGCTAAACTTAATTGTTTGGGGCATGGACTGTTTGCACACTGCCTAGTACAGTGGAGATATAATCTGAGCAGTATACCTATTTGCTATGGCCACAAAAATAATAAGAAATAATATACAACAAAAGCTTAGGGAGAAATGCAAAACCTGCATTTAAGTTAGTTATAGAATGCAGAAACCCTTGAACTTTAAATAAATTTCACCATATTTCTTCAGGCTTCTCTCCCCTCCCATTTCTCTGACATTTACACTTTTGGAGCTGGGTATCAATATTTTTGAAACTTTTATTCAATAGATAAGAAGAGGGATTATTTTCTCCTGTCAATACTAGGTACAGTACACTTCACCTAACAAAATCTTTCAAAGGAAAACTTATTGTTGGCTACAACCTCTTGAAGTGTAGTGTCTTCTCCTGAAGGCTTATCAGGACAGAAATAAGTGCAGTTTAAAGATCTGCAGGTCAAATTCAGTTCTGTGTAGTTAAAGGAGTTGTCTCTGCTTACTTCAGGGCTGAATTGCTCCCAGAATTGACTCTCAATTATGTTTCTCTCCTTAGTCTATCCATAATCACCTTTTAGGTGTCAACTTTTTAAACATTATTTCCTTATCCACTGGTTATTTTTTCCAGTCTGTAATACCAGTTTATTTTTGAATGAGTAAGAATGCTGTATACTGTATGCTGTATGTTTGTTTAAAATAAAACAAACTTTTTCAGCATAGAAGTAAGGAAGCCATAGAGTAAACAAAATAATTTCCTCTTGTTTCTTCTTATGGTGTGCTATCAAATATTTTTTGTGGTTTGTGCTGCAACTGTTAATTCACCTATGCCTTGATGCTTCTTTTTGTACTTCTTAAAACAAATGGGTATGTCTACACAGCACAGCTAAAGTCGAATTAAGCTACGCAACTTCAGCTGTGTAGATTAAGTAGAAATAGCTTAATTCGGCTTTTGGCGCTGTCTACACAGCAGGACGTCAAAGGAAGAGCACTCTTCCTTCGACTTCCCTTACTCCTCGTGAAATGAGGGTTACCATGAGTCGGAGTAAGAAGTCCTCCAGCTTGACATTATTTCAAAATAAAGGCTTGTAGTATAGATGCACTCTTTATTTCAGAATAACATCAGTTTTTCCGAAATAACACTGCTGTGTGACATAGTGACCTTATACCAGTTCCTTTGAGCAGGAAAAAACAAAAACAAACTGCTCCAATTTATTTGAATGATATCGGATTAAACCTTTCTTCAGTGACGACAGAAAACTATTGCAAGGCAAATTCAAGTCCAATAATGCATTCCCCATATGAATTAACAAGGTGCAAAAATTCTAATAACATAATCTGTTGATTGGTTTGGCATTGAGTTATTACGTATCATTAAGCTGGTAGCAAATGTTATTCATGAAATTGGAATGACAAACTACTTATTGATAATTTCCGTTTTAGAGAAGCATCATTTCCACTAGTCTGTCTTGACTTCTGATGGGTTTTTTTTTCTCTTCAGAGCTAGAAAACAGTTAGTTACTATCACTTCCCTGCATCTTGAGCTGAGGTTGGGAGGAGTATAAATCACAAAGGGAATGAGAGTTAACTAGAGGCAGTATAAGTACAAAGAGGGAGGTGGGGGCTCTCCCATAGCTGTCTCAGTTTGCATGGATGTTCTGGGAATCACTTTGTAGGGGCTCCACTCCCAGTCCTGGGATCACGATTCATAGGTCCTGGGTAAGGAACTGTCTCCACCTGCCCTCTAATCCTGCTGTTGTTGTAGCTTCCAACCTGGGCTAATCATGAGCAGCCAAATAGCATGCAGGTCAGACCCTGAGTGTCTCACCCCAGCAGTCTGTCAGCAGCACAACAGATACATGCTGGCTTCCAGTAGCCATGGTTACTACATGCAGGGTGACGACAATCCACTCCCACTCACAAAGTTTATCCAAAATGTATTTTCTGTACTGCAAAGCCCATACCCAGATACTTTATATCAGGGATAGGCAATAATCAGCCTGCAGGCCAGACACAGTTTGCCAGGGTTAGCCACTGGTGGGAAGCCAGATGCTTGGTTTACTTTAGCATCTGTACGTACAGAGCCCCACAGCTCGCAGTAGCCACAGTTCACCATTCCTAGATAATGAGAGCTGCAGGAAGTGGTGGCCCAGGTCCATGTTGCTATTTGTCCCTGCCCCCTTCACTGCCAGAGAATGGCCACTGGTAGTTGCCAATCAGTTTTGATGACGACTAGAGATGTCAGCTTATCTTTTGTTGTTGAGGAACCAGTTTACCTCCTCTTGCTGTCCTCATGATGCTGTTTACTACTTATATGTAAATTGAGATAAACACACATTTCTTTCTTTAGGATTGTTCTGTTTAACAACTTCTGCCTATTTGATTTGTGAATGTGTTAACATAGAATCATAGAACACTAGAACTGGAAGATACCTTGACAGGTCATTGAGTCTAGTCCCCTGCCTTCACTTCAGGACCCAGAACTCTAGACCATCCCTGACAGATGTCTATCTAATCTGCTCTTAAATATCTCCAGAGATGGAGATTCCACAACCTCCTTAGGCAATTTATTCCAGTGTCTAGCCACTCTGACAGTTAGGAAGTTTTTCCTAAAAACATCATACGGGGGAATTCATAACTTTATATATAATGTTGCTATACACATTTCACAATGGAATTATTGGCCAGTGTGCTATTAATTTTCAAGTGATAGCCCACAAAGTATAGTTTCTACAAAGATTACAGTAGTGTGTACAGTGTGAATACGGGTGTGCATTCAGTCAAGGACTGCATACGTGTATTTATTCCAAGAAGAATCTTGCATCTCCTTAAGAAAATGAGAATCATTTGTGCTGCCTTTGCCAAAGGGAAGTCTTGTAATGTGTCACTGCAGAGAAGATGCTAATATCTGGCAGCACATCTATAAGTTTTGTCCAATTTTCTCTTCCTAAACTTCAGCACATCTTGGCTGCATCTAGATTACATCCCTTTTTCGGAAAAGGGATGCAAATTAGACGTATCGCAATTGCTAATGAAGCGGGGATTTAAATCTCCCCGCTTCATTAGCATAAAATAACTGCCGCTTTTTACGGGCTTTGCCAGAGAAAGCGCCAGTCTAGATGCTGATCTTTCGAAATAAAGCCTTTTCCGAAAGATCCCTTATCCCTATTTCATTGAGGATGGGATCTTTCGGAAAAGGCTTTATTTCGAAAGATCAGCATCTAGACTGGCGCTTTCTCTGGCAAAGCTCGTGCAAAAAAAGCGGCAGTTATTTTTATGCTAATGAAGCGGGGGAGATTTAAATCTCGCTTCATTAGCAATTGCGATACGTCTAATTTGCATCCCTTTTCTGAAAAAGGGATGCAATCTAGACGCAACCCTTCAGTTTTATGCAGATTAGGCAGGGGACTAGACTCAATGACCTGTCAAGGTACCTTAAAACCATAAAACAGTTTTATAGGTATGGTCCGTTGCCCAGATTACCTTCCTTAGACTACAACAAAAGACATTTTATGGCAAGATCTTATCTTTTGAATTTTTATTATTATTATTGTTGCTATTATATTGTGTATGTGTGTGAAAGACAGCGGCTACATCTAGACTGCAGGCTTCTTTCAGAAAAAGCTTTTCCGGAAGAGATCTTCCAAAAAAACTTCTTCCGAAAGAGAGAGTCCACACTGCCACCGTGTTTTGCCGACTCAGCACTTTGTTGGCAAAAAGCGGCAGTCAAGAGGGGAATCTGTGGAGAAAAAAAGCCTTTTTCGACAGATCCCTTATGCCTCCTGCAAGGAGGTTTACAGGATCTGTCAAAAAAGGCTTTCTTTCTCGACAGATCCCCCTCTAGACTGCCACTTTTTGCCGACAAAGTTCTGAGTTGGCAAAACGTGGTGGCCATTTTTATGCAAATTAGGTGTGGGATATTTAAATCCCTACCTCGTTTGCAATGTCAACCTGCAGTCTCTCTCTAGACATACCCAGAGAGAGAAAGAGAGAGAGAGAGAAAAGTAAATTAGTAGGAATATCAAAAAGTACCTGAATGGTGTTTAGTTCTCACTTTTCTGTGATAGTCTCTGGAATGAGGACAGTAATTAAACATCCAGATGTGCACTCACACGTGGGCGCACAAACACATACACTCACTCTTTTATTGTTTCTCTGTAGACCTCAGTAGTTGCACATACACTATATAATTAATTAATACTCTCAAAGAACATAAGTCTGGAATAAACAAATAGTTTTTGAGATGTGGGTTCAGATATGCATTCTACTCAGGTGTACACACCCACCAACACTGGAGAACATTACCTATCAATATCCGCAGGGTCTGTGATCACTCCCTTTGGCCCCTCATAGCCTCTGTTTAAGGACAGAGCTCCCACCAAACCTCTTCAGCTTCTTCATACCAATATCAAAAGTAGAGATTCCAGTGCAGATGAGACAGAGGTGGTTTGTGGAATACATGTCTACACCCACATCTTGAAGAACAATAGTAGTTGTTGGGTTATAAAAACCTAGTTAGAAAACTGATACTGTCTCTAATGAAAAAAATTAAACCAACATGAAGGCCAATAGCTCTTTGTAACTAAAAGTTACAAGCTTCAGAGGGGTAGCCGAGTTAGTCTGTAACAGGAAAAACCTAAAAAACAATGAATAGTCTAGTGGCACCTTAAAAATTAATATAACAGGTAGATGGTATCATGAGCTTTCACGGGAAAAGCCCACTTCTTCAGATGACTAGAGTATTAAAAGTCCAGATCGAAGAATAAATAAGGGAAGAGGGAGTGGGAGGGGCGAAAAAAGGAGAAGAAAGACAGTGAATAGATTGTTCAAATTACAAGAGGTCTCTTGTAACTTGAACAATCTATTCACTGTCTTTCGCCCCCCTCCCTCCCCTCCTTTTACCTTCCCTTTCTTTATTTATTCTTGGATCTGGACTTTTAATACTCCAATCATCTGAAGAAGTGGGTTTTGACTATGAATGCTCATGATACCATCTACATATTTTGTTAGTCTTTAAGGGGCTATTAGACTAAAATTTACACGTCTTTCATTGTAGATTTACCAATAATTGATTTTTAGGTGAAACTGGTCCAACATAAAGAATTACAACAAAATGTAATAATCATATGCTTAACATTAAACCAGCTCACACATAAATAAGTATCAGGCTCACTCTGTTACTCTCTTTTAAATTTCTTATTTATTAAAATTCACTTTGAATATTTGAATAAAATCAAGAACTTAGAGACATTTGTTAAAACACTATTGATTTCCTTAGTGTCATAGATTCATAACTTCAAGTGCATTTGTTAAAGATATAGGACAACTGAATAGCAGCAATCAACACCCTCTCCATGATTTGGAGGGCACTGTCACAAAACTAAGATGAGTTATTTTTACTACTGAGAGATCAAAATCTAGCAGTATTTATCTTGGTGCACATAAGCTTGTAAATATGTCTGGCTGTAATATCAGAATTTAAGACACCATATTGATTAAGTATCTTGACACATTGAATGGGTTTAAGATTTCCAAAGAAGTCATGCTGGAAGACTTTTTGTTTCTGCATTCACCTCCCAACTAATTTAAAACCAATAATTAACATAACAGCAACTTTATAAGTGTAATTATTATTTCTTATTATCCTCTAGTAAATGCTATTGTTTAGAGCAGATGACTCATTAGTTCATTCATCTGAAACAAATTCTTACACTGACTAAATAAATGGTCTAGATTAAATGCATATTTGAATAACTCAAAGAATCCTTGGGTTTTTTTGTTTTGTTTTGTTTTTTTTCTTCAACTGGTATAATCAAAAACAACTTTCATCATTTACAAAAGCAAAATGAAATGCCTCTCTATCCATGATCTATTGTGATGGTTTTTGAGGTGCAATCCAAACCAGCAAGGTGTCCTGTCACCCCTAGCCCTGAGTGCCTGAGTACCTCACAATTTTTTGCCATAGTGGCTCCCAGCTGAGATACTAACAACTAGCCTACAGGCATGTAAGTCACACCCTAAAGCGTCTGTGTGTTTGCACAACCATGGTTCAGCAGCATGTCAATAGCCCCATTCTGGCTTCAGCAGCCTTGGTTACAATAAGCAAAGTGACACCACACAATCCCAGTATTGAATTTTCCCAAAATTCAATGTGCTCTGAAATGTCCAGCCCTGGCCATTTCAGAGAAATGATATAATTTGCCTATTCCTTTAAAGACATAAAACAAATCACGGCTTATTAATTGAACATATTCTTCCATTTAAATGCAACAAGGAGTTGTTTCATTGTAAGAATAATACAAATGTATTTCCAATAGGATTTAGGTTAAGTGATGTCAAGTAAAATGAATAAAGATAGAAAGAGTTACAAGTAAATAGAAAAGTGAAAACACAAGACTAAATATCTAAAGCTTAAGCTAGCAAGGTGTAGTGTTTGCCTAAGCAGGTTTCTCACCTATATTTAATTTCCAGAGACTTCAACATTGCCCCCGACCCATGGTTGAAGGACCCATCTTTTCCATCTTGCAAGAGAACTTTTACCTTGTGTCTGTCTAGTCATGAATATTAAAGATGGCATCTGTCCTTGCTTATATATTCCAACATTCAAAACTTTGGTACAAGAGGCAGGATTATTTCATGCTGTTCTTCCTCATTTTTTGAGGAGTAACGTTAGTTCGAACCAAGGGGTTTGGTTCGAACTAACGCATCCCGGCACGCACTTCCTGGTTCGAAACAGCTGTTGAGCGGAGTAACGTCCTGGCGAGATCACGCTAATGAAGCACGGGATATTTAAATCCCCACTTCATTAGCAATTTCGGTCACCTACATTTGCATCACTAGCTCGAACTAGGGAGCAAGTGTAGACGTACCCTTAGGGAACACCTTTTCAACCCATTATGCACATACCTTATAGTTAATCCATCTAATCTATATTTCCCAAGTTTATTTATGAAAAGATCATAAAGGACACAATCCAAAGCTTTACTACAGTCAACATATACCCCATTTCCCATTTCCTCCTCATCCTCCAGGCTTGTTACTCTGTTGAAGAAAGTTATGAGATTGGTTTAATATGATTTATCATTGACTTCATGTTGACTAAGACTTATCACTGTATCATCATCTAAGTGTTTTCAAACTGATTGCTTGATTATTTACTCTAATATCTTTCCAGGTATTGAAGGTAAGCTGATCGGTATGTAATTTCCTCGGTGGTGCTTATTCCCCTTTTTATAGATTGGCATCATATTTGCCCTCTTCCAATCCTCTGAACTATTTCCTGTGTTCCATACATTTTCAAAGATAATTGTTAATGACTCAGACACCTGCTCAGAGACATCACATGATGGATTGACCTGACAGCTACTGTTTCAAACCATCCACATAACAACACAACCAGCATATCTAATCACAAACACACATATCCCTCATTTGCCATACATACAATTCAATACAAATATCCCAGAACAGCACCCGCTCCAGACACAAATCACCACCACCACTCATACAACAACATGAGCACACACAATATCCCCATACACTAGTAAACCTCCACTGCAATTCACACTCCTAATTAGCCACATGCACAAATCAGCACAAATCTTCAAGGATTTTATTCTGTCTGTCACTCTCACTCTGAAGATTAGCATGTCTTCCAGGTCAGTGTGAAATGATGAAAACAGCTATTAGCATGGCTGAGGGCTCTTTTGCTTGGAATTGTGACTGATATGATAATTCCTGCTATATCCATGAAAAACCTTACTAAATTAAGTTTAAGTATCTCTGGGGTCCATTGTACTAAATGCAATGTTTATCCATTATTTGAGGTCAGGATTGTATGTAACCTCTTGGTGGGAGGATGTGCTGCAAGATCTGCATGATTAAAATGCCTGTAATATGCTTGACAAGAATAGATTTTTGGGACAATACACATGAAGTGGATTTCATGACCTTGGTTATGCAAAACAAAACAAAAGAACCCAATCTGCTTTTCGAGGGTGCATCTTGGGGAGAATGTCTTTGTTTGTTGATCATATGTTTCATGAGACCAAGATTAAAAGGAAGAGCAATACAGTTATGAAACTGTAATCACTGGAAAAAAAACTGCTGTGGATTTTGAATGTCTGACACCTGCCAGAACCTGAGGTTGGAGTTGGGGTAATCTGTGATAAGTTTTTAGCATGTGTGTAAGGTCCTTTACTGTTTTAAATATGTCTTCACTGTAACATTTTCACCATAAAGATTAATGTGCTTGCTTATAATGAGCTGTGTGGTAACTTATAACTGCTAGCAATTACTGCTATTCATAGCCTCTGGAAAGACAGGTAAGTGCAGCCACGGTCTTGTTTAGGCCAGAGGATTTCAAAGTTGGGTCATGATGCTTCCTGCAGCTCCCCTTGACTGGAAATGGTGAACCACAGACTATGGGAGCTGCAAGGCTCCATGCTTCTGGATGCTTAGATAAAGAATGTGTCTCACAGCCTGCCAGTGGCTTACCTAGGTGGGCCCACCATCCAACTTTGAAAACCACTAGTTTAGGCAATCTGGTTTACTGAGAGCATCACAGTGTAGGCAGGGAATTATGCAGCCTGAAAAAAAGCCTGTAAAGAAGGGAAAGAGATATGGGTCTCTACTCAATAAAGGAGATAGCTAAGGAGCTGGGAGAATAGAGTCAGTGTCCTCAAAGGATCACGGAGCCACAGATGGGGAATACAGGTATAATTGCTGAATTGTTACTACTGGATATGTCACATGTGTGGAATCTATGACAGTATGCATTGCCCTAAGTGCCAACGGCAGTGAGTACAAATACCATACAAGGGGAAAGCATGGAGAAAAGTATCTTAGTCTTTTCAGGAAAAGAATAGTGAATAATGAGAAAATAAGTTATGAACAACTGAAGAAAGATTTCAGCAGCTCACCACTAACACAGACAGAGCCACTTATCGTGGAGTTTTCTCATGACCAGAAGAGAAATGATAGTTCAGGTTCTGAAGGAACATACTTCCCCACTGGCAGATGGGCCCACGGGTAAGGTAAATTTTACAGATGATTCCCTGGAGGGATACCAGAAAGAAGCTGACAGAGGCAGCAACCATGCATGTTTCATTGGGACTGAAGCACAAAAGGAACTGTTAGTACAGAAGTAACAATTGGAGAGTAACAGAAGGCATCCAGATAGCCAGGTTCCACCTTCCTGAGTTTAAAACAAACAACAACAACAACAAAAAACCCTTACAAATTCACACAGATTTTTAAAGGAGGCTGTGAAATCAGTGCATGCACTGTGTTTTTCTCCATATGCTTTGATATTCTGTAAATATGTTTGTGTAACTGCAAATGCCACCAAATTACATGGGTATTTTAGCTATATCTCATTTTTACTAGAAAGTTATTTTAAATGATTTCCAATTAGTAACAGAACCAGAAAAGTAATTTAAAAACAATCAACCAACCAACCAGACAAACAAACAAACCATCAGGAAATCTATTAATAGATTCAACTGTAATGGTGCCGTATAATCAGTCATTCCCCATTGTCAGTGTTGCATAATCACTTATGGAGAAACACAAACATTAAGTTTAGAGAGAGCTACA
Source organism: Rafetus swinhoei (assembly GCA_019425775.1). NCBI lineage: Eukaryota > Metazoa > Chordata > Testudines > Trionychidae > Rafetus > Rafetus swinhoei. The sequence goes on along the minus strand of CM033424.1, from coordinate 28,511,715 downwards.
AATAACTTTTTTTTCATTCTCAGTACAACTGTAGCAACAGGGAAAGTTCTGAGATAAATCCTACATCCTGGAAGATTGTATCTGTGTACACAGAATGTGTAGCACTAACATCTCAGTTAATCAACAAAGACAAGGTTACTGGAAAGAGGAATGCATCATGTCTAAGGGAATATAATGGAGGGAAAAGGTGATAAATGAGTATCATTACTATTTATTTGGGATCAGTCCTGAGTTTTGCTCAGTAAATGCTGGGTATAGCTAAGAAGGTATAGCTGAAAAAAATATATATATTTGCAGCTCTGTGATCCTAAGACTAGTTCTCCAGTGGTTCTTTTGCTGGCATAATGTAGAGCTGCTTTAAGATGCTCTAATATACACTGGCCTAGTGTGGCTTGTCACTACCCTCTCATATTTGGCTCATGTGTATGTCAAATTTGTAGCCCTCCTCCAAAACTGAAAAATATATTATAACAACTAGAAGAAGGCTTCCAATCCCTTAAATCTTTATTATAAATAGACTGAATAATTTAATCTCCTGTGGAAGTCACCCTATCCTGACTTCTTCATAGGCATCTGCTCACTTAGCATGCATGTCAAGCTTTGAAACAGTGAATGAAATATTCCCCAGCTATGAGTCACGATCTGTGTATATAAAATCTGCTACTCCCTGCTCCTATGTACCTAGCAAATTCACATATAAGAGGAAAGTGATATGAAATGACTTTGTGATACTTTAAATTCTACAGTCAGCATCTGAGCTATACAAAGTTCACCTTGAACTTGAAAAACAAAACTGAATATAGTTGTTACATAGCTAATGAACATCAGCCTTCTCCTGAGCACTTAAATTGAATCTTGATGCAAACTATATCATGGGAACCAGTAAGAATAATAATTACTGCTTTCTTCTGTAGTTTACAGTGATGCTAAAGATATCTACCAAATATTGGCATGCATTGTAGTTTTAATAGCCTAATTCTGTGTCCTTTCTTTGTATTAAAATATAAACAAAATCATATGAAATAATCTGTTCTCCTCCCAAGAAGTGGAACAATACATTACACTGATAGATTCAACATACAGTTCACAAATCCAGTCTTTAGCAAACCCCTCCTTCCTCAAAAGAAAAATATAGGATTCAAATTCTGCTCTGAAGAATAAAAAATCCTAACTGTTCAAAATTAAAGAGGAATGAATTCCAAAATTAATTTAATACTGATCTTAATCATCATCTATATTTTATATTAAGAAAGTATATATACACAAAGCTATTCCCTGGTATATATTGCTACATACTAGGGAAAAGTTACTTTGTATATTTGTTAAGTTTTTTTTTAAACTTAGGTACTCTTTTTTCATGCATACTGCCAGGTTCACATTGTAAACTCTTCAAAGCATAGAATATGTTTGCTAGGAATTTGTATGGCTTTTGTCATAATGGGGAATCACTGAAGAGAAACACCTAGCTCTTAGGAATGTGATGCGAACATCCAACCTAGGATATTTGCATGACTAATGGCTTATACAAGCAAAATATGTGACAACTGACTAAAATATGAAACATTGTTTGGCGATTCACACCATAATGTACACATTATAACAGTTTCTAAGTATATCTGTTTTAAAATGATCTCTCTGTTTCAATCACATGCAACCATACCATCCACCTGCATACAGCAGCAAGATTTTCTGAACAGCTCTGATCTGTAGAATCCTTCCTAATTATCTAGACTACAGTAGTAACTTCTGCACTTCTTTGAAGGCCAATCACTGGAATAGGACTTGACACACATCCTCTCAGCGAGTACTGATGAGCAGTAGAATATTGGTGACCAGAAATCCTGGAGTGTATCCCTGGCTCTCTGGGAGGTGGGAATGGTTTCTAATACAAGATAAAGCACTGGTTTAGATACTCCAAAAGGAGGTGGAGTGCAGATATGTTTGGGGCTAATAATATATGTGTGGGTTTAAGGCTGCTGTGATCTTGCAAAAGATCTATGAGAATTTACTGTAAAATTTGGAGGGGGACAGTCTTCAGCAGTTTTTCCCTAACAATTGCCTAGGATGGGGTATATGCTGTTAATCAATAATAAGGATAATACATTTCATGACACTTTAAACAGCACTTAAAAAGGGCTGGTACTTGAGCCCCTAGTTGCCTCTTTTTAAGCACAAGCATATCTAGATTTAGATCTAAATCTAGATCTAGATCTAGTTATGATGTTCCATGAATCAGCATAAAAGCAGCAACAAGGGGGTAAAAGGATTCATTCCAATGGATTTTAGACTTCTTGCAAAAGAGGTCCAGGGGTAAGAGAGACAACTCACCAGGGGTATGTCTACACTGTATCACTATTTCGGGATACCTTCGGTATCCCGAAATAGCTATCCCGCATCTACACAAGCCACCCATTATTTTGAAATATTTTACAAAACGCCAGGCACGCTATTGTGCTATCCCAGTAAACCTCATTCCATGAGGGTTAAGAGATGGCTTGAAATAGCATGTGATTTTAAAATTTGGCACTGTATAGATGCACCAAATTTCAAAATAAGCTATTTCAAAATAGATTTGAAATAAGATATGCAATTTGCATAATGCAAATTGCGTATCTTATTTACAGTTTAGAGTGCTATGTGGACACACCCCAGAAGTGGTAATTTTATTCTCTTCTCATGCTATCTGTTTCAATTCACTTTTTCATTCAACATCCATGAAATGGTCAAATAGTACTCAGAGTTTATATTCTATGGTTTTGTTTTGCCATCTCAATGATCTTTTTTTAAAATAGAAAGAAAGTTTTAAAATTCCTGTGGAGCTGAATTCTGCAACAATCCTTAACTATGGAGTCACAACCAATGCCACCATAATTTCTAACCCAAACTCAACCATTTCAGCTTGGCCTGCTAGTATGCCTCATCCATCAGTTACATCTTGTGTATTTAATTATTAAAAATTCTCTGGGCAGTGACAACCATTTATTATATATGTTTGTAGAGAGCATAGCACAATGGGGTAGTAGTCTTCAGGTGTTACTTCAGTGTGATCATATAATAAAAAAACAGTAACAATTTTATTGCATGGGACGTCTGAGGAGACAGAGAACTGGGAGAGAGATTGAGACTTCAAAGATAACTTTTTTCTCCAGTACCAGTGTTGGTTTTATAAGTTTTAAAGATGAAAGAGCACCTCGAGTGTGGCTTGAGTTTGTGCTGTCCAAGCTCAAGCTTCCTGAACAAATAAAAACTCAAACATAGCTGATTTGACAGTCCTCCTGTATACCAGCCAGCTGAAAGCAGAGTGATAGGTAAGTGCAATTTCAGCACTGCATATTAATAGGTCTAGGTTGCATCAGAGTAAAACTCCCCCTTAATTTACATAACCAACGGAAGCCAGCTGAACAACTGTGATAAAAGTAAGCAGCTATCTATAATGAGCTTGTCATTCTTTCTTCACATTTCAAAGAGCTTCCTTCCTTCTGAATATTATACAAGAAAGAAGTGGAAAACTACATAAATATATTATTCACATCATACCCCTAATTAAAATATTATTTACATAATCAGCAATACTTTTGGGAACACCTAGGTGTTCCCAGAAAATAGGCCCATCCATGCATTCAGACTAGCCCTGCTTGGCTCCTAAGAGGTGGCAAAATCAAGGTAGAAAAGATATTACTGCACCAGCTACTGAATGGTGCTCACTCCCATTCCACTGTTTGGGGGATACCATTTATTCCCTCTCAATCCCCCTATATGTTTCTCAGTTCATGTGACACCCCCAGTCTGGGAAGGGCTGAGACCACCGCCCTCTATCCCAGGCCACACCTTTCCCTGCCACTCTCTGCACCGACCCTTACTCCACCCTCACCCCACCTCTTCCCCCAACCAAGGGGGCCCAGGGGAATATCTAGGTCAAGGGTCTGATGATTGCATCAAAGGTCCTGCCAACCCCATGCTCACCGACAGTAATGGGGAAAGCTGAAGCCCCTTGCCACTCCTGAAGCCTAGGACACGGTGGGGCTAGGTTGCACCGTTTGGCTGCAGCTCCTGGTGGAAGCCACCAGGCAGGGGCTGCAGTTGTCCTGGTTCCAGTCCCAGTGCAGGGTGAACCTACAGTCCTTCTGCCTGCTAAAGCCCTATAAGTCAGAGAGTCCAGTAATGTCACAGAATCCATGACTGCCATGACCTCTCTGCAACTAAATTGTAGCCTTATCCATGATATATCTAATAGGATTCACCCGCCCTTTAGTGAATTTCCTTGGTCAGAGTTATGGAACGTACCAGAGTTAAGGACAACCTCCATTCCTGAGGTATGCATAACTTTGAAGTTCTGCTGTAGAAAAGTCCATGGAGGATAGGTTCATCAATGGCTATTAGCCATGATTATCAAGGATTAATAGAGAGAATCATTAAGATTTTGACCACTATTTCTTGTTTCTCTAGACTATAAATTTCAATATTTTTTCGATAAAATTACGTGGCACTCAACAATTTGAACACACTTTACCACATAGACTACAGTATAGCATGGCTGTATTATAAACTGAAAAGTAACACGAGTCCTGGAATCATGTAGCCTTTGCAAAACAGTTCAAAATAAACAATATTACTCAACTTTTTTTTTAAATGTTATATTTGTTCCTACCTAGCAGTCTATATACATATCTACTCCCCCCTGCTGTTCTTTATGCACTATTACCCTTCTCTTTTTCAGTCTTCTGCAAAAGGGCATAGGCACATGTACACACACACACCGCACACACACACACACACACACACACACACACGCACACACAAAAAAAATAGTAACTGGCTTTCAACAAGTGGCATGAAGAAACAGAGCAAATTACAAAGAAGCGTACCAGCCATGAATCAGTCCTCTCAAAGTATTTTCAAATTCTCTGGTACAAAGCAAAACTGCTTGTAGACAATAAAGCTAAACAAACAGTACTTCTGCTCATGCTGTGTTTCCAGAATCTGTGCTTCTACTGCTGTTAGTATGCAAAGGAACAGCACTCTACTATAGCATGGCCAATTGCATCTTGTCTTAATTAAAGCTATGCTCTTTGGGACAGAGACCATATTTTTCATCTTTTTGTGTACATATATCACCAGCAGCATGGATCCTTAAATCTTATTAGACGTTTTAGGTGCTGCCATCACTGAAGCAATTATTAACAAGAATAATTTAATGGACCCGAGGCAAACATATTTAAGTCTAATAGATAGAAGTGAAGGTAACTATGGGAGAGAAAATAAAAATAATTAACAATACCCATCTTAAACAATGGGCAAAACTCAGCATATAAACAACAAATCAAGATTAAATTCATTTCTACAGGCAATATTATCCTCTTAAAGAATCCATCAGTGCTAGACAAGAGGTAGTATGAAATCAGTTACATTAATGTTTCAGTCTTCTATGGACAAAGATTGTACTACACCTTTAAGTGATAGGTGAGGGGGGATTTGCCTGGCTTCCCAAATAAAGGGAATCATTCTTTATGGCTTGGGAGGGAATGAAAACTGCTGGAAAAGGGCCAACCAAGTTGCTAACTCATCCCCTGGAAATGATGGGCTTTTAAAGGGGCAGTTCTGTGCATGGAGCAATCTGAGGCAGCATTCACCCTCCATCACTTTTAGGTGATAAAATAACATATGTGATCTAGACCTGCTGTGGGTATTACACCATGTGCCCTTTGTTGCAGCGGGGAGGGTAGGAAGGATTTCTTAGCCTTGGGTGCAGTTGAAGTTTTTTTCATTTTCCCCAAGGTGGGTTCAGCAAGGGCTTTGTTCATGCTGTATGAAGAGCAGTAGGCTATATGTCACAATTCATTATTTAAATGTAGGGTGGATGTCCACTGCAGGCACTCCCTAGGATAGATGTACAGTGACCAGATCAATGGCTTAGTAAAGGACTTACAAAGGAGTGAACAGGGAGCAGGTTGGGGACTCGAATGCTTGGTGAACCAGGGAGGCAATCCCCACTATTATAGTCCAACTCAACCCTCCTAGGAGGGGGCCGGGGTGGATGGTAAGTTACTGGCAATGTATTTACTAGAGGGACCTGGCTGGAAAAAGATGGAGAGCTGGTTCAAGCCTGCTAGGTAATTATGGAATAAACATGGGGTTACTCCACACTTTTATCTGTCAGATAGTCCCCTGACATATAATAATAAAGTTTCACCCTGATTAAACCCATGTCAAATGTCTCTTTTCCTTCTTTTGGTATAGTCAGACAATACCACAGTGTTTGCAACAGTGTCACTATATCAGACAAAGAAATGGAGGGATGGTGCATGCGTGGTGATAGCTCTTTGGGAAAGACAAATGGTATCAGTCATGAAAAACATTAATTACTATGGCTTTAGTAATGTTTTTCTTTTGACCTCTTGTAGATTGATGATGCTACTCCCAGGAATAAGGTCTAGTTAATAGTGTTGATATAGATATTGTTGACAATAATAAATAATGCTTTGTATTTCTAAATCATTGTCACCTGAAGATTGCTAACCACTTTAAAACCATTAAGGAACTATCACACCTCTCCTGTGAAGTAGGAAAATAAATAAACAATAGCACAAGTTTCTTATGGCAATAGCCAGTCAATGGCAAAGTTGGGAACAGAACCCAGTAAGCTTGACTACTAACTCTCTGCTCAAATCCCTAGACATGTTCACTTAAGAAGACTTTAATTCTTTGGATGAAATTGATTCATCTCACTATATTCCCGTATTGACTACTCTTCCAATTTTATTGTAAGTCTTGTGATATTGGGCATTTTTATGAGAGCCTCAGCTCCTGGAATCCTGTGATTATATAAAAATCTCAGATTTCATTAAAATAAACAAAATAAAATGCACATGTGAACACATACATAAAAACCCTGCAAAATATTAGCCTTCATGTTTGTGGGGGGAGGAAAAAAGATTGAAAATGTGTACCAAGTGCCTTATACATTCTAGGAACTAGCAGGCAATGAAAAATAACCATAAACTTATTGAACCAATCTGATATTTTGGGAGGCTGACTCTTTAATTTTTGACCATATGAGGTTGGCAATAGTGCTGGTTGTGCCTTTCTTCTCAGATCAATATTAAAAAGCTTTATACAGTTGAGCAGACAAGAATTTAATGTAGGTTGCAGGGTGTGACACTACTCTTTGAATGAGTGATCATTGTTTTGCATCCTGCTTGCCTTACTCATATATGTAGTTCCACTAACTTAAAAAAGATTATCTGTGTGTACAGAAAATAGTATTTGACCACCAGTCTCTGTTGTTAATATAATAAGCAGGGCTCGACAAACCGCTGAATCTACTCGCCTATGGCGAGTAGATTTCAGACCGTCGCTCCGAGCGTGTCCCATTCACCGGCGCTTCATGCATGCGTAGTGCTGCTCTGGCGTATGTGCAGTGCGGGGCTGGCGAGTGGCTCTCGCCAGGGTTTGCCACGCCCTGATAATGAGTAATATTTTAGATCATCCTCTGTGAATGTCAACGGACGTTGAAGGAGCGTCACAATTTTTAGTTTTGACTCTGGTCTGACTTTATTAGAAAATACAGAGAAATTTCCAGAAATGTCCCATCAGATTGGACATTGTAGCTCAAACAATCTGTCATGGAGATTTTCAAAACACTGCGGAGATTTAGTCAGACATCTGCCATTAATTTTAATAGAAGATATATATCTAAATCCTCTGCATTTCTTTAAAATCTCTACCAAAATATGCCTGAGAGATTCCTTTAAAAAGACTCCCAGCACCTCTATTCAACAGTGCCGAAAAATATAAACCAAGAAAAGCAAATGTTATACTTTAATGCAACTAATTATAATAACAAAGCCAACTTATTTGTCCCTTCCTCCTTATTGAGTTAGTTTCTTGTGAAGTTCTGCCACTCAATCAGCTATCCAAGCCTATGTTATTACCTTTGGAAATACAACAGACTCTACTAAAGCAACTTTGCCATGGCATGGCTTTTAAACCACCCACAGAATCCAGATTCAATGAACTGTTTAAAATGGAAAATAACCATGAATGGCATTGTTTATTCTATGTTTGGTCCAGCTGGCAGAACTGGACCTTCCATAATTTGAAAGAATAAATCTTTTAAAGACTATTACCATAAACAAATTGTTGCTGGGCTCTTATTCCTCCATTCCCTTCTCTTTATGCTGAGCAATTGCACATGACATATCAGACTACCTACAAAATCCTGGAAAAGCACCTCTCATACAAACCAACTAGATAATCACGGTATTGAATGTTACTAAGGTATGTATGGACACACTTAAGGGTTTGCAAAGCATTGGCTTTTTATCATCATCCAGGATCCACACCGAAAAACTGAGACAAATTTTTCTTTCTATTGTTACTCTGGTAATTTTACCTATAATCCTGCAAATATTATGTACAAGTTTTCAGAGCTGTTGGCACAAAATAATGGATAAAAATAACACTGTATATTGCAGTAAATGTGCAACCTGTCATACCCCTATTGAATTTGGATAATGACCCAGTTATACATGTGCCTATTAGTCTTCTAGGTAGAAAAAAGAGGCAGGGTTTAAATAACAGACTTCACATCAGCCACTAGGACTGAAACATTTTTTCCCCTGTTGACATGCCACATAAAATTATGCTTACTCTTTTGCATTGTGCAGTGTATAGCATGTCTTACTATTTCAGTACAACAAATTCCTATTAATTCTCTTAGGATATTTTATATGAATTTTATTTATTTATATTTGTACTAATACTGAGATTATTTTAAAATGCAACTATAAACCTAACTGTGAAATTCAAATCATACAAAATAAATCATGTGAGTCAGCAAAACAGAACAAAACATTAAATTTGTGAATTTAAATTGTAATCAGTGCTGGATTGCAGTATTAAACAATTAGTGATCATTACCCCATTCTGAAATATCAGTTGGAGGGTGTCAGAGATGATGAGTCTTCTGTGTTTACAAAAGACTCTGCCTGTGGCATGCCGTGTGCTTTTGTGAACCATTTATCTTCTAGCTTAAGCCTGTCATGGTATGAAATATTGCAGCTGTGATTCTGCATGACAGAATAATGAAACTTCGGGAAAAAAAGGCTACACTGCAGTGATTTTTCCATAGAAATTTAGCCATGAAAAGTTGAAAATCTGCACATGAAATAGCTTTTCTTTTCAGTCCATCAAAAACTTTTTCAATCTAACACTCTGGTTAAAAGATCCGTTGTTTTTTTCTACATATTTAATACACTATTGTACTGTTGCTTTTTGTTTCTATATTGATATTATTTAAATTACTTTAAATTATAATATATTGGAACATATTATATCCTGTAGGAATATACAGGTAATCCTCACAGATTTTGAATTGGACATATTGCCATTCATATTATCTCTCTCTCTCTCTCTCTCTCTGGCTACGTCTAGGCTACGTCTACACTGCAGGCTTTTTGTGCAAGAACAGCTGTTCTTGTGCAAAAACTTGCCAGGTGTCTACACTGCACACACATTCTTGCACAAGTAAATTTACAGTACAGCATCAGAAAACAGGGCTTCTTCCAGAAGAGGTATTCCTCTCCCCACGAGGAATAAGCCCTCTTGCGCAAGAGCTCTTCCACAAGAAGGCAGTGTAGACAGGCAACATGATTTTCTTGCGCAAGAAACCCCTATGGCTAAAATGGACATCAGAGCTTTCTTGCTCAAGAGAGCATCCACACTGCCATGGATACTCTTGTGCAAAAGCACATCTCTTGCACAAAAACACATGGCAGTGTGAACACGCTCTTGTGGAAGACCTTTTGCACAAGAACTCTTGCGCAAAAAGTGTTTTGCGCAAGAAGTCTGCAGTGTAGACCTAGCCCTAGACTGCAGGTTCTTCTGGAAGAAGCTTTTCCGTAAGAGATTTTCTAGAAAAACTTCTTCTGAAAGAGAGCATCCACACTGCCAAAGCGCATCAAAAAAGTAATCAGCTTTTTTGAAAGATAGTGTCCAATCAATGTGGATACTATCTCACATATAAGGCCACCCGGAACCAGTTCAGGCAAGGCTTTAGGTTATTAGTTGCTTCCGAGTGCTGTTGGAGAGCCTAGCTGAGACATGCCCTTAAAAGGACCCCCCTGGACAGTCGTTTCTCTGCTTCTGCTGCATGCTTGCCTACTTCTTCAAGGGACAGAAAAGCTCTTGCAGTGTCTGCTTTGGTTTCCCAGCTTTTTTGGATGCCATGGCTTTTTTTTTTTTTTTTTGTGCTATGGAGCCGGAGCTGCCCCGGGCATGTGATGAGCCCACATGGCCATGCTGCAGTTTCCACAGCAATTTGTACAGGCTGCCTTCCTGGCCCTGTACAAGCTCGACTCCGAGCTCATTCTTGAGACCCTCTCCCTGTGAGTGGGAGCAAGACCCATACAACCATACACCACAGTGGAGAGGTGTTTTGGGAGGCTGAACACCAGTTCCGACTGGTGGGACCTCCTGGTCATAGAGCGGTGGGACAACCAGCAGTGGCTCCAAAACTTCCACTTTCAGAAGGCCACCTTTTTGGAGCTGTGTGCCTGGCTTGCCCCTCCCCTCCGACGACGTGACACCCACCTGCAGCGTGCCATCCCCCTGGAGAAGCAGGTCACAATGACCATCTGGAAGCTCTCCACCACCAACAGTTACTGGTCGGTGGGCAACCAGTTTGTCATGGGGAAGTCCACCGTTGGGGCCCTCCTCATGGAGGTAAGGCAATCTCAGGCTGCAGTCCCTGCCATGGGGGTGGGGATTCATGGAAAAGGGGGGCCCTTGGGAAAGGGGAGATTGGGGCGGGGGATCTGGGGTTGGAGGGGGAAGGGGGTTGTGCTGTCCTGCCCTCACACAGCCCTGCTGCTGGGAGCTGACATCATAGGGGATGGCTCGTGGGGTGTTTGGGAGGGGCGGGTACCTACCAAGGGCTCAGGCACCCCCTCTCATTCTCTGTTTTGTGTGTTTGTTTGTCTCCTTCTGCAGGTTGTGAGGGCCGTCTACTCCATCCTGCAGCGCAGGGTCATCCACCGGACGTGGCCTACCCCTTGATGCCGTGGCTGATGAAGCCCTACACTGGCCACCTGGACCCCAGCAGGGAACAATTCAATGCACACCTCAACCGAGCCCGCCTGCAGATGGAATGCGCCTTCGGGTGCCTGAAGGTACAGTTCAGGTGCTTCCTGACCCGCCTCAATGTGGGGGAGCACATCTCTGAGGTGGTCGCGGCGTGTTGTGTCCTCCACAACATTGTGGAGAGGAAGTGGGAGGCCTTCATCCCAAGGTGGGGGTCAGAGGCCGGCCATGAGGGGAGACCCTTTGAGCAGCCACAGACAGCTGCCATCCACCAGGCCCATTAGGCCGGGGTGTGCATCCGGGAGCCACTGAGGGAAAGTTTCTCTCAAGGACCCCAGTAAATCTCCCCAGGGTCTCCCCTTGGCCCCTTCCCTGAACTCTGAATAAAGACACCTGTTTGGATTATAACAGAATGAACTTTGTGTTTATCTTTCATTAAAAAAAGCTGGTGAGGGGGAGGGGGCTCATAATCTGGAGGGGAAGGGGGGCTCATAACCTGGAGAGGGAAGGGGTTCAGGGCTGGGAGTGGTGTGGGGGGTGGCTGGATGTTCCACCTTGGGTGCGGGGACCTCATCAAACTTGGGGTTGGGTGGGTCCTGGGACCACAGGGGGATGGGCATGGGAGGGGAGCTGGAACAGGGTCACGGATGGCAGGAGGGCAGGAGAAGGGGGCATGGGCATCACTTGGGGGACAGAGGGAGGGGGAATGAGCATAATGGGGGGGGGCAGGAGGGTAGTAGGCAGGAGCAGCGACAGCAGCTGGGTGTGCCATCATTTTCTGCATGATGGCACACATGTTATCGCCCTGCTGCACGAGCTGGTCCCACGTGTGGGTCCACCACTCTGCACCTTCACGGGCCTTCTGCAACAGGACTCCCACATGCTGCCTCATCAGATCTTCCTGGACCCTGGAGCACTGTTGGGTCCCCTGGGGTCGGGAAGCTTGCACAGGTGGCATGGCTCGCCTCTCAGTCATGGCTGGTCCAGCTGTGGAGAATAAAAAGAGGGAGAAGTGGTCAGTCATCCATGCAAACACTGTCACTGAGGCTGTGCCCTCCTCTGGGAGCAGCAACCGACAGTCCTCGGGCCAGAGGATGGGGGATGTCCCAGGAGCAAGGCCCTACCTCACAGGGACCCCAAGGTGCCCAGGGAACCATGCTGCCCACTTCCGCCCCCTTACCCTCCACATGGACAAGCAGGCAAGGGAAGTGTCTGGCCACAGTGGGATCCCATGGGTGGCAGAGGACCTGGAGCATCCTGGCCCTCCCTGGGGCCCACACACACATCTGTGCTTCACAGCACTGTCTTCTGGAGCGGGTGCTGCCTTGTACATACAGGCATGCCCGTGTGCTGTGTGCGGCACTCCTCAGTGTGTCTGGAGTCATGCCTGTGCCCTTGTTGCTAGCCTCCTTCCAGCTGTGGCAAGTGGTGGTAGGGCGTTCCACCCCCACTGGGGCCAGACATGTGCGTGGCCTCCCCTGAGCCTGGGAGCAGGAGCCTGGGAGTGCTCAGGGACTGCCTGCTGAGTCCACATGGTGCACAATAATGCTGCACGTGGTTCCACGTGCACAGACTGCAGCACAATGCCCAGCCCAAGCTGGCCAAGTGACGCGTGCACCCCAATCTCTCTGCACCCACCTCCCGCACCCAGTGTGTGACAAACTGAGAGCACTCACCTGAAGATCCCTCCCTGGCATCAGACGATGCCTGCAACACGTCCAGGGTCATGGGAACTGGCTCCAGGGATAGCGTGACAGTTGTTGCCGTGTTGTCCTCCTCCTGCCCCTGCTGTCCCTCCTCCTTCTCCACGACCTCTGGCTGGGCAATGACGGGCATCTCGAGGTCGGAGTCGACAATGACAGGTGGGGAAAGGGCTTCCCCACCCTCCAGGATCTGGTGCAGTTTGTTAAAATAGGGGCAGGTGTGAGGTCTTGCCCCGGAGCACGAGCTGCACTCTCTGGTCCTCGTATAGCCCAGGTGGAGATCCTTCACCTTACTCCAAACCTGTTCTAAGGTCCAGGGTCGGTGTCCCCGCTCTGCCAGGGCCTCAGCCATCTGGCCATAAATGTCCGCGTTGCAGCATTTGGAGCAGAGATCCTGCAGGGTCTCCTCCTCCCCCCACAGCTTGAAGAGGGACAGGATTTCTGCTCCAGACTACCAGGTGTCTGCCACTTGGTACCCCTCAGTGGATTGTGGGAGTCCTGGTCATGCTCCCTGTGAGGGACAGAGGTCTTGGGCTTGTGGCTGTCCCATGGGTCAGCAGGCCTGTGGCAGGGAGAGCCGCACGGCTTGTCCAGGATGCCTGCAGCTTTAAGAGGTGCCAGGAGACAGATATTATAGAGTTCTGATTGCTTTGGATGGAGTGGCCTCCAGGGCATCTGTGTTATTTCCTGGAGGCCCCTTCTTTAAAAAAAAAAAACACAACAACCCCCATCCACACATTCATTTTTCTGAAAGAGATCTTTTGGAAAAAAGATCTTTTGGAAAAAAGGCTTCTTCCTCATAGAAAGAGTTTTACTGCTGTGGGAAAAAACCCTTCTGTTCTTTTGATTTTTTTTGAAAGAACGCAATTGCAGTGTGGACATAAGTTAATTTTTTTGGAAAAATGGCCGGTTTTCCAAAAAAACTGCAGTGAAGACATACCCTTTCTCTCTCTCTCTCTCTCGTGGGTATCCACATAGCGTCATCTCAAAAAAGTATCATATGTATTCCAACATTCAATGAGAGGAGAAGATTTGCAAATACAGGTGATATTTAGGAGTCTGGTACACTTTAGTACCTGACTCCTAAATATTTTGAGGAAGCAATATGGTTTGAATACTCCTGTGCTCTCTGTAAAGCTGATCTAGACACCTTGCTTTGCATCCTGTTTTTTCCTACTCCCTGACAAATCTTTAGGCAGTCATTCACCTCCTTCAGAATTTAAAAGGAAGATGTGTGGCTAAGACCAACTCAATATTTAACATGTCCTGTGTAGAGATGGCCTAAAATGGCATTCAGATCCATATTAAAATTAGCTGGCGATTTATATTCAAGATTAAATAGAGTTAATGCTCAAAACTGTAGGCACCACTATCTCTTATAAATTAGTCTTCCAGTGAGTGATCTTTATAGAATCTGTTCAAAGTATCTGTTCAAAGAATCTGTTCAAAGTACTTTTTTACCTTATAGTTGGCACTCACCTCATGTGAGTACCCCCATTTGGCCCAATATGGGTTCCTGCACAGCCTCAGTTTTTAAAAGTCTTGCAGCTATTCAGCCCTCTGGTCGAGACACACAGCTTCATGTGCAATCACAAACCCTCTCTGAGCTATACCTCTAACAGGGCCCATCCTGGTACCCTCTGTAAAGTGTCTCTCTGAATCATAGAATCATAGAGCTGGAAGAGACCTCAGGAGGTCATCGAATCCAGCCCCCTGCCCATAGCAGGACCAATCCCAACTAAATCATCCCAGCCAGGGCTTTGTCAAGCCGAGACTTAAAAACCTCTAGGGATGGAGATTCCACCACCTCCCTAGGTAACACATTCCAGGACTTTACCACCCTCCTAGTAAAATATTTTTTCCTAATATCCAACCTAGACCTCCCCCACTGTAACTTGAGACCATTGCTCCTTGTTCTGCCATCCATTACTACTGAGAACAGCCTCTCTCATCCTCTTTGGAACCTCCCTTCAGGAAGTTGAAGACTGCTATTAAATCCCCCCTCATTCTTCTCTTCTGCAGACTAAATAAGCCTAAATCCCTCAGCCTCTCCTCATAGGCCATGTGCTCCAGCCCCCTAATCATTTTGGTTGCTGTCCGCTGGTCCCTCTCCAATGTGTCCACATCCTTTCTGTAGTGGTGGGCCCAGAATTAGACACAATACTCTAGATGTGGCCTCACCAGTGCTGAATAAAGGGGAATAATAACATCTCTAGACTCTGCACTTGTCCTTGTTGAATCTCATCAGATTTCTTTTGGCCCAATCCTCCAAATTGTCTAGGTCACTGTGGACCCTATCCCTGCCCTCCAACGTATCTATTTCTTCCCCAGCTTAGTGTCATCCTCAAACTTGCTGAGTATGCAATCCATCTCCTCCTCCAAGTCATTAATAAAGGTGTTGAACAAAACCAGCCTTAGAACCCATCCTTGGGGCACTCCGCTTGAAACCGACCACCAACCAGACATCGAGCCATTGATCGCTTTCCTGGACACTTTTCCCCTTCATATTAGCTCTGAGTCTAGACCAGTCCCTCAAGCTGTTTCCCGATTCAGTAAGGGCATTTGTACACTACGAAATTATTTTGAAATAAGTAAATTTGAAATAATAACTCCCAAAATAACAAAATTGAAATAGTATATCCCCTCTATGGAGGAGCCTCAAAATTAGTCTGAGGCATGCCCCATTATTGTGGCTATGCTTTCTCGATTTAGAGCCCAGAAAGCACTTGGGAGTAATTACTTTGAAGTAGAGGCAGTAGAGCATCCACACTTAGGGTACGTCTAGACTGCGGGTGTTTTCCAGGATATCCCAGAAAAACTCCACCATGTCCAGGGAATGCATTTACTCTTCCACTTTTTTCTGAGGAAGAGCAAACGCACTTTTTCGGGGAGCCCTGTCTACTTCGTTCTATGAGGAATAAGGGCTCCTCCAAAAGAGGAGGCTTTTCCACCATTTGGCCCCATCTAGACAAGGCCAAATGGTGGAAAAGCCTCTTCTGGAAAAGCAATTGGAAAAAGCTACACAAATTGAAGAGCACAATTTGCGTAGCTTTTTCTGAAAAAGGCTATAGTGTAGACCTAGCCTAAAACTATTTCAAAATAACCATTTTGAAATAAGCATAATTCCCAGAGGAAGGCAGGAGTACAGATTTCGAAATAACCAGCCCATTATTATGAAATAATGAGCTTGGTAGTGTGGACACTCCACATATTAATTCACAATAAGGGGGTGGGTATTTCGAAATAACTCCCTAGTGTAGACCAGGGCTAAGAGAGTGGGGCCTCTAGAGCTTCCCCCTCTGGACACAATGTCCTAAACAGCTTCCCGCTCTGAGCTGTCCTTGGTTCTGCCAGCCAGTCCCCTTGACCTTCTTCCTTCTAGGTCTGGGCTGCAACTGAGCTGCCCCCAGTCCTGCAGTTTCTTGTATAGTCCCCACTGGCCTCTGATTCACTGGTTCCTCCACAGCTACTCTAGTCTCCCGAAGGATGTCTCAGTGATGGACCTTCCCTCCCCCATGCTTTATGACATGAAATTATGGACATGAATATACATAATTCAAAGGTGCTTTGATCAAATCATTTCATGTAACCTATCATGATCTGCTGGTTGTGTTTATCTTACTTTGATGTATGTATAATTTTTGTGTGCAAAATTAGACATATGAAGTGGGGAATACTTTGTGGGTTTTAAATGTGTAAATGAGGCATTGAGGGTGTTACCCTTGATGTCTTGAGGAGCAACTGTTAAACAATCTCTTTTGTCCTTAAGTCTGAGCAGTGGCTGGTAGGTACTAGCTTCAGTTCTTTAAAAAATAATAGGAAATCAGGGGCCTTAGTCTTTTGGCTGGGCTGCACCTGAGGGAAGGAGCCAGAAGACACTAGTGTAGGGAGACAGCCCTGGTTTGGAGGGGCAGCTGGAAAAGAGGTTTTAAGATGAGTTTGAAAAGTTTGTACTGAGGTTTCAGTGTAGAATTAGCCAAGCATTTTTGTTTCTTTTGATTTGTAACTTACTTTGATCTGCCCATTCTCACTTATTACCACTTCAATCCTACTGCTTGTACTTAATACAATCCCTTTTATTTTCTATCAAACCTAGTGTAAATAATTGTTACCTGGAGGGGTAACATTCTCCCAGTGTGTACATTCTTCCTTTCATTGCTAAAGGGAGTTTACATAAATAATTCCTTTGGGGATTTATCTCATTTGAGGAGTGGTATCCCAGGAAGCTGGGCCCAAAACTGCACCAGAAGGGGCCCTGGCTGGGGGAGACCAGGGAGCTGGTCCAGCAGGACCAGACGGGGAGGAGCCCCAGAGAGCGGGAACATGAGTGGCAGTGGCTGTGTCAGCACCCCAGGAATCACAGCCAAGGGGTCATCTGTGACCCCATCCCATCACAGTCTCAGTGGCCTTTTGGGCCTTAGAGCCTAACCCCATTACACATCCGCAGTGGTAAGGACTACTTTATTAATGCAAGGTATTGTATACCTGCTACTAGCCACCAAAAACATACAATGATGCATAATCTATTTTCAACACAAAGTTTCAAAACTCTTAATTAATATATGTACTAACTCTTTTCTGCAGTTTTGTTTGAGTGCAATTTGACAAATTAGTGGTTAGCCGATTGATGAAACCCATAAGTAACATAAGTTTCATAGATCTCAAGCTGAGGAAACTATTTATAGTTTGGAGGTGGCTCTTTTGGAAATAAAATGGGACCAAACAGTTTTTCTGAGAGGTTGAGAGATTAAGAAGGAAACATTTTATTAGAAGGTGTGTTTTATTTTTAATGGTAGTTGTTAGAAGCACCTCTGATGTTTACAATGTTAGAAGTCATTTTAGGGAAGGTGGATTTGTGGGAAGAGAGTAAGAGAGCCAATAAATCAAAATGTGAATGTCATAAGAAACAAATTCATTGTGTCAGGCAGCCTCTCTCATTCTGCTGAATTCCCATTTTTTCCTCTTTCAACTGCAAACAGCTAGAAAGCTCCTATAATGAAGCAATAGAAAATGCAACCATCAATCTTTGCTTGGCCACTTTGTAAGTTAGGTAAAGTCATCCACATGTTTTGGAAATATTTCTCATAGCACACACTATCAACTGTCAGGTATGCATAGCTCTCTGTTTTGTACAGCTATGCACCACTCACACGCATCCCCTTCACATAGTCTGATACACTAGAATTTATAGAATATGCTTTGCAGATTACCAGTGTTAGAGAAGTATCTATTGTTGAAAATTAAATTAAAAATAAATCCATTAACTTTTTATGGTATTGCAAATGCAATCTACAGTAAATGTCAAATACATAATAAATAGATAAATAGCTTTTGAAGCAAATTTCACACACAGAAAACTACATAGTAATGATAGTAAAAGGAATCTCGGTGGCATGATTTGCTGATAGACATGGCCACTCTGGCATTGTGGTATACCCATTGTCTCATAAATATCAGACTTCAGGTGAAAGAAAAAATATACAACTAAAATTATTACAAACAATAAAAGCTGCACCTTGAATTAAACAATAACTTATTATTAACCAAAACACAGCACATCAAGTGTACGGTATCATATGGGTCTCTGAAAATACTTAACATCATTAGTACTGAATGACAATAAGTATATGTAAAACTACTTTAAACAAATATGCTTCTAAATATTTATACCAGGAGCAAATTACATTATTTTTAGTTTATGTTCTATTCCCATGATTTACTTCATTTTTGTAATGCTGTTTTTAATAACTTCTAATCTAGTTTCAGGAAATAACTATATTAAATTTCCAGACAAAATGTCAGAAAAGCTGGAAAATACAGAACTGTAATATTTTAAATAAATTATTTATTATAAGAATTGTAACTCTTCATATGTCAGCATGATAAACTAACTAATAAGCAACAGCTTAGTATTGTGAGAGTTTCTGCAGGAGACAAAAATTCCAATACATCTTGACAGTTTTGCTAGGTCTAAAGTATAATCTTAAAATGGACAAGGATAAATCTAAAGGTGTGAAAATCTGCTTTCAATTACAATGCAAGTTTCGGATTATTTTAGATCTATAGACATAAGTCTTGGCCTGATGCAGGTGCGTACTAGAATTCCTCCCACTTCAACCCATAGGCATAAAAGTTCCATCCTTTTAGCAGGCCACATACAGAATCATAGAGTCATGTGACTGGAAAAGATCTCAACAGGTCATCTAGTCCAGTCCCCTTCAGTCTGTATATTCACTCAAAACCAATTCTCTCCACACCCACAAAACTTTTTGCTTAAGAAACTCTCCCTTTTACATTCTGAAGTCTTATAGAGTATTCAGTTTATTGCAACATCCTGTTTTAGTGGTCTTCAGACAATAGCAGGATATTCTCCCACCTTCCAACCCAAGTTTTGTGGCGTCCAGTAGAATAAAACTGCTCTTTCCAAAGGTTGAGGTCTGCAAAATATTTTAAGGTAGCTACAAAGCCAGTTCCCTTTTAAATTAATATTCATTGTGAACTGGGCAAATACCTCCCCAGCTTAAACCTTCTGGTGGTGCAGGTAGCTGTAATCATGAGGTAAAATTTCTTTTTAACAGCTGGAGCAGCAAGAGAAGGAGCAGCTCTCCTGTAAAGGGGCTGCTGATGAGCAATTCTTAGACTGCATGCATTGCTATCTTGTGGGATGAAAACATGGCCATTCAAGGAAACAAAAAATCTTGGGGTATGTCTACACTGCCACCCTAGTTCAAACTAGGGTGGCTAATGTAGGCATGCGAACTTGAAAATGAAGCCCGGGATTCATTTGCATGTTCCCGGGCGGGCGCCATTTTTAAATGCCCAGTAGTTGAACTACCTGCCGCATGACACGCAGCACGGACTAGGTAGTTCGAATTAAAGCTCCTAATTCGAACTACCGTTAAACCTCCTTGCAGGAGGAATAACGGTAGTTCGAATTAGAGTTTAATTCGAACTACCTAGTCCGCTGCGTGTAGCCGCGGCAGGTAGTTCAATTATGGGCATTTAAAAATGGCGCCATGAACATGCAAATGAAGCACGGGATATTTAAATCCGGGCTTCATTTGCAAGTTCAAATGCCTACATTAGCCACCCTAGTTCGAACTAGGGTGGCAGTGTAGACATACCCTTGTGTAATATACAAATGAAGCATTTGGAAATGTTTTTTGGAGCATGTGGTTATGCACTTTGTATTTTACATGAGAATGACAGAGCACACTTAGAATCAAAAGAAATGTTTATGATTTTGAGATTAGGTTTCCAATCCCATATACTCCTATCCCAAGTGTAAGCATAAACCAATTGCATATTAGGGGAGTTTCTTCAGTATGATAATAACATTCAAGTGTAATTCAGTTCAGATGTCATCTTTCATTCAAATTAAGCCTACGTTTGCAGTGTGTATGTGAAGAAAGACTTGTACAGCATGATCCAGATTCCCACTAACCTATTTCAAGGCCAACAGCACCGAGACAAGTGAGTCAGATACAGATGTGTGGGATGAGCAAAGTCATGTGCATACACACACACAGAGCATAAATCTGAAGTCACCAAGATACAGAGCACAAATAGTATTCAGCATGAGGCACAAAGCCATTTACAAAGGAACAGAAACAATCAATAAGTTAATCAGATTCCAGAAAGGAACATAAAAGGTGCATTGCTTGATATAAAGCTCTGGTTTCATACTTATTGCCATGCAAATTGGATAACTGGAGAGATGTTTCTACTATTAGAAAATGAGTTCTGAGATATATATATATATATATATAAATATAATGTTACTGTATATTTAAGACACAGGACAGTTCATGTGCATTTTTGTTATTGCTTTCACCTATGAACAAATGTAATGGGACACATTTTGTGCTGAAGTCTGCTTGGAGAATGAGGTTGGAGAAGAATGTCAGAGAGCCAGTTACAATATTTTCATTCTCTAGGCATAGCTGCTCCTAACTGCATTAATGTATGCTATCTGGATATGGGGCCATATGCTTGCTAAGAATTAGTGAAGTGGAGCTACATTCTGTCTCACCCCTTTTTCTTCCAACCCTAAATTACTCTGTCTCCTGGCATGTCTCTTATGCAGGGAGAGAGTGCAGCAGTTGTTATGAAGCCAGCTGTATTGGCTTCAGATCATTTGGGAGATCCTCTGTCCTGAGCAAGTTTGCAGCCTCATTCTGGATCCTTTGCATGGCTCAGACAGTGTAAAGGGGCTGTAACAGAAGGAGGGAATATGGCCTCATTAACACAGAGAGGGAATATGGCCTCATATGCTTAGGAAACAAAATTTTGTTCTGATGGAAAATTAACAATTGTTAATAAACATTGTTTTGTCAACAGTAAGTGAACTGTACCAAGGTTTACAGTGTAGTTCACCCCAATTTTACAAATATTACTAGTTCTAATAACATTGCCCAATTTAAAGTAGAGGGAATGATTCTGAAAGCTTCAAGATCTCTAAAGACAGACAGAAGTTTTAAGCATTCCCACTGTACTCAGATTACTGAAATCTATTTTATATATAAAGACACAATATAATCACACAAGCACATTGTTTCTGGAACATATAATTATTAGTAATCAGGCTGGGAAATCTCCACACAAAATTTTAAGCTATTGGCTCCAGCAAAGTATGTCTTGCACAGGCCCCTGTAATGGAACTGTGGCCGGATCCCCTGGGCAGCGGGGTTGCCTAGTGGTTAGGTCCCAGGAGTAACTGGCAGCAAAGGGGTACAGCCCCATGACACTGGTACCCCAGGCCTAGGAACTCCAGCCTACCACCTGAGTATAGTTCTTAAGTTTGGGGTATGGCCCCAAGAGTCTAAATGTTTCCCTCCTTAGTGAGGGTTCCTCATAGATTCTCCACTTTTGCCCCCAGGGGATGTGGTTGGAAGCTTATGTGCCCCTGTGGCTGGCCAAGTAGATGGGCTCTGGCTCAGGTCCTTCAGACAGCAGAATCAGCTCCTGTCTCCTTGCTGGTCAGCCCCTAACTGAGCCAGGCTCTTTCCTTTCATACTCCCTCCAGGCCTGGCATTAGCTACAGGGACCAAAGTACCATTAGTCTTCTGGCTGCTAGTTTCCTTCTATTCACTGCACTAATTTTTTCTACTGCTGGAATTCTTGTATAAAAATGGAGAAACTTTAATGAAGATGATATAGACTTCAGTTAGGTTCCTTTTTACTAAAGTTCATATTTTTTAAATTACAACAGTAACTACTATAGTACACACAAGTAGGTTTACTCTCGATAAACTCAAGTTTGAGACAAAGCAGAAAATCATAACATTTCAGAGTTAAGATAAATAATTTCCCTGTATTGGTTAGCCATGCTAAATAATATTAAATGCAAAACACCAAATTATACATCAACCTACAATCACTGCATGGGTAATTGTATCAGTTCAATATGGAACATGATTAAATGCCAGGTAATATTCTGAATAACCAAAAATCACACTTGTTTTTTACTGCTTTCTATTTAGATGCACAATAGCATGTTACACTTAAATATTACTGTTGTTAATTATTAATGTTTTATTATTTCATTATTTGTATAACTTAATCTTCAGACTTTATTAAAACATCTTCTCCAATTAACCCCCTCCTGATTATATTAATTGTCAAGACAAAAAAATAGGACAGTACAAAAAGCCTTTACCGGTACAAAAAGCCATTTTTTTCCAAATAGTAATGAGAAACAAATTGTTATAAAATGGTATGTTATACTGTGAAACTCCTTTTATCTCTTGAGTTAACCAACACCACCCACTCCTTCTTTTTCACAGCAAATTTTCTTCTTAATGCAGGTAGAAACTGTTTTGATAAAATATTTAAATAACCTCCAATTTTTCATCTAGGGAACTACAAACTAAATGACATACTATCAAAGGATGCACTTATTATCTCATCTTCTATTTTAAACACTTCCCTGAAATATTTACACATACAATGAAACTGTTTTCTATTGAAAATTTAAACCATATACCACTTGTTACAGCATACCTTAGTAAAGAGAGTCTTTTGGTAGATAGCACTATATAACTTCTACAAGCTTTCAATACTGTGGGACTGAGGGAAATTAAGATGGAATTGGTATTGTCAGAACAGTATAACATACATGCAGATATAAATATTTTGAGGAAATAGTCATTATATTTATCTACCCTACAGCTCTTTACACATCTTCATCTTATTACTAAAATGAATTATATCATCTTATTCATTCAGCATAAACGATATTTGTATTAGGCATCCTCTCTCCTCCCCAGTACTTGTGAAAGGTGCTAGATAGGCGTAACGGGAAACTGAAGTTCTCTATTTATGTGAACAATAAGGACACTCAGACCAGGTCTATACTAGACCTGTCAGCCTGACTTAAGATGCCCAACTCCAGCTACGTAGAATATGTAGCTGGAGCCAGCTTACCTTAAGCCGAGCTTGGCAGCATCTCCACAGTGGGAGGCCAACGGAAAGAAATGCTCGCAAAAGGAGGAGTACTGGATGCTGGTGGGGGTGTCCTCTGAGTTAAGTTTATCGAGTCTTAACTAGACTTGCTAAATCGAACTCCGGAAGATAGAATCATAGAATCATAGAGCTGGAAAAGACCTCAGAAGGTCATCAAGTCCAGCCCCCTGCTCTAGGCAGGACCAATCCCAACTAAATCAACCCAGCCAGGGCTTTGTCAAGCCGTGACTTAAACACCTCTAGGGATGGAGACTCCACTACTTCCCTAGGTAACCCATTCCAGTGCTTCACCACTCTCCTAGTAAAATAGTTTTTCCTAATATCCAACCTGGACCTCTCCCACTGCAACTTGAGACCATTGCTCCTTGTTCTGCCATCTGTCACTACTGAGAACAGCCTTTCTCCATCCTTTTTGGAAGCTCCCTTCAGGAAGTTGAAGACTGCTATCAAATCCCCACTCACTCTTCGCTTCTGCAGACTAAACAGACCCAAGTTGCTCAGCCTTTCCTCATAGGTCATGTGCTCCAGCCCCCTAATCATTTTGGTTGCCCTCCGCTGGACCCTCTCCAATGCGTCCACATCCACAAGATCAATTGTGGCAGTGGCAATCATCCTTTTAGTGTAGACATGGCCTCATTTTCTGCTATTTACCCAAAAACCTGATATTGTAGGACGTATTGCTAATGGGACAAAGGCAGTTGCTTCTCTCTATCTCTCCAAAACTGAGTGTCTGTTGAGAATTGTAGATACCGCAAAAATTGTATTTAGAACTTCAATTAATTCCTAATTAGATATCAAATCAGAAGCTGATGATAATTTCAGTAACTAGCAGCCTTGCCCAGATTTAAGCTAATTAATGACTCAGAAATCAATAATAATATGAGCTATCTGGTCCTCAGTTTAATGATTGAACACCATGTTCTGTTTCGTGAAACCTTATTACAATATTAGGACATTCATCTTCCCTTTTGTTTTGTCCAAATTTTCATTATATCCTTCATACAGTGAAATCATTCCCTTACTCTTATGGTAGCACATTAGGAGAAAGATGCTCTAAGCTAATGGGGGAGAGACCTTCCATTGGCTTAGTAACTCCACTTTTGTGAGAAGAAATGGTTAAGTCAGCAGGAGGAGCTCTCACACCAACATAGTGCTGTGTAAAGTGAGATGGATTTTTCAAATCCTTGAGCAATGTAATTATACTGAAGTAAATATATAATATATACTAAGCTTTAGTTATCATATTTCTGTATCACACTTTTTCTATCTCCTCTCAATCAATCGTTTTACTGATACATCTTTTCAATAAAGTGGTATACCTGAAGATTACCATCCTATATATTGACAAGGAGTCCTGTAGCACCTTATAGACTAACAGATGTAATGGAGCATAAGCTTTTGTGGGCAAAGACCCACTTCATCAGATGCATGTAGTGGAAATATCCGGAGGCAGGTATAAATATGCAGGCCAGAATCAGGCTAGAGATAACAAGATTAATTCAATCAGGGAGGATGGGGCCCACTTCTAGCAACTGATCTGGAGGTGTGAATACCAAGAGAGGAGAAGCTGCTTTTGTAGTTAGCTAGCCATTCATAGTCTTTGTTTAATCCTGAGCTGATGGTGTCAAACTTGCAGATGAACTGTAGCTCAGCAGTTTCTCTTTGAAGTCTGGTCTTGAAGTTTTTTTGCCAGGGAGACTAAAGTGTTCTCCTACAGGTTTTTGTAGATCCAGACTAACACGACTTTTGCAGATCCAGACGAACCCCTCTGATACTTGACATCCTATATATTAACGCTTTGGTTATCAGACACTACAAAATTAGACCAATTCCAATAAAGTGAAATGCTGAAATCTTCCTGTTCTCTCCAGCCACTTTATGTCAGATACATGCCGTAAGTGGCATAAAGGGGCCACAGAAGGCATGTATACAGCTTTGGGAGGATTCCTATGGTGTAGAAACTGCAGAAGATAGCTGTCATCAGAAATCTCTTTAAAAGAAAACTGCAGAAGATAGCTGTAGCATGTACCATAGATTGCCTCATAAACCCTTATATAGAGGTCATATGGGGAGTGGGGCTGCTAAGCACAGCACTGCAGAGAGTCTGGCCAGTGCTGCACCTGATAAGCAGGTAGAGATAGGCTGCTGTAAATCAGACAGAGTCCAATAAGTGCCTATATTACACCTGGACCTGCACAGCTGGTGCAATCGTGGGAGGGTGTATTCGTGACTTAAGTGACAACATAGCCCTTCATCCACCCTCTTGCACTGTCATTTCTGTGCAGCACATCCTGGAGGTTCAGCACAGAATTACTTCCAAATAGTCACACTAACTTGTACTAGTGCTAAATTTGTCCCATTATTTTAAGAATAGCACATCTGTATTACATCAACATTTATAGTGGATTAAAAATAAAATCATAGAATCATAGAATTCTAGAACTGGAAGGGACCTCAAGAGGTCATTAAGTCTAGTCCCCTGCTCTCACGGTAGCACCAACCATCATCTAGATCATCCCTAACAGATGTTTATCTATCTTGCTCTTAAATATCTCCAATGATAGAGATTCCACAACCCTGCTAGGCAATTTATTCCAGTCCTTAACTACCCTAATGGTTGGGAAGTTTTTCCTAATATCCAACCTAAGCTTCCCATGTTGCAATTTAAGTCCATTGCTTCTTGTAATACTACAGCTGGCTTCATAACAAATGTTCCCTCCTCCTTGTAACACCCGTTTAGGTACTTGAAAGCTGCTATCATGTCCCCTCTCAGTCTTCTCTTTTCCAAACTAAACAGAACCAATTACCGGTATTTTCAGTCTTCCCTAATAGGTCATGTTTTCTAGAAATTTAATCATTTTTGTTGCTCTTCTTTGGACCTTTTCTAGTTTCTTCACATCTTTCCTGAAATGTGGTACCCAGAACTGGACACAAAACTCCAACTGAGGCCCACTCAGCACAAAGTAGAATGGAAGAATTACTTTTTGTGTCTTGCTTACAACACTCCTGCTAATACATCACATTGTTGACTCATATTTAACCTGTGGTGCACTAGGACTCCTAGATCCCATTCTGAAGTACTCCTTCCTAGAGAGTCACTTCCCATTTTGTTTGTGTGAAACTGATTGTTCCTCCCTAAGTGGAGTACTTTGCATTTTTCCTTATTGAACTTCATCCTATTTACCTCAGACCATTTCTCCACATCATTTTGAATTATAACCCTATACTCCAAAACACTTGCAACCCCTCCCAGTTTGGTATCATCCACAAACATTATATTTCTGAAGCATATTCCTCATACCATTACCTAAACTATTGATGAATAAATCAGCAATATTTTCAAAAAATGTTAGTTTTCACAAATATCATGACTCGTATTCAAATGACATGACAGAAAGTTACTGATTTTCAAAACTTTAACTAGCACTATCAATTTACAACAGTTCATTTGAAGTACACTATATATATATGTAAAACAAAATCCATCCGAAGAGATAAGTAATGGAGAAGCAATTACAATTATGAAAGAAACAGACAAAAATGAGACTCATTCTACTTACCAAATTCCTTGGGAACAGCAATAGAGTAAACACAGTTGTGCCCAACACTGTAGTTTTTTGGATAATTTGGTGATAAAACTGTGCCTTCAGAGCCTGTTGACCTGCTTCCACATGGTGCTAGAAAGTAAAGATAGATAGTATAAACTATGTGTCATTCAAAGAGCAATCAATTAAATGTATCTAATACTGATTTAATTTGCTGCATGCTTCTATAACACACTGCAGTGAATTATTTTAATGTTTACACTAGATTTAATTTGTGTATTATGGGCCCACACCCAGGAGGGTGAATGCCTTCAACTCCCTTTATGTCAATTGTGTTGAGAGATCTCTGCTGTTTACTGAATGAATCATTATGTTTCTACCGCTTTTATCAACAATCCTAAAATAACAATTTTCTGTATATGAAATATGCCATTATTCATTCCACTGAATTCTATAATTCATTTTCAGATATTTCACAGTCTTATGAAGGGGCAGATTATGTAGTCCATACTTCAGTAAGAATTTATTCCAATAATCCCACAATGCAAAAGCAAAGTATAGAACAAATCAACTTATTCATCAAGAAGTAAAGTTGAGACTTCTTGACTTAATATTGATTGCAATGAAGCTACATTGATTTACATTAGTTGAGATGCTGGACCCTTGTTTCTAAATATATGATTAATATTTAAGTGCATTAACAACAAGCTAATCAATTATATTTGCAGTATCAATGCAGATTCCTAAAACTGGCAAAACAAGTTTTTATTTTATATAACTTATATTTGTGAAGTCAGAGGTAAATTCTTCAAATGCTATGTAAGCTGAGTTTCTGAAGCGATTACATAAAGCAATAAAATTACATTATGAAGTAATTTCCTATGTATATTTCAAGTGGTTTACCTAGGGGCAGGTTCTCATAAAAGCAGAAAATAAAGCGTGCTTTAAACTAATGTGTATACTTAACAAATCAATGCATCTTTTCTTTTAAAGAGCTTTCTAATGACTGCAAAATACTGATTATGTGCCTTATTACTATGGAGTAAACCAAATATGGAAAAATACTAATTTAATCATTCAAAATAAATGTTTATGAATGTTGTGTATTGGGTTCTAGATATAGATCTTGTTGTTATAGTAACTGAGTTAGATCACTAGGGGTCAGCCCAGTCAGTTTGGGCTAGTTCTAGTTAGTTCTGTGTTATGAAATAAAATGGACACTTGCAACTGCTCAAGCTGTCTGTGTTTCCAGTGATTTCTTCCTTATTGTAGAACTCCACATGATATGCTTATTCCCACTTTCATAGAGAATACCCCCCAAAATAGTGAACTCTGTAATAATGTATAACTCCATGGTTTCTATTATATTTTTTTTAGCAAATTGCCCCTAACATGACTTTGATTCAGAATCTGCAGTAATTGCAGAACATAGCAGACTATGCTTTCAGGTTCAGTGGTAAGGGAACTGGTACTGTCTACTCCTCTAGTCTGCCTGGGTTATTTTAACAGTTTGAACCCCAGGTCCTAATAGAGGGCATATAAAATCTTAATAATCTGAGTCCACGGTACTTGAATGATCAACTCTCTCCCAAAACCCTTACAAATATTTTGTGGCAAACAGAAGTGTCTTTGTTCTGCTTACTAAGACTTCATCTGCAGTAGTACATAGTCATTACATTCCAGAAGTATGTTAAGTATATTTCTTGGTATCCCTTTGAAGCTGTCCTCAATGTTCAATATACCTTCTTAGTCAGGTTAGCTTGTCTGTTTGTTAATTATTCCTTCATTCCTTCCCTCCACCAACTTTTGTTAGAAAAGTGCCTGTTCCTTTGTCAACCATTGGTTCCAGCTTTAATTATAGGACATGTTCCTGAAACATTTACATAGGGTCCAGTATAACAAACTACTCATATAATTGATGTTATATATGTGCTCAACTTCATGGCTGGATCAGGACCTTGGTTCATTGAATTTAATGGGACTATTCACACATAAGGGTTAAATAGAGATAAGCTATGAATTGGATGGAATGAAGGACACATGGAACTGAGGATGAATGAAGCAAGATTAATCGTATTGGGAATACAAGGTTGATGGTGATGCAGTGCGGTTTTTCATTTTTTTGTGATACCACATGATAAAAAAGAACAAGAGATTGTAGCAAATAAATTACAGTGGTTAACATAGCACTAGCCTTGTTTCTGCAATTCAGTTAGATTCATAAACTGTAAGGTCAGAAGGACCATTTTGACAATCTAATCTGACTTCTTGAACATTGTCATAAAATCTACCTACCCCCTCTTGTAATAGACCCATAAGCTCTGGATGAATTAGTGAAGTCCTCTAACTGTGATTTAAAGACTTCAAGATACAGAGAATCCACAAGTTCAAACCTGCAAGTGACACAGGCTGCATGCTTTAGCGCAGGAGTAGGGAACCTTTATTATGTAGGGGGCCACTGACCCACAGAAAAAATCAGTCACAGGCTCAGGGTGGCGAAAGCCCCACTAGCTCCACCACCAGCACCCCTACCAGAGCACTGCTGGAACAGTGCAGTGCAGCCTAGCCTTTGCTGCAGGAGCCACAGCTCTTCCCACAGAAGCCACAGCTCCCCGCACAGCATTGCTGGGCCACCCAGCATGGCTGTGGCTGTGAGGACCCCCCTTACTCTCCTCTTTGGGGCGAGGTATGGGCAGCACTGGCAAGAGGCCTCCACAGTCTCCTCCTGCCACTGGGCCTGGCCCAAACAGCTCAACCAGGGGGCCTGCACAGCATCCTCCTGACTCCCAGTTCCAGGCTCAGGGAATGTGGATGGGAGGCCTATGAGCCGTTGCCCATCCCCCCCTCATCCCGCCTCAGGCTGCACCCAAGGTCCTGGGCCAGGGCCCCTCATCACCTGGCCCCAGACTGGACCTTCCCCATTCCAGCCATCCCCCATCCCCAGTCCCTGCATTGGGTCAATTGGGCCAAGGGAGCGCTGGCAGGAGGCGTCATGGCCCCTTCTCTCTCCAAGACCAGACCCAGGCAATGCTGGTAAGTCTTCTAGTATTCAAATACTGTCTAGGGAACTGTCCCCAAAAAGTAACAAATAAAGAAGAACAGTATTTATCATTTAAATAACTTTTATTTTATTTTAAAAATAACATGAATTATTTCAAATTTACTGAAGGTATGTTGTGCATCTTTTTAATTCGTTTTACAATAATTTGCATCTCATAAATTAATGATATTAGTATCTAAGCAAGTAAACTAATGGTTAAATATTTAGTAAGGATATACTCACAATTCCCCATTTTGAGGCTACATAAAAGTAATAATATTATGCAATATATACAACATAATACACTGCTGATATTAAACTGATGTCACAAACACATTATGGTTTTAATCTAGGAGAACATAAGCATAGAAAAATTCATGATTTCTCCAAAGTAGAAAAATGTACAAGTTAGAAAACTTGCCAAACTTTTTCCTGAGTCTCTGAACTCATATTGTTCACAAATTCTTTAAAAGAATAGCTGAAAAAAATGATGCTCTGAAAGTGCCATAATTGGCATACAAATAAAACACATCTGAACATAAAGAGAAAAAAAATTATCAACAGCACAATTGCAACACATCTGTAAAAGTGATTTTATGTCAATGTGTGGTACAAAAAAGTCATTTTGATGGGTGAAAGTACAGTTCAATTTCTTAATAAATGAGTGTTCTCAGTGATACACTGTAATTAAAACCAGTATTTCTAAAACTCTCCACGGTGAAGCAAATGTCAGATTTTTCTTTTTCATATTTGCAGTAATTTACACTATTTTAATCAGAAAATAAAACTGCACTTTGAACAAAATGGAAGTGTTTTCTCTTTGTATTTCTTTGTTTGCTTTGTTCCCCATGGATAATTTAAAAGAAAAATAAGGAAAATTTTATAGTGTTGGTGAAGTTTAATGAGCATATGCCAAAGAAGTTATGCTAAGCACATGCCAGCTGTCTGGGAAATTCACAGAATGCACATCCTAGCTGTTTCCAGAGAAAAGGAGGAGACACAGCTGGGCAGTCTAGGCAGAACCTTCAGTTGGCAACAAAATTCCAGGCCCATCTGGTAAAAGAATGAGTTTTTTTTCTCTTATTGATCAATTGTCCTTCTGTGGGAGTGATTAGCACACTGGTTCACAACCTCTTCTTGGGTAGAAACACCCTTTGGTAAGAGACTAGCACATGGGCCTACACAACTCAGGTGAAGCCTAACACAATAGCAGTGTCTCACCTGGTTGTTTGCCCATTCTTTCAGTAGTCTTTTTGTAAAACTTTTCCCCAATCCTTCTTTTGTACTGTGTATTTTGGGGAGCTTATTTCTATGTATCACATGTTTAAAGTATTCTTCACAATAAATGTCATTGGATGAAGGATGGTGCTTGATCATTTCATCAAAAGGGAGCAGTATTTTTCCTGCCGTCTGCTCAGTGACTAGTGAAATTTAACTTCCCTTAGCCCAGGGACCCTTTTTCCTTTTTTAAAATTCTTTCTTCATTCTGCTGTGGGGGCTAGACATTTGCTTCTATCAGAAAATGGTATACTGGATAGTGTGAATTTCTGTTTTCTTTTTATTACAACTAAAGTGAAAATTATTGAAGTGTGGTTGGACTAAAATAGTACTGTATATGTCTTTGGCTTTAACAGAGCCTTTTTTACCCTCCTTTCCCATTTTCCCACTATAAAAGTTTATTTGCTATCTTTACTCAAGCAGGATTACTGAATCTTTCTCACATGAATAACTAGGATCATTAAGATTGAAAGGCTGGAGAAGCCCTGTTGTATAGACCTAGATCAAATATGTTCTTTCACTGACTAAAGTTCCCTCTATCTCCTAAGCAGCAATGTTTCATCAGGATACTCATTTTTTGCATTTAGTGGGAACTTTTTTACCAGTGGAGGATTTTGATTTTTCTTTAACAGTTTATTGGTATACAATCCAGAAGATTACCATCCTAGAGCAATTTAATAGATGTAACTTTTCAGATGATGAGTACTTTGTTAGTGTGGAGGTATAGTAATATCTGTTTTTTAAATCTCACCTTAATATCTCTTTGAAGACTCACTTATTCCTGAATGATTCCATGTTCCCCACCTGGAAACAACTTTATACATTTCTGTTTCCATTCTGATTTTCAATGGACAGTGTTGCAGGCCATTATGGCAGCCAGTCAGTTAATTAGCTGTATTCTTCCTGATCTAACAGCAGTGAATCTTCTGTTCTGAACAAACCAGCATTTCCTTTTTCTCTTTTTCCCTCCACAATAGCCACTCCTGATTCTCTTTTTTTGATTTTAGAAAAAGATTCTCAGTGTTTTTACAATAATACTTATATTTATGTTATGTTATTGATGAGGCTACTTTGGTATTTTAAACCTCCATGAAAAAGCTGAGTATTCCAAGGCACTTGATCTGCTTGGTGTATGTTATATATTATAAGTTGATGAATAACTTGGAAATATAAAAAAAAAGTTTCAGGGGGTAACCATGTTATTCTGTAACATTAAAAACAACAAGTAATCCTGTGGCAACATAGGGTTCTTCTACACAGCAACCTTATTTCAGAATAACTAGTGTTATTAATAACTACAACAAACTACATCTCAGAATATATCAGTTTGTATAAAATTAATTTGACTATAAAAAGAAGTTTTTGGATTACTTTGCTGCTGCACTGAAAAAGTTAACAGTCTCATTGTATTTATTATAGAAAACTGTCTGAATTAATTATTTAAAAATGTACTCCCAAGATCTACCTTCCCATGAAATGGGCCACCAAAAATGTATGCATATATTAAGGTATATTATTGTATATCCATATATACCCATACACTGAGCAGGAATGACCACTTTTGCACTCACACACAACTACAGACTGACTATTCTTAAAAGGAATATGGATGATCTGATCTCATTGTCACCACTTGAATGTCAGGGATATAAAGCGGGTCCTTGGCCCCATGTAGTTTCTATCATGGAATACCTTTGGCCCCTCTGCAGTTTCTGGGAAACCAGGCTTAAATTAGACAATCTCCTCCTTGCTCTTCTTCCCTGTGCATCTTCTATCATGCTCTACATAATGCATTTAACTACGAAGATCAAGATACCCAGGCACAAAACAGAGTAGAGTTCTTCTAAGAAATGATTTTTTTTCCACTGGTCATCACAATCAGGGTACGTCTAGACTACAGGCTTTTGTCGACAGATACTTTTGACAAAACTTCTGTCAACAAAGAGCGTCTAGACTACATCCAATTATGTCGACAAAGCAAGCCACTTTGTCGACATGAGAGTGTAGACGCAAAGGACAGTGTAGATGCAATAACGCCTTCTGTCGACAGAACTCTGTTGACAAAAAGCATTATTCCTCATAAAATGAGGTTTACTGCCATCGACAAAACTGCCGAGTTCTGTCGACGTTATGTTGTCAGAACTCGGTGGTAGTGTAGACGCAGGTATAGTTTTGTCGACAAAAGTCCACTTTTGTTAACAAAACTCTGTAGTCTAGACACACCCTCAGAAATGCCTATTTTCATAGACCTGTAGAGTAAGGACCAAGATGCAAGAGGTTCACCATTAAGTTTGTTAGCATCAGTTTGAACCTTTCATGCCCATTCCTGTTTTATCATTTGTTGTGCTCCCACATGTACACTCTTATTTGAATGCTAGGTCCCATAGCTCCTCCTCTTAGGCTCAGATGCAAGAGTGAATAGCTACCATTACCAAGAATTCTGACTCTGTCACACATGGGTTCAGAGAAGGGAAACAGAAAACGTAGGTGGATTCACTACAAATGAATAACATTGACATATTTTCCTCTCTGATATTGTGTTTTAAATATTTTGGGAAAACTTGAAACTTTTAATATCTCACTGCTCTGTTCAGAATTTCAGAAATCATATTTTCCTATGGGTAAATTAATTTTATACATGTTTCCCAATTTCTTGGTCATAAATGTGGTGATTTTCCTTTCCCACATCCCATGAGTCTTTGGAACTCATTTTATTTAATATGCTCATTCTCTATCTAAAGGAACATGTGAGAGGTAAATTCAACAAAAATCCAATTGCTGATAATATGCATTCAGAAGGACAGGTCCAAAATGGTAAGTGACAGAGAAATGAAGAACAGATCACATAAAATGAGATTCAATGCTAACAAATGCGGTTTTCCTTCTTCCCATACAGGGAAAAAGGAAAAAATACAGCACAAATAAAAGTGACAGCAGCTACACTGAATAGCAGGGATTCTAAGAAATACATAAGGGTGGTTGTAGATACTGAAAACATAAGATTTCAGTAACACTACTGTGAAAAAGAAGCATGCATGTGCGCACGCACACAGACACATGCGCGCAAACACACAGGCTATAGAACCCTGAGCAATTTGTATGTGGGGCCTAACTCTAAGCTCCCAGAAGGGACAGGGCCTTGGGTGGAAGGAGTAGGGCTGGGACAGCCAGGCCCCAGTGCCACCTGGACTGCACAACACCTCCTGCTGTGCTTCAGAGGCAGCCGGAGCGTGTGGTATAGTGCTCCTGTGGTGTAACAATATGATTTTTCTGTACCAATGATGGAAGGCCTGAATCCATATCGGAAGCCAAAGCATTCTTCTGCAGCCAGACTGAAGAGCAGCAGCCATTAGCTGCAAGGCCTGGAGTCACATACTCACATTCAATCTAAATTGTATTAAAATAGTGTCACACTAAGCTGTGAAAAGGGGATTTTGTCCTGATAGCTACCCCACTGTCACCAGATAAAAAAACAGATCTCAAGATGGGTAAAGGAAACTTAAGTAACACCTTTCTGTCTGGCAAGAAACTGCTTACCAATACTTGAGGTTGTGGAATCCTCATTCTATGATCATTGTCATTACACTTTCCTATTGTTTGACTGTGTGATCTCTGTTTGGTTTGTAACTGTTTCTGTCTGCTGTATAATTAATTTTGCTAGGTGTAAATCGATTAAGGTGATGGGATATAATTGGTTAGGTAATTTTGTTATGATTGGTTAGTAAAATTATACTAAAATAATTGGGTAAGGTATAGCTTTTCATTATATAAACTGGGGTCCAAGAAGGAGAGCAGGCAGAAGATCAGAAATAACAGAAGCAGAAGGAAAGAAACAAAAGGCTGGAAGAAGACCAAAGGGAGACAAGGAACACCAAAAAGAAGGGGGAAGACCTGGAAGAAGAACTCATCTCCGAGACGCAGCCTAAGACCAGAGCTGCCAGGACTCTCCTGCATGACCTTGATGCGCAGCAACTAAGATCCAGAGAGACTGATATTGCCTGGCCAACAGAGGAAGTCTGCCTGTACCAGGATTGGTGAGCATAACACTGTGCTTAGCAAGTGTATTCTGCTTGTTTGGGAATTGTCAATAAATAGAGGATAAGAATATTACTGTGTGAGGCTCTTTCAGTGCTAAAGATCCTGCAAAACCCGCAGGAAGTTGCACCCTGAGCCCTAGGAATTGGATAAGGGTGGGTGTGTAAATTAACAGGGTTGCACCTTGAGCCCTAAGAACTGGGTAAAGGTGTGTGTCCCTACAGTGTGGAAGGGATAGAGAAATTTGTGTGGGTAACAGTGGAGATTCTAAAGGGCCCACCACTCCAGCTGCTTCCTCCCACCCCTCAGCAAGCCTGCACACAGCACTGCTCTTCTTGCATGAAAAATGTAGGGGAGATGCATGTAAAATAAGAGAGGTTTAATAGTTGCTGTCTGAGGTCCTGGAACAATCACACCTGGAACCATCGCACATTTGATTAAGAATGGCAGAGTAACTAGACATAATAAAAATGAAACTAAAGCCAAGGGGTTGAAGAATACAAAGTGAGGTAGAGTGGTCTAAAAGAGACAATTCAGCCTGCAGAGGGTTATAAGTTTTCAGTTTATAAACAGCATTACACTAACACTAGAAACTAATGAAAATAATTCCTTTTCTCAGGAAGCGGGGGGAGGGGGGGAGAGTGGGAGACTGAACCAAACTCCTCAAAAACAGGAACGAAAAATAATCTGGGAAGAAAATTGTAATAATACAATTAGCTGGTGTGTGGAATCAACAATGAAAGGGTGCTGGCTGCAAACAAATAAGTTTATTTATTACATTATTAAGCTAACCCCCAAATACCTCCCTAAACCTTTTCTAATAAAAGCCCTGGTTGTGCACCTTTTTTATGCAAAGTCAGAATATGCTTTCAGGCTATTAAAATCAATGTCAATATAAAACCATTACATTTAATTATTTATTTGTGTGTAAAAATATGTTAGAAATTGTTAAAATCCTGTTTGCTATGCACTGTTTTACTCACAAGAAGGAAATAACTCACTCTTAGATGAGAATAAATAAAAACAAGTGGTCATATCACAGAATGACCAAAACATTTTTTAAATTAATAAAAATACACAAGTCACAATATATAAGGATGACTTAAATGATCTCGTATGCACTAAAGATATGTCTACACTGCAGCATTTTTCCAGAAAAACTGCCATTTTTCCAGAAAAACTATACTTAGGTCCACACTGCTATTGTGTTCTTTTGACACAAAGTTGAAAGAATGGAGGGGTTTTTCTGACAGCGGTAAATCTCTTTCTATGAGGAAGAAGCCTTTTTCAGAAAAAGGTGTGTGTGGACACAGAAGAGGGAGTTTTTTCAAAAGAAGAGGCCTCCAGGAAATAACACAGGTGCCCTGGTGTCCACTCCGTCCATACTAATCCCAACTTAAATGCGAGATAGCGTCCAATGAACGTGGACGCTATCTTTCAAAAAAGCACATCGCTTTTTTGTTGCACTTTTGCTATGTGGATGCTCTCCTTCCAAATAAGCTTTTCCGGAAGATCTCTTCTGGAAAAGCTTCTTCCGAAAGAAGCTTGCAGTGTAGACATAGCCTGATTGAACTACTGCATATTTGTTGACTCCTATAAGAATATCTAAAAAGAGAAGGAAGGAAGAACACACAATAGAATGTACCATCTAGAAACTGGATTGAACTGAAAACTTTGGATCAGGATTTAGATCCAAACTCACACTTTCTCAAACCTCTGTTGTTCTTCTTCAGGCAGGGAATAATCACTTCCTTTGATCTGCTGACAATGCCCCTACACATTGAAGAACAGCCACTTAACCAGTTGGTCTCCAGCCTGTGGCAGTGCATGAGATTCTTCTGTCCTAAGTGCAGGACCCTGCTCTTGTCCTTGTTGAACCTCATCAGATTTCATTTGGCCCAAACCTCCAATTTGTCAAAGGACTAATGTGAAGCTGACCAATCCATAGTTCCTCAGATTCTCCATGTTTCCTTTTTAAAAGATGGGCACTACATTTGCCTTTTCTAATCATCTGAGACCATCCCAGATCTCAAGTTTTCAAAGATAATGACCTCGGCAATCACATCAGTCAACTCTCCCAGCACCCCGAATGCATTAGGTCCAGCCTTATGGACTTGTGCATGTCCAGCTTTTCTAACTAGTTCTTAACCTCTATTTTCACTACTGAGGGCTGCTTACCTCCTCCCCATACTCCGGTGCCCCATGCAGCAGTCTGGGAGCTAACTGTGAAGACCAAGGAAACAAAAGCTTTGTGCCTTTTCACATCATCTGAGTTTGACTTCCCCATTCAGTAAGGGCTCCATACCTTCCCTGACCATCTTCTTATTGCTCATATACCTGTAGAAACCCTTGTTATCCTTTACCTCCCTTGCTAGCTGCAACTCCAATTGCACTTTGCCCTTCTTGATTACACCCCCCGGCCCCCATTCTCAAGCAATATTATTATACTTCTCCCTAGTCATCTGTCCAAGTTTTCTCTTCTTGTAATCTTTCTTTTTGTGTTTATGCTCACTGAAGATTTTTCTGTTAATCTAAGCTGGTTGCCTACCATATTTGCTATTCTTTCTGCACATTGGAATGGTTGGTCCCTGTGCCCTCAATATGGGTTCTTTAAAATACAGCCAGCTCTCCTGGACTCCTTTCCTTCTCATACTAGGTTTCCAATGGATCATGCCCATCGATTCTCTGAGAGAGGCAAAGTCTGGCTTTCTGAAGGCCGGGATCTGTATTCTTCTCCTCTCCTTTCTTCTTTTTGTCAGGATCCTGAACTCAACCATATCATGGTCACTGCTGCCAAGCTGCCACCTACTTCACTTCCCCAACCAATTCTTCCTTGTTTGTGGGAAGCAGGTCAAGAGGAGCATGACCCCTAGTTAGCTTCTCCAGCACTTGCATCAGGAAGTTCTCTGCAAAAACTTCCTGGATTGTCTGTGCACTGCTGCATTGCTCTGCCAACAGATGTCATGGTGATTGAAGTCCTTTATGAGAACCATGGTCTGTCATCTTGAAACTTCTGTTAGTTGTCCAAGGTGGTTTATAGCAGATGCCCACCATGACATCTCATTTGTTGCTCTTGACTTTAAACTGAATCCAAAGATTCTTAACAGGCTTTTCTCCATTTTCATATTAGAGCTCTGAGAAATCATACTGATTTCTTACATACTGTGCCACTCCTACACCTTTTCTCACCCAGCAGTCCTTTCTGAATAGTTATACCTATCCATAACAGTGCTCCAGTCATGTGATTTAACCCATGGTAGGATAACTAGCCACCGTCATTAGTCATCATCCCCAAGTAAACCTATGTTAAAGTTCTCCTCACTGGGTTAGCAGGCCTGCTAAGATGCTCTTTCCATATGGTTAATCAAAGATAAATTTTCTAGGAGATTTTGAAGTGCATTGCTTCAATCTCAGCTTGTAATAATTCCAAGAGGAACTGGAAATATCACATTATCAAAAGCTGCCAATTTCTCTGTTACTGCCACCAGTCCGAATCAGGACTTCTAATCATGCTCTCCAAGGGATGCAAAATTGACTCTGTATATTACTGTTTCTGTGGTGTGTACTTGCTGTAGTTTGGCACCATAGTGAACGAGTGCTAAGGGAAGGATAATAAGTTTGGCTCTTCCTGAGTGACTCTTCAGGGCTGAGATCGAGGGGTTAAGGGCTATGGAATGGGTTGTGTAGGAAATAGTATATGAACTCTACATTTCCTGGTTTTCTAATATTTGTGTTCTGTTTTTCATTTTTACTTTTTGTGGAAGACAGAGGGTCCAACAGAATAGCTGGGGTGGCACATCAGGTAGAAGATGTGGGGCTGAGGGCTAGCCTCCCCCTGCCAGTCTTTCAGTGCTCCCTGGAGCACACTTCCCGAGGCTTCAATGGCAATTTGAAGGGATGGGGACTATGGCCACTGCCACTTCCATGGTAGTGGCTGTGGTGGTAGGGAGCCCCCGGCTCTTTTGGATCACGGGGCCCAAGGGCAGTTGCCCCTTTACTCCCCCCACACCCATTGGTGGGCCTTGTGGAAGAGCACCTTTATTTCTCATTTTCTGGTTTGTGAAAGTTGGGTCATGTGTTCGAGAATTAAACTCTCCTGTTCTGGAAAGAACATGAGGA
The DNA here is from genome assembly GCA_019425775.1 of Rafetus swinhoei. Taxonomy (NCBI): domain Eukaryota; kingdom Metazoa; phylum Chordata; order Testudines; family Trionychidae; genus Rafetus; species Rafetus swinhoei. Next base: position 28,472,452 of record CM033424.1, on the reverse strand, counting down.
TCACAGGGCACTGCTGAATTCTTTAATACTATTTTCATGTTAACATTTTTTTTTTGGTGTTTGTAACCTCTCACCAGAATTGGGTGGATGACAGTGGTGGATTTAGAACCCTTGTAAAAAATCTCCTTCTGCCATGGCCCGGAGCTAACTGCTGATCAGCTGTTTCAGCAGAAGCTGCTACAGCAGCCCCAGGGCTGACAGCTGCTCCAGCCCTGCTCCAGAAGTCCTGGAAAGTCATGGAATCTGTGACTTCTGTGACAGAATCATCATTTTAATTATCTGTCATATCAAAGTGGGAAATATTTTTTCCTACCTTGATCTAAAAATATGAATAATTTGCATCAAATTTCTCTTATCTGAGAAAAGAATAGCTCAGACAGGATTTTTCAGATAAATTAAATTATATAATAAGATGGTCACATGATAAAGAAATACTTTCTATTCAGCTAAAAATAATATTTCAATTCCCAGAGAAAATGATGATATAATGGAGTTGGCATTCAGAATACATATCAACAAGTTAAAGTAAAAAACATAAATATGTTGAGCATCTCAAAATTAAATATTACAGAAAGAAGAGATTCAGATTTATAGTTACAGTTTAAAGAAACCGAAGCATGCTAAGTTATAAGAAATTCAATTAACTTCTCAATCATAACACTCCCCAATAGGGGAGTACATATATGTTAATTGAGGCATTTTAATGTTTGTGGAACTAGATTAGAATAAACTGATTTTTAAAGATATCAGACTTTTTATATTGTTTTTCCCTTCCTGGTGTTACTACTGAGAAGAGTTAAACTTATTTGAGTTCCTTAACTGTTCATTTCCACACCTTGACACTGGAACATTATTAAGTGCATGTGGAAGACATGTCCAAATTCCATATTCAGTTGTGGTCCATGATCCAGAATATAAATGTAGAATAGTGGAATACCCACAGATGCCAACAGAAGGTTTACACAGCAACCAAGTGACTAATTAAACAGTCAGTAATTATTTCTTATCAGTTCAGTACCTTATTGTCATGTTAATCACTAATAAAAATATATCCACTTTAGATAATCTGTTTCTGCTCCTCATTTGACACCCTTTCTTTAGGGTTAAAAGAAACCCATTTCTTTTAATCCAAATTAAACCTGTGTTTTCTGGGTCTGTAATGGTTAGTTTAAGGTATAATTACATCTTCCTAATATTCTAAACCTTAGGTTACTTATTTGAACTCTCAAACTTAACACCATGTCAGGGTTTTTTTTCATACATGAATCCTAAACAAGAAACCAAAAGAGGAAACAATGCTATGCAATATTTGGTGTGTAATAAATTGTATCTATTCATTATTCCCAACTAGTACTGTATGTCCACTCACAATGGCTTTCTGGAGATTTTTAGATAATTATTTTCTTAAATTTATCTGATCAGGCTCAGAACAGAACATTAATCAGCTGCCCTGCTCTAATGACTACTGACGGCTATTGCTTAACCTTATGCATGCTCCTATGTCTTCCATTCTTTTGGCTAGACAGTCATCAGAATTTGTAAAGCTGCAATGAATTCACAGATTATGTTTTTACTTTCTAGGAGCACAATACTCGGTACCAACACATCTGTTCCATGAAAACTTTAGGAAGCACTCTGTACTTATAGTGTTAAAATAGTACTCAGAGTGTTGCAAGTTTGATGAATAACTGCTTTATCCCCAAACTCTCTAGTATAGTACCTAATCTCTATATTACAGTAGCTGTGCATTAATCTAAATATGACAAAAAGTACATGTGACATTTTTTCTTTCTTAGTAGTTTTTTTTTGTCAAATTAGCAGATTTGTCTATCCACACAGAAATCTTGAACATTATGGCTTTGAGATGCAAGTTTAATTTATTATTATGTTAGGAGATAGAGGAAAAATTTATGCTTCCAGAAAAATGGTGACAGAATTAATGTCAACAGAAAATAAACTATTTTATTTACCAATTTATAATATGTTGTAGCAAATATATCCCTTATATATCTTGGCAAATTGAACACATTGACAGCTGATATTAAAATGATAGTTGTAATGAATTACTATTCCTTACTTCGCATATTTTATTTTCCATTACATTACATTAGCATTTTCTTTAATGGGAGTTTGAAATATTTCCTACAGCAAAAGACGAATTAGGCCTCCCAAACCATGATATTTTGACATTAAAATCATGAGCTTTTTAAAATTATTTTAATTGTTTGATTTATAGTTAACGTATTTTACTTTCAATATTTAGGGTACACAATGATCACAATTTCAAGGTTTTTGCTGCCATTATAAAGCTTTGATTGATTTTGATTTATTATGAACTAACAGGCATACCTGGTGTTGCTCAGGATCTTAACTACATTAAGGTTTTTGAATAAAAGGAAAATGTACATGCTTTATTTAAATGATTGTGTTTTTCAAAAATGCAATATTATTTTTATGAAATTAATTTTTATTTTGGATTTCTTTAAAAAAAGGATTGTTAAATTTCGTCCATTTAATTATTATTTCATATTTTAAATGAGAATTCAATCTAGTGTATTTTTTTCTTTATCCTTTTAAATTTTTATCATTTACTATGTTTTAACAGAAATGGGTGATCAATTTGGTTTCCAATAACATTGTCTTCTAGTTTTCAAACCCTATTCATTGATTTAGCTGTGCCAAATAGGCTCTGCTGAATTTCTTTGTTTTATCTCTTTTCTGCAAGCTTTATTGAGAAGCAATCCTATTCCAAGTTCATCCTGTATTTCTGGCTCATCTTGGTTCACTCTCTTTCAAGATTCGCTCAGTGATACTATGTCTTTTGGTTTTATTAGAAGCAATCCCATTCCAGGCACACCCTATTTTCCCAGCACAAATAAACCCTTACGTTGCTTTAAGTAATGATAAGAGGAAGCTGTATACCAAATTTGGTGATCCTAGTTCTTACCACTTAGGAGGAGTTATTGAATAACACACAGACAAACTCTCTAAAATATACAGTAAATGGATGATGATGATGATGATGATGATTATTATTATTAATGAGTTGATATTCTTACATAATCACTTCTTTCCAGAGCTGATTTTTCAATAAAATTCCAAATACATTAAGAACTTTTAACACTGTATAACTTTATATATAGGCTTAACTGATATATGAATGTGTGATATATATTCTTAAGTGATAATTTTTGTTGAAGTATTTGTCTTAATGGTTAAACCCAGATTCACATAGGAACTCAGTGATGAGGCAGAATCCCATTCTTCAGAGTGGTACTCAACTTCATTAACCATGAAGCAGACAACTTGTGTAAAATTTCAGCCTGAATGGTTAGATAGTGACAAAGCATAAGGGACTGAAAACGGAGTCTTGTAATAAAAAGCCTCACCCAGCTTTAATGACAGGCATTTCTGCCTGTATTACGTATAATAATGCTTCGTTCTGATCTCTGTTACATAAGTATAAATGAGATTAGAATTAGGTCCATTCTCTCAATTACAAAACAGATATGTGGTGTTTTAAAGTGTGAACGTGTTTATTGGGTGTCTAACAGCTATTTGTGACGTTGAAACTCTGTCCCTAAATTGTTTATATATAAAAAAATAATAAAATGGCAATTATTTGGGATTTGGGATAATAATGTACATACTTCTGTTGACTTATAGAATGGAAGAGATACAGAAAATGCAAGCTTCTATGTATCACTTTGACAAAAACATTAATTTATAGATAATATAAAATGTAATGAAAATTCTATTATTTTTTCTTAAGCAACATTAGTTGGGGTGAAAGTACATGTCAAATTCCATCTGGAGTCTATTGTAATATAGTTGAGCATTATTAAGGATTATAAATAGTATATCTAGGAACTGAGGCTCATCTTTAACTATTATCCTCAAGTAAAAACTGAACTGAGAAAATTTTAACATAATGACCAGTGTTCCCTTCAAGCAGCGCAGCAGCGTAGCTTCACAATGTTGGTATTTTAAGTGGTAATAAGGTCCAAAATAATATTTGGTCAAAGCCCTGATTAATCAGCCCTGCCCAGTAAATCAGCTCCATGCCCTGATCCTCTGAGTAGGTGGGGCTGATTAATCATCTGTGAAGCTGTGCTGCTGTGCAGCTTTCAACTTAGGGTGTGTCTACACTGTACCCTTAGCTGGAAATAAGATATGTAATTTGCGCTACACAAATTGTGTATCTTATTTCAATTCCGATTCGAAATAGGCTATTTGAAAATTTGGCGTGTCTACACAGCACCAAATTTCAAAATAACACACAATTTTGAGACATTCCTTATCCCTCGTGGAACAAGGCTTACAGGGATACCGAAATAGCGGGTCCACTATATTTTGCTTAGCAAACGCATTCAAAAGATGCTGGGGTAGCTATTTCGGGATACCAGAGGTGTAGATGTACCCTTACAGGAAACACTGATAATGACTGTTTATTACTTGCTTATATTTGCCTGCAGCAGGGACATTTCTCCAGTGTTAACAATGTCGCTATTTTAATTTGTAATAAGGTCCAAAATAATAGCCCTTTTTATAGAATGTGGCACAAAATACTATATCCTACTATGATGTAGTGATGCAAATAGCATGCAATATAGTCATTGTTTCAAAGAGTACATCTACACAGCAACATTATTTCGAAATAACTAGTGTTATTTTTAAATAACTTAGTCCGCGTCTACATAGCAGGCAGTTATTTTGAAATAATGTCGAAATACTGTCAAGCTGGAAGACTTCTTACTCCCACTGCTGTAACCCTCATTGTATGAGTAGTAAGGGAAGTCAGAGGATGAGTGCTTTATTTCAAAATAAGTGCTGTGTAGACACTCCCATTTCAATTTCAAAATAAGCTACGCAATTGACGTAGCTCAATTGGCGTAGCTTATTTCGAGTTAAGCCCTGTTGTGTAGACGCATCCAAAGAAAGATAGTAGGTAAGTACCATAGTTGCACTATGTGAAAACTCATTAGAAATGCCACATTTAGAGCTTCTAATTAAATAGATAATAATTCATTATTGCTGATAAAGTTATTGACTGTTTATTGGCATGTTTAAAGTTTTACGATAGAACAAAATAAATAATGTTATTATTTAACACTTGTATAGAGCCTTCCATAAAAAAGTATATCACACATAAACCTCAAAATTCCTCTTCAAGATAGATACAGCAAGTATTCTCCCCTTCCTATAGTAAAAAACAAGTACACAGGATGGAAACCTATCCAAGATCCTTCTCCTTGTTCTAACTCTCCCCTGTAAACATGTCAGCCTACTAATAAAGCTTCTATTTTTAGGGAGATATAATTAAGAAACCCCCTCTCTGATTCATTTTGATTTTTTTTTCAATATGCTATCTGAATCTGCCAATCATTAGGACCTCTTGATTTTTTTTTCTTGTTGATTTAATTTGGGTGGAGTAAAACTAGACTTAAAATAGAAACTCCACTGCAATATTAATCTTCCACCCAAAAGTGTTTCACATATAAATCTGACAAAACTCAACCAGGCAGATATGATATGTATATCTCCCATAAGACAGAAGTGTGCGGGAAGAAAGAAAGAAAGAAAGAAAGAAAGAAAGAAAGTGTGTGTATAACATATTTTAAATTGTTAGCTACTCCCATGGGTTGAAGATATGAAGATATTTGGATATCTAGAATCTTTTAGAGATACAAATTATAGACTTCTTCAAACTGAATACTATAGCCTTAGTGTACATCTACACTGCAATATTCTTTGGAAATAAGCTTTTCCAGAAGATATCTTTGGGAAAAGCTTATTTCAAAATATCTTGTCTGCACACAGAAAGCACAAAATAGCGATTTGCTATTTCGAAAGATGGCATCCACACTGATCGGATGCTCTCTTGCATTTAAGGCCACCTGGAATCACTTCAGGCAGGGCATCAGGTCAGCAGTTACTTCCTGTTATTTAAGACGCGTGCTTACAGGGACACTCTCCACACACACACACACACACACACACACACACACCTCGTACAGCCATTTCTCAGGTTCTTCTGCTTGCTTGCCTACCTCAAGCAAAGACAGCAAAGAATTTCCACTGCGTGCTTTGGTTGCCCTGCTTTTGGACACCACAGCACTCCCTGCTATGGAGCCGGAGGTGCCTCTGGGCATGCGATTGCCCTAGACTGCCGTGCTACAATTTCTGCAGCAGTTTCTGCAGGCTGTCCTCCTGGCCCTGCAAGAACATGACCCCAAGCTGCTTGAAGAGAACCTCAGCATGTGTGCAGGAGCGCTGCACTTGCAGACACACCCCACTGTGGAGCAATGCTTCTGGCAGTTAGACACCAGTTCCGACTGGTGGTACTGGCTTGTCCTGAAGCAATGGAAAGACTAGCAGTGGCTCCAGAACTTCCATATGAGGAAGGAGACGTTCCTGGAGCTGAGTGCCTGGTTCGCACCTGCCCTCACATGACGGGATACCCAGATGTGACCTGCCATCACTCTGGAAACAGAGGTCGTCATCACCAACTAGAAACTTGCCACGCCAGTTACCAATCCATGGGCAACCAATTAGGCATGGGGATGTTGACCATCAGGGCCCTCGTCATGCAGGTATGGTACTCTTGGGCTGCAGACCTGGGGGGGGGGCGAGGCAGGGGGAGTACTGGAAAGAGGTACCCTAGGGAAAGGAAGGGTTTGGGGGTGTGGGGATGGGGAAGCCCCCATCCCAGATGGGATCTCCAGTCCCACCCTCACACAGCCCTGGGAGGGTGGGTGGGTTTCAAAGGGGGTGGCTCCTGAGGTGTTTGTGAGGGGGTAAGGGAGAGAGGGCTCAGGGACCTGCCAAGGGCTCTGGCACCCCCTTTGATTCTCTGTTTTGTTTCTTTGTTTGTCTCCTTCTGCAGGTGGTGAGGGCCATCAACTCTATCCTGCTGCGCAGGGTCATCTGTCTGGGTGACATGGACCCCAACATCACCGGATTTGCTGCCTTGGGCTTCACCAACTGCAGGGGGCTATTGACAGCACACACATCCCCATCCAGCCCCCCAACCACCGGGCAGTGCAGTACATCAACAGAAAGGGATACTTTTTGATGGCCCTGCAGGTCCTGGTCAACCAACAGATCCAGTTTACAGACATCTTTGTAGGCTGGTCGGGGAAGGCGCATGACACGTGTATCTTCCTCAACTCCAGCCTCTACCAGAAGCTGGAGGACAGCACTTTCTTCTCCGAGCACAGCATCAGGTTTGGGGACATGGACATGCCACAGTGCATCGTGTGGGACATGGCTTACCCCCTCATGCGGTGGCTAATGAAGCCCTACACCAGACACCTTGATCCGAGCAAGGACTGCTTCAAGGTCCACCATGGCCCGCATGCAGGTGGAATGCGCCTTCAGACATCTGAAGGCGAGGTCCTGGTGCCTCCTGACCCACCTGGATGTGGGGGAGCAGAACATCCCCCAGGTGGTGTCAGCATGTTGTGTGCTCCACAACATTGTGGAGAGGAAGGGGGAAGCCTTCCTTGCAGGGTGGGGGGCAGAGGCCCGCTGGGAGGGAAGGGCCTTTGAGTAGCCACGCACAGCTGACATCCAGCAGGACCATCAGAATGGGGTGCACATCTGGGAAGCCCTGAAGGAGAGTTTCTCTCAAGGACCCCAATAACACTCTCCCCAGGGCCTCCCCACTAGGGGCCTGTTCCTTGCCCCTCTCTGCCTTTCCCACAACAACCCTTCCCTTCCCCCTTTTCCCCCTCTTCCCTTCAGACAAAATGAAAAAAAAAACCCTTTTGGTTGATAAAAACAGAACAATGTGATGATTTATTTGGGGTAGAAGTAACAGGGGAGGAGGGGGGGGAGGAGAACCTGAATATGGGGATAGGGAAGGGAGTTAAGAAACTTGGAGGGGGAGGAGAGGCTCAGTGCTGGGGCTGAACATGGCACATGGCTCATTTGCTTCCCCCACCTCACGTGCAGGGACTTTGGCGACCCCAGGGGTCGGAGTTCCAGGGAGGATTGGGGGATAGGCAAGAGTGGGGGCTGGAGCAGGATCAGGCATGGGGGGGAAGGGGCTGACATGAAAGGGGGGGCAGGAGCAGGAGCTGTTTCTGAGTGCGTTAGGAGAGCCTGGACAGTCAGGCACATATTACATCTCTGCTGCAGCAGCTCTGTCCACATCTCTCTCCTCCACTGCATGTTGTCCTGGAGCTTCTGGGCCAGCATCTGCTGCATGTCCTGGAGAATGGACATGGTCCCTCATCAGGTCCTCCTGGACCCTCTGGCACCTGCAGTTCCCTTCGCTGGCTCAGGTGGTGTAGATCACCCCACAGTCACAGCTGTCTGGCTGGGGACAATTAAGAAAGATGGTCATTCATCCCTGGAGACACTGTCCCTGACACCTTGCCCTCATCTGTGAACTAAGAGCTACAGTTCTTGGGTCAGAGGAAGGTCATGTCCAGGGAGCTAGGCCATGTGTGGCCTGGATAGCGTGCCCTGTCTTACAGGGGTGCAGGTGTCCCCAGGGGACCATGCTTCCCACCCACCCCTTCCATCCCACAGACAAGCAGGCATAGGAAATGGTCAGCCACACTGGGATCCAATGGCTGGAAAGGAGGACTCAACCCGCCTGGGCTTCCATCAGTAGTGGACACATGCCGGCTCCAGCATTGGTGACATCGCAGGGGGGAAAACCTTATATTCCTTGGTGCTGGAATACAGGGCGTGAGGGTGGGGGGAGTGTTTGAGCAGCATACACACCTGAGTCTTTTAGCGCTGGCCCCAGGAGCGGGTGCTGCCTCTAGCATGCAGGCATGCCTGTGTGCCATATGCACGTCTCCAGAGTCTGCGTGCATGCGTGTGTGTGTCCTTGTCCCCAGCCTAGTGGTAGCTTGTGGTGGGAGGGGGGGAACGAAGAGGGGGAGGAGGAGGGTGTCCCCCATGGGGGTCAGAAGCGTGGGCGGCCTCCCTAGAGACTGTTGTGGTGCTCCAAAGCCTGTTGTGGTGCTCTAGTGCTGCCTCCAGGAGCTGTGTGGCGCAGACTGGTGCTGCACATGCACCCACATGCACGGACTGCAGCGCAATGGTCAGGCCGACGATTGCAACACAGCCTCTCAGTGCCCGTCACCCCCACTCTGTGTGTGAGAAAACTAAGAGTACTTGCCTGATGATCCCTCCCTGACCTCAGAGGATGCCTGGGACACATCCAGGCTGTGGGGTTCCAGCTTCAATGTGAGCGTGGTGATGGTGCTAGCCATGTTCTCCTCCGCCTCCTCCTCCTCATCATCAGATGGGACCCTTGGGCGGGTGATGACAGGTGTTTCCAGCCCTGCGTCCACCACCAGGGGTGGAAAGAGGCTGCACCGTCCCCCAGGATGTGGTGCAGGTCTTCAAAATAGGGGCAGGAGTAGGGTTCTGCCCCTGAGTATGAGCTGCGCTCCCTTGTCCTTGCTTATGCCTGGCGGAGCTCCTTCACTGTACTCTGGACCTGCTCCTGTGTCCAGGTATGGTGCTTCATGGCCAGGCTATCGGCCATCCAGCTGTAGATGTCCATGTTGCTCCATCTGGAGAGGAGATCATGCAGGTTCTCCTTGTCACCCCACACCTCGAGGAGGGCCAGGATCTCTGCTTTTTTGGAAGAGGCCTTATTCCTCGTGGAAAGAGGTTTATCAATGTTGGAAAAAGCCCTCCCTTATTTCGATTTTCTTTCAAAATAACACTGTGTGGACACTAGTATTGTTTTTCCAGAATAATGGCCTTTATTCTGGATAAACGGTGCAGTGCAGATGCACCCTTAGTGCTCACATTTGACCGTGGTGTTTATATGTATTTTTCACAGTAAGCAATAAGGTTTTCTGCCAGGCTGAGCACAACATACTAACCTTTAAATAACTTATGTTAGCCAGGCAAAAGGTAAAATATTACAAAATGAAATTATATTTACTAAACATGACAAAAATCATTATTTATAAGCCCTCATTTTCTGAATGTTTCATCTGCATACTTTAATCGTATCCTGGTCTTAACAGCTATCATCAAATGCCAAATGGCTTAGTGTATTAGACTAGATAATCTTTGCATGCACTCATAACAGAATGAGACTGTGGACTTGGTTCATATCCCACACTTATTAGAGATGTTTCAAGGACATTTGAAATGAGAATTTTATCCAAAGGCAAGCCATACCTAATGCAGAGAACAATTTGAGTGTAATGTTTAAAAAAAGAGAAAAAAGAAGGAAAAATATTTGTAAACACCTGAATACAAGGTTTGAATTACAAGGAAATATTTAGAGAGAATAAAATAAATAAAATAAATTTGATCAGATGTATTGTGTGACTATCTGTACTGAAACGACATTAGCTTTCCAAATGCAACTTCACATACAAATTTGTCAGGATGAAAAAATGGGAATTGATGGGGCTTCAGTTGCAGCTCCTTGATTCTCTTCTGCATGGCCCTGGTGACAACTTAAAGCTGCCCCTTCAGCTGTCCTCCTCTTCTCCTTCTGTCACACACTCCATGTATATAAATATATAAATGTACTAATTTTCTTATATAAAATTGCTGATAGGTAAAAATCTGTAGTCATCTCTTGCTAAAATAGATCATACTATACGACAAGTGACAACTATAGGATAAAGCTTTATCATTTGGAAGAAAACCAGTGTGCTAGCCCAAATCTATATACTTGAATGAGCCATAGAGTTTAGGCACAACTTTAAGTATAAGTACCTCCAATGGCGCTTATTGCATAGTATCGTTCTGGTGACCAGAATCTGTGCAGGGACATCAGGGTAACATGAGACCTAAGCACTATGTATACTTAAAGGACCTTAAGGTCCCCAGCCAACCTATAGAACTAGAATGAGCAAGGTCTGCCCACCACTCATTCTATTATGAGGCTGTTTTTTAAATAAAATTGCAGCTTTTCCCTCCTAAGCAAAAAAAGTTTCTCTCTTCATTACACATATATGCTGAGTTAGCCCCTGCTGGAGATATGGAAGATTTTGAAGCGGTTACAAACCATTAACCAGAGTACAGTGGTACTAATGGCCACAATTAGGGCACCAGCCATTCTACCACTATAAAAGAAAGAAATTTCTTTCTTTCTTTCTTTCTTTCTTTCTTTCTTTCTTTCTTTCTTTCTTTCTTTCTTTCTTTCTTTCTTCCTTCTACAGAATTTTAAAAAATCCCAAGTGTAATTTTAAAATGAAGAAAGATTCTTGGCTGAAATTGCTGTTTGCTCTACACTGCTCCATGTCTCCCATGCTGAAAAAACATATTTCCTACAGTGTTTATTGTGCCCATATTCCACAGCCTTAACATCTTAATGCTGAAAAAGTGAAGACTGATGTGTTAAGTATGTAACATTCTCATGGCTAGTCTAAAAATCATGGGTAATTTCCCTAAATACTTACACTTCATATCCCTTCTTTCATCAATCAGTTATCACTCTTTTTTTCTGTTTAGATGTCAGTTCTTCTTTTCTGCTTCCCCTACCTCTAGTGTTCCACTTGTTCATAACTTCACAGGTCAATATAAAATGAGACAATTCTGGTAACACATATTACTATTTGGCATATGTGTATTTGCGGTGATAATAATAAATTAGCACCATTGTCCCTACAAAATATGCAAAACTCAGATAATATCCAATAGGCCAGTTTCAGACGGGGTTGAAATCTAATGGGGAGGTTATGTAATGAATATATCATTTTCATTTATATAATACAAACTACATATTTCACAACCTCCATTTTATAACTTAGCATTTTTTCTGTAAATAATTTATTTAATTAAAATTTAAGTAACACTAGAAGGAGACACAAATGTTGGGACCGTGTGAAGGACACGTTAAAGGTATGCTGGCTAACTCTGAAGCACCAGTCATTTCTTGTAGACAGTTATCACCATACTGATAAAATGGACCCCTTATCTAAAGCCTAACCCTGCAAACTCATATGCACATTTTAGTCAACGGAGATCTGCCCATAATGTATTTTCATTTTTAGATTATTTTATAGAAACGTTGCATAAAACAGATTACATAATGCAATAAAATATTTTATCATAAACATAAAATGTAACAATAATGCGTTAAGTAACTCAAGAACTAATATTTTAAATGCTATTAACATTAAGAATTTATCTACTAGCAATGAGTGAATAATAAAATCCCTACCTCACTAAACATTTGTTAATGGATATTATATTTACTCTTTCATTTGGTATTGTTTATGATACACTGAAGAAAATGATACATATACTAAAGAGGAATATTTGTAAAGAAGTTTATTAAAATCACTTTATAATAGAAATAGGCTTTTAATTTTCACTTTTGTATCTTGCAAGTCATGAAATAACTGTGGGAACTATAGCTCTTACCATGACAGCTGGGTAGTGCTCTGTTCCACCCTGGCCTTCCATCATCTCCCATTATACAGGTAAGTGTAGAATACCCTTGAAGAACATAACCTGCATCACAGTAATATGTAACTGTTGATCCCAATTTATAATCCATTCCAAGTCTCGTCCCATTCATTACACTCCCAGGATCAAAGCAGGACTCACGTAATTTTGCTACAAAAAGAAAGCAAATACAAATGCAATGTTGAGTACAATGGAAATGGGAAATGGATTATTCACTCAAAGCTCAGAGAAGCCTATCTTTTTTCTTTAAAATTCCTCCATTAATTTTTCATATGTTATGTTTCTCATTGATCTTTCCTTCAATTTAGGAGGGCAGGATACAATACTCTATCATGACTGATAACTCCTCAGTACATGCAGAGTTATCATTATAGAACAACCACCCTTCTCTGTTGATTGTCAATCCTTTCCAGAAAGTGATGTAGGAGTAAGAATCCTGAACTAAGATTTCTGGAGCAGTATCCCATGGGCAAAATACAAACATTAGTATTTATTTTTAAATATATTGACTGAAAACTCATAACTAAAAGAAGTTATATATATATGTAAGTACTATATAAGCAAATAAAAAGCATACAAATAATCAGCTTTTCAGATTTGTTCACAGTGAGTATTCAACATTTTTTAATATAATATTTTATTCATTGGATGTCCCATTATAAAAAGATGACTGATAGTTATTAAATCTAATTCTCATAGAATCATAGAATACTAGAACTGGAAGGGACCTTGAGAGGTCATCGAGTCTTGTCCCCTGTCCTCATGGCAGGACCAAGCACCATCAAGATCATCCCTGATAGATGTCTATCCAATCTGCTCTTAAATATCTCCAGTGACGGAGATTCCACAACCTCCCTAGGCAACTTATTCCAGTGTTTAACCACCCTGACAGTTAGGAATTTTTTCCTAATGTACAACCTAAACCTCCCTTGCTGCAATTTAAGTACATTGCTTCTTGTGCTATCATCAGAGGCCAAGGAGAACAATTTTCTCCCTCCTCCTTGTAACACTCTTTTAGGAACCTGAAAACCACTATCATGTCCCTTCTTAGGCTTCTCTTTTCTAAACTAAAGAAGCCTAATTCTTTCAGTCTTCCCTCATATGTCATGTTTTCTAGACCTTTAATCATTTCTGTTGTTCTTCTCTGGACTTTCTCTAATTTCTCCATACCTTTCTTGAAATGTGATGCCCAGAACTGCACACAATACTCCATTTGAGGCCTAATCAGCACAGAGTAGAGTAGAAGAATGACTGCTCGTGTCTTGCTCACAACACTCCTGTTAATACACCCTAGAATCATGTTTTCTTTTTTTGCAACAGAGTCACACTCTTGACTCATATTTAGCTTGTGGAACACTATGACCCCATAAATCCCTTTCAGCAGTACTCCTTCCTAGACAATCACTTCCCATTCCATATGTGTGAAACTGATTGTTCCTTCCCAGGTGCAGTACTTTGTATTTATCCTTATTAAACTTCATCCCATTTACCTAAGACCATTTCTCCAGTTTGACCAGATCATTTTGAATTATGACCCTATCCTCCAAAGCACTTGCAACCCCCTCTAGCTTAGTATCATCTGCAAATTTAATAAGCATACTTTCTATGCAAATATCTAAATTGTTTATGATGATATTGAACAGATCCATTTTCAGAACAGACCCCTGCGGAACCCCACTTGTTGTGACCTTCCAGCATGATTGTGAACCATTAATAACTACTCTCTGAGAATGGTTATCCAGTCAGCTATGCACCCACCTTATGGCAGCCCCATCTAGGTTGCATTTTCCTAGTTTATGATAAGATCATGCAAGACTGTGTCAAATGCCTTACTAAAGTCTAGGTGTACCATGTCTACCACTTCTTCCTTATCCACAAGGCTTATTATCCTATCAAAGAAAGCTATCAGATTGGTTTGATGTGATTTGTTCTTTACAAATCCATGATGGCTGTAACCTATCACCTTATTATCTTCCAGATGTTCACAGATGAATTCCTTAATTACTGGCTCCATTATCTGCTCTGGCAAAGAAGTTAAACTGACTGGTCGGTATTTTCCTGAGTCATTCTTATTTTCCTTTTTATAGATGGGCACTATATTTGTCCTTTCTGCAAAAGCATTTGGTGAGAGAGGCATTAGCTTGTTAAGTTAGGTGTTCATTTCTGTTTTACCTTTTATTTCTTTATGATCAATTCTAACTTTTATGCCTTATTACTTGTAATAATCTTTGTCTAGTTGATAATATTGTTTTATCTAAATCAGCGTGCTTGGATTGAAGTGTTTGGGGAACTCCATTTGAGACAACAGAGTTTGTGTATATTATTTTCTATTAAGGAAATGATGTAATTTATATGACCTGGTCCAGGATGGTACTGGGCAGTACAAGACATGCATTTCTGGGGAAAAAGTCTTGGACTGCGAATTTGCTAGTGTCACACTGCTATATAATTTAAGGGTGTCAGTCTTTCTGGCTGAAGCGCTCTTAAAGTATAGCTGAGGGTTATTTACATGTCCATGGTGGGGAGTGAGCAGGTCAAAGGCACTCCAAGTTGGAGAAGTGAGGGGATGCAGCTGTCTAATAATTCAGAGTGTGTCCTGGGTAATGTCACAGTGAGATTGAAGCCTTTAATGAAGGTCTTTCATGCTTTATTTGGGATAAGGAACAGACCAATTAATTAACATTACAAAATCCCAGTAATCCATATACCTTGCTTTCATTGGAAGTTATTAAAATCTTTCTGTTTCTTGGATGAGTTTTTCAATACACTTGTTATTTGCTTTCTAAAATTATCAAAGAATAATTATGTATGAGATATATTGTTCTCTTAGGCAGACAAGCAAAGTGTAAAGTGGAATCCAAGACTTCACAAGCAAAGTTCTGACAACAGAGTGTGACAAAGTTTTTGGATTGAAGGAAGGGTTTGGGCTATCTCAGAGGAAAAACTCATACAAATAAATTTTTGATAGGTGTAAAAATGAGGCAACTTGAGATTACTGAGAATATAAATTACTTGTGAATAAGGATCCTTTTCTCTAGACTTCTCTCAAGTACATTAACCTTTGGAACTCTGTGGAAGTATATATTAATGAGGCCAAGAGTTTACTAAGACTGAACATTTAGAGGTTTTTGTGATTAAGACAATGGGTTGAAAATCAGGAGTTCTCAATTAAATATACTGCTCTTCAGCAGGTTTTCCACATGATGTTGCTGGACAAATCATTTAATATTTCTAAACCTATGATCCCTATTTGCAAAACTGAATTAGCAATACAGTTCGCACCTCTAGAAATCAGAATTTTCTGGTCTGGCAACATCCGTGGTCCGAGAGGTCCACAGATGTTCTAGGATCAGAGACTCCCTGTGCACTGTAGCGGGTGGGGATCTGGGAACCTGGTGGGATGCAGTGAGGAGTGATTGGGCTGTGGGAGGAAGAGAGCCAGTAAGCCTGGTGTGCAGCTCAGCTGGGTTGTGGGGGGAGCCAGGAAGGGTTGGGCTGGCAGCAGGGAGGACAGAAATTACATCCCCTAGTCGGACAAAATCCCTCATCCAGGACCCATCAGGACCTCAGGGTGCTGGACCAGAGAGGTCCAACCTGTACTTCCTTTCTCCCATCCTTTGTCTATCTTTTCTATTTAGATTGTAAACTCTTTGGGGTGGGGATGGGGCTGCATCTTTCTAAGTTTTTTAACAGTGCCTAGCACAGCAGGGCCTTGATAATTTATTTATGTGAATACAAATAATATTATATTTGTTCTTATCATGAAATTGACAATAATCATGGGTTCAAATTTTAATCTGCCTTCATCTTCTATTCATTTTCAATGTCATTACAATTTTTATGGGTCTTATTCTTTCATCAAAACCATGGATACAGCTTCCATTAGTGAGTGCAAGGAATGGTAATGGCATTTGCCTAGTTTTTAACTCATTGTTCTGTATCCACTGGGGAGCGCAGTGCCCCTAAAGAGAACTCAAAAGAGACTTTTTGGTTTTTAAAACCCATGTATCTCAGAAGATTTGCTTGAAGGCCTGTACTGCCTGATCAGCTCCACATTAGTGGCCTTAGTGATCCTGCCTCATTATTCCATTCCCTGCTCAGAAGCAAGAGTGGGTTTTCTTAGAGAGGTAGGGCGCAATAATGTGGGGACTTGACTACATGCAAGTTACGAGTTTGATAGTATGAACTCTATGTATACCTTCAATCTCATTCAGTAAGTAAATCAGCCATGGAATGAAAACAACCCTGGTCCCAGATCACACACATTATCTGAAAGAAGCTACAGCATGCACAAAAAATAAGTCATTAGTATTTAAGAACTGTGCTATGGGAGGACATTGAGTATGCTAAGAAGCATACTTGTAATTGTTCTCTAGGGATGGAAGGGGAAGGGGATGTCTCGATTGTTTTTAGGGATGAAAATTGGAGGAATGAAAAATCCCCAGAAAAAGAATAAAGATACCAAGCACTATGATTGACATTTAAAACCCAAATGCTGGTACATTCAGGAAACAAAAGGTCATGCTTCTTGAGTAAGAGGGAACATTTTGACTGTCAAACCAGCCACAGCTGAAGGAAGCTGGCTGCAGGAGTCAAAGAAAAAATCTCCATGTTCCATAGTTAAAGTCATGAGCTAAAGAAATAAGGTCCCCGTGAGTGGACCTTGAAGCCTGAAAGAAAACTGTCCCAAATCCCAAGAAACACTCAAGAGTAGCATGGAAACACAGGCAGAGAGTAGCATACAAATATGAACTGTATTTTTTTCTAGCTCCGTATGTCTCTTCTGCTGTTTGATGGGTAGAAATTTCTCTAAAGACTGATGGGTAGAAATTCTTCTGCAAAGTTTGCATGGTGTTTGCTTTAACTATCATATGGCCTTGAAGAGGTAAACTGTAAATTAGAGTACCAACAAGCTCTGGAGCTCTGGGAAGGGTGTGCTTAAGCTACTTGGAGTTTTGAGAAGATCAACAATGATCTTGGGACCCGGGCAGCTGGATCATTTCCAAAAGTGATACCAGACAAGAGTCTTTGCCCCTGGAGTATATTTGGAGTTAAAAGGAAAAGGCTATGTCTACACTTGCCCCCTAGTTTGAACTAGGGAGGCAAATGAAGCATACTGAAGTTGCTAATGAAGCGCAGTATTTAAATATCCCACTCTTGATTAGCATATTCGTGGCTGGTCGCTATTTTAAAATGCCGGTAGCCCGAATTAATTCACCACGTGTAAATGCGATATTCCAATCCAAACCCTTTCCCTCGAATTAACTGTTCCTCCTCATTGCATGAGGAGGAACAGTTAATTCAAGGGAAGGATTTTGGATCAGACTACCGCGTTTACACGCGCGTAGTCGGGCTACCGGCATTTTAAAATGGCGACCAACGCGAATATGCTAATCAAGCGTGGGATATTTAAATCCCGTGCTTCCTTAGTAACTTCGGTATGCTTCATTTGCCTCCATAGTTAGAACTAGGGAGCAAGTGTAGACATACCCAAAGAGAGCAGTTTACAGTTTAACCAGAAGAAATAAAAACACATAGATTTAGTTTTGGGATCCAGATAAAGCAGCCTGATGAATGTGTAGCATGGGGAATTTGAGCAGAACTTTGACATGGAAAAATTAAAGAAAATTATTGCTTTTGGAATTATCATGAATTTATTGTGGAAACTACTCCATAGCTGAAGGGGAGATGATGTCCCGGAGAACAGTCCTCTCACAGGCCAAGCCAGTCTCCACAAATCCTTGTGGAGAAGGGCTTATGTGGGGTATGACAATGTGACATGCATTGCATGCAACTAGAACTCCTTTTTTATACTTCAGATATCCAGAGAAGTGGCCCAATGAGATTAAAATACATTAGCTCTATGATTTATATCCATTAGTACTTGCTATAGTTTATTAAGTACATATTTGGGAACTTTTTACAGATAATTTTTTCTCATAAAAAGGCATTGACATTCCATTGAAACTAAAACTGCCTATGATAAATATGCAAAGATCTACTTTATAGTCTATGGTGTTAAGACCTAATTTATGCAGATCTAATATGGACTATCATATAGACATCTATTTCAACACTTTTTGTTGTTCTTAGATCATTGACCTAACAGAATAAACACTTTTAAAAATTTCATCATCTATTGCATCTGATCAACATATCTTAGGGTACGTCTAGACTACACGCCTTTTTCGACAGAGGCTTTTTCAAAAGTATCTTTTGAAAAAGCCTCTGTCGAAAAAGAGCGTCTAGATTGCATTACACAGATTGAAAAATCAATCCGCTTTGTCAAAAAAGAGCGTCCAGACTGCCGGACGCTCTTTCGAAAAGAGAAGGCACCCGAAAGTGCTTCTGGCAGGGCATGGGGGCAGCCTTTATTTCCAGGTGCTGCTGCATGCTCTTTGCAGAGACGCATGCTTAAAGGGATCCCCCTGGACAGCCATTGCTCTGCTCCTGCTTCTGGCTTGTCTACCTCCTAGGGGAAAATCAAAGCTGCTGCAGTTCTTGCTCTGGTTGCCCTGCTTCCTCGGACACCACAGCAGTTTGTTTTCACGTTTGTTTTTGTGCTTTCCACTGTGTTTTTGGCCATGGAGCCTGAGCTGCACCTGGGCAGGCGATGGCCCCACACTGCGATGCTAGAAGTTCTGCTGCGTCTTCATGAGACCATCATGATGTTTGTGGCAGAGCTGGATTCAGTGCCCAGCTTTGAGCCCCTCATTCGGGCTGCAGCCCCACTGCCATTGCCACCAAACTTATTCCTGGAGAGGAAAGTTTGGAGGCTGGACACCAGTTCAGACTGGTGGGACTAGCTTGTTATGGAGCAGTGAGATGACAACCAGTGGCTCCGAAACTTCCAGATGCAGAAGTCCACCTTCCAGGAGCTCTGTGCCTGGCTTGTCCCACCCTGCAATGCCAGGACACCCACTTGCGGCCCGCCATCCCCCTGGAGAAACATGTCGTTATTGCTCTGTGGAAGCTGGCCATCCCCGACAGCTACTGCTCCATGGGACATCAATTTAGGCATGGGGAGGTCTACTGTCGGGACCGTCTTGATGGAGGTAAGTCACTCTCAGGGGACAGTCCATGGGGGCAGGGGCGGGTGGATAAGGGGGACGGTCAGGACTGGGCACAGAGAATGGGGGATGGGATGGGAGTGGTAGAAACCTGCCTGGACTCACCCTGCGGTGGTGCGGGGGACACGAGGGGATTGCCTGGCGGGGGGGTTCTTGGGGTCTGGGAGGGAAGGGGAGGGGTTGGGGATCACCTCTCATCACCTCACGCAACTCCTCTAATGTCCTGTTATGTGTGTTTGTATTTGTCCCTTTCTGCAGGTGGTGACGGCCATCAACTCAGAGCTGCTTCACAGGACTGTCCGCCTCAGAGACATGGATACCATCTTGGCCGGATTTGCGGGGCTGGGTTTTCCGAACTGCAGTGGAGCACTAGCTGGGACTCACATCCCGATACGCGCACAACCCCATCGAGCAGCACAGTATATTAACCGAATGGGCTACTTTTCAATGGTGCTGCACGCCCTGGTCAACCACCGGGGACAATTCACAGACATTTTTGTTGGGTAGTCAGGCCGGGCACACAATGCCCACATATTCCGGAACTCATACCTGTACCGGAGGCTGCAGGCTGGGACATTCTTCCTGCAGTGAAACTATGTGGTCAGGGATGTGCAGATGCCTATGTGCATCGTGGTCGATGTGGCGTAACCCCCTTATGCCCTGGCTCATGAAGCCATTCACGGGCCACCTGGATGCGAGCAGGGAACTGTTCAACTCCCGCCCGAATCGGGCTCACTTCCAGGTGGAGTGCACCTTTGGCCATCTGAAGGGCAGATTTAGATGCCTACTCACTCAGCTGGACATGGGGGAACACAACATCCCCAATGTGATTGCTGCATGCTGTGTACTGCACAACCTATTGGAGAGGAAAAGGGAGGCCTTTCTCCCAGCATGGGGGACATGGGCTGATGTGGAGGGGAGGCACTTTGAGCAGTCCCGGACAGCTGCCATCTGGCAAGCCCACAAGCGGGATTGCGCATTCGGAAAGCCCTGAGGGAGCAATTCTCCCAAGGAGGCCGATGAGTTTTCCCAGGGCCTTCCAAATGTGGGATTTCCCCATGCCCCCCAGTTCCTTTCTCCCCAAAACCCCTCCCAGCCCCACATTCACACACTGTATGCATTCACACTGAGAACAGAGACAGGTGATGTTGAAAAAATATTTATGGTTTATTTCACTGTTGATTGTTTCAAAAACTATAAAACTCTTTTGTTCAGAAAAATTAATTGTTTGTTAACAAAGTAAAGTGCTTCCCTTATTGACTCTCACAGGTGGGAAGGGGGGATGTTAACCTGGAAGCAGGGAGGAATGCTCAGGGCTGAGGGTGCCGCCTGGATGAAGAGCCCCTGGCACTTTGGCTGTGGAGGCCTTCTCGGAGATGGCCGCACATGCGGGCTGGGACGGTAGGGGGCTGGGCAGGAGGTGGGGCTGTACCTGGGTCTGGGATGGCAGGCGGTAAGGGGGGAGCAAGGGCTGATGGGGGGGGGCAGGCTGAGCAGGAGGAGCAGGACCAGGCACAGGACCGGGGAAGGCCATGGCCTCCTGGATAGCAGTGCAAATATCAGTGCACTGCTGGACTAACTCGTCCAGCAAGCGCCTGCGCCACTCTGCCTCTGCCTGCATCCTTTGGTTAAATGTGTCCTGCATCCTTTGGAGGACCGAGATGTGCTGGCGCACCAGGTCCAAATATGTGCGCCAGTGCCGACAGGTTCCCTGAAGCCGTCTGGGTGGTGGGACAGGTGTAGCGCTCCCCTCCTGGTCAGCTGGTCCAGCTGTGGAGGACAAGAGGGAAAAGTCGTCAGTCATGCATGCTCACACTTTCCTTGAGAGGGCATGCCCTCCTTCTCAGCAGTCAGTGCCTGTCCTAGGGTTAGGGAATGCTCATGTGAGTCTCAGTAAGGCATGGTGTGGCCTGGCCAGCAGCCACGGCCTCCCTGGAGCTCAGAAGGTGTGCAGGCCACCATCCTGCCACCCTCACACACAGCCCATGGCCAAGCAGCACAGACAAGTGTCAGGCCACAGTTGGGGTTCCCACAGGTTGCTGAGAGGCGTGAAGCTGTGTGGCAATCCCAGCATCCCCAACCCATGCCTGAACCTGTCATCACTGTCTGCAGGAGCAGGTGGTGCCTCACAGCCATGCAGGTGCAGGGGTAGGACTGCCCTCCCTGAGGTCGGTCATATGTGTGCCCTCCCCAGGCTGTGATCAGCATGAAATGTCACAGCACTGCACCATCCACTTTGCTCCCGCCTTCCCTGCCCTGTGTGTGTTGGATCCTCACAGCACTCACCTGATGTTCCCTCCCCGGTGTCCGAAGTTGTCTGGGAGGCCTCTGTGTCTGGGTGTCTGGCTCCTGAGTAAGGGTCACTGTGCTCCTGCTGGTGTCCTCCTCCTCTTGGAGCTGCTGGTCCTCTGGGGTTTCACCCTGGAGTTGCGGCCGCTGCTGCACAGGGGTCTCCAACCCAGACTCCACAACCCTCTCGGGAGTCAGGGGTTCTCCTGCCCCCAGGATCCGGTCCAGGTCGTCATAATAGGCACAATAGTGTGCTGTTTCCCCAGAAAGGGAGCTGCGCTCACGGGCCCTAACATACCCCTGCTGCAGGTCCTTCTCCTTGTCTCTGACCTGGTCTAATGTGCGGGGGTGGTGGCCTTTCTTAGCAAGGCCATCAGCCATTCTGGCATAAATGTCCACATTCCTCCTCCTGGACTGTGGGGCCTGAAAAGACTCCTCCTCAGACCAGAGTTCCAAGAGGGCTTTGATCTCGGGCCCAGACCAGGAGGGTGCCCGGTGTTTAGTGCCCCTGGCTTGCTGTGGGGATGTGTCCCTGGAGGGTCCAGGGGTCTTGGGGGGCTTGTCCCAAGGACATGGCTCTGAGTGGCCCTACCAGGAAGAGCTGAGCAGTCAGGGTCCTGGTTGGAGCTGGCTTGCTGCCACAATGCTACTCCTGGGTTCCTGTGCCTTTTAAAGATGGGTACAGGCAGGAACAATAGAGTTGAAAGCTCTGGCAAGAGTGTCCACCAGGGCTTCTTCCTGGAGGCCTTTATTTTTTAAATAAATTCTTCCCCTTGTCCACACATGCCTTTTTTTTTGACAGAACTGTGTTGAAAATGTTGTTCCTCGTAAAACGAGGTTTACCGCCGTCGACAAAACCACCGTGTTCTGTCGACTTACTGTATAGTTTTTTTTTAAAAAGGCCACTTTTTTTGGAAAAACCCTGTAGTCTATACACACCCTTACAGGGCTCACATGCCAGAGGTTCCTCTTACATTTATGTTGGAAAAATGCTATCATGTTTATAAGCACACTGAATATTGTTACTGTAAGGTTTTGTACTTTGTAATCTATTATTCTAAAATATGGGTTTTAAAAATAGCACAAACAATATTTACATTTACAATGAAATCCAACTGCAGATAGATTACACCTTGACATGTGAGTGTATATATAATCATTCCCAGAGTGAGAGAAATAAATAATTTTAACAAAACAATTTTACACTTATCCCTCAAATTTCACATTATACTGTAATTCTGTATATTCATAAGATAAAACATTTTGTTTCAAATTTTGTTCAAGTTTGTGATATACAAAATGAATGAAAAAAACAACAAAATCCCAGTCTAAGTGCTCCTCCCAAAATAACAACAGAAAAAATATTGCATTTACCTTTATACTCCAGATGGAAACCAGTAAAGCTAACAGATCCATCACTCCGAAAAGCCAAGTGCATGTTGTTTGAGCTGCTTTCTATCCTCTCAGGCAACTTGCTGTCTTGGAAACTACCAATCAGTGGACTATTGCTGTCTGGCCCATCGTAGATATATAGGAAGTCATAATTTGGTTCTATACTGAAACTGTAAACCATTAAAAAGAAAAAAATATTAGCTAGAATATGCTTTGCACAATATCTTAACTCTAATCAGCTCAACAGTGCTTATAAGCACTGTTTCTGAGAGGGGGAAAAACATTCTATATTATTGATCTGAGAAAATGATTAACTACAAATGATAAAATAATGATTTTAAAAAATATATATTTCATTCCAGTGTAGTAACCATGCAGACATCTTTCTTGTCAATAATCATTAATGTAAATATTTCTAAATTCAGAATTTCAACCTCATAGAAAAATAGTACCATCATGTATGAGAGAACGTGATTATTTATTTATTTGAGATGTGCAAAATTCAGTGGTTTTAATTTTATGGGGACCCATCATGCTATAACCTGATAAGGGATGTGTTAATTTACAATGTAATGTTACTTTCAGAGTGTACATGTCATCCCCAGAAACTGAACTTTCCAGCACTGTGAGTGCTTGGCCCCTTAGATTATGTCTACACAACAGCATTATTTCGGAATAATAGATGTTATTCCGAAATAATATAGTCCACGGCTACACACAAGCAGTTATTTCGACATAATGTCAAAATATTATTGAGCTGGAGGACTGCTTACTCTGACTCCTGTAACCCTCATTGTACGAGGACTAAGGGAAGTCACAGGAAGAGTGCTCTATTTCAAAATAAGTGCTGTGTAGATGTTCCCAAATTAGAAATAAGCTATTTCAACTTACCTATGCAATTAGTGTAGCTTAAGTTGCATAACTTATTTTGAGTTTAGCCCTGCTGTGTAGATGTGCTCTAAATGACCCTAGAGGATCAGCAGCAGTGTGGCAGGGAGCCTGACAGAATTGCCAGGCCCCTGGGCAAGGTGGAAGGGAGTAACTTTGCACTCACGGAAGGGGTGGAGGCATTGAGCCATTCCGCACTACCTAAAGTGTGCCACCCAGGGCTCTGGCAGTGATTTAAAGGACCCAGTGGTCTGGCAGCTACGGTTGCTGCAGTAGCAGTGACACAACTAGAAGTCCCACCTCCTTTCTCCCCGACCCTTTTGACTGGCCTGCAATCTGGCTATAACCAGCATGGCCAGAATTGTCTGACAATCAACCTTCTCTTCACTTTCTAAGTATGGGTGAGCTTTGAACATTTTTTTGAAGGCAGTTTGGGAAGTTCTATGTCCTGTGCTACACAGGAGGTCAGGGTCAGTGATTAAAAAGGGCCCTTTTGGCCTTGGAATCTGCGAATCGATAAAATCAAGTACTCATTAAAACTTCTGAATATAAAGTACAGTAAAAAGCTTATCCATCGCAGTAAAAGCACTAACTAGAAACTTAAAAGTATCTACTAATTTACATATTTTACTATTGAGTAACAAGTGATTCATGAGCAATAGTCCAAAGGAAATCAAACATTAAAATATCGCTAGGTAATAAATTTTATAATATGACTAAAAATCAGGGAAAGGTTTGTCTCTTATTCTTGCAGAATTCCTAGTACAACGGGGCCTAAAACCCAGCTGGGGTATTTGAGAATTACAAATAACAATAATAAACATCAATTTCAAATAAATACTTTTCCATAAAAAGTGTCTAGTTTTGCTTTATGGTTATAGTGCTGTCCAAACAGCACAATTCTCTCTGTGAATTCTCTGAAGCAATATTAAGTTCTGCATTATGATAGAGGGGTTTAACAAACAGCATTTACTACCCAGGAAAATATTGCTTACGTGAGCCATATTTTTATGTAATGATGTGGACTAATAAATCTGAATCCAAACACAATTTTTAATGTTTTGCTTAAATCTCAGATGCACATCTCCTATTAAAGGTGTTGAACTGACTTCACTGTGGTCATGAAAGTCCTTCCTTTCAGCTTAGGGGGAGACCTGCAAATTAGCCTACTCTGTCTTCCTGACCTTGTGAAGAAGAGAATATGTCTGTAGAACTGATCTTGTAAGATGCTGAGCATCCTCCAACTTCCAGTTTGATGAGTGGGTTTTTAGGACCCTTTGCATCTCACAGGCTTGTTTAAAACCTTGCAGGATTGAGCCCTGTGCGTGTTCAAGTCTTACTCAGGTTTGGTGTCTGTGCAGAGAGTGCTGACATAAGTAACAATTATTATTGGTCTTGCTGGATATGTAATGTGCGCTAGATACTATCAGCCTTTACCCTATTTATCTCTGAGAAGCTACCAATGATAATGATGTAAACATAATTTAAAAAAATATAGCTAAAAACAGCTTACCTGATAAATGCTAATGATATAACATAGTCGTTATTAACAGTGATACTCCAGTCACAGTCTCTACTATGCGGATAGGGATGAGGAAAGTTTGGTGAAAGAATAAAACCTGATGAGCCTGTCAAGTTTCCTCCACAGGGTGCTGTAAATTGTGGGGGGGAAAAAGTAAGTACCAGCAATTTGTTCACTGACATTTTAAAGAAGAGAGTCTTCCAAGAGTTATATGAGAAACACTGTGTATTCAATGCAAGAGTTCATAAAGAAAACTGTAATAAGTGCAAAAATTAAATTCACATTTCTGATAAGTCCATTTTCTAATTACCACAAAGCCAGTTTTGTCATTAAACTTTACATCTTCTAAGTTTGTTCCCATGACAGAGCTTCTCGGAAACTGCTCTAAATTTGAAAAGTATTTTGGATAGTGATATACAGTAAGCACAATAAGCATGCTGCTTCAGAATTTCTATTACTAAACACCATAACTGTGGCAGGCTTCTTTTTTTAACTGAAATTGGGTTTACCAAGGCTATGAATGCAACCATATGTATGTGAGTTTCAATTTGTTAGGGTTTGTCAGCAGTCTGGTTTGATGGGATTGGAGGCTATACAAACTACACACAATACAACTGTGCTGCTAATTGTGGCTTACAGGCACATTATGAAAATATCAGTACTTCCTAGAGGTACAGCCAAAGTAGAACAAGGAAAGTTCTATGTGTTCTCTTTAGAGTATTAAGTGTGTGTATTGGTGTGGGAAAGGCATGGGGGCAGGTGTGGGCATTTGTGCTTCACAAGCTTTTTACTTTATGTAGATAATACTTGTTACTATGCATAAGGCATATAGATGTTATACAAATATGCATGACATTTTAATAAGGAAGGTTACCAATCTGTAATGCACTAATTATGCCAAGTCACATTTTATTGCATAAAAGTGAATCTTTATACAAAAGGATGGCAAATTAAGAAATCTGACAGATTAACTTTGCTATTTAATCATGAACAACCATGAGTGAAATAGAGTCGGCAGGGAGGCTATTAGGTGTCAGCTGACAGTCTTTAGACACCATAACTCATGCTGGAACCAACTAATTTAGCACATGCATCATAATATGCATCTACAAATGAATCTATAATTTAACTATTGCATGCCAAATTTTAAATTATTTAAAATGTAACCAAGAGCATGCAGGAAAGTATTATCAGAGAATAATTCTGTAAATACTGTAGCCATTAAGGTAGGATTCCTGACACTTAAAATAAGAAAGAGGAATGAGGGTATGTATGGACAAGAGGAAGTGAATTCTGAGAACACTTAATGACTTTCCCTTGACTTGCAGACCAACTGGATCTATCAGTCTCTCCTGTATCACATACTTTAGTCCACCCTTGGAGCTGTGCCCTTGAAGACTCCTCACTAGCCACAAGTTGTGAAAATAATTATTTATATTTATTACTTCCTCTGTTGTTATTTTCAGATGAGGGGAAATACTATTCTTATTCTTATCACACACACACTCCATCAAGATTTATGCTATGATGAAGGTGAAAATCTGACTAGACACCTTGCCAATATTGCTCAGAAGGAAACATTCCTTCCTGACCCCAATAGGTAACAGCAATCTGGAAATGCAACCCAAATAGTTATAGTGAGATTTTGGGTGGGAAGGCTGAGAGGCTGCAGTTCTCATAGCAAGATGTGGTTTTGTGCACCAAGGAATTCTTAAATACAGAGGGGATGGGGAGCTAATTGGAATCCCCAGCATCAGTTCCCAACCATTCACAGTGTCTAAGTGCATTTTGTGTGGGAAGGAAGAAAATAAAAAGGGACCGGACCTTGGTGAAGAGGCCTCTACCCACCTTCCCAAATAAGACAGTAAGAACATGGATTTGAATGATATAGGAGTGGGACCATAGTGCACATTAACAATAATATGGTCACACCTACTCCATCCATTAAGGAACGAGTATGGCTAGGTCCACACTAAGGGGGAAGTTCGGCTTAAGTTACGTAATTCCAGCTATGTGAAAAACATAGCTGGAGTCAGTGTACCTTAAGTTGAAATTTGATGCCGTCTTCACAGCACCAGGTTGATGGGAGAAATGTCCCCATTGACTTCCCTTACTCCTTGCAAATAGTAGGAGAACTGGCACTGATGGTGATGCCCTCAGCATTGAATTTAGCAGGTTTGTACTAGACCTGCTAACTTGTACGCCGAAAGAGCTTCCTGCAAGTGGAAATGTGGCCTACAGCATATAGTCATCCAGTCTATCAGCTGACTAGCAAATAATAGATCTAAAACAGGTCTCTATCCTGATGCAATCAGATATAAACACAAAATAATTCATAGATCGAAAGACACTTACAGGATGAATAAAGCACAAACCAATCATGAACTCAAGAAATGTAATTGTATGCTGGACAAAAGCAATCTTATCTGGCACTGACATTTTATACCGGTATCAAAATATTATTCAATCATTTTTCTTATAGAAAAAAAGGACAAGGGATAGAGAAATAAACTTAGAATCCAAAATCAGAGTAACATATACTTGTATTTTTGTTAAATCATGTATTGGCACAGTACATTGTAATGGATTTTTAAATCACTATTTTGTCTTAAAACAATGGGAAGTAAACAAAAACTATAAGGTTGTCAGAACCCTATAATTATTTGAATCCAATGGTAATAGTAACTGCAAGTAAAAATCATTTAGACATACAGATCAAATGTATTTCAAAGTCATGAGCACAGATGCGTTTACTTTCTTTTATACCTGCCAATGATACTTCAGTTATCAGGGTTGGACTAGAAGTCGTTTATTTGAGGTTTCAAAAGACATGATAGTATTATGCACATCTTTGAATTTAACAGCTTTTTCAAATGCCAATTATTGCTGATAATAATTTAATTGACTTGCTTTGGCAATAAGGAACTTAATAGATACTGCTTTGTCTTTTCAAGATGGAGGTTTACATTGTTGCATGTCACAGATTTGATTTCACTGATTTGCATGCAGTAATAATTCAGAAATAAGAATGAAAAACAAACAAAACACACATGATTTCTTTAAAATGTTGCTTGTAACAAATTCACCATAAAGCTCCATCATGCTAAGCCAATAAAAATGTGTGCAAAAATTCTTAAATTATATGTATACATGTGATATAAAAGTTGTTCACTGTAGCTGGAGTTCTCACCTCTGCATGTCCATACTCTTGTGGTGCACTAGTGGTACAAGTTGAATCATCCATACTTCCCAAGGGTGGGAATGTGAAGAAGTTAATGGAAGAAGAATGAAATTTACTCACCTATAACCAGTCTTCTTTGAGATAACCTCTTCACATTAACATTTTTTAAATTCTTTGATGGGAAAACTTGAACCATCAGCACACCCCAAGAGTGGAATGCAAAAACGACACTAAAAGAAGTTTTGTTTTTCTCTACTTGTAAGTTAAGACAAACCATCAGCTCTGAAGCTATGTGTGTTCTAGACTCTATTCTCTTTCACTGATCTACAATCCTCTGGTTGCCTGACATCATCTTGATTTACTATAGGTTATTTTTAGGCTCTACATGTAGAAATTCTGCTTTAATGGCTAAACCCAAAGTTTCCATAATTAGATTCTGCATAAATACATTTGGCTTTGGAAACTGGGTGGCATTCCCAGAATATGCCATTGCCCCAAGTCTGACCTGTACTTCATCATGGTGGAGGAATTAACATCTGAAGTAGAGGGTTGCTCACTGGAGCTATGCCATCAGTGATGAAGGTTTGCTTGAAATATCACCTTGGAATTATGAAAGGTGGACAGGTCTAACAAGAACACTAAAAATGAAGGCTAATGCAGGGCAGCTGCTGCTCCTAGCTATCCAAGGTGAAGGAAGTCACTGACCAAGACTCAATGTCTCAGGTTGCATAGCATGAAGCCAGTACCAGTAGACCAGGAAAGGGTCATTTTAATGCACCTTCATCTCATCCACGAAGGACAAGTTATTTTTGGGACAATCATTCCTTCTTGCTTTGACAATGGATAACTTTACACTTAACACCATGGATAAAAAGTTCTTCCCATACTCTCAGCAGTAGACATCTTACTGGTGTTGTCCTCCCTCAATGCAAATGTGATGGACTCATGCCAAAGCCTCCATGTCCTCTAATATTGGCAGGTAATTCTGCAGCATACCATGACAATGTATCCAGTCATACCTAGGCTCTGCACCAATCCATCAAAATTACAACCTGGTGTGTTGCAACTGTTAACAGATGTGGTCATCAGGTCACTGTCTCATGTGAAATGGACCATCTTGCCCCCCTAATCTCAGGCCCAATGGAAAGCTGGTAGATCATGGAATCCATAAGGTGGAAGATTTTTTTTTGTATTCCGCCAACTCCAGACACTTACATGGTTAATACTTCTATTGTGATATGAGGCCAAGTCCTCCTTGATAACCTGAATTCCTGTGTCTTCCCAATTACTTATTACATGTCTTAAACATGGGCACAGTTATCTCACTGCCATGGTAGTCTATGCATCATCAGAGGAATCTGTTGATTCAGTTAAAGATCATTTCTATGGTCAATTGGACTCTCCAGTATGCACAGTTTCTCCACATGATAATCTCATGTTCCTGAGCAACCTAAATGCAATTAGTAGCTCATTGCAAATTGGATTTAACCAGGTCATTGATTATTATGGTTCAGATTTACCCTCACCACCAGTTCACATTCTGTACCTCCCAGAATCTTTGCATTCTTGGATCATGGTTCAAGTGGTAATGCATACACTAGATGGCATGGATCTCTCATGATGACGGCATCATTAAGAACAAGTTGGACCACATCATCACGCAAGTATCGCTTCACCTCCTGTAGTGTATATTGTGGTGTGGAATGTGTGGCAAAAATACATCATCAGTTAGTAGTTCCCCATTACGGCACTGAAGGTCCAAAGAGTGGATGAGTCCTCTGCAATGATGAAATTTGATACTGACACCTTTGCATGCCAGATTCAGCCAAAAGGTTTTCTATTTACATCAGCAGTAGATTGTTGTCTCTACCAACCTTCCAGACAACCTGGAGATTGCCTGGTCTCTGTTCACTTCTGTCCTCCATCTATCTACTGAACAGATGATTGTTAATAAGTGCACTCATAATCAGCTGAAGCAAAAATGTAACATGCTGTATGCTGCAATCATGAGGCATATTATAATCAAGTGGAGGATGATGCTGAATTTGTCTTACTGAGGAGCAAATAAACCAGCATTTTACATGATCTGCAATCTCAGTAATCAAGAGGTAGTCACTACGAACAGCATCTTGAATGAAAGCAAAGGTCATCCATGTAAATTGGATGATGATATCCTATAATACTTGTTGGAACATTATCACTGTGCCCTGAACCTTTCCCCATCAGCCACTTGCTCAGAGCTAAATGATCTGGCAGCCACTGCAGTTCAGGATGCAGAAACTTTTGATGATGCACAGAAGTCTCTACTACTTTCTTGGAATGGATAAGAGAACTGCATAATGGAACCACTTCCCATGTACATCTGGAGAATTAGATGTCAGCCCCTTTACAATCAGTATCTGGTTGTAAACCAGCAGGGCTGTGTCTTGACCCCTGAGCTTTCGTTGGGCAATGGATTTCATAATGTCATTCCATCAGGTCCATAGGCATTAAGATACATGATCTCTTGCACTCAGACCCTAACTATGCTGATAGTGTTATTCTTTTAGTACATACCCTGACAGGTTTTGTGAGGTATTCCAGCAAATGGATGAGTTGACTAAGATTGGCCTTCATATTTTGTTTTTTTAAAGAGAAAGCTGCAAAACCTAGGGTCAGAGTCAACAGCTATTCTGATCCCTTTGAATAGTGAATCTGTTGAAGTAGTCTACAGTTTCTTCTATTTGGTTCTCAACTTCCCACACAGAAGTTCTCCATCAGATTGGCCTTGCAACATCTGCCCAGGGTCATTTACAATGAATATGGAACCAACAGAGTCTGAGCATGACCACCAAGTTCAGAAATGAGCTGTATCCTTTCTATGCTGTTGAATGTGAAACATAGTACTACATCACTCAGATTGGACAAAGCTGTAGGCTTTCCACACAAAATGACAAAATGGTAATTTGGACATAAAATGGAATTACTTCATCTGTAATGCAGATGTGATGGTAGATTTCAGGAATCTGACAAAAGGAAAAAAGGAGAGCAGCAAAATACATATTATGGACTTCAGAACAGCAGACTGATTCCATCAGAGAACTGATAGGCAGGATATCCTGGGATGATAACATGAAGGGGAAAGGAGTACAGGAGAGTGGGCAGTATTTCAAAGAAACCTTACTGAAGGCACAGGAACAAACCATCCTGATGCACAGTAAGAAAAGCAAATATGGTAGGAGACCACAAATACGGCTTACCAGGGAAATTCTTAGAGAGCTTAAACACAAAAAGGAAGCTTATGAGAAGTAGAAACTTGGACAGATGACTAGGGAGGAGTACAAATATACTGCTTGAGAATGCAGGGGAGTAATCAGGAAGTCAAAGCACAACTGGAATTTCAGCTAGCAAGGGATATGAGGTTAGCAATGAGAGATGATCAGGGAGGGTGTGGGGCTCTTACTCGATGAGGGAGGTTACCTGGTGATGGATGATGTGGGAAAAGCTGAAGTACTCAATGCTTTTTTGCCTCAGTCTTCACAGACAAGGTCAACTCCCAGACTACTGCAGTAGGCAATGTAGTATGGGAAAGGGGCGGACAGCTCTCAATGGAGAAAGAACAGGTTAAGAACTATTTAGAAAAGCTAGACATACATGAATCCATCGGTCTGGATTTAATGCATGCGAGGGTACTGAGGAAGTTGGCAAATGTCATTGTAGAGCTTTTGGACATTATCTTTGAAAGCTTGTGGAGATCGGGAGAAGTCCCGCATGATTGGAGAAAGGGAAATGTAGTGCCCATCTTTAAAAAAGGAAAGAAGGACAATCCAAGGAACTACAGACCAGTCAGCCTTACCTCAGTCGCCAGAAAAATCATGGAGGGGATCCTCAAGGAATCTATTTTGAAGCACTTGGAAAAGGGGAAAGTGATCAGAAATAGTCAACATGGATTCACCAAGGGCAAGTCATCCCTGACCAATCTGATTAGCTTCTGTGATGAGGTAACTGGTTCTGTGGACATGGGGAAGTCAGTGGATGTCATATACCTTGACTTTAGCTAAGCTTTTAATATGGTCTCCCTGAATATTCTTTCCAGCATGTTAAGGAAGTATGGATTGGATAAAGGGACTGTAAGGTGGATAGAAAACTGGCAATATTATTGGGCCCAACAGGTAGTGATCAATGGCTCAATGTCTGGTTGGTGGTCAGTTTTAAGCAGAGTGCCCCCAGGATCTGTTTTAGGGCCGATTTTGTTCAACATTTTTATTAATGACCTGGATGAGGGGATGGACTGCACCCTTAGCAAGTTTGCAGATGACACTAGAGGGAGAGGGAGAAACATTGGAGGATAGGGGTAGGGTCCAGAGTGATCTAGTCAAATTGGACGATTGGGCCAAAAGAAATCTGATGAGGTTCAACCGGGATAAATGCAGTGTCCTGCAGTTGGGATGGAAGAATCCCAGGCATTGTTACAGGCTGGGGACTGACAAGGAGAGGCTGAGGGCTTTGGGCTTATTTCTGCAGAAGAGAAGAGTGAAGAAAAATTTGATACCAGCCTTTAACTTCCTGAAAGGAGGTTCCAAAGAGGATGGAGAGAGGCTGTTCTCAATAGTGATGGATGGCAGAACAAGGAGCAATGGTCTCAAATTACAGTGGGGGAGGACTAGGTTGGATATTAGGAAAAACTATTTCACCAGGAGGGTGGTGAAGCACTGGAATGGGTTACCTAGGGAGATGGTGGAATTGCCATCTCTAGAGTTTTTTAAGTCTCGACTTGACAAAGCCCTGGCTGAGATGTTTTTGTTAGGATTGGTCCTGCTTTGGGTAGGGGGCTGGACTTGATGACCTCCTGAGGTCTCTTTCAGCCCTAGGGCTATGTCTAGGCTGCAGGCTTCTTTCAGAAGAACCTTTTTTCGGAAGAGATCTTCAAAAAAACCTTCTTCCTAAAGAGAGCATCCACACACAAAAGTGCATCGAAAAAGCAATCTGCTTTTTCGAAAGATAGTGTCCACACTGAATGGACGTTATCTTGCATTTAAGGTGTGATTACTATGGACGGAGTGGCCACCAGGGCATTTGTGCTTTTTTCTCTTTCCTCTTCTTTCAAAAGAACTCTCTCTTCCCCATCCACACACATCTTTTTCCAAAAGAGAGCTCTTTCGGGAAAAGGCTTCTTCCTCATAAAAAGAGGATTATCAATGCCGGAAAAAACCCTTTGTTCTTTTGATTTACTTTTGGAAGAACGCGATTGCAGTGTGGACATAAGTCAGGTTTTGTTGGAAAAACGGCCTTTTTTTCCGACAAAAGTCTGTAGTAGATGTACCCTAGGATTCTATGATTCTATGATTGTATGTTTATGATCACTGCTGTCTACAGAGTACCATATGGGCCATTATGCTCAGTCAGTGCCTCATGCTTTTTAGACATGTTATGAAAATTGGAGAAGATATTCCAGCAAATGTCATTCCCCAGGTAGCTTGTAACTTCCAAAAAAAATCCACTAACTGAGGGGTGGAGGTGGCCCAGAAGCAGATCCCCTAACACATGGCGTTCTCAAGTGTGTTCTGATTCTGGGCTCTCGCACCGTCAAGCACTTGCAAACATGCAGGGATGGACCAAATGACAGACAACTGCTATATCGGAGTGTGCAGCTAAGCACTGAAGAATCCATTGCTGGGTTTCAAAATAACATCCCATCAAATGTGACTATCTCATAATATTGTATTTATATTTCTTTAGTTGGTCCCAGACCTTATTTTCTTGTTTCTAGTCTCTTTTTTAGTCAACATTCAAATCTGTCTCATTTATATTTTTTAGCAACATGGCTGCGTCTAGACTGGCAAGTTTTTCCGCAAAAGCAGCCACTTTTGCGGAAAAACTTGCCAGCTGTCTACACTGGCCGCTTGAATTTGCGCAAGAACACTGACGATCTAATGTAAGATTGTCAGTGTTCTTGCATAAATACTATGATGCTCCCACTCAGGGATAAGCCCTCTTGCACAAATGTATTTGCGCAAGAGGGCCAGTGTAGACAGGAGGACTGTTTTTAAAAAAGCCCCGATGGCGAAAATGGCGATCGGGGCTTTCTTGCACAGAACCGCGTCTAGATTGGCATAGATGCTTTTCCACAAAAAGTGCTTTTGCGCAAAAGCATCCGTGCTAATCTAGGCACTCATTTCCGCAAATGCTTTTAAAGGAAAAACTTTTCCGTTAAAAGCATTTGAGGAAAATCATGCCAGTATAGACGCAGCCCATGTGTATCAGTTTTGGTGGGCAGGCACTCCACAGAGACAATTCCTTTTTTCTATCTCTTGCCAACAGAACAAGCTGTTTCTGTGTGGCAGGCTTTCCAGAGCCCAAGATGAAGACTTGGTGCAATAATAATACTTAATCTTCAGTTTCTTAGGCAAAATACACTGCAGAAGCAGCAAGTTCCTTACCTTGAAAATGGCTCTCAAATCATTTGAAGATTCCCCTCTCTTTGTTTCCTTCCTTATTCATACAAGAAGTGAAATCTCAGGTGTTTCATAATGAAGCAGCCACATAATTTGTTTGGAAAATTCTGCTCAGAATTTTGTGACCTCTTTGTTTTGAATCTTTAACCCATAATTGACCTGAAAGGACACTATTTGCACCAAGAACTAACTTGTATCTTCCACCTGGGGCATATCTCAAAATTCAGTGTGCACCACCTCCATATTAGTCCAATTTAGTGCCCTGTAATCTAGAAAGAATGACATTTACATTCACTTTTCTACAATGTTTTCATGGCAACTACTAATAGCCTATGCCAACAAAGCCTCAATAGCCATTGTTAATACCATTATATAGATCTGCTGATGGAGGACAGATGTAAACAATGCAATGAATATCCTACCAAGTAATTCATAACTCCTTCTATGGTGTTTTAATGTCTACCAGCTTCAAAAAATAAGCCTAGAACCCATTTAATCTGTATGGAAGCTTAATGTGTGCTATCTCAGCACCTTCAGGGTTTCCTTTTATTTTATTTGTTAATGTACTACATGCTGGCAGGAACAATCAAAATGCAGTTTAAATAGGGATAGTTTTTGTTTGATGTTTTTGTTGTTAATCAGGAATAATCATTGCTGACAGATATTCACAAAGAACAGAGCCATTTGAAGTTTGGTAATCCTAGAACAATTTGAATCAATTAATCCAATATTTATAAAGAACACTGCAACATTTTCTTTTCATATATGAAAATTCTTCTATACAAAGCAAAACTATCTAGTTTCATGCCGATCTGATTTTTAAGGTCATTTTGGTTTCCCCTTGTTGATATTCTTTGTTTTAAAAATGGACTGCACAATCCCAATAGCATGAACCCT
Organism: Rafetus swinhoei; assembly: GCA_019425775.1. Classification (NCBI taxonomy): domain Eukaryota; kingdom Metazoa; phylum Chordata; order Testudines; family Trionychidae; genus Rafetus; species Rafetus swinhoei. The sequence goes on along the minus strand of CM033424.1, from coordinate 28,436,371 downwards.
TTTATAATTTTAAGTCTTAAAAGACTGAAAATGTTACTTGTTTTCAAATACTTTTAAATAAAACTAGTTAGCCCCTACCTATAAATTATTCCCTAGACAACAGATCACTAACATGATTAAAAATGAAAGCTCTACAGGCTCTGCTACAGGGTATTTTCATTTGATATTTTTACTTTTTTGTAGGTATTGTATTAATGATGTTATTATTATACTAGATGATTTACCCAGTGTTGCTTGGATCCTTAACTCAATTATTTTTTGTTTTCTTTCATTTAAATCATTGCTTTGAGGTAGGGCTGAGGATGGGAGGTTCAGTATGCAGGTTGCCTTTGGGAGAGAGGGTTACCCCAGCCCTCTGTCACCATAGCAGCTTGGGGCCAAGTGAAAAGTCCAACTCCATGGCTGCTGCAGCTCCAGCTCCAGCAGGCACAGCTGGGGGAAGGGTGCATGTTCCTCAGTGGAGCAGACCATGGTTCATCTGCCCTCAGTGCTCCCCAACCAGATTGAGGAATGGAACAAACTGTATACTTTCCTTTTGCTTGCTGAAGCCATCAATGATCCCAAAAGGCACCTGTGGTGTGGGAGACTTGGGGCTGCAAATTGCGTCTCCTTTTCCGATTTACTTTTGAAAGAGGCTTTTCCAAAATTTGGCACCATATAGTGCTCTTTTAACACATCCCTTATACCTCATAGAATGAGGTTTACAGGATGGCAAAAGAGTGCATCAGCTTTTTTGAAAAAATTTTCAGCATTCCTTGGACACGGCATTGATTTTCTGGGATACCTCCGGAAAAAGCAATGTAGTCTAGACATAGCCTAAGAGAAAAAGTCTCTTAGGGTATGTCTACACTAGACCCCTAGTTCGAACTAGGGAGGCTAATGTAGGCATTAGAAGTTGCAAATGAAGCCGGGATTTAAATATCGAGCTTTATTTGCATCTTCAATCGAGCGCCATTTTTAAATCCCTTAGTCGAACTAACTGCCTGCGGCTATAAGCGGCAGTCAAAGCGTTAACTCGTTAAGGACTTAGTTCGAGTTAACGTTTGACTGCGGCGTGTAGCGGGCAGTTAGTTTGGACTAAGGATTTAAAATGGCGACGGAAGATACAAATAAAGCCCGGGATATTTAAATCCCGGGCTTCATTTGCAACTTCTAATGCCTACATTAGCCTCCCTAGTTCGAACTAGGGGGCTAGTGTAGACATACCCTTAGATATATAGTAGATAGGAATAGTTTAATCTATTCCTCAATTCTTTGAAACTTTGCAATGGAATCCACCCTTTGAACAGCCCATGATGGAGAAACTATGCTTCCTAATCAAATTTTCACTGCAAAAAAAGAATTCTAACTGTATTTAAAAAAAAAACCCTTGAAAATGTGAACTACACGTAAAATTATGTAGTGCTGCTTTCTTTTAATCTGAAGAAGGTCTGACATATTTCAGAGGTGAGTTGTGTCTCATTCATTTGAATAGAATCATCAAATCATAGAATACTAGAACTGGAAAGGACCTTGAGATGTCATCGAGTCCAGTCCCCTGCCCTCACGGCAGGACCAAGCACAATCTAGATCATCCCTGGTAGATGTCTATCCAACCTACTCTTAAATATCTCCAGTGATGGAGATTCCATACCCTCCCTAGGCATTTTATTCCAGTGTTTAACCATCCTGACAGTTAGGAACTTTTTTCCTAATGTCCAACCAAACCTCCATTGCTGCAGTTTAAGAACAATTTTTCTTCCTCTTCATTGTAACACTCTTTTGAAACTTGAAAACTGCTATCATGTCCCCTCTCAGGGTACGTCTACACTAGCCCCCTAGATCAATCTAGGGAGGCTAATGAGGGTGACCGGAATTGCAAATCAAGCCCGGGATTTAAATATCCCGTGCTTGATTTGCATGTTCTCGGCCGGTCGCCATTTTAGAAATTGACTAGCCCGAAGTAACTGCCCGCGTCTACACGCGCGGCAGTGAAACGGGCTTCCTAATTCGAATTAGGTGGTAAACCTCATTGCAGGAGGAATGGCTAGTGTAGACGTAACCTCAGTCTTTTCTTTTCCAAACTAAACAAGCCCAATTCTTTCAATCTTCCCTCAAAGCTCATGTTTTCTAAACCTTTAATCATTTTTGTTGCTCTTCTCTGGACATTCTCCAATTTCTCCTCATCTTTCTTGAAATGTGGTGCCCAAAACTGATTAGACCTCAATTCTCCCAACTGAGGTCTAATCAGCACAGAGTAGAGCAGAAGAATTACTTCTTGTGTCTTGCTCACAACACGCCTGTTAATGTATCCCAGAATCATGTTTGCTTTTTTTGCAATAGTGTCATACTGATGACTCATATTTAACTTGTGGAACACTATGACCCCTAGATCCCTTTCCACAGTACTACTTCCTAGACAGTCACTTCCCATTCTGTATGCGTGAAACTGACTGTTCTTTCCTAAGTGGAGTACTTTGTATATGTCCTTATTAAACTTTATCCTATTTACCTGAGACCATTCCTCCAGTTTGACCCCTATCCTCCAAAGCAGTTGCAACCCCTTCCAGCTTGGTATCATCTACAAACTTAATAAGAGTACTCTCTATGCCATTGCCTAAATTGTTGATGAAGATATTGAACAGAACCAGTCCCAAAACAGACCCCTGCAAAACCCCACTTGTTATGCCCTTCCAGCATGATTGTGAACTGTTAATAACTACTCTCTGAGAATGGTTATCCAGCCAGTTATGCACCCACCTTACTGTAGCCCCATGTAGCTTGTTTTTCCCTAATTTATTGATAAGGTGAAGTGAGACTGTCTAATGTTTTACTAAAGTCTGGGTATATGACATCCACAAGACTTATTATCTTATCAAAGAAAGCTATCAGATTGGTTTGATATGATTTATTCTTTACATGATGGTTGTTATCTATCACCTTATTATCTTCCAGATGTTTGCAGATGAATTCCTTAATTACTTGTTCCATTGTTTTCCCTGGCATAGAAGTTAAACTGACTGGTCTGTAGTTTCCTGGGTTGTTCTTATTTCCCTTTTTATTGATGGGCACTAGATTTGCCCTTTTCCAGTCTTCTGGAATCTCCCAACTTCCATGACTTTGCAAAGATGGTAACTAAAGCCTCAGATACCTCCTCTATCAGCTCCCTGAGTATTCTGGGATGCATTTCATCAAGTCCTGGTGACTTGAAGACATCTAACTTTTCTAAGTAATTTTTAACTTGTTCTTTTTTTTATTTTTACTTCTAAACCTACCCCATTTCCACTAGCATTCAGTATGTTAGGCATCTCCTCACCATCAAACTTCTTGGTGAAAACTGAAACAAAGAAGTCATTAAGCACCTCTGCTACAATAGGTTGTGAAGTCTGAACCCTAAACGTGACATTTTGCATGTCAGCCTTATAAGACATTTCATAGCTCCAGAAGCAGAAACCTATTTGTTGTCAGATGTTTGGCTGAATGTGTACCCCTTGTATGCCATTCCCACTTCTGCACAAGTAGCTAACATGGCAGACCTCGAGTGAATGATCCAATGACCACAAGATCTGTTAAGGTACAAAGGCACCCAGCCAGCTTTATTGTTAAAAAAGCATGGTATCCAAGCTCACTGGATCAATGTGTACAGTTACACTAGCACATGTATGCCTATGGCAATGGACAGCTCAGTGAATAGAGGGACTTTTAACCTAGTCTGGCCACAGACAGTCTCTTTAAGACTTCTTTTTTTATACACCAATCCAAACAAGTTACGTATTGCCCCTCTGACATAGTTACTACTCCCTAATGTGGGTTTTTCTCACTCATTATCTTTTACATGTTGGTTCAATCTAAACATCTTTATTATATTGCCATCCTGATGCTATCTTTAAGAGAGGTCAGAGAGTTCCTGTTTTTTTGTGGTGGGCAGGGGCAAGGAGTTCGTACCATACTTGGTATGGAGTGTCTGGTACCACCCTTCTGCAATGTGTATGCATTAGTCTACTATGCCTTGCCTTTCTTAGGAATGTGTGTGCTTTTGAATACTAACCATGTTCTTGCCAGGCTCTGTGAGGTTACAAGCAGGCAGAGTCTGACTTCCGCTAACTTTGCTTCTTTGTTTCGTATCAATAAAGATTGTTCGCTACTTTACTTCAGCCTTAGTCCTCGTACCAGGCTTCTGATGCAAGTTTTACTCTCAGGCTCTCTTTCTGCTACACTATTACAGGTGTTTATTTCATAATCCAAAACTTCCTACACTTCCCCAATCAAACCAAAAACCCTACCTATCCTGGTCTAATGTAGTCATTTGATGGCCATACAAACATCTGTCACACTGAACTACAAGGGGTATTGTACTGATTGCATTATTCTAAGTCATGTTCAATTTAATAAAACACTATTTAAAAAATGCTGTCATGGTATTCCAGTTTGCTACATCACACTGTCTGAAAATCCAGAAAACTTCCCACACTATTTCAGTCCATTTCATCCAAGAATAGCATAAAGCCATCAATAGAGCATATCTAGAAGGCAGAGTTAACTTATAAATACTATGATTTTCTATCCGTGTACTTCAATGTTCATGAATCAATTCTCCCATTTACTACGGAACTTAAATAATTATGGAAAAGCAGCTGCCAAATATACACTCCATGGTTTTTATTGTTTTTGGTTGTGGGAGAAGGGAGACAAGGGAAAGAAAAGGAAACAGAGTAATGCAATGCTTGTCTTTGCCAGTGCTTTTTTACACAGCAGAATATCTAATTTTCAGATATTTAAAGAGTCTAAATGAATGGGGTCAAATTTTTCTGGTGTTGTTGATAGGCAGGTTTCTCTTACTATTCTGCCACGGAGGAGAACAAGAGGATGGACACCACAGACAGTGTCACTGAACAGCCTCAATGATTGCAACACACTATGGGAGTATACGCAGAGTTCACAGAATTACTATTAGGACGAGAATGGAGATAACATTTGGGGCAAAAAAAATATATTTTTTTAAAGAAAACTGGGACCTGGACATCAAGAGGTAGCTCTCCCTCTCACTTTTCCATCAAAATATCTGCCAAATTATCAGTCCTCACTAAACAATAAATTATGAAGCTAGACTTGGAAAATATTACAGCCTATGACAATTCTGATGTCTGAGCAAGTGCACAACATAGCCTAATTAGTACTCCTCTCATATGGAAAGAGCGTCAAAGAACGTAATAATGCAGTGCAAAGTGATATGGAGTGCTTCTGACTAAAAAGGGAGCATTAGAAATGCTTGTGGGCACCAAGAGAAAATCTGGGTATCACATTTCAGCCTTTCTGTAATAAATGCTCATAATAAAACATAGTAAACAGAAATCAACATTCAAATATTTAAAGATTTTCAAAACTGTTAGTCATCCTAATATGCATAAACGGTTACTATGATTGTGTGTTCAAATTTGTTGTTTGTGCACACAAGTATGGAAATTGCACATCAGTATTAGGCAAGCAATTGCTTTTACCCAGTTTAGAAAATCAGAATATATATATTGACATCTACACCAAGAGAGGGAGAAAAATAGAAAGAATACAAGATGCTGTGCAGTACTATAAAAGGATTTTATTAATAGTATTATGTTTACTACCATTGGTTTAGAAATGGCATATTATTCATGACTTGCAAAAAAACCTCAAATAAATGCCAATATGTATCTTTATACTACATCATGTCACCACACAGTCTGCCTATACCATTTCTAGACCTCAAATTTTTTGTAGCAATTTTATGACTCTCTTCGAATTTTTCATCTTTTTGAAGTATCAATACCAGAATTGTAACAGCAACACTAATTTCATATACAGACATAATACTAAGTCTGGTTTTGATATCTCTGCTTAACCTCCAGGAAATACATTTCTACCTTTTTAGAGACAACATCATGCTGAGAGCTGATGGTTATCTACGGTAAACCATATACTTTTCAGTGTTATTGCATTTCAGGATATAACCCCTCATCATTTAAGTGTGGTCTATATATTTTGTCTGCAATGAAGTGCATACTGCTCACATGAGTGCATTTCTACAAAAGATCTACACTGATCTGTGTAACAGATTGTGCTCATCATTACTTACCACTCCATCACTTTTTGTCTTTTCTGCAAATTTAAGCGGCAGAAATTTTATATGTACTTCCACATCATTGATACAAATACTGAATATCATTGTGCCAAAAACAGATCCCAGCAAGACCCACTAGAAAGAGGCTATTGGGTGAAGTTTGGATGTGTATTTACTTATTTTCTGATATTAGTTATTCAGTTTTTAACCCATTTAATATTGGATACACTGATTTTGTAAAGTGCTCTTAAAAATCAGAATGACATGTGTGATTGAGTCAAGTGCCTTGTGGACATATAAGCAGATTATAACTTTAATCAAACTTCTGTTCTCATCAAGAAACCATATCAAGTTTGTTTGGCATGTTTTCCATAAACTACTCCAATCAGCATTAATTGTACTACCATCTACTACTTCTTTACTAGGGCTATGTCTTCATATGGGGTTTTTCCAGGATACCTCCAGCATCCCGGAAGAACTCCGCCACATCCAGGGAACGCATCTGCTCTTCTGCCTTTATTCGTGGAAGAGCAGACGCGCTCTTTTGTAAGCCCTGTCTTCCTCCTCCCATGAGGAAGAAGGGCTCTTCTGAAAGAGGAGGCTTTTTCAAAATTTGGCCCAGTGTAGATGTGCCTAATTTCGGAAAAGCCTCTTCCAAAAAAACTATCGGAAAAAGGTATGCAAATTGTGGAGCGCAATTTGCATACATTTTTCAAATAGATCATTGTAATGTAGACATAGCCAGAGTATGTCCCGAGTCAATCTTCCCATGATTTTGTCCCAGATCAATATTAGGCTAGCAGATCAATAGTTGCCTTTTACCTTTTTAAAAGACTGACACATTAGCTTTAATCTCAGTCCTCTGGAACTTCCCAAATATTTTAAGTTTTGTTTAAAGTAAAAACTATTGGTTTTCCTGCCATTTTCCCTCATGCTTCCTTTCTATAGGCCATTTAACTTGAGATTATGTGACCTGTGAAGAAAAGTATGAAAAAGGGGGCATTTAAGAGCCACCATGCTGATAACTCAAGAAAGAAAAACATGGTAATTTCCCACTGGGTCTTTTACAAAATGATTTGTCAGAGGTCAGTATTCCTTAAAGCTAGTTCCAAAAGTTTTTTGAAGGTGGATCAATAAAATATCTTTACATAAAAGCAGGTATATAGTACTGTTTAACTAACTGTAGTATGATTTCACAATTAGAAAAGCATTTCCAATTTCTCTTGTTTTCTGCATACCTATACATACTGGTGGGTTGGGCTGCCAGAAGTACCGATTTTCTACCTGAATGCAGGTTATTCTTTCATCTCCTTGCAGCTCATATCCAGGGTCACACTGAAAAATAACTGTATCTCCAGGTTCTCTTCCATCCCCATTTCGAGTTCCATTCATAGGAACACCAGGATCACGGCAGGCGGTGGCTACAGAGCCTAACAAAGACAAAATAAATGTCAGGTTTTAATTAATCCACATTAATTATACTGTATTTTTTTTCAAATCTGTTAAGTTCTTCCAGATATATGCAGACTTGACAATCTGAGCTACTAAACCCAGGGACATTTTAGAAAAAGAGAAAGCTGGATCAAGAAAAGCAAGTTGCATAATTCACTTACAATTCAGTACATCTCCAGCATTTCTGAATATCTGTATTGTTTTTCTTAAATATATCCATTGTTTAATATTTTGTAATAAACCTTCAAGTACCTTTAAATGTGCACACATTAAGCAACCACTTTCTTCCACCCTTTTGTAACTGTTGATGTGACCAATCTCTTAAAAATATGAATGTGATTACTCAGATAGAATATGCAATAAAGTATCTATAAGCAGAAGTGAGCTCATGTAATTTATCTAACTCACCATTTCCACATATTATTTACTATGATTGTGCATACAATCATAGTCATTGCTAGCACCAATGTGCACCTAGACTGATGAATATCTTTCCCTAAAGTATTTATGTTATATATTAAGGCCAAAATATTCCTCCTGCAATGAGGTTTACCAGCTAATTCGAATTAGGGACTTTAAATTGGACTCCCGTTTCACTGCCGCGTGTAGACGTGGGCAGTTACTCCAGGATAGTGAATTTCTAAAATGGCGACCAGCTGGGAACATGCAAATCAAGCGCGGGATATTTAAATCCCAGGCTTGATTTGCAACTTCGGTATACTTCATTTGCCTCCCTACTTCGAAGTAGGGGGCAAGTGCAGACATACCCGGAGATAATGTGACTTTACTCTTGGAAGTAGTTCCACTGACTTCAGTGGGTATAATTACCTGAACAAATCTAAGCATCTACAAAAAATGCTTGCCGGGTCCATGTTTATATTAGAGACCTGCTTTTCAGATATGTTGGCTTCACACAAATTAAGGTTGATTAAGGAACATTTTGCCTAACTATCTTAAGAAGGATTGGGTTAGACATGTTATCCATATCTCCTAACCTTTCAAACACTTAAATCAAGATGCAGCACCATTCAGATTTGCTTACCCACTCCTCTGTAGATAGAGATAGGAGATGGATGGGTCAAGTTTGATTGACATTGCAATCTAGTACAGGAGATCACCAAGCTCTCAGATTTGGTCTGTCCTCTATTACCTCCATCTCTGTCTATAGAAGGGCTGATGGTACAAATCTAACTAATACTGGTGGTGCTGATTGGTTACTGCAAATCCATGTGCTAGGTCACAACACCACTCAGTTTTGGAGGAAGCATCCTTTCAAAAGAGGGGACTGCGGCAAACTGACCCTTCCTTCTGATCTCCTCCCCCAAGGTGGCCCAGAATCCTTTTTCAACCAGGAAAGAGAAAGATGAATATTAAAGCAGGATGTGCATGTGACAAACCAGGGTGCAATCCAGACTATTGCGCAGGTGTCCCCTGCCCTGCAGCCTTGGGAGCCTTACAGTGACTTGCTGAAGTAAATTCCATCTGGACTGCTCACAAATTGCCTTCCACCTGAGCTTGTGCTTGCATAGAACTGCAGCCTGCAAGCCACACTTTGGTGACAGTCAGGGTCTGACCAGCCTTGCTTATACTGCAGTGTGATCCCACAGTCTCCTCACTTTAGATTTCCCCCAGAAATGCATGTTCTGTACCGTCCAGCCCTCTCCTGGACAATATAAATTTTATTAAGTTCAATATTTCTTTAATCAAAATGAACCTTTAGTCTGGCATCCCAGCGATCTGACTGGTGCCAAACTAGAAAATTTGATGAACCACTGGAGGTCAATATTATGACAGTATTACCAGCACTTCCACTGCCTACTGGGCTTGCAGAAGATATTGACGGGTAAATTTGAGCTAAATAACTGCACCAAACACTGAGAAGTAGGACTGGTGGCTGTAAACAACCCTTATGGGACTGCAGGAAATCTGGCCACACCCATAATAAGTGGACATCTGGCTAACTAAAACCATGCTGGATTATGGATGTTGCCAGACCAGAGAGTGCCTGACTAAAGAGATTCAACCGGTACACACAACTTGGAACCCCAAATTATGTTTCCCAGACACTTTATTGTAAGCACACTGCATTAGATAAAACAATATAATAAGTTAAGTAACTAAAAGAGAAAAAGTTTAAGTGTGTAGAGGTAATTAGGCATCAAATTCAGAAACGGTTACTAGAAAAATAATGGGAAAATACCAGTGGTGTCTGTCTTACCAAACTATATTTAGTTCAAAGTAAAGTTTTCTCACTACATGCTTTCAGTAGTATTATTGACTGAACTTCTGAGGTTAGGACACCTCTCCCCAATCTCTTTGTCCCTTCAGGTGCAGTGAATCAATATGGGCGAGAGAGGGAAGAGATAGACTTGCCTTGGGACATTTGTCCCTCTTTTTTTAGTTTCAGTTTCCCTCTTGAGGCGGAGGAGGAAAGCATTTCCAGCTGAGTAGCAGAAGACAAAAAGTCCATATGGAAGGATGTTCCCTACTATTTTTGTTCTTCATCTTTTTGCACTTCCTTTGTTTTCCTTCCTGATTGACAACTCTTTTTATCGTTTAAATGCACATTAAGCAGAACATACATTTATTTGTTTTAAACAGACTTGTTTGCCAACTTCAGTTTGAAAAGTGTCAATACATCATACAGTGGAATTTTATAACATCACATACAATGCTGTCACACATATTTTATCAGGACAACACTAATCAGCAAGTAATGAGTTTTCAGATGATACCTTATAAGGTATACTTTGTACAAAGATTATAACTGTAAACATTAGGGAGTGAATACCATTCCGTCATGCCACAAATATGGAAATGTTAGGAGATATGAGTTAAATATATAAAAATATGTCTTTTCTTATACACTATATTTCAGGAACAAGGATTATTTTTACAAATGTATGAGTTGGTTCATTTTCTGAACCACTTCTGAAGAGAGAAGCTTTAAAAAAATCAAATCTAATTATATTTTTAGTAAATAAATCTCTTTTCCCTAAAAGATCAAAAGCATTATGGAGATATTAACAGAAGGTGTAAGCAACACCAGAAAATATTTTTATTTTATTTAACTGTAGATGTGGGTTTTAAATACACATCTCAGTTCGTGATTCAAGCCTTCTGTTTATATTCTGAAATAAGTTTGCTCTTTTCTTCATTTCAGAAAATTTCATTATCAGATAGCATGACTGTTATTTGTGTTGAACATTACCTTGTGAATATCTGGATATTACAAATATGTTGCCAAATCACAGTGATACTAATGCGCTGTATACATACTACTTGTGGAAGCAGTTTCAGCAAATCTCAGAAGCTTTAAAAACTTAGTGAAGGTCAGAACTTGAAAGAAAAACCATTAGGAAAATTCAGGTTGAACCAAGTTGTCACTTAAACAGGCTGCGCTCTTTCCTTCTGTGCCTGAAGTGATTCTTAAATGCACTTTAGGTATTTCTCCAGATGGGAGAAAGTTGCTATTATAAAATGTAAGCTGATTATACTGGTATATATTATCATTTTTTCACTGTGTTTTTCTTCAAATGCACTTGTACCTTTAAAGCAGCGGTTCCCAACATTTTTGGTACTGGGCACTAGCAAAACCATTCACAAACTTTAGCTGGACCAGTAACATTGTATTTGCATATTTAGGATGTAAATAATGAATAAGCAAATGTGCAAATAAAACACTACTGGTACGCCAAAAGCCCAGCCCCCGGTGCCAGCCCTAACCCCTAGAGCACCCCACCCTTCCACTACCCCAGAGTCCCCTTCACCCAACCCCCCCATGCCAGCCTCCTGTCCTCAGAGCACTCTATGCCAGCTTGCCAGCACCCCATCCCAGATGCCTCAATGCCAGCCACCCACCATCAGACCCACCAATACCAGCCTCCTATTTCTAGAACCCCACTGCACCCAATCCCCCCCCAGAATCTTCCCCAGTGTCCGCCCCAATATTAGCCCTGTTCCCAGAACCTCCCAGTGCCAGCCTTACCCTTATAGCCCCCCCCACTACTAGCTCAGCTTCTGGAGCCCCCCAGCACTAGAGTCACCTCTGGAGCCTCCAGTGCCTGCCCCAGCCCCCCTCACCTAGCCCTGCATCTCTGGGAGCCAGGGCTGGGGTACACCGCCCAGAGTCTCCCCTCCCTCCACAACTGTTGGGAAAGGCGTGTCCTGCACCAACTCTCAGCCAACCAGTGCCAGACTAACACAATCCCTCCTAATGGTCCCTAAAAGGATGGTACAGCTCCACACCAGCCATGCATTGGTCCCTGTATATCAAGCACAAGTTAATCCTAAATCAGTTAAACTTGATTGCTCATCTTGTAACTTCAGGGAGTTAGCTCCCAACTGCCATGTCTGTTTTCCTTACTTTATATTGGCTTGTTTAACTTACTTTTGGCTCCTGCTTCCTTGACTAAGTGAATTTGCAGCTAGTAAATGCACAGTTAGTAAAGAAATAAGAATTTGCTGGACAAGGAATTTTTTTTTTAATCAAAAACTTGGTACACTAAAGATGCCAGCTTCTCTACCATAAATAACATGATTGCTATTGAATTTGGACTTCTGAATTTTAAAATTTCCACTTGTAAAAGTCAGAGTTCATATATAAACTCATACAGGTAGTTTAACAATTTTCAGCCATCTATTGGAGTTTATCTGTTAGACTTTACATTTTGCTATTAATTTAGAATGTACAGTTTCATATTAAACAAACACTCTCACTTTCATTTTAAAATATAAAAAATTATTCCCTCATATAGAAAAATAAGAGAAAAATCACGTATCAGGTCCTTAAGACTCATTAGTATTCTTGAAAGAATAGAATCATGAGATTTTCCTTTGTTTTATGAGAATAGCTAAATGAGGTCTTGCATTTGTCTAATGTGGAGAATTCAACTCCAGTGCTTTAATTTAGGAGGCTTCTTAAAAATGGGGTAGGGGATCTCAGCTGCATTTCTACTGGCAATTTATACACCCCTTGCATTCTATAACATGGTTTTCAAAGCAAACTTCAAGTAAATTCTTGTTCTACAGTATAAAGCTTGGTATTGCTTCACATTGTACACCTCCTTGACTTAAAAAAAGAAAGAAAGACTTTCATCAAAGAGACACTATAAAACAATCTGGGTCAGATGATTTGTAGTTTTATGTCCATTTAATTTTCTGTAGAGGTTAGATTTATGCTTACTTTTAAGTCTGTGGAAGAGGAACCCAGGAAAAGGAGTGGACACTGAACAGGTCTCGCCTCAAGAGTCACATACAAATTCTATGACTGAAACAAGCTAGTAATTTATCATTTAAATTCTGAAGATAAAAATAATTTACTATACAATATTGATTTTTTTTTCTTTGCTGCATATGTTGGGATCCAATTTGTGTACTTTAACAAGAAAAGACTGCTTAGTTTTATGACAAGAAAAGCTGGCACCCCTTGAGTAATTTTTCTGCTAACCTATCAATTACTAGGTCTGGATAATCAAGACTGCTTGTTAAACAATATTTTGGAAGTTTTATTTCCTTTTCAATAGTAATAATAGCTTTTCAACTATTCAGCCACATACCAGTAGATCAGGTTGGCCAAACTGCAACTCGTGAGCCACATGCAGCTCTTTTATAGTTAAAGAATGGCTCCTAGAAGCCACCATGCCCCCTGGCCCTTCTTTGCCTAACAGACTGGCGGAGAGAGGAGGTCAGGGTTTATGCAGGGTTCAGAGCTCCAGCCCTGCAGGGCATGGCTACTGCAGCCCCAAAGCTTGGTAGGAACTTCACATGAGGCAGAGGCCTCAGGTACCACCACTCCACTACAGGGGGGAAGCCTCAAGCCCCAGCAAGTGATCCCATAAATCTGCAGCCTTGAGCCCTGGAAGGCACACCTTGCTCTCAATGTTATGAAGATTAACGTAGGCAACTCAGGGGGTCAGTAAGTTTGGCCACTCTTGCACTAGACAGTTGACAGATTTGTGGGCCAGATGATGTATGGATACTGCCCAGGTTCTACCCCATCCAGATCTGCCATGCTTGTGATGCTTTTTGAGTTTCTTATTGATATCTGTATTAAAAATATATTTTTAGGTTTGGGAGATATCATCAACAGTTCTACCTGTTTTCTCCATTTAAAAATATAGGGAATCTCATTCAAAACCAATGGCTCTTTGAAGTATACTGGATACAGAAATAAAATGTGAAGAAAACTGATAAGAATATTTCTATTAAAAGTAAAAAAAAGTTAATATTTTCTCATTTTTCAGCAAGCATTATTTGCAACATTGATTAGAAAAGGTAGTCTTATATGTTGTTCTATGTGTGAAATAGTATAGTTTTAAAAAACACTCAAATGGAATGAAATCACAAATGGTATATACAAATTTAAACTGCCTTTAGTAATCTGGTAATAAGTATTATTTTTATTTCCTCCCAGATTCCATTTTCTGCTGTAAGAATAAGAGATGGTTGAAGTCTAACTAAAAATAAAGTATTATCTTTGTGTGTGTATAAATATACCTGTCAATCTTAAAAGATCTTGTGCTTGTTCTACCCAGTGTAATTAACAGTTCTTGTATTTCTAATATTCATCATTTATTTGTTTATAAACCTGTGTCAATACCCACTTTCATCAGTCAACTATTAAAATTTAATAAATATAATTTCAGTACAGTCAAAGAAGGTAAGTAACAAGTCATTTGTCTCGTGTTTGTTTTGAAGGGGGAAAGGAAGAGGTCAGAATCCTAGTAAAATAAAATAGTCCAGGTTAACAATTCTAGAACAGAGAAGCATATTTTATCTAGGGCCAGATGTAAAATAATAATAATAATAATAATAATAATAATAATAATAATATCATAAATAAACACCAAACAAATCAGCAAACAACAGTCTAACCCTGCACATCATGCAGGAGACAGAAGTGAGAAAATCTCTGTTCTATGAATCCTCATGCAATCTATGCTTCACTTGGGAATATGGATTATTTTGATACCACTCCTCTTACAATTTTCCCAACAGCTTCTTTTTATAAATCCTAGTCTACTTTTCCCAACCTGTTTTTTTACTGTTTTTCCTTTTATGCATCTGACACTTGCTCATCATGACTACTTTTTGCTTTTTTTCTGATTTCCTTTTATCTTTGCTTTCTACCTCCCTATTCTCTTTTTCTTCTCATCTTTCACCTTTTTTTATTTCCTTTCTTCCTTCCACCACTATTTGTTTTCAAGTGTCCAGGAGCCTTCTAGCTGTATTCTACCCTCTCTATTAGCTGTTCAGTACCTTCAATCACCTCTTTCATCATTCTCTATGAAAATTTGTGGAGTAAGCACAAATTCTAGCAACAATAAAATCCCTTATAACCTTGCTATCACACCTGCAATGCAGTCCTGAAATAAGTTTTCCTGCAAACTGAATGGAGCTGGTTATTGCATCTTATCATAAGCTTGTGATAGACCATAAAGCTCCTTGAGACATGCTCAATTAAAAATGGTATATAAGAATAGCCTGCATTAAATTCTATTTTTGGTGGTAATTAATTAGCGGCACATAAAAAATACCCCTGCTGTTCAGAGCTACTGAACTTTGTGGTAAAGTTATGAAACATACTCACTAACATCACATTGTAAAGGCCTCTTTTCCTCTTATCTTACTGAGGAATACCAAAAGAAACTACACCATCTGCTCAAAAAAATCCCTGGCACAGCTTGGGACCAAATCTATACAAACACTCCACAAAAGCCCCAACCAGGAACATTCTATCTGCTACCAAAGATTCATAAATCGGGAAATCCTGGATGTCCCATCACCTCAGGCACAGACACCCTTACAGCAGAATTATGCAGCTATGTTGATTCTCTTCTTAGACCCTATGTTTCCAGCACTTCCAGCTATCCTTGAGACATCACTGATTTCCTGAGGAAACAACAGAGCATCAGTAATCTTCCTGAAAACTCCATCCAGGCCATCATATAGAAGCTCTTTATACCAACATCCCACAAGAAGATGGACTACAAGTTGTCAGTAACCCTATCCCCGATGATGCCACAGCAGACCTGGTGGCTGAGCTATGTCACTTTGTCCATGGCACTGCTATGATCACCCACATGGCCCCACAATATGCCAAAAATTGTATGGCTGACCTTGAACTACATTTCTCAGCTCTTGTCCCCTACCACCTTTCCTCTACTTATGCTACACTGATGACATCTTCATCATATGGACCCATTGGAAGGTGACCCTTGAAGAAGTCCACAGGGATTTTAACAATTTCTGACCCACTATCAACCCACTGTCAATCTCAGTTCACACAAGAGATCTACTTCCTTGACATCACAGTACAAATAAATGATGGTCCCATAAACTCCACCCTATATTGGAAACCTACTGACCACTATTCTTACCTACATACCTCTAGCTTCCATCCAGGACACATCACACAATTGATTGTCTATAGCCAAGTCATCAGATACAACTGGATTTGCTCCAATCCCACAGACAGAGAAAAACACCTACAAAATCTTCATCAAGCATTCTTAAAATTAAAAATCCATCTGGAGACAGAGACAGACAAGTACCCAGAAGTCAACTGCTTCAAGACAGGTCCAACAAGGAAAATAACAGAACCCAACTGGTCATCACCTACAGCCTTGGGAGACAGGCCAATCCTTACCTGCAGACAACCCTCTCAATCTGAAGCAAATATTTGACAAAGGACAAATGGACATAAATCAGACATCAGAAATAGTAACACACGTATATCTGGAGGGGCACATTTTAACCTGCCTGGTCACTCAGTCATAGATTTAAAAGTAGCCATTCTTCTATAAAGGAATTTCACTAACCAATTATAGAGAGAGTCTGTAGAACTGGAATTTATCTACAGATCTTACACCATTACCCTGGGCCTAAACAAAGACATTAACTGGTTGGCACATTACAAAACTGATTTCTCCTGCCATTAACATCTACATTTTCACATTAAAAGCTATGTTTGGGACACATCCAGCCCACTTAATTAGTTTCATTAACATGGGTTTTACAATTCACAAGTACTTCTGCTGCTGTTATATAGATCTCGTTTTCTGTTATTTCTACTCCAGTTCATCTGATGAAGTGGGTTTTCCCCATGAAAGCTCATAATTCTACATATTTTGGTTAGTCACCAAGGTGCCAGAGAACCACTCAATACATACTGCTGCAATTTATATTTCATATAGAAAAAGGACTCGTATACAATGTTCAATTTAATAGCGATCACAGATCCACTCCACTCAACAGGAGTCTGTATAATGTACGTGTGTGTGTGTACATGTGCAGAGTGTGATTCACATGTTTGTTTGGTCTGTGAATGTGTCCATGGTGGGGTTTCAGAGGGTTTTGGAAAGTTTTACACCACTGTCACCCAGACAGGAGACAACAACCAAGATTAGCTAGACTAGGTTTGAACAAAATGCCGTCTGCTACAGTTCTATGCTCTAGCCATCACAATGAATATAATTTAGAAGAAAGGAATTGTAGAAAAATAATAAGGGAAGCAAAGGGACTCAAGAAAAAAAATCTATGACCATAAAAATTAAGGAAAATAAGGGGGAAATGTTTTTTTCCTACGTATTAAGAACAAAAATTAAAAGATCCTAACAAAAGTATAGGCCTAGTTACTAGATGGAAATGGTAAGATTATCAATAATAATAATGCAGAAAAAGTATTGGAAAAGTATTCAATAAATATTTCTGTACTTGGGGAAAAGCCATATAATGTACTCTTCTCATAAAGATAATGATGATGGTGACAACAATACATTTTACATTTCAGTAGGAACTTATTATGTTAACCAGGAGCTACTAAAAGTCTCAGAAGGGTAGCCATGTTAGTCTGTAACTGAAAAAAAACAATGAATGGTCCTGCAGCCCATTAGAGACTAACAAAAAATGTAGATGGTATCATGAACTCTCATGGGCATAACCCACTTCCTCACTCCTACGTGAACACGCCACATTAAGTATGAGTGAGGAAGTGGGTTGTAGGTTTTTGTTAGTCTCTAAGGTGCTTTAGGAACTACTAAAGTTAGATATTTTTAAATCAGCTGATCCACAGATAACTAGCATCCAAGAGTTCTAAAGGATTTGGCTGAGCAGCTTGCTAAACCATTAATTTTTATTTTTTATAAGTCTTGTACCACTGGGGAAATACCAGGAGAGTAGAAAAAGGCTGTAAAGAGTAAATGGGATCTTCACAGACGCTGCAACTGTATAGAATAGCTTTGGGTACAACATTATGGTAAGTGTATGAATGATTTAAGTAACACTGTGGCCCAGGGATTATATGTAACTCTAGGAAAGGACTGCCACAGCTCCATCAGGAATGAAACCAGTGAGGGACAGCCAAGCTAAAACACATTGGTTATTTCCAGAGAGATGTCAATTACTGGGATGATTGCATAAATTGGTTCAAACTATGTAGGTGATCGAATTGATAGGTAAATATAAGGTATCTGGAAGGCATTTGACTTGGTCCCATCTGACATTTTGATTTAAAAATTTAACATGACAAATATTAAATTAATTAAAAACTAACTAAAAGGGCTCAAAATGTAATTGTCAAAGAAGAATCATCATCAAGTGGGTGTGTTTTTAGTGAGGTCCCTCAGGGATTGGTACTTTGGCCCTTGATACTTTAATCATAGAATTATAGACTCATAGAACACCAGAACTGGAAGGGACCTTGAGAGATCATCGAGTCCAGTCCCCTGCCCTCATGGCAGGACCCAGTACTGTCTAGACCATCCCTGATAGATGTCTATCTAACCTGCTCTTAAATAGCTCCATAGATGGAGATTTCATAACCTCCCTGGGCATCTTATTCCAGTGTTTCACCACCGTGACAGTTAGGAAGTTTTTCCTAATGTCCAACCTAAACCTCCCTTGCTGCAGTTTAAGCCCATTGCTTCTTGTCCTATCCTCAGAGGCTAAGGAGAACAATTTTTCTCCTTTCTCCTTCAATGACTTGGAAGAAAACATAAAATTATCATTGATAAAGTTTGCAAGTAGCACAAATATTGAGGAGCATTAAATGATGAAAAGGCCAGGTCACTGATACAGAGCAATCTCGATGGTTTGTTAAAGTGGGCACAAGTGTACAATATGTGTTTTAACAGTATGTAAATACATACATCTAGGAACAAAGAAAGTATGACATACTTAAAAGATAAGTGGGGGCTCTAAACTGGAAAGCAGTGACTCTTGAAAAATATTTGGCGGTTGTTGTGAATAATTAGCTGAACATGAGCTCCCAGAGAGGCACAGTGGCCAAAAAGGCTATTGAGACGCTTGGATACATATACAGAGGAATCTTGAGTACCAAGAGAGGGTGTTATTCTACTTCTGAATTTGGTACTGGTGTGACCACTCCTGGAATACTGTGTCCAATTCTGGTGTCTACAGTACAAGAACAATTTTGATACATAGGAGATTATTCAGAGAAGAGTCACACGAGTAATTAGAAAAACATATTTGATAGCTATAGACTCATGGTACTCAACCTATTTCGTTTACCAAACACCAGGTTTAGGGGTCAGTTGTTCATTGTCTGTAAATATATGGGGAACAAATATTTCATAACGGGTTCTTCAGTCTAGCAAAGTTATAATAAGATGCAAACACTGAACGTTGACAAATTCAGCCTATAAATAAGGTATTAACTGTGCGAGTAATAAATCATTGGAACATGTTACCAAGGGTCATGATTGATTCTCCATTCTTGTCAATTTTTAAATCAAGATTAGTTTGTATTTTTTTAAAGATAGGCTCTAGTTCAAAATAAATTATTGGGAGGAAATTCTCTGATGCAAGTTATAAGAATATAAGACTGCCTGTAGTGGGGATTCATCTAGTCTAGTGTTCGGTCTTCTGACAATGGCCAGTGTCAGATTCTTCATAGGATGTGAATAGAATAGGGCAGTTTAATTCTCCCCTATAGTCCAGTCTCAGCTTCTAGAAGTCAGAGGTCAATCTAATTCTTTTTAATTCAGTTATTTTTTAATCCACTTGTATTTTTTGCCTTCACAACATCCCCTAATAAGAAGTTCCACAGGCTGACTAGAAGTACTTCCTTATGTCCATCTCCTTATGTGTAGGAGATCAGACCAGATGATCACAATGATCCTTTCTGGCCTTGAAATATATGACTCTATTAATCTACAAGGCATGGTATAAAATACATTGTCAGGGAGTCTTCAAATAGTCATATACTGGGGTATATTCTTGTAAATAAAGTTGATGTGTGATATCCTATTCTGTGTCTATGTCAATCATTTCTATCTCAGAAAGGAAATAACTTACTCCTCGGGTTCAAAGGTTCCTGCCAATTCTGAAGCCATGACAATTTGTTATTTGACTGTTACTTCCAGGAGATGACAGCTCCATTTATATACAATAAAGCTATTTTTTCAACATGGCACTACAAGTGTAATAATGGACTCTACCACTGATGGAGTCCATTTGTAAAATGTCTAAAGACTACTTGCAGTAAACAGTGATTTATAGAGGTTTTTGAGTGCATGGACACTGTACTATAATTAAAGGGTCTGAGTCTTTTCTTTTATACTGGTATAAATCAGGAATAAGACCACTGAATAGGTACCAAAGTGTTTTGTGATTTTAGTTTTGTGCCTCACACTTGAGTTAACACTTTTATTAAAGTGCAGATTTCAAATTTCACTGCATCTTTAATATTGTCTAAATTGGAATTTACCATCCCAAATCCAACTTTTAGAAGTTGCAAAATGGCCCTCTACTATCAAACTGCACCAGACATTGCTGTTGAATAACTGATTAAAATATGTTTTTAACTATTTTTTACTTCTGTTGATACCATACAGATTTGGCAGAAATATCAAGAAAATCATGAGCTTAATTTTGATTGTAATTTGTGTATGCGTGTGCATGTGCGTGCATGTGCATGCTGTTTCCCAAGTTTTAGAGTATTTAAGTTTGCAGAACTGACAGTCACTTAACTTCTATTTATAATTGTAACAGATTCCTTGCTATTGTCCTGGTTCCAAGCTGTGGTGCTTAATTATTAATTATTATTATTATTACTATTAATATTATTATTATTAATACTACTACTAATTTCCAGATGTCATTTCTTTATTTTAAGAAAGAAAATAGATGGATAGCAGGCATGGGGTTAGCACATTATACTCAATTGTTTTTATTTACAAATGTATTACAAATGGCTTTCAACAGGATAGATTTTTAAAGCAAAAATAGTTCATGGCCCATATCAAGTCTTATTGCACAATTTTAAGTGCTTTTTTTGGTCCAATGTAACTCGTAGTTACTTCTCTATCTCTAAATGTGGCTATGCACTACCAAACATTTTTTATTCCTTAAAATTTTGCCCACAGTTTTAAAACTACTGCACTTGAAACTCATGTGGTTTCAGATATTAGGCTCAGCCAGGCAGATCACTTCCACTACATTATCTGGAAAAGAGCATAACTTGGATTGTCATACAGCACAAAGAGCTCTCCGAGTCTATGGCAAGGTCTGAAATGGGAGCGCACTACTTGGGACAACATTTGATTCTTGCCCATAGTGAGGACACATACCTTTGTCTTCTCAAAATTGGGTGCCCAGGAATCAACCATGTTAGATTCAATCCTATCTTTAGTGTAGACCTGCCCTGAGAATTGTGTCAACTATCACTCACTTAATAATCTCTCTTCTTTGGAAAAGATTTTTGAGAAGGTTGTGGTGGATAATGCTGATTATATACCTGAATGCTGAAGAAGTGGGCTGTGCCCACGAAAGCTCATGATACAATCTACATGTTTTGTTAGTCTTTAAAGTGCTACCAGACTATTAGTTATTTTTTTAGTTTTTCCTGTTACAGACTAACTTGGCTATCCCTCTGAAACTTCAGATTTTATTGACTCATGTAAGTCTGGTTTTAGAATTGGAATGGAACAATATGGTATTGAAACTACTGTAAGGGATCCTAACCCCATGCTTTATGAAATGGACTTATGGACATGAATATACCTAACTCAAGGGTGCTTTGAGCAAATGATTTCATATAACCTATCAATCTTCATGTCATGATCCGCTGGTTGTGTTTATCTTACTTTGATATGTGTATCATTTTTGTGTGTAAACTTAAACATATGGAGTGGGGAATACTTTGTGGATTTTATATGTGTGAATGAAAGCCATCATGTGAGGCCTCAGTGTATGGGCAATCATATGCAACTAGCCTTTTCTCCTTAAGGCTTAGCAGTGGTTGGTAGGGAGTGGCCAGGTGACTCCCCATACAATAAGGGCATTCTTTAAAAAAGAATAGGAAAGGAGGAGTCTTTTGGCTGGCTGCACGTGAGGGAAGATGCCAAAGACCCCAGGGTGGGGAGACAGCCCTGGTTTGGAGGGGCAGCTGGAAAGAGGTTTTAGGGTGAGTTTGAAAAAGTTTTACTGAGGTTTCAGTGTAGAATTAGCTAAGTGTTTTTGTTTCTTTTGATTTGTAACCTACTTTGCTCTGCCTGTTCTCACTTATTATCAATTAAATCCTACGCTTGTACTTAATAAAATCACTTTTATTTTCTATCAGACCCAGTGTAAATGATGGTTACCTGGAGAGGCAACCAGTGTGTGTACATTCTCCCTTTCATTGCTAAAGGGAGCTTATCCAGGTAATTCATTGGGTGTTTTGATCCCATTTGGGGAGTGGTATCCCAGGAAGCTGGGCCCTAAATTGCATTCTTCTCGGACCTGAAGAGGTTCAGTGTCTGTACTGCTTCTCAGGGTGACAGGGACCTCAGCTTGGGGTCTTGGCTGGGGGAGATCAGAGGAGCTGGCCCAGAAGGACTGGGCCGTGAGAAACCCCAAAGAGTGGAAGGTGAGTGGCAGTGGCCATGTCAGCACCCCAGGAGGCACCCTCAATGAGTCTTCTGTAACCTTACCCCATCACAACTGCATTGGTCAATACCATACTCTGTAATCTATCCTGCAATATATAACTATCTACCTACCCAGCTCCCATTATGTTCTGATATCCACATCTTCCAAATAGTTATCAAGAACGCTAAACGTTGTGAGGTAGGAAAGTACTGTCCCCAACTTATTGATGGGGAAATGAACGATGCAAAGCCTGTGTGTATGTCTATACTGTGATGAAACACCTACAAATGGCCTCGTGGTGTTTGGACTATAGGGCTCTTTAATTGTGGTGTAGACATTCAGGCTCAGGCTGGAGCTCAGAATCTGGGACCACATGAAGGGAAGGCTGGGCTCCAGCCCATACCTTAACATCAACAGTGCTATTATACAGTCCCATAGCTTAAGTTAAGCAAGCCCAAGTTAGCTGACATACTGCATATTGAAAACCTCATGCACAAGCCCACCTCATTGGAATGATTTAAATGGAGAAAAAATTACTGAATTAAGGACCTAAGCAAAGCCAGGTAAATCTTCCAGCAATCTATACTTTCAAAATGTTTTAGATGCCAACATTTCAAAGTCATTGACTTAGCAACTTATTGCTATGGCAACATTTTGACTTTACCACTTGGATCAGATGTCAACTTTAAATAGTTTAACGAAACAGAAATGATTAACAAAAGAGAAGGAATTAATAAGGAAGATAAAGGGAACTCTGTTAGAAATAAAGCATAAAAGTATTTACATTCACTATGGTTCTGCATTTGGGTCAGTACACAGATTTTTGTTTTTGCACTTCCAGTTTTGTTTTGTTTTATAGAAAACTATAAGCTTCTGGCATGATTTCCATTAGTAAATAAAGCCCCACTGGTTCATCACTTGATTATTAAAGGCAAGATTTGTTATCTCAAATGTGTGCAACACATTTGCACATAGCTTGAAAAGAAAGATTGCTAAAAGATTTTCAAGATTCATGAAGATGCATTTTACAAATGTAAAATTAAAATTTGAACTTTAAACTTTAGTTTGAGGGACAACACATGACTAATTTAAAACCAAATGGTTCCCTGATTTAGGACAACCTGTTCATGACTAAGTCAACATTTACTCTCAGTTTTACAGTTGTAAATCTAGAGTAACTCTACTGAAATCAAGAGATTTGCTTGGACTTTATAGTTGTGTAAATGGGAGCTGTTTGGCCCAGTGAGATTGCATATGGTTTAAGTCAGGACAGAGTTTCAACCGTCAGGGTCCATTTTAATTAAAATTCAAATAAATATTCAAAGACTGACAGCTTTTACAGAGACAGGGCCAAGGAAACATTTTTTTCCTTCTTTCACATTAGTTGCTGTCACATAATAAGACAATAACACTAAATACTCTGTCTAAAAGCCACCAAGGGGGTGTTGTATATACAAATATTAAATCACAATATCTATCTGGATAGAGAAAGCTCATCTCACATACTACTAATCTAAGAGTGAGGAAGAGCTAACAATTACTTCTGCTGCTAGTACCTATCATTAACAGGTGACAGGAGTTGAAAGCTTGCCATGGGCACCAGTGTAACTAGCTATAGCCTTACAAATGATTGCTAACTTGAAAGAGAGAGATGGACAGTGAGCGATTGAAGAAATAAATCCACAGAACAGCTTCATATGTTTAAACCTTTCAATGGTCAAGAAGCTCTTAACAAAACAAAAAACACAGTCCTAAAACTCAAGAGTCTGATACACTGCTGGAATGGGACGCTTTGAGGCACTGCTGCTGCTCAGAGGATTTGTCTACACTGCAGGGTTTTTCTGTTTTCTTTTGCAGAAGTGCAAACGTGCTCTTTCGGAAGCCCCATCTTCCTCATTCCATGAGGAAGAAGGGATCTTCCTAAGGAGGGGCATTTTCCAAAATTTGGCCCAGTGCAGACCAAGCCTCTTCCGAAAAAAAAAAATTGGAAAAAGCTGTAGTGTAGACCTAGCCAGAGTGGGGGCAGCCGGGGCCCACCTGCACAGCATCCAGTGCAGCTGGCCTGGGGCTGCCCCAGCTTTTCAAAAAACAGGACTATGTAGCACTTTAAAGACTAACGAGATGGTTTATTAGGTGATGAGCTTTCGTGGGCCAGACCCGCTTCCTCAGATCAAATAGTGGAAGAAAACTGTCACAACCATATATACCAAAGGATACAATTTAAAAAAATGAACACATATGAAAAGGACAAATCAAATTTCAGAACAGAAGGGGGATGGGGGGGAGGTAAATGTCTGTGAGCTAATGATATTAGAGGTGATAATTGGGGAAGCTATCTTTGTAATGGGTAAGATAATTAGAGTCTTTATTCAAACTTAGGTGTAAAGTGTCGAATTTAAGCATGAATGACAGTTCAGAGGATTCTCTTTCACGTGTAGTCTTAAAAGGCCTTTGAACCAGGATGCAGGTAATCAAGTCGTTGAGACAATGTCCTTTCTGGTTGAAATGGCAAGAAACTGTTTTTTCTTTGTGATCCTGTCTAATATCTGTTTTGTGGGCATTGATCCTTTGGCAAAGTGTCTGAGACGTTTGTCCAATGTACATAGCAGACGGACACTTTCGGCACGATAGCATAAATTATATTTCTGGATGCGCAGGAATATGTGTTCTTGATCTTATAACTCACTTGGTTGGGTCCAATAATGGTATCAGCAGAGTGAATATGTGGACAAAGCTGGCAACGGGGTTTGTTGCAAGGGAAGGTACCAGGGTTGGTATTAGTGTGGTACGTCCTGTGGTTGTTGGTAAGAATCATCTTGAGGTTAGGTGGTTGTCTATAGGAGACTATGGGTCTGTCTCCCAGAGCCTCTTGGAGTTTAGTATCCTGTTCCAGTATAGGCTGTAGTTTATTGATAATGTGTTGGACAGGTTTAAGTTGGGGCTGTAGGTGATGACAAGTGGTGTTCTATTGTTGGTTTTCTTGGGTCTGTCTTGAAGTAGATGGTTTCTAGGTATTCGTCTGGCTCTTTCAATTTGCTTTTTTATTTCTCCGGGTGGGTAGTTGAGGTTTATAAATGCTTGGTAGAGATCCTGAAGTTTCTGGTCTCTGTCAGTGGGATTAGAGCAGATGCGATTGTATCGAAGGGCTTGGCTATAGATGATGGATCGTATGGTGTGTTCTGGATGGGAGCTGGAGGCATGTAGGTAACTGTATGAGTCAGTGGGTTTTCTGTAGAGAGTGGTGTCTAATTTTCCATTGTTGATTTGTACTGTGGTGTCCAGGAAATGGATCTCTCGTGTAGAATGGTCCAGGCTCAGATTGATGGTGCGGTGTAGGTTGTTAAAATCTCTGTGGAATGTCTCCAGTGTTTCTTGGCCATGCGTCCAGATCATAAAGATGTCATCGATGTAGTGTAAGTAGAGAAGGGGTAAAAGGGGACGGGAGTTGAGGAAACGTTGTTCTAGGTCAGCCGTAAAGATATTAGCATACTGTAGGGCCATGCGTGTACCCATGGCTGTGCCGCTAATCTGGAGGTATAAATTGTTCTCAAACTGGAAATAATTGTGGGTGAGAACAAAGTTACATAGGTCTGCTATCAGATTGGCAGTGGTGTCCTCTGGGATAGTGTTTCTAATTGCTTGTAATCCGTCTTCATGTGGGATGTTGGTGTATAGAGCTTCTACATCCATGGTGGCAAGGATGGTGTTATCGGGGAGGTTATCGATGTTTTGTAGTTTCCTTAGGAAGTCAGTAGTATCTCGGAGATAGATGGGGGTGTTGGTTGCGTAGGGTTTGAGAAGAGAGTCTACATAGCTGGATAAACCAGTAGTGAGCGTGCCGATACCAGAGATGATGGGAAGTCCGGGATGTCCAGGTTTATGGATTTTGGGAAGCAGATAGAACAATCCTGGTCGGGGGTCAGAAGGTGTTTCTGTGTGGATTTGTTCCCGAGTAGCTGTAGGGATGCTTTTAAGGAGACACTGTAGTTTCTTTTGGTATTCCAAGGTGGGATCAGAGGAGAGAGGTTTGTAAAATGTGGTGTTGGAGAGTTGTCTGGTTGCCTCCTGGTTATAGTCAGACTTATTCAGGCAGCCCTAGCATCAGCTGTATATGCTGCTTGTAGAAGTCAAGGAGGTCCTGAAAAGTCAGAGAATCTGTGACTTCTGTGACCTCTGTCAAAGACAATATGTGCGTGTGTACATGCATGTGTATGTGTATGTTAGATTTCTTGTTTGCATGTTATAATACATTCTTTGAGAATAACTTTACCAATATTAAGTTTACCTTGATCTGATTTTTGTTGGAATAGACAGAACAGCAATAAACACAGTACAGTACTTGCCCAGATCCCGTCACTGACAACTGGATATGTCAAAGCCACATTTTCTTAGGTTTTCTGAGAGTTAAAATTCTTTGGAGAACTGAGGAAATTTAACAGATGTTATTGAATAAAATAAATAGAATGAAAACAGAGGAAAGGAAAGATATTTTAAGAAAAAAACCTATACATAATCACAGGAAATCTTTCAGTCTTGAGCAGTCTTGAATCCTCTGTTCAGACTTTCCTTTAGATAATTATTACTAGTTTGTAGTGTAACAAAGCACTCAAGTGTTGTTTGAGCTATTCTGCAATATATCCATCTGCTTGATAGAAGGCATGTCTAGCCTCAAACCATGAAAAGTGAGTACAAGTTACCAATTCAGAACTTTCTGTCCTATTGTAATGAGAGTCTGGACTTCATCATTTACATTACAAGAAAAAGAGCCTGGCCATCAAAAGATTAAACTCAAGGAAAGCTAGATGCTTGTCACATTAAAGACAATGTTAAAATCCTCAGTTTTCACTGGAAGCAGGTCTGGGCCCTCAGAGGGGACCAGTTGCA
Organism: Rafetus swinhoei; assembly: GCA_019425775.1. NCBI lineage: Eukaryota > Metazoa > Chordata > Testudines > Trionychidae > Rafetus > Rafetus swinhoei. Next base: position 28,409,088 of record CM033424.1, on the reverse strand, counting down.
GAGAGTTGGTCTGATCCTGCTTCTATTGAAGATAATGGGGCATTTACCCACATTACACCCCAAAATAATCTATGTTAAAAGAACATTATTATAATTCCTAAGTCAAGTAATCAAAAGTTAGAAAATGCCAGAATTAAGGTTGCATGTACAAACTTCACCTGGCCTCTTTGTGCATATGCATCATGATTCAGTCTTTAATTATGTCATTACACACTCTTTTTTTCCAATTTACCAATGTGTCATAACACACAAACTAGGGGTCACCAAATGAAATTAACAGACAACAGACTTAAAGTAAACAAAAGGAAGTGCTTCTTCATACAACACTCAGTCTGTAGAATTCTTTGCCAAAGGATGTTGTGAAGACCTTGTCTGTGAGGACTGAGGCAAAAAAAGCATTGTGTACTTCAGCTTTCCCACATCCTCTGTGACTAGGTTACCTCCTTCATCCAGTCAGGGTCCCACACCTTCCCTGACCTTATTGCTAACGTACCTGTAGAAACCTTTGTTATTACCCTTCACATCCCTTGCTATCTGCAATTCCATTTTCTGATTATACCCCTGCATTCTCGAGCAATATATTTATACTCCTTCCTAGTCATCTGTACAAGTTTCCACTTCTTGTAAGATTACTTTTTGTGTTTAAGATTGCCAAGGATTTTAGTGTTAATCCAAGCTGGTCACCTACCAGATTTGCTTTTCTTACTGTGCATTGGGACAGTTTGTTCCTGTGCTTTCAATAAGGCTTCTTTACAATACTGCCAGTTCTCCTGGATTCCTTTCTCCTTCATGTTCGCATCCCAGGGGATCCTGCCCATCAGTTCCCTGAGAGAATCAAAGTCTGCTTTTCTGAAGTCCAGGGTGTGTATTTTGCTGCTCTCCTTTCTTCCTTTTATTAGGATCCTGAAATCGATCATCTCATGATCACTACTTCCCAGGTTGCCACCCACATCTAATTCTCCTACTGATTCCCCTTAAGGCTATGTCTAGACTGCAGAGCTTTTCTGGGATACCGGAGGTCTAAGGAACACATCTGCTTTTTTGGAACAGTTTCTGAAAAAGCGGACATGTTCTTTCGGCATCCCAGTATTCCTCTCGGTGAGAGGAACAAGGGATGTTCTGAATGAGAAGTTATTTCCAAAATTTGGCCCCGTGTAGACGGGTCAAATTTCAGAAAAGCCTCTTTTGGAAAAAAAGCAGAAAAAGATACGCAAATTGTGATTTGCAATTTGCGTATCTTTTTCTGACTTTTCTCCACAATGTAGACATAACTTTAGTGAAGTGCAGGTCAAAGTATGTACAGCCCCTGGTTCAGCACTTGTACCAGAAAGTTGTTCCTAACATTCTCCAAAAACTTCCTGGATTGTCGCTGTATTGGTCTCCCAACAGATGTCAGGGTGACTGAAGTCCCCCATGAGAACCAGATCATGTGATCTGGAAGCTTCTGTTAGTACTCTGAAGAAAGCCTTGTTTACCTCATACACCTGATCTGATGGTCTATAGCAGACACCGACCACAACATCACCCATTTCTTCCACTTCTAAACGTTACCCACAGACTCTCAAGAGGCTTTTCTCCCACTTTATGCTGGAGCTCTGAGTAATCATACTGCTCTCTTATGGTACGTCTACACAGAGGGCTTAACTCAAAATAAGCTATGCAAATGGAGCTATGTCAATTGTGTAGCTTATTTTGAAATTGGGAGCATCTACACAACACTTATTTCAGAATAGGAGCAATCTTTCTCCGACTTCCCTTACTCCACATATAATGAGGGTTTCAGGAGTTGGAGTAAGAAGTCCTCCAGCTTGACAATATTTCAAAATAACTGCCTGCTGTGCAGATGCAGATTAAGTTATTTCAAAATAACGCTAGTTGTTTTGAAAGAATGTTGCTGTGTAGATGTACCCTCACACATAGTAAACTCCTCCACCTTTTCTCCCATGCCTGTTCTTCCTGAACAGTTTATGCCCTTCCATGACAGTGGTCCAATCATGTGATTTGTCCCACCAAGTCTCTGTTGTTCCAGACAAATCATAGTTCTTTGACTGTGTCAGGACTTCTAATTCTTGTAATTCCTGCTTGTTTCCCAGGCTTCTTGCGTTCATGTACACACACCTTAGATAACTAGCTGATTGCCCTACATTCTCATTATGAATTGGGGTCCTCCTCTGTTGTACCTTCCTCCTTGTGTTCATTCCTGATATCCCACTTCCCCACTTACCTCAGGGTTCAGGTCACCATCCCCCTACAAACCTAGTTAAAAGCCCTACATCACAGAGCACAGAGCTACACACAACTGATAGCGAACATGTGAGTATCCCATTACAATAATAAATAGCTAAATAAATCACTTAAGAGATTGTGAATAATTAAATATACAATTTACATTGTCACTGATTAAAATTAATAGTGAGCTAAAAGACGTTGATAATCCTATCGGATACTTATAATCTGCATTTCAAGAAATGGCAAAAGTAAAATAAAAGCTATTACTTTTTGTTTGTTAATTATACCCTAAGAGAACCTGTGTTGTTATCATCTGTTTTATTCAAGAAGCATTAGACAATCAAAGAATATACATTGGAACCTGAAATTCTCTCTCTATCTCTTTCCCTCTCTCTCCTTATTTATTTATTTTAATTTACAGCAGAAGTTTAATTTTGTTTAGAATAGAAAACACAAGAATATGTACTCTATTTTTATTATATGGAGTCTGAGGGAAAATACTGGATTTTTTGAAATTTTTCAATTTGTTGATCTGTTTATAAATTAAAGTTTGACAATTTCATAAATATTTGATGCATGCCTCACCCTATTTTTGGTGTCTTCCTCACAGACAAGTTTGTGTGCAGAGGAATATGGGGTATGCAAGGGCCTTGGGCTGGAAGAGGAATTGAGAATGAAACTAATAATACTTCATTTACTCCTCACAGTTCCAAGGGCCACAGCCTTACTGGTGAGAATACAGGGAAGTAAACCTGGGTGAATCTCTGTTCCTATGAACTCTGGTTCATCAGAGTGAAGCTCCATTCTGATAGCGTATAGAAGGCTTCTCAGAGGGAATATCCTCTCTGCAATAGTTCTTTGCCTCTGCTTCTCTTGCAGTTCAAGCACAATTATCCCTCCTGACTCCACACACAATTCTCCTGTTCTCTGTGGTAAGCTTCATGCCCCCTCTGTTTACCATATGCTCCTCCACTGAGTAATTGAATGACCAAGCAAATCATTCTCCCCCATGTTCCTCCTCAAGATATTACTCCAAACCCTGACTAAGACAGTGATTTAGATTAAGGACTGAGAAGAAAGGCTGCATATGGGTAGATATTGGAGAGTGGTGGAGCAGGGCCCTGTGGTTAAAGAAGGGGGGCAATATTTTGAGGACTGTAAGAGAACAAAGTTCATCTGAGTGAGGGAGAGGAGCATTCAGGATATTGTGTGGGTGGCCATATGCTTGTAGAAACAGCATGGTACTGAGCAAGCACTTCCCAACACAAAAGCCACTTCCATTCAATTTCTGCTAGTCATACACATCAAATCACAACTTCCCCCCGCCGCCAGCAATTTAGCATTGAGGTATTTGTGCATATGTGCATGCATATACATATATCTGAATATTCATATTCTGGAAGAACAAGAGAAGGGAAATAAAGGAGGGATAACACAACTATTAGTTTTAGACTTATAGCAAAGTGAGTGGGATTATTATCAAATAGACAGAGGCTGAGATAAGCATAGTTAAGGAATGTCAACACTGCTGTAGAAAATGATACTACTGGATCTAATCTTGCAATACTTATCAGAAAAATACTCTTAGGCTTTCTTTGAAATCTGGTAGTCTTGCCTTAGTTTCAGGTCTCATAACTATTGGTTTATCAAAGTAAAGGTTTGAAAAGTTATTGCTTGGAAAAGATAATAAAATATTACAAAAGTTAAACTATTTCTTTAGTTTAACCATTAAAATATGTATTATTGCCAGATGTACCCGGCATTGCTTGGATCCATAACACATCAGGAAGTGTGGGGGCTCAACACAGAGGGTAGGGGGCTCAGGGCAAGGGGTGGGAGGGCTTGAGGCAGAGGGCGGGGAGGCATGGGACTCAGGGCAGAGGGCAGGGAGCTCAGGGCAGGGACTTACAAAGAAGTGCTCAGGGCAGAGGGTAGGGGGGATCAGGGCAGGGAGTGGGGAGGTGTGGGAGGCTCAGTGCAGCCCCAAGGCCAGCTGGAACTGTGCTGGCCTGATGGTGGCTCCTCCTGCCTGGGAGGGGCACGATGGCGGTGGCTGCAGTCCTGGGCCCCAGCTGAAGGCTGATTCCCAAGACAACCGGGCTCTCAGCAGGGGCTGTTCTGCTCCTCTCTGGCTGCTGGTTGCACCTCAGTGAGACTCCTGGCGAGTGGGGCCATTCAGCAGTACTCCCCCCACCTTTTTGCTCCTCCATAGCCCCCTGTAGTACCTCTGCAATATAACTTTCCCCACAGTTGCTGCCCCTCTGTGGTCATTGTGGAGCATAACTGTCCCTGCTATCAGACTCCTTCCATGCTATGGCAAACAATCAGATTCCAAGCACATCCCATTGTTCTGGCACAACCAAACCCTCATTTTGCTTTAAGTTATGATTAGAGGAAGCGGTATACTGAATTTCATGTTTATTATTATTGTTATTGCAATTATTGTTTAGGAGGAGTTCTTGAACAAATAGATTCATAGACCAACAGACAGACAGACTGAGAGATGCATATTTCTAAAATATATAGTAAGATCGTTTGAGTAACGGTTTAAAACCAGAAGCAAACTGTCTGATTGTTGAACCCAGCCAATGAAGCAAAGCAAGAAGATAAACAGCCAGTAGAAGAGAACTGATGCTCTTTTTTCAGCCCCTCAAGCAATCCAAAGGATCTCTGCACACATCTTTCTGAAAGCAGTTATTCTAGCTCAATTCCTTCCTCCATAAATCAGAGAAGGGTGGAATCTGCAGCACTCCCATCTCCACCTCCTTTGTGACAAACCACTGGCCCTAGTTACAAGCATTCTTGCTGCCTCTCAGCTGCCCCTGAAGTCAAGACATCATTTCAAAAAACACAGATATTTTTAAACAATGGAAACAACAACTGCTGTCACAACAATGACAAAAATACAGCTTTATAATATGTACTATTATCTGGGGCCTTATTTTGCTTCTTTTGAAATCTTTGGAAATTGTCTTTAGTGAGAGGAAAAACACCACAACAATTGGCTCAGGGAGTCCTATACAAAATTCTATTTTATAAAGAATTAACTTACTTGAAAACTGGATGGCAAACCCAGATTTGCTGATATAAAAGTCTGTGTCAAACTGGATAGTCACTATATTGAGTGTGCTATGAATGCCATCTGGAATAAGAGATCCACTAATTTCCTTAAGTAGCATCTCATTTTCTGGTGGTCCATCCCAAACTCGTAGTATGTCATGTGATGCTTCAGTATCAAAAGCAAGAAACTGGAGGCTGTAAAGCATCATGAGATTTCTGTCAGCTTTGTTGTTTTTCTCAGAAATGTCTCTTTAATTATAAAATTAAAACCAATGTAGCAAATCAATCTGAATTTACACACAAATTCAGATTGACTTTATAAATATTGCTTTTGAACCATAAAAGTAAAGATGTGAACATACATTAAACACACAACGTATTTTGATAATGATTTGACTCTATAGCTTGTTTTAAAAGAAAAGGACATTTCTTAATCATGTGAAAATGATATCGTGTTATCTACATCAAAATATGATCAACATAAATTAAAATGTACCAATATAATTCTTTGAGAAGTACATATGTTGTTTCCATCACTCATCAAATGATAAATTGTGATCAGCTGCTTGACTTAAAATTAATTACTGAGCTGCAATCTTCTCCTTTTTTTTCTTATTGGCTCTGTGCAATGGCTCTAGTACCATGTACTCTATGTAGATGCATATGTTTGTGTCTTTTAATAACTACTGTTTCTAAAATTAATCATGCTATTTCAATTAATGAAATAATTTCACTGCCTTAACTCTACAATTTCCTCATTCACAAGAGCAGTGACAATGAAATTATAGAGGGACTTAAACCAACATTATGGAGCTAAACTTTTCTTAAACAAAAAAGCCTGAATCTACATTTTTGGGATTGGAACCTTCTTCCTCTAGAATATAAACGCATATCTTCTCCAATTACAGTACCTGACAATATTTCCTGGATCTACTTCAATCATCCACATGCAGCGCAGATTGTTGTCATAAGGAAAAGGATAGCCAGGAGATAAGATTCTTCCTGATGATTCTCCTTTAAAACGGCCTCCACATTCAGCTAATGAAAAAATAATTTGAAGAACAAAGCATTTTTTTTATTACACATCATTCTCCAAACTATGTTTATATATTGCTAACAATGAATAAAGTATTTTAGGACTGAACATACTTTATGAAATGCAAAACAGAAGGAAGATTTAAAATGTTTTGAAAAGATAAGATATTGGTGTATTTATTACTCAGATGTTTATGTATTTTGCTACAGTTTTTATGCTTTTCTGATAATTTTGAAGGCAATACAGTGATTAGGGAACATACCGTGCCATTTATTTTTAGTAAGAAAAACTCCTCAATGAAAACAATGCAGAACTTAGCTTGACAACTGAAAGTATGATAGAGCCAAAAAACATTAAAAAGTAAAACAAATAACAAGAAAGAAAGAAAGAAAGAAAGAAAGAAAGAAAGAAAGAAAGAAAGGATAGAGGGGAAAATAAAACTAAATAAATCCAGAATACACACAGAGAAAATAAAAGTTTGGGGTTGAAAAACAAAGCTGTAAAATTTCTCAACAAAGATGTGTAATCATAGCAAAGCTATATTATTTCTTAAAGGATAACAGATGGTAAGTTACTCCCTATTAGTTGGCTTCAGCCAATCATTAATCAAACCTGAATAATTCATAATCTTTCTAGTCCACCTCCGAGAAAACCTTATTTTTATAAAGACCCCTCGGGCCTTTTAAATCTCTTTATTTTGCTTTCCTTCCTTTTAAATCACTCTAATGCTTTCTCTCTTGGCCACACCAATGCCAAAATAATGCTTTGATTAGATCTTTTGGTGTAGTTAAAATGCAGTTCAATTTTAACTTAACATCACCTAAAATATTTAGTTGGGAGATTTTTTAGCTTATGATATATGAGCTTTATGACAAAATTTAATCGAAACAGCACTCTTGACTAATTTCCCAACATAGAAGAAGCTAATTTTCAGAGACAGGTAGTCTCTTCAAACTTCTCATATTTTTTTTAGGTATTTTTCCAACCTGATGACTCCTACAAGGTCTTTTGAAAAATATTTCTTCATGACTGTTTAAGTCAAAGAATGGGATTGATTGTTACTCTCACTTTTGAATGGGAACATAAAATGAGTGCACTCTGAGTAGCATATTATTTGTTGGCAGAAGAAAAAATACAAATTCTATTTATTAAAAAAAAATAAAAATTCTGTTCCAGATTTGAGGGTTAAGACAATGCGATGATGTTGCTCCCCCACCGATAAGGAATAATGTATGACATAATCTGTTTGTGCAGCTGGCAAATTAAAATATTGCTGACTATGTTTTAAATTTTGGTTGTTATTTATTAATATAATAATAATAATAATAATTTCTAACTCTGAGTTAATATTTATTAGAGATGAGGTAGGGCCTCAAACTTCAAGTCAATATCACAACTCTCTCTCTAAATTCAAGAATGTATGAATTTAAGAGTTTGGTATGGCATATTATTAAAAAAAAAAAAACCCAAACAAAACAAAACAAAAAACCCTGGGCACAGCCACAAAGTCCTGTTTCAGATTTCATCTAACTCACAGTTTGAAGGTGACTGGACTTTTGTTTTGATTTAAACCCATGTCTACTTTAAAACATATTTGCTCCATCATAATTGCTGGACACAACTGAACACAACACAATTAGTGTTCTTCCTTTTCAATGTAGTTTAGCTGCAGTATTGGTTGGCTAGGTTTCATCATCTCTTTAACCAATTTCTTCAGTTTGTATTGTTCTTAAGACATCATTAAGCCCTGACTTTACACTTGACAACATGCATGGCCCAGAAGCAGCTATATGAAGGACATAGGATTTATAATGTATTATTTAGAGATATCCTAAATATCTTTGAACTCTGTTTTATTTAACAGGAATAAGCAATTATACTGAAGAATGTGGAATCAGACAACTTCAGTTTACAGTTGATGTCAACACCTACTTTTCTTTTCCTCTTCTTACACCTTGTCTATATACAAATCTCACACTGGTTTTATTAAAGTTATTTTAAAAATCTATTTATCCATTCTGAACAAACTCCTGTATGCACACACTTAACTAGATTTATAAATAGCTTATAACAACTTAACAAATTCTTGTGTAGATAAACTTAATTCAGTGTACAACAAATTATATTTTCAAAAATAAACTGAATTTAACTTTCTGAGCTAAGATATATCGATATAAACTAGCTGCCAATCCAATTAAATGTATCCATACAGGAGTTTGCAACAGTTTAACTAAATAGATTTTTTTAAAAATGTTGAACAGTGCAAGTGTTGTATGTAGACCAGTCCTTCCTGAAGTGGTTATACCTCACATTTTGTGATGTACAAGGTAGTTAACATCATGAAAGTACTCCAAACTGCAAAGTACTTCACTTAGGAAGGAACAATTAGTTTCACACATACACAATGAGAAATGACTGCCTAGGATGAGTACTATAGACAGAGATTTGGAGGTCACAGTGAACAACAAGCTAAATATGAGTTAACAGTGTGACACTTACCAAAAAAGCAAACATCATTCTGGGATATATTAACAGGAGTATCATAAGCAAGACATGAGAAGTATTTCTTCTGTTCTATTCTGCATTGATTAGACCTCAACTGGACTATTATTTTCATTTCTGGGTGCCACATTTCAGGAAAAATGTGGACAAACTGGAGAAAGTCCAGAGAAGCGCAACAAAATCAATAAGGCTACGTCCACATTGGCAAGATTTTGCGCAAATACTCTTTAACGCAAGAGTTTTTGCATTAGAGTATTTGCGCAAGAGAGCATCTACACTGGCATATGCCTTTGCTCAAGAGATGTGCTTTTGCGCAAGAGCATCCGTGCCAGTGTAGATGCTCTCTTGCGCAAGAAAGCTCTGACGGCCATTTTAGCCATCGGGCTTTCTTGCACAAGAAATTCATGTTGCCTGTCTACACTGGCCTCTTGCGCAAGAACAGTTGTGCAAGAGGGCTTATTCCTGAGCGGGAGCATCATAGTTCTTGTGCAAGAAGCACTGATTTCACACATTAGAACGTCAGTGTTCTTGCGCAAGAACTCACTGCCAGTGTAGACAGGCAGCATGTTTTTGCACAAAAGCAGCCGCTTTGGAGCAAAATCGTGCCAATGCAGACACAGCCTAAAAATTTCCAGAAAACATGACATATGAGGGAAGATTGTAAAAGTTGGGTTTGTTTAGTCTGAAAAAGAGAAGACTGAGAGGGGACTTGATAACAGCTTTAAAGTACCAAGAAAGTTATCAAAAGAAAGAGGGAGAAAAATTATTCTCCTTAACTTCTGAGAATAGGACAAGAAGCAATGGGATTCCATTGAAGCAAAGGACATTGGGTTGGACATTAGGGGAAACTTTCTTCATGTCAGGATGGTGAAGCACTGGAATAAATTTCCTTGGAAGTTTGTACAATCACCGCTGACCCACAGAAAAATCAATCTGGGGCCACACACAAGTGAGAAGCAAGGGAATCTCCAATACTGGGAGGAAGCCCCAAGTCTTGAGGACCAAATATAGGCAAGCCGCCTTAGGTTCCCCAACTCTGCTTTATGGAATGTTTGTGAGTTGGTATGTGCATTCATCTCACTTTTAAAATCTATAGGCCATATTGTAAGGTAATATTTGAGTGTTTGTATTGTAAGCCTCTGTAGCTTTATAAATCACGTGAGAGGAAAAAGATATTAATGAGTGTAAAATATTACACTATGTCTACACTGCAGGGTTTTTGCACAAGAAGTCTTTGCGGAAGAGTTCTTGTTCAAAACCTTTTTGCACAAAAACACGTCCGTACCTCAAAGAGCAACGCTTTTGCGCAAGAGAGTGTCCACACTGCATGGACGCTCTTGTGCAAGAAAGCTTTGATTGTCATTCACAGAATGGTCATGAGAGCATGTGTGCTTTTTTCGGATAGGCTCTATTTGCGCAAGAAACCCCTGCGGAACATCTACACATGCCTTTTTGCGCAAGAGCTGTAGCACAAAAAGGAGTTATGCCTTGTAGAAGGAGGTATACCTACACCGCAAAAAGCCCTCTGTTCTGTCGATTGTAGATTTTCTTGCGCAAAAACACGCTTGAGGTATGGACGCTCTGCGGGTTTTTGCGCAAAACCAGGCATTTTTTGCGCAAAAACTTTGTAGTGTAGACGTGGCGTCTGTGTTAGGTCCTGCCCAACAAGGAAGACCCATCAACACATAACTATGGTGGACCCTCAAAGAGACCAAAAGATTTTGTCCCCAGAATTTAGGCTTGGTTAGCCATAAAGAATATAATTAAAAAACAACAAATAGTCTAGTAGCACTTTAAAGACTAACAAAACATGTAGATAGTATCATGAGCTTTCCTGGGCACAAAATGGTTTGATTCATGATATCAGATGGCTAGCACATTATCAAGCAACCAGACTATGAAGGTGCTAATGGTTCTTGATGTCTGTGTAGAATCTGGTCTTGGTCATCTTCCTTTCCTAGTGCAAACTGATAGTTCTTGTAACTATTTAGTCTTTGAGATGCTACTAGACTAATTGTTGTTTTTCCTGTTACAGACTCACTCGACTATCCCGCTGAAGCTTATCTATTCACTGTCTTTTTTTCTTCCTCCCCTTATTTTTTTTCCCTTCTTCCCCTCCTTCCCCCTTCCCGCCCCCCCTTTCCTTATTTATTCTTGGATCTGGACTTCCAACACTCCGGTAATCTGAAGAAGTGGGCTGTGCCCACGAAAGCTCAAGATACCATCTACATGTTTTGCTAGTCTTTAAAGTCCTACTAGACTATTTGTGGGGGTTTTTTTTTAAGTTTTTCCTGTTACAGACTAACTCGGCTACCCCTCTGAAGATAAAGTAAGTATACAGCTTTCTTATTATAGAAGCTTTTATTACATTTTGAAATTTAAGGCTAACTCAATTATGTGCCTATGTTTACCAGTTTTAATCCTATAAATAACTCTCTTATTTCCTTTTCCTAGTTAATAAATCTGTGGATAATTTATTATAGGATTTGTGTAAACTTTTTCTTTGGTGTGAGATTTTAAGGTGCAGTTAACCTGAAGTATGAGACTGATCATTTCAGACTGGGGATAACATGAACATTGTTGAAATTGTTAGTGTAAGGGACCATCTATCACAAAGGCAACCTTGACTAGGTGACAAGGGAGATCGGAGTACCTAAGAGGATTGTCTGTGACTCCATGGGTTGGCTGTTACAGTGCCCGAGGAGTTGACACTTTAAAATGGCAGGTGGAAACTAAGTATAAATTAGGGTTTGTGCCCTCTTTCTTAACAGTCTGCTCTGAAGTTCATATTCTCTCACTGGAAACAGCTTGTCAGTCTATATGGCTCGAAGATGGTACACTTGCTGGCCCAGGAAGGTCTTATTATCCAAAACGTTCACAAGTTCTCAGGACCAACAAAATTGTTGGATATTTTTTGTTATTTTTACTAATAATTAATTTGAAAATAGATTTAATTCATGTTAATGGTATGCTTATCCTTGTATCCTGAAATGAATGACAGTGAGGAGGCATAATGCAAAATAAGACACCTATGATTTTTCACATGAATTAAGCTTGAGCATAAAGGGGCATGTGCAAACTTTTTGTCTGTCCCCCTCTCCCCCCGCAAAAAATATGCCTCATTAAAGCATGTGGGCAAAGAGGAATCCTGAAGTAGCCCTTGGCTTCTATCTAGACAGTGATAAATTACTAACCATTCCTCTCTCCAATTCCCAAATAAAGAGGAGTGCCTCTTTTTCGCTGCAATATCTCTGAGGCAACACACTATATGGCACCCTTTATAAAAGGCTGGTAGTGAAACCACAATATAGCTCCTGATCTCCAGGTGTGTACTTCAATATTCCTAATATTTCTATTATTCAACATTTGAATTTTTAATATATATTGTTTTAAAAAATTACATGTGAAAAGTGCTTTATAACTGATCATATTAATAGAATATGCTTACTGGTTTACAAATAATTTAGGAAGTCAAGACCCCAGATATCTTTTCTGACTTAACCGAGTGTTAAAAACAAGAAACTCATTTAACAATAATTTCCATTATGCACTTCTGTATTAATATTTACTTGCCTCATGGTCTAACTACACCTTTCAGATGCCAAGAAGTAATATATTTAGCAGGTTGGGACACAGTTGCCAGATGGCACATATACCAAATTATCAGCCTTTAGAAAATATAAAAGCATAAGGGTCTTTTTTAACAGAATGGAATTTTCATTAAAGTTAAAAAGAGTCTACTACCAATACAGGATGGCAGAGGATAGTCCCATGCCCTTCTCTCCCCTGTCATACACTTTAGAAGGCTACTTCCATGGAGTGTGTAACCTGGATTGCATCCATAAATGATGGTACTGCCAGCAAAATGGCCTTGGTCACTGATCTTGTATCCAAACTGTGGCACTCCAGGATCCTCACAATGTGATAGCTCAAAACCTGTAATAAGAGCAGAGTAACATAATTAAAACAATAACACACAATTGGGAATTTAAACGCTTTATCTTTTAGTCTCTTCACAGAATATTTGTATTTTTTATTCGGCAACACATTTAAGTTTCTTTTTTTTTTTTTACATGGGACTACAAATGATAGAAAAGTACAGGATTTTCAGAAGGGAGCCTAAATTCAATTTTCAAAATATATTAGGGCACATAGGAGCCTAAAGCCATGTCTCTACTTACCAGAGGATCAACACTCTGATGATCGATCTTCCAGGATTCAATTTAGTAGGTCTAGTAAAGACCCACTAAATCAAATGCTGAGGATGCCCCCATTGGTACCAGTACTCCTCGCTGTTCCTAGGAGTGAGGGAAGTCAACAGGAATATTTCTCTGCCAACCTCCCACTGTGGGGCTGCCTCAGAAAATCGATGCAAGGTACATTGACTTCAGCTATGCAATTCACATAGCTGGAGTTGTGTATCTTGCATCAATTTTCTCTGTCGGTATAGACCTGGCCTTATATTATGTGTATGTTGCAATTGGTAGCTGTGACTGCATCATACATAGGCTAGCTAAATCAAAGCTATCTTAGGTAACAATGTCAGTGAAGTCACAACAGTGTAGGCAGCTGCTACTTGACTATATACCCAGGGTCTTTGATGGGCAAGGCTAAGCTTTGCAGCTGCAGCCTTGTGACTATTATTATTGGAACTAGCTTTGATCTTTAACATATGCTGAAACCATACTTCCTGTCCAAATGCAAGAGAGACATACCCTAAGTCTCACTAGAAGTTTTTGTAATTGTCTGTACAAACAATTATTTCATGGCAGTTTGGGGTATAAATCTACCTCACACTAACCTGCCATAAGCTAAGTGGCTGGGTGGACCTTGCTACCATGCACTAAAAGTTCTATAGTTTGTTTTAACCTAACCCACTTTGAAACAAGAGCAGATTAAAGCACATTGTGGTGATCTATTATGAGTGGCAGCAGGATCCAGACTGACATGAAGGCAACCGCATTATAGATTGACACCTCTATTGGCACGAACCAAGTGTTCATGTAAACAAGCTCTCAATGAATTATATTAAACTGGCTTTATATACTTCTTCACTTCGATTTTCCTTAAGAAAGTTATAAACATTCCTATGTTTAAGACATTGCCTTCAAAAACAGTGTGTTGTTAGACAATGTACTTTTCACCTCTTTCTGTAGCTGCTATGCCTACGCCTCAGTTAGCCAGTGAAGTAAAAAACCAAACAAAAACAATGACACTTTACATATGGTTGACAATTGCTTGTTGCAATGTGTAATGCCCAAATATGTGGTAAAGTAAATTACAGTATACTATAGCATTCTCAGCCCTAGACTACACTAGGAAGTTATTTCTAAATAACTCCCCTTATTTCAAAATAACAGGTGGAGTGTCCACACTACCAAGCCCTTTATTTCAAAATAGGGGGCTGGTTATTTCGAAATAATAACTCCTGCTTTCCATGAGGAATAACGCTTATTTCAAAACAGTTATTTTGGAATACTCCACTGCTGATATTTCGAAATAACTACTCCCCAGAGTCATTCAGAGTAATTACTTCACAGTGCTTCCTAGGGCTCTAAGTCGAGGTAGCATGTTCACATTATGGGAGTCTGCCTTGGACTAATTTTGAGGCTTCCCAGTAGCATAGACATGCTATTTCAAAATACTTATTTTGGGAGTCATTATTTTGAAATAATTTTTTTCCTCATTTCCTAGTGTAGATATGCCTTCAGCAAAGAAAAAAGTGTACGGACAGTGACTTGAACTCAAAACCACAGTATATTGAATTTAATTTGCAGAAATTATCAATACTCTGAAAAAGTCAGAGCTTTTCTGTTCTTTTTGATGTATTTCTGCTCCGATTCCTTTCAGCTGACAACCATAAAAAAAAGTTAAGTGCTAAAAAATTACATGGCTTTCAATGGCCATGTAATATAAATACCATCTATTTCTAAATATTACAATAATTTATAATACAACACTAAAATTAATTGTCCAATTATTATGACGACACTTTGATTTAGTTTGACAATGAATGTGTAGGCGCTCATTAGCAAAATTGCAGAGCTTGGTTGTTTGTTATTATTTTCTTTTCAAGCTTTAATTTAAAATCCTCTCCTTTACCAAAGCCACATTTGTCTGAATACAAAGTAGCACTTTCATAATAGTTAAATGAGTAAAGGTTTCTATTCTAATCCTGCTTTTAGTAGCTCAGAACTTTCAGAACTTTAGTCTCTTTACCTGGCCCAGTGATTATTCATTATCATTCATAGTGGCAATTCATAGCTATTTATGCTAGAATTGTTGTCCTTTTTTGTTATTATTTTCCTCTTCCCCAAGGAAAATTCAACAAAACAAAACTAATTTAATTTGTGTATGCCACAAAATCTGTGATGTGTTTTAGTTTCACTATGGAAATTCTAAAAAGTCCATTTCATGTATAAAGATATTGAAATTCAATACCTGATTAGACCATTTGGTTGTTTAATCCAGTGTCCTGTCTCTGAAAGTGACCGGTACAGGCTGTACCTCCCTTTACTGGGACTCTCTGGTTTGGCAGGATCACAGATGTTCCTGAACCACAGAGTCCAGGTATAGGGAGGTCTGGTCACTAAGCGGTAGTGTGGGGGGGAAGGAACTCACTTGGGAGCCCCGTAGGGAGGAGAGTGCAGCAGGGAGATCTGGCACCAGCAACTGGGCAGTAGCAGGGGACTGGCAGTGGCCATAAAGTTCCAGCCCTGGCAACGCAGTTCCGGCTCCAGCTGAAGCCAGGAAGCTCCGACCCTTGCTGCATAGCTCCGACACTGGCAGCAGCAGGGCCAGCAGGAGCTGGAGAGCTTTGGTCCAGAGAGTGAGGGCTGGCCAGGCAGCAGTGGAGCTGGGGGGTAGACAGCAGTTTAGCATGGGCCATTAGGGGAGGGACTGCCTCTGCTCCGGCAAATCCCCTTGTCCAGGACCAGTCAGGTCCCAAGGGTACCAGGCCAGAGAGGTCCAACCTGTACCAAATGCTTCAGAAGAAGAGGAAACACTGTTCATACCCCGATCAACAGACACTTATGCACTAAAACATCCTTGGGGAATGTTTTTTTCCTACTGTTAATAGATACTACATGGTTATGTTTCGAAACTTTGGTTAGTTTTTCTATTATTTTAAGACGAAATACTGTAATTTCAGATACTTTTTTTATTTATGTGATTATTTAATCCTTCTTGGAATCCTATTAGCCCTTTACCTCTATAACTTCTTGTGGCAGTGAATTGCACTGGATAATTTCCAGATGAGAATATTTATTCAAAACAGAAGTCCAAAATATGAAATCACTGGTTTAATGAAAAAGAAACAACACAATATTGGCCTCAGTTTAGGAAAGTGTAATTATTCATGATAGGTGCATAAGAACATACTTAAGTTCCACTGAAATCAATTCATTTGAGTATATATTTAATATTAAGCCAGTGTTTAAGTGTTTTCCTGAAGTGAAGCCATTATGATCCCTAGAAAATACTCCCCTTTTTAAAAAAAATGTTTTAGTTAGAAGTAAACTTATTAGTCCTCTGGCAGAAGGAGGCAATTCAACCATCAAACTACAAATAACAACAACAAAATCAATCCTTTAAGTGTAACAGAAGCTAGCACTCCAATATAATGAATGTTATTTGATTTGGGAAGACAGTTGAAAATAGATTATTTTGAGAGATTAGTGAATTGCTGGCAATATTCTGCCAGTTTTTATCTTCATTTTAATTTCTGAGTCGGTTTGGTGATTGTTTCATGCCACAAACAACATATATCCATTATTCTATGTTTATTCATACTTACTGGTATAAACAAGCTGAAAACCTTCGTCAGTTCCCTCAGTATCTGAGTTAAATTCCAACCACAAATGATTTGATGTACTACTCAGTGTCAGTCCTCTCAAAGAGGCCCCAGTAAATGCACCAAGGAGATGAGCTGTGTTGTCTTTTCCATCATATATCTGTAAAACAAATGTGACTTGTACAATTTTAAAAAATCCTTTTTCACTTACAACATAATTTCATGCACATCTATTAAGTGGCAGGATGCTTGTTGTAGAAGAGTCTGCTGTAGGTCAGTTCAGAAAGCTCTATATGCTTATGCTGTTTGTTTTTCCTGAATTATATGATTAAACTGTGATTTTTCAAATGTACAATTTCAAATATGTCACTTCCTTCTTTGCATGACAATTGAAGTGGGAAGGATTGTCATTTCAACAAAATGTTTTTAAACATCTGTGTTCACTTTGCCATTCCCACTATTAAAATGTTGTCCGCAAGATATCAAAGAATATTTATTTTGTGTTTCCATGTCTGCTTCACTCCTGGAAATAGAGTAATGCAAAAATGTAATGTCTACTCAGCCTTGGATGTTAACCAAACCTGTAAAAAAATCTCAGAATCTCTGGCTATGTCTACCCTAGGGAGTTATTTCTGAGTAAATTATTTTGAAATAATAACTCCTGAAATAACTGTTTTGAAATAAGCTATTCCTCTTCACAAGCAGGGGTTATTATTTAGAAATAACAAGTCCTTTATTTCAAAATAATGGGCTTCGTAGTGTGGACACTCACTTTGTTATATCGAAATAAGGGGAGATATTTTGAAATAGCTCCCCAGTGTAGATATGCCTCTCAAAAGGAATGTGAATAAAACATACAGAATAACTGCCTCTTTAACTTGAAATGACAATGTAATTTATATGTAAATTGGAAACCAACATTTTTATTTATTTTTCTTCAAGAGCTGCTTTTCCCCCTATTTAACAATGGACATTGATATTGGAATAGAAAAAAAGACCCTGAACATTTCAAATAATCTATTTTAATATTTGGCATATTTCATTGCAAGTTTTGGTCTTTTAAAACATTAGAGTTATTAAATTCCATTCAGCCATGAGAAAGTTAAACTGTAATTTGCTCAACTGTAGTGGCTAAACTTAACACTTAAAATCTTTGACAAATAAGTTTTAAGAATGATTAAGTTTGCACATGATTAAATTCTGACTTGTCTGATTCCTGATTTGTTGCACAGTGAAACTCAAAAACTTTGCCTGTCAAATAAATAAATATTCATTCTCAATTTTAAATAGATTCTAATTTTATCAGTGGAAGATTTATTCAGTGTTTGCATTTGTTAATATGAATGTATAGCAAAACCAAAACCACTATCCTCACTTAAAGTATTTAAACGGGAATTTAAAATGTGACAGAGAAATATTATGAGCTCCTTTTTGCTTCTGTGTGGAAGATTTACATGCATAACTCCTATTTAACATTAATTATTCTGCATAAGCCCCTAGTAAAAATGGAATCTCTGCATGGTATTTCACATGATCATCTGAGTGAATGAGATATTGTATTTTCAGAATGAGATTACAAAATAACATTCGTGTCTTGGCCAGCATTCTTTGTCTTAGTAAACAGAGGAACAACAACTAAACAAACAGACTTTAATGCTAATGGTTTTGTGTGAATGACTGCACCACAATTAAGTGAGGGAGAGGTTGTCTGGGCTTACTAGAGAAGAATGGCTCTGCTTTATGGCTGTGTGTCTGTGTGGCTGGGGGAGGGAGGGAATGAGATCAGAGTCTACTGAAAAAAGGTGGATGGCAGGCAGTTTGCAGCACTTACTCACCTCCTCAGGAATCCACTATCAACCTCAGACTGGACAAGTCCACACAAGAGATCCATTTCCTTGACACCACATTACAAATAAATGAGGTCACATAAACACCACCCTATGCCGGAAAACTACTGACCTCTATTCTTACCTACATGCCTCTAGCTTCCATCCAGGACACATCACACAATCCATTGTCCATAGTCAAGCCCTAAGATACAACCAGATTTGTTCCAATCCCACAGACAGAGACAAATACCTACGAGATCTTTATCGGGCATTCTTGAAACTTAAACACCCACCAGGTGAACTGAGGAAACAGATGGACAGAGCCAGACAAGTTCCCAGAAGTTAACTACTTCAAGAAAGGCCCAACCAGGAAAATAAGAGAACACCACTGGTCACCACCTACAGTCCCCAGCTTAAACCCCTCCAGTGCATCATTGACAATCTACAACCTATCCTGGAAAAGATCCCTCATTTGCCCAGGCCTTGGGAGACAGGGCAATCCTTGCTTACAGATAACCTTGCAATCTGAAGCAATACTTGAAGCAGTCACACACCACACCGCAGATACACTCACCCAGGAAACTACCCTTGCAACAATCATTGTTGCTAACTCTGTCCACACATCTATACAAGCGACACCAGCATAGGACCTAACCACATAAGCCACCACATCAAGGGCTCAGACATCCTCCAATGTGATATATGCCATCAAGTGCCAGCAATGCCCCTCTTTCATGTATATTGGCCAAAATGGACAGTCTCTGCAACAAAAGATAAATGGACACAAATCAGACATCAGGAATGGTAACACACATAAACCAGTATGGGGGACATTTTAACCTGCCTGGTCACTCAATCATTAATTTAAAAGTAGCCATTTTTTGACAAAGGAATTTCTCTGAACTGGAATACCCCTATAAATTTAAGATTGTTACCCTAGGCTTGAATAAAGATATTAACTGGTTAACATACTACACAAAGCCAATTCCCCTGCCTTTGACATTTGCATTTTCATATCAAAGGCTATGAATGGGACACAGACAGCCCACTTCATTAATACAGACCCTACAATTGACAGGTACTTCTTTTTTCTATTTCTCTCTTTTCTGTTTCTGTATATCCATATATATAATGGATTCTATTGCACTCCAACTCATCTGATGAAGTGGGTCTTACCTATGAAATCTCATAATCCTGTATATTTTTGTTAATCTCTAAAGTGCCACAGGAATACTCATTACTTTTAAAGTTACAGACTAGCACGGCTACCCCTCTGAGACCCCTGAGGAATGTGAGATTTGAAAGATATAAAGGTACAAGCATTAGCTGGATCCCCTTTTGATTTTACGTGGGACAATGGGTGCTTTCTTGTGAAAGAACTATTTACCTATCTGGGCCACTAGGCAAGAGGCCATTAGGAGATGTCTGGGAACCTGCTTGGTTTGCGGGGGGAACACAGTCAAGTAAATTGATATTGCCTCCTTGAAGTGGATGTTCAGAGCATGTATTCCACAGAGAAGGCATCAAGGGACCAGATAAATGGCCTGGTAAAGGACTTAAAAGGAGGTATTGCATAAAGGAACAGAATGGGGGAGGAGGATTGCAGACTCCTCTGATTGGTACATCAGGGAGTTCCTCCCCCATTCTCATTGCCCACCTCAACCCTCCTACAAGCGTGTTGGATGGTAATGTTCAAATCATGGATTGGCTGGGGGACCTGGATGGAAATCAAGAGGGGCTGGTGGAGTTCCTGGTAATGATTTAGAGTAACAAGGATTGACTGCACTGTACATTTTATCTGCTGGGTAGTCCCAGATGTCTGTATAATAAAATTGTGGCCTGATTGAAACCCATATCAAGTGTCTCCTGTTCTTTCAGTATACCAGACAATTACTGTACAGCTCTTTAATATATGATATCTAGCCTCTGAAATACCAGTAACTCATCAAATCTAGCATTTTGGAATATTCCAAAATCTCAAAGTTATTCCATTAAACACAAGTCTCTTCAATTTAGGTGAAGCCATGTGTGTGATGTGTGTGTGTTTTACTAAAATATTAGGGGAATATGTATGAATCTTCATAATATTGAGGCTTTACTGCATACAGTTCCTGTAGAGCTTCAAAATTTCACTACAACAGAACTCAAGAAAAAGTCATTACTGTGAAATGGCAGCCAATGCAACCCAGAGGGACATTAAAAAACACTATGGTTAACTAGAAGTTTCAGTTAATTGTAAATAATGCTGCACTGTATGTTAGAAGACTATTTAGGAAAACAATCTCTTGGAGATACTATTCTATCATTATCTACTAATTTCTTGCATCAGTAATTTCAGATCTCAGGAGATAAGATGTCAAAACACTCTTTTGGAAATACAATAAGTGTAAGTAACACTATTTGTTCCAAAGTACTTGATGCAACATTTCATAACAGCTTTCAAAATCCGGTTTACGCGTAGAAGATATTATTAATGGAGATGTTACTTCCTTCAAATGATTTCCAGAAAATAGCTATGATAAACCAAGATTGCCAGACAACAAATTACCTGATATTCAATTATATAATTGTCTGATATGTTTTGAGTATAAACGACATATGTTTCCCCAAAAGAAGCTTCTGTTCTATATGCTCCTCAATGTAGAAATCTAAACAATACTGTCATCAGTACAGTGTTTGCACTCAAGAGCCACAAAAACAACAATTCCAGGGTTGCCCTTTCCCACTCTATCTTTTACAGTAATTACTGCTAGCTCATGTGTATGTATAGAACCACTTTCTCCCTTTAATTAGGAAACACTGTTTGCACTTATATTTTTTGTTGGTTTACACTGTGCAAAAATGTTTTAATTAATATTATGATATTTTAATTGCTGAAGAATATCACCAATGTCCAGACTAAGCATTTTAAGCTTGGATGTTTCTTAGTAATCCTCAGACTTAAGCAGAAAACCAACAATGTGAATCCCTTTTTTGATTGTGACTTTTTAGGCACCTTTAGTACAGTATTCTTTAACAATTCTCAATTATCATGAACATTTGATTTATTTTTTTCTTCTGAAGTCTGATTTCCCAGTGCTTCTGGTTGTCCTGGCACAACCAAAGCCTAATCTTACTTTAAGTTAGGAGAAGAAGGAGCTGCACACCACATTTGATGGGCCTAGCTCTTACCGTGTAAGACAGGGGTGGGGAACCTAAGGCCTGAGGGCTAGATATGGCCCTCAGCTTGCCTGGATCTAGCCCCCGAGGCTCAGGGCTCCCTCCCAGCATTGGGGAGCCTGTGCTGATGCTCCAGTTCTCCCACTATCCCCTCGTGGAGCTGGAGCACATAAAATCTATTGGTCTGGACCCCCAATGGCTCTGGTGTGCGAGGAGAATGTGGGGAATGTCTTTCTCCTTCTTGGTTGGAGGCCACGTCAGACAGGGGCTTTTATTATTATGATTATTTATTTATTTATTTATTTATTTTGCTTTTCACTTGTGTGTGGCCCCTGACTGATTTTTCTGTGGGTCAGTAGCCCCTCAACCCAAAAAAAGGTTCCCTACTCCTGTCTTAAGAGGAGTTCTTGAACAGATGGACTTGCAGACAGACACATAGACAGACACATAAATCTTAGATAGATAGATAGATAAAATGCTGACATCTTGAATATTTATTCCTTCACTAACATAACACAAGAAGCTCACTCAATGGAATTTATAGGTAGCAGATTTAAAACAAACAAAATAAATGATTTATTTCTGTCAACCTGTGGAACTCTTTTCCAGGAGATTGTGGAAATACCCAAACTATAACAGGGTTCCAATCAAAACAAAATAAGTTCAAGGATGATTGGTCCATCAATGGCTACTAGCAGAATAAACAGGAATAGTGTCCCTAGATTATATTTGCCAAAAGCTGGGAATGGGTGACAGTGGATGGGTCATTTGATGATTGCTTCTTCTGTTCAGGCCTTCTGAAACACCTGGCATTGGCCACTGTTGGAATTCAGGATTCTGGGCTAGATGGACCATTGGTCTGACCCAGTATGGCCATTCTGATGTTCTTATATATAGCCCAAATGTATCTGCCTCCTGTTCTAGCCCCCCTAAGCCCCACTCCCTTTCCAGAGCTGAGATAGTACCCTAGGGTGTGTCTAGACTACATGGCTCCGTCGATGGAGCCATGTAGATGAGTTTACTAGACATAGCAAAATGAAAGCGGCGATTTAAATAATCGCCGCTTCATTTACATCAAAATGGCCACCGTGCTGTGCCGATCAGCTGATTGTTTCACGAGGCATAAAGGATCTGACAACAAAGGGTTCTGGGGTTGGCTGATCCCCGTCTAGACTACCGCGCTGTGCCGACAATCAGCTGATCGGCACAGTGCGGCGGCCATTTTGATGTAAATGAAGCGGCAATTATTTAAATCACCGCTTCATTTTGCTATGTCTAGTAAACTCATCTACATGGCTCCATCGACGGAACCATGTAGTCTAGACACACCCCTAGAGTCCTAATAGTCTTTCTCTATCTCCACAGACTTAGTAACAAACTAAGACTATATATTAAAATTTTAAGGCTAACCAGTGTTCCTTAGGGGACTTGCTACAAAATGTCAGAATATGTTAGTATTAGAGCTGATTAGTTCTTGTATTTATATATATATATATATATTGGTATAGCAATTAGATACAGAGTTCCTGTCAGCTAATTGCTAAGTTATGTGGCAAAAAGTTTCCCAGTGTCTTAGTACCCCCCTGGGAAGAGGTGATGTGTATGTGGGGGGGGAGGGGAGGAGGGAGAGGAGCAGGCAGATGGGTTTGTTCCCTTCCCCCATTTGCTGCTTAATTTGTACTCAGCATGCTTAGTAACACTGTTGAAGCTTCTGTCCTCAGTCTGCCCCCCCACACTCACATTCTCCCCCTTCCCATCGCGACATGCATAGGTTACTTCCCCATACCAAATTTTGAAAAGGTGCCCATGTCCCTTGCCAATGATGAGTGGCCATTTCAGATTGCAGTTTTCTCCTGAGTCAGGGGCGAGGTAATGACTGTTAGTGGATTACTGAGGCCAGGTGAGTATAGGGGGTTGGAGTTGTCCAGGAGGGGAGGACCCCAGAGTATAGGGGCATTGCCACAGGGCAGTATTACAAGGGAAAGGGCACTATGGGCTGGGAAGGACATGGGGCCTGATGTAGCAGGTAACTGAGGACAAGACACCATCCAACTGGGTGGCACACCAGAGCTAGAAGAGCTAATTCCCAGACAGACTAGCAGGAGGTACTGCACCATTCAGTGCACAAACCCTTACATACAAGTTTGTCAGCTATTGTAGGATTAGTTTCTTAACCTCTCCCATGTTTCTGTCCTACATGATATAACCCCACTGTGCTCATCTGAAAAGCCTGTATCCCATCCATAAGTATGTCTTTCTTAGGCTATGTTTACACAGCAGTGTTATTTCAGAAAAACTGACATTATTCTGAAATAACATGGTCCGTGTCTACACATCAAGCCGTTATTTTGATATAATGTTGAAATGATGTTGAGCTGGAGGACATCTTACTCTGACTCCTGTAACCTTCATTTTACAAGGAGTAAGGGAAGTCAGAGGAAGAGTGCTCTAACTTGGACTTCCTGCTGTGTAGACAGCACCAAAAGCCGAAACAAGCTATTTTGACAAGCAATTGACATAGCTCAAGTAGCGTAGCTTATTTTGGCTTTAGCCCTGATGTGTAGATGTGCCCTTAATGACATATAAAGTTGAAAAGTTCAGATGGTCTCTTTCCCAATTTCTTTGTCTGTCCTTATGCTCTGCATCTTTCAGAGCACAATCTGAAAAGTGTCTCACATGTAGTAAGCCACAAACAAGCAGCATAACACCATTCTGATTTCTACCTCTGGCATCATCTCTAACTTGAAACACTGGCCACAGAATTACAATTTCTAGCTGTCCTCATCACACGTTATGGAGAAGCTGTGCTTGCTGATACACAGTGTATAATCTGCTATTTGGGCAAACAGTTCCTTCATCTTTGATAATTTAAACTAGCATTCAGAAAAAAGACCTGAAAAAATTAAAACAAACAAACAAATAAAAAACACCACAAAAGAGGTTCAGAATTACATTGTGCTGGCTGTACTGTATGTAATCAACACTGGTTATCCATATATGCTCTGTAAAATAAAGGATTTTTCACATTAAGCCTGAACTACTTTTCAAAGGGAAGGGAAATAAGTGAAGAAATTCTGCGGAAGGCATTGAACCAGTAGGAAGAGATGGAGGTAGGGGAAAAGCTGAGTCCATAAAGGTGACGAAGAAAATCTTACACACCTACAAAATATAATCCTGAAAATCCTATGTTAGAAATGAGAAGGACAACTACCAATACAGAATTAATATTAGAATCTGAGTTTAAGAAGAATTGGGATTGAAAATTCTTGATAATTGAAAACAACAACAAAAGTTACTTAATTCATACACTGACCTGACAAGATTAAAGAAAACACATCTTTGCCCATGAATATAAAGGTTTTATAATATACTGCATAAATAGTAAAGGTAGTATATTATTTGCATATAATACACAGTAAAAGAACAAAGAGTTGGACTTATTGAACAACCAATAAATTATGTACAAATACACTTAGTAACATGTTATGGAAAGCTTTTCAGAAATTTTAATACCCTATTTATTTCCATTCCAGTACAAAAATGGAAAATAAATATTAGATTTTAGATTGTAAGTTTTCAAGGAAGGAACCATCACTTCCTAAATGTTTTCTTAGTCTCTAGCACTTACTAAGCATTTCTAACAATTATTATACTCAATATTAATCAATTACCATCCTGTAGCTGGAGTATAAGGTAGGTAGAAAGCTGGCTAGATTGTCAGGCTCAATGGGTAGTGATCAACGGCTTGAAGTCTGGTTGACAGTCGCTATCAAGTGCAGTGCCCCAAGTGTCAGTTCTGGGGCTGATTTATTTCAACATCTTTATTAATGAAATGGATGAGGGGATGGATTACACCCTCAGCATATGTGCAGATGACACTAAACTAGGGGGACAGGTAGATACGTTGGAGGGTAAGGATAAGGTCCAGAGTGACCTAGACAAATTGGAGTATTGGGCCAAAGAAATCTAATGAGGTTCAGCCAGGACAAGTGCAGAGTCCTGAACTTGGGACGGAAGAATCCCAAGCATTATTACAGGCTTGGGACCAACTGGCTAAACAGCAGTTCAGCCAAAAAAAGACCAAGGGATTACAGTGGATGAGAAGCTGGATATGAGTTAACAGGATACCCTTGTAGCTAAGAAGGCTAATGGCATATTAGGGTGCATTAGGAGGAGCACTACCAACCGATCTAGAAAAGTGATTATTCCCCTTTATTCAGCACTGGTGAGGCCACATCTGGAGTATGGCGTCCAATACTGGGCCCCACATTACAGAAAGGATGTGGACACGCTGGAGAAAGTGAGAAAAAGTCCAGTAGATGGCAACAAAAATGATTGATTAGGGGGTTGGAGCACATGACCTATGAGGAGAGGCTGAGGAATTTGGGTTTGTTTAGTCTGCAGAAGAGAAGAGTGAAGGGGGATTTGATTTGATAGCAGCCTTCAACTTCCTGAAGGGAGGTTCCGAAGAGGAGGAGAAAGGCTGTTCTCAGTAGTGATGGATGACACAACAAGGCGCAATGGTCTCAAGTTGCAGTGGGGGAGGTCTAGGTTGGATATTAGGAAAATCTATTTTACTAGGAAGGTGGTGAAGAACTGGAGTGGGCTATATAGGGAGTTGGTGAAATCTCCATCCCTAGAGGTTTTTAAGTCCTGGCTTGACAAATCTCTGGGGTGATTTTGTTGGGGTTGGTCTTGCTTTGGGCAGGGGGGTGGACTCAATGACCTCCTGAAGTCCCTTCCAACCCTATGATTCTATGTTTATATGATCTAAATATTTAGAAAATTGATTCTCTGATTATTAATATGCCAGCCATAATCAAAGAGATTTGAAATAGTACATGAGAATTTACTCTGAACTAGAGCTCAATGGATTCTGGAAAAAAAAAGTTAATGATTCCATTGAATAAAATCTACAAATTTTCTGTGATGGCATTCACATCTTTTATCAATTTCACATGAATAATATTTTGTCCATCTTCCCATCCACCAGAACATCTCCAAAAGTGGAAACCTGGCAAATATTTAAATCAAAAATGTTTGTGTGATAGTTCTCACAATCATATTAAAATCTCGTCTTGCCCTCTGCATACAACGAATAGAAATAATATTGTGTGACTTAGG
Source organism: Rafetus swinhoei (assembly GCA_019425775.1). Taxonomy (NCBI): domain Eukaryota; kingdom Metazoa; phylum Chordata; order Testudines; family Trionychidae; genus Rafetus; species Rafetus swinhoei. Next base: position 28,382,354 of record CM033424.1, on the reverse strand, counting down.
GGACCAATGCCTACTGAAGAATAATAAAAAACCTGAAGATGTAATCTTTGTTTGGTAGAGGAACTGACTATAGGCCAAAATATGTTTGCATGAAGTGCTCAAAAAATTTCAAATGATGAGCCCGCAAAGAAAACAAGTCATTCATATTGAAAACATGATGGTGCTCTTGAAGCAGAGGAAAGAATGTGTCTGATGATAAAACTGTCTTGCTGAACCCCCTGAGATATTACTCATCTGTTGTGCAGCAATTCAGAAAGATAAATTTCTGGCTACAGTAAGAAATGAGGAGATCCAAAGCACGGTTGCTGGATAAGACACACTCAAGAAAAAAGTCCTAAGGCCTACAGTCTATTACAAAAGGGAAAATTCCTGAGTGGGAGGGAAAGTCATTTCCCAGGGAAAGGACGCTTTACAAAAGTTTCTCTTACAGAAAACAGAAAAGGAAGCAGCTGATGAGTGTGTGTGTGTGTGTGTACATGTGTACACATATGCTTCGGCAGGTGGAAAGCAGAATTATTCAACAGCATGGGGGTAGAGGGGAAGTGGCTTGCACCTACAAATCTTGGGATCAGTTTAGTTCATGAGTCCTACAGCAATCTGAGAAGAGCCATGCTGAAAGATTATCCTAGTGTAGTGGCCCTCAAATTGGATTGCACAGTGTAGTAAGTCAGCTTGGTCTGCTGATGAACTGGAAGGGGAAACACTCCCTAAGACCCCCCGAGTGGGTGATGCCACAGCAACACAGCCCCGCGCACAAGAAGCAGAAAGGCAGGGTCGGAAGTATAAAAGGAAGAGCTCAGAGCTCAGTTGGAGCCCAGCGACTGAGCCAATCAGATGCTCCCCCCAAACTCCCCAGAAGGAAGGCCCAGCTGCCCTGCCCAAGAAGGGAGAACTGGCTTGGGCCTCCAGGGCCCCTGCTGGGCCCAGGAGACAGGGTTGGGCCACCTGGGCCTCTTCCAGGCCCACAAGACTGGCAAGGGCCACCCCCATCACTGGCATGCCCTGAGACTGGCCTGGACGGCCAGGGCCACCACTGGACCCAGGAGATTGGCCTGCGCCACCTGCACCACTGTGATCTGGACCTGAAGCCCATGGACATCCTGCCAGCGTCATCAACCCCAGCAGACCCCGAGGAACAGAGGCTGAAGCAGGTAAGCTCCCGGGGGAACTGGGAACTGGCCCAAGGATAGATGACATTCGGGTGGCTGAGGACATGGAGTTCAACTGGCCAGTTCGCTGCAGTCAAAATCCCTGCTGACCCAATGACCTGGCCAGCATGTTATGACCAGCATCTCTGCTGACTCAATGGCAGCCCACTTTGCCACTGTTAGGGCCCTGGGCTGGGATGCAGTGGAACAGGTAGGCCTGTGTCCCCCTCCTGCCATCCCTCGCCTTGGATGGCAGGTTTCCCCCGACCCAGGACCTGGGGCTGATGGATGCAGCTCAGCTTGCAGGGAGGTCTGAGCCCTGAATTGTTTGTGAATCCCACCCTGAACAAGGGCCGGGTCAGTGAATTATCCCTCAGCCCCTAGAAGGCCTGTGAACTGCTGCTCTGCCAGAGCACTGGCCTGAGCCCCTGGACTTTTGCTTGCCTCTACCTGAGCTAGTCCCAGGGCTCACAGGATGTTATTTGGACAGACTATAGGCTGGAGCCCCTTAGACCATGGCAGGTCAGCCCGGTAGCAGGACCTGACAGGCCTGCTTGCTGGTTGGAGAGCAAAGTAGTGAGGCAGCTTCCAACCAGAGACCTGCACACACCGTAATCTGATTCTGACAAGAAAAATTACTATATGATTCCAAGAAAGAAGTGAAAGCCTGAGCCCGCCCAAGCTCTAGTGTCTTGGGCAGAAGGGCCAAAGCCAAAGCCTGAGCCCCACTGTCCCAGGAAGTGGAGCTTGGGCTTTAGCTTTGGACCAGGGCCAGCCATTGTGACTATTAAAATGAGATCATAACCCAGCTGGGGCTCCCAACTCACAGTCTGAGAACCCCTGCCCTAGCCACATGCTTCCTGTGCCAGTACATTCCATCCTTGTTCATGTCAACCCTGAGTCCCTGACATAACCCAAATTTGTCCCCTGAGAAAAGGACTTCTATACGGGGAGATCCACATTCAGCTCTGCAGATACCTGGCCTTGCTGTGCTAGGAATATTCCACTTGGGCACAAGCATCAACTAAAACAACCACTAGCAGCCAACTCCCCAGCAGCACCTGCCACAGGCAGCCCCAATGATCAACTCTTCTACCTCCCTTCCATTGCCTCCTATACACCATGAACAGTTGTTCTGCAGCATGTAGGAGGGGCCAGAATGGGGAAGGGAGAAGTGTGGATGGGATGGAGCAGAGCCTAGAGCTGAGCAGGGATTAAGCACCCCCCAAGGAAATGCCAAAGCCAGCACCTGTGCACATGGGGACCTCATAATTCCTTTGTGATTACTTTGCACATTGTAAATATAAAGAAGTAAAGAAATTATAAGATGTTAAGAAACACTGGGCCTGAAAATAAAAACATCATAGAATCATAGAATACTAGAACTGGAAGGGACCTCGAGAGGTCATTGAGTCCAGTCCCCTGTCCTCATGGCAGGACCAAGCACTGTCTAGATCATCCCCAATAGATGTCTCCATCACTGGAGATATTTAAGACTGGACTCAGTGACCTCTCAAGGTCCCTTCCATTCTAGTATTCTATGATTCTATGTGCAATGGGCCTACCCTATCCTTGGTCTTCCTCTTACTTCTAATATATTTGTAGAACATCTTTTTGTTACCCTTTATGTCTCTAGCTAGAGTTAGCTCGTTTTGTGCATTTGCCTTTCTAATCTTGCTTCTGAATACCTGTGTAGTTTGCGTATATTCATCCTTTGTAATTTGACCTAATTTCCACTTTTTATATGACTCATTTTTTATTTTTAGATCATGTAAGAACTCCTGGTTGATCAAAGGTGGTGTCCTGCCATACTTTCTATCTTTCCCAGGTAGCGAAATAGTTTGCTCTTGAACCTTTAATAGCGTCCCTTTAAAAAACTGCCAACTCTTTTCTTTTTTTTTTTCATCTTAGTCTTGCTTCCCATGGGACCTTACCTCTCTTGGGCTATTTCTAGACTGCAGAGCTTTTCTGGGATACCTCCAGAAGAGTTTCTGAAAAAGCAGTGAGAGGAATAAGGGATGTTCTGAAAGAGGATTTTTTTCCAGAAGTTGGCCCCGGGTAGATGGGCCAAATTTCAGAAAAGCCTCTTTTGGAAAAAAAAAGTAGGAAAAGATATGCAAATTGTGGTTTGCAATTTGTGTATCTTTTTCTGATTTTTCTCGGCAGTCTGAGTTTTCTAGGCATAGCCTGAGTTTACTAAAATCTTCCTTCCTGAACTCCATTGTCTCTATTTTATTTTTCTCCCTTCTGCCATTCCTTAGAATCATTAACTCTATGATTTCATGATCACTTTTTCCCAAGCTCCCTTCCACTTTGAAATTTTCAACCAGTTCCTCCCTATTTGTTAAAATCAAATCTAGAATAGCTCCCCTTCCCTGCCCCCCTCCCCCCACCCTGTAGCTTTCTCAACTTTCTGAAATAAAAAATTGTCTCCAATGCAAGTCCACAAACTTATTGGATAATCTGTGCTCTGCTGTGTTAGTTTCCCAACATATGTCTGGATAGTTGAAATCCCCCCCACACCAAATCCTGCTCTTTGGATGATTTTGTTAGTTGATTAAAAAATGCCTCATTCACCTCTTCTGCATGGGTAGGTGGTCTGTAGCAGCCCCTCAGCATAAGAGCACCCTTGATTTTTACCCCTTTTAACCTAACCCAGAGACTTTCAACAAGTCGGTCTCCTATGACCATCTCTACCTCAGTCCAAGTGTGTACATTTTTAATATATAAGGCAACACCTCTTCCCTTTTTTCCCTGCCTATCTTTACTGAGCAAGCTGTACTTGTCTATACCAATATTGTTTTTATGCTCTCCAGAACTATGGTGATGAGGGCTTAGAGGTACCTACACAGAAGGGTTATACACATAGTAAGAAATAAACAATTCTCAGGGTAAAATGTTAGATACTAATAAAAACAAAACTAATGCTTATTAACTGAATAGGGTAGCACTCAAGTATATGCACTAAAGACAGAGTGGATGCCTATCTTAACTTTATTTACAAGTCCTTGGAAATTGAATTGGGAATAGTAATCAGGCTAGGCCAGAGGCACAATAGCAGAATAAATGACTTTTGAAATGGAACTGAAAGCAAGCATGAAACAAAGAAAACCATTCTAGGAGAATTAGTGATACATTATACAGCCATTTAAATCATACCTGACTTAAAGATCAAACAACTTATATTTCATAGCCCTTCCACTAATCCTGCCAAACTACTTAAAATTATATTCCTTAAAGATCCGGGTTTGGTTTTATTTCTAAATACACTTTTAAAAATCTCTCCATAGTTAAATAAACACAGAAGATACAGTAATTTTTCATAGAGAAATGTGGATAAAAATATTGGAGTAACTTTTTACTGTTCAACTCTACTTAAATACACGATTAATCCAGGGTGTACAATATAAACAATGGATAATTTTGTATATGTATGACCAAATAACTAAAATAAAGTTTATTACTAAATTATGTAGATTGGTCCCAATAGTTTTCCCAAATCTCCCATGAGTCCATCTCATGATTTAAATATTATACGTCTTTTTCCCCCAAGACATACTATGTTGCAAATTTCATCATCCTTCTTACTATATTAATCCCTTCCTACTGCTTAGTATGATAGCTGAGTTCTCTCCAAAGCTGACACTAACTGGAAATGACTGCCTAGGAAGGATTACTGAAGAAAAGGATCTGGTGGTTATAGTGGATGACAAACTAAATATGAATCAGTGTTGTAATACCATTGCAAAAAAACTCCAAACCAAACAAACACTCACTCATACCAATCATTTTTAGATGTATTTGCAGGAATGTTGTAAGCAAGACATAAGAAGTAATTCTCTCATTCTACTTAGAGCTTGTAAAACAGGGATAGGTAACCACAAATAGTGAGTAGGCTGCATGAGTGGCCCTCCTCATCTCAGTAGACCGCAGCAGCCCCCAACTGACGTGGGTTCCATCTGTGGCCTTGTAGCCCCCCTGTCTGCCCTCTCCCCCATTCACTTCTCATGTACTGGGGAGCTCTACAAGTACCTACTCCTCTCCCTCCCTTCCAGCACTTTTATAGTGTATGAATCACCTGATTTGCACTCTATCCCCATTCCTTCCCCTTTCTCCCAGAGCTAGAACACTGCAAACAGCTTATTCGTGTCATTCCAGCTCTGGGAGGGAAGGGGAGCAATGGGGATGGAGTGGGAATCGGGTGATTCACAGAACCTCTGAAAGGGCTGGGAGGGAGGGGGAACCATAGGAAGTGCGGGGATCCTGTACTCCAATGCTGGAGAGGCACACGGGGGAAGGGGCCAGACAAGGGATCCACAGGCTGCAGGTGGAGGCCTAGGGGACTGCATGTAACCCACAGTCCACAGGTTTTCCACCATTGTTGTAAAGACTTAACTGGAGCACTGTGTTCAGCCTTGACACCAGGAAAGATGGAGACAATTTGGAGAAAATATAAAGGAGAGCAATAAATATGATTAAAGGTCTAGAAAATCTAACCTAGAAGGAAAGATTTTTTTTTTAAATGGGTTTGTTTAGTCTTGAGAAAACTGAGAGGGGAGATGATAAGAGTCTTGAAGTACATAAAAGATTTTTTTTTAAAAGAAAAGTGTGATAAATTGTTTTCCTTATCCAAGGAGGGCAGGACAAGAAATGGTCTTAATTAGGAGATTTTTAAGAACAGGTTACACAAACACCTGTCAGTGATCATCTAGATAACATTTAGTCCTGCCTCACTGCAGGAGACTGAAATACGTGACCTAGTGAGGTTCCATCCATTCCTGCATTTATGCAATTCTATGCTTCTATAATTTTGCTTTATGGATCTGCTATCAAGTATGCTGTAAAATACACCCTACTCTATGTCATATTTGTAATGGAAAATAATATCAAAGTTTACTGAGGTTCCTGGTATTATCTGATACATTATTTAAGAGAACATAGGTGGATGCCCCTGGGTCATGGGAGGAGAAAGAGGAAAATTATGACACATTTAAATGTAAAACAAAAACAACAGTTAAACAATGTCACCTCAGGCTGAGTGAACTGATTATCAAGGTAATATACATTTAAATTGAGAACACTGAGGAATATCCCAGTCTAATACACTGCCATATAAATTCAGGTTACTTTCGTCCCTGTATGGCAATGTTCAAATTAGAATTTGTGCAGATTAGGCACTACATGCATAGCAGGAATGGTAATGATTTTGAGAACATGATTTGGCCTCAAAATGATATATTTCCCTCTATATCCCCCAATGCAAGGAGATGACTCATGATCTGATACTGCTAATTATCCATGTGGTATCTCACTGAAGATATAAAAGTCAACCTGTGTGAATCATTTTGAAAGATTAATCTTTGTAATGGCTGTCATATATCTTAAACAAATGTAAAGAGAATTGTGTAAATGGTTCCCCTCTCAGAATTAAATATTAGGAAAAGATTTGGTTTTAAATATATATATAAAAATCCTTCAATATATATATATATATATATATATATATATATATATAACATTTAAAGGATTTTTTTAATTATGCAAATAACACATGGAAAATATAATATTTTCATTGATAGGTGGACCCAAATTCCCCTCTTGAATATCATAGACCCCATAATGCTTTGATGTAGTAGCATTTACATTTGGGGTATGTCTACACTGTAACACTATTTCAAAAAAACTAGTGCTAGTCTGAATAACTTGGTCTGCGTCTACACAACAGGCAGTTATTTCGAAATAGTATCAAAATACTGTCAAGCTGGAGGACTTCTTATTCTGACTCCTGTAACACTTATTGTGCAAGGAGTAAGGGAAGTCGGAGGAAGAGTGCTCAATTTCAAAATAACTGCTGTGTAGACACTCCCTATTTCAAAATAAGTTATTTTGAAATAAGCTACGAAATTGACGTAGCTCAATTTGTGTAGCTTATTTTGAGTTAAGCCCTGTAGTATAGACGCACCCTTGGATAGATATCACGTTATTGGATTTTAAGGGGAGCAGCCAGATCAGTGCTGCACCCACGGGGGAGGGGAAGTTGCCCCAAAGTCTGTACAAAGGAGGCCATGTGAGGTGTCAAATGAAAGCTTATATTCTACTGATTCTATATATGCTGCTCATGTACTTGTGTGATGTCTATATGTGGAGTTATGAATATGGTCTCTGTGCTTATACTGTGAATGCTCTCTGCAGGCTGTAAGGAAGGAATGTTCAATGAATGACTATGCTAACTAGCAGGGACAATGGCTTTCAAGGTGCCCAATACACACCTGAGGAATGCGTCTGGAAACATGCAAGCCAGCCAGGGCAAAATGCTGCTGACATGTGAAACAGAGATAGGTCACTTGACTATGTGATCCTCTCCAGCTTGGAAGGTACCAGGAATGGATATAAAGTGCCATGAAGTAACCATTTTATCTCTATATCCATATGTCATCTCACTTTGGGATGGGAAATACTGTAAATTATTCTTAGATAAAATCTTCATAACTGAAATCATGTAAGAGCTTAAATATATTCATTTGTAGCTCTAAGAACTATTTATAATTGAGCTTCCTAGAATGAATACCTAATTTGAATACTCCATCTTGTCTTCAATTCTGCTACTGATCCCACATGCAGCCTTGTGAGGGACAGCGAGCCGGGAAGGATTGTTGGCCCATCCTGACATAGGATGTACACCAGAGATTTTTAAGATAGCAATTTGTAACATCTCTACTGAGAGCCTGCATCAAGAACTTAGTAACTGGTGCATGTAATGTATTTTCCTTAACAACCTTACTCTCATACTTTTTCTTTCTTTTATTAATAAACCTTTAGATTTTAGATTCTAAAGGATTGACCCAGAGTGATCTTGTGCATAAGATCCAAAGTATAAACTGACTGGGGATTTGTGGCTGGTTCTTTGGGACCAGAAGGACTCATTAGGGCAGGTGAGATCAGGTTCTATAACCCCTCACCTGTGTGTAAGGCCTGGGGCTGATTGTGGAACAGGGAGAGCTGGGGTGTCTGAGGGATTTTGCTCGTGAGGCTTCTTGCTGGCCAGATTGGCAGCTGAAGCGCTCTGTGTGACTAGTTTGTGACTTGTTTGGGAAAGCTCTCCAGTCTGGGCTGTAAGCAGCCCGGGTTTTGAACAATTCGCCCTGAGCAGATGCCCTCAGCGGTGCCCAGACCCGGCCTGGACCATCCCAATAGCACATCAAATTAGGTATTCATTCTTGGAAGCTCAATTATAAATAGTTCTTGAAAGCAGTTGAGGAGCCCTGAATTCTTGTTGAGTGTCCAGTGATTGTCATGGGCAGGATCTTGGCCAGCTCATAGCAGGTACGACTACAGTGTGGAAGTCAAAATGACATACACAGGGATGAGACTCAAAATGACATACACAGGGATGAGACTAGAAGGGCTTTCATTTGATCAGTGGTGGCTACAAATGTTTGGGTCAGTATTCTAAATGACCTTATGCAATTGATGTAGAAAATGGGTGCTCTTCAGATATCCAGGGAGTATAGCCACTCCTGACATGGATTGGCATGTGGTTTTAGCTTGAATACCATGAATAAGATGTCCTGTTCCATATGGAATTGGGGCACTGCTTTGGGCAGAAAGATGGGGTGTGGCCTGAGCTGTAACTTGTCTTTGTGCTAGACAGTGTAAGGGGGCTCAGACATCAGTGCTATCAACTCTGACACTCTCCTGGCTGACGTAATGGCCACTTGATATGCTACCTTCCATGTTAGGCAGAGGAGGGAGGAAGTAGTCGTGGGCTTGAAGGGTAGGTTCATAAATCTCAAGAGGACCAAGTTAAGATCCCTGATGTTTGTAGTGGTGATCATGAATGGGGGCAGAACCTTTTTAATCCCTTGAGAAAGCATGCTACCATGGTTTTGGTGAATACCAATCAACCAAGCTCCTTTGAGTGAAACATGGATATAGCCACTAGGAGAACCCTACTGGTGTATGAGAATGGTAATCCTTGGTCCGTAAGGTATAGAAAATAGTCTAGGATAGTTGTAATAGATGTCTGGGTTGGAGCTAGTTGATGCTGGGCACATTAACACAAGAATCTTTTCCACTTAGTGAGGTAAGTGGCTCTGATGGATGGTTTCCTGCTTCTTAAGAGAACTTCTCATGTTAGCTATGAGCACCAAAGGGCCATAGTGTTTAGCCATGGAGCTTCCAAGCCATGAGACATAGGGACCAGAGGTCCAGGTGCAACACAGGACTAACTAGAACCAGCCAAAACCAGCTGGGCTAACCCCTAATGACCTAACTCAGTTACTATAACAACAAGAAGATCTATATCTACATCTACCGCAACTCAAGACACAAAATGCATACCCAGGGATTCTGCAATTACCAATGGTTTTGGAGCATAATGTGACCCCAGGATTTCCACAATGTCACTGTAAGATTTGATCTCTTGCTTAACAGAGTGCAGTAAACTGCATAGCAGGGAGCAGGTCTTACTGGCACCTTCTTCTCTTCCTTAATGTCATTTGCAATAACAAAAAGCTCAAAACACTCAGTATATATGTGCCACTGCACTATAGTCTCCTCAAATGGCCCTGTAAGGGTAGCCATGCTGCTGCACCTCCTTTCTTTCTCTCTCTCTTTTTTTTTTCTCCCAGCCCCTGGGCTTCACTGGTTTTAGTTTCAGTGTAATAGTCAGTTCTTACCCTCACCCTCAGCTTATCGATACTTTCCTGTGGAAATGTGAATGCATTACTTAATGCCATAAAGACTGATGAGTTTAAAAGGAAAGGAGTAAAGGGAAACAATATGTATCAATACTTAGTAACTGTATGTGTCTGTTTGTCTATGTCTTCCATTCCAATAGTTTACTCTCAGATTTAGAATTTTAGAATCACTATGGTGCAAACTTAGACCTCTTAGACCTCTTCCTGGCTGTTCTAAAGAAGGAAACATCTGTTTGATAGCCACTAAAGACTTGTATTAAATTCATTGGCATACAGTAACTATGGAGATCTAATCTCATCCATATGCTTCCATGCAACCTCCTTTAGCATTAAATCAATATGTGACAACACCAACAGCAGAATATACTTATGTGAAAAAATGCTGAGGAAGTTACATATTTATTACATTTCTAACAAAAAATTCACACAATATGATTAGCCAGAACTGCTCTCTCCAACATAGTAAAGAGAGAGAAAATTACATACTCTAGGAGACAAATAGAAATTAAGTTATATGTTCTGAAATCCACATTCTACACCCTAAGTAGACCAATTCAAAATCAGTACGGGCGCCCTCTCCTCCCTTCTCAGCCTGGCAGGTACCAGAAGCAGTAATGATTTATGTGTGTCAAACAGGTTGCTCCTTTACACTGTGGTGTCTCTGCACCAGTTGTTTTTCTGCTTGACAGGAAAGGATTTCAACAGTGGGTGTTCTTGCTCAGATTTACTTTTTCCTTGCAGCTTGCAAACTCTGAAAACCTAAATCTAAGTGCCTGGAACACAGGCTCCCCTTTCAACCTACTTTTGTAGGGTCAATTTGAACTAGTGTATCAAAGCAGCCTATAATCCTGAGAAGGACACAGCCAAGTGCTTGGATTCATCAAGGGCCTCCTTATCTGGTCATGAAAAAAATCGGCATAGCATGCTACACTGGTTTCCAAGGCTGAAAAGCAGACTGAACACATTTGTCACTTCAGAAAGCACTCAGAAACAGGAATAGGGATCACAGACCCCAGGAGGAAAGAGACAGAAATTGAGAAGAGATTACAATTCCTAAAGACTATTTCTTAGGGCTTGTCTACACTAGGAAATTAGCCAGATACCTTTTTGAAGAAAAAAAACTGTATGGAAATAACTCCCATTGTGAACACTTTTAAAGTACTACTGCACTTTAAATTTATATCGTACCATAATTCAAAATAACTTTTAAGTTTCCTTTTCCACTGAGGGCAATGGAAATCCAATCTACCCCAAATCCCAGTGGTCACTTTAAAGTTAGCTATTCTTGGAACTCAGCTTGTCTACACTTGAACAGCATTTCAGATTAAGGTTCAGTATGAATTTAAAGAGCAATAGCTATTTTAAATATTAGTATCTACAAAGGGAACTTTTCTGGTTAATTTCCCCATTTACACAAGCCTTCAGATTCAGCCATACCATTTTAGCTACTATTTATCAATAATATAGCCAACCAGGCCTGCTGACAGGGTAGCGGAGGAGGAGCGAAGCAGGAGGGCAGAAGTAGAGGGGGGAAGGGAAGGTGAAAATTGCCTCTGGAACAACACTATGTATTTCTATCCTTTGTTTTCCTATCTTTTAAGTGAAGGAGTACCTGACAATGTTTTCATGATTACCTAAGGATCTTTCAGTTACTTGAATGATAAGCCCTTTGTTATCTTAATTACCCTGCCTCCTGTTTATAAGCAAACTCCTTGCCCCCAAAGGCAAAGCTGGGAGTAGTAGCATAAGCTCTGTTGCAATTAAAGTGCATACCCAGAAACAGCTCTTAAGCAGATTTCAAGTATGAAATTAAGAGTTCCAAACTTCAGGGGAGAAGCGGATTCTTTCTCTGGCTAGGGGGTTCCCCAAGCTTGGACTCCACACCCTGCCACTGGTTCTGCTGCCACTTGCCTGGCCAGGGCTTGCCAGAGCATGGGCTCCCTGCCCTGCTGTCAGCCCCATATCCCCTGGCTCTATGGTTGCTGCTGGCTCCTGCTGCCACCAGTGGTTCCAGCCGCCGCCAACCTCGCTCTTGCTAGAGGTTCTCAGCTGAGGCTCCCTGGCTGCCTCTGATCCCATTCTCACTGGGAGTTCTTGTCCGGGACTCCCTAACCACCACTGGTCCCTTCCACTGGGGGTTCTTGGCTGGGGCAAAAGCTCCCTGGCCTCCACCAGCCCCACTCTTGCTGGGGTTCCTGGCCAATGCTGATCCCATTCTCACTGGAAGTTCCTGGCTGGGACTCCCCAGACGCTACTGGCCCCACTCTTGCTTGGGGGTTCCTGGCTTGGGTAAGGCTCCCCAACTGCAGCCAGCCCCTCCCACTTTGGCTTCCTGACTGCCACTGGGGCTCACCAGGCCAGGGTTCCTTGGCCATTGCTGGCCCAGGCAGAGCTCCCCAACTCCAGTGGGACTACAGCTGGCTCCCACTCCCAGTCCCAGGATTCGTTGGTCTACTAGACCATAGACGTTATCAGACCAGACAGTCCCAGATTTGGGAAGTTCAGCCTATAGTCATAATCAGCACTATACCCCTGCCCTCTTGTTGACCTCACTAACTTCATTGAACAATAGAACTACAGTACCTCGGCTCTTTATTTTTTTTTCACAGTGAAATAGCTAACTCACATTGGTTATCCTATGATTAAAAAACATGGACCTTTTTTGTTGGTGATGGTGAAGGCATCAGAGTGCTTTTCTCACAAATGCAAGAAAGGACACAACCTAGATGATTGTATTTGCTTCAAACTGTCAAATAACCATTATATTTGCAATACATTTCTGATTCTGGTCTGGCATGTCACTACTCTCCTCACACCAAAATCCATTTTGGTACGTACATAAGGTTCACAGGAAATAATTTACAAAAATTGTTCTCAGAAAGTTGTAAAGCAAACCAAAACTAAACAAAAGCTTTAACCTGAAGCATCAAAGTGTCTTCATATGTTAGGTGTTACCGATTTTTGTGTTGTAACTCGTTAATCCTTACCCCTCCCAATGCACGTTGTTTGTTTTCTCACTCATCACTTTCAGTGAAATCCCAGGAAGTTAATTGGAGTTTTGCTGTTGATTTTCATTGAATTATGACTCCACCCTTTATGTGTTCAGTTAAACTGTATAAACTTTGGCACTGGGACTTTTTCTTCCTTTCTTTTTTAAACTTTAATCCTGAATGAGTGCATTCACATGGATGTTAGTGTTTTAATTTATGTGCATTAACTTTACACCTTTAGTTGATTCGTTAAATGTCATGAATATCCTCATATTGAAGAATCTCAAATGCTTTTGAAAATCCTACCTGTTATATGAAATTGTTGTTAGAAAACAATAATGAAGTCAGATAAATAATATAAACTGAGATCATCTAATATAAAATAACTCTTGATTATGTCTTTTCAAGGATTATGGTGTAGTTACAGAATTGCTGTAGTAAGAGATTCATATATGAACATTTCCTCTTATATGAAGAACATATGAACCATCAGATTCTTGGGTTGATTCGTTAATTTTAGAAAGGGAAAGTTGTTCTTTTTTGGACGTAGCTTTTCCAGGAAGCACTGGACAATTTGTCTTTGTATGACAATGATTTTTGTTTAAGACTCCAACTTAATCCAAGTTGAACAAGATTGAAAGCATGTAAAATTAATAAGGCTTTGAGAGGATTATTTAATGAGCCAGGGAAAATCTGACAGGCACCATGAAACACACACTTGGACAAGAACATGTACTAAGGATAGAAACAACAAGTAGTCCTGTGGTAATACAAAGATATCTCTGCATCATTCAATATGCAACTGAATAAGAGCAGGGATAGGTAAAGATCATGGGTAATTTCTGTTAAATCAGCAAGGGAACACAGTAGCGAGTTAAAAGTAGTGAGAGAGAATACATGTATATGCTGTAACAATGTACATTATTATCACAGTTTAGTCATTTTATTCTTAAGATCCCTCAGACCTCTTTGATATATACCTCTTTGATGCCCCTGGTGAACCATTGCTTTTTAAATTTGCCAGTTTGCTCTAGAACCTTTTTATATGAAATTTTGAGCTCTAAGAACACCTCATCTTTGTTTTATTTCTAGAAAAGTGTAGATAAGTATTTTGTTGTAGAGACTAACAGAATTCTATTTTAACAAGAAGAAAAAACTTGAACAGTAACTGACTAACCTCAACTTACTTTTCCCCCAATACCATCTGATTATGAAATGCAGTCCTTTGGGGAACTGGATCATTTGGAAAAGAATTATAATTCCAGCTTGAAGCCCTAGCCCCCTCTGCCCCTTCCCACAAGGTCGCACACTTGCCCTGCCTCCACCTGCTCCTCTCCCATATGCACCTTACCCTTGCTCTACTCTTCTTGTCCCATTTACATAACCTCCCCACAGATCCTCCTCCCACCCTTCACCAAATAATGTATTGGAGGGACCTTCCAAACAGCTGATCAGTGGGTGGGTGGTGAGAACCCACTAGATTTTTTATGTGGGTGCTCCAGCCCTGGAGCAGCCACACAGTCAGTCACTATGCCCTTGGGCATCATTCTTCCTCAAGATGCCTCTGTATTTAGAAGCTCTGCCCTTCCCTCAATTGAGGTACCTGTCTAGACTTTGATCATAACTGACAATGGTGCTGTTGCCGCTTGTCAAATAATTTAGGGGGAATTATAGCTTATTAATATAATTCAAAGGTGGTGACTTGCTATGCAAGAATTCCAATTACCATCTGATACTTTTATTTATTCATTATTCATCCCTATTTAACTCAGAGAAAATTCTGTGAGTGATATTTATAGCTATTCTTCAGTGCATTTTCTTCTCAATGTAATGCACATTGCCTTCCCCTTGAAAATGAAGATTAAAGCAACACATTCATTAAACGTAAAAATAATTTTAGAAAAGTAAAAACATTTCAAGCTAATGTTTTCTCCAGGAAAAATAAAAGATAAGCTGGTGAACACTGAAATCTATGTTTTTGTCCTGGCAACTCTATCATAAATCTTCTCTGAACTGCATGTGTCCACCATTATACCAGAGAAATGAGTTGCATCACTTCCAAGTTAAATATCAAAGCTACCTCAACACAAAAAAATTCAGAATTACAAACACCAGACTTATGAATTGACTACTCAACCACAAACCTCATTTGGAACTGGAAGCATGCAATCAGGCAGTAGCAGAGCCCCCGCCAAAAAAGCAAATACAATGAAATACTGTGTTAAACGTAATGTACTGAAAAAGTAAAGGGAAGGTAGCTTTTTCCTTTTACACAATAAAGCTTCAAAGCTATATGAAGTCAATGTTTAATTGTAAATTTCTGAAAGAACAACCCTAACATTTTATTCAGAGTTATGAACATTTCAGAATTATGAACAACATCCTTCAGGAGGTGCTACTGTAGAATGTTATCATTTTTACTCATAGATAACAGTTGGATAGTTTAACTTAATTTATTGCCATGAGAAATTGCACCCATAATTTTCTATATAAAACACTACAAAAAAAAATTGGTATATTTACTTCTGTCAGTGGTGTTGGGATAGTAATCTAAATCCAGGACAGAACCTCTGATCTCTAACACAACATATTTATGGGGTCTCAAACAAATCATTATTCTCTCTAAACAATTAACTACTTAGAAATACCATCACTGGTAAAAATGAATATTGATATCCTCACATGGGGTGTTGCAAGGTTTAGTTTTATTTAATGATTTAAATAATTTTGAAGATAAATGGTAAGTATTAACTCTCTATCAATTAGTAAAATAATAGGTTATTTAAAGGAAATATAATTAGTTACCCTGTAAATAGCAAACAATAGGAAATGTAATTTCTGTATGTTTGATATTCCTTTATTTGTGTTAGATTTGATAGTTAACTTTTATTTTATTTTATTTTATTTTATTTTGCTTTTCCATAAAGCATGGGATTATTTTTGATGTTTGTTTGTTTGTTTGTTTACATCTATTTGCCTGTTAGAAAGAGTAGACTGTGTTTAACCTGGAATATAAATCACTAAGTAATACATTCAGGTATAAATATAAATATTTTGTTAGTCAAAAGTACCAAACTTACACATTTTAATAAACTGTAGCTCTACATCAAATTAATCATTTTAGTATTTCAAATCAATTCTTGAAAGTGCTGGGAGCCCCCTATTATTTTCTGATGAAAACTTGGAATTGACTTCAACTGGAATTGATGATGTTCAACAGTTTGCAGAAGGTGCTACATACCATGCAATTCAAAATCTCTTACAAGAGCCTTCCTTGCGTGCCAGTCAAGAACCATATAAAATCAAGCCTCAGGGGAAAATATTACTTTTTAGACAAGAACACAACTTAGGGTTTTGATGCAAAACCATGAAACATAGGTAACAATGAAACTAGTGAACTTATACACAAATTTAAGACTACATCATATGTTTTAATCTTAAAATGTTTCTGTGGTCAGAGTATGGATATGTAAAGAAGGAGTGGGGAACCTTCAGTGCACTGGCTGCATGTGGTTCCCTAGCTTTTGTTTACCTGAGCATCTGCAGGCACAAAGCCCTATAGCTCCCAGTGGCAATGCTTTGCCATTCCTGGCCACTGGGAGCTACAAGAAGTGTGAACAGTGAACTGCAGCCAAGCCTGCAGATGCTCAGGTAAGCAAACCATCTGGTAGCCCATCAGCTGTTAACCCTGATAAACTTCATACAGCCTGCAGGCCAGAGGTTCCACCCCCAATGTAAAGGAATAGGAAACAGTAGACATGGCCAGAGGTTGCTTTTGTTATTGACTTATTACACATGGAATTGTTTTAGATAGAAGATTATTGTACTAAAATGGCAATTACTAAAATAAACGCACATAAGACTGTAATACAACATACAGATGAACAGCACAATGGCATGAAAGCATAATGCATTTGGAAATAATATAGAGGCATTACAAAAGTGACAACCTACCTTAAGAACGTCTCCTTGGGCTAAGTGAAAAGTTCTGGCTGAAATATTGATTCCCTTTCCTGCTTGTACCTGAATGCTATAAATGCATTCATGGTTGTGTTCGTAGTTGAGTGGGTAATTAGGGGATAACAAAATTCCTTCATTATTTGTTGCAGAAGCTCCACATTCAGCTGCAGGTAAAACAGAATGTTGAGGTAGGGCTTAATAGAGAACATAAATATTTTCAATTCATGGTCAGTATGGGAATGTTAATGGAATCTACCAAAACATGAATATTTGTTGTCTAGAGTCAGATTATAAAGTAAATTGATGACAGTGAATGAACAGAATTTTGTCATCTTCAGATTCCACAAATATTTCTAAAATTCTAAAATATATTGCTAAACTATAGTAAATAATATAAAATGACTTTGAAGTCTGATAATAAATATCAGGACAATTATTAAAAATGTTTTAGCAAACCCCTATGTATTGTTTTTTAAATTCATCTTAGTTATTTTATTTTTAAAAATTACTGAAGACAAAAGTTAAATGAAAATAATAATAGTTTGGAAGTCACATGGAAGATCTGCATACAAAAAAATAAAATGTTTCTAATATTAATTTAATAAAAATATAAGCACAATAAGATGGTAAACATTAAGGATTACAATAAAAAATCAGAAATTCCAAATTTACCAACTGAATAAAACAGGACTAATCTAAATAATAAGAAAGTAAAAAGAAAATAATTCCCAGACAAAACTTCCATTGAGTTACAGTTGAGAGTATGTTATCAACCATGTATTGGGTGTGGTTCATTGTCCCATGTAGTGGCATTTAGACCACTTCCAAAGAGAAAGAATGACTTTCCTCTACAGCCGTAGCTGAAAGTCAGCTGACTTTTAGCTCAAGCGGTAGAGTCTCATGCACAAAGTTACAGAGGTCCCAGGTTCAGTTCTACCTGTTGGTATTACAGCACATAATAGTAATCCAGGAAAAAGCACATCACGGTGATGCTGTAATTATTCCAAAACCAAACATTATTAAGCCAGGCAATTAACAATGAAGGCTCAAAACAAAACAAATCCAAATATTCAAAGATCAAATTTATGGAAATCTATAGTTAAGACACCACTTAACCTGAATTCTGATTTGTTCTGATACCATGCAGTGGTTGTATGATTATAATTAAGAAATTGTAGTGTTTGTGATCTCAGAATAGATTAAAATGATAACTAAAGAACAGTAGATTTCTCCTCGCCCACCCAACTTGGGTCACCATAGGACAAAGTTAAGGTATTTTGGGTGTCCTAACTGTGCAATTCCATATCTTAAAAAATATGTATTTATTTTAAATTTAACCTAAACAGTCAATTTCTTGGGTTTATAATGCTTGTTTCTGGGATAAGCACATTATCCATATAACATATTTGACTTTAAACCACTGACTTACACTTCTGTTCTCCAGATTACCATAAACTCTCTTTTTCTCAATTCAGCCTCCATGCTGCACCTTGCATTCTGTGTGAGTGCTAACAAAAACACACCAGTTTCTTATTCCCCTCTAAAGACATATGTATACACAGTGGTGAAACCTCTAGTTTCCCCCTCCCTCCTGACTTTATTGTTGAATAGACCTGATGTAATGGGTAATTTTTACAAGAAAATTAAGGATTAGTGATCAGTTTTGCAATTATTTTTCATAGTTGAAAGTACTCCTACAGCAGGGTTGCCAACTTCCTATTGGCAGAAAAACCCTCTCAATCCTCACACCTTCCACAAGGCCCACCCACACTCACTGCTTACACCCCCAGTTTCCATTGGCCAAGAACCAGACAATAGGAGAGTGGAGCTAGTGTCCAGGGTGGCAGAGGCAGCACAAAGAGCCACATAGCCCCACTGCTGGTCACTTCTGGGGCACAGTGTGGTGCCATAGGACAGGTAGGGAATAGGTTGGCTCAGCTCTGCAGCATCACCTCCGGCCTCATAATGGCTGTTCAGTGATGCTGACTGGAGCCATCAAAAAAACAGACACCTAGTCAATCTATTCTTCTGTAGAGGGTGATGCATAAAGTCATCTTTTGAGTTACAAAGCACTGGCCTCTTTCAAAATGGCTGCCATTTCCCATTGTTCTCAGTGGGACTAAGGCCAGTCAAGATGTCCCCTTTCAGATGACTAGTGTCTCCCATTCTCCCTTATGGAAGCTAGTGATATTTCTAGAAGGTGGAGAAAATGCATTAATTGCCCAAAGAGTAGCTGTAATTTTGAAGAGATACTGTAATTTTTGTACATAATATAGAGCCAGGACCTACACCACAATTACAAAATCCTAATAAAGATAAACTGGTTTATTACAATTGCAAGCACCCATTACTAGGGCATCTAGAAAGTTTTGCAAAGTTTAGATTAAAAGGAGTGGCTTTGTCTATATCTGCTGCTGAGTCAGAGAAAACTTGTTAATTTATTAGGATAGGTAAGGAAATCTAGCTAGAAGATTAACTGCCAGGAGATTCCAGAGTCTGTAGTTAGTGAAATCACTGGACAAAAGATGTTTTACTTCATTCTCTAAAAGAGACCAAAAGGAAGAAAAAAACCCCATAAGTCTGGATTGGGGTGCGCAATAATTTTTGACCAGGGGGAGCACTTCAGGCCTCTGGCAATGGGAGGAGTGTTCACATGCTCCCCCATGCTGCCCCCAGGTCAGTCAGGACCTCTCACTCCCTGCCCCCACCCTGTAAGGGAGCACTGCTCTTAGAGTCAACTGCCAGCTATTGACAGCGGTTGACTTTAAGTGCTGAGCCCCTTGCGGGGCAGGCAGAGATTTCATGCACTCCCCTTACCCCCAAGTCCTTATTGGCCTGGGGGCAGGGGAAGCACACCAAGTCTCCTCCCAGCCTGCTGCCATTCTGCAAGGAACGTGTGGTGCTTAGAAGCACCACATCCCTCGCAGGGTGGGAGGAGACTTTGCGTGGTCCCCACCCCCAGTCAATCAAGGCTCCGGGGTGGGGGAGCATGCAAAGTCTCCTCCTGTCCTGCCAGGAGCATGCGGCGCTTCTAAGTACTGCACGCTCCTTGAAGGGGGGGGAGGGCAGGAGACTTTGTGCGCTTCCCCCTACCCCCAGTCTCTGATTGGCTCGGGGAGTGGGGGGGGACAGGCAGGGCCTCTGTGGGCCGGATCTACTCACTTGGTAGGCTGGATCCAGCCCGCTGAGGCCCTTTTGCCTATCTCTGGTCTGGATAATCGTAACAATGTTGCATCATAAAGATAATGAACATTGTAGTGCTTCTTAAAATGTCAATGTAAAATTTACAACAACAAAAAAGTGTGAATGATTTAGAAGCCTAAGTAAAAATCTCGGCTTTGTGGTCACTAAGATATCATGGTATCTTGCAGAATAATAATGATAAAAAATTAACACAAATGGTGTGGCGTTCTGCCTGCACAAATTAATTCTATAGATAAAGGGGTGGCCAAACTTAGCAACACTCTGAGATGCATATGATAATCTTCAGAAATGTGAGAGATGAGATGCACCCACCAGGACTCAGGTCTTTATCAATGAGGGAGGTGCCAGTCATGGATCAGGGCTTCAGCCCCATGGGTTATGTCTGCCCAGGCTTGGGACTGAAGCCTTGCACCTGCTGAAGTTTCTAGCTCTGACAGGCATACTCTGTGGTGCTGAAGCCCTGAGGACTCCCCACTGAGCAGAAGCCCGAAGCAATGCATGGAGAGGGCATGTGTTTTGCTGGCCCTCCTTGGTCATATGGTGCCACCAATCTGCCACCCCTCCTTGTACAACCAGCAAGCTGGGAGCTGTGGCTATGGGAAGAGACAATGGTAAATAGCTGGGAGCTTCAGGGACAGCCACTGCTTTTTCTGCTTCCTCTCCCTGCAAAGCTAAAGCAGTAGCCCCTCTCTGTAGCTCCCAGCTGTTTGTTGCTTCCTCTACATGTGGCCCTAACCTGGGAGCTGCAGAGAGGGGTCCCTAAGGGCAAGAAGGGAGCATGGATCAAGTTGTTTGGTGTCTGAGCCATGAAATTGTTCCCTGACTCCCAGCAGGAACTAGTCATCTCATGCAGAAGCCCCTAGCCCCACCATCAGGGCAGAAGCTCTGAGTCCCCCCTCCCTCCCCAGTTTGATTGGTAGAGAATGGGAGGTGGGGGGGGCCGGGACTGACTCTTTAACTGTAAAAGAGCCATATGCAACTCACAAGCTGCAGTTTGGCAATTCCTGCTATAGATTCGACTGGATACCATATTCTTCATCCCCTTGTATCTGCTATGTAATTCATTCTCCTCAGGAATCATTGTGTATATCTAGATGTGGCATTTACTGTGATGTCACTGATATGCAGAGGACACACACCTCTCTTCTTCAGAAAACCCAACCAATACTAGTTCCTCCCTCCCCTCATCTGGTTTGACTAGCAACTTGGATGCCATTAAATTGGTTGAATCACAATCCAGATGTCACAGAAACGAAACTGAGATGTGGGAAACTCTTCAGGGCTGATCCATGGTTCATTTTAGTCAACAAGAGCCTTTCCATGCATTCAATGGACTTTTGATCCGGTTCCTAATAAGTAGGCAGGGATGGTATCTGTGCCAGTTATTGGGTTTTTATATACTCTTCGGCTGTCTCTAGATTGGCAAGATTTTGTGCAAATACTTTTAACAGAAAAGTTTTTCCATTAAAAGTATTTGCGCAAGAGAGCATCTATACGAGCATGTGCCTTTGCACAAAAGATTTGCTTTTGCGCAAAAGCATCCGTGCCCAGTATAGACGCTCTCTTGTGCAAGAAAGCTCCGATGGCCATTTTAGCCATCAGGCTTTCTTGGCGCAAGAAATTAAGGTGGCTGTCTACACTGGCCCTCTTGCGCAAGAATACTTGTTCAAGAGGGCTTATCCCTGAGCAGGAGCGTCAAAGTATTTGCGCAAGAACCACTGATTTTGTACATTACAAAGTCAGTATTCTTGCGCAAATGCTAGTGGCCACTTTTGCGCAAAATCATGCCAGTCTAGACGCAGCCACAATGTATGACATTTTACTCATTGGGAATGTTTTCATTGCTAGAAGCTCACAAATTTCCAATAAACATCAATCTCTACAATCAACTTAAAAAAAAAAAAATCTGGGTATTGTAAAACTTTTATCACCATTTCCATCTGATAGGGACCTCAGCAGTTACACTTATTTTTATGATCACTTTACTAAGGTTACTAGGTTAACAAAGACTTATTTTTTAAGTCAACTAAGAACCTATTAATAATATGGCTGAGTGACACGGGTATTGGAGTAGGGCGGGCAGGCATTTCACATCAGTTTTCCTGAAATGTACACTGTCTTTCTTCTATTTGTTTCTGGGATCCATTTTAAGGAGCTGATGTTCACTATGAGGCTATAATCATTCTATCTGCCTTTGTTGTTCTTCCTTTATGGAACCAGTGTTAAGATGAGCTAAGATGTTGATGCCTAGGAGTGATTTTTAAGGGGGTTTTATGGTTTCACTGTTGAGTAAGCATCTTTAGTACTGACAATATTACATGGTATGCTTTTATATTCCACAGAAACCATTAGGATGAGTGAATTCCTATAAGATAATAAGTAAATAAATATTTACAATAATTAATGTGTATGATTATAATTTATAAATGTGAATAAAATGCTTAGCAATTGAACACCAAAAGAAAGATATGGGGCTTTTAGGCATACAAATAAATATACTTTCATAAACACACATGTGCCCACACATGCTATAGTCTTGAAAAATGACTTAGGAAGGATGTAGTAAGTCAAAGGCTGTTATAAAGAGGATAATGATTAATTGTTCCAATGTCCACTGAAGTTAGTACAAAAAGCATCAGGTTTAATCCGCAGCAAGGAAGATTTAGGTTAGATGTAAGGGGAAAAAGAACTTTCTAACTACAAGGGTAGTTACATGATCTGAAGGAGATTGTGGATCCCAATCACTGAAGGATATTTTCAGATTAAACTCTCACTCTGTTCTTTTTGATCTTCACATTGCCATTGTTCAAGAACTTTACTACCTCACAAGCAAGGCACTTTTTGCAACCTGGGGATTTAGGTTCTGTCATGACAACCAAAAAGGGTACCGTGAATACCTCCCAGGTAAACAAACCAAACAAAAGTTTCCCTAAAAGAAAAAAGGGCACTCTATAAAGATTCTCAAAACTGATCCCTGGTCTACAGTACCAAAATATGTTGGTATAAATACGTCACTTAGTAATGTGGAGAATCCACACCTCTGAACAATGGAGCTATACTGATAAAACTTCTAGTACAGACAATAGTATGTTGATGGGGGGCCTTCTCCCACTCACACAGTTGCTGTCATGAGGGGAAATGGAATACCTATCCTGATGTGAGAAGCTCTCTCATTAGCACAGAGTGTCTTCATTAAGAGCTACAGTGGCAGAGCTGCAAAGGTGCAGCTTCACCACTGAAGTGCTGTAAATACAGACAAGCCCTGAACTAAGTCCCTTTTTTAAGTACCAAACTATTCAGATATAGAATTTACATATATAAGAAGGGCACAAAAACATGCCAATTCCAACTCATAGCCACAGCTGGTGAGAAAAAATTCCAGTGATGGTTAGGAATGGTTCTGGATAAAAATGTTTCTCTGAAATAGTTTCAGTTTTAAATACCCTACAAGACTCCACATATTATCAACCAATCATGCAGATGTCAACACAACAAATCAATAACCTATTATACCATAAAACAAAACTGGAATGGATATCCATGTACACAGCTGCTGAGAGAATAACTATAATAGGATATTGACTGTAATAAAATTCACAAGCTGGAAATCAGCATAGATGTAAATTAAGCATTTGGGAAAGGAACTTGGAGGAGATAGGGACATAAAAAAGAATGTGAAGGAGGGACGGGGAAAAAGATGGAGACAGAAAATGAAGAGGAAAAAGATAAATAGAAGAGGGAGAAAATAAAATTATCTGTCAATTAGTGCAGACATAAAAGAGGAACAATGGAGGGACAGTTTGGGGAGATCATGTAAAAAAGTGAAGTCAAGATTTTTTAAATATGTCCATAATTCTTTGAATGCATTTGATGCCTCATTTTATCAAGTTACCTTACTCAGATTTTATATTCTGTGAGTAAAATTCTTGCTCCATGACTGTCAATGGCAAACATTGCATTAAAATATAGGGACCAGGAATTCACCACATTATTATTATAGAAACTAGCCAATTAGCCCGTCATAAGATGGGATTTTCAGGTCTCTCCTCCACGTCGGTCTTCTCTCCTGAGCCTCCGGTCTCTTGCTTCATCTCTCTCTCTCCTCCTCCTACTGCCTCCCCCTCTATCTCTTTCAGCTCTCCTCCGCCTCCTGCCTCCTGCCTCTCTCTCCGT
The DNA here is from genome assembly GCA_019425775.1 of Rafetus swinhoei. NCBI lineage: Eukaryota > Metazoa > Chordata > Testudines > Trionychidae > Rafetus > Rafetus swinhoei. The sequence continues at coordinate 28,358,180 of CM033424.1, read as the reverse complement.
CTCTCTCTTTCTCTTCTCCTCCCCCTCCTGCCTCTCACTCAGGAGAGCACAGAGCCCAAATGGCCGTTTGGGCTCCACACTCCCCGTGCTGCATGGGGAGCGCGGAGCCCAAATGGTCACTTGCACCACTTGCTCCCACGCGGCGGCCTGGCTGAGCAGCGCAGAAGTCAGCCGAGCGCCACAGCGGGAGGTGAAGGGGGGCGGGGCGGTGACGTTCACGGCCAGGGGGCGGGGCCTGGAGCCGCTGTCACGCCGCACGTCACTGCCCCGCCCCCCTTCACCTCCCACCGTGGTGCTTGGCTGACTTCTGCGCCACTCAGCCGGGCCGCCGCGGGGGAGCAAGCAGAGCAAGCGGACGTTTGGGCCCCGCACTCCCCATGCAGCACAAGCCGCCCAGAGGGAACAGCCAGCATTTCGGCATTACAGACTCACAGACACTGGGCTACTATATATATGATGATGATAGTTTGAAGAAAATTAGGTTCATACTTCAAAGTGAGAAATCAGGCAAATAAGAAGAAATATTTTGCCATCCTTCCTCTAAACCCTTGTTCTATAAATAATGGGGAGGTACAGGTAAAAAAAATATTTTTTCCAGGTCCCTCACAAAAATCAGAGCATCATCTGAAGATTTTTTTTTTAATTCCCAGAAAGAAAAATTGAAAAGGGACACATTGGTTTCATTGGCTATTTGATCTTGTAACAAATATTAAGATGGTATCATGAGCTTTCGTGGGCACAGCCCACTTCAAGCTCATGATACCATCTTCATGTTTTCTTAGTCTTTAAAGTGCTACCAGACTACTCTTTGTTTTTTAAGTTTATCCTGTACAGACTAACTCAGCTACCCCCTGAAGCTTAACAAATATTAGTTAGGTTTCTTTGCTCATGTAAATATGCAAAATTTAATGTAGTTCTTTATAGAATAGATGAGTTTAAACAATAGTTTATTTTTATTTGAAAGTTGTAATCCCCTTTAACATTATTGTCAGTGCAACTGAGAAATGAAATACATTTTGTTTTGGGCTTTTCAATCATTTGCAAACAAATCTGAAATAAATAGGATTTGGTCATATTAAGAATATTAAAAGGATTTGGTATGATTTCTCATTATTCAGATGACAAAAAAAGCTTGCCACAGATAATTATGGATTGGAAAAGTATGATGTTCAATTATGAACTGAAATTTGACCCTCTTTTTTTCTTCAAAGAAGAACTTCCAGAGTATGAGCCATAGTGAAGATAAGATCTGTACATGGCAATTTCATTTTCTGTGATGAAGATCATATCCCCTGGTCAGAAGAGAAAACAGCACAGCGAAAGCTTGATTGGGAAGCAAATGATGCATTCCTAAAAGGATTTTGTCTTTCAGCAACAGAGTAATAGACTGCAAGTCAATAGCTACCTGAATAAGAGAATCTAAATTTAGTGGACAACAAATTGATTCCTCAAAGCTTTTATTCTTGTTCTCTTTCCCCTCTTCCCCTACCTTCTCATGAAGTGATGAGTGAGACAGGAAAATAAGAGAACTAACACTGACAGGATTGAATTATGACTGAAATATTGTTTAGCAGGTAAAATCTGAATTCTGAGCCCACCAGCAATTCTCTGGTTGTTTAGGAGCTTTTTGCAGAATGTATTCAAGCAGCAATATTATTGGAATCCTGTTCTGTTGAAGAAATTTAAACAACAGAATTGATCCAATTTGTTGCAGGTCTGCATTTCATGTTGGATGCTCAACTTACCTTAGCAAGGAAAATAACAAAGATTACATGTCCTGTTTTTATTTTGTGCTGATCAAAATGACTGGATTTCCTTGCATAAGAAGGGGAACATAAATCACCCTACTGAATCAATCCAGATGATCTCTTCAATTTCAGGTGGCAAAAATGAGAAAGCTAGACTCCATTTTTTGTCTAACATATTAAAAGCACACTGCACTTGGCCTCAGTCATTGCTGTATCTATGAATTATGGCACCATCATTTCTCTAAAAGCTCAACGGTTCTGTGTGTGAGAACATCAGATCATTTGATAAGATTTGCACTGGCATAATTGTACTACATTTCTTTTCATATAAGTTTTGAACAAAAGTTTTTTGCTGTTCCGTACCTTTCAAGGCAGGGCAGTTGTATATTACTGTTCATACAATTTGGCAAGTGCCCTGGGATGAAAGACATCAGAAACAGATGGGGGGTGATATTGTGCTCAAAAACAGCGAATGATCCCACAACAGTCAGATGTTTCTGCTAAAATGATCGACTAGGCAACAGTTAGCAATATTCATTTAAAGTATTATTGTACTTAAGAACCAATAATCCCTACCTAGCGTAAACAGGCTAGGGCCCAATGCAAGTACAAACAAAATACTAACCTGTAGACACTCATACCAAAGCTGAAAATGCATCTATATTGCACAGTCCTTTTGGTAGCATCTAGAATGCATACACTGCACACACTCTTTCATGAGTATAAATTCCAGTGTATATGATAAGGAGCTGCTTAGGCAGTACAGAAATCATTGAAAAGCACCAGCAGCTCCCTACTGTAAGAGTCTTTCTGTGCAGCAAGAAAAGGCTATCCTCACTCCCTGAGGCAGGGAAAGCTCCAGCTGTGAGATGCTGATCTTTTCTGTGCTGCCTCCCACTTAGCAGAGCCTTTCACTGACATACGTTGCAGAATAGACCAGTCTGCTGCTCATTGTGTCCCATAGCTATGCATACCCTGCATGCAGCTGCAAGAGGTATGCCATGCAGATACAGTCTCAGTTAGAGTGAAGCATGATTAAAAATAAAATTCAGTGTTGGGAAATGCAAGGTAATGTGCATTGGAAGGAATAATATAAACAAATCACAGTACAAATAATTGGTTTCACATCAACAGTACTCACCCAGGGAAAGGACCTAGGTACCAATTTGGGGAGCTCGCTATGCTCAGTGCACAACAGTACTCTAAAAAGTGCACAAAATATTAAGACGCATAAGAAACTGGATAGACAATAATGCTGATAATGGTTTAACACCACTACGTAAGCTGATGCGATGCCCTCACCTTGCAATAGTGTATTCAAGTTCTGGTCACCCTAGCTCATAATAGAATTAGTAGACAAAGAGGGGGTTCACAGATGGACAAAAATATTCAGAGATATAGAACAACTTCCATTAGTAGCTGAATATTACTGCTAGTACTGAGTTTAGTATCAGGAATATTTAGTTCAAAGACGAATAACAGGGGCATGCACAAATGATTAGTAAACAGACGTTAATTGATCATTCCTATTTACCATCCTCATAATAAAAGAACAAGAGGATATTCATTAATTTAAATCTAATTTAAAACTACCAAAAGCATCCATATTCAGACATGACACACATCCAACCACTATTGCCTCCACATTCTGAGTCCTGCAAATACAAAGTAGGATGGACAGGTCACAGGACAAGCTGTGATATTTCATTTACAGAGGTACATGAATACCTAGTGAGTCTCCAAGGACACAGCAGATATACAGACCTAGCTATTACTAAAGCTCCCATAAATTGTATAGGTTGAACCTCTCTAGTCCAGAACTCTCTGGTCTGGAAATATCCATGGTCCAGAATGATTTTAGTTAGCTGGATGGCCACTTTTCATGGATGTGGCCAAGTTTTCTGTGGTCCCAGAAAGTTTGTTTACAGCTACTAATCCTGTCTCTCAGTGTTCTGTGCTGTTATTTAGCTCTAATTTACCCCTAAATGTCTTCTATGAGCTCATAAGCAGTGGAAGTATTGGTAGTGCTGCTAGATAATATTGATCTCCCGTGGTCTGGAAAATTATCTCGTTCGGAACTGGTCAGGTCCCAAGCGTGCCAGACTAGAGAGGTTCAACCTGTAGTAACTTAACTTCAGTGTAAACAGTTTCAGAGGGGTAGGGATGTTAGTCTTTAACTTTAGAAACAATGAGCAGTCATGTGAAACCTTAGAGACTAACAAATATATTAGATCATAAGCTTTTGTGGGTAAAACCCATGTCATCAGATGAGTTGGAGTGGAAATTACAGAATCCAAGATATATATAACAGCAAAAGCAGTTACCAGTCAATTGTAGGATCAGTGTTAATGAAGTTAAGTCATGCTGGATGTGTCCCATACATAGTATTTTATGTGGAAATGTGAATATCAAAGGCAAGGGAAATTGCCTTTGTAGTGCAGTAAACAGTTAATATCTTAGGTTGAATAAAGCCCAAAAGCAGTTAGGGATGAAACCCCATGCTTTGGAAATCCCTAGCTTCTGACTGCAAGAGGCTGAGAATAAATAACTGGGAATGGATCAATTGATAATTACTCATTCTGTTCATTCCCTTTGAAGAACCTGGCATGGCCCACTGTCTGAAGACAGAGTACTGAGCTAGATGGATCACTGGATCTGACCCAAGAAGGCTTTTCTTATGAGCTTTAAATATCTGAGTGTAGTCTTCCTGAAACCATACTATAAATCTTGATGAGTTTTTGCTCAGGACTGATACTTCTTATAGCTAATAATGAAGATGGCCACTCTGGTGGCATAAAGGAACAAAATAACAGAAATTGTCAGATAAGATCAAAGTTGAGGTACAATTGGTTCAGTATTCTGTATTCAGCAGTGGACAGAACCAGGTATTTCAGAGGATGGTTTGAGAACCGCACAGTATGTCAGTTGCTTTAACTTAAAACTGATTTAAATAACCAATTTTAATCATGATTACATTAGAAAGCAGGAATACTTGATTTGAATTATCAATTTTAATTTTTCTTTGTGTTTGTACTTTTCAGTTATCCTCCTAAAGAAAGGCTGATTCTCACTGACTCATACAATTTGATACCTCTTTTTACTAATGAGGATATACTAGGATACATTTCTTATTAACCAGATTTTTTTTTAACCTCATGAATTTTATCAAGCTGCATATGGACAGAAATTGGAATTCAAGTCAAATGATAAAAGCAGCATTTTAAAATAATGTTATTAGTTAAATAAAAATGCATTGGATATATGAGAAAAAAAGTGAATCAAAACATGTTCTGCATTTAAAATTATCCAATTTTTTAACAAAACAGTTATTTTATGTACTTAATCAATTGAACTGATGGTTACCACTACTGTATTTTTCAGGACTTTAGGACTAGTAAACCTCATCCTTTTAAACCTTATTTTTATTCATAGATTGGAAAAGGAAAACAGACGTATTTGCTTATTCAACACTCACGGTCTTTTTCACTTTGAATGAACTAGTCATTCAAGTCCACTAATTGAATAGACTGAAATAAAGAAAATGCACTCTCTGCACCTTCAGAGGAGGTTACTATTGCCAAAACTGGTTTAGCACTTTAATAAAGTCTGGTCCCAGGTGTTTACCCAGTGACTTTAAGTTCAGTGATTTAATTTTCTTTAAAATGCTGCCATTAAACATTCAAATAAATAAATAAGTAAATAAATATATACATACATACATACACACATACACAAATGATATTTTGTAGTCAATGTAAGACTTCGAAAGATCACAAAATTCGTATTTAATTTTAATAGTTTTTTTAAAGAAAAAAGTTTAAATAAAAACTAAAATAATATATTTCTGCCCCTGACATTAGGCCTCATATTGACCCCATTCTGTTAAAGACGGCTTTAAGCCCAGAAGCAGGCTTCAAATCCATTCTGCATCTTTTGTTATGAATTAAGACAACATTGGATATTCTTGGTATCCATATCAATGTCCAATCATAAGTGCTGAGTTATAAATAATTGGCCTTAAAAATGTATTTGACAATGAATTCTACAGTTTAAATAGGCACTGTGTGAAAAAGTTAATGTCCTTTATTATTCTATTATAAATCACAGCAGTCGTAACTGTGGGCTAAGAACAGCGCAGGTTTGCTCCCCAGAGTCCTACCCAGGGCCTCCCATGATCCTCAGGTGGAACCTAACTGCATACCCAGCCTTGCTTCTTATCCCAGGGGCAGGACCAGACTCAGCCCATAGCCCCAACCGGGTTACTCCCTTCACTTTAAATGGTTCTCTCTTGAGTATACACATAGTTTTCCTAAAGAGCCATGACTTTTACTAAATTTACCATGACACTGACTTTTGTTAAAAAAAAATCCATGACAAAACTATAGTCCCAATAATTATATATACTTTTATCATGTTCCCTCCTATTCACCTTCCCACTTCTCTATGGGTATGTCTACGCTGCATTCCTTTTTCGAGAGAGGAATGCAAATGCAGCTGAGCGAAATTGCAAATGAAGTGTGGATTTGAATTTCCCATGCTTCATTTGCATAATTGCATTCGGCCGCTATTTCAAAATACCCTATTTTGAGATTAAAAACGCCATGTAGACGCGGTTATTTTGAAAGAAACCCCTTCTTTCGAAATAACCATTAAACCTCATTTTTTAAGGAGTAAGGGTTATTTCAGATATGAATGGCCTATGCAATCATTTCAAATGCTCAAAGGATGAAGTCAGAGAATATGTAAAAGAATGCAAATGAAACAGATTAGACAAGGTGTGATGGGACAAATCAGCCCCACACTGAACTCACAGGGTTTAGCTGGGTTACCCTACCTCTAAAGGAGCCCTGCCCCCACAACTCTGCTGGGCATGCCCAGTTTGTAGTCCAGCTATAAAATCCTGTGGAGAAGCTCAGTCTGGGCTGACTGCAGTAGGAGAAGGACCTCAGAGGAGAGCTCCGGACTAGCACCAGCCAGCTGTCTGGAGGGGAGACAGCAGAGCCACTAGTGCAAGTTGGGACATCTCCACTGCTGCCTACATGGGAGTAACAGCCCCCGGGGAATAAGAGGGCCCTGTGAACACGTGGGAAGAGACCCCGTCAGACCAGATAGGAAGTGGTCCAGGGAGGGTGCAAGAGCAGCCTCTCCCACCCCAGGAACCTCCGCGTGTTTCGGACGGATTCCCTGCTGAGGGAGTGGTGGGCCGTCCTGCCACCCACTGGGCCCTGGGCTGGGACTCGGTAGAGTAGGGTGGGCCCAGGTCCCCCTGCCAGGGGTGCCACCCCTTCTCCCCCCAGCAACTTGCTGTCACATGCCCTCCAGCCCTGCCTTAAAGGGCCAACCAGCATCTGGGAATAGAGACTCGGGCTGGTGAGCCCTGCATTAAAGAGGCAGTCACCAACTGTGTATAGAGACTCGGGACAGTGGGCCCTGTGTTAAACGGACAGTCACCACAAGTGTATAGAGACTCAGGCCAGTAGGCCCTGTGTTAAAGGGACAGTCACCAGCTGTGCATAGAGACTCAGGCCAGCGGGCCCTGTGTTAAAGGGACAGTTGCCAGCTGTGTATAGCAACCTAGATCGGTGGGCCCTGTGTTAGAGGGACAGCCACTGACTGGATATAGAGACTCGGGTCAGAAGGCCATGGGTTAAAGGAACAGTCACCGGCTTTACCTAGGGACTCCAGCCAGTGGGCCAGTGAGCCCGTCCTCCGGAGGGGGCAGGCAAGGTCGCCCCGTGACGCAAGGGTTCTTATTTATTTTGATGCAGTTTCCAAAGGTCTTAAATTATATGCTGAAATCACACTGATTTTTATTTGAATTGCTTCAAAAATGCAAGTCTGAGTTTGCACTTTGACAATCACATGGCTAAAATTAGAATTTTTGCATATAAAATCTTCAGATTCACAAACGCCCTCCTCCCCCACACACACCTCACATGTAGACATAAATCTCATGTGTGTTGCTACTGTTTGGTGTCAGGATAGGAAAAATGACAAATTTTTGCAAATATTTCTGTCAACAGCTTGGGAGACTTGAATATCTTTTTCCACATTAGAAACAATTATACAGATAATATCATTAATGGTACTATGGTAAATATTCCCATGCTTGCTTCACACATGTAATTTTTAATCTTCCCCCTACCCTATTTGCTGGATAACTGATATTTTACAGTATAGCATAAGATCAGTGGCTCTCACTCTCTCTCTCATACACTCACACTTTACTCCATTACTCAAGCTCTGATATTAATTTCTATTTCTACCAAAAAATAATAAATTTATTTCCAAGAGCTCAGATTTGAGCAACTAGAAGTTACAAATCAGGAGCAAATTAAAAACCTAAATATCTGGCAAGGAAAAGAAGAATGAAGCACATGGACAAAATGGCTTTTTATTTCTTCTTGAATCAGGGACATAATATGGATAAAATGTATCACATCAGAATGCAAAAGACACCAATGTGCCAGAAAGATGGGTAGACAGGGAAGCTTAGAAATACATCATCATAACAAAATTAACTAACATATTTTAAAAATTCTATTTATGTCACTAATTATTACAACTGACTGAATCAACTACAAGTAATAATCAATTTGATACATTTCATGTCTTTCTGCTTGGAGAATCTCCATGAAATGAGAGAAAATTCCTATTTTCTATTCATTTTTTGTAATTGATACTTTCTCAGAGTGCTTAATGCACGAAAGATGATGAGATTCATTCTGTCAAGGCTGTGAAACATCTCAATAGCAGTAACCATAACCTCAGTTTCTAATGGTGATGAATTTAGTAAACGATGGGAGAAACCAGAAGGTTTACTTTTCAAAAAATGTTAGGTTTTTTTCAACATAATGAAGGGAAACAAAAGCCATCCATGGGAGGAGCCATCTGTGGGAGGAAATAGTCATTAAAATCGACCCACACTGTGTGGGAAGACTATTCCTTCAGAAACACAAAACACAAAGGTTGATTATAAGATAATTCACAGTTAATTTGCAGTTTTCTCCTCTCTCATCCTTTCCTCCTCCCTCTCTTTCACACACACACACACACACAGACAGACACAGACACACTTTCATTCTCAGGAAAATTAAGTTGAAGGACTGTAGGTATTTTTCTGACGTGTTTAAGCAATAGCTGCTTATTTATTCTGTCTTTAAAGGTCTGTGAAGGAATGGTTGGGTTATCTTAAATTCCATCTGAGAGAAAAAGTGGATCAGCTAATGTCTTTTATTTAACAAACTTCTGTTGGTGAGAGAAAAGCTTGAGACCTTACAGGGAGCTCTTCTGTAAGCTGAAAACTGTGTGTCTCTCTGAAACAGAAGTTGGTCCAATAAAAGATATTACCTCACCTACCTTTTCTCTCTAATACTCTGGGACCGGAATTTGGCTTAAATACCACCTGTCATACAAGAAAGATCTTTCCTGCTCGTGCCCCCACACACATACTCAATGCTATCCATCCCACAGGGAAGAAATATGCTAAAGGGAAAAAGAAATGTAAGGTGCCTGTGGGTGCATTACATCAATTACTCATTTATTTTTCTAATTGCCTATGCTAAAAAACCTTATATGTATGCTTAACTTTATGCACAGGAGTAGTCTAGGACTCTACATATATATCTGCTCAGCAGAATCAGGGCCTTGATTCACCAAATGTTAATACTGGAATAATTCAAAACTGTATTCAATTAATATTCTTAATAGCAATCACAAACCTAGATAAAAATCTACTTTCAACTTTACATACCAATCATATTATAAAAAAAATTCCTCATCAGAGACATTATTTGCACACAACTCTTTTTAAACAATAAAGTTACTCCTTCATTTCCTACAAGATTAAAAAATATAGGGATGAAATCCTGGACCCATAAATCAATGTGAGTTTTCCATTGATTTCAGGGGAGTCCAAGTTTTGCCTTAATTGTTGAGGCCAATATCTTCCAATCTGAATGCTTAAAATTAGACACTTAAAAAAGTGTTCATATTGTTTGAAATAATATGAAGACAAATGCACTGGGATTGAGAAGCCCCTTTAAATCTAAAAATTGGGATATTCATTCTTTTTATTTATATTGATATACATGTAAAAAAAGTTGACATGAGTTCCAGGTACCCTAACAACAAACAACTTTACATCCTCCATATGGATGCCACCTAGAAGCTTAAATATTAGCTTAAGCACTTATTTGGCATCCAAGTTGAAAAATGTTGGCCTAAATTTTTATTTCTATTCCTAGTCACCAGTATGGAACAAAGCATCATCATCTTCTAACCATTAAAATACCTAACAAGCATCTCTAAGAATTGTCTGTGAAGTTGATATGCCAGTAAAAATACAGAATTTAAATTTAAAAAAAAAGAAATAAAAAAGAAGATAAAAGGAAAACATAAAAAGTACTATGAAAATTAAGAAGTATGTTACCATGCTTATCTACGCTATAGATCTACAACTCCATGGACAATGACTACACGTACAAGCAAATGAAAGCAGCTGACCACGTACCCACACACCTTGGCAGAGGTGCACTCCATACACGTCGGCCACCACCAAGACAGATAATCTCCAAAGCTCCTTCTAGACGGTATCCAGATGAACAAGAGAATGTCAGAGTATCACCGACTCCAAAATTAAATCCTATTCTATTCCCAAATTGTGGAATCCCAGGATCCTCACAAGGTTCAAGATTATATTCTAGAAATAAACAAGCAAACAAAAATTATTTTCTATGTGACAATAACTGTAATTGTTTTCTCTTTACCCACCTTATTTTTTGCTGTACACGCCATTATTTTGCACACATTTCCACCAGACCAACAATTTAGTCTTTGGAAGCAAACACAAAATGTATTCACATATAATAAATAGGTGATTTAGCTAATGTCTGAAAATTAGACCAATAAATGTTCACAGATTCTGTGAGATGCCTAATACAACACGCATTACCATTCTTATAAGAGCCATAAATGACTCAGACACATAAAACAAACTGTACAACATGACCAATTTCCTAATAAACCCATTTGGAATATTACTACTTAAAATTGGACTTGCTCCATTTTTCTTTCAACCTCTATAACCTACTTTATAGTTTACTGTCTTTTTTGTTTTCTTAAAATGTTTACTATAAATGTCTCAACAGAGATATAAGACTTTTGTTTTTTTAAGGTACAAAAGAATCAATTGTGTTATTTTACAAAACACGTTATTTCAAATAGATATGGACCTCTCTTTTTCACAAAAATTTTAATTTTCTACAGTTTGCACAAATAGCTCATTTCATGCCCTTACCAGAGAAAGTAATGTTAAATCCTTCATATGATATTGAAAAATCTGAAATAAAGCGCAGCTGAGCCCTGAAATTTCCATAGAGGCCGGCATTGATTGCTGAAGGAAGTTCTGATCCAGTCAGGCGTGCTAGTGGCTGAGTGAAACTGCCATTCTCTGTAATTAGTAAGTAGTCATGATGGTCTTCCAAATGAAAGGTGTGAAAAGTGAACTGCACGCCTGTTAGAAAAAAATAGATTTACATATCAAAGCATTAATATGAATGTGAATATATCTCTGTTTAAATCTGTGCATTTCATTATGGATGCTGGTTCAGACAATTAAAAAGAAAGAACGAAAGAAAACACAAACACTAAGAGAAAACACAAGGACCAAATAGGTAGGCATCCAAATGGTTACATTTAAGTTTGAAAGAGACAGACCAAAATCAGGGAAATAAGGTTTAATAGGTAAAGTTTTGGAGAAAAGGAAGATGCAGAAAGCATCACAGAAATAATGAAAACAGAGACACAGGCAAATAATGACATATAGCTAGTGGCAAGGGAAGATGCTAACATCTCCTTTTCTACCGTCAAAGAGCCACAGGCAATATTCCATCTACTTTCGTAGGCAACATTACAAAAGTCCTCCAGTACTTGCTCTGTCTCCTTCTCCTAGGCATATATATTAAGATAATTTTATTATAAAAATGTCTTTACAGATGGAGTTCTCAGTAGCATCTTATTAGGATATGGCTGTTCTGTCTACATCTCTCCCTGTGCTGGACTAAATTTAATACTGCTAGACTGGTTGCTGCAGGAGGCACCTTATATCGTGACTGCTTGGACAAGGATAATGTGATGTTTAATGTTCATGAATCTGGTGACACATGATGTGGAGTTTGAGCTGCTTTATCCTAGCTGAAAGCAGCATGCTGATAACAACTTGCAGGATCACATGGCAGGATTTCCCTCTTTCTGTTTAAAAATAAACTACCTTTTATTACTCCTCTCTCAACAGGTTGGATGGTAAGCAGGAGCAGGTCAGTATACAGAACAATCTGGATCAACTGATAAAGTAGGCATATTTGAATAATACAGCCAAGTCCAACATCAAACATTGAGGATGAGGGACTGTATCATGGAATGCAATGGCAGTAAATAGATCTGATGGCTGAAAGCTGAAGTTGGACAAATTCAGACTAGAAATGAAATGCAAAATTTCAAGCAGTGAGGGTAATTAATTCTTGGAACAACTAATCTAGAGATATGGTGAATTCTCAGTTACGTATAGTTTTTAACTCAAGACTGGATTTTTTTTAAACAGAAGTGTTGGACTTGATGTAGAAAATACTGGTGGGGTTTCCTGGCTGTGTTATCCATGAGATCAAACTAAATGAGCTGAATGGAATTTTCTGGTTGTAAAATCAATGAGTCTATGAAAAACCACAATTTGATTCTGAAGACATTACTTATTCTCTCTCTTCTTAACTTAGACCAGGATACAAGTCCCTGCAGTTTCTGTGGCTGAAAAAAGGTGAAGGCCAGACACTGAATGATGGACTTTGCGGATGTAGGTTCCAAACATATAGTTGATTTTCTCCTTAGGGTCAGCAAATTTCCATGACAAATTTTGCAAGACTAGTGCATATAGCAGCCACAACCAAATGGAAATAAATATGGTTTTGTGGCCTGACACAAAGAAGAATGTCTGTTGAAATCAGCAGGGTGAATCTTTCAGAATGAAGGTGAAATATAGCCCAAGTCTGTCAAATTGAATGAAACTTGAAAGAACCGTGGCCTTTTTGTGCACAAATCCTGTCCCTACTTTACCACAGATTCCAGGAAGAAATTTATGGCAGTCTCTCAAAACCATGCAATACTCAGCAGTTTCAGCTAAGTTTCACTTTGACTTTTGTTCAAATGCAGGACTCAAAGTCTAACTAAAGGGGATATTTGAATTGCTTTCCCAATTTGGGATGACATCTCTAAGCACTGGTGTACATCCCAATTTTTGCTGCACAACTCAGTTCTTAGCAGAAAAAATGGTCTAATAATTTTAATGAACACTGTGTGACAAATTATGCTGTCTCAAGAGAAAAAGTTTAAAAGATATATTTTGGGCAGGGGTTCGTTTAGTTTTCAGAAATGTGGAGGAAAGCTTTTAAAATAAATAAGCTAGTAAGATTATATGACAACTCAAGTTTTCTGTTTTATGAACCTGGGAGATTTTCTATCAAAACAACCACTAGTTCACAGATTTAATTGTAAATTTGATATTCCATAGGCTGTATCACTTCATTGAGTTTGCCAATATAATAAGAATAGCATTGCCACTGTAATAAAGTAAAATAAAATAAAAATGATGACGTTTTGTTTTAAATATAAATAATAAAAATCATGCCATAATATAACATCTCTCCCTATATCACATAAGATGTGTTTGAATAGATAAAATAATTATTTGCAGAAGAATTGTGCATGTTTCAATCTATGGTATTTATGTGCTTGCTTTTCAGTTACTCCTAGAAGTTGTGCCATTTAACATTAATAAGGTTTCTTTTAGGTTTATGTGAGTCTTAATAGTGGTCAATGAGAAATATATTTAAGGGGTATTTACGACTGTCTATAGTGTTAGGCACAGATGAGAAGTAGAATTAAAATACATGTATTTCTTTACAGGTCACATTTACTGTTTTATTAATATAATTTTTGCATGCTTGCAGATTAAGTGTTAATTTTTGTAGTGCAAAGGAGACTGAGGTTTTGAGTCTGTGGGATCATTGTAATGTAATTACTCTTGGTGTTGGTTAGGCACTCAATTCTGAACTACATAATTTGCAGCAAAGGACCTATTGGAAGGAAGGTTTAGCCCTGACATGGAATGTTACTCCACTTGCTTTTCTGACTGACATATCCTTTAAGGTCATTCCATCACCCACCCAATGATATTCATTGTGTTTTCACACATAAGAGGGGAGATTACATGAAGATTGTCATCTCATTTGCCAAGATTCACTGCCAGTCTCCTAACCCATATCCAGGAAACCTCTCTGGATCCATATGCCAGTGCTACAGGCCCATGGAAAAGACACCAGCCCTCAACAGCTTGAATTGTGGGCCCCTTGTGATTCTCCAGGCAAAGACCTGATTAAATATTTTTTTTTAAAAGTCCCAGGATTCTGCCTTTTCCATAAAAAGTTGACTTCACTCAACTGCATACAGACAATGCATTGAAGGTGTGGCTATTTCCTCCACAAATGGAATATTAAAGAATCAGCAAATTGAGATTGGTGTGAAGTACAAACCACACAACACATCATGGACAATTGCTCTATTAATGTTTACAGTATTTCTACAAGGAAGGGATCCACGTAGCTACTGCAAAAAATATTAGAATGGCTTTCAGATCTTAACATTCTATTATAACCCTAGCTGGTGGCTTTTCAAATAGCATATGAAAGAAAAAGAAGAAGTGTTAATTAAATTTGTGTTTACGCAGAAGGAAATCTGAAGTCTTAAATGACTTCTTATGTAACATTTGAATGTGTATTTTTAAACTATACTAATGCACTAAGCCTCAGAGCTGCAGGTAGTCTGTTTTATGCTACCAACCAGAAATCTGGCAACTGCTAAGAAAAACATAAAAAGCAATACAGAAAATTTAATTAGAAAAAATACTCTTTCTAGTTAAAAATAGGACAAACATAAGAGACTTGTTGACCTATTTCATGCCTAATACATGTTACATTGTAGAAGAGAGTATATAATGAGGTTTCTAGGGAACTGTTACTTAGCTACATCCTTAAAAATAAATAAACCATTTTATATGTGGTCAAGATTGTGATTTTTACTGGCCCTATAGGAAACATTTCACAGGGAATATGTTATGCTTCCCTTATGGCTAATGAGAGCCTCAGAGCATCAAAATCAGTATGTCTCTGGTGTGTAAGGAAGAAAAAATAATGAAAATCCCATGTAAGAGGTCCCTATCCTCTGAATAATGCAAAACCTAGCTCCCTGGTCACTTCCTCTTGGCATATTCCTAAGCAGCACAGTTCAAGAATAGTAATGACAAGTTAACACCCAAGTGCTGCTTATATTTGGGCTGGTAAACCACTCACTTTGCAAGGATGCAAGCTAACCCTGCAAGCACTGACAGACAGCCAATGTTTTTGCATATTCTCTCTGTATGCCCAGTAGGACAGATAAGTTCTCATGAGTGTAGCGTGAGCATGGATCTAGTAACTTGTAGTAGCTGGTAACTGCCTACACATGGATGAGGATACCCTGAGAGTCAATCAATCTATGCAGTGAAGACATATCTTTTAGAATCATAGAACCATAGAGTTGGAAGAGACCTCAGAAGGCCATCAAGTCCAGCCCCCTGCCCAAGGCAGGACCAATCCCAATTAAATCAACCTAGCCAGGGCTTTGTCAAGCAGAGACTTAAATACCTCTAGGGTTGGAGACTCCACTACTTCCCTAGGTAATCCATTCCAGTGTTTCACCACCCTCCTAGTGAAATAGTTTTTCCTAATATCCCACCTGGACCTCTCCCACCGCAACTTGAGACCATTGTTCCTTGTTCTGCCATCCATCACTACTGTGAACAGCCTTTTTCCATCCTCTTTGGAACCTCCCTTAAGGAAGTTGAAGGCTGCTATCAAATCCCCCCTCACTCTCCTCTTCTGCTGACCAAATAGACCCAACACTATTTTGTGAGTCTGCAGGCTGCCTTGCTCATCTCAGTGATGTAATAGCTCAGAAGACCAAGGATGATAATTTAATGTCAATGTCATTCATTATTTCATTGCTGAGAAAGTAAGTGGAGGGTGACAAATATGTACAATTTACTGGAAGTGATGGCTCAGTTTGGTGCCAACCACTAGTATCTTTTGGGAGGTGCCGCTGCTTATATACCTGCCTTCCCTTTTCTCTCTACATAGAAGCCAGCTGCAAAAAATGAATATCCCATGCAAGAGGTCCCTATCCTCTGAACAATGCAAATACCAACTCACTAGTCATCCCATCCCTGCATATCCCTAAGTACATTTCATGAATGGTAATGGCAAGTTATATTATTCATACTTTGAGTTGGATCTTTCCTTCTAAGGAAAAGGTAAAGTGTAAGATGCAAGACACTCCCTGCTTCCCCTCTGTTCCCCCTTCCTACCCAACAATTCCCTATTTCTCCCTATCACAGAGTCACATGCTTCTTGTTTGTCTTCCTCCTCTTATCCCTCCACTTGAACAAAGTGACTCCATCCCAGAGCATTATTGGTTTCCCTCTCTCTCATCGTCATCACTTCCCTTACTCTTCTTCTTGACCTCTCACTTTCCTCTTTCCCCTCACAAAACAAATATGCTGTAATCTCTCTCATCTTAAAAAGAATACAGACATGTCTACCCAGACCTCTCCAACTACTACTCCATCTCCCTTTAATTTCTAAACTAATTGAATATGCTATCTCTTCAATAATCACTATCTGCAGTTCCTATTCTTCAGTTCCATCCAACACCTGTTTCTCATTTCACTTCCAGCCTTACACTGGAATAGCTTCCACCAAGAACTGTAATGACCTCTTCCCGGCCAAAGCGCAGAACTAATTAATATTCGCTATATTCATCCTTCTAGGCCTGGCTTCAGCTTTTGAGACCATCAATCACAATCTTCTTGCAATCTTGCTGTCCCTTGGCTTCCATCTAGTAGGTCAGAAGTGACAACCCAATGCTCCTGCCAGTCCTGATTCTCCTGATGCCTCTCTAGCTGCTCCTTCAGCATGCTCTTTAAAGGATCTTCCTCATGTCCTTCCAAATTTTGGTGTAGATTTCAAAGGTCCTTTTCTCTTTTCTCTCTTTACCTTAATTCTGAGTAATCTCCTCTGCAAATTATCTCATCAACAAATTACCCTATTCAGCTATCTATAAGGATGATTCATTGATCTGCCACTCTACTCCCGATTGTCTCCTTCTGTGTTACTGGTAAAGAAACAGCTTTTCCTTTTCCTTTCATACAGTTAGATCTCTCCAGGCTGTCACCATCTTTCATCCTGATAAATTCACAATGTTTTTCTGCGGTTGTGACAAATGCAATTTTTTCACACTGATGTTCATTCAGTATGCTACAAGGATCATTTCCCCAGCACATCATGGTGGCCATGTCACTCCTCTTTTTCATCTCACCATGGGCTCCCTATTCTTTTATCAAATCAAAGATAAGCTACTTGTCTTCACTTTCCAGGCCCTTCACCATCTATACCCCACCCCATCTACCAATTCTTATGTGTTATTTACGCATCAACTGTCATTTCCAACTGGACAACAATACCAACCTTCATCACTCACTTGTTAAATTTTCAAACAAGAACCTTCATGCTTTTCCCTATTTCCTGTCATGCTTGGAAATAGCTCTGCATGAACATGTGCTAAGCCATCTTATTGTTATCCTCCAAAACCCTCCTTATACTCTCTTTTGCTGTAATGCCTAAAACAACTTGAGAAGAGTTGAATGAATTGTGTACTGTTGCCACTATCTGTGATGCTGAAAATACTGTCTCATTGTTTCCTTGTGTTCCCTTGAAAATCTGTATGCACCTGTTGTTTCTTGTCTTTGTAGGGGTTAATTGTGGAAGAATTTTGTACGTGCAAGTTTAGGGGTGGTGAGGCCTGCATTCTTCCCCCTTCCCGTTTTTCCTATATCTGATGAGCCAGAAGCATGTCTGTGGGAACATACGCCATTTAAGATAAGCATTGTTGCCAGTATAGCAAGAACAAGAATAAGATAAGGGTAAAGGGCAAGAATGCATAAACAATCCTGTTTACCCTAATGCACTGATCACGTAAACAAGGCCAAAGAACAAGTAGAACTAGATCAGAACCAGATTGATAACTAACAGCTGAGACCTACATCCGCATGTAATGAATAACTCCTGGAAATTTCCAAACTGCCACAAACAAGGTAGAGATACAATATTTAAAGCTGCACCAGAGCACAGCAATTTGGACCTCACCGATGGGCTTTGGGTACCAGCGCCTTGGAAGCTGAGACAGTCTCCCACTTCATCCGCAGCCGAAACGGGTTCTCCGGCTAGCAGAAGGGATGTAAGAAATGCCGCTTTTCCTTTCATGTTGTTCTTTTAGTTAAGGGGCACAGCTGATAGCTGTCAGGAAATAAACTGCTTGTGTTTGACAGATACCTGTGTAGCTTTTTTGTACTTTGAGAACCAGTGTTGGACCTGAGACTTACTCTTGCCGGCAGCAGTCTTACACTTAGATTGGAAGCTCCTTTGGGAAAGAACCATCTTTTTGTCCTACATTTATATAGTGCCTTGCACAATGGGGTCTTTCATTCATGATTGGGGCATCGAGTTGCTGCCACAGTTTAAATCAACATCATAATTAATACTATTTATAGTAAACAAGCCTATCAGTGTTAATCTTGTTTTAATATGGGGCACAAAAATAGCAAACTAAAATAAAGAAGTCTACATTTAAGTCTCTTACCTTTACCATGGGTGACGTCCACAGTCCATGTACAATTCAGTGAATTTGGATACAATTCAGGATAACCAGGAGATAAAATTGTTCCACTAGGTCCTCTAACATCTCCTCCACATAAGGCTAAGAATAGTAAAGGGACATATTAATACAACTGACATGTAAAACCTAGACATGTTAAAGAGCAAAGAAATGTATCATCTTTTTTCAGCAATGGTAAATGTGAGTGATTCTATAATTTTCTCTGCAGCAAATCTTCAATTTTACCTAAATTTACAAAAAGTGCTTAGAAATTACAAATGATTAATAACTGAGTTGATTTCATAAGTATTAAAAAATGAAGTTCTAATTATACCAATTGTTTTCTGAGAATTTCTTATGAAAAATTTATTCTTATAAATAAATAAGTGTTTTCAGATTCATAGTGAGCCGTGACATACATTATTCTAAGTCTTAAAGGGAGCCGAAGATCTAGTAGGTCAGAAGTGACAGCCCAAAGCAAATAGAAAGGTGAACATCTCACAATTTCTGACCCTGAAGTTTCCACGTGATGATGACAAGAGATTCTGAGCACATACTCTGGTCAAGGTCAGGTGAGATGAAGGAATGCACACGTTTCTATTCCTACAGCTCCTGCCAGTCAATTTTTTCTTCTTCTTTCTGCCTTTACAAGTCCTGAATTTAACTTCTACTGATTTTAATATAAATCTTTCCTTAGGTTTCAACAAAAGCTGAATGAGGCCCACACAGGGATAAATCCACCTAATTTTATAGATGTCACAAGCCTACATTAAGTTAAGAACAGATCTCTAGATAAAGAGGAAACCAAAGGGCCTAGTGGCCCTTTCATAATAGATCACAGTGCTAGAAGGGACTGCAAAACTCATCTAGTCTAGCCAATATACCAAGCTACAGGATTTGTTGTGATTAAACTATCAAAGACTAATAGCTATCCAGACTATAGTGAAGAAGATTCCACAAGTTCCCTAAGCAGTTTGTTCCATTGCTCTACTGTTCTTACAATTAGGACTTTTTTTTCCTGGAATTTGATCTAAATTTGCTGTGCTGTACTTTGAATCTTGGGAAGGTACAAATCAATGTTCAGTGTTGCTCACTATTGAAGGATCAATGGCAGATAATAGAGAAGCAGATATGAATCCTTGCTTCCCTTTGAATATCATATGTGTGTCTATTACTACAGATGTTACTGGTAGTGGCCAATTTCAGATTTTATAGTTAATTTTATAACAGTTACCAACTTTACCAAGATTATCAGTAGGCAGAAGATTTCTGAAGTTTGTATTTTCACTGATCACCTGACCAGGAAAGCTAAACTGCAATTTAAGTTTGAAAATTAAAAGAATTTACCCCCTTTCATTTTTCTCAGCTTTATTATATTTGCTACCCAAAATTAGTTGGTTAGTTGGTTGTATGTTTGTTTGTATGTTTGTTTGGCTATTCCCAGAATGTATACAAACAGTTAACCATCTCCTTGTCACTGGATTTCATTACCAGATTATTTCAGAAAAGTATTGCAGACAACTTCTTGCCTGAAACGGCAGAGTAAATAATCAGAAAGACAACCATTTCAGATCTGATTCAAACTAATAGGAAGGAATTGGTTATGAATCTGAAGGTAAAAGCAAAAATAGTCATGGAGTTATAGATTTCATGATTCTAAGGGAAGGGAAGAGTACGAGCAGCAGAATAAACCCAACAGACTTCAAAAAATAGACATGAACAAAGTCAGAACTTGTAGGTAAAGTTGCATGGGAAGAAAATCTAAAGTTAAAAAGGAGTTCAGGAGGGCCAACAGTTTTTCAAAGAGACAATAGTAAAGTCACAGTAGTAACCAACTCAATAAGAAGGAAAGATCAGTAAGAGTCAAATATGGTTCCATCAAGACCTCTTTAACGGCCTGAAAAATTAAAGAATCTTTCCTAAAAGTCAACGTGAACCAATTGCCAAGGAGGAGTCCAAAAAATAGCACAAGCATAAAGGGATAAAATCAGAAAGATTAAGGAACAAAGTAAGCTCGGCTAGCAAAGAACATAAAAGCCGAACAGAATCACATAAATGTATGCTTGGAAAGAACTTTCAGAAGTCAGCTAGTCCAGACCATATGTATTGAGGCTGACCATCTCTAGTAATAAAGAATTAAATTAATTAAGATGACCAAGAAATGCAGCCTAAATGCTCACATAACAAACACACATGATCAAACAGATACAAAGATTCATACCCACATGTTCAAATTGCGGTTTGACCACAGAATGCCAAAGATAGAAGATAAAATGCCAACTCCCTAAGGCATAAGTATCAAAAGGGTTTTTGGGCCATCCTGTATTATACTGTAATTGCTGTTATTTCTTTAGGAAATCCCTTTTGTCTTATAGCACTGGCAATTACTGCCACACATCTTTAAATGTACACATATATTTGTGCTAAAAATTAATATCAAAACAGTAGGGGAAGATGCAGCTTTTGTAGACGTAGCAAGGTGCTTAACAAACAAGGTAAATTACAGTGGGTGCATAGAAATCTTTTGAGCTTCAGGTGATGTCAAAATTTGTGACATGGCAGTAGATACTCTGTCTATTTGAAGACTAACACATGGCATACAAAGGCATCAAAGGATAAATCTCTAGCATAATAAAGTCAAATTGACACATCCTGTAATGAAGATGTACATTAGTACTCATAACAGGGCAAAGTGCCAAAAGCTCATAAGCATGACTTTTTCAAAGAACAGAGATTAAAATAATAAGTAATTAATAATTCATACATTATGTATTTGCCCATTCTTCAAAGAATTTTTATTTTCACTTTGGTCCTGATTACCAACAACATCGCTATGATGAAGAAGATGGGAGGGGCAATCACCTCCAGGCTGGAAACTGTTCCTAACACATTTGCCATACTCACTTGTGCCATCAGGCAGGTCTGAAAACCTTTACCATCGGTTTCACTTCAACATTGCAGTGGTTGCTAGATGGTTAATACTTCACTGCTGAAGGGTAAAGGAAGTCTGATTTCATATTTCTCTCTTCCTTTCTACTCTCTCTTAGGCTATGTCTATACTACAAAGAAAAGTCGTATCTTTTTCCGCTTTTCTTCTGAAAGAGACTTTTCCAACATTTGGCCCGTCTACGCGGGGCCTAATGTTGGAAAAAAACCCTCTTTCGGAACATCCCTTCTTCCTCGTAAAATGAAGTGTACAGGGATGCTGAAAAAACATGTCTGCTTTTTGGAATTTTTTTTCCAAAAGCAGACATGTTCCTTGGCCATGGCAGAGCTTTTCCAGGATACTTCTGGTATCTTGGAAAAGCTCTATAGTCTAGATGTACCCTTAGGCTGGGACACTGGGCCTTGTTGCATCAGCTTATATGAGCAATTGATGAGAAAGGAATATGACAGTCTTGCTCTTCAGATACTCTTTCCTCTCTTTGCCCGGCATTGTTTAATTTAGGCCTGGTGAAGGAGTCAGGATTTCAGAACTGGTTAAGCATCCCACTAGGGAACAAAGCCCCAGGTCTGAAATTTTGCTTGTGAGGGTCTCAAACTTAAACTGAGAATTTGCAATCTATGATCTCTCTTGTGTGAGTTGTTGGAACCAGATTCTCCGCTCTGTTACGCTAGTTCTACTCTGATGTATTTCAAGTCAATCCCCAGAACAGAGAGGTCAGATGGGGCTCAAAGATACTACCTTTGCCATCATGAATCATGTAAGAAAGAGCCAAAGGTAAAGAGTGGACCTCTATGTGAGGAGCAAGATGTAATTTTATGCAGTTGAAGAGTTAAACATAATAGAAGTAACAGATATGCTTAGTAGAGACAATGAACAAATTTGTATTTTAATGCAGGATGCTCACAAACAATGCAGCCTGGAAAAGAAAAGCAAGAACAACAGTCCTTCATCCTGCGTGAATGTCAGAGAATTAGGGGAAATAAACCTGGTATCTACACTTTTAACTTATGACACTCAGCATTTCTACAAACAGAAAAAAATTAATAACAGATTCCATAAGTGACAGAAGTGACAGGAGTGAAGAAGAGACCAGCCACAAATGTAGAAACAATTTATGGAGCTACTTTTTAAAGTGCAGCAGGAGAGAGAAAGGAAATAAATACAAAATAGAAGCAAGCACCAGTGTTCTACAAAAGAAAAAGCTACCTTTGTTAATAGAATCAAATTATGACAAATAAGACAAATAAATATACATAGTGTGCCTTCATAAAGACATAAGAGAAGGAAACAACTATCTTCATATGATTAATAATAATGGTTATTAATAATTAATGGTTGCAAGGAACATTGAGAAAGAAGTTACAGAGACATTAGGAATAGTTATAGGATGAAAATAAGAAAATGAAAATGCAGTTAGTGCTTAACATTAACCTAACACTTTATTTATTAAAGGACTTGCAAAAGTTGTATAAGTATCTTGTAAGAAGGGACATATATTTTAAAAAGCCAATTATAAAATATCATCAAGGTCAAATACTCCAGGTAGCTAAAGAAATCCAGTGCTACAGAAGTCAAACCACTTCAACACCAAATGTCCTCCATTCTCAGAAGATAGAAATGTGATAGGAAAAAAATAAAATGTCTGAGGAGAAAAGGTAATGGACTGAGCATCAAATGACTGCAGATACATTGTCTGAAAAAGTCTATTCATGCAGCATACTCTAAAAGCAGCCAGTGAGGTACTCAGGCAGATATACTTCAAAAAGGGAGTTCCCAACAAATTCATTCAGAAGTAGAGGAGCACACCTAGAACAGGTCAGGCAACCTGTCAACCACCACAGCTAGGGCAGTTGCCATGTGTACATACCATCAACCATATACTGTCTAATGTCTGTAATTCCATTTTAGCAATCTATTAACAAAAATAGTATAATTACTTTTGCATATTCCTTTGATGTGTTCTCCACTATACTGCAAAATTGTGTTTGTTAATTAATTTGAGACATCTGTGCATTTTCAATATAAACATTAAATGCCCTCCCTCTGGTTGCAATAATTTTCTTGATGATGTTCCTTATATTTTTAATGTAAATGAAGACCGAATAGAGCAACATTTATTTTTAATTGTAATGCTGAATGAAAAATTAACATATATTAGCATATTTTTGTTATGATGAAACAGGAGGATAAGGCTAAATTGCTATATTTTAAGCAGCATTAGGGGCCAAATCTGTTTTTTAGTACTTAAGAGCTCCATTTATTACTATAAACCTTACAGATGGTGAGTAAACAGTTGTGAACAGTTTACCCAAAAGTCTGTGTTTTCTAAAATGTTCATTGTATCTCAGCTAGTCGAGCAGCTTTAGTGTTATTTAAAATAAATAAGTAACATAATTAAAATTATTTCCTGGAAATTCACAGAGTCAACATTAAAAGTAACAGAGAGGTAGCCATTTTAGTCTGATCTTGGTAAAACAAAAAAAGCAGGCATGTAGCACTTTAAAGACTAACAAAATAGTTTATTAGGTGATGAGCTTTCGTGGGGCAGACCCACTTCTTCAGATCATATTCTGAAAGTGAATTGGCATGACCATTATATAACAGAGGGATACAATGAAAAAAGTAAACAAATTACAAACTAACGAATCAGCTACATAGAACAGAAGGTGGGGGAGAGGGGACAAGGAAAAGACAAGGAAGGAGGAAATTGCTTATTGTAAGAGTCAATTAAGTGGCTAATCTGGAGTTACTACAAATATCAAAAGGTGGGGAGGCTGTCTTTGTAATGTGTAAGGTAATTATCTATATTAAGGCCCATTCACAATGTGTCGAATTTTAGCATAAATAGAAGTTCTCCCCTCTGTAATCTGGTGTTAAAGTTTCTTTGTAGTAAGACACATGTTGTCAGGTCTTTAAGAGAATAGCCAGTTTGATTAAAATGCTGGCTGACAGGCTTCTGTGTGTGTAGATTTCTGATGTCTGATCTGTAAGCATTGGTTCTCTGGTGAAGTGACTAACCAGTTTGTCCAATATACATTGCAGAGGGATATGGCTGGCACATGATGGCATGTATCACATTGCTGGACATACAGGAATATGAGCCCTTGATCGTATAACTGACATGATTAGGTACAGTGATGGTCTCTCCAGAGTAAATATGTGGGCAAAGCTGGCAATGGGGTTTGTTGCAAGGGAAAGTTCCAGGGTTAGTTTTAATGTGGTATGCCCCGTGGTTGTTAGTAAGAATCTTCCTGAGGTTATATGGTTGTCTATAGGGCTATGTCTAGACTACGCCGAATTTCCAAAAGAGGATATGCAAATTCCCCGGGAATATCTTCTTCCAATCTCACTTTTGAAAGCAGAGCTTTCATAAGTGAAAGTAGTCAGACCACCTTTTTTTCGGCAAACCTCCCTTTTTCGAAAAGCCGCTCTTCCTCAAAAAATGAAGTTTATTCAGCTTTTCGAAAAAGGGGGATTGCCAAAAAACCCACATCCCGACTACTTTCACTTTTGAAAGCTCAGCTTTTGAAAGTGAGATCGGAAGAAGATATGCAAATTCCCGGGGAATTTGCATATCCTCTTTCAGAACTTCGGCATAGTCTAGACGAGCCCTAGGAGAGTATAGATTTTTCACCCAGAGCCTCTTGGAGTGTAGCATCCTTTTCCAGTATAGGTTGTAGGTTATTGATAATGCATTGGAGGGGTTTGAGTTGGGGGCTATAGGTGATGACAAGTGGTGTTCTATTGTTAATTTTCTTTGGCCTATCTAAAAGTAGATGGTTTCTGTGTGTTCGTCTGGCCCTTTCAATCTGTTTTTTTACTTCCCCTGATGGGTAATTGAGTTTTACGAATGCTTGGTAGAGATCTGGAAGTTTTTGGTCTCTGTCAGTGGGATTGGAGCAGATACAGTTGTATCTAAGGGCTTGACTATAGACGATGGATCGTATAGTGTGTCCTGGATGGAAGCGGGAGGCATGTAAGTAAGTGTAGCAGTCAGTGGTCTTCTTGTAGAGAGTGGTATTGATTTTGCCATCAGTGGTTTGTACTATGGTGTCCAGGAAATGGATCTCTTGTGTCAAATGGTATAGGCTCAGATTGATGGTGGGAAGTAAGTTGTTAAAATCTCTGTGGAATTCGTCCGGTGTTTCTTGACCATGGGTCCAAATGATAAAGATATTGTCTATGTAGCGTAAGTAAAGGAAGGATAATAGGGGACAGGAGTTGAGGAAACGTTCTAAGTCAGCCATAAAGATGTTAGCGTACTGTGGGGCCATGCAGGTACCCATGGCTGTGCCAATGATCTGGAGGTATAAGTTGTCAATATTTTTAAAGATAAATTGAGATTATGTTGTCCTCAAGATGAAACAAGAATATATTTAAAATAATTAAGTTTAAAAAACATATTGACACTAATACATCCTTTATTTGCTTACAAATAATAGACAGAGGGACTAGAGCATCTACATTGTCTTTTTGTCTGTTTGTTTGCTTTTCTACATTACACAGTTAAAGGTTCATGTCAGAATAGCCATACAGGAAAATACTTGAGAACTTCTATTAGAAGAAAAAGATACTTTCTAACAGCCAGTCATTCTGAAGGGATAATGGTCAGAAAATTCAGGTGAACGCATACATTTATAGGTGTCCCATAGGTAAGAGTGTTGAATAGGTAAAAATGGGAGGGATCTGAGTGTGATCAGTGTAAAATGAGAGAAAACAGATACCAGATAAAACTTTTCCGAGGATAGCTCAGAGAAAGCTAACTTTTTCTCTCAGGTATAACAACATTTTTGAATACTTATTCTCACAGTTCTTTGGGGAGATTAGACAGACAGACAGACAGACAGACAGATGGATAGATAGATAGGCAGGCTATCCTACCCATCTTTCCATCCATCCATCCATGGCATTATTACCAGTTTTTGTCTAATTGTGTAAAATACTGAATTGGATCTGCCATATGTAGGATTTCCTGGTAGTATCAATGTAGAAGAGATAAGGCCACTAACTTTCAAAAAAGGGGATATATTGGATGGGATGGAATCAGAATAAAGACATAATTTGGTGTCAGCTTTTTCTTGTTACATTTTTCTGTGTGTGTGATTTTCACAGTGACTATCAAGAACTACTGCATTGTCAGTGATGAGGTTTGATGATGATGGTCTGATAAATACCATGGGTCTTTGGCTCTGAACTCTTTTACAAGAGTTTTACGGTGACATAGACTCATAGAATCATAGAACCATAGAGCTGGAAGAGACCTCAGAAGGTCATCAAGTCCAGCCCCCTGCTCTAGGCAGGACCAATCCCAACTAAATCAACCCGGCCAGGGCTTTGTCAAGCCGAGACTTAAACACCTCTAGGGTTGGAGACTCCACGACTTCCCTAGGTAACCCATTCCAGCGCTTCACTACCCTCCTAGTGAAATAGTTTTTCCTAATATCCAACCTGGACCTCTCCCACCACAACTTGAGACCATTGCTCCTTGTTCTGCCATCTGTCACTACTGAGAACAGCCTTTCTCTATCCTTTTTGGAACCTCCTTCAGGAAGTTGAAGGCTGCTATCAAATCTCCCCTCACTCTTCGCGTCTGCAGACTAAACAGACCCAACTCCCTCAGCCTCTCCTCATAAGTCATATGCTCCAGCCCCCTAATCATTTTGGTTGCCCTCCGCTGGACCCTCTCCAATGCATCCACATCCTTTTTGTAGTGGGGGGCCCAGAACTGGACACAATTCTCCAGATGTGGCCTCACCAGAGCCGAATAAAGGGGAATAATGACATCTCTGGATCTGCTGGCAATGCTCCTCTTAATGCAACCTAATATGCCATTAGGTTCTTGGCTACAAGGGCACACTGTTGACTCATAACCAGCTTCTCATCCACTGTAACCCCCAGGTCCTTTTCTGCAGAACTACTATTTAGCTGGTTGGTCCCCAGCTTGTAACTATGCTTGGGATTCTTCCGTCCCAAGTGCAGGACTCTGCACTTGTCCTTGTTGAACCTCATCAGATTTCTTGTGGCCCAAACCTCCAATTTGTCTAAGTCACTCTGGACCCTATATCTGCCCTCACGCGTATCTACCTCTCCCCCTAGCTTAGTGTCATCTGCAAACTTGCTGACGGTGCAATCCATCCCCTCATCCAGGTCATTAATAAAGATATTGAACAAAACTGGTCCTAGAACCGAACCTTGGGGCACTCCACTAGAAACCGACTGCCATCCTGACATCGAGCCGTTGATCACTACCCGCTGGGCCCGGCCTTCTAGCCATCTTTCTATCCATCTTACTGTCCATTTATCCAATCCACATTCCCTTAACTTGCTGGCAAGAATATTGTGGGAGACCATATCAAAAGCCTTGCTAAAGTCAAGGTATATCACATCCACTGACTTTCCCATGTCCACAGAGCCAGTTACCTCATGTTAGAAGCTAATCAGATTGGTCAGGCACAACTTCCCGTTTGTGAATCCATGCTGACTATTCCTGATCATTTTCCTCTCTTCCAAGTGCCTCAAAATGGATTCCTTAAGGATACATTCCATGATTTTTCCAGGAACCGAGGTAAGACTGACAGGCCTATAGTTCCCTGGATCGTCCTCCTTCCCTTTTTTGAAGATGGGCACTACATTTGCCTTTTTCCAATCATCCGGGATTTCTCCCAAACTCCACAACTTTTCAAAGATAATGGCCAAAGGCTCCTCAATGACATTTGACAACTCCCTCAGTACCCTCGGATGCATTAAGTCCGGACCCATGGATTTGTGTACGTTTAGCTTTTCTAAATAGTTCCTAACCTGTTCTTTACCCACCAAGGGCTGTCCATCTTCATCCCATCTTGCGTCACTTAGTGCAGTAGTCTGGGAGCCGACCTTGTCCGTGAATACAGAGGCAAAGAAAGCATTGAGTACTTCAGCTTTCCCCACATCGTCTGTCACTAGGTTACCTCCTTCATCCAATAGGGGCCGCACACCCGCTCTGATCATCTTCTTCTTGTTAACATGCCTGTAGAAACCTTTCTTGTTATCCTTCACATCCTTAGCCAGTCGCAATTCCATTTGCGCTTTCGCCTTCCTGATAACCCCCCGGCATTCTCCAGCTATACATTTAAACCCCTCCCTGGTCATTTGTCCAAGTTTCCACTTTTTGTAAGCTTCCTTTTTGTGCTTAAGTTCACCAAGGATTTCCCCTGTAAGCCAATCTGGTCTCCTACCATGTTTCCTCTCTTGCTATGCGTCGGGATGGTTTCTTTCTGTGCCTTCAATAAGGTTTCTTTAAAATACTGCCAGCTGTCCTGGACTCCTTTCCCTTCATGTTAGCATCCCAGGATTCTGCCCATCAGATCTCTGAGGAGTCAAAATCTGCTTTTTGAAGTCCAAGGTGTATATTTTACTACTCTCTTTTCTTCCTTTGGTCAGGATCCTGAAATCTACCATCTCATGATCACTGCTTCCCAGGTTGTCACCCACCTCCACTTCCCCTATTAGTTCCTCCCTGTTTGTGAGCAGAAGGTCAAGCTGCGCATAGCCCCTGGTCGGATCCTTCAGCACTTGTGGCAAGAAGTTATCCCCAACATTCTCCAAAAACTTCCTGGATTGCCTGTGTACTGTCATACTGGTTTCCCAACAGATGTCAGGGTGATTAAAGTCCCCCACAAGAACCAGGGCCTGCGATCTGGAAGCTTCTCTCAGTTGTCGGAAGAAACCCTCATCTACCTCATCCACCTGATTCGGTGGCCTGTAGCAGACACCAGCCACAATATCACTGCTGTTGTTTACTCCTTTAAACTTAACCTATAGACTCTCAACAGGTTTTTCTCCCTCTTTATACTGGAGTTCAGAGCAATCATAGTGCTCTCTTACATACAGTGCAACTCCTCCTCCTTTTCTCCCCTGCCTGTTCTTCCTGAACAGTCTATACCCTTCAATGACAGCTCTCCAGTCATGCGAGTCATCCCACCAAGTCTCTGTTATCCCAATTAAATCATATTTCTTGGACTGGGCCAGGGCCTCCAGTTCTTCCTGTTTGTTGCCCAGGCTTCTCGCATTAGTGTACAAACACCTCAGATAACCAGTTGATCGTGCTATCTTCTCCATTCGAATCAAGGATCCTCCTTTGTTGCTTGTTCCTCTTTGCATTTCTTCCCGGTATCCGACTTTCCCACTCCCCTCAGGGTTTTGGTCACCGTCCCTCAACTAACCTAGTTTAAAGCCCTCCTCACTAGGTTTGCAAGCCTGTCTGCGAAGATGCTCCTTCCTCTTTGTTAGGTGGATCCCATCTCTTCCTAACAATCCTTGTGCCCAGAACAGAGTCCCATGGTCAAAGAAACCAAAGCCCTCTCTGTGACACCACCTGCGCAACCACACATTTACTTCCTCAATTCGACGATCCCTGCCCAGTCCGTTCCCTTCAACAGGGAGGATGGACGAGAACACCACTTGCGCTCCGAATTCTTGGATCCTTCTTCCCAGAGCTACATAATCTGCAGTAACCCGCTCAAGGTCATTCTTGGCCGTATCGTTAGTTCCCACATGGAGAAGCAGGAAGGGGTAGCGATTCGAAGGTTTGATCAGTTTGGTAAGCCTCTCAGTCACAATTGAGTTGGACCACTATACAACTGTTTCAGCACAGAAGAGAATCAGATCTTTATATGTGAGATATGAAAATTTCCTCCTCAAAATAAATTGTCATATTTAAGAAAAAATGTGTGGAAATATACGCTACTTGGTACAAGATGATGCAATCAAAAAAATTCAAAAAACTTAAAAAACAAATAGACTAGTAGCGCCTTAAAGACTAACAAAGCATATAGATGGTATCATTAGCTTTCATGGGCACAACCCACTTCTTCAGATGACAGGAGTGTTGGAAGTCCAGATCCAAGAATAAATAAGGGGGGGGGGGAACAATGGAAGGGAGGAAGAAAAAAAGAGATAGTGAGAAGATAAGCTTCAGAAGGTTAGCCGAGTTAGTCTGTAACAGGAAAAACTTAAAAAAACAACAAATAGTCTAGTAGCACCTTAAAGACTGAATAGTTACAAGAGACTGATAAGAATTATTAGTTTGCACTTGGAAAGGAAGATGACTAACACCAGATTCTACATCTACATGTTTCAGAGAAATGGGCTGTGCCCATGAAAGCTCATGATACCATTTACATGTTTTGTTAGTCTTGAAGGTGCTACTAGTCTATTTTTTGTTTTTTAAGTTTTTCATGTTACAGACTAACTTGGCTGCCCCTCTGAAGGTTTTAAAAAATATTATCTTCAGAAATATATTTGTAGTCCATAGTGTGTATGTGTGTTTGTGATATGGATATATCACCCACGTACACAACTCTTATATTATAGGAATGTTATTAAGGTAGCAAAGTTAAGAAATGCCAGAATTAAGGAAGCCCATGCAAACTTAACTCTACCTTATATATATACGAACTATTATGTGGTCAATGAGTTGTTTAAGGACCAGCAAAGCAAATCAGGGAATTAAGGCATTTTCCCTCAACTTACAAGTTCTCTACAAGAAAGAATCCATAATATGAGGAAAACAGTGAGCCACCAACACCACTGCCAGCTCTTCCTCCGCCTGTACCTGTGGGGGATCTGGCCAGACAGGTATCCTGGTGCCTGTTTTCTATTTTTGTAAGTGTTATTTTCACAATTACTATCCAGAATACCACATAGCACCGGAGTCCACAAATTCCTGGGTTGTCAATGATGAGTATTGAAGATAATGATCTGATAAATACTTTGGTGCCCTTGCCACCTTCCTCCCATTCTAGCACCCTTGCCTCTGACCACTACTACATGCTGTTCAATCACATGGGCACTAATGCTATTAATATGTGTGAAACTCAGTAGATCAGCATTAACTACAGAATTCTGGAATGCAAAATGAAGGGGTTATTGGTGTAGGTATTCTCAAGTAGGAGCTAAATACTTAGCTGCAGAAATGGTGTTTAACTCAGGTTCAAAGTATGTATATACCAAAAGCCAACAAGTATGTATTAAAAAAGGTGACGTTGAGATTGGACTTCTAGTTGGGAAGGTGAAATCATAGATTATAATAGGGCCATGGAAGGAAAAAGAGGGAATACCCTGGGGGAAATCTGCTCACCATCTATATACCAATACAAAGCAAATGGGAAGAATTGGAAGTTATAGTGTACAAGGTAAATTATTAACAGAGTCTACGGGCTAAAGGGACCCTTGTAATCATCTCTTCTGACTTCCTGTATAACAAAGAGAGGATTCACCCAAAATAATTCATAGAGTATATCTTTTAAAAAAAAACCATTCCAAATAGACTCTTAAATGGTCAGTGATTAAGATTCTATTACAATCCTTCATAAATTGTTCTAATGGCTCTTGCGGTTAAAAAAATTATGGCTTATTTCCAGTCTGACTTTGTCTACATTCAACTTGCAGACATTGGATTATATTATATCTTTCTCTGTTACATTGAAGAGCCATTTACTAAATATTTGTTCCCCATGTTGTAATTAAATCCCTCCCTAACCTTCTCTTGGTGAAACTAAACAGATCGAGTGGAGGCCGCCAGGCTCTTACTATATTTAAAAGGCAGAACCGCAGTGGTCTGGGACCTGGATCGAGCCAGGACAGCTGCACCCAGACCCAGATGTTGTGGCTTTGCTTTTTAAATGTAGTAAGAGGCTCTATTTCTACTTTAAAAAGCTGCAGCTGCAGCGTCTGGGACCAGGCACAAGCTGGGACTCAGCTGTCCCAACTCACAACCGGTCCCGGACCACTGAGGCTCTGCCTTTTACATGTAGTAAGAGGCTGTGAGCTGTGACAATGTGGTAGCAGAGGATGGTCGGAGGTGCACCCTGTAGACCGTTGGCTGCTCAGGCTCGGTGCAAAGAGTGATTGCCAGAGACAAATGAGGGTGTTGAAGGAACCAGCGGGGAAATGGCCTATGCCCAGCTAGCTCCGTAAGAGCAACCTGGCACATCTGTGCAGGGGTAGGGGGCTGAGTGTGGGGAGACTCAGTAAGGAGCAGCTAATAGCTCAGCTGGCAGATAATGACCTGGCAGAGCTACAGGCTCTGGGTCTCAGTGGGACTCCCGGGATTCCCGGAGAACCAGGGAGTAGCCGAGGGGAGGGTATTGCAGCCTGCAGTCTATCAGAACTGACTCCTGAACACATATACATTATTTTATAATTTATTCTCTTTCAAGGAGTAGGAAGGGCTCTACCCAATGGATTTCTTGTACTTTGAAGAGAAGCCAATGCAGAGATACTCTACTATTCACTCCTCTCCACATCTTAAATATTTACCCACTCTCTATGGGAAGAATTGCTATGGGATTTTCTCTCTCCTCACTAGGTTGAAGTCAAGACTTTGTTTTCTCTTCTCTCTGACTGAAGAGGAAAAGTATTTCACATTCCTCTGATTTCAAGGGAAGAATCAGGATTTAATTAATTAAAATATTTTTACCCTGCCTCTCTATTTAAAATATTCAAGGCGGCTTACAACATTTTAAAATATATATATATATATGTATATATATATATATATACAGAAACCCGAAACACACACCTAAACACCGATAAAAGCAATGGATACAAAGGGTGGCTTTGGCCTGGTGCCAAAACAATGCCAACATTGGCATCAGGCTAATGTCCCAGGAGAGAGAATTCCATAGCCCTGGGGCTAAATTGAGAAGCCCCTGCTCTGCATAGATGTCAACCTTATCTCCATAAGTGGTGGAACATGGAGCAGGGCCTCCCCAGCCGACCTCAATTCCTGGGAGGTTTTGTATGGGAGGAGATGGTCCTTCAAATACCCTGGTACCACCCCATTTAGGGCTTTATAAGTCATAAACAAGGCCTTGAATTGTGCCCGGAAACATACTGGAAGCCAGTGCAGCTGCTGGAGCACCAGCACAATGTGCTCCATATAACAAATATTAGTTAAAACTCGAGTAGCTGCATTCTGGACCAGTTGAAGTCTCTGAAAACTCTTCAAAGCAGCTCCACATAGAGTGCATTACAATAATCCAAATGGGATATGACAGGAGCATGAATCACTGAAGCCAAGTAATTCTTATTGAGGAAGGGTCACAGCTAGCGGATCAACTGAAGCTGCCCAAAATACTCCTGACCACCAAAGAGATCTGATTTTCAAATGGTAAAAAAGGGTCCAAGAGGACTCCCAAGCTGTGTACCTGTTCTTTCAGGGGGGCTGTGACCCCATCCAGAACAGGTAACACACCATATTCCTGGACAGATGGCTTCCAGATCCACAGGACCTCGGTCTTATGTGGATTCAGCTTCAGCCTATTCGACCTCATCCAATACATCACTGCCTCTAGACACTGTTTCAGATTGATCATCGCTATATCTGGATTCGACATTACAGAGAAATAGAGTTGGGTGTTATCTGCCTATTGATGGCACCATCCTCCAAATCTCCTTATGACCTCTTCCAGAGATTTCATGTATATGTTAAACAACATAGGGGACAAGATGGAACCTTGTGGGACCCCACAGCACAATCACCATGGGATTGAGCAGCAGCCCCCAAGCTCCATCTTTTGAAAGCATCCCAACAGGTAGGATGGGAACCACCACAAAACAGTGACTCCAAAACCCAACTCCACCAGGCGCTCCAGAAGGATATCATTGTTGATGGTATGGTATCAAAAGCCACTGAGAGGTCCAAGAGAATCAGCAGGGATGTACTCCCCATGTCTATCTCTCAATGTAGGTCATCTACCAGGATGACCAAGGCAGTTTCTGTTCCAAAACCAGGCCTGAAGCCAGATTGAAATGGATCTAGATAATCTGTTTCTTCCAAGAAATCCTGGAGTTGCAATGCCATCATCCGCTCAAGTACGATGCCCAAGAAAGGAATATTAGCAGCTGGATGATAGTTATACATCACGTGGGTCCAGGGAAGGTTTCTTAAGGAATGATGTTATTACCACCTCTTTCAAGGAGGTGGGAATCATCCAAGATCTAAAGGACGTATTGATAATCCCCTGGATCCAACCAGCCATCCCTTCTCAGCTCGATTAAATAAGCCACAAAGAGCAGGGGTCAAGCGAGCACGTGGTCAATTGCACTCCTCCAAGCACCTTGTTCACATCCTCGGTCTGTAAAGGCAGGATTGATTATGCTTTGCTATGGATACCCCTGGGCAAATTATCACTTTCCTAGGGTCCATTCTAGACATGGTCCTATTTATAAATAACTCCAAAGTTAAGATTCAGCAATTAAATTAAAATTGATGTAACCATGAATTGATTAAATTTACAAGAATAAATATACTCAATCCTGCATTGAAAGCATATTTATTCAGTGGACAATTGCCTTTTAGCCATGTGCTCTAGAGAAAAAAAATCTCATTTACTTGATGAATTGCATGCTAGTTCAGCATCTTGAAGAAGAAATGGATCACAATATGTAATGTTATTGCACAGCAGAGCATATTATTCACAGAGAGCATGTTAAGATTGTTTATTTTAGATGGTAAGAATCTAGTGCCTACAACATAAGAAAACATTACCCCATATATGGGATCTGTTCAGCGTAAGTTAATCTTTATGGTTTTGTGAGTTACGGAAGTTCTACAGCTCTTTACTCAAAGAGTCTGCTCATGATTCAGAGACCCTATCATGAAGTGTATCCCACAATGAAAGAATTCTAGCTTCAGAGAGGTGGCTTTTCACCCATCCTTCCACTAATGCAAAATCTTTAAATCAACATTTCATGGCACCTCCAAATGAATTTCAGCTTCAAACCTACATAAGAACATAAGAACAGACGTACTGGGTCAGACCAAAGGTCCATCTAGCCCAGTAGCCTGTCTGCCGACAGTGGCCAGCACCAGGTGCTCCAGAGAGGGTGAACCGAAGACAGTGATCAAGTGATTTGTCTCCTGCCATCCTTCTCCAGCCTCTGACAAACAGAGGCCAGGGCACCATTTCTATCCCCTAATAGCCTTTTATGGACCTAACCTCCATGAAATTATCTAGCTTCTCTTTAAACTCTGTTATAGTCCTAGCCTTCACAGCCTCCTCTGGCAAGGAGTTCCACAGGTTGACTACACGCTGTGTGAAGAAGAACTTTCTTTTATTAGTTTTAAACCTGCTACTCATTAACTTCATTTGGTGTCCTCTAGTTCTTCTATTATGGGAACTAATAAATAACTTTTCTTTATTCGCCCTCTCCACACCACTCATGATTTTATATATCTCTATCATATCCCCGCTCAGTCTCCTCTTTTCTAAACTGAAAAGTCCCAGTCGTTTTAACCTCTCTTCATATGGGACCCGTTCCAAACCCCTATTTGGAAAAAAACCTGAATTGTTTGCTGAATACAAAAAAAATAAAAATAAAAATCAGATGCCAGTGTGATATATACCAACAACTGCTATATGGATCATCATTAATAACGTAACAACATTCATCATAATAAACCAGTCTTTCATGATTCAACCAGCTGCTCTGTTTTACTTCTTGCTCAACATCAGCTCAACATCCTAATAAGAGGAGTACCTTATCTATCTATATACTAGCAAAAGTACCTGGCATTGCTCAGGACATTAACTGAAGATTTTTTGTTTGTTTTGAAAATAAATGAAAAACATATATGCTTTATGTCGATGATTGAAAGGGTTTTTTTTTTTTTTCCAAAAACTGAAAATGAAGGCTGGAGTGACAGTTGGGGTAAGGAGAGATGGGTGGGTGGCTTATAACAGATGGTTAGGAAGTGTTGGGGGCTCAAGGCAGGGGGTTGAGGTCTCAGGGCAGGGGTAGGAGGTGGTGGGGCTTAGAGGTAAAGAGGTGGGGTTGCAGAAGTCAAGGCAGGTGGGAGATATAGGATTCAGGCAGAGGGTCAGGATACGGGACTGGGAGGTGGTGGGGGCTTATTGGAGCTGTGGTAGAGAGGGTGGTGCTGCTCCAGTGGCAGCTCCTAACAGGGGGCTGTGGCAGTGCTCCTAGGCCAGCGGCTCCTCCTAAGGGGCCAAGGCTGCTGTCCCCAAAGGGTGGCTTCTCCCAAGAGGGGGGATCTGGGTCTGTGCACTTCTGGGTGGGGAAAGGGGGGGGCAGCCTGCTGCTGTCCCCCTCAGACTATAGCCTGTTGGGAAGGCAACCCTGAGCCTGCAGCTGCTCTGGGGAGCTTGATTGAGGGAGTTGCCACCCCATCCTTCAGCCTGTTGGGGGTGGCACTCTGTGGGTTAGACCTAGCTTCCAAATGCCCCCCACCCTGCAGCTGGTGGGGGGTGGCACTTTGGGGTCTACCCCCAGCCTCCAGTGTCCCCTCCCGTGGCCTGCAGAATCTCAGTGGGCAGATTCTGGGGGTGGCCCCACACTCCAACAGCCCCTCCACAGCCTGCAGGCTCTCAGGGGAGGGCATGATGCTCTGGGGGCTACCCCTCCTCCAGCAGTCCCCCACCCCGCAGCCTTTCATGATGTCTGAGGGGGTAGGCTCTGGGGGCTGCTCCCCTTCAAGCTGCCTCCCACCAGCATCCCCCTGACCCTTGCAGGCTGTCTGCAATGGGGGGCAAGGCTCTGGGTGATGCCCCCAAGACTCCAGCAGCCCCTCTGTGGTCTGCAGGCTGTCTCAGGGAGGCAAGGCACTGGGGGCTGTCCCCTCCTCCAATGCCTGCCCCCCTCCATGTTCTGCAGGCTGTTTGAGAGGAGCCAATTCTGGGGGCTGCTTCCCCTTCAATTTCCCCCATACATACACCCTGCAGGCTATCTAAGGGGGGCAGGCTCTGGGGGCTTCCTCCCTCCAGTTGTCTTCCTCCAGTGGCCCCCACACACACACACAGCCTGTAGGCTGTCTGTGGTGGGGGAGAGGTTCTGGGGGCTGCCCCCCCGAATCCAGCAGGCTCTCTGGGTGGAGCAAGCTCCAGAGGCTTCCCCCTTCTGCTTCCCCTTCTCCAGTGAGTCCTCCCCTATGTCCTACTGGTTCTCTGTGGGGCAGGCTCTGGGTTTGAGGATGGGGGGATCCTTAATCAGTCTAGAGGCAGGAAGGATAGTGGAGCTCCAGTCCTGCTGGCCACTTTCTTTGTGATGCAGCTGCCCTCAGTGGCCACTCTCAGTATCATGTCTCTCTTCTCTATGAACCTAATTTTTGTGTCTCTCCACTTTCTGCGCCTTCCCTTTCCATGTTATTAAACACAGTCCCATTCCTGGAACTTCCCATTTTTTGGCACAACCAAAACCTGAACTTGGTTTAAGATAAGGTAAGAGGAAGCTGCATACCAAATGTGGTGGTCCTAGCTCTTATGGTTTAGGAGGAGTTCTAGAACAAATGGACTCAGAGACACACAGACAGATGGACTCACAGACACACAGACAGATGCATCTGTCTGTCTGTCTGCCCATCTGTGACTCTGTTTTTTCAAGAACTCTTCCTAAACAGGAAGAGCTAGGGCCACCAAATTCGGTAAGCAGTTTCCTCATATCCTAACGTAAAGCAAGGTCAAGGTTTGATTGTGCCAAACAAATGGAAGTGCCAGAAATGGGACTGCTTTCCATAACCTGCAAAAAGGGAGGGAGCACAGAGAGAAGTGACGTGATACTGAGGCTATGTCTAGACTACACCTCTCTGCCGACAGAGAGATGTAGATTAGGTACGTCGAAATTGCTAATGAAGCAGGGATTTAAATATCCCATGCTTCATTAGCATAAACATGGCCCCTGCTTCTGTTTTGAAATAGAGCTTTTTCAAAAAAAATTGCAGTCTAGACGCGGATCTGTCAAAAATAAACCCTTTTTCGAAAGATCCTGTAAACCTTATTTTTTGAGGAATACAGGATCTTTCGAAAAAGGGTTTATTTTCGACAGATCTGCGTCTAGACTGCCATTTTTTTAAAAAATCTCTGTTTCAAAAATAGCAGCGGCCATGTTTATGCTAATGAAGCAAGGGATATTTAAATCCCTGCTTCATTAGCAATTTTGACGTGCCTAATCTACATCTCTCTGTCGACAGAGAGGTATAGTCTAGACATAGCCTGAGTGTGGTCACTAGGCAGTGAGCGCAGGAGAGAGCTATATGCAGACTGGCCACTGGGGGCAGATGCACCACCAAGAGAGTGGCCAGCAGGGCTGGGGCTTTGCCATCTTGCCTGTCACCAGACCTGGTAAGTAGCCCCTCCTGCCCCTTGGCTAAAGTGCCAGAGAGAGAGAGGGAAGACCTGTGCCAACCAAGGGAGAGCTGGGGGGAAACATAAAGGCATTGGGGCTGGGAAGAGACAGAAGGACCCTGGTGGCTGGAGGGCCTGGGGGGAGATAGAAGGCCTTTAGTGGCCAGGGGGAAGAGAAAGCCCCATTGGATGGGACCTCTCACCCTAATCTCCTAACTCTAAACCTTCACTCTCGCACCCCTATACCCTGAGTCTCCTCCCCTACACCCCCACACATCTCCAAGGCCCTACCCTGACTCTTGTACACACACCCCCAAAACACAAGCCCCCTGCCCTGAAGGATCCAGGCAATGTGTGACGTAACAGTAAGCAACACAATTTCTACTGAACAGAACCTAATACTAACATAGAAGATTTCTTCTATTAATGCTTACTGTTATAAAGGATGCTGTACACCCATATATATATATTTTCTAATGGAGGTAAAGATAGGAAACTAATGCTGAAAAATACCTCAGATATCATGAAGAAAGAGGGGTTACAAATTAGATCAGGACTCCCCATACAATGAGCAAGCACAGGCAATAGTTAATTGCTGAAAAACATTCACAGTGAAAATTTCATGTAAACATCATCTTCTCATCTGACAGGAAGCTCATTGTAGCCCTTGTTTCAAAAGAAGACCTTTCTACAAAATGTCAGTTGTAGTAGTAGGCATTACTTTGAATTTGCCATTCAATTCTGTCATTTTTGTCTGACTTCACTCTCATAAATACAGTTGCCGGCTCTGAGGTTGTATTGATGGATGATCAGTCTACCAGTATGGGAAACCAGGTTTAGTGATAGCTCAAGTTCATAACAATAAAGA
This sequence comes from Rafetus swinhoei, assembly GCA_019425775.1. Lineage (NCBI taxonomy): Eukaryota > Metazoa > Chordata > Testudines > Trionychidae > Rafetus > Rafetus swinhoei. The sequence goes on along the minus strand of CM033424.1, from coordinate 28,318,700 downwards.
ATTCAATATGTTGAGATGTGGGAAAGTTGCTCTGGATCTTAGCTCTCTCTGACATCATATCTACATCTGAATTTCTGCCTGGAATTAAGTGACTCTCCATTAAATGGGTATCCAATCACAACCATTTGTATCATGGAGTAAATGAGGGTTTTGCAGGGACAGGCAGGCTAAAAGTGATTAAATTTTTGGATAATGTATTAATTGAAAAGTGCATTTTTGTCAATCCAAAACTAATTGTGGATTTGACACAAATTCACCAAGTAATTTCAGCCTATATGTAGAGATAGTTCCTTACACAAGGGGGAGTTTGGAACCATTCACATTCACAGGAGGAGTTAGTGCTCACTGAGGATGTGAGAGGGCTAAGTTCAGTTCCCTCCTCTGCCTGATGTGGAACAGGGGCTTAGACATGGGTCCCCCACCTCCCTCGGGACCCATGGAGTAAATACATCTCAAGCTCGTCTTTTTCCCGGGTCCTTCAGGGCAGGTGTTTGGCAGTGTGTGTGTGGCGGGGGGGAGGTGGGGAGTGCAGAAGTGAGGACAAGGTCTTGGAGAGGTGGGGGACAGGGCAGAAAACTCAGAGTGTGGGGGGATGTGAGAGGCAGGTGAGGAGGGTCCACCCTCATCCTAAACCTCTCCTCATCTGTTGAAGCTGTTCCACTTTTAGCCACTGCTATATGGGAGCACTGCCTACTCCCCAAAACTGCCTTATGAATTCAGTCCATTAAAAATTCCCAGGAATAAAATGTTGCAGGTCAAATGAACTGTTAAATTTATGGACTCTGTTGACTCACTAAAAAGGTCGGATTTTTTTATTGTTAGACCCAAACTGATTTTTTTAAATTTCCTGACAGTTCTAATTTTTTTTTAAATTCAAGTTATTTACCCACATTTAGTCTAGACTAAACTGTATTAACATGCTAAATACCTTAAGTTAATGTAGATATACACTGCCTTATCTACTGGTTCAATGAGCGGCATATTATGTTCTGCTTCTACAAGTAATTATTTATGTACAAAAATATACATTATGTAAAATGCTTTGTTGTTCTTAAACTTAGACATTTTATGTTGGCACATCAGAGTTCTTAATATCTCAGAAATTACATGTCATAGATAATTGTTTATACCTAGTCAATTGATTCTTACCATCACAAGTTGGGAGTGGGTGGCTCCACCAATGGTTTTTTTCACATAGCAGAGGCTCTTCATGGCTCAGTCTATAACCTGGATCACAACTAAATGATACAGTGGAGCCAATAGAGAAATCATGACCATAACGACGTCCATGAACTGGTATGCCAGGATCCAAACAAGAATAGGTGTTAACCGTTACACCTGGAATACAAAGGAAACATGACAAAACACTAAGATGTTTTAAAAAGCATTCAACTGTGCTTGGAAAAACAAAAAAGCAAACTGCTACTATAGCACATATTTAGCTAAATTATCTTTAACCTATATTGGTGTGTGTAACATCTTACATTCACTTATTATGTGAGCAGCTGCAGAAGCAGAGAAGAAGAGAAAGGGAGCTGAAGAGGAAAGAAACAACGGGCTGGCTAATTTTAGATGAGTCACAAAATTCAAATCTTTTGTTTCTCAACAAGAAAGACAGATTGTGCATAATTCCAGTATGAAAGAACAAGGAGGTAAAAACACAAAAGGGGGGGGAAAACAGATCTCAATTAGTTCAGTTAAGGAAACAGAGAAAGTTCATTAATAGACTTAAAGGAATGACATTTCAGAGAAATCAAGTTACAAACCAAAAGGCATCTGTTGCAGAAAGCAAATATCAATTTCTGGTTTTATTTGCTATTCAGAATCTCCTTGGTCGGTTGGTTGATTTAGTAATTTGCAGGGGTTGTTTTGTTTTATTCAGTTTATTTTGTTTTCATAACAAAACAAAGAATATATTTTATTGCCTAAAGTGTTATAACAGAAAGAAAAGAAAAGAAACCTAAAACCTTAACTTAATCTATGAAACTTCTCCCATAAATTTGATGGGAATGCAGGAGAGATTGTGCTGTTTATTAAATCAGTGCCAGTAGTGGAATAAGTATACCCAGTGGAGAAAAGAGAAAGTGAAGTGGATGGTCCAAGACAAAGGGAATGGTTGGGCAAGACCTTCCTTCTCTTTCCAAGCAAGGTAGAAGAAAAATAATTTTCAGTAGTACAGAAAAACGAAAGCAGAGAAGGCATCAGTTGCCAATAGGATGGTGGAAAAGCTGGATGCTATAAGAGACTCATAACTAATTAATATAGCCCATAAAGGAAAGTTTTTCAGAAGCTTGCTTCTCTGAAGAATGTAAGCTGAATCAGAAGGAAAGAAATCATAGTATGAGTATGGGATACCTACTTCCTAATCAAATACCGTTCAGGTACGGCTACCCTGTGGAGGGGGGGGTGGGGTTTCGAAGAAGTTATGCAAATTGATCTCGAATTTGCATATCTTCTTCTGATTCTTTTTTTCGGAAGAAGATTTTCTGATATTTGGCCCATCTACATGGGGCCAAATGATAAAACCTATATTAAGAAAAAAAATTATGATCATGAATCTGGCAGATAATTCCCTATTTCCCTCCCCAAAGCACAATGTTATTTGGGGGAATACCTGCAGTATTGATCCCCCTTACCTTTTTATGATCGATTTTATGTATTGATATATTTTATATGATTGCATATGTAACACTGTCTCTATCTCAAGGATTACTCATCTTTACACTGTAAGCGTAATTAAATGCCACGCGAACAATAACTTTCTTCCAAGAGAAATTATCCAGGTCATTAATGGAAAAAATATTCCTTAAAAGGTAATTATCTGCTCAAAATATACATTTTGACAGTAGTTTCATTGTGTAATTTCTTATTATACTGTTCTTATTTTTAAACCCAATAATTCATAATACTATAAAATATTATTATGTGGATCATATTTTAAGACATGGAAAAAAAGTTCGGCATAATAGCGTACGCACATTGTGTTTAGTGCTAAGGTCACCTAAGTTACTTACTAATAACCTAACTTCTCTAATGGTATTATCTCCTCACATTCTCACTCTTGGATTTGTATGGAAAATATTTTGATGCCAAAAGTGGAGATGTGTGAAGGCAATTCTACAAAGGAGAAGTGGGTTATCAAGGAAAATAAAAGGCAAGGACCAGCAGAGATCATCCTTTGTGAAGGTGGCTCAATTCTGTGGCCAATCAACTGCAAAAATGTCATTTAAACACTTCCAATTTATTATATATGTTACCAAACAAGAAATATTATTTCTCTGCACTTTGTGCAGACCTTCACAATTCATTGCCCAGAAAGCTGAAGCAGAATACAGTGGAGAGATGGTATGCTCAAATGCTGAGTAGGGACAATGACTTGTGTCATTCAACAGTTTTTCCTCTAGGTGAATAGGGAAAGGCACTGATGGATTTTGATAAGATTTTGATAAAGTACCACCCAGTCTTTCTGGGATGAAAGAACACTTGCCTATAAAAAACATCAAGGTTGGTTAAAGCCGAGAAAAAAAAATTAGGGAGATCCCTCAATTCTCTATTAGGTACAAGAAAAACTCCAGGGAGAATGAAACGCAAAACATTTTCTAACTACTAGCAGATTTCCTTAGCTCAAATACAGACATTTTGAAAGCAGGCTTCACATGGTGCCTACAAGAACTTGTAGAAGTCTGAACTTTGTGTGATAGAAATCACTCAGTATACATTGCACCTTAAAGCCAGCACCGTTATTATTCTGGGATAATGTAGAAGGGTCACAACCACTCTTAAACAATACAATCATGTGAGAATTATTCTCTTGTAGTGGTTCTAGTAATCATTAATATGAAAAAATGGAAGCAGAATACCTATCTGCCTGATGTTAAATAGAAGCTAAATACATGGAAAAAGGCATTCAAAACCAGTTAATTTGTATTAAAAAGTGATCTAGGTAATACTGCCAAGACCAGTGAAAAATGCCGTGGTCTGCTATATAAAGTGCCATTCACACAAAATAACTAAGTTGATGTTCACTGCAAAAGCATTTTTGTCAAGTGATTAAAAAACAGATTATAAGATGCCATCCTTCCTACCATGCTAGAACATATCTCATCACTGTCCTTGTGTACCCAGCAAGTTTCCCTAGACAGATACACAGCACTGTTCCTAAAAGAGAAGCCCCTTGCTGTGTAATTTAAATTATAATCTTTTATTATGGCATTTTTATAGCTAAAAATCATATTTGTGGACGTAAAGTCAGACACGGACATCTATATTTAGGAAATAAATAAGTAAATAAATGGCCTAATTTTCAGATAGTCTGCGCAACCCAAACTCCCATTCACTTTAGTGAAGGTACAGATACTCAGCGCCTGTGAAAATTGTGCTGCCAATTCAGGTGCCAAAAGCACAGGTATAAGTACCCAACCAAGTTTGAACATTCTGACCCATACTTTCACAATGTTATTATAGTTACTGATTATATATTGTTTTGCACACACAAAAATGCCTTATACTAGCTGTAAAAGACAAAAGAATAACAAGGCATGAAAGTTATCACCCACTGGCTCCAATCTCAGTCATCTCTTTATTAAACTAGTAAGGAGTGGGAGTACAAAAGCAGCAACCCTAAGGTGTCCTGCATATTGCTCAGCAGTTAAACTGTTTTGTCAGATTAAGGAAAGCTTTATTGGGCTCCAGACAGAATCCCATCAAATTATCTTCATCTGAATGGATGAAAGTGGTGGTCCAAGGTAGTACTGAAGGGGACAAAAATGAACATGTGTGTGTGTGTGCATGTGTATTTCAAGGGGCATAGGGATAAAAGCATGCAATTCAACATTACTTACTTTCATAGTGAATCTTGAATCCATTATTGGAACGACTGTTGTCAGTTGTAAAGAGAAGGTAAATGAAATTGCTGCTACTGAACAGAAACTGTGGGACCTGTGTACCATTGTAAGAACCCAGAAGAGGAGACAGGAGATTTGGTCCATCGTGAACTTCCAAAACATCATAATTGAGTTCAGTCTGAAATCTAGGGGAGAGAAAATACACACACACATACACACACACAAATATATATATGTACACACAAACATATACATAGAAAATAGTTGTATTAGAATTACTTTGGTATAAATATAATCACATTTTAGATTGTAACTATTATTCAAATTATATATAACACATATCTAAATGATGATGCTTAACAAACCCAATGTAAATTAATCGTATTATTATAACAGGATTATTCAAAGGGCCAAGAATACACTTTAGAGAGAATTCATGCCTCTCAGGGAAGACATGATGGAAAATTGTTCCATCAACTCCAGCCAGTCAATAATCTTCCAGAAATAATATGTGCTTCACTTCTATTGTCATTATAAGGTAAAAATTGAAACAAAATTATGTAATATGTACAAGAGATTCTTTTTATGAGTGAAGCAGCAAGAACTGACTCATACAGGCTATCTCCATGGAATTAATACCATGAACATTGTCCAGACAGATTATTTGAATAAATTATCAACATAACAGCCAATGTACAATACTATTAACAATGTAACTCAGGTTTGTTTTCTAATAAGGAAAGAGGCTTACACTTAATTTAACTGCCTTCAAAATATGATGTAGAAAGGCCTCACAGTTCAAATCTAGGTGCTTGAAATTGTCCTAGAAGTAGGTACCTAAATAAATATAACTGATTTGAGAAGGTGCAAAGCCATTGCAGAAGTCCTTGAATTTCATAGGACTAGTGGGTGCCCTGCACTTCTGAAACAGGGCCACATATATTTAGGTACCTTAAATATGCATGTAGGAACCCAACTCAAGCCGTCCCTTGTCTATAAATTTTGATCTAATTAACTTTAGAGGGAAAAAAGCAACCTTATGGGTTTGTTGGCAAATATTATTTTTATATTTATAACGTTTTAATTCCCATTGTCATTAGAGTCAATTTATTGAGAAAATGAACACAAGAGCTATGGTAATGCTTTCTTCTTTTGTGTAATATTTCATTCTATAGATCACAAACAACAACATAGAAGTGCTTTTCACTTTAGGATTCTATTAATCTGAGTGTTTATTGTTGCAGCCTGTAAGCAAGGTCTAGAGAGTGAGATCCCTTTAGGATTTTGATGGCAATGCATCAGTAAAGGCTTAATTGAGACAAGTCAGAAGTGATGGCAAGCAAGGGAAAGTGTGAATGTCATTGCAAGGGGTGGTTTCTGCTCCAGCTCTTGAGGGATATATGCTAACATTTGTCAAGGAAGAGCAGTGCTTCGGGGTACCACATTATTCTTGAAGTCTCAGATGCCATCAGTGGCCCAAAGCATCTTTTCTACATCTACATTTGACTGGTTGATTGAAACCTGTCTCTCCAATGTGAATAAATTTACAGATTCTCAAGTGTGTTGCAAAGCACTCTCATAGATTGCTAATGACCTTTTAATGGTAATCAAAAATTACTACACTACTGTAACTGGGGTTCTAATTATTCCCTAAACATGGACATATACCAGCCCAACCAATTGTAATGGTAACAGCTAATAATTGTTTTACTTTTTAGTATACTACAGATGCCAACTTCCAAGGAGTGAAAGAGATGATACAATGAAGCAGGTTACATACCCCGTCATCCTCCCCAGCACAGAGTGGGAGAACGAGGTTGTATAATAGATGCTTGGAAAACATAATCATGGACAAAGATAAAGGAATGGGGCTGAGCTTCCTGGATAACTTAGCGTGGATTAAAAATCACAGTTGAAAATAATTATTAAGGAATTTTACAGCAAGGAATAGTTTCAACTAAGAGTCGTTCTTGTAGCAGTAGAGGGTTGGAATGAAAGATATTTCATGGAAATAGAATAAATTAACATTGCCACAGAATTTAGAGGGTAGTGCAGCAGAATTTAGGAGTCACTGGCATGGCGTTTGGTCCCATTTGACTTGGAGTACATGGGGCCCCATGCATAGGTCTGCTCTAAAAGGCTAGTAGGCCAGTGCAGGCATGATTGCTCATAATGTAAAACACTTGGTTTCTAGAAGCTACACTAGCTTCTTATTTGGGTGTTGAAACTATTCCTCACACAGTCATCTCCAGTTCTCTTCTCTCTAGCCACACATGAAGCAAATATAAGGCAGAGAACAAAATCTCTATATAGTGTCATCTACATACTTTCTCTTCTGCTCAAATAAACTAGCAGGCCAGGGAAGCATGAAAGTAAAGCTAAACCTCAAGAAGAAGGAAGAATGTGGCAATTGCCCCAATAGGAAACCCTAAAACAGGTGTATCCAGATGAAGGTGAATGGTGAAAAATGAAGGACAAGGTGGGATGAGGAGAAATGAGCATTCACCAGAGGAAAGAGGGAGGAATACCTGCATGTGGAAGACTGTGTTTATGTGAAGGAGGGAACATCTATGGGGTTTTGTTTGACATTCTCAGGCAGCTAAAAGGGTTACTTTGCATTTGCACTTGGAGGGCACAGTGACATATTGCAACACTTCTGGTAATTTTTCTTCTCCACCCACATCCTGACTTCTTGGAACAATCCCTATTACCTGGCTGTTTACCTTCCCATCTGAGAGGGAGTTTGGGAACTGACAGGAAAACCAGCCAAAACCCGCTTTAAGCTCCTTTTACAGTTCTTTCAAATGGCTCCTTCCTAACCTTTAAAAACAACATTTCCAAAAACATTAAACTTCCCAGAAATTAACCAGTGTCCTAATAGTTAATCTGAAAAAAAAAAAAAAAACCAGTGATGCTATGGGCCTAATTTTAGTGAAGACTTATAACACATGATAAAGCATTCTGTGTGAACCCAATATATTTAACTAAAGAAAACAAATCCTATTTCTAATCTAATTTTTTCCCAGAAGTAGCAAGCATATCAGTTACCCAAATAAAAAAATCAAATATTAAGCTATATGTATGCTCAGACCATGTGACTTGGCTTTTTTTTGACACAGCCTATCAACTCAGTGCAATGCCAGGACTTAAGCAGTATGTCCAGCCACAAACTGGATAATTTCATTAGCCCAATGTGTTTGGTATGCTGATCAGCAGTGAGATGATTAGCAGCACTGGCATTTAAATTGTCATAATTAGGCTTCAGGATTAATGCCACAAGATGAAGAGTGGCAATTCACATTTCTCGCTGTTATTTCAAGTCAGTCTGTCTAGGTATAGACTAAAAAAAAAATCCCAACATATCTCATTGTCACAGCTATCACTGTAACCAGAAGGAGTAGAATCTTCAGAGACAAGAAATTCATAAGAACACAAAAATATGAAATAAATGTGATGGGAGACAGAAAATTAATGTATTTTCAATGTCTGTGGATATCTCTTTATTCTAGTTGTTACCAAGCTATTTATGCCATGATGTCTGGAGACAGTAGTATTTCGGGGTACAGTTACTAGACTATCAGACTTGCTGGGGCCTATAGATCCATCAAAGTCACAGGGGAAGGAGAAACCGTAGGAACGGAAATGAATTCAGAATGGCATAGAGTGAGAATGGGAACTATTGTGCAAGTAAGAAGTTGAAAAGTTGAAAGGTTAACATGGCTTATGTTTGCAGGAAATATGCCAAGCAGTGCCCTTCCATGTAGATGATGCAAACCACAGGGGTCTACAGATTTTGTGACTTGTAGAATAAATAAAAACATGTATATTTTGCCCCACTCATAAAGCCACAAGAAGCCATATCTAATATCTTTAGATGTTTACATTAATGAATGTTTGGAGCACCATGTCTCTCCTTTCTCAACACAAAGGTGAAATGCAAAGATTTGGATAAAATATGTAAAATTGTGGGAAAGGTTGTAAGATAGAGAGAAAGGTAACATGGCTGTATTTTTAAGAAAATTAATCCTAGGATTTCAAGAGACTGAGCTGCAGACTTCTTGGTTTCCTCACTAAAGCGAGTAGTACAACCAATACCACCACAGGGAGTGAAAAGAGGAGGTCAGATGGGGATAGGACTTTTTCCCCAAAATCTCCAAAATTCTCTAAGTATGGGAAAACCATTTCCTGTCCAGTTCTAATGAGCAGTCCCATAGGGTACGTTTACACTGAACACATATTTTGAAACAAGCTATTCCAGAATAGTTATTCTGAAATAGCTTATTTCAAAATAGCACATCTACACTGCAGGGAAGCTTTAAAATTAGTCAAAGGTAGGCTTCCCTAATGTAGTCATGCTATCTCAATTTAGTGCCCCAGGAGGCCCTGGGGAGGAATAACTTAGAATGGCCCTGGTGAGGGGCTGTTTCAAAATAGCAGCAGTGGAACGTCTACATATGCCTTATTTCCAAATAGCTATTTCGGAATAGGCATTATTCCTCATAGAATGAGTTTTACAGATTTTGGAATAAGCCATCCGTTATTATTTTGAAATAACAGAATGGCTGTGTAGACGCTCAAATTGTTATTTCTAAATAACACTAGTCATCTCAAAATAACGGTGCAGTGTAGACTCACCCTATGCAAGTTATCTCATTTCTTTATTTTAAGTAAACATGACCTCAGCGATTTACTTGCATGAGCAAGGAATAATCATATGAGTAAACAACATAAAATTGGATCTAAATAAAAAATCTGGTAAGAGAAAGTGCATTATTATGTGCTTTTTATCAGCATAAATAAAAAAAGCCTATTATATATTTCCTCAGAAAACCAACATTCTGGTTTAGAACACTACACATAATGTTAGACTTTAAGGCTTAAAGCTGATTTCTCCACTGACTTCAATGGGGAGTTTCACCAAAAATAATGATGGTTCACTATGGCTTCATATATGAAGTATTATGTAGAGTACTCAGGTTAAACAAATTATTTGAAATTATATGATATTAAGCATAGGCTTGATTCACAAAGATATTAAGGCTAGCTCTAAGTCATGAGACTTATTTTTTAGACACTTAGAAAATCTATGGGATTTACAAAATGTAAGCATTGCACATTGGCACACTATATGAGGAACAGAGAGAGATAGGCACCTTACACTGCATTCACAAAGCCCAGCACACTAGGCAGCTCCTTGCTTAAACTAGTATAAAGAAAATGCCAAGCTGACAGTTGTGTGCTAAGCCTCACAACTGTCTCAGGGATAGGGACCTCCTTCCACTTGGGATTCTCAGATGCAAACCACCTCTTGGTGTTTGGCACCTACTTTTAGTCTGATGGTAGCATATGAGGGAGGCCCCACTTCAAGTCTATTTTAGGAAGAGGAAGAGGTTTGAACTAGTATCTGTCACACCAAGAGATGAAGGCCACAGTTAGCTTTTTTAAATGTATACATTTTTAAATATATCAGGGATCCTCACTCCAGGGTATCCCATTTTATTAAGCACCAAGCTACGGAATCATTCTCTTACTTGCTCTCATCTCACTCAGACCTAATATTGAAATTATTATTTGGAGAAAGAGAGCAAGCAAACATGCTTATGTGATGACTTTGTAGCCTGGTGCTTAGATCAGTCATCTGGGAAGTGAAAGACTCAAGATCCAATCCTGGTGCTCTTGTTTTTTTTCTTTCTTTCTGATAATTAAGAACTGTGGAACTTCTTGAACTGATTTTGAGAGATTCAAATTCGAATAATTTCTCCTTTCTGGTGGAGAATGGACTGGAACCAGGGGTTTCCTAAATCCCAGGTAAGTACCATAGCCACCACTCACCTAAAGATTACAAAGGCATTATCTTGTTCCCTGCCACACACACCATTTTATATAAGCTCATCTATCTGATCAAGTAGGTGAGCTCTGAACACACTTACTAGATCATGCCACACAAAAAAGTTAGGCAGAGGAACGCTTATCTTCTCAAGTTTTTCATGTCTCTGGAGCTTAGGTATGTAGACACCAGCCATGGGGCTGCTGTGCATATCCTCAGAGGCATGATTTTACTGAAATTTTAAGTGCCTGCATGGTTTTAAGTGCCTGCATGCCTTATTGTGGGATTTAGGTGGCTAATGTGGCAGTCAGGTGCTTAAGTTCTTTTGTGACTCCAGCATGATGCATTTCAGTTGGATGGCCATGATGTATCATTTAAATCCATCGTAAAGTTATTGACATGATATGTGTGACTTCTCACTTCAAAAGTTCCCACAAATTTTCCTTTTTCATCAGCTCACCATATGGCTTATTTAAGATTATAATATGCAGAAAAAGTCTTGCTCCCACTGTTGGAGTCCACGCCCATCTGACAAAATATAGCAGATAGTTTACTATTTTTTGTGAATTAAAGCTACTTTTGCTTTATTTTAATGCAGTTTAAACAAAAGGCAGGAACAATTTCCCAAAAGCTTCTTTTCCTCTTCTGGAGAGAGAATGGAAGCAATGGAAGTGAGGTAATGGCTTTGCTTTGCCCTCCCCTCAACATGTAGAATTCCATGTTCCTAAGGGATTTATATCTCTGGGATCTGGGAGAACTCTTCACGTTTCTGTGGGAGAATGGAAATCTACTTATAGAGGTGTCTCTTATATATAGACACACAACTATCCGTCCTAACAGTTTTATTTATGATTATCACATGGGAGAAGTCCTGACCTGAGTTCAGAGGAGTCAGGATTTTCAACTTGCATGTTGATGGGAAAGATTAGAAACTGAAAACCTAAAGGTTGGGCTAATATTGAGACATGTAATAGGTTCTTTGGTTTGAAAGGTGATGTATGTCAACGTGAGACTTGTTTTATTAGGGAAGTAATTAAATAAAATGTTAAATAGTTTTACTGATAAGTAATTTATAATTTGAATACTCAGGTGGTCTTAAAGTTTTCCTTATTAAACAGATGTTTTGTATGGTAGAGTCCAATACACTCATATCAATAATGTCAAACAACAATACCATTTGAGAATCAATTTAACATTACCTATGCAGTCAGACTGAGCTCAACACAGATCCCATTACAGGATCAGTATTTTAGAAACAATTAAAACATAACTGGAGGCCTATATACATAAAATGAATAAAACATCCCTATAAAAGAAAAGGGCACACATGCATAGCTGGACAGTAGTAACATGTTATCAGAAAAAAAATCGTTTTAGATACATGAAAAGTTTAAATTGGGAAACCCAGGCTAAAATTAAAAACAAAAAGAGGGATTTCCAAAAGGTCTGCAGTGATTTAGGAGAACAATAAAAGCCAACAGAATTTATGCTCTGAGGGCACTTGGTGGCTTTTGAAAATCCTTCCCAATAAGGCAAAATCCCCAACTACTCCTATCAAACTATAAATGAACCATACAACACAGAAAATAACTTCTGTTTATGGGTAACATTAGAAAAACATATCAAATAGGAAAAACATTTGTCAAGACCTTTCAAATGTAATTTTGATAGAGTGTCCTGGTTCTGCTTCAATCACCCACTCACAATTCAAGGAGTCTTTGTAGTACCCAGGCCAGCCTGGAGAGAGGATTACTCCACTGGGAGATGAAAAGTGCCCACCACATGGAGCTTAAAAAAAAATAGAGAGAATAGAATAATGGAGATTTACAGCTTGTAGATTAACATTGTCACCCTTATTAAAACAGAATGCACACTGATTTTTAAATTAATTATTATTATAATACCAAGGCATTTAAGGTTTTTTTCCCCAATATCTTAAGCCCCAAGCCTACTTTGTAAGACACATGAGGCCAACCACACAGACCTCAATGCAAGATCAAAGGCAAAAAAGCCAAATCATACATATGTTGTAAACATTGACAATGATTGCTCCATTTTAATATAATAAATACAATCTATCATCCCAAAGATAAGAACAGACCATCCGAATGCACTCCTTTTAAATATATCCTTTTAGCCTCAGAGGAGTAGCTGTGTTAATCTGTAACTTTAAAAACTAGTAGTTCTGTAGCACCTTAGGGAATGTCTACACTAGGAAACTATTTCAAAGTAACTAAAATCAATTTAATAACTCCCAAAATAACAAAATGGAAATAGTGTGTCCACACTATGAGGAAGCCTCGAAATTAGTTTGAGGCAGGCTCCATTATTGTGGATGCACTACCTCGAGTTAGAGCCACAGGAATCACTGGGGAGTAATTACTCTGAATCACTCTGGGGAGTAGTTATTTCAAAATAGCAGCACAGGAGCATCACACGAATGCTATTTTGAAATAACAATTACAAAATAAGCATTATTCCCTGCAGGAATACAGATTTCAAAATAACCAGCCTGGGCTTGGTTGTGTGGCTGCTTATTATATTGAAATAAGGGGGGTTATTTCAAAATAACTCCCTAGTGTAGACTAGGGCTTAGAGGCTATCTATCTATCTATCTATACACAGACACACACACACTCAAGTTCATCTGAGGAAGTGGAAGTGGGTTTTGCCACAAAAGCTCAAAAGTCATGATACAATATATAAATGAAGGTGCCGCAGGACTACTCATCTTTATATCCTCTTAGCTACACCTTATTAATGTAACTATGCCTTTTGAAAAAAATATGGAGAAGCTTGGATTTCAGTCTTTAAAATACTGGGTCTGGACAAGGTAGGACCTGCTGACTCCAGCTGACTTTGACCTTCTGTGTAATTTGTATAAGTCACTTGTCTTTTCTGTGGAACAGATTCCCCATATGTAAAAGGGGGATACTTACCAATCTCATGGGGATGTTCCGAGGAGTAGGTAAAGATTTGTAAAATATTTTGTAGGTATAAATATAAATATTATTCTCAGATACAATTGAGTGCATGTGGATTAAGAAAATCTTCATTATAATCAACATAATTCCACCTGAGAATTTATAACTAAAGCTTTACTGTGGCTTGATGACATTGCAATCATGATGATAATCTAACTATTAAATAGAAAGTTTAAATTATAGCTCACTGTAGTTCCCTAAACAAATGTCCATGAGTAGCATACATTAAACAGTAAAACTAATTAGCAATTGGGGATAATTCAGAAAAAAAAAAAGTAACCTCCAAGGTTGATGGTCTATTGAATTATTTAATCAACTTTGATTCCACAGATGTGAAAGATACTTCCAACCCTCAATTTAAGTCTATGAAATGTTACAGTCATTTTTGATCACAGTGCTAATTATGTTAGGAATGTTGTGCCTGCTCTCTTCCTATGTCAGGAGCAAGGTACCTTCAATGGTTAATGACCAATGATTCAATGACTAGTTGGAAGCCAGTATCAAGAGGAGTTCCCCAGGGGTCAGTCCTGGGGCCAGTTTTGTTCAACATCTTCATAAATTATCTGGATGATGGCATGGATTGCATATTGCAAACTTAGCAAGTTGATGAATGACATTAGTTGGGGGAGAGATAGATATGATGGAGGATAGGAATAGGGTCCAGAGTAACCTAGACAAACTGGAGGCTTGGGCAAAAATAAATCTTATGAGTGTCAAAAAGAACAAGTGCAGAGCCCTGAATTTAGGAAAGAAAAATCCTATGCACTGCTACAGGCCGGGGATCAATTGGTTAAGTGGCAGTACTGAAATAAAAAGATCGGGGAATTCTAGAAGATAAGAAATGAGATATGAGTTCATAGTGTGCCCTTGTTGCTAAGAAGGCTAGTGGCATATTGGACTGCATTAGTTGAAGCACTGACAACAGATCAAAGGAAGAGATTATTCCTCTCTTTTTGGCACTGCTCAAGCTACATCTGGAGTACTGCACCAAATTTTGGGCCCCTCCACTACAGAAAGGATGTGGACAAACTGGAGAAAATCCAGTGGAGGGTGACAAAATTGATTATGGGGCTAGGTGGGGCACATGTCTTCAGAGTTAAGGCTGAGGGAACTGGGTTTATTTAGTCTGCAGAAAAAAAATGAGAAGGGATTAAATAGCAGGTTGACACAATTTGAAGGAGGGGTTCCAAAGAGAATCAAGCCAGGCTATTCTCAGAAGTCACAGGTAACAGAACAAGAAGCAATGGTTTCAAGCTGAAGTGGGGGAGATCAAGGTTGGATATTAAGAAAAAATATTTCCCTAAGAGGGTGATGAAGCATTGGCAAGGGTTGCTTAGAGATGTGGTGTTATTGCCATTCTTAAAGGGTTTTAAGGCCATTTATATTGAGTAGGAGGATGGATTAAATGACTTTTTGAGATCTCTTCCAGTGTTCCCTCTAAACTGTGCAGCAGTGCAGCTTCAAAGGTGATTAATCAGCCCCACCCAGTTAGTCAGCTCCATGCAGTGAGCCCTGAGCCTCTGACTGGGTGGGGCTGATTAGTTACCTGTGAAGCTGTGCTGCTGCATCTTAGAGGGAACACTGACTTTCTTCCAACCGTAATCTTCTTTGATTTATGATTCTCTGATTCAACTTCTTAGCACAGAAATTAGCTTTTTTAATTAGTCAGAGAAAAATGATAAAAGGGATACACTGAAAATCTCCAGTGCTTTTCTGGCCCGGAGTTTCATTCTGGCAGTTAACCAGCAAGAGGAGAAAGAGAGCTATGCAGCTTTGAATGGGCAATGATTCTCATTGGGAAAAAAATACCAATTGTGAAGCCTTATGGTTCTGAAATGATTATTATTGTGGTGTTTACCCAGAACTAGATCAGGAAGAAAGAAAATATCACAAAAGCAAGGCAGCTTTGCAGACTTTTTTCCAACCATTGCTGGAAGCAGATTTGCCAGAAATTTCCCTACAACAAGGTCCCCAAAATGTGTAGGGCAGAGAGGAAGGTTTGGGGGTGTAAAGTGGGGCTTGGGCCAGCTTCCAAGGAAGGGGAGGAGGGAGCTCCACCCAACTTCACCCTGGCCCCAGTTGGACATCCAACCAATCTGCCCCATGCTCTGCTCCCAGCTCAGCGACAGCTTTGCAACACCCACAGCTTAGTACTGCCCCCAGCCACAGCTCCACTCCATCCCCTGCTCTATCCTCAGACCAGCTCCACCCTGACCACTGTTCTGTCCTCAGGCCAGCTCCAGTCCAAGCAACAACTTCACTCTGCTGCCTACTGCACCCCGAACTCAGCCCTTACATCATTCTCTGCCCCCAGGCCAGCTCTGCCTCTAGCCTCAGCTCTTCCCTCATCACTATTTCATCCTCCAGATACATCTTCAGTCTAAGCTCCTCTACTGAGACAGCTGTGCTGTAATGGAGAGGAGGTGTGGAAAGATTCCATTACATGTAAGGGAGAACATGATAGAAGTCCAGGCACCACTGTCCTAGAAAGTCTGTTCAGTTTTAGAAATCCAGATTCTTTTAGTTTATGAATCTATACAATTGCAAAATGTATTGTCCAATCCTACTGTACCTTTTGAGAGGCACTCATCATTACATGTGCTGCAAAAATCAAGTTTCTTTCCCTGACACCAAAATTTAAAAAAAGAATGATGGAAAGAATAGGTGGGTGGAGAAAACTCCCAGAGCAAGAAAACAATGGGAGACAATCTTTCCACATCATCAGTCCATTAGACACAGAAGGAGCTTAAATGAGATCATCTTCCTCCATATACCTCAGGGAGGAAAATCACTGCTGCAGAATGGCTTGTGTGCTTTTTTATTATTATTTGTTTTGGGACAGGCCTAATATTCTCCCTATATAGAAAATAATTGAGTGAAATTTCTAAAATCCTCCACATGTAGTAATTCTATTTTATTAGTACCATTACAATTTTATAAATAGATACAAATAATTATGTCATTCCAGAACTTGACAGTGGGTATTGTAATGCTAGACAGCTTATGAATTATACGCATATACAATATGGTGACCCAAGCATGTATTATGCACCTGTTTTACCTTTTGGAAAAAAAAATTAATGAAGCAAAAAATACCTTGCCCTGCAGAAAACATAGTAAAGGAGGAAACTGATCATTAAATTAACAGATTTTTTATTTTTCTTAATTACAATGCTGCATTTTCAAGGAAGTGATTTTAGTTCCTTACTCCAAGGATGACATTTTTCTTACAGCTTCAGGGGGGTAGCCGAGTTAGTCTGTACAGAAAAAAAACAACAAGAAATGGTCTGGTAGCACTTTATAGAGTAACAAAACATGTAGATGGTATCATGAGTTTTCATGACCGGTCATCTGAAGAAGTGGGCTGTGCCCAAGAAAACTCATGATACCATCTACATGTTTTGTTACTCTATAAAGTGCTACCAGACCATTTCTTGTTTTTTTCTTACAGTGTTTGATTGAAAAGCTTGGTGGCCTTGAGTGAACCCAGCCACTGATTTGCTAGGACTTGCTGCAGGGTTGGGCCATTTTTCTTCTTTATTTTAAATTAAAATGCATTAACCTGGGGCCAAGTACTGTACAAGGAGCTAGGAGCATGACTGGGCAGGCAGCTATACCAAGTTCTTGGTTGAGATTTATGTTGCTGAACAGTGATTTTATGACCTTTAATGGGAGTTAAATCTAAGGCCTCCTTACTCAGAATATAAGACCTTGAAAGGTAAAGAGCTACAGCAAAGAAAATGGTTGTGAGGTGTGGAACAATGGACGTACAGATTGTCAATGGCCCCAAGTAAAGCGACACAGATATGTAAGACCATCCAGTCCATGTGCAGCCTCATTAGAGCAATATGGATTACAACCATGGGAGGGAGAATAGTCTTTGTGCTACTTCTATTCCCCCTACCACCAACACCGTGTGATGGTCACTACACTATAGATCGATAGTTTGAGGGTTAGATTCCAAGAGGAATCATCAGTTGTAGCACCTAACTTTTAAGCACCTGGCTGCTTTATAGAATTCATAAACCTGAGTTAGGTGCCCAATCTCCCTATAAAATGTATTAGGGGATTTAGGCACCTAAAAAGATTCACAGAAATGAGCACATTGAGTAGAGAGTTATGTAAACCAGCCTGCAGGAACTACCAAAGAGGGAGACATGGTTTAAACTGCACTTTTTAAAGGAAGTTTGGAACCTAATTCTAGGGCTATGGTAGATGCATATCTCTCTTAGGATTAGCAACTATAAACCTACTCCTGGTGTTTGGTGTCTCTGCCAGGCTAGCCATTGAACTTTTGTGCATGCTCACCAGCAAAAATGTGGGTGCCTAGAGATTTTTCCAGTGGAAACTTGGACACTTAGAGGCTTTAGTCACCTACAGAGTTGGGTCGCTGCTGAAAGGTGGTTTGTGAATGCCTGTGGTACCTAATTGTTGCATTTTAGGCACTCAATGTGGCAGTTAGATACCTAAGATCTCCTTGTATCTCTACAGTATGAACTAACTAAAAAGCCAAGTTGTTCCATACTCATATCTAGGGTCAGGGTCAGGAAATATTTTTGTTTGTTTACAGAAAATGTCAAGTTGTGGATAGAAAAAATGAAAACTAAAAATTTTGATTTTTTTCAACAAAATGTTAAGATTTCCAGGAAGAAACTCATTTTGACAAAACCCCAGTCTCCTGTTGCAAAAAAAGCTTTGATGGAGATTTTTGTACCATTCTTATTCATATCTTCTGTCAGTGAGACATGGAGGAGGACATGTAACACCTGCTGATCAATGACTTGCACAAGCAAGTAAATGAATTAATGTAAACAAACTCTCAGAACACATTAGCCAGAAGAGCTCACCAAACACCATGGAGGAGGAAAATAGTACTTTTTTTCAGATCTACAGTAAATTGTGTTGTCCCAGAGCAAAAGACCTATGACTGTGAATCACAATAACTTCCCTGTGTACCTGTCTGAGTGTGACAATGCTGAGGACAAATGTTCAATATAGACCTTACAAAACTCTTCAGCAATAAAACACCACATTTACCTTATATAATAAAAAAATGAAAATTAACCTATTCCAGCCCTTCTTGCCATATTACATAAGTGATAACTGAACTAAATATGTAAAGAGAATTTTTCCAGGAGAGCTGTGGAGGTGATCCAGCAACAATTAACCTCACACTTATATGAAAATTACCCTAGGGAAATTCATGCATAATCCTGTATAGTGTATGATTGCTAATGGTTAGAAGCTTGCACTTTTGCTGAAGTTAAAATATAACATAAACAGCCAGCCTCTGGGGGGATTTACAAAGTCCTTAGGTAAATACAATTTGTTAAAGTAAATATTTAGTTAACTAATTTTTTTGTTTGCATCTGTGAACCTGTTAGCATTATTCTTGGGGCCAAATGAACTATAAACAAGTGATAGATTTACTGGTTTAGTTGCTAATTAAGGTTTTGATCTAGCCAAAATTAGCTTTCATGAGCTTCAAAGGCATCTTAAGATCTAGATCTTCAGCTGCTAATCGTATTCTCTGAAAGAGAATTCCTTCTCTTAAACTTTATACCTCATTACTTTCCCTCTTTAGGCCATTTTCCTAAGCTGGCTCTTCAAATTACCTTTTGAGGATTTCACCTTGCATATTCAGGCAATGTGGAATGGATTCCTACCAAGCTATTGTCAGCAGAGAAAAAATAACCTCTTCTCTGGTTTGACTGGCCCCGCACTTGAGGTCTACAATGAACATACATTATGCTATCCACTTTGTCCCACAATATGGAGTTTAAAAAGAATAATCGAACACTGAAATGTGAACTTTGTAAAGTGAAGGGTGAGCTTTCCACCACCAAAATCAATATCTGCAACATTTCTTGTTTGTCTTAGAACACTTTTATAAACAAATGGCCTTCTGGCTGAATCATACATGCCAGAGAACATTTGTTCTCTTCTTTTTGTTATTTTCCTAAATAAAATTTTCAAGAAAGTAAAATGTAACAAAAAATGCTGTCATGTTGTAGGGGTTAATTGTGGAAGAACTCTGTACATTTGAAGTATAGGGGTGGTGAGGCCTGTCGTTCCCCCCCACCCCCCGCTTCTCCTATATCTGATGAGCCAGAAGCAAGCCTCTAGGAACATACGCCATTGTAGCAAGAACGAATTGTAGGTAAGGGCGGGAACATAACAATCCTGTTTACCCAAATGTACTGATCATGTAAACAAAGTCAAAGGACAAGCAGTACAGCTGAGCCATACTGTAACAAGCGATGAGTAACCTCCGGAAACTTCCCAAACCTCCAAACAAGGTAGAGACACTGTATTTAAAGCTGCACCAGAGCACAGCAATTTGGACCTCACTGATGGGCTTTGGTACCAGCACCTCGGAAGCCTAAACGATCTCCCGCTTCATCTGCAGCTGAAACAGGGTCCCCAGCTTGCAGAAGGGATGTAAGAATGCCACTTTTCCTATCATGTTGTTCTTTTAGTTAAGGGGTGCAGCTGATAGCTGTCAGAAAATAAACTGCTTGGCTGTGTCTACATTGGCACCCCTTTCCGGAAAAGGGATGCTAATGAGACACTTCGGAATTGCAAATCCACGGGGGATTTAAATATCCCCCACGGCATTTGCATGAACATGGCTGCGCTTTTTCGGCTCGGGGTTTTGCGGAGAAAAGCACCAGTCTAAACGCGATCTTCGGAAAAGCGTTTATTTTCCGCAAGATCACGCGTCTGAACTGGCGCTTTCTCGGCAAAACCCGAGCCGAGCGCAGCATGTTCATAAATGCCGCGGGATATTTAAATCCCCAGCAATTTGCAATTCCGAAGTGTCTCATTAGCATCCCTTTTCCGGAAAGGGGTGCCAATGTAGACACAGCCCTTATGTTTGACAGATACCTGTGTAGAGTGTCTTTGTACTTTAAGAACACAGTGTTGGACCTGAGGCTTACTCTTGCAGGCAACACATGTGCTCCACAGCTTGGATGATTTGTTGAAAAATGCAGGAAGTAAACCAGTCTCTTATTTTCTATACATAGGCATTTCCAAAAGAAAATAGAGGAAATGGCTTGAGGTAACTTGGGAGGAGTAAGGACATAGCCAAAATGCTACTGTATTTATGCTAGATTTTAATTAAGGGTTCAATCTAATTTGTACTGAAGTCAATGGAAAGACTTCCACTGACTGCATCGTGTGCTGGTCATGACCTTAAACTACTACAGAAAACTTATGAAATTAATGCTTCAGTGAGCAATAATTAATTGCACACACACACCAAGAACAAATGATCTCTGAACTAATTAAGCTGCCTGTAGCAGAACCCCTCCCCCCGCACCATATAGTGCAAAAATATTGCTGTTTCAGTGCATATTTATGCAGACTATACCCTCCACAAAAATGGAGTGAGGTATTTTACTTTTCACTGCTAAGAGATTAGAAAGTCTTGTTGCACATTGGTATAACTCTGTAGAAATGCAGCATTTTCCACCTTCCCACGGTGTCCATAGTTTTTTATCTCTGCAGTGATAATTTCTGTTCATACTCCTTATAAGTTATCTATTAGTCATGATTAGATGACATGATACATATGAACTTACACAGCTCTGTTTTGTAAAATTTTTCAGAGATTCCAGCACTTTCTTGATCTCTTCATTATAAAGGAGATATAGTGTTCCTTATAACACAAGAATTGGAGGTCATAAGGCATGTTGCATATGTTTATAGTCTAATGTTCCTAAAGAAATAGGAAAATTCCTGTTCTAAAATGATTAACTACAGTCAAAAATATTTTATGTTCTGAAGAACATAGGGCTCTGTCTTTTTTCTATTTTAATAACAAAACTCCCAATTGCAGCAGTGCACAATTCCTAGACACTGTAATTTAAGTAAATATCTGAATGTGTATAACAAAAATAAAATAGTTTCTTGATGAGCAAAAACATTTTGTAAATTCTGTAATAAGTTCAAAATTACTTTGTTTTGAGAACTATGCCGACCTAATTTTAGTATTTAAGTTTCAATTATTTGATTACTGCATTGCAGTTTTAAACTGAGTGATGAATTAAAGATTTGATTCCTTATATTTAGAACATAAACCTTATAATTCCATCCTCTTTCTACTTTATCAGCCAAAACAGTGTGGCATTTACATGCCTAAGGATATCAGCAATCACGGGCTTAACATTGTATTTTTACTACATTTTAGTGTGTATTACTATGTAAGCATATTCATAACACATATGGAGCCTACAAACTGAAAAATAAATCAACAAAAATAGGACCAGCAGATGGTATTATTTTGAGTCAGTGCATTACCACAGTAAGAATTCATCTTTCTCACACTTGATGAAATCAGTATTTTCTCATAAAATGTGCAAGACACTTTTTATTTTTAACTTCAAACTAAGGATTACCTCTAAAACACACTCTGAATACCTATTGCTATTCATGGTATTTTAGCACAATATGGTATAGTGTTTAATTTTTAGTATAGTATTAGCAAAGTATGGGTACATACATTCATAGTAATGTATCTACATGTTTGGAAGAATAATAAAGGCATTTAAAAAATTATATTCTCTCTCACCCTTGTAAATGGCTCTTCCTGATATATACAGTATATGAATCATTTTTAAATTTGAAATCCACCACTGTGTTCTGAATTCCCATACGCAGGAGTTATTCATATTCACAGCTATACAGAGGTACAAGACTTGTTTGTCTAACTTTTAAAAACAAAAGCTTCAGGGGGTAGCTGAGTTAGAATGTAACTGGGAGATCAAGTGTAGTATATGAAAAACAACAATTAGTCTAGCAGCACCATAAAGGCTGACAAAACATGTAGATGGTATCATGAGCTTTCATTGGCACAACCCACTTCTTCAGATGAATGAAGTATTGAAGATCCAGTTCCAAAATAAATAGTGGGGGGGGGGGGGGGGGAGAAGAAAGGGAAGAGAAGGAAGGGAAAAAAGGTGAAAAAGTCCATTAGAGTGTTCATGTTACATGAAGCTGATAGAGAAGGTGCAAATTGTTCTTAAGTACCCATTGATACTTGAGAACAATTTGCACCTTCTCTATCAGCTTCACATAACAAGAACTCTCTAATTGACTCCCCTCCCTGTGGGGTGAGGTCACAAAAGCTCATGTTTTTTAAGTTTTTAAAAAGAAAACATTCTGGTCAACTCACCAATGGAGTCATTTCTCCAGTCTCCTCTTTACTAAGTTTTAAGACATATTGTTTTTTAAACCCCTTTTGTGGCTGACTGACATCTATCCCTGTCATCAGCCAGCTAAAATTAAAATATTGGGCATATGGTATAACTAGAGGCTATCATCAGTGAAACATCTCTCAATCAAAGGTGAGCCCATATGAACTATCAAAGAAGAGTCTGTGAACATGCTCTATGAGTTCGCACAATGTCATTCCAAGTTATTTCCATAAATGTAAATTGATGTATTGAAAACTGTGTTAAAATTGTAAGCTGTCGCTTTAAATGTAACATTTTGATTTGCCCTACTTCTGCTTGCAGCCTCTGAGGAGGCATGTGTCTAGAAGCAGTTAGTCTGCATCCAGCCAGCCTAGAGTGAAGTGCGTTTAGCTGTGCCAATGTTTTAGGGAGAAACTTTTTTTTATCTCTTTCCTTTAGTGTTCCTCTGACTTATTGTTTGGAATATAAAATAGTGTTATCTTGAAATCTTCCAGCTAGAGAAATTTATGTTTTTATCTAACTTCTCTATGTGTGTGTGCCATGAACATTACAGTACTCAAGAAATCATAAGCCAGGAACTCTCTAAATGAATGCATTAGGAAAGCCTAATGCTAACAGGTGCTCATAATTGGTACTTATTTGGGAACCAGATCGATTGGTGAATCCATGGAAAATCCACAGTTCATAACATTACGTTCTTTTTTCAAGATAATATTTCTCCTTGGTATGAAGTAGGGCAACTTCTCTGTACCACTTATGTCCTATACTGCAGTATCATAGGTGGAGCTGCCACCTAGATATTCCAGCACAACTCCAGAAACATAGAAAGGGTCTCCACATAAGCTCCATACAGACTATCTGAAAGCCCTGTACTTCTGAATGGGGTATAAATTGTCATATATCTACTGGTACCAGTCTTCTTCACAGGGGGTGCTATAGTTGTACAGGTTGGACTTCCCTAGTCTGGCACCCTGGCAACCTGACTCATCCCAAACAAGGACATTTGCTGGACATGGGAAGGTACCCAGCCACTGGACCTCCTGCTCATCACCAGCTTCACTTCCAGCTGCAGCCAGTCACCCTGCTCCCAGCCCTGGCCAGGTTGCCAGCCTCTGGCCCCAGCTTGGCTGGCTACAGAGCTGCCACCACTGTGGCTTCCCTGCCAGGCACTCATAGCTGTCCTTACCACCCCCGTGCTGGGTGGCCACAACACCAGCTTCCCTGCCAGGCTGCCATGTCTCTGGCTCCCCTGCTGGGCTGCTGCAACCTTGTCTCTCCTTCTGGGTTGAGGTGGTCCCTGCTCCTTCCGGGCTGAGGTGGTCCCTGATAAGGCCCCAGCTTTTCTGCTGGGCTGATGCTGCCCCAGTTCCCATCCCAGGCTGCTGCCAGCCCTGCTGGGCTCCCAGCCAAGCAGGACTTCCAGCTGCCAGCCCTTCTGCTGCCGGACTTCTGGCCACCAGGGCCACTTGCTGAACCACAGATGTTGCTGTAACTGAGAGTCCCGGTTTAGGAAGGTGCAACCTGTAGCTGTGATTCTAGATTACACAGACTGAAATAGCAAGCAGGTAACTAATGGGGCAGGAAAGGAACCCTAAAGCTCCCACTAACTGGCTCTGATTTACAAGTGGAATTCCCTTCCTAACCATGTTACTGTCTGCATGGATAGAATGTGACTTATTTGGGGTCTAGGCAAGTGGAGTGGTTTAATCTTGTATGAAATAAAGATAAACATTTGAATTGATTAATAATGTTCATTGGTTTTGTTTTAAAAAACCTTGTGGACAATTATATACCACGATGTCAACTGCACTATTGGCGACAAAATTCTGCTTTATAAAGCTCCTCTTTTACTGTATTTTTAATCTATATCTTCACTTTTTAAAAACATATCTAATTATGCAACTAATGAATAAATCCTACTGCTACCATCGAGAATTCAAATGTATATTATAATGTGTGCCTAAGATTATTCTTTCATCAGTCTGCCTTGTGCAAAGCTGGATATTTTGAGGTATTCTCAATATACCATGGAATAGCTTCTCAATATACCATGGAATATATCAATTTTTATTTCCATGGGCAGTTTCATTCAGTTTCGTGAACCACAAAGTAGATCAATGTGGCATTATTGTTTTGTGTGTGATTAACATAATAAAAAAAGTATAACAGTTCCTGACAATGTTAAGTTTAATCAACTTTTTCAAGGTTAATAGGCATTAAAAATAGTTATACAATAGGTAAAACTGATGGAAAGATGCATACAAATTAAGGAAAAGCACCTTATCCAAATATTGTTTTGCATCAGCTTTGGTAGCTCTCTTTACCATGCTACAGAGAAAACCACCTTATTCAGACTATTCTGCATTCAAGGAGATTCTTCAGAAACAAAAATATCAGTGCTTGGGAGCAAAGAAAGAGAAATGGAGAAAGCAGAGAAGGGAAAAGAAAGAAACAGAAGGAAGAGCCAAGGAGAAAAAGCAGGCAGGGCAAGTGAATAAAACCCCAAGAGGTTAAGAGGAAGGAGAGAAGAAATGATCTCCATAGTGAAAAGAGGCTATAGACTGAATCTCTCTAGTCCAGCACATTCGGGACCTGACCAGTGCCAAACCAGAATTTGCCGAACCACAGGAGGTCAATATTGTCTAGTAGCATTATTAACACTTCCACAGCTTATTGGGCTCTTAGAAGACATTTTGGGTAAATTAGAGCTAAATAACAGCACAGAACACTGAGAGCCAGGACTGGTGGCTGTAAACAAACTTTATGGAACTATGGGAAACTTGTCCACATTCATGATAAGTGGATATCCAGCAAATTAAAATCATTCTGGACCATGAATGTTGCCAAAATAGAGAGGTTCAACCTATGTAAAAGAAGAATAGTGCCTTAGGTTTGACGTCTTCCATTTATCATCACCTGCTTTCTTGGGGCACATCTATAGTTATTGCAAGATTGATGCTCCAGACATCGATCTTCTAGAATATATTTAGTGGGTCTAGTATAGACTCATACATCAAATGCTGAGGGCAGCCCCCAGTGGCGTCTGGTACTCCCTTTTCTGTAAGGAGTAAGGGAAGCCAACAGGAGCACTTGCTCCTGTTACCCTCCCACTATGTGGATGCTGCCACAGCTTGGCTTAAGGTACGGTGACTACAACTGCACATTTTGTGTAGCTGGAGTTGTACACTGTAAGCTGACCTGACTGGTCTAGTATAGACCAGGCCTTGTTGTTTATATTGCTAAACTGTCTATTCAGTGCACCAGAAAGTGCTCTCAGATCCTGATTCAGCAATCCATCCCTTTACAGCAAACACATGCTTAACATTATCTAGTACAGGTTGAACATTTCTTGTCCAGCACTCTCTGGTCCAGCAATATACGTGGTCAACCTGTATAACCAGGGCTCGCCAAGCATGTTGAAGATTGCTCTGCGCTGGCTCTTCCGGGTTGTAATCTACTTGCCACAGGCGAGTAGATTACATTATTTGTCGAGCCCTGTGTATAACTAATCCTATTATATACAGGTGATATTCCTGACTATTTTATCATAGAAATTATACATTCCGTGAAGAATGGTAGCAACATAAATAAATGTAAGGCACTAAAAAAGCATACAAAATCAGTTTGCTAGTCGTTAGACTGCACCTCATAAAATAATGATTTTATGAAGCTATAAGACATGAAAAATTGTTTGAAAATGTAGAGACAAAACTTATAACACTCACATAGCAGGATCTTGCATTAGTGTATGTAATCCCATTAAATTTGTTAGAAGCTTTTCTATATAATGAAGGTCTGAGCTAAAATTTTTAAGGCTGCATATCTAAAATTATGATCCCAAGTCTAAGTTTAAACACCTAAACTAATATCCTAATTTTCAAATTACTGAGAACCAAAGTCAGTGGAATGCAGCAAACAATTTCTTGAATCAGATATGTTTTTTCCCCCAACAAAACTGTAGTTCAACCTCAGAAGGGTAGCAAGGCCACTAATGTATTTCTACGGCCACTGTTAGCAAAGACAGATTGTACTGGGAAATCTGCATAACATGGTTCTTTAAAGATGGCAAGACTTGGGCTCCTCATCTCCATCGGGAGGAAATTCCATTGCTGAAGATAATACCATGGAATAGAGATAATGCTGTGGTTATCAGTTTATAAATGGATTTAAATATTACACTCCCTACTTCAAAGCACATCCAAAATCTGATAGGGAATCAGTTCACAGAACATGAAATACTGGAATGATGTGAACCTGTTGGTTTAGCTGATTTAGTCAGTTGACCAGAGCCGGCCCAAGCAATGGGCTGACCGGGCGACAGCCTGGGGCGCCCGATTGTGAGGGGCACCGCGCGATGCTGCTAGGCCGGGTGCGGGCGGGGCCGCGCATGCGCTGCATGCCTAGGAGCGGCGCCGCACGCCCGGGGCCCAGGGCGCCAGAATGGCTCGGGCCGACCCTGCAGTTGACTTCTACATGTTGAAGAAGTCCTGAAACCCAAGAGAAATACCTGGACTACTGCTGCCTTTTGCTAAGTCCACCTCCAAAGAAAAGGAATAACTGTTGGCCCAAATGAAGATAGGAAGGGAAATCTGAATCCTAGACATTGGTTAACATGATAATAACACCATCTGTGCTAAATTTCAGAAGTGCAGAAATGGAAGTTGTCAAGAGTATTAGCATCAAAGCTCAGAATTTCTCACAGTTTCTTGTACTAAACAAATATATTATTTAAAAAAGAAAGGGGACAAGACAGAGCCCTGCATATAGAAAAGAACTTTGGAGAAACTAAGCAATATCCACTGAGATCTGTTTGTGAAAAATGAACAAAATAACATTACAGTGACTCCACCCAGACCTGGCAAGTTTGACAGTTGAGTCAGTTGATGTTGTGTTAATGACAATCAATAGATTCAACAGTGTTCTTATGTTTATATCCATATGCTTCTTTCATCTAAAGGGAGACTGTCTTTCTGCACATTCTCCTGTATTTTGTCTGAAAACTGATTTTGAAGTCTCAAAGATGCAGGAGATGGTAGTCCTTGGAATTTCTTCAACTACTCCTCAGTGCATTTACTGTGCGATAATTGATAAGAAACTTTGCGCTGCCTTCTTTAAAACGTTGTTACAAGAGCATAGAAAGAGGAGAAGCTCATTGATGGCTAAAATAATTGTTACCTCTCTGCCTTTTAAACTTCTGTCAGGACCTTCTGCTTCTGGAGCTTTTTATCTTGTTAGTTCAGGTAGGAGCTGTTGTAGAATGAGTGTCAGGATAATCAACAGCCATATTTCATTTCTTCTTTACTATACTTATCTCAACAGTTATTGAACAAGATGTCAAATTTAATAATAGTCTATATATCTATAGTGCTCTTTTCACCTGAGCATCTCAAATTGCTTTATAAACATTTTTTAATGGTCAATAATCCTGTGAAACAGGAAAAGAATTTAAGTCATTTCACCCATATATGAAATGCAGATCTCTCTGAAGTGGAATCTAGCAGATAATTAATAGCTTACAACAGCACATCCTTCCCCGCCCCCAACAAGTTTAGGACAAAAACTGTTAAGGCAAATGAAGGTAGATACAATGTAGTGAGCTGACTAAAAATGTAGTGACTGCATGGATTAGCAACTCATCGGTCAGTTAAAAAAACCAAACCAACAGTCCAAATTCTCCACTGGTATAAATGAATGTAGCTCCACTGACTTCAATGTAATTCTAACCATTTACACTAACCAAGAATTAACCAAAATCGTTAATGGTTTCAAAGACTCAGAATCTTAGTTCTTGTCTTCTCTCCAAAGAGAAACAGTTATCGTATTACAATCTTTTTCAGAACATTTAAAAGAGAAAATAGGAATCCACAAAAATATCCTATTTCAACAGACCTATTTTAAAGTCAAAATATCAAACAAATTAAATGTTATCAACAAAACCTATTTCTGCTAACAAATGCTGCTTTATTTTTTGTTTTTACCAATTGTATTATCAATAGCTAACTCATTCTTTAAGGAAAATTAAATAACTGTATTTCAAAAATAAGTAACATGTCAGGTGGAAAAAATTTGCATAAGCTACTATCATCCATATTTGTAATATATTAGCATATTTTCTGCCTTTTTTTCCAAGTAAAGTTAAATTAACCTTTGAAGTAAAGAATTTCCCAATACATTTTAGAAAAAATTGACATAGAGAAACTAACTAATTATTTTACTCTAACTAGAAAATATTCAGGATGAATGAAATTCACTTTTTTGCAGAAGTTCAGCGAGACTTCAGTAATGCATGAAGTATGATTTTTTAAAAAGTAGAAGTTAAAAATATGAATTTTTAAAAATGTATGAAATTTACCCTATGACTGCTTAAAAGAGGTTTTGATAAATTACCCTAAATAGAAAGGCAATAGCATTAAAAAATCACTTACCTCCACACCTAGGGATAGGTCCACTCCACATGACTTTCCCATCCATTAGTATACAGCTAATTGTTTCAGTTCCTTGTGTTTTAATAAATCCTTCTTCACAAATGACTGAGATTGAACTCCCTAATTGAAAGTTGTCACCAAAACGCCGTGCATTGATTGGTACACCAGGATCAGGACACTCATTATGACCAAATGCTTTAAAACAGAAGAAAAAGAGGAAGAAAAAGAATGCAATAAACCTTACAAATAAGTTGACATTTTTTATCTGCTGAATACAACCATACAAATTGTATGTGTTCTAAGGAAACAAAAAAAATACAGATATTGTGGCAGAAGTTCATTAAACCTATGTATGTCATTCCTCCATTTAATAAAGATATACTGGTATAAAGTAGGATGTTTTGATGTAAGTAATTTAGCATTTAGCAGAAAGATTTCTTAGATGTTGCTTACAAAAATAATGAGAAACATAATAATCAGCAATATAAAATACCATTAAAGTTCAATTTTTACTTGGGAAATATTGTAAATTTTGGGGATGAAAATGTGAATATATTGTATGCCTTCATGTCATTCAAATAAGCAGAAATTGCTGGGAGAGCAAATAGACTTTTTTAAACTCCAAATAAACCATATATACAGTCTGTACTTTTAGTGATGAAATTGACTGACTACTTCCTTTTCTCACTAACTAGAACATTAATATAACCCCAGTACTGAACAGAATGACAGACACACATGCATATCCTTAAATAGGCATTTGACATTGAGAAATATATTCTCAAGAAAGCTCAGATATATGAATGGTATACAGAATAGATCTAGTTTTCATGACATTTATGCTCACTGGCATGCCAATATACTGTATAACACCAATTATAATTGCTATTTCAGGGACACATCCTTCTGTCCAGGACAGTACTCTGACATCTGAATATGGGGTATTATGCGAGGAAATGAAAAAGGATTCCACAATTGCAGTATTACAGATATGGTTCCATTATCCACTGCCTGGAAAGGCATCCATTTTTAAATTCAAGGGAGAATTTTATCAGGACAATAACAAACCATTAATTTTCACTTAATAAAAATTTCATACACATTTTTTCATGATTTTCTAAAAAGTATACATATCAAATTAACAGTCTTTCTCTGTCATTCCATTAACTCGCAGAGAAAAACTATTAATAAGGGGAAAAAATTAAAAGTATTTATTTTCTCATGAATTATCTGGATGAAGGGTACTGTTTGATGTTGAGCACCTTAATGCTTGTTGGATCCTACTTTATCTGTTTGGCCAATCACTTATATCTAACCCGTCTCAATGGGACTGAGCCAAAGTCCACTGATGTTATTGGGAACTTTTCACTGACTTCAACAGGCACTATTAGATTCTAAATGCACTAGATGATATACAGATGTATGCTAGAATGGGCATAATTTTCTGCTACTTTATTTTAAGGATCTCTGGAAAAATGCTGTAGGTCAAAAGGATGTGACACAAATAAGTATCTTTTCATTGGAACAATACAAATACTCTAGATCACAGCTATTGGGGTATGTCTAGACTACATGGCTCCGTCGACAGAGCCATGTAGATGAGTTGACTAGACATAGGAAAATGAAGCAGCGATTTAAATAATCACCGCTTCATTTACATCAAAATGGCCGCTGCGCTGTGCCGATCAGCTGTGTGGCGGCACAGCGCAGTAGCCTGGAAGCCCTTGTCAACCGCTCCGTTATGCCTCGTGAAATGAGGTTCACTGGAGTGGTTGAGAGCGTCCAGACTACCGCGCTGTGCCGCCAAACAGCTGATCAGCACAGCACGGCGGCCATTTTGATGTAAATGAAGTGGTGATTATTTAAATCGCCACTTCATTTTCCTATGTCTAGTCAACTCATCTACATGGTTTTGTCAACGGAGCCATGTAGTCTAGACATACCCTTGAAGGTTAAAGATCAGTACATGGAGATCTCACATTTACAGAATTCAAAATATAGCACAGAAGACAGAGCTAGAAATATTACTTAGAAATAATTTGTAAGTATTTATATGGGGATTCTCTTACAACTGTCTTTTGTAAGTACAGTATAATGCTAACTGGAGAACCTCATTTTTACTCTTCCACCCCCAATTCTATGATAAACATAATCAAAAGAAAAAATCTTTACAAGAAAGATATTTAAACACTATTGTAAAATATAGAAATATTGTTTTAAACAATGTTATTGTAAAATGTATGTCAATATATTGGTTACCAAGGTACTGTTCTCACTGGTTGCATATATAAGAGCAGCTCCTCAGATATTATCAAAACATGCTTTAAGAGATTGCTATGTGCTAAGGGACATCATAAATAAAGCATTCTCTTTTCCCACCATTTTTTTCGTTTTCTGTTCAGAGATTCCAATTTTGTTTTGTTTGGTTTTTCTTTCTTCTTCTTTTTGAAAAGCGCCAGCTAAGTTTTTCAGACAGATATTTGTCTCAGGTGAAAAAAAAAGGGTCCCTAATTCTGTACCCTCATTGGGTTCAATTCCATTTAAACAATTCTAGTAACCCAGTGTACAAGAAGTGTAAAAGTAAAAAGAGTATAAGGTCCATAGTCTAAAGTTTCAAAGTACTTTTATTTCAGCTGGAAAAATAAAACATATAATGGAAAAATCCTGTATAAATTAAAGGTTCCTATTACAATTCAGACTGGAATATTTCTAGCTATTGGCAGAGAGCAAATCTTCTTTTAATCCTCTCTCCCTGCTCCCTAAAGTCATGAGAGCCTACATGAATTCAAGCAATGTGTTTTACCAAAAATAATCCACTTGGGAATTATATTGTTTATTAATATACAATAGCCTGGACTTTATTCAGGATGCCTTTTCATATTTTAAGGATTCACCACTTTAATATTATACATTGTTGGGGAATGAAAGTTGGCACACCTTACTTCCAGAAAAGTTGGTGGGGCTTATTTGTTTGGTATTTTTTAAGGCTAGTTATGTGTTCTGTAAATTTTGAAAACAAACAAAAATGTTCTGTTGGTGACTTGTAATTATTTCAAATATTTCAAATGTATTTTGATATGAACAAATCAAAAAACTGTAATTTAATTTATTAATCTTCTTTATATAAATCCCTAAGAATGAAATAATCTCATTCAAATGTAGGTTTAATAATTTGTGTAATAAACATTTTGGTCAAAGTAAGACAAATTCTGAAATACAGAAAGATAGAAAACTCCAAATGGCAAAGGCAGCAATTTTATGTAGCAAGTTGCTATGACATATGTCACAGCTAATTTAACTTTAATGGTGTGCAATTACACTTTGACAACTTATTAGTGACAGTATTCGCCACAAGCGTCACTTCAGAAAGGCAGTAAATGTACATTGTTATTAATTGTTTAAGCTCAGTGTTGATGAAAACTAGCATTCATTCAGAAAGGCAAGTGTGAATAGACATCTTTTTTGACTGCTAAACTTATAAGATCTTAAAATATTAAACCATCAGCTTTCTTAATCATTAATGAAGTGCTGCTGTTCCGAAGAAAAATATAATTCACTAAAAGTTATGCTGTGTTAATTGGTCTACATTTTCTTTTTCAACTGTAGTCCCAGTAGAGAGAAGTAGTTGTAAACAAGCAAACTAAATCCTTCAGAAAAATATTAGTAGTTATGATTGTGTTTATATCCCAATTTTACACGATATTTCTGCCAAAGTTCCAGGACAATTGTAATGCATAAAGTTACAAAAAATGTATATGTCTTTGTAGAGTGGGAGCCTTCAAAACTATCCTGTGAACATTTACTCACAAGGGCAGTTTTAAACTATACTTATATGGCAATAGCTCAGATGTGAGAACTTAACCTTTTTTCAAGATAGTAAAACTGTAGACCCCAATACCATGCAATTGCAGGATTGGGCTCTTAAACAATAGAAGAATTATATCACAGCGAAGGAGCCCAACATACAACATAGGATAAGAAACATAGACTTTAAATTTTCATGTTAATTGTTGTTGTTGTTGAAGTATTGCCTTGGTCCTGAAAGGCCCTAACCATCCAAACAAATTATGTGTATTAGTGTAGCAGGTGGGAGCTCCTCAAAGATCAAGACATTGTTGTAGTAGAAGCTGTATAAATGAGTAATAAGACAGTATCATTATGGCAGAGATCACATAATACATTCGTGATAAGACACAATGTGGATGAAGGATAATAACATGAAAAGCATTTTCTGCACAGAAGACTGTATAGTATCAGCTGCCCCCTGCCTGCTACTACTGAATAGCTGATAGACTGACTGTCTAAAGGTATTTCTAGATTACAGTCACAGGCTATGACTACAGATTGAGCAGATTTACCAGACCTCATTTAGCTTGAGTACTAGGTCTGGGATTATGTAGCTGTGTAAGTTTCAGCATGTCTGGGCTGTACAAGCCAACTCAGAACCTATGCTGAAGCCTGAGTTAGCCAGTTTCACTTCTCCACAACTGTAGATAACTTGATTTTACAGCTAGCCCCATTATGTTTACTCAAACTGCAATCACAATGATGACAGTCTAGAAATATCCTAAAACAAAACACAATAAGAGAGGAGACAGGATACAAGCAAAGTAGTCAGGAACAGGATAAAACACACATTTGGTTGTATGCACATTACAATTCCACACTGGAAACTACTCACTGTTATAAGTGATGTTAAATCCACGCCCTGACATTGAATGGTCAGCTTGAAATTCCAGGCGCAAAATATGGCTGTTACTGGTAAGGTGCGAAGGAACCTCAGCACCAGTGAAAGTACCAAGTATTGGAGAATCTGGAGAGTCTCCATCTTTAACTGCCAAGAAGTCAAATTGAGATTCCAAGTCAAAATCATTAAAAGAGAGATGGATTCGGCTTCCTGGATCTGAGATTATTGTCCAGATGCAGTTTAAATTATTTCCATATCCCTCTGGATAATCAGGTGAAAGAACAGTTCCCATCGGTGCAGTGAAATTAGAAAGGCAAGGAACTATGGAAAAAGAGAAAGAAATGAGAGAATGGAAAGTAACCTGTTTTCAAAAGAATTTGTCTCATATCATCTCTTCCCAAATGTCTTTAAGATGTGCTTATTATCTCAACTAAAAAAGCCAATGTCTTTGGGGCCAGCAAAAAAAAACAAAAAACAAAAAAGAACTTATGCATTTGAGTTTTTGGGTTGGTTTTTTTTGGATATCATCTTCAGACTGTGTTTGTCTCCAAAGGCTACCTACTGAAAGCAACACCCCAGGCAACATAAAACAGTAACAAGGATTCTAAAAACCCCAGCAGTCCCCATGATTTATCTGTGTTCAACAGAACTTAATCTTTTAACACTACTTATTTTCTACTTTAGGGAGCTGTTTAGATGAACAAACCTCTCACTGAGGATAAGAGTCAGAAGTTCAATACTGCCATTCTCATTTGTAGCTCACACATAAGCAGAAAAATTAAAATAACCACAAAGAAACAGTAGGTTTATTTTGCTGCTATCAAGACAATATTTCATTTAACCATGTCATTTAAGCAATATTAAATTAACTTACAATGATGAAAGTGAGTTATGATGCTCTGAATATACTTGGCCCATAATATTTTATGTAAATGTTAAGAGATACAAATATATATCATTGATGAAGTTTATTCTACATAATATTAGTGATAGACAACTGAGATGTACATCTTTATGATCATTCAGGTTCTAAAATATATTCATGCATAATGCATGCAAAACATCTGTAAATAATTTAAATGTCTTTGACTGCACATTCAGCAAATGCTAACTTTATGAAATAAATTAACTTATAATAGTTACTATGAAATATTTTACACATAAAATATACTGCCTCCCACAAAAATAGAGTATGTTACCAATAACATTTTATATGATGGCACACAATACTTCCTTTTAATAACTACTACAGGAAGAACATGGGAAATATTTTAGAGTGGCCATTTAACTTATATTTGGGATATATATATCGTGAAGCTCTCATTAAAGAAGAGTATTTTCCAGTCCAGAAAAAAATAATTACATTGTACAGTAAAACTCCAATAGTCCGGCATCCAATAGTCCGGCACTCCTGATAGTCCGGCATCAAAATGGCAAGAGCCTAGTGAGTGAGCTTCGGCCAAAAATGAGTCACAAGGTAACAGTGGCAGCAGCTGAACTGAGCAAAAGGGTAAAAAAGGCTTAAAAAAACTAAAACATTACAGTATACTGTATACAGTATGTACAATGAAAAGGGTTAAGAACACTTTATATACAGTATATAATGTATACAGTATATATATAACCTGCTTATAGTACCTCCTGATAGTCCGGCATATCTGATAATCCGGCACCACCTAAGTCCCATAGGTTCCGGATTATCGGAAGTCTACTGTACTAATTTTTCAGTTAATGACATGAGTAATTATTCAAGGGAAGTGTAACATATGTTGCATTAAAAAAGCATTTGATACTCACAAATACAAATCGGTATGTTTGCAGACCACTGGTTGTTCTCCTGGCACACAATGGATTTCTCTCCGATAAGTTCAAAACCAAACTGACACTCAAACCTTAAAATATCTCGATTGGAAAATCCATCCCCTTCTCTGATACTATACAATGGTGTTCCAGGATCCCCACAGCTTTCCTTTTCAATTTCTGTTGAAATAACAATAAATAACAATAGATATCAAATTTATTTCTAGAGGAATCAAATGTTTGCTCCATAACCATACACTCACACCTGCAACAAAATTATATATCTTGAACAAATGAATATCACAGTACAGTGTTTATTATTAATAATAATTCATAATAACCCCAAGTGTCATTTTATGAAATTGTTCAAAAATAAAGAAGAGGGAAAAGTCCGCTCTGCTTACTTTCTCACAATTGTTTTGTTATCATACTTTTAATCATTATGGAGTCAAACTTGGAAACCCTTGCTCACGAGAGAAGTATTATTTGTTTTGCAATAGTACCTACAAGTCCCAACATAAACTGGGGCCCTACTGTGCTAGGCATTGTACAAACTGATAGATCATCTGTGCCCAAATACAGTTTAAATAGACTAAATAGGCATAGAGTGAAAGAAAGTGAGTACAGTTATCCCATTTTACACCTGGGGAACCACGGTATTTAGTTTAAGTGGACTGCCCAAGGTCACACAGGAAACATATAGCACAGGCAGGAATTATACCCATATCTCTGGAGTCCCACAATAGTGCCTTAATCAACAGACCATTTTCCCTCCCTATGTACAACTTGTGCACTGATGTCACTGAACCAGTTCAGGTTAGTAGGGACTAATAGCATAAAGAACAAATGTGTAAGATTGGGTTCAACAGCAGTTCTAGATATAATATTTCAGGCTATTATATGTATGAGCCTTGACCATTTTCCCAAAGTTAGCAGCATTGAAGATATCCTCTAGCATGACCCCTTCCCATGAACATGGGGTAAATGTTCACCCACTTATGTGAAAATTGCAATCTCTAGCACCCAACCAAGATCCCAATGGGAGCTCAGTGCTGAGCAAGGGGATTATCTAAAGCTAGGGAGTGCTTGGGGTATGCACTAGTCCTCCCTCAAGTCCTAGAGGGAATAGAGCATACATTTAATGCAGCATGAGTTGGTATTCATTTTCTCATGACTCTTCTCCCTACCTATCACACACACACATTCTATGTTGGGAATCTCTAATTTACAGGGGGTCCTATGGGGAATTCCATGGTTAGCAGTAGAATCATGATTTCTTGGTTGCATAGGCCCACTGAAGTAGTACTGCCCTGTGATAAGAAGCAGAGGTTGGAGATCCCAATGCGCTTTGCACATGCACAAACCTTGGCCTCTTGAAACAAATCATAGAAACAGTAAGACTGGAGACAAAACCACTGCCTACTCTGCAAGGGAGAATGTGGGAGGGGAGAACCCCCCTGATAAAACCAATCTCAAGAAATCTTGGTAAGGAGATTCTTGTACCATGATGTACATGGTTTAATAATTTGGGAATATGCCTATTAAAACAATGGTTATTGTATACTGTTCTAATAGGCATATTCTCAAAGTATTACACCATGCACATCTTGGCAACATTACATCTATATGAACTTAAAGCAGCAACCATTATTTGGATCAAATGACCATTTTTTAAGTGTAGTAACTATGTGATGCTGAAAATTTGATTTTTCTAAATAGTAGAACTGTGTTTCATAATGTTGGCTATTTAATATCTGAATATCAACTGCTACCCTGACATTTTAAAGAAACTAGCTAGCTGTTTATGCCCAGGTTTGGGAAAATTTTGAGGGAAAATCTAGATATTTTTTATTTAAAACAATAATATTTCTTCTGTAATATAAGTATATTGCTAACATCATTTGGATGTTTTTAGCCTGAAAACATGTCTGGATCTAACATTTTGCATGAGTGCTACCATTGAACTGAGTGGAACTACTGACATCTATCTTTACAGGATTGTGTGTGTGTGTGTGCATGGGAGAGGGCTATATTGTAGATTTTCCTCTATACTCTCACTGTGTCTTTTTAGACCACAAACACTACAGGGTAGGAACTCTTTTCTAGTTTTTACCAAAGCACAGTGGATTGTGGGTGCTATCAGAAACACTCACTGTGTCTTTTTAGACCACAAACACTACAGGGTAGGAACTCTTTTCTAGTTTTTACCAAAGCACAGTGGATTGTGGGTGCTATCAGAAACACATAAATAATAATAATAATAATAATAATAAGTATCCCTAAGAGCTGGGTCTAGAAATTACCCATTTTAAAGATCTTGATTTCCTCTTCCCCTTCCCCTCCCACTTCCACTCCCTTAAAGCAAGTGTGTCTATAATGAGCATAAACCATAAGCAATTTTGACTTCACATTATAATTCAAAGTATTTCCTAAATAGTTGCTTTATACTCTATTTACCTTGTTCTATTTCATGAAGGGCAAGGGGAAATGAAATAAATAAAACACCTTGTGATTTGGTCACTTGCTATCCATATAATATTGAAGTGTGGGGGGGTTGATTCAAAATGCAGGTATTAGCAATAAATAGTGAAGGTTCCTCTCCGTACACATAACTCCTATACTTGTTAAGACTGAGTCATAATAAAAACAAGCTCAGGCACAAATTCTATTCACCCTCCTTACCAATTGCTGATGATAATGGGGAAAATAAAATAATTTCACACAACAAACAAACTACAGATTCCTTATGGGCCTGGAAGTACTAGAATTTTGCCAAGCTGTGGTGACAAGCATTACCTGACGCTTATTTAAGGAGTAATATAACTCGAAGTATTTATATCACTACAGGTTTTATATGTGAAAAATATTTTTTACCACTTGACAAATTATTCTGACAAATTTCATATTGTTCCTGACATTTTCCTTTAACTACTTTCCCCAAATCCACAGAAACCTCATACTGTGCACAACTAGTATTCTCATATAATTTCAGCTGTCGTTTACATATATCTTACATACATTTTCCTTTTGTGATGGCATCTTGGTCCATCTTTAGGTTTCACCTAAATAGTAAGAGTTTTAATGGAGTTTGCAACATCTAATAACTGAGTTTTAAAATCTTGATCAGGGTTGCTGCTGTGAGCAAATTCACCTTGATTCTTCTCTGCTCTCCCTTTGATATCACTTCAATATCTGAAAGAGTTAGAGAAACCTGCCTGGTCAATTCTGAGAGATCCCAGGAAGTGTTGTTGGCATAACAAAACATAAAAAAATGTTATTTCTTCAATGCCATATGGCTGTTCCAGTTCGTTTTTAATATTTAAACTTTAAATTTGTACTGTAATTTATTTTATTGTAAGATTAAAGTGTGGTGTGTTTAGGCATTCCTTTGGGGGTTTTTTTACACACATGATAGCAGTGGTTGAGTTAGGTTGAAATTGAATGCAATTTTGTAGTTTAGCTCTAGCATGAATCAGAGACAGATGATTATTCTTTGTTAGTTTTAAATCTTTGTTAATGGTATCCAGGTTTTTGTGTGTTTGGCAATAAACAATCTCCATGAATAACCTCTATACCAACTGAGCTCCTTTCAGATGCTCACAGTGTGAACAATGACTATTTAGTTAATGGTACTAATTTAGTTGAAGTCATTGAAGAGATAAATAATAAACTTATGTTTCTTGTATTTTTAGATCTACCACACTATCATTTTGTTCAGCTCTCCTAGGACCCTCATCTATTTCATAGTCCTGTACAGAGCAGAAGTTAGGTGCCTGTTGTTAACCTCACAGGTACAATTTCAGACTTACAGAAAACTACAGTATCACTAAACAGAGAGAATGACAATGACTCACTCCTTTGTAAATCACATTAATTCCTGCATTGCAGACAATAAATGTATGATTGTTATAGTAGACAGAAAATCAGTTCTAATTAGGGCTGTTGATTAATCATAGCTAACTCAGA
Organism: Rafetus swinhoei; assembly: GCA_019425775.1. NCBI lineage: Eukaryota > Metazoa > Chordata > Testudines > Trionychidae > Rafetus > Rafetus swinhoei. Next base: position 28,278,967 of record CM033424.1, on the reverse strand, counting down.
AAATTAACTAAAAAATGAATTGTGGTTAATCACAACTTTAGTCCCACTGTTACTATAATTCTGATTGAAACATATTACATATTTCACATTTTTCTACATTTTCAAATACATTGATTTTAATTGCAATATAGAAATATTTGCATTGTAAAAATAATAAAGAAATGCAATAGTATTTTGCAATTTATCTCATACAAATACAGTAGCACAATCTCTTTATCATTAAAGTACAATTTACAAAGGCAGATTTTTGCATTACATAATTGCACCCAAAACAAAACAATGTAAAACTTCAAATAGTAAAAGTCCACTCAGTTCTACTCCTTGTTCAGTCAATTGCTCACACAAACAAGTTTGTTTACATTTTCCAGATTTGTCATTCATGTGTCTCTTTATGCTTCAATCACTATTCTAGAAGACATGAGTCCATGATGATAATAGGTTTTGATCAATAATGATCCAAACCAGTATGGATCAATGCATACTCATATTCATCATCTGAGTCAGATTGATGAATCTGCAGCCACCAGCAGAAGATTGATTTGCTTTTTTGGTCATTCAGGTTCTGTAGTTTCCTCATTGGAATTTTGCTCTTTTATGATTTCTGAAAGCATGCTGCACACCTCAGTCCTTTCCGATCAGGGCCAGCCCACAACATTTTGGCACCTGAGGCGGGGAGCTCAAATGATGCCCCCATACCCCCTCGCTTGGGCCAAAACTTTGAAAGATCTCAATTCTGCCTTCTTCCTGTTCTGCTGTAGAGCAGAGAGTATATATGCACCAGCAGCAGACACAATTTTCTGCACTCTGGGTCCTAGTGGCGCTCCCCCTCCCCCCCACACACAGTCTGGCACCTCAGTTCACCTCATGGTAAGGCCAGCCCTGTCCTAGATTTTGGAAGGCATTTGAGATTCTTAAGCATTGGGTCTTGTGTTTTAGTTATTTTTAGAAATCTCACTTCGGTACCCTCTTTGTGTATTGTCAAATTTGCAGTGAAATTGTTCTTAAAACACACAACATGTGTGCCAGGCATAATCTAAGCCGGCTATAACATGAAATATATGGCAGAATGCAGATAAAACAAAGCAAGAGACAGACAATTCTCCCCCAAAGAGTTCAGTCGCAAATTTAATTAGCACTTTAAAAAAAAGTTTAATCAGATTTGAAACATGTTCTTTGGAATTGTGGCCAAAGGATGAATGGGCATACATCTCTGTGCTTATCTAGCACATAAATAATTTGCAATGCCAGCTACAAAACTGCCATGTGAACACCAGATCTCACTTTCAAGTGACATAAACAAAAAGTGTGTAGCATTATCTTCTGCAAATAATTAAAAAAAAACAACAACCAACCTTGTTTGAATGATTGGCTGTACAAGAAGTGAGAGATTGAGTGGATTGTAGATCCTAAAGTTTTACTTTGTTTTGGTTTTGAAAGCAGTTAATTTTTATATATAAGTCTAGATTTGTAAGCTCATCTTTCATGATAAAGAAATTGCACTATTGTTTTTATATTAGATGAATTGAAAAATAGTGTTTTTGGTTTTACAATGCAAATATTTGTAATAAAAATAAATTAATAAATATATTAATAATATGTAATAAAAATAAATTTGTAATAAAAATAAATATAGTTAGCACTATATACTTTGTATTCTGTGTTGTGATTGAAACCAATATATTTTAAAATGTAGAAAATATGCAAAATATTTAAATAAATGGCATTCTATTATTGTTTAACATCACAATTAATCACACAATTAATCATGATTTTAGTGGCATAATTAATTGAGTTTATGTTTAATCGCACGACAGCCTTTGTTCAAGTATATAACTCTTTGTTTTATTAAGTTCCCTATTGATATTTTCTAAAATATCAATAACTTAATATTTCCATCTACTTAAAATAGACATACTAGATCTGAACTAGGAATGAGTGCACCACAGTTTGAGTGCAGGAGGGCATTGTCTGGACTTCGAGGAAAAGGCTAGCAGTGCTTTACAACAGGTGTGGGGGGAGTAAGATGGTCAGAACCTGGAAAAAGGAGAGGGTGGGAGTCTTGTGGTGATGCTGACTCATATCTTTGGAACAGAAGTGTGGAGAGCTTGAAAAGGGGCAAATCCAAACGTGAGAAGCCCTTAAGTTGCCAAATGCTTTGAGGCCTTAGGAGTGGGTAATTTCCCAACATTCCATAGCCTATGGAGCAGCAGAGTTATTTCAGGAGGATGGTGTTCACCTGTCAGACATGGGTGCTGGTAAGTTTTTGGCTGCTACAAAAGACAATCATGGGGAGATGTCTGGGAACCCAACAGGGGTTTGGAGAGGAAGGCAGCCAAACTAATTGCTGGTGCCTTGTTGTGGCAGACATCTAGTGCAGGTACTCCACAGGGAAGGCATTCAGTGACTAGATAAATGGCTTTGTAAAGAACTTAAAAAAGCAGGTGCTTGTTAAAATAATGGAACAGATGGGAGAAGGTTGTGGCTTCTATGACCGGTATATCAGGGAGCTAACCACCCATTCTTATAGGCCTTAACTCTCCTATGAAGGGAGCAGATGGTAAGATCCCAGCAATGGGATGACTGAGGGTCCTGGATGAAAAATGAAGGAAGGCTGGTCCCAGATAGATATTGAGTGAACATGGAGTTACCTGCACTGACACCTAATAATAAAATTGTGGACTGATTAAATCTTTGTCAAATGTCTCATGTCCTTCTTTTGATATAGCTGGACAATGAAACCATGCCTCCAATGTTAAGTATTTTCAAATATTCTATCAGTCTATGGACACAGCTATCTACTAATTCCTATTTAGAGAAGGGAGCTGGTGAGCCAGCTTCTACTGTATTTACTGTTGTTGAGGATCACAAGAGTAATCCACTCCCTAAAACTATTTTAATTTTTACTTACAAAACTCAGGTAAGAATCTCCCTCAGCAAAGGGATTCTTTCTTTCAAGGAGATAATATTATGGTATTTTTTTATGTTACTCAATATACTAATTAATAAAGGGGAAAATTTATTCTGTATTACTCAGATAATATTGATTAATACAGAATTAAAATGTATGCTACATATGCTATACCACTTTTGTCCTCAATTTTAAATCATGAATGTACAATTGTGATACTCTTTATAAAATAACGATACAATAAAGTAACTCACACCTGAATCATATATACAAACCTAACAAAGGCCTGATTTTTTGCCAAGTAACCTACTACTGAACCTGTAAACAGTATTTAATCATTTTTTTCTGCATCCTTAACAGAACTTTCTAACTGTTCAAATGTTATCTTATGTTCTTTAAGGTACATATTTTTGAAAGGGAAGAAATAAACAGTAACTCCTCACATTTCAGACCCCAAAGAGTGACCTGTCCTTCCTCCAACCGCTTTTGTCTAGATTTCTAAACACTTTGAAAAAGCCTCTTCTAAACTAAAACACTAATGAAGTCAGACATAAGATGTAATACACCATAAGGTCACAAAATATACTTAGTATCAGAACAGATGTTTCAATTTATCTACTAAAAAGTGACAAAAACATATGCAAAGGATGTGATGATTTGTTTCCTTTGTGTCCTCTCAGGCAATACCTCCTGGCTTAAGATTTAAGGGGCCATCAAAGTAAGACCACTAACCTGTGTATCCCTAAAATCAATATCTCCAAGATTGTTTTGGACATGTTTATTATTTCTGAGCAAGCTATATGTTGTCTGGCTATGCCAAAAGGAGAACAGAAGACAATTGACATGAGTTTAATTAGGCCTCAACTTTATTATTATTTGTCTGGGACTGCCTGGCAGACCACAATGTACAGTGCAGATAACCTCTGTATTTTTTTCCCCAAAATCATCCAAGGGGGGGCCTTTTACTAGCTCTACCTCTATTTCTATTCTTGTCCCTCCAGGAATTCCATTGCTGGGATCTTACCATACCCGGGGTGAGGAGCATCCATCCTCTCCATTTGTTTTTCCATCCCAGTCTTCTGGCCAATCCATTGCCAGGACCTTAACATCCCAACCTTGTAAGAAAGGGTAAGGTAGGATATAAGAATGGAGTGTTAGCTGCCTGCTGTACCAATCATGGGAGTCTTCCAATGCCCCCATTCATTCCTTCAATGATTTTTTAAAAGTCCTTTCCAATACATTTATCCAGTCACTTATGGAGAATCTAAACTGGACATCTGCCTTACACTTAACTAATAAGTTGCAACATATGTTCTGTCGCATATCATGCCATGCACGAACGCAGCCCTTCCTGAAACCTACTATGGGGAAGATGCACCCAATACAATGTAAGGGAAAAAAGGATAGTTAGCATAATGCCTAAAGCAGATGTTGAGCACGCATGGTATTTACCAGCTAAAAAGGGAGACAAGGTGCAGCTTGCTTCAGTTTTGGTCTGTTTAAAGAGGAGGTTCCCCACTGTGTCGCTACTTTTCAAACCCTGCATTTCTCAGGTGATGAGTGAGCCACAATCTGCCCCTTTTTCAGTAACTTTCATATCTCCCTCCCAGTCTCGCCATAAAGCACTCTTCCCTTCATTTGGCCAAACTAGCCAAAAAACCCTCCACTTAATGCACATTTTAGCAATGTGAAAAAAATCTAATGGTTAATCTCATGATATTCCCTAATTCATGAAATAAAGGGAAAAAAATTAATAAAAATGCCTTAAGCATTAGAGGAATAATAAAAATCTATGGCCAAATCACTTTTTATAATATTAATAATTAAGGCTAAAAGTGTTCAAACAAAGACTTTTGTAACAAAAAAGGTTATGGAACAGTTGAATAATGTCAAATATTTATGAGAAGATACTTTTACTAACAAAATTTAAGAGATTTTGGTACATCAAATTACAGTATATGCAAATATATTAATATATTTAGGCATGAAGTATAATGACTAAGTGTACCAAGTGTGAAGTTATACTAGAAGACAATATTACTAAGAATTTGCACTTGTGTTGCTAATGTTTTTAAGTTTCTAGGACAATGCTTAAAATAAACTAAAATATTCAACCATTTGGAGTTAACATATGGGATTTTATAATAACTTGGAAGTTGTCTTCATATTAGAATTAAATTGAAGATGATTTATTTTGGAAGTGGAATGGAACAACAACAGTCTTTCTACTCTTACAAGAAAGATGAGATAACCTTAAAAATAAGAAAAGAAAAGAAAAGAAAAGAAAAGAAAAGAAAAGAAAAGAAAAGCCTTCAGAAGATGATTACCAAATTATCTACTTCACACTTGAAAGAGTTTGTCTGTTTCTCTGTTTCTTCAAGGAATCCTCTTAAATGGTAAGAGCTAGGACCACCAAATTTGGCATAATTTCCTCTTACCATAATTTGAAGCAACATAAGGGTTTGGTTGTGCCAGGAAAAATGGGATGTGCCTGGAATGGGAATGCTTGTCATAGATTCACACAGAAAGGAGACAGAATCAGGTAGTTAAAAGGGGTTGGCTGTGGCTGGTCTCTCCCACCCCATCCAGGAATGCCCTAGCCCTAAGCCTCCTAAAGGCACCGTTTAGGTAAGGTGGGGAGGAGAGATGGGCTGGACCTCCCCCCAGATTTGTATGGGGATATTGCTGACTGTTCCTCTTCATTAGTTAGCAAGGGGAAAGTGCTCAGTTTACTGCATTCTTCACTTTGGCTGGAGAGTGCAGTGAGGGAGGGGAAGGCAGATGAGCTGTGCACTTTGCTCTCACTCCCTGACAGTGACAGGAAGGGGAAGAGCAAGCAGTCCTAGAACTAATCTTTGGGGAGAGGGCAGTGGAGCTTTGACTTTGTGCTGCAAAGGAAGTCAGAATTTGTTTTTGGAGGGTATAATTAATGTTCCCCTAAAACACTGAACTCACGGGAGTTCAGAACTATTCCTTAGAACCACACTCTTGTACTGGACGGAATTCTTATTTGAAAAATACCAAATTAATAAACTTAATAATTTCCATAGGTATTATTAAGATAGTGTTACCTCAGATTGGATGTTTAATGGTTGTGTGGATGCAGGAGTTGTGAGATAGTGTGGTTGTGAGTCTGAACTAGCAGAGTTAGATCGAATTAAGACCTGGTTAAATCGAAATAGGGTTGTTGGTTCGAACTATCTATACTTAGTTCGAACCAAGGAAGTTTGCCAATTGGAGGCTTCCCGCCTTTTGTGGGTTGCACACGGTACTAGTGCTTTGCACCCCATTCTAATCCTTTGCACTCGGTACAAAATGTTGTGCACACGGCCCAAAATGCTCTGCACTCGGCTCAAAATAGCTGTACACGGTTCAAAATGTTCTGCACCCCACCCGCAAAAGAGTGCACTCCGCACCTTTGGAATCTTCCTGCCTTAGAGTGCATAAATACCCCAGTTGAATGTCAGGTCGGGTTCCCGGTCCTTTTTGGGTTTCTGGTTGTGTTTGGGTTCTGTGGTATTTCTCTTTGTAATAGCATGAGTGTTAGAGTGAGTGAGGGAGTGTAAGGGTGTGAGTATAGACAGTGTAGTGTTTGCATGACTGGAGGGTTCTATTTTTGGGTTTTTTATGACTGTGGAGAATTCCTGGGTGAAAACCATTTGGATCCCATTGGATTGTTTCCGGAGAGCGGAAGGCCTTCGACTTATAGTCCATATGCCGTCCATCATCAAACCAGAGGACCTGATCCTGAAGTGACATTGAGGGATCTCCTCACTGTTCCTCTGCCACGGCTTGCAACTAGCCAAGGCATAGAGGTCGTGAGCACCTCAGCTGTTCTATGCCACGTGAATGTAATGTATAGTCCTATTGTTTAGGGGTCTTTACTATCTACTTTGTCTTCGGGGATAGGGAGGATTATAGAGTTATTGTTATATGCTGTTCTGTATTTTAAATTCATAATATATGGTTTGGCCCTAAATTGAGACTCGGAGTTTTATTTGGTAAACCACGCGCCGGTGATAGATACGGCCACGAGTAATCGGCCTCAGGCGATCCCTTCTTCTGGGACTTGGGATATTTATCATCTTCACTACAAGTCAGGGCGTGTCCAATTAGGTTTTAAATTAATCGTTACTGTGTCCCAGGGTAACAATAGCTTGATTCTAAATAAATACCAGGAAACATTATACTTGAAGTAGGAATGAAATAGAAATTTAAAATATCTGAAACTTGTGCTTTGTGGAAAAATTTCCCAAAACATAGGATTTGAATCTGAAAACACTGTAACGAAAACTGATTAGGTGCTGATTTCAATTACACGCTTTCCCCTGCAACTGTCAGCCACTTGTTGACAGTGGTCATATGACTTTTAGGCTGCTCTCAGCTTATTTCTTTTGGCTTAATACATTATGTATCTTTCTGCTTAAAGTAACTAATTTTAAATTCAGTATAGATACTCCACATGGAATGGGTATAGTGATAAGATAAATGCATTGGGAAAGGATTTTAAAAAGGTATGATTTAGAGGAACAAAGGAATAAAGTAATGCTCTGACGGATATAGCAAGAAGTCAGCCCCCACTTTATATCCCCCTCTTAACTCTCATATTAGTAAGGTTGCTGAGAACCCTGCAGCAGGATAGTGGGACTGAAATAAGAACAGTGTGCAGGTGGCAGTTCCCTGACTATATGACAATAAATATGGAATTACACACACTGTAATTTTATCTGCCAGGTACTCCCAGGTATTTAAGAATAAAAGTTGTGGCCTGATTAAAACTATACCAGTGTCTCCTGTCCTATATAAATATTTGTTAGCCTATAAGGTGCTACAGGACTACAATATATAAACAGTATTATGAGCTTTCATGGGCAAAACCCTCTTCCTCAGATGTTTCTGAGCATCTAACTTCTATCATTTTGTAGGTTTTAATGTTAATTTTAAGTAATTTTCTACTTGTATCATGATATATTTACCAGCAAATGATTTTAGAAACTCAATTTTTAATCCAACTAGTGTAATTTTCATTAGGCAGAATAGTTTAGTGCTAGGAACAATGGTCTAGGAGTCAGAGACCTGAGTTTTAATAATGACCCAACACTTAATTGGTGTGTGACCTTGAGCAAATCTTTACCTAATTGTCCAGATATAAAATGGAATAGTAATGTAAATCCACCTTTGCAAAACACTTTGAGGTCCTCAAATGAAAGCTGCTTTAACAAATGTAAAGGGTTTGTTGTTGTTATTTTGTAATCTATTATTATTATTTTATTATTATTATTATTATTATTATAATAAAAGGAGGTTGAATTCTGCTGTAAAGAAAATGCTCTGGTTCTGTAATACACAAACATAATAGTAGACAAATTACAAAATTAAGTCTGAATAAATAGTTGAACTACAGGTGAGCCCTCTGAAGATGTAGTAATAACATAAAAAGAAGGCTTTGGAAAGTCACTGCCATAAGAAATAAAGCTAATGGAGAATACAGAGTACATTGTATTTGTAGCAGCCATTCTTTTCTTTTCTTTTCTTTTCTTTTCTTTTCTTTTCTTTCTTGTTTTCCATGTAAGATTTCACTAAATATGATACTGACATAGCTGTAATTGCCATTTTTCTAGAAGACTATGGAATGAAAATAGGCACAGTAATTTTTCTCATTAAATGCTGGAGCAACAGCAACTTAGTATAGTCCCCACAAATCTATTGGGACATATTTGACCACAAACTACAAAACACCTTTCTTTTGAATGGACACTACATGTATTGTCATGGATCAATATGAAAGATAATTAAAAAAAAATCAAAGTAAAGCTGTTAAAATACATTCCTTTATAACATTTTTTTTTCTACAAAATACAGGAGACTATTTGAAAAAATCTTGCAAAAATGTTCTCATTTGCAATGTTTGTAACTGCTAGCACGCTTTCAGCTTTTGAGGCAACCCATCAAATAAGCAAAGACAACAAAATAAAACAAAGTACACTACTTTACAGTTCTGGGTGCAGAACGTACCTGAAAGAATAACCTGCCCTGAGAATGCTGTGATTTCAGAATGTGTCTCATCTGTGCTGGCTAACTGACCTGTGCGCCCCCTTATTATATATCCTAGTAATGCATAGATTGTTTATTAAAATATGCATACTGTGCCAATGTAAACCACATGTAACTTATGCTGGGGCAATATATGAACCCTTGATCTGTAGTATATTACATACAGGTTAAATAATATGAAAGAAGTGGATTTTTTTAAAAGTGGAAAATGTAATTTTTCATATAGCATAAAAATAATTAAAGAGGAAGGTTTCTTGCCTATGGGTTATCATATCAATTTTCATGATGGCTATGTTTTTGTTTTTAAATCTGAGATTGTTATTTCCATTTTGGAGATAAGTGAATAGCCACCGTATTTGAAAATGGCACGTGGGTCAGTTACTTCTAGTCCCTTGTAGGCACAGTAGTGATAGCAGTGATTCAACCCTCCTTGGCTGTAGCTAGGTCTTTACCACATCCTATTGTGAAGGAATACTGAATAACCAGAGAGCTCCAACTGATCTACTTACACTTCCTTTAGCAAAAGAGGGGCATATGCACCACCCACCAGAAGGATCAATATTTCCTCCTACAACATGATAGAAATAATCCCTAATACTATTCCAAAATAAAGAGAATAAAGAGTGCACATTTCTCAGAACAAGACACTCAAATGTCAAGGAAAAAGACGCACCTCCAAGCATAAACAACTCAATAAATATGACTGAAACAAATTTGGCACGATCTTTTGAAACCTAAGGCTTCTGTGATAAGAAAATAATCTTTTTTTTTCTTCTAAGATTCCTCCACACCTCCAGATGACCTATGAAAATCAAATGGAATAAGCAGCTAGAAATCCTTTTGATATCACATCACACAGAGATATGCCAACATTTTCAAACTGAGCACTTTTTTTTGTTCCAAAGGGCAACATCTTGCCGTAGGTTAGGTGGAAATTCATCAGTGGTCAAAATATTATGCGACAATCATTACCACTCTCCTTCAAATTCTTCTGCATCATGGGAGCATTCATGTGCAGATGAAGGATACTTATCCAGAAAAGAAGCAAGAGACCTAGAGAGTGTTCCTGAAGTCGCTTGAAATGCTCACTAGTTTGCTGATCATGTTCTATAATATGGGAAAACATGTGGACCCATTGCACTGGACCAAATATATAACTTCTAATGTATTCTAACAAGAGAAATCTCGAAGTCAGCAAATGATGCATGGAGTCTGAGCTTCAAGAGAACTGAAAGACTACATCCAAGAATAGTCAAGTCTCTTTGTCATATAAGAACAGGTAAGACATACTTAAAGTTTTCATCATCTTGATAAGACTGCACCTGAGTTACCAAGCAGTAACTTGTACAAGCTATCTTTGCAATTCAGTAGTCCTCACAATGCTGCTCAATTCAATTTTGTCTGTTGGTTTTTGATCAAAGTATCTGAAACCTGTAAGCAATGTTGCATCAATTTGAGTCTTAAATGATACTAGTTTTAAGAAAAAGTCATAGTCTAGGCCACTAAGAGCTTGATTTATTTTATTGTGATGTAACAGCTATTAAAATAAATGTTTATTCAAAATTTATTTTTCAAAACACATCATAAATACATTATTAAACAGTATCCAAATTCTTGATACATTTGGTATTTCTATAGCTGGTCATTGGTGACCAGATCTATAATTATTGGTAAGTGTACCTCACAAAGGGACCAATGTATAATTAATCTCCTTTTTTCTCAATAAAACAGAAAAAGAGTTAAAATGGGAAAAAATGATTTCTAATAGTTTCAAAACTAGCCCTTTGTTATATGCTCTCTGAAGCATTCTGTAGATCTCATATCTATTAGTGATTTACTTAAGGGCTAGTCCACAGCCACATTAACTGTGCTGGGCAGGTTCATGAATCAGTTCATGAATGTTCTTGGTTGTCTTATTTCCTGTCCTGGTGAAGGTCAGGCATATCATGGAGGTGACATACTTGGGCCTTAGGGAGAGGAGATGGTCACTTGCTACACAAATACCTCTTGACAGAGTGGAACTGAATTCATCCCCTAAAGAGGCAACTTGTCTGTCCTATTCTTTCTGCTAAAGTTAAAAGAGAGGGGAGAGAGAGAGAGAGAGAGAGAGAGAGAGGACACTGATGATTCTCATGTGAAAAAACAGTTCTGGAAGTCCAAATGGTTACTGCAGAATAGAAAGGCATAAAGTTCTTACTGCAGACTTACATCATCTGAATTTAGCACAGAGACAGAGAAATAATAATAATATCCAATTGTAGGTTTAGTGTTATATAAATTTGATCTGTTTCACTGGCTACAATGGATGGAAATATAAAAGGTAACCCAAGACTTTTTGTTATTAGTAAGACTGGAGATAGAACAAATTAAATGTCATACATGTTATTTCTTGATAGCAGACAGACTGGGTTTAATGAAGAGAAAAATCACACGTAATTCAGTAATCTCTTCTTTTTTACCTATACAATATGAAGTGTCTTATCCGCTGTGTCAGGTTTTTTAGCCTAATATTGTGCCATATAATGTGCTACTGATTTTCAGGAAAATGTGCATATCCTAGAATGAAAAGGGATTATGGGATTTATTTTCAAAATTATACACATAAATACAAACAATTAAGCCAGCTCCCCATGCATGCCAGCTCCTGCAGAGCCACCAGTCCCCTTCTCCCCGCTCTCCCCCGCTGCCTCCCAGAGGTGGGAACTGGTGCCCAGGGGGGGTCTCTGTCTTAAAATCCAGCTACCCATGAGCACCGGCTCCCATGGAGGTGCCTGCCTGATAGAGAGGAAGAAGCACAGGGGACTCGGGGGCAGGTGGGAGCCAGTACATATGAGAAGCCAGCTTTCCTGTGAGCACCATCTCCTGCCTGCTCCCCTGTGTGTAAATATATAAATATACATGTTTACAAAAATAAGCATTTTTTTAACATTCCTAAAACAAATACAGATTAGACATATTGTATAGACCGAATCTTGAAAGTGGAAAGGGGTGAGGAATGCAGTGATCACAAGTTTTGAATTCTGAACCATGTACATATGTGCTTTATGAGTTATCCTTCCTCACTTTCCTAACACAAAAATAATAGTACAAAACAAATCTTGACAATATGTCCCAGCCATATTGTAGTAGACAAACAATTATCTCAGCAAGACCTCAAATCAGAATGGTCATACTTCAGACATAACCACACTAAAGTGTAGTTTTTTAAAGACAGGCAACCAAAACTGCAAAAATATATTTGTGAGGACCTCATCTTGAAATCTTGTCCCAAATATTTCCATGTATTCACAGTCAATGCCAGTATGCCTTCATGAGCTTGTTATACACACACACACACACACACACACACATGCACACAGAGGATTTCAGGAAAGGAAAGGAAAGGGAAGGAAAGGAAAAGCTTTATCTATCTAGTTTCAGTTCTGACAAATAAGAGTTTTCTAAAAAGGTGAAAGTTGTCTTTCAGAAGAAACAGCAGCACATTTATATTTTGTGGTATTGTATGTGTGTTTTTAACAGAGGTTCAAGAACTGTATCTTTTTTCAAACATAATTTATTTAGTCTTTCTTATGGTTACAGAGGGCTTTTAACAACTTGTTCACTGACATGGGAAAAACAGAATTTCTCTAACAGTGCTCAAAGGTCTAGCTATATTTCTCAGGTCAGCAGCTAACAATTTTAGTATGATGCAGTGAATCATCCATTGATGGGCAGTACCAAATGGCAATACTCAGCAATAAAATCCAACAGCAGAAGGGGTAGCATAAGTCAATCCTGCCAGATATACTGCTGAGGAAAGGACCCTTCTGAACAGCTGTGAGGTGCTGTTAGGTGCGAGCAAGTTGGACCATGTTTGTTTCTAAACAGTTTTCAGGTAGGGCAGAAAAATCATATGAGCTTCAATTGAGCATAGTAAGAGAGACAAAATCAACAACTTGCATTCATATTATTTACTTCCAATGTCCAGTGTGCCTGCAGTAGCTTGTTAGTCAAAGCCTATATATGCAAGTGGTAACAGAGCGAGGTAGAGAGAGTGTCAATCTGATTAATGGATAGCAGTGATCACCAGACACAGTGACTAAAGGCTGAATGTTTTTGGAACAACAATTATATGTGTGAGTTTTCTTGCTATGAACTGCAACTAGCCCATTCATATTATACTCTATTTATACAGTGTATGTACATATTTATATAGTGTATACCACATTTCTTTCTTTTCTGTTATTCAACACTATGTTCTGCTTTTGAGTCAATTTACTCCAAAACAGAGGGTAATAAACTAATCCCATGAGGTTGGTTTTAATAACCTATACCTTCACTACAATAGGATACTCTTCTTATTCAGATTTAGACAATGAACTGCAATCTATATACATGTGACAGTAACCCCAGAATAAATTTAAGGGGATGAGGATTTGATTTAAACAGATGTGAAATAATAAAATTGTGCAAAACAAGTGTGATATAAAAGGTAAGTATAAAATGGGAGAATGTAGATCAAAGAACAACAGCAGAGAGACAAAATTGCAGTAATGGTGGATAAATTGGTTGTGAGAAAAGATGACAAAGGTACAAGAAAAGGCAATGGTTGTTCAGTGAAGAGCACTTTTATTGTAGGACAAGTAAAGAGATAATATAGCCATAGCTCATCTAGAAGGAGTATAGATTTTGGACACATTATAAAATTGTCATCAATAAATTAGGAGTGACAAAATGAGCACTAGAAGATGTGAATTCTGTGGAAAGATGGGAGGGACTTAGTCCCAAAATCCTGCAAACACTAATGCACATGAGGAACTCCATGTGTATGAGTAATTACATAGAATTAGTGTATGTATCTGCAGGATTTGGGGACTAAGTAAATATATTTTGGAGAAAAAGTAGAATAAAACTATCCACAAATATTTGAGAGATACTATAGAAAGGAACAAAGGTTTATATAATTTTATAGAGAGAATTTCTTAGTACAGAATGTTGTAAAAATTCTACTGTGAAGATAATATTCCCTATTATATGCTGTAAATTCTGAGGGCAGTACCTTCAGAACCATATGTGCTGGAACTAGTGCTGCAGGAGGTGCTGCAGCACTCCTGGCTTGAAGTGGTTTCCATTATTCAATGGGTTTACAGTTCAATGGCTGTCAGCACCCACACTATACAAATTGTTCCAGGACCATAGTTCAAAACCCTACCTAATTTTTACAAAATGCTATTGGTGTCATTCTTATTGAGAGAATATCTTCAGCTGTTTTAAACTGTCATAGCTTCATTGCTATGACATTTTACACGATCTGCAGATTTTCCCCCAAAAGCCTAATTGCAGCCAAAACACAAAACAGACATGCTAACATTGCATGAGAAAGCTGGAAGCAGGCTGTTATTATTTTCTAAACACTGTCAGCATGCTGTACAAAATATAGAGGAAAACTCAACTCCTCCTAACTTAATAAAGCAAAAACAAAAATAAATGTCCCTGATTCAGAAAAGCACTTAAATGTGCTTAACTTCATGCATGTGCTACAGGACTTGAGGGCTTTCCTGAACAGAGAAAGAGAAAGGGACAGAAACAGGAATGGTGTAGTTGAACCCAGCCACACACAGACCTCGCAGAAAGGAGTTTTCTGTTCCCCTTTTGTCCTAATTAAAGAGTCAAAAGTACAGAGAGGAACAGAAAGGGCATAAAATCAGTACACTATACTATAGAGTAAAAGTATACCGAGGTACAGTGTTTCTCAGAGTAGGAGTCCTAATCCAAAAGGGCATGGTAAACTGATCGCAAGGTGGTCATGGTATTGCCTCTATTATTTCTGCATTGCCTTCACATCTGGGAGGCTGGAGAATAGTGGCTGCTGGTTGGACTACCAGCTCAGAAGGCGTCGCCACCACCACCAGCAGCAATACAGAAGTAAGGGTTGAATGAACATACCTGTGAAATTTGCTATTTCTGTCATGACCAACCGATGAATAATGCGTGATTTCTCTGCAATTTAAATAAATCCATAGATATCAAAAATACTTGTCTGGGGACTGTGGTGGTAATAGTAAAGGGAACTAAAAAATAAATGGCACCGTGACTGCACAACAAATAATCAGTGCAGTTTCTGTGCGGCAAGGAGACAGGAGCAAAGAAATGCCCAATTACAATACAAATGAGCAGTCATTTAGCCCATGCTGGTGATACATTGAAACCAGCACAGCATGGCTAACTGAAGACCTAGATCCCTCCATTCCCAAGCACATTAAGTGGCTTCCACAGCAACAAAAAATGGATATGGCTCAACTGAAAAGCATAGGAAAGGTAATGGGGACAAAAAACAGATAAGAAGTAATGGATCTCTGCCATGATGCTCCAGATCCATCAGAAAGAGCAAATAACAGCTTTCCCTGATTTGGAGGCGAGCAAGAGATTTTTTACAACACAGCTATAAGAAGAGGATGATAAAACAACAAATACTAAAGGGAATCCAAAATAAAGATACAAGCACTGAAGCAATTACAAGGAATGTCAACCGCTGTCAAAGCAGGCATCACCATTTTACGAAAAGTTTAACAGAGGCTGAAATCCAATTAGCTAAAAAACTATGAAACCACAAACTGATTTAAAAATGAGTAAAAGGAATGAAGTGGCTGGAACAAAACCCCAGGGCTGTGTCTACATTGGCACCCTTTTTCGGAAAAGGGATGCTAATGAGACCAGTCGGAATTGCAAATCCGCGGGGGATTTAAATATCCCCCGTGGTATTTGCATTACATAACTGCCGCTTTTTGCTCGAGCTTTGCCGGCAAAAGCGCCAGTCTGAGACGGGGATCTTGCGGAAAATAAACCCCTTCCGCAAGATCCCGTCTAGACTGGCGCTTTGCCGCAAAGCCCCGAGCCGGAAAAAGCGCAGCCATGTAAATGCAAATACCGGGGATATTTAAATCCCCGATTTTAATTGTGCTGTGTCTCATTAGCATCCCTTTTCCGAAAAAGGGTGCCAATGTAGACACAGCCCTGTTGATTTAAATAGGTCCAGGATTTCACCCACATGTTTTATGTTTCATGAAGTAATTGCAATAGTAGACACTACACTAACCTGTGGAGAAGAGAGAATATAAGGAAACTTGTATCCTAAGCCAAAAATAAAAAAGACATATAGCTGCTGTAAAATTTGTGAAGTTTAAGTATAGAGAGAAATTATTAAAATTGGCCCTTAGAATAGAATGACATATAAAATAAATTCTTAGAGTCTTTCCTCATGTGAACTAAGAGACGAGAAAGATTGTGTGCGTGCTCTCAGTGTGCATTTCCATTTCTTAAAATATCTAGATTTCTTTGCAGTTTATTTTAACTCAGAATTTCCTTGTTTTATTAATTTTTTTGTGTTGTGATAATGGCAATACATTTGTGACTTAATTAACCTACATTGATTTGTACTCTCTACTTTAACTCCATTTTAATAGATTTTAAAATCTGATTTTTATTTCATACACGTACAGTAACCCAGAATCTCAAAGACAATGATATCATGTGGCAATTTTAAAAATTTGAAGATCTGAAGATTCAACCTTAAATTATTTTTGAATGTTAATATTTAGGCCCACATTTATCATGCCATTCTGACTGTTTTATACCCCTCTTCCAAATCATTCCTCTTTTATACCTCCCCAGATTTCCTGCAGAAATCTCTTCTCTCTTCTTAATTCCACATGTCCCTGCATATACTCTACACATTTTACCACTCTCAGTATTGCTACCTCCAAGCATTCAAAAATTATGAGTCAGCTACCAAATATCAGGACATTGACTTAAATATCTTTTAAAAAATAACTTGTGTATATTTGTTTTGTGGAGAGTGGGGTGTGGGAAGGAGGTACAACTTTATTTTTGTTCTGGCTTTTGATCCTTTAGGGTCAAAATGCGCTTCTACACAGCAAGCAATTAGTTGGAAATAATGTTGAGCTGGAGGACTTCTTACTCCAACTCCTGTAACCCTCATTTAATGGGGAGTAAGAATGTCAAAGGAAGAATGTTCTTCCTTCTACTTCCTGCTGTGTAGACAGCACCAAAAGCCACATTGAGCTATTTCGACTTTTGCCCTACAGTGTAGACATGCCCTAATAGTGTCTCACTGGCAGGCTAGAAGGAAGAGGAGCACTGACAGTGCAGATGAAACAGTTTTCCCACCCTCACCAGCAACATTGAAGCCTCCCATTGACCAAGCACACTCAGCTCAAGGGAAGCCCTGCTTAGTTCCTGCAGTGTGCATGAGAGAGACTCTAGTCAGAGCTAAAACAAGGACAAAGGAAATGACAGGCAGTTCTAAATTGTGTTGCCCACTTGGGTGAAAAGGCGGTGTTTAACTCTGTTGAGCAGCTGAAGCTCAACCCCATAGGATTTATCAGGTGATGATGACATTATTTGAAAAATGTGTGCCTGAGTGTACAGAAAGACTAAGGCAATAGTTCTGAGAAGTGGGAGCAATGATGATTCATCTCAATGGGGTGTTAACCTGATGATAATACACTGCTGACATTAATTATAATCACTGCTAATCTAAGCCAATCCAACACAGAGCAACCCAGCCACAGTGTGTGTGTGGGGAGAGGGGGGACAATCAGGGTCTCATGTTGGATGTGCATAAGGTCCTGTACATTTTAATCATAGTATGAAGAAGAGAGGAGTCCAATTATTTCAAAAATATGATTTTTAAATTATTAATCATGTTTATAACTGTTGTGCCCAAGGGTCAAACAAGCAAGTGGCCATATTGTGTTAGTCATATATTGGACTTCTCTGGTCCGGCACCCTCAGGACCCGACCAGTCCCAAACAAGGGAATTTGTCGGACTAGAGGAGGTCCCCTGCTACCTGTCCCCAGACCACCTTCCCTCCCCTCTGCTGGCCCCAGCTGCTCCCCTTCCCCCGCTGTGCTGCCATGCTGCCACAGCCCAGCAGTCCAGACTGCCCTGGCCCCAGATGGCTATTGGGGTTGTTTCATCCCTGGCCCTGGCCCTACTATCAGGGCTTCTGTGACTGCCACATCCCCAGCCCTGTCACTGGGGCTGCTGTGGCTCTTGCTGCACTACCAGAGCTCTGGTGCCAGTCCCAGCCCCAGCCCCGCTAGGCTTCAAGACACCAGCCCTCTTGCCACTGGGGCTCCCAGCGAGGACCCAATAGACCAGGGATGTTGCCGGATGAGGGAGTCCTGGTTTTGGAAGGTCCAACCTGTACTATATATACACAGAGTATCAAACAGTCCCTGACACAAGAAGCTAACAAACGGAATAGACGAGACAGACACAGGAAAGAACATACAATGGATGGAACAATGTGTGAACAATGTGATAGCAGCAAATGTGTGAACAATATGATAGCAGCAAATTGTGTGAAAAATTTTTTCTTCAACATTGATGAACTTAGAAGGGATGAAGCTAACTAAAAAAAAAAAGGCAGGAAGCAAGTGTGAATAGGGTAGGGCAGTTATTGAATGAAGATAAGATGTAAAGACTAAGAGGGAGTGATATTCTTTGTTTCCAGCAAGATTCTAGCTATATCTATCCATCATATATACATACATGGTCCCCCAAATAGCCTGACAATATCTTGGGGAGGTATGGATATTATACTGCAGCACAGGGAGTTTAAATGACACATACCAACAGTCAGTCTGTGGCTGAGTAGAGAATTAAACCCCTGTCACCAAAGTCCTAGACTAACATCCTAACTATTGGGCATCCTTCTCTCTCTAGAGACACATGCAGTTCTGAGCATATGTGACCACATGTACCATTAAATATGGTACTGTTGAAGGCTTAATAGAACTGTATTTAAAATAAATAAACACAACATTCATATTTTAATTGTATTGTAAGTTAATGTATGCTTTGCCGATTACAGTAATTCCACACTTCTGGAACTATCTACTGCATTGCTAAATCCCAGCAATAGCATGCTTCACAGCAAACAAGGAGATTATTTACCATTTCCAAGAATGTATAACTGTTATTTATAGTCTACTAAACAATTCATCACACACAAAAATAGAGTAATTAAATATTACCAAGAAATATAAAACAGAAAAATGCAAAATCTAAGAGAGACCTGTTAAAAGCCTCCAGAGAAACTTATTTTAAACTGGTAGGTGTAAAAATAAAAGCTCAAATGGGAATCCACTGTTATGTCTCTATTCAAAGACTATTGCTAGGCACTTTGGGGAGGGGGAGAACTAAAAACAAAAAAACAAGGGGGTTAAAGACCCAGGCTAAAGAAGGGTATGTCTACACTCCGCCGCATCCAGGAAACGCGTTTGTTCTTCTGCTTTTTTTTGCGGAAGTGCAAACACACTTTTTCAGAAGCCCTGTCTTCCTCATTCCATGAGGAAGAAGGGATCTTCTGAAAGAGGGGGATATTTTGAAATTTGGCCCCATGTAGACGAACCAAATTTCAGAAAAGCCTCTTCCGAAAAAAAAAAACAGAAAAAGTTGTAGTGTAGACCTAGCCGAAGTGTTCTTATACCTCAAATTATTAGCAAGAGAGTTGTTTTCCCCATCCAAAAATTATTCTAGGGAAATAGATATCTATGAAAATTGTTCTGTGCTTTTTGACCAAAATGTCCATCTTGCCCAGTATCTTGTCTTCTGACAGTAATCAATGCCAGATGCCCCAGAGAGAGTGAACAGAACAAGTAATCATCAAGTGATCCCTCTCCTGTCATCCATTTCCAGCCTGTGACAAACAGAGGCTAGGGACACTATTCTTACCCATCCTTGCTAACAGCCATTGATGGACCTAACCTCCATGAATTTATCTAGTTATTTTTTGAACCCTGCTAAAGACTTGGTCTTCATAACATCCTTTGGAACAATGTGTCAAGGTATAACATGTTTTATCCTATATTTGCTCTATTGGGCCCCTTACTACCATAATACAAACAAAATTAATACTAAACAATATAGAATATGCCAGTTCAGTCATTCCTCACACATTCTTTGTACTAAGTAAACACTCACCTACACACTACTCCTTTGATTGCTGTTATACTCCCACACCTAGAAACTATTTCAAACTGGAGTATTTTATTAAAACATTTGTCAGGATCTAGTACAGGTCCCATTACTGAGTCTGTGACAGAATACCAAATTCTTTTGTCACCATCAGGCTCTGCCCTGCTAGGGTGACCAGAATGCAGGAGGGGAAGATGGGAGCAATAGCATCTATATGAGAAAAAGTCCTGAAAATCAGGACTGTCCCTTTAAAAATCAGGACCTCTGGACACCCTATGCCCTGTTCAGCAGAGCCATGTTCCTTTAACCCATTCAAAATTTTAAAGAGATAGAGCACAGAAAAACAAAGCTCAGGCATTCCACCCATTTCTTACACAAAATAGTTATATTTACTTTAAAACACTGTAACACACATATGATAACTTATGGTTGCTACACATTCACTATATGTAGGGAAACAATAGAATGTGGAAAACCCAACGAAATTTCAGAAAAGAGTCACGATTATTGTTTGAAGACTGGCAAACATGCCTTACAGTGAGAGACTTAAGGTCAATTGATTTAATTGATTTAATTAATTGAAAGGGAGATTAAATGTTTAGTTGATCACAGTCTATAAAAACCCATATTGGATGAGGAAATCTGACAGTATTGGGCTCTTTAATGTAGCAAAGTTCTAAAAAATTGAACCTGTACACATTCCAACAGGAAATAAGATGCATTTTTAATAGTAAGAGTAATTAGCCACTGGAACCAACCCAACTGATGTAGAAGATTTTCCAACATTTGAAATCTTTAATTTAGGATTTGATGCTTGTCTAAAATGTAAACTACAAGTAACTGGACTTTTTACACATCTATCAATTAACAAGACATGGAATTACAGCAACATTTTTTTTCTTATTTTATCCTGTCTTACTGTCATGTTTTATTTTCATCGCCAGTGCATCACATCTTAATGATTTCCTAAGCTGTAATAGGAAAGACACTGAAAATAGTAATATGTCTAATACCGTAACCTGCATTGACTTATTTTTATTCTTATTCATCACCATGTCCTCTGTCTTAAAAGTTAATAGTATGCCCTGTTATTCAGACCTTTTACAACAGACTGCGCTGTTTAGATTGATTCACTATATTTCCAGAGATAATGACAGCAGTTCATTTACCTTTTAATTTGCATCGATGTGTAGAATTACACCTTTGCCTTCAGGTCAGTATTTAGACCCTGGTTCACTAATCAGTATTCATTATATCAGATAAGCTGCAAATCAGTTAAGTTTGCTGTTGATATAAAATTGAGGAGGAAAGGAAGAAAAAGGAAACCTAAAGTACAGCTCCAATAATACTGCTGTGCCATTTCACAAGGCTGACATGTGGCAAATTAAATGTTATCATGACAAATTACAGCACCACATTATAGCTACCAACATAATAAACAAACGTACAAAAAGCATGAAACTGAGATATAACTATATGACTTTGAAGACAGCACTGGACTAATACTGATTTTTATGGCATTATTTGTTCAGAATTAAATACAGAGTTCTAATATTTTTGCTTATTACAAACTTACTGCCTTCTGCATAAAATGAATGGAAGTTCATAATATCAGAAGTTCCTTGTTGACAAAAGCAAATTACTATTCTTATTAAGATTGTGTTATACATATATAACCTCCCTTGCATGCACACGCACATTTTTAGTATTCTTATAATTTCCAAATTCTTAAGTGAAAGAAAGAAAGAAAGAAAGAAAGAAAGAAAGAAAGAAAGAAAGAAAGAAAGAAAGAAAAAACCGAGTACTTGAAATTTGCAGCAGTGTTTGTATCTTAACATGGGACTATACATATAATGACATGACATATTTGCATTAATACACGGGGGAAAATTCTTTTACCTTGTGGAACACCCTCTGCTAATCCATCTTTTAATGCTAATATAGACACTTAAATATTATCTTTAAAACTAGCCTTACCTAGCTTAGTATTGCAGAAAAAAGTCTGAAATCAGTATTTAGACCTGCAGGAAACTAAAAGCTAGTTAACTGCCTGCCAGACCAATGCCACTTTTAACAGCATCTTATAAAGGACTAAGATCCATTTAGCTTCAATCTTTTATTTAGGGTAATAAATCTGGGTCATCAAATATGTTGTGAAATACCCACAATTAATCTAACACTGAATAGATAATATCACCATGAGAAGCAAGACTAACAGTGAAATCTGGATCAACCACATCTCTGCAGTTGCAGGAGTGAGGATCACAATTGTCAATGACACAGAATCGGTAACAACAGAAAAGTATACCGGAAAA
This sequence comes from Rafetus swinhoei, assembly GCA_019425775.1. NCBI lineage: Eukaryota > Metazoa > Chordata > Testudines > Trionychidae > Rafetus > Rafetus swinhoei. The sequence continues at coordinate 28,256,706 of CM033424.1, read as the reverse complement.
AAAATAAAGTTGGAAAGATTCAGATGGAGACAGACGTATGTGAAAAACACAAACATCATGCATTATAACAAAGCAGAATTAAAAGCATGTGGACCCTCAATCCATTTCCATTTAGCTCCGATGAATTCAATGAACCTTCTTTGAAAGTAACCAAGTAAGGCAGTTTATAGGGATGGGGTCTTAATAATCACATGCAATTAGTATTTCCATTTTATAAAATAATTAAAATATAAAAGTGTTTCTGTTCTGAATATTCTGTGAGGAATTAGCACAGTTTTAGTGTGTTCCCCAAAGAGAAGGGACATCATGCTAATCAATGAATAGCACTGGGTTTGTTTGAAAAATACAACATAAAACTTGCCCTACCAGATGTGACCATGGGTATTAAGGCTGTGTCTACATTGGCACCCTTTTTCGGAAAAGGGATGCTAATGAGACCAGTCGGAATTGAAAATCAGCGGTGGATTTAAATATCCTCATGCATTTTGCACAGCGCTTTTGCTCGGCTTTGCCGGCAAAGCGCTAGAGAGGGATCTTGAAATAAACCCTTTTCCGCAAGATCTCTTATGCCTACTTTCAAGTAGGAATAAGAGATCTTGCGGAAAAGGGTTTATTTTCCGCAAGATCCTCGCTCAGACTGGCGCTTTGCCAGCAAAGCCCTGAGCCGGAAAAAAGCGGCAGCGATGTAAATGCAAATACCGCGGGGGATATTTAAATCCCCCGTGGATTTGCAATTCCGACTGGTCTCATTAGCATCCCTTTTCCGAAAAAGGGTGCCAATGTAGACACAGCCTAAGTGTGTTGTTCTAATGCTTCAGAGAAAGGTGAATCCCTCTTCCCCTCACTGGCCTGCCTCCACAACTGTCAATGCACTTTGCCAACTGTGTGATGCCATGCATGAATGAGAATTTCTATCCCAAGTCCTCACCCCTATAGGTGAACAGTTTACATTATGCCACATGGGGTTTGATTACTCTTAATTTAGCTCAGCAAGCTCTGTGGAAGGCACCATCTGTTTATGATATAAAACCTTTCATTCATAGCTCACCATTTCTGTATCAACAGCATGGGAGAAATTCCAGAGAAAATGAAATGTGTAAGTGTAGTTTTAATTGTGTCCTAAACAAACCAAGGATTTATTTACAGTTCTTCCTTATCTTCCATAATTAGTTGAATCAGAAACATTTTCTGACACTTCCAATAAACTATCTAGTTTGAGACTGAAAACTCATTTGTGTGTGGGGGGGGGGACGGGGGGGGGGAGGGTTAAGGTTTTCCCATTTAATCTTTATCAGGTCTGATTCTGGGTTGGTTGGTTGAATATTCTGGAGCCACATACTTATTTTTTTATTGCATTTGACAAAGATTGTTTCTGTTTTGCTTTCAAGAAATAGTTGTCACAGCCAGCCATAAAAAAATAAGAAACTGGTTATAATCTATGCATGAACCTTCAAACAAACAAAGAGTAACTATTAATGCAATGATTTACTGTTGGAGGGAGGTCTCAATGGGGTTCTACAGGGACCTGTTCTGGATCCAGTATTGTTTAACATCTTCAATAATGACCTGGATGTAGGTAGAGAGAGCATACTGATCTAGTTTGTAGGGGTACGACTACACTGTCGAAGAAGGTATGCAAATTGCACTTGCATTAGCATATCTTCTTCCTTTTTTTTCTGGAGGAGGATTTTCTGATATTTGGCCCATCTACACATGGCCAAATGTCAGAAAAAAACCCTCTTTTGGAAGCCCTCTTATTCCTTGTAAAACGATATGTACAGGAGTCTTCCGAAAGAGGGGGGATTTCCGATATTTGGCCCCATGTAGATGGGCCAAATATCAGAAAATCCTCTTCCGGAAAAAAAAACCGGAAGAAGATATGCAAATATGAGCACAATTTGCATGTCTTCTTTGAACACCCACCCCTCACACACAGTGTAGCCGTACCTTAGATGACACAAAGCTAGGGAAGGGGGCCTATACTTTGAAATATAAAGCTAAAATTCAGAGAGATCTTGATAAATCAGAGAAATGGGAAACAAACAACTCAATGAAATTCAGTAAAGACAGATGGAAGGTGCTACATTTAGGGAAGAAAAAAACAACCAACCTACCAAATGCACAGATACAGAACAGGGGAATTGGAATGGCAATAGTACTGTAGAAAAGGATCTGGGAGTTGTGAGTCAGCAAAGTGATGCTGTTGCAAAAGAAAAAAAAGGGAGTGAAATTTTAGGTTGCCTTAACAGAGGCATAGCATGCAAGTCATAGAAGATGATGGTACTGCCAGGTCCACCGATGGAGGGTGGGGGAGGGATGGTAGGGGGAAGAAAGAGGGCAATTACCATGGGACCAGTGTTCCCTCTAAGCTGCACAGTGCACAACTCTGACTGACTAGCCAGGGCTAATTAATCACCTGTGAAGCTATGCTGCTGCGCAGCTTAGAGGGAACACTGCCTGGGACCCAAAATTTCAAGGGGGCCTGAAGCTCCCAGCCACTGCCACTACTGTGGCAGCGGTGGTGGCCAGAGCCCTGGGTCACTTTGAATTGCTACCAGAGCACTGGAGACCTACTCTGCAACTCTGTGTGGCAGCGAGGGCTGGGGAGTGGGAGGGTGAGCTGCACTCTGGGTAGTGCTAAGGGTTGATTGTCCTTGGCCCCACCCCTTCTCCTCAAAGCCTCGCCACTTACAGAATGCAGAGCCAGGCCTCCCTCACCTTGTCTGGGGGCCTGTGGTGGCTGTTGGCTCTGCTGAGTACTGTTGGTTAGGCCTCAACTGGAGTAATGTCCAACTGTGGCCACCAATGCATAGATTTCATAGGATGTAGAAAAACTGAAAGGAACCCAAAGACAAGTGACAAAACATGGTGAAAAGGATGGAATACAAGCCACATGAGCAACTGTTGAAAGAACTAGACACATTTAGTTTGGAAAAGAAATTTACCAGGGGGTGTGTGGGGGGGGAGGGTTATTTGAGAGTATTCTTCAGATACTCGAAAGGCTGCCATAAAACAAGATGGAAAAAATGTTATTCTCTTCATTGATGCTAGAAGTAGGGCTACTGGGAGAGCAGCAGCACTGTCAGTTTTGGAGGTGGTTTGGTTTCCACCAGATGCAGGATTTAAAATTTTGTTTAGTGACTCTCAGCACCTTTCCTCACCCCAACACAACACTATATATTGTTACAGAACCTATGGCTCTCTTTTGCCACAGAAGGCAGGATAAGAGACAATGGGTTCAAACTTCATCAGAGGAGATTTAAATTTAGAAAAACTTCCTAATGCTAAGAACAGTAGGACAATGGAACTGACTGCCTGGAAGGTTGTGGAAGCTTCTTCAGTGGAGGTTTGCGAAAGGAAGCTGTGTAGTCATGTGTCTTGGTTGGTATAGACACAACAGATCTTGCATTGTGGCAAGGGAATAGACTAATTCACCATTTTGGTCCCTCCTAAACCAATGATTCTCTGTTAGTAGCTGATAATTGGACATCCATCCTTTTTATTAATGTTTTTATTTGTAATCAAAGATTACTGAAATGGTGTATATTACTGGGTCCACTACAAAATATGGGTTATGCACAGTTTAGCCAAATATGATACATACTCCTAGGGGAATTCTGTTCCAAAAATGTATAATCCTATACGAAATATTTTTAAATTCTGCTTTTTTTTATTTGTGAAAATAACACAGTATAGTCACACCACCTGCAATTATTATGGTAATTTATTTCAAAATACCTTTAAACAAATATGTCTATAACAATACAAAACAACAAAAAAAGATTCCTTATTAGGCTTACTAATACAGAACCCTGAGTAATAATTTAGTTAAACAACAATGCTTAAATGTATTTCCCTCACAATTTGGAAGCAATGCAAAGGCTTGTAGGAATCAGGGATAATGGAAGGAGCCTGGGTGTGAACTTGAAGGGTTGTTTCATATGGGTGGGAAAAGGATGGAACAGGTTTTTGGGAAAGGTGGGAAAGGAATGATTAGGGAGTTTCCCTGAAGACCCTACTTGACCCCTAGCCTCTCTTATTTAATCAGGCCCATCTGTCCTCAGCCCCATGTGTCCCTGCTCCTCTAATCAGACACCTATTCCCCCCATTGCCATGTGTCACTGCATCCCCTCAGCCAGCTACCTTCCCCTATCCATCTGTAGCTCTGTGCCCCCTACTCTCATCCCCATGTGCCCCTTTTATCCCCATTCAGACACCCATTCTGAATGGGGAATGGTTGACAGGGGACGGATCACTTGCTGATAACCTGTTCTGTTCGTTGCCTCTGACGCACCTGGCATTGGCCATTGTCAGAGAACAGAATATTGGTCTAGATGGACCTTTAGTCTGACGCAATATGGCCGTTCTTGTGTTCTAATGTTTATATGTTCCCCTCATCCCCATGTGTCACTGCACCACCTCACTGCACCACCTCCTTCCCCTATCCCTGTGTGTCTCATTGCCCCCTCCTCCCATCCCAATGCATCCTTGCATTCCCAGTCCCCATGTGTCATCCCCACTCAGATACCCATTCCCCCCTTCCACAGGTGTCCCTGCACCTTCTCAACCAGCCCCAGCCCCTCATAGCCATGTGTTCCTGCCTTGCACCCTCTCCCCATCCCTATGTATGTCTGCCCTCACTCAACCACCACCTTCCCCCATGTGTCCCCCACCCTTCACCTATTCCCATGAGTCGCTTTGCCCCCTCCCACAGTAGCCCTGCATCTCCACTCCCATCTAGCTCACCTTAATCTGTCCTCCCCCACTAGCCCTCTTGCTCTCCCAACAGCTCCATATGTCACAGACTATCTGAAACTAAACACTAAAACTGTCTTCCTAAATTAGCAAATAATAATTACAAGTTTAACCAAGTTTCCAATCTGAAAATATTGTCATAATATATTTATGTTGCGTAGAGTATCCCATTCAACATGGGATACTAAAGAATAGTAAGAGTGAACCAAGATTAAAGAAGAGTTAATAGTCTCAGACAGCTTCACAAACCATAGTTTAAAAAAAGAACAGCGAACTATTTTCATAAAGTAGCATTAGGGCTTGCTGCTTTTAGGAAGGGATCAAGTCTGTGGGTCTTTAGTAAGGGTATCAGGAGATTGTCAAAGCCATTTCTAAAGCTGACACCTTTCCTAAACCTAGTAAGTGCTAGAGGACTTGCTTATATTAAATTGCTAACCAGCAGAAAAGCAGACAGGTAGCAACATGTTTTGTTTCTCTTTTTCTTCAGGTTAAGTATCAAAAAGAGATATGCTTCCCTCATGTGTTTGTACTCTGCACAGTGATGTCACTGTTATAAAAGCATGTCTTTAGATAGGAAAGTCTTAAATCCTCTCAGTTGTCATTTTGATGGTGACTCCATGACTAAGCAGTACTGTTTAACAGCATAACATGGATACAGTTATTATGTTCATGCAGAAGCATGAAACACTCCTTGATTAGACAGAGAGATACCAACTTCCTCAAAAAGAAAGTGTGGGGTGGGGGGAGGGAGAGAGAGAGAATGTGAGAGCATACAAGAACTAGAACATATATTCTTCAGGAAAATACAGAAATCAATGGCTCTCACACACACACACACACACACACACACACACGAAGAACCTAGTTGGCCGAGTAATCAAGGATGTCCAAAACCTCAAATAAATGACATGACAGCCCAGACAGTTAATAGACAATTTCATCAAATTATGCTATATCCATGGTTAATTGAGGGAATCCCAACCTGGCTTTCCTCTTAGAAGGTAGGCAGTGTTACCTTCTTATGCGCTACAGTGGATCACGAGGGCTATGTGCTGTGTTCTTTGGGGTTGGCATTATGAAAGAGAGCCTCTAGTCCATGTTCACTCCCCACCTGGCTGTCTCCTCATGGAGGGCACATCTACACAGCAAGGCTAAACTCGAAATAAGCTATGCAACATGAGCAACGTTCATTAGCTTATTTTGACTTTTGGCGCTATCTATACAGCAGTTATTTCAAGACAGAGAACCCTTCCCCCGACTTCCTTTACTCCTCATAAAATGAGGGTTACAAGTGTTGGAGTAAGAAGTCCTCCAGCTGAAGATTATTTCAACATTATGTTGAAATAACTGCTTGTTGTGTAGTCACAGACTATGTTATTTCAGAATAACTGACGTTATTCTGAAATAACGCTGCTGTGTAGATATAGCCAGAGTTCCTAGTGCAGTATGTGCTGCTGATTTGGCACCAGCAAGGCCCATCCGTAAATTAAAACATTCTTGTTCAGTGACCTTGGTATGCTACCAAAATGTTGTTGTTATATGTTAGAGAAGAGAAATTAAATATTTAACAGTTCATATCTCGGCCAAACCTGTACAGAATTTCATGGGGCAAAAGTGAGGCATACTAGAGTACTAGAGCTTTCTCCTTACCAGATTTCAAAGGCCTACTGCACATATCTCAGATGTTACACCTGCTCCAAAATATTTCACAGGAATCTTATAGAATAGAAAGTGCAAGGCAATTTACCTACCAGCTTTACCTGTGATAATGACATAGATAATGTGATCACTAATGACAGGTCACGTGAGATATTACCAAAATATTTTTAGTACTTAAAATAATTATAATAGTGTCATTCTGATAAGGATTTATAATGTCTTTACAATATATTAAGTATCCCAATACCGGTATCCGTATATTTTTTGGCAAAATAAGACTGTATGACTTGCCCATATAGCAAATCAGTGACACAGCTTGGGTACAAGGGGGCAGGGGAGTGTATAAAGAAAGCCCCAAGAGAATTATAGAAACTTGCCTCTTTCACCAACAGAAGCTATACAAGATAAAAGTTATTATTTCACTTATCTTCTCTCTAGTATTCCAGGATCCACAGAGCTACACCACCACCAAAAGCTCTAATCATCATACATACTCTCTTATCAATGACAGAGAAATCTTTAAGTTACCAATAAGATTAAGTGCAACACAACAAACACAAATGCCTTGAAACACATCCTGGGAAAACATTAAACTTTCAAACATATTGAAATCACAAGCCATCCTGACTCCAAGCTTAACTCTTCCCTCCCATGGATCGTTACACAGAAAACATCTCAATGGCCAGCATTCTGATAACTTTGGCTTTTTAATAAAGTATATATATTTTATTTGAAGCCAGACTAAATCTCCTGAGTTTCCTTAATCAATCCTTGTTGATTAAGGAAAATAGAAATATTGGGGTCTCTTCCAAATTTCACTCATTTCTAGTGCTAAAATAAAATTTTGCTCTCAGAACTTCATAATATATTGTATTTCTCCCTCTCCTTTCCTACATGATTTGTGAAATAATTTAAAAATTACCAATGTTCATTATCATCATTGGATGCCTGAGTTAAACCTTGAATAAGATAAGGGTAGTTCAGGTTAGTTCATCTTAGAATCATTGCTAAAGGACTCAGACAGTTCTCGCTGCTATAATTATACTCTGTTCACAGGTTTGAGTTTACTTTCCACAACAATAATAGCTAGATAATAACCCTTTTATTTTAAAAGAAAGCAGAGACTTTGGAATAGAAGACGACTGCTTTGGAGATGTGATGGTGAGGTGTATCAACATGTATCTGAGCAAGCTATGATCAATGGGTAGCTTTTCTTTCTTTGTTTAATTAAGAAAATTAATTTGTGTACTTGAAAAATATTGTAGCTTTCATACATTTATGTATATTTACACTAACATGATGGGTGCTCTGTAGACATGCCATAAATACGTTGATGGATAGCTAATATTCAGGTACTCTTGATGGCTGAAGTATGTATCTGACTTTGTGAATTGAATATTGGTATAAAATAGGCGAGACTTTTTTTACAATTGTACTTATAAATAACAATAAAAAAATAAAGAATACATGGTAGTCTTGAGAGAAAACTAGATGTAATTAGATACGGTCAATTTAGACACTGTAGTTCTTGTGAGTGTTTTGTTATTGGACAGAGTATGGACAATTGAGATTTTTTTTCTCCCTATTTAATGGGCTTTGTTGCTGAGGCAAATGTTAAGCTTGGTGTCAATTATTTATGCAACTTTATTTTGCAATTTCCAATATTTTTAATGTTTAAGAGTTTGCTTTTTTTACCAATGCATTTAATGGATATACATATTCTTAAATTGCATATAGCAAAATGTTAAAGTGTTTTGAATGGTATTGAAGATAGACTTAGAAGCATATCTATAACCTAATCTCTATATGACATTATGGATATCAGTCCATCTGAGGTTTTATAGGCTAAACGTTTTTCCATCTAAAATTTTAGATGACCAATATACTTGTCATTAAATATATATTTCCCATCTTGCCAATAAACCTTGGTGACAAATCCATATGTCTTGAAAATGTCTACAAAATTCCTCTTGCAGAATGACAGACTAGGGGACATTTTAAACACACTGAATTCTGTAAAATCTGAATCTGGTGGATGCTAGATTTGACATCATTACATGTGATAAACCTATTATACAATACATTTTAATATACATTTTGCTATAGTTCAGAAAATATTGTGTTCCTTTGAACAGATCTAATGACCAAATTATCTGACCACAGGCACTGTTGAGAATTCTAAGTCATTCTAAAACTCAGATTAAATTATCCAGATTTAACATGGAGAAAGAACAGTGTCAGTGGCAGATAATTAGGCTATCAAGAAGCCTGCAGAACTTCCTTAGCTGACTGAAAATAATATGAGGACATATTTTTAAAATAGCAACAATGAATCAAAATTATATCCAATTTGTTACAGATAAGGCAATCCCATCATCAAACTAAGTCAGAAAAACCAGTTACAGCCACAGTCAGTGACTGTAAATACTGTCTCAAGCATTTAAAAATAATTATGATTGCATTATGTGCTTAAATAGCACTTTTTTTTAGGAGACTTTCAAAATTCTTTACAGTGTATTCATTGCCATGATACCATTTTGTGACTAAGTTTAGGGAAAATGAAGTTGTGTAACTTGCCAAAGGCCACATATTTATCTACAATGTACATATTACAGAAAGACACATATTATTGCACAAGTAACATGACATAGTGAGCCTGTTCTATTGAGTCAATGGAAATAGTGCCAGGTATAAATTGTGCTACTTATTTTGTTTCTCAGTCTCTACTGTTCAAAAATGCTCAGAATTAAGAGAGTCGGTTTATGCACCCATTAAAAGAAGAGACTGTACTGTTTCAAACATCAGTAAGGCTATGTCTAGACAACGCTGAAGTTTTGAAAGAGGATATGCAAATTCTGTGGGAATTTGCATATCTTCTTCCGATCTCACTTTCAAAAGCAAAGTGAAAGTACACATTTTTTCGATAACTCCCTTCCCCCTTTTTCAAAAAGCCGCTCTTCCTCAAAAAATGAGATTTACATGGCTTTTCGAAAAAGGAGGGGGTTTGCCGAAAAAACCACGTCCCGACTTTCGAAAATGAGACCGGAAGAAGATATGCAAATTCGCATGGAATTTGCATATCCTCTTTCAAAACTTCAGTGTAATCTAGAAATTACACTCAGGAACATTTAATGCACAACAGAAAGGTCTCTATGACCATATTAATGTGCCACACGTAAATCACACTCCTGTAAGGTGCATTACTCCTTTATGCAGACAAGTCCTTATACACCAAGAAGCTGAAAGGAAGTCCTACAATATAGGAAATAAATTGAGGCAGTCCCCTACTTTTACTAATTTAGATTACACTGTATTACAGCCTTGTATACATTTCTTACTATACAGCTATTTCCCAGCTCCTTTAAATTGGACTTACATCAATTTAGGTTTCCTTAGACTCGATGAATCAAAGCTACTGGTTTTGTGCAAAGGTAGATTCTGCTAAGTGGTTGCTAGTCTAAGTAAGTACATAAGACTAAGCAAATAACTATATTAGAGCCCCAAAGAACCCTGAAAGAAATCTAAGTTATTATAATATGCACACAAGATGAGGGGAGCAAATGCTAATTATATTTGCTTAATTACCTCTGAATTTGGCCCAGGGATACCTCTGGTGAAAGGTGTAGAATCAGAGCACACTCTGGCAACTTCCCTTTTCCAGATAGGATTACCCTTACTTTTTAGCTGCTCAAAGTTTGGTGAACACACTCCTCTGAAGAACATAAATGCACAATTATGCAGCACTTTAAAGACTAACAAGATGGTTTATTAGGTGATGAGCTTTCGTGGCCAGACCCACTTCCTCAGATCAAATTGTGGAAGAAAATTGGCATGACCATATATCCCAAAGGGATACAATCAAAAAAATGAACACATATAAAATAGACAAATCAGATTTTAGAACACAGGGGGGCTGAGGGGAGGAGGTTAATGTCTATGAGATAATGATATTAGAGGTGATAATTGGGGAAGCTATCTTTCTAAGGGGTAAGATAATTAGCATCTTTGTTAAGGCCCATTTGTAAAGTGTCAAATTTAAGCATGAATGACAGTTCAGAGGCTTTTCTTTGAAGTCTTGTGTTAAAATCTCTTTGAAGCAGGACGCATGTAGTGAGGTCGTTGAGACAATGCCCATTCTGGTTGAAATGGCAAGAAACTGTTTTTTTCTTTGTGAAACTGTCTGATGTCTGTTTTGTGTGCATTGATTCTTTGGCGAAGTGTCTGAGAAGTTTGTCCAATATACATAGCAGACGGACACTGTTGGCACATGATGGCATAAATTATATTTCTGGATGGGAAGGAATATGTGTTCTTGATCTTATAACTGAAATGGTTAGGTCCAATGATGGTGTCAGCAGAGTAAATATATGGACAAAGCTGGCAATGGGGTTTGTTGCAAGGGAAAGTTCCAGGGTTGGTATTAGTGTGGTATGTCCTGTGGTTGTTGGTAAGAATCATCCTGAGGTTAGGTGGTTGTCTATAGGAGACTATGGGTCTGTCTCCCAGAGCCTCTCGGAGTGTAGTATCCTGTTCCAGTATAAATTGTAGTTTATTGATAATGTGGTGGACGGGTTTAAGTTGGGGGCTATAGGTGATAACAAGTGGTGTTCTATTGTTGGTTTTCTTGGGTCTGTCTTGAAGTAGATGGTTTCTGGGTATTCGTGCAATGAGGAGTAACAGTTAATTCGAGGGAAGGGTTTTGGATTAGACTACCGCATCTACACGCGGCGAGTTAATTCGGGCTACCGGCTTTTTAAAATGGCGACTGGCTGTGAATATGCTAATCAAGTGCGGGATATTTAAATCCCGTGCTTCATTAGCAACTTCGATATGCTTCATCTGCCTCCCTACTTCAAACTAGGGGGCAAGTGTAGACCTACCCTTAGTCTCTAAGGGCATGTCTACACTGGGGAGATATTTCAAAATAACTCCCCTTATTTTGAAATAACAAGGCAAGCGTCCACACTACCATGCCTATTATTTCAAAATAAGGGTTTTGTTATTTCAAAATAATAATTCCTGCTTGTGAATAAGCTTATTTTGAAATGGTTATTTTGGGAGTTATGTTTTTGAAATAACTTATTCGAAATAGCCTGGTTGTGTAGACAGCCTAAGGTGCCACAGAACTCCTCATTGTTTTTGCTAAATTATTGATGTTCCTGTGTGGAGGGCTGATCTCTCTGTTCTGCTGCTCTGGCTCCCTTGCCCAAGATAAAGGCGTGATGTATCTCGCTACTGATAAGAAACATACTCTCGCATCCACTCCTCCTGCCCCCATACACACAAAACCGCTTTTCAGCCTCAGTACTGCACTCATTTGTCAAATTATCTACCAAGATGTTTTAGAGAATTGCCCTGTGTATGGAAGCAGAAAAAAAACAATCAATTTCTTTTTAGAGAGAAATATCCTTATTTTGTTCTTCTTTTTAAAAAAATGTAGTGTTCGCATGCCCAGCAGAAATGTCCTAGATATAACTGTTAGTGATTTACTGCAATGTGAACTCAGAGGTACGATATAACCCATGTGACTACGGAAAAGTTTAGGAGTGAGAGCAATAAGGCTATATGAAAGCCAATTAAGATTGTGCTCCTTGATAATTTGTTGAAGATGAATCAACACTGGCAGATTTCCAATCTCTTACACATTTTTATAGAATTATGTCTAGCCACTATAGCTTCTCAACATGATGTATTGTCAAAATTCAGCTTTCACACCAACAAAAGCAACTAAAGGGGGAAATGAAAGGAAGAACCATGTGAAAGCACATTGTTATCACATTTTGAGCTACCCATTGGATAATCTGAGTATATCACCCATAGGTGTGAAGCCTAAGAAAGTTCCCAATGAATACAATTTGATCCACCATCTGTCTTTCTTGAAAACAGTCAATTAGTGATTTAATTGACTTGGCATCCTGTATAGTGCTGTACATATGCTACATTAGATCAAGCAATTCAGCTTGTATAAAATTGTGGAAAAGGTGCCTTGCAGCTTTTTTATTCTTTGTATTTGTTGGAGCTTTCATTTTAGAAACATTTGGTACTGGACAAAACTATGCCCAGGGGTTGAAGTCCTCCATGTGCAGCTTTCACTGTTTTCAGCCCTTTGCTTGAATAGGCAACAATGCACCATACCAGTACACCAAATGTTATTTATTATGTATTACATTGTTTCCATGGTTCCATTTGGGAAGCCTGGGGGAGGGCTCTTAGATGTCCCATGTCCTTTAGGCTGATGTTAAGAGATTGCTATAGAAATGGAAATGTTATAGTACATCACAACCATCTAGTGCCTCAGTATACCTTTATTTCCAGTTTATGAGCAATTATGTTAATATAAGGTTTCAAGATTTTCCTTCATTCTATTCTTCCATTTCTTCCAAATCCTTCAAGACATAGCTGCAGTTACTCAAAAGAGCACCTGGAAGCTTCTTTGTATACAATCACGGAGAAGGAAGAGATTGATGTGAAGAATTTAAGAAGAACTGGGGGGAAAAGTTTGGTGTGTCCCTCATAGTTCAATAAAATGGTATTTTTACAATGGCCACTTCAAATGAGCATCTGTATATTGTTCAACTATTCAATTGATCCCAATTTTAATTTTTTTTATGCAAAACTTACATGACACTGAATAGGGAATGAAACAGCATATGCCATCACACATATATTAAACACCACTTAAATCCCTAGGTCAGATTTATAATCAGTTAGCTGATTTAGGATTCGTATCCTGAAATGTGACATATATTAAAACAGCAGCAGCAAAAATGGATCAAAAGGTTCAGCTACACTCAAGGAATTATAAAGATGTTTTAAAGGCCCATGAAAATTCTCTTAAACTGTTAGCTTTGTGTGTGTTCCCATCATAATGACAATGAATAATTATAACAGAATTATGAAAAGAAGCAAATGCAGGACAGTCAGTAGGTCTGATGTTCCACGCATTAACACCGTTTTTCTTATACCAGTGTAATTCCACTGATTTCAATTAAGCTACTCATGATTTATACTGTACCACCGAGTCCTGATGAGTCTATCTGCAATTCAATAATGATACGTAGCCTGAGAAACAGAGAAATTAGTATTCAAAGTATATCACAAATAAGGCAGTAACAGTCCTGATCCTCATGATAATTCTAGGGATCAGGATTGGTTGCTTTGATGGATCATTCCAGTAGATTATTTTTTCCCCACAGATAAGCTAGACTTTGCTAGACATAATATACTTGTTTTCATTTCTCTTTCCATAGCAGTAGCAGTAAAATATATCCCTGTTGTCCTCTCTTGTTTTTAAGATGACTCTTTTGAATGTAAAACCACCATGTTTAAAACAATTAAAGTGTGAATTTGAGGTAACTTTATAAACATCATGTCAAAATCAGAAGCAGTGTTATACAACAATCTATGAAGTGCTAAATCAGAAAAGAAAATAAGTGTAGCAAACGTACTATTGATTATCTTAACTAGACTTCCAAGAGTAAGAGTCAAATCCTGCAATTTTAATTAATTAAAACTTCTATTGATTGCAACGGGACTTTTGTCTGTGTAAGAAATAACTTGAATTAAAGAAAATAGATGAGCAAAATCAGTTGAAGCAAAACCAGTACTTTTATATTACCACAATCACTCTCACAAAGACATGCGACCCACATACTTGGACAGAAATTTTAATAAAAAATAGGGCCTACATCTGAACTCCAAAAGTATTGCAGGATGCAATTTAAGTTCATAAACTGCACTCTGTGTCATACATGAGTAGTTGAAAAAAAGGCATCTTTACAATGTTTGCACTAAATTTCTATCATTCCTCTAGGTATTGTATTACCCATTATGGATATGAACTGGTTGAAAATTAATTATGACTGTGTTTGTAATCCTAAAGAAATTATTTTAATAAAGATTTTAAGTCACTAAAAGATACGTTATTGAGAATCATTTGTTATGTTCCAGTATGAAATATAGTACTGAAACAGTTTCTCACATGTTGAAAATTACCACTGTAAAAGAGATTCTCTATACTTATAACGGAACATACTGCTAGAAGCTGCACATTCTTTCTAAAAAACATTTAAAGAAAATTCTGTGTGTGTGTATGTGACAAAGAGACTATTGCTCTGTGTGTCTATCTGTTTCTGTCTCAAAAAAGTCCTTGTAAATGCCTGACTTGTGAAATTTGTTATTGGATTTATAACTTAGTATTATAGAATGTGCTATTTTATCAGTGTGTTAATGATTTCCCCACTACTCATTCTAATTGTCCTATCGTACCGAATATTCCTATCATGTCCGAAGGGAACACTCTCTTCTCCCACCCCCAAAATAGCATTATGCGATTATAATATCTCATAAAATACTGTTTCAAACATAGTCACTAGAGATACACAACACCTATTTTTCTCAACAGATGGCAGCAATTCATAATCCAAAATAAAATGCAAAAAATAGGACTGACATTTTCACCAATAGCATCTGAAAAACTGAATGTTTTAATAATTGAGAATCTCCAGAAAGCTATCTATACTATTATATGAAACAAAGCAACTACAAATCATAAAACCTTCAAAATGTGTACATCTGACCTTAATTTCCTTGCTAAAGGAAGGCAGATTTTATTTTAAAAACATTTTAAATCATTTTAAATGGCTAATAACTCAATTATATATTTCACCTTCTATCAATTTGAAGTTACGGAGTTAAAACTTAGGGTACGTCAAAACTACATTCCTCTTTCGGAAAAGGAATGTAAATGAGGCAAATCAAAAAGTGCAAATGAAGCACGAATTTAAATATCCTGTGCTTCATTTGCATATTTGCATCTGAGCGCTTTTTCGAAAAAGGGTTTTTTGAAAGTGAAAGCGCAGTCTGGACTGGGTTCTTTTGAAAAACAAACAATCCCCTTTTTCAAAAGAACCTGTACTCCTGAAAAAACAAGGCATACGGATTCTTTCGAAAAAGGTGGGTTTTTTTCCAAAAGAACCCCATCTATACTGCGCTTTCACTTTCGAAAAACCCTTTTTCAAAAAAGTGCTCAGACGCAAATATGCAAATGAAGCACAGGATATTTAAATCCGTGCTTCATTTGCACTTTCAATTTGCCTAATTTACATTCCTCTTTCGAAAGAGGAATGTAGTCTAAAGATAGCCTTAAGATAGCCCCCCGAACAGTGAATACATCATTTTCTATGTACAAACAACTGATTTGCACATGCAAAATTAAATGGTTTTGCTAATACTTGACATTTTCTCTTAATGTTATTCATTTTTAACAATTATTAGCCATTGTTTAGAGGGGAAAGTGAAAAGTTTGATGGCATGTGTTGTTTAGCAACTGAACATTTGTATTTAACAATGCTATCAATGGAAGAACAGCTTATGTAGATCATAAATTCAGAATTGAGATCCTTTGTCTTCCACAACTTCCACACCTGCTTGATATTACTGGCTAAAGCTTTCTTAGAAATGGGCAAGGTAATCTCTTTTATTGGACCAACTTCTGTTGGTGAGAAAAACAACCTTTCTACCCAAACAGAACTCTTCTTCAGTTCTGGGAACTCCCAGCATCATAGCAAAATGCAAAGTAAAACATGTTTTAGTAAGAAGTAGTTAGTACATATTTCAAGGGACCACTCAAAATAAAGGCTTTGTCTATGCTATGAAGCTTTTAACAACATGGTTTTGTCACTAGAGCCATTTTGCTAAAAGTTAAGGCCATGTAGCTACTGTTTGTCAGCTTTTTTGCTGACAAACTACTTCCACCCCCAAAAAGTGGTATTAACTTTGTTAGCCAGAGAGTGCACCTGCCAACAAAGTGCTTTTCACACCAATCACTTATTTGTCAGCACAAATTTTGTCTTTTGGAACATAGCTACAGGTGTCAGGGGCACAGCTGCAGGTGAGACTGAGCGCTCCATGATACACGTACTTAGCATGCCGGCTCACCATCTAACTGGTAGTATAATTCTCCACTTGAGGTGACAGTCTCACACTAGCTCAGATTAAACTAGGGGGATAATAACAGAGTGCGTTCATGGCAGCATGCATGGTGACAGGGGAAAACAGCAGCAAATATGTTTCTAGGATCTTGGACAGATACATATTTGGGGAAGCTAGTCCTCCTGCCAGTTTCACTGCTAGAGCTATGCTCTATTTTTTAGCATGTTAGCTCCATCAGGGTTATAGAAATGGGGAACTAGATGCTGTGACAGACTGCTGAGAGATTGATAGTGAGCCAGCACTCTGGCCACCATTAGCCAGAGTAGAGCATGAAGGTCCCTTGGAGAAGGCCTAAGTGGTCAGGAATATCCCTGAATACTGTTCCACATTGAGGTGTGGAACTTAATGAACTAATTGGTCTAATCATAGGCAAGTAGATTAAAAGGAGCAAAGGAAGAAAGGGGAAAGAGTGAAAGAGGGTGAGTGAAAGAAGGTTAGAGTCTGAGAAGGGAGTTCTCCAAGTAGAAAAACCAGGAGGTAGGTCCAAAAAGCTGGAAAATAGAGCAAACATGTGGATGTGCTAATACATATTGGTGGTGGGGGGCAAGATAATGTAAATAAAATACACGTCAGGGTTTACAAGCACAAAAGTCTCAAAATGGTCTGTGTTTGTGGAAGAAGTGGGATGTGACATGCTGACCTATTGCATGTCCCCATCTCACACTATACTCCAAGGGCATGTCTACATACATTGCAATCAAAATTGCATTATTTCTCAGGTAGCTAGTATGACTAAAAAGGGAGACACAGTGGCACAGACCTCAGCACAGTCTAGCCGTGTATATCTTGGATACCAGGTGGGCTTGCAGAGCCTATACTGGGATCTGTGGCATTATAGATTCACTGATATTTTTAGTCACTGCTAGTTCTAGTATAAAAGTTGTAACCACTCCTCTGACTGCAATGTATGTCCATGAAAAATCTTGCTCTACTACCAATATATCTTATTTCATAATTTCTTTTTTTATCCTCTGACTCTCTACGTTCTTCCCTAGCTTCTCAATTTATCTCTGCTCTCTGGTCTGGATTTTGTGCTTTTAATTATGTTGACCCGTACATTGGAACAGTTTTCTTGTCTTTACAGATAAAGCACAGTCTCTCATTTCCTACAAATCCCTTCATTTATTTATGCCCTCTCTACTTCTTTATCAATGATATTTTTCATACAATCCCTGAAATTCTTACCTATGTATGTCCAGTCTTATTTAAGCTGTAGCTCACTTAATGTAGTGGCAGTATCTGATCTATGTTTGCATCATGTAATATGCAAAATATCTATGCTTGCATCAGGATAATATGTAAAACATATATATATATATATATATATATATATAAAACAATAAATAACAATGAAAAGGTATTGTATGTTTGTTTAGGACATTACAGTGTCATTTTTCCTGTTAAGTACTCACTGAATTTCAAGAATCTCATCATTATAAGAAGAAAACATATAAAGTAACTGAAGGGGAGGGGACAAGAAGAGCAAAACACAAAACTTTTAAAATGAAATAAAATATTATATATTTTACTGTTGTATAAATCTATATACTCATTACTTTTCCCCTTCTCATTTTAATCTTTATTTGGCAATTAATGTATCAAAATTCAAAATCTGTAACTATTAAGTCTAGTTACAATCTACCATTTTGGAGACATCCTCTGTAAGCACAATTTTGCTAAATCAGTTCCCTTTCAGTCATTCCACTTAAATCCATTTTTTACTTAAATAGTGTAAAATATAGTACAATAACAACATTTTGTGCATAGCTTAAGTATTTCTTAGCCATGTCTTGTATCTACCAAATTTATGTTATGAAGGTAATGGGAGCTGCCGGTAATATTTAATTATGATTACTTGTTGTGTTTGTCTGACTATGATTGTGTTGCTTTCCATATGATGACAAGAGGTTAATTATAGCAGAAGCTAACACAATACCCATGATAGCAGACAATAGCTTAAAATAGCTCAATTTACCGTTACTTAAAATGCACAATTGGGTGTCAATTACTTTGAAGTTTTACCTTCAATCATGCTGAGTATAACAGTCTGGAAGAAGGGATTTAAATGGAAAACCGAATCAAAGAAATTTTGGATGGACAAAAGAATAGCCCTGAATAACAGAGCAGGGTGAGGCAGAGAGAGACTGCAGGGCAGCGGGCTCAGGGCCACAGATGGAGGGGCTGGAGAGGTGGGGAAAAGGAGGCAAATGCCCTGGTCTGACAATTCAAAAGAACCCAGGGCTTCCTTTTTCCACCACTCCTATTGTGGTAGTGATGGCAGCCAGAACCCTGAGCCCTTTAAATTGCTGCCAGAGCCCTATGTGATGTTCTCTGAGTGGCGCTGAAGGGCTTGTGGGGGGAAAACAAACCCCCAGCCCCATCCAGTGTGTCCAAGGCTCTGCTCCTTCTAGAAGCATGGAGCTGCACCCCCCATTTTATTCTGGGGCCCAGCAATTCTATTCCCCCCTGCCCCCCGACACTTAAAAGGCTGAATCCTATTTTCTCAGACATGGGGATATCTGGCGTAAACTAGGCTTACCTGAGCCTTGGGCCCAGGCTGGAAGAAGTGTGGGGGCTCAACCCTGGGAGAGATAAAGTCACAGAGCTGTCACTAGAAAGGTTGCGCTCAGTGACACTATAGAGGAATCAAAGCTGCAGCTAGCTCTGAACCGTAACATACACAAGTATTTTAAAGATCATTCTAAGATTCTAATTTGGTTCACCACATGCAAGATGGCTTTTACTTGACCCCAGAGGGCTTTTATTTGAAATGGTTTATACATAGGTAACATGATTTTTTTTTTGAAGAATCCACAAAAGGGATATTTTTGGTAGGAATTTGTAAGTCATTTACAGGAGATAATCTGGATAACTGAACCTATTAGTGGCCGGTCATCTCTGTCTCTACCCTACAGTATGTTCTTCAGAACTTTCTGCAATTCACCTATAAATGTCTCAGCCAATAGGCTTTCTACAACTTCCACCACCAGGGTAGAGGACTGGATTAGATGACCTCTCAAGGTCCCTTCCAGTCCTATGTTTCTATGATTATTCCACAGTCTACTAAGATTTCAAATTTATGGACTTTTAAAATCTACATTAACATACCTAGACTCTCAAATTTAGCCAACATGTTCCTTTGCTTAATATCATCTCATTACTTTTATCAACTTAACTTTCTACAGGTATTAATATAAGTACCTGGGAAATACACTGCCTTATTCATTATGGTTTAATCAAGTTACAGTATACTGTACATATTTATTTTAATTTCTTCCTATAAACTAATCTCTCCAGCCTCTTAAACAAATCAAAGAATAAGTGAAAAGTCTCAAGTGACTAACCACAGCAATAACTGAAATTAGATGGTTGGCATGTACTTATTCATTTAACCCAATTTTTTACACCATGATAGTCAAATTTTCCAAAAGTTTGTCTTCTGGTCTAATGTGATGCCAAATTAATATAATTTGTTGTGGGAGAACAATGTATTTATTTGTTTTCTAGATGAAAATATTCTATCTGCTACATGACTTTCCAACTGCATAAAAACAGGCACAATCTGTAGAAAAGAACAAGTTACTCACTCAAGTTTCTAGAACATTAAATAATAAAATATGTGAATCATTAAACTTGGAAAGAACAATTTAAAATTGCACAATAATCACTTTGCGAAATACTGATATTCTAAATCTTCAGCTTCTCTCTATCCAATTCAATTATTAAAGCATGCCACAGACTCCATACATTAACTGCCTGCAGAAACTATCAACCAGCTTTTCTATAATGTTTACCATAATATTATCTTCATTATAAGTGAACATCACATATTAGAGGACAAAGTTTCAAGATGTGGGTCTTAGTCTCTTGCTCTACCTCCAATTCAGGGCAACCTCAAGGACATTTAGTTGATCTTACCAAATAATACAATTTAGCACATCAACATAAAACATGAAAACACATGCAATTCTTCTTCTGGGAAAGAATGAAAGGAAATTCAAATAAAAGGTGTTAATCCCCTTTTGTTTTAATTTTGGAAAGTAACATCACAGTGTTAATCCCCTTTTGTTTTAATTTTGGAAAGTAACATCACAGTGGAATGCACAGTATGAGACTCTGAACAGAAAATAACATATAATAGAAGAGGACATGCCTTGTTAAATGCTCAATCCAACTGAAAATGAAACCACTAGAATGAAAAATTGGCTTTTAAAAGCACTGGATCAGGCCCTAAAAAGATTTACATCACCAATCTGATATTACAGTGATGAGTGGAGTAGAAAAACCTATAGACAATGGAATGAAATGGATAGAGATGAACCACTATGTGAGGGAAGAACTGATCAAACAGCTGACTAGCCCACATCCATTGCCTAATGGTGGATAGAATAATCTACAAATTGTGTCAGTGAATTTATGAAGTGAAATGCTAAATATGAAATTAAATTTCACCTTAAGGAATTCTGACAGAAAATATTGCACTTATAATATGAATATATCCTTGTCTCAATATATTAGCATCACAACCTAAGCACAACCTAGACCTAGGACTTGAGCATTACAGGCTTAAGAAAATAATTTCCATTTTGAATATTCAAATTTTCTTATTACTGAAAAAAAAAGTAATATTCTGGTCAATGTATGTTCCACAGTACAATGGGAACAAATTCTGTATTAGTAATCCCTAAATTCCATAACAAAATACTTTATACAGTCACCATAAAACAACTTTTATTCCCCTTCGTCCTCAGAAGCACACATACACAGATACAACTTTCAGTAATTGTTAAAAATAGTTATGATGTAAAATGTCCCTAATTCTGAGAGTGATTAAACTCTAATTTGTTTTTGTTTTCCTACCCTCTCCAGGAAGCCCATCGTCACTCACTGTGACTTGACTCCTGTGTTATTGTTGAGGTGTTCCAGTTCAGAACCTCCTCCCCATGCCATGTGTCCCAAAGCAAGGGGCAATAGCTTCAGTCATTCATCTCCTTGATTTCCCAGGATTACTGCTGTGCTTCTCCTTGAGTATCCCAGCACACCAATCTACACTCTGTCTCACACCACTGCTATTGTTTCAGATTCCCTGCAGCCTTAGGGAATTATCAATGCACTAGATTACACTCAATTCACATTTTCAAAGTGATTACTGTAAACATAAGGACTTGAAACACAGAGATTTTTGCTACAAGATGTAGATTCTAAGGCAAGTTTCCTTGGCCATGAAATTGCAGGATATATTGGGACTTGATTTATATTAAAACTAAATTTGCAGGAAATCTTACCATTGTTTCCTTCTCCCACCTTGTCTCTAAATTTCTTCACAAAGTGAGACAGATACAAGTTTACCACAATCACTCATAAGAGTTTGTTCATAAAAAGCCATGAACAAATGCCTAAAAAAAAAATTAAAAACCCAACAGCCTCCTTATTTACTCATATAAGTCAGTGACATCAGAGCCACCATTTTTGGTTTCCTCAGTCCACACAAAATAGATCTTTGGAAGCTACTAAAACTACTACAGTAAACTCACCATATGGATTAGGTAATATATTTCATTGGGCCAACTTCTGTTGTTGAGAGAGACAAGCTTTGAAGTTTACACAGAGCTCTTCTTCAGATCTGGGAAACATACTCAGTGTCCCAGCAAAATAAAACTTAGACCAAATGTTTACCATAAGTAATGAATACAAGGGTCTATTCAAGGTGAAATGGCCAGCTTATCCCTCCAGTCACTGGTGGCGGGGAGGGGGAGAAGAGAAGAAAAGAGGGGATGGAAAAATAAGCCATCAGTTTTGGGGACTGTGTGCCTTAACTTTTACAGTCTACCTTGAGTATGTCCTGTCCCATGTACTTGATCACAAAAGTGCCTTTGTTTACCTGTAGGTGTTATTACACATATATTTGTACTGCTTTCAGTTAAAAGGGCTTAATTTAAAAGTAAATTAGCAAATAGATTTTCTTCCTTGTGCTTTAATACTCATATATGGAAGTGTCAGATACATTGCTGGCCCCTCCACTCAGGGCACTCAAGGATTAGTTGTAGTCAAGCAATGGCTATAGCAATATGATACCTAAATGGGCAGGGAGGCTAAAGGCCAGGGCTGATGCACCAGGAAATATACCTATAAAGTGGTGGGTGAACCATAGGCTTGGAGAGGCTTCCAGAAGCACCCCCCTGCATTCCCCCCCCCCCCCCAACACACACACCCAAGTGCCTCCAGCCCCAGAGCACTTTCAGACTAGGTGGACAGGCAGGCAGTGCAAAGCTCCCATTCCCCTCAGCCCCAGAGTACTGGGCATCACAACCCCAGTACCCCATTCCTGAAGTACCTGGAGCTATTGGTGATATGAGAGACTTAAAGAATATATCTGAATAGTCAGAGCTCATGTTACATTTTTAGAGATGACAGAAAACATATTTTTATTTAAAATTGAGAAAAAATGTTATGAAGATCAGTTAGACACAGGGAATATAGAATTATGTTAAGCTATTATGCTAGAGCAGGGGTGGGCAAATATCAGCCTGTGGGCCAGATCTGGTTCTCTAGGGTTAGCCCCTGGTGTGATGCCACTATATTTACCTGCCCCTTCACAGGTATGGGTTATCACAGCTCCTATTGGCCACAGATTGGTGTTCCTGGTCAACTGGAGCTCCGGGAAGCGGTGTTCTGATCTACACTACTTCCCACAGATCCCATTGGCCAGGAACAGTAAGCCACAGCCAACAGGAGCTGCAATCACCCATAGATGGGGAGGTATGGGTAAATATAACAGCAGTGGCCCATTAGAAGCCAAACCTGGTGAACCCCTGCCATTTTATCTCCCACCCTGTGAATGAGTGTTCCCTCAAAGCAGCCCAGAACGTGGCATAAATCTAGCCATTTAATTTTATACACTGGGATTAAATTATCATTCTTATTTTCCACATAGTTAAGTACCTCTTGAAATACTATAGTTGAGTATACATAGGAATAACAAAATGGGAACAATGTTATATTAATGACCTATCTGGTATGCCCGGATCCTGCAACGCCCAAAGGTAAAGCAGAAAATCATCTCTTTTCTGTGAATCATGGGGTCAGTTGAGCAGTGATATGTCATGCGAAAATTTCTCCCCAACTCCACAGATGATCAGCCTATGACATGGTAAATGGTTTTTCTATGAAGATTTATTGAATTGAAATCATAACATATGGACACCTGTTGAACATGATTGAAAAATGGAGGGATACACCCCCAAAACAATCCATAAACATTTCAAATTATTCTGATCAACTCTCCACTGAAGTGAGGAGTAAAAGATGATAAATATTACTTCAGGAAAATAATTATCATACAGACCAAAACAATAATTAATTATGAATATTTAATCAAGAATTACCCAAGAAAAATATTAAATCCCATTAAGCATGAACTCTGAGACTATAATGTTAAAGAAGATTTAACACTGAGATGAATCAATATTAAATCTCAACAAGTAATGGAGGGAAAAAGGTAAATTCCTGTAAAAAATTTTGAGGAAATAGAAGGATGAAAGCCTTTGTCTTGTCTTTCGTAGGCAATGTGATTTTACATCACAAGTATTTTCTATCTTATAGATATGAATATATATGTATAGATAAAAATTATATGGCTGGCAGACCAAAACCTATTATAAAAAAAACCTGCTGTCTGAAACAAATTGGCATATCTCTAATGTTAAACATATCTATTTGACTATTGTGCATTGGCATAGACTTAGCAAAAGTCTAGAAAGATGAGATTATGTTTTGCTATATAATATTGCTCACTCCTTAATTCTCATTCATTTTAACATGAACTTTATCCCATATTTCAGGGTATGTCTAGACTACAAGCTTCTTTCAAAAGAAGCTTTTTTGGAAGAGATCTTCCGAAAAAACTTTTTCTGAAAGAAAGTGTCCGCATTGCCAAAGCATATTGAAAGAGCGATCTGCTTTTTTGAAAGATAGCGTTCACACTGAATGGACGCTAACTCACATTTAAGCTGTGATTACTATGGACAGAGTGGTCACCAGGGCACCTGTGCTTTTTCCTGGAAGCCTCTTCTTTAGAAAAAACTCCATTTTCTGCGTCCACACGTGCCTTTTTTCTGAAAGAGCTCTTTTGGAAAAGGCATTCTTCCTCGTAGAATGAAGTTTACCAATGTCAGAAACCCCCCTGCAATTTTTCGATTTTCTTTCGAAAGAGTGCAATAGCAGTGTAGACATAAGTGAAGTTTTTTCAGAAAAACCTTTTTTTTTTCTGAAAAAATCCTGCAGTTTCGATGCACCCTCAGAGGTAACGAAAAAAACAACAACCCTAGTTCTCTTAGGAACATAGTTTCCTGACAGTGTTGGGGGCTTCTTCTAGCTATTAGCCTAAATAGTTAGGCAAAATACAAAACAACTTCTATTGGAATTATGGGTGCCCCTTTCTCATACACATAGTCTCAAAGATTAGGTTTTTTAAAGGCATTAAGTGAGACATTTGTATGATGGTTTTGAACTTTTCTGATCCTGCTGGTGTCATTTAGTTCACGTCATAAAAAAAAAAGCAGATGCAGAAACCCCCCAAAGTAATTTCCTCTCTTCCAAGGATTAAACAGTCTGTTTCCAGGTCATCCTACATTGTTGGCTATTCCTTAGGAGCAATTTCTGGGCTAGATGTTGACATATAGGATATTACAATCCTGCAACTGTTTTGGACAAGCTATCATTTTGTTCAGGCAGTGGCTACAGCATTCCCTGTCTCCAGGCAATATGAGGGACATACGATCTTTTCTGGTAATAAAGATGAGGTACTATCAGAGATTGAGGTGTCAGAAGAGGTGTTGGAACAAATTGATGGTTTAATTTAAAAAGCAGTAATTCACCATAGCCAACAGTATAAATCCACGAGTTTTTAAGAAGCTGAGCTTCTGGCTATAGCTATATCTTTATCATTAAATGCAGGGAATTGGAGTGTTGAACATGTTTCATCTCTGAGTCTATGGATGATTGGGAAATGACAAATTTCTAACTTTATATGTGTATTGGTTGAAAAAATAGAATAATAAAGCATTTGGAAGACCATGATATTGTATAGTCTAAACCTGGTTTCTGGAAAGAAAAAATGTCTGACCAACTTCTTATCATTATTCAAATATGTCAATATAGGAATAGATAAAAGGTGAACAGTTGACATTTATTTACACTTTTAAATGATTTTGGATCAGATATTTAAAGGTATTTGGGCACCTAAATCCCATTGAAATAAACACAAATCAATGAACTCTGGAAAAGGGACAGGACATAGTTTGAGTCATGTAAGCAAGATTCGCTTATTTAGCCTCATCAACTCAAGAGAAGTTTGAGGCACTCTGGTGAGAATTAACCAAGCTAGATGACTGGGCAACATGGTGGCAAAATTCTGTGTTGATAAATACTAAATAATGTATATTACTGGTTGAAAAAAGTCAATTAATTAGAAACTTATGGGGTTCAAAATTAACTGTATCAACCAAAGAAAGGGAATTGGCCATCACTATGAGTAGCTCAGTGAAGACTTCTTCCCAATGACTTGTTACAATCAAGAAAGTAAGCATCTAAAAGAGTAACAATGCTTAAAGAATGGACTAGAGAATAGTATGGAAAATATTATAAGACCTTTATCTAAATCAGTAGCATATCTTTATCTGGAATATTGAGTGAATTGCTAGTCATCCCACCTCAAAATACTGCTGCAGAATTAGCGGGGGCTCAGAGAAGGCAACAAGAAAGATTATGAGAATAGAAAAACTTGCATATGAAGGGAAATTAAAAGGATTGGGATTGGTTATCTTACAAATGGGACTAATAAGAGGGAACACGATAAAATAATTATATCAAATAATGCCTGGAACAGAGAACATAGATCAGAAGCTTCTGTCCCTCTTGACTCATAACCAAAGATTATGATTAAAATTAAAGTAGTAAACTAAAAAATAATAAGAAACCACCTCTTTTTTTGCAAAGCATATTAAACTGGGGAACTCACTGCCTAATGAGCTAATTGAGGCCAATAGCTTAACAAGATTCAAAAAGAGATATGACATTTATGTAGATAAGATTATCCAAAATAGTAGTACTTAACTTAAAAAAATTAAAAAATGAAGGGAATATAAAACTGTATGATTTAAGGTTTAATCCAATCTCTTAACTCCTAGAGATCGGCATGAAACTTTAATGGAGGCCAAATTGTCCCACATCTGCCTCCTGAGGATTATCTTTCACGTTCTTCTGAAGTATCTATTAGCCAGTCAGAGAGAAGATACTGGATTAGATAACCACTAGTCTGATACAATATGGCAATCCCTATGTTATTCATAAAATGGTTTAATTTTTCTTTTAGCGCCACAGAAAATAGCAATGAAAATTTGCATCCCTTCCACCTGTGCCACAAGGCCCAAATATTTCCCCAATTGTATCTAGTATCAGCTGTTAGGAGAAACAAAACAAAACAAACAAACAAAAAGAACAAACCAAAAAAAGGTCAACGCTTTGAAGATGAAGCACAATTCCATCCGTCATTTCCAACATTGAATTATACCACAAATTCTCATGCATACAGTGTCTGCACAAGAACAGCACCCTGCATAAAGAAGAGCTGATAAAAGGTAAACCCCAGCAAGATGGAAGATATGCTTTAGGTAAAGAAATATCTTTTAAAGAGCTTGCTACCACACTGACAAAGAATGCATACCCACAAATTGTCAGGACAGTCTGAAGGTATGGGTTTCTCTGGGCTCCTTGCCAATGACCTCTCCACAAGAATGCCTGAAATTGTTATCTGTTTGGAGCTATGCCAATCCAATTTACTTGGGATAGAAAATATCAAGCCTTGAGAAAGTTTCAATTAGTACAGAGTGTAGGAGAATGTCTCCTCAGCAATATGGGTTTTGTCATTTGTCTTGTAATAGAATACTAAATGTGGAGTCCCGGGTCATTTCTTTCAAAAGAAAGAATGGTCCAGGCTGAAGATTCCTAAAAGAGAATCCTCTGAAATTTTGACTACATTTACCAGCTTTGTTCTGAAGGAACAATGTGACTGTCTAGTCTCTCTGAATGTGCAGAAGACAATGTTTTCTTGAGGGCTAGTCCTAAAGTATGGAACTCATATTTGCGAGAACTGAGAATTAACACACACCTAATCACATACTCGTTGAAGTGTGAAGCCTTCAACCTTGTCTTGGCAAGTAACAATAGAGGGAAGGCTTATTTTCTACCCAAGTAAGAATCACATACATTTTTTTCCTGGTAATAGACAGAAAAAAGAAAAAGAAAAAGAGGAAACATCATTTCACAGAATTTAGTCTGATGTTGTTGGTTTGCATGTGTGTTTGTGGAGAGTTTGTTTTAAACTCTGTGGAGAGCTAAGATGTCATGATGATGAGTGTGGCCTAAGGACCTTAATAAAAAAGGCTGAGTTCAATTTCTTTCAAATTCTGAAGAAAAGGATATTTTCCCCATACAGGGATCAAATTAGAATCAAAGACAGATCTATGATATCATCTATTCCATCCCCTGAAAAGGCAGGATTGTTCCATATAGTATATATTACACACGTGTTTTATTTCTTATTGTGTAATTAGTGTGTATTCCACAAAGGGGAAAAATGGTACTGATGCTGTGGTTATTTTTTTCTACTTCAATAGCCTCATGTGAGGGAATTTGTCAGAAGACTTAAAAAAATCTTGATAAACAATGCGGACTTTATATCTCATATACTATTTTGTGAATTCTTTCAAATATTTCTGTGTACAAAGAAATTCTCCTTTTTGGGAGGTGAATTAGTTTGACCATCTCCATTTATATTTATCCAGGTGTTGTAATACCATGCCCTTAATTACACACTCAATCACTTTTCCTGTTATTGAGGTGAAGTTCATTGGTCTATAAATCTTCATCTCATCTTTGGGTTCTGTTCTGAGGATGGATACCACATTAGCTATTTTCTATTCTTGTGGGGAGAATACATTTGAGTTGTTTTTAAAGGTATATTATTATAAATCTTTGTCAGTCGCTTTTCTGTTGTGCATGTTAGGTCTTTTCATATTTCCAGATGAATATCATCTAGATCCAGTGAAGTACTGCACTTAAATATCTCAAATTATGCTATAATTCTTTCCTTGCTGATGCCTCTATTTACGCCCCAACATGATCTACTGAATAAGTGGCATTGGAATAGATTTTTTCCCATCACTTTCATCTGTAATGAATGATACAAATAATTAATTAAACTTCTAACAACTTGCAATGTGAGAAATTTCTTTTAATGTACAGAATTCCCCTTTATTGTTCTAGTCTAATAGCCTGTAACTTATACTTACTATATATCTCTTATATTGGATTTGTGTACAAAATTTACTGACGCAGGAAAAAAATCTATGGACTCCTTTCTGTATCATGTCACTCCCTCCACTGAGCCAATGCCTGTATTTTCTTTTCAGCTTTTGGCCAGGAACAGTGACCATTGACTTTTTTTTTTAATGGTAACACTTCCACCTTATCATTATATCTGCTATAGCAAGGTTCCTAGGATTTTTTATGAAAACATCTACACATTTTATGTCCCAAGGTTTCCTTCTCTTAGCACCTGATCCTCCTCAGCATATGGATAACTCTCAGACAGAAATCTCACTGAAAGCTTACAAAATGTCCTCATAATTCTTACATTGCACAGACAGATATCAGTAGATCCTAAGATGCTGTCCGCAGACAACAGACATCCCAAACTATGCCCCCTTTCATGGCACTGCCACCTGGCTTCCTCAACACTTTCTAAGCTTTGACAGGTAGAGATCCTCATAACCATTGCTACCCTTGCAGTGTGTGTTTGCAGATATTCCATAGTATGGATTCTGCCTGTAGTAACTTGTATTGCTTTGCCTTACAGGTTCAGAAAGGGAGACTTTGGAGGAGTGAAATTGGTATACTCCTAACAACTGAAATACTGGAAGGGCTCAATAGATATGTAATTTGTACTCTCCCATGTTGGTTGGGGTTTCTGGAAGAGGGCAGTGGTGCTTTGTGGCAGCAAGGTCAGAAACTGCTGCAAAAGGTGATGGTGGGCATCTTTGCAGCACTGACTCACCCCTGGGAATATAATGGCGAAAGGCTTTATATGTTTAAGAGCTAGCATGGGAAACTTCTTTCTCCAGGTAGCAAACAAAGCAGCCCCATTCCACCTCCCTTGAGGTGTGATTATCAGGTGGAGTTTGAACCTGCTGTTGGCATTGTGCTAGTTGCTCCTTTTCTAGGGGGACTGGGAGAGAATTTTTTCCTCACCACCACATTGGCTTTGGTGGAGTGGTAGGTTCTTTACAGCAGATGTTCTCTCTCATTTTCAGCTTGAGAGAGTTTGTGGCTTGCGCCAGAAGCTTACGACAAACACTAGTAGATGCTGCTTACACTATGGAGCCATGGCATAAGAGGATCCAGCATGCTAGTCATCTATCTTACCCAGAAAGGGTGTTTGATGCAATACATGGTATTGGCAACCTAGCTGTAGGAGATGACGAGTCTTTGCATACTGCAAGTGCATTTGGGAGAATTGGGGTTCACCCCTCAAACTTTTTGGGGGGTAACATGATTTTTTATGGCTGTACAAAAAGACATTTCAAGAAGTCTGAGAACCTGAGTTTAGGTGGAGAGGTAGCCAAGATGGTTGCTTGTGCTTCCTTGTGGTGGATGTCCAGTGCAGGTATTTGCTAGAGAAGTCATCCAGTTACCAGACAAATAGCCTGGTAAATGGACTTAAAAAGGAGGTTCTGGTTAAAGGAATGCAATGGTGTGGGGTCAGGGGCTTCTATGGTTGTAAGAGCAGGGAGCCAACCCCACAATCTTATAGCTCACCCTACTCCTACTACAAAAGATGGATGGATGGTAAAGTCCTGGAAATGGATTTGTTGGAGGGACCTAGATGGACAATGTGGGATTTTTGGTGAAAGTCCCCTGTGTAATTACAGAATAACCCAGGATTCCCAGCAATGTTCAACAATTACAATTTTCTTTTCTTCTTTTTAACTCAATCTCCCATTAAAACCATTCTCTACATCCATTAATGATGCTGCACTCCCCTGTTACAAAAGATGCCATGGACTCCACAACAGGAAAAACAGTTCTGTTTTCCTGGGTTTGGTCTGAGAAGTATAAATAGCAAAGTTGTTGGAACTGCATGTACCAATCCTACTGTGATTTAAAGCAATGACAACAGGGAAAGTAAACATTGCAAGCCCCTTTCCTTGTGTAAGTAACTGAAAGTTTCACTGCTAGCAGGTTTCCTCTCTCATGTTCTTTTAAAATTTGTTTTACTCTCACAGAAAATGATTATGTCATATATTCTCCACCCAATGTATTTTCTTCTTATACATATTGAGGATCTGCTACAGCATCTGACCTAGGTTTTCATTTGGAAACAGAGTACTTAGGAAACTAAAAGTGTTTCTTCCCAAAAGGACAATTTTTATTTATGGACACTGATGAAAAAATGTTTTAGTCAGGGAATAAAAACTACATGGAATCTGCAGTTAATAAGATACCATCCCTGCATTTTTTGTAGTGGAGCTTGGAATATATTGATGTAATCAATTTAAATATTGAAAAAAATATTCTTGACATCTTACCCAGCAAAGAAAAATATTCTGCTGACAAATTATTTCATAAATTGTACAAATATATATATAGTCGCACATAAAATGTATGTTTATTTTTCTTTTGCCAATAACAGAGTACTTCAGAAGTTGTTATACTTGCAAAATTATGAGATTTTGGATAAATATGAACTTCATGGGCTTTTTTAAGAAAACGGAAACCATAAGACAATATTACTCAAAAAGTGTCCAGGAAGTCATTTTGTCCCCATTCTCTTACAAATCCATGTTCTTGCACAACTCAATTATTGCATACTATTACTAGGAAAATATTTTTGGGGTTTTCAAATGCAATATAATGGAACTCAAACCAGTAGTAGTTTGGAGGAATTTTTATATGTTGAAAGTAGGTGATTTTAGTTTAAGAACATCACCAATTTCCTAATGCCGTGACTGCTTGAGAGAGACTATGCATGTTGCTTTCTACTTATGTTGCCAATGGGACCCATCTGGAAATACTTGGCCCAGTCAAGTGTACAAAGCTGCAGTCATAAAGGAATATCGATTATGCTTTGGACATAGACTACCTGTTACTAGATGTATGTAGCACTTAGCACGGTTGGGCCCCTTATTTCTGTTGGGGTTTCTAGGCACTGCTATAAAACAAACAAATAATAGAAGCGATATGACCAACAATAATGGATTTTCCTAACTGGAGAAATATGTAAAGCAAAGGTTATAGCTGAAAAATGCACCTCTTAAGTGCAGGAAAGCATAATAGGATTTCTTGGTGCGATCAAGCCATAGACCTTAATCTGAATATGCTCACACATACTCATACTATGAAAAATACAAACTTCTCCCTTCCCGGAGTTTGGCTTTATTAATAAAAAAAGGAAAAGAAATAAAATCAGGCCATCCTCAGACTTGCAATGCAATTGGATTCCTTCAATTGTGCTGTAAGATGGAAGGTTGTAACTTGGAACCACAGTCTACTCCATTGCAGGATCATGCATTGTTAACTCAAAACTTATCATCATAAGTCTAATCAAGGTGTTAATCAAGAAGCATTGTGGGTCTGAGGAATGATAGTCCCTAAAAATCATCTCAAAATGTCTCCTCAGCTTTGTCTACTACAATAGTTGTTTCCGTGGGTCATCCCCTCTCTCCTCGGAGAACCACTCCCTCCATACTTATATGCAGGTATCATAATAAATCACTAGATTTACTGAATCTACAGTACCTATTTAACCCTTTTCCTTTAGGATCAATAGGAAGAGATGGACTGATTCAGTCAAAAACTACCATACTGTTGATCATTGTTGAGATTCACATATTTCCTTTTGTTTATTCTGGGAAAAAAATCTAATTCTTCAAATATGTAGTGAGAGTATGAAAAAGGATAAGGTTTAAAGTGTACTCACTGTGATTCAGTGCTGTAAATTATACAGTATTTCAGATTCAGTTTCTAAATTATATATGCACAGTTGAAAATTATCCTTTCAGTATTACAGGTTCATGTATTCCAGAAGTAACAATAAAATCACAAACTAACTTTTTCTTGCAGGGTATATATATATAAATACATTGCCAAAACAAGAACTTATTTACAATCTTGTGACAGCTTTCCTACAAATAACTGTCAAGAAGAAGCTCTGCAACCTTTTTTGTCTAGATTATGATTTTTTTTGTGCTCAGTTGATATTTAATAATATCAACCTGCAGCTGTCTACACCCGCTTCAGTCAATCTCTAAATACAAAAAGAACTGTTGTTTGATGGGAAGAAATGTCAGCCACATCATTAAATGGCCCCCTAAAGCAAGGCTGATTGAAAAACAGGTTATGAAGATTTTCCATAAAGTTGAACAGAAAGCTTTTGTGAAAGGCAGAAAAAAGACACAATGTTTTAAATATCATGAATTTAACTTTTTTTGTAGCCTGGAAAACTTAAAATATATTTTCATTGTAAAACAAAATATTTAGGAAGAAAAAAAAAAAGCTTCTCTTCACTATATCTGCGAGGTTTTCTTGAAGTGATATCAATCAGTTTAACCTCTTTGTGCCTTTGTTCCTCAGCAGTTACAACTGGTACACAATGGTGATGTGTGTATAAACTCATTCGTCTTTGTGAGGGTTAAATAGAGTTTAGAGTAGTTACTTTAACGCTATAATTTATTATTTTTATTGAAGTAGTACCCACATTGTGCTAAGCACTGTATAGATTTGAAAAAAAAAATTCCTCTACAATAAATGTAGTGTCTAAAAATTTGGCAACAAAAAGCCCTATGTGATCTTGCCTCTTCTGCCTCTGAAAAAGTGTTGCTTTATCCTTACAAACAAAACAAAACAAAACTAGTAGGTCCATAACAGTATGAGGCACAATTTAAAAATGAAAAGGTTAAGAAAGAAATTGGAGATAAAGTGTGGAGGAAGGCAGGGGAAACAGAGACAAAGCAAGACAAATAAAACAGTTTTCAGGTAATGAAGGAGGATTAGCGGAGGAAAAAATGGATTATATATATAATCCATATATATATGTGGGGTTGGAGGGATTTTTCTCCATTTTTTAAAATGATGTGGCTAGAGGAAGAAATGCACTGAAATGGAAAGGCTCTTTTTTCTTTATTTTCCCTTTCTTTTAAATCTCTTTCTTGTTTTCTCACTGCATTTTATTCTCTCATCATCATATATATATGGCACTTTCAGAATTTGAAAAGAGAGAATACTGGTTGAGAGGGCATACATTACATGCACAATAAAATATTGTTAATGTTTCATTTGTCAGTTTGAGGTTTTTTGCATGTCATTATTGTTCTGTTTTCCTAATTAACTTTTTAGACAGATATTTTATTCAACAGAGAAGAATGGGTCATAATTTCTTTGCAAGCTAATAAAACATTTGTTTAAATAGAGGTTTAAAAATGTATGTATTTATTAAAACATATTTAAATATTTTCAAAAAACAGAGTGGGAACATAAAATACCACTGTGTATGTAGCACAGCTTAATCTTAAAAGGCAAAACACATTTTCAGTACATCACTCCTCCATATCAGAGATTCTGCCACAACTCAAATGTGCAGAAGAAGAGAATTCATATTCTGGAATATGTTTCAGATAATGTTCCATTCTAAACTCTGTTACAGTATAGAGTATAAAAATACTCAGGAAATCTTTTTTGCTGGCACTGCTGAATCTGCAAATGTGTATTATTTATCCAAAGCAAAAGAAAGACACAATCTAAATTTGGCCTCTAGACATTAATTAACATCTGAAATAGCCCCATTAATAGCATAGCTTTTTTGTACAGACATGTCTCTGCTCTTGGAATTACCTAAAGATGTATTTGACAAAAAGTAGTGGCCTTTACAGAATCAGTGTCAGAAGGACACTGAAACTACGTCTACACTGCAACGTTATTTCGGGATACCAGAGGTATCCCAAAATAGCTATCCTGTGTCTTCACAGCAAGCCCATTATTTAGAAATATAATGGGCTCACTATTCTGACATCCCTGTAAACCTCATTCCACGAGGAATAAGGAATGTTTTGGAATAGTGGGTTATTTCAAAATTTGGTGCTGTGTAGACAGCTCCAAAGTACAAAATAAGCTATTTTGAAATAAGATCGAAATAAGATTTGCAATTTGAGTAGCTCAAATAGTGTATCTTATTTTGAGCTATGGTGCAGTGTAGATGCACCCTAAAGAGTTACTAACAGAAATAATACCAGAGTTAGTCACTGCAGTGTGAATGCAGAGTAAGGGTAGAATTTGTATAGGAGTACGGAAATTTTCCTTACTATAACAATTTGATATCTTTCTCACACTGACATTGTAAAGGATCATTTGCATCTCTATGATACATCTATTAAAAGACTTCTTCCATGCCACCCATGGAAGTTTTGCCATATTTCACAGTGGGCATTATGCTAGTTATTCCTTTCTTAGGGTGTTGGGAAGAATTTTTTCCCCTCCTCATCAGACTGGTCAAGGCAACGTTTCTCAAGTTTCTAACAGTGGGCTGGGGGCTTAATTTGAGAGGACATGAAAGGGGGTCAAGCTATGATTATGTAACTCACTGGTGGCAGATGTCGAGATATTAAGCATAAATGTGGTTTTAACTGAAAGATGGAATAGAGAATAATAAGTAAGTTTTGAGGGGGGGGGGAGCGGGAAACTGTGTTAGAACAAAGTTTAAATTCCAAGAGGGAACACAGTCTCTCACAGGGAGATAAAGATTAAGCAAATCTTTCAGAAACCTCTTGACAATTCTGTGAGAGAATAAAGATTTATCATTTTCTGATATATGAAAAACTACTATTGCAACTAGATGTATCTTGAGTGATAGTAGATAAAGCCTTATTCTTTAGAAACAGCAAATACTCATATGGATAGAATAAAAATTGACCCAAGATCTTATCACATACCCATAGTGAAAATCTTTTCCATTTTAAATAACTTTTTCACATTTATTGTCTTCTAGATTTACCTAAAATATATTGTACATCTACATTCTTTTGCCCATATTGTCATATGAAACTAAAGTGGATCTGGATGGGTACACTTTTTACTGCCGCTGTCACAAGCAGTCTGATATTGGTAAGCATGTGTAGTTTCCTTTGGAAAAAGGAAAAAGTCGGTTTATTACTGTTTTGGTTAACTTGGGACAATAAATACCACCCCATCTTGAACTTCACAAGCATCTGCTTTTTATCTTGAACAATAATGGGGGCACTTACATTAAGTCTTTTAGCAAATTGGAGTATGCCAAAAATGGACTTAAGAACAGTGTTTCTTAAACAGTCGGAGGTGCACCGCAGAGAACAACAGAGAACCTAAAGGGGCCAGCAACCTTTTTTTTTCTTTTGCTCAATAACTTTCCCCCCCAACTCTTTTTATTTTTTTTTCTCAACAAAAAATCCTTGGTGTTCTTCATAAAAAAATTATTGTTTGGTGTTCCCCGGTCTTGAAAAGTTTAAGAAACACTGTTTCTTAAAAAATTGCCCAGGACCACAGTCTCCTTTCAGGACGATTTGTGCAACTAAGAGTCTCTGCTCACTCTTTGAGAGATGCTCCACATGGAGAACTATTGTATAAATCAGTGGTCTAAATATTGTGAATTATACATCTATCCCAATGATGTATTGCCTCTTTCCAAAGTTGTGACAACTGAGTTCTTCCCTGTCCATTTACATAGTACATTACCATCCAATTGTCTCTGGGCATTTGAACTAGGATCCTTGCTCCTGAGGTAGGAATGATCTAAATGTCAAATAAATTGCTGTTAGCTTTAGAACTCTGACATTAAAAACAGAAGAACGGCCTTACTGGGTCAGACCAACAGTCCATCCAGCCCAGTAACCTGTTTGCCGACAGCAGCCAATACCAGATGCCCCAGAGGGAGGGAACACAACAGGTAATCCTCATGTAATCCTTCCCATTACCCACCTCCACAGAAACAGAGGCTAGGGACATCATTCCTATCCATCCTGGCTAATAGCCATTGATGGACCTAACCTTCATGAATCTATCTAGCTCTTTTTTGAACCCTGTTTAAGTCCTAGCCTTCACCACATCCTCTGGCAAGGAGTTCCAGAAGTTGACTGTGTGCTGTGTTGACATTAAAGTGGCACTCTCACTGATTCCATTTAACACATTTTTAAAGTGTGTCCTCTAGCCTGTTTATAGATTTATTTTGTAATTAACATGGAAGGAGAGGGAGGGTTGATACATGTTCCTGGTCCATCTGCCATAACAGAGTTTTCAGGATTTTCTTTAGAATGGTAGGTTAAAGTTGTCTACAGAATGTCTGAAGCTTTTTGTCAGACAGTGTGGAAAGGTTTGCATTCTTAGTCTTGCATAAGGTATGCCATGAATATTTGATGTCATAAATCTCAGTAGGAAAAAAAATAAACTGATTTTCTGAGATGGACTTTAAAGCAGAGAAAAATTATAGATTTAAATTTCAGAAATGTGTTCTCCAGGAAATAAGTCCTCATTTTGCTGGAGTTTAATGCTCCTTTAAAAACATATTTTGTGATGGAGTCAAAAGATATTTTTGTATATCAAAAAGCCCAACTGTGAACCAACTGGCCCTTTTCAGATCATCTTCAGAAGATACTTTAAAGAGTCAATTGTCTAAATAAGGAAAAACAAAAACAAAACTTCCTTGTCTTCTCAGAAAAGTTGCCATTACAGAGTGGCATTTTGCAATTATTTGAGGTGGATATCCAAAAATTTGCAGGATTCTAGATACAAAATTTATATCTTCATCCACATCTGTATCTGCAAAAATAAGCTACTGATATGCACATCTACACCTGTGGATGCAGATACCCTCACACTGAAAGTGCATATTCACAGATTTGTAGGACTTGACTGACCACATAGGATAGTTGTCTGAGGGCTCTGTACTTCACCTAGGAGGCTGCCATAGATTGGCTTGGCAAGCTCTGCATCCAATTAGAAGACGACCACATAGATACTGATACATCCTTCCAAAAGCTTACAAAACCAACATCAGTTTCATTTGCTATACTATGCATCCTCCTCATGTCAAACCAGCTCAAAACTTTGTTAGTCAAGTTTATTTACATAACTGACTGACATACCTCAATCTCAACCCACATATTATTCCAAATTCTGGACATCTGTTCCGGTTGTTATGATAAGCACTTTTCTACAAATCTACTTTTCAGTTGTATTCTGAGGACTCAATCCTCTTTCTACACAGAGCTCAATGCACAATGAGGGCCTTAGACATTTGGATGCTTTCAATATTACTGAACAGGGAATTGAGAAAATTTCCTAGCATGGTAAATAAACCTTATATGATGTTTGCTTATATTTATAAACTGATAAGTATGTCCACAGTAACTGTTACCTTTGTAGTTGACCTTGAAGCCAATTGAGCCCACACTTTCATCTGTTTGAAGGTGCAACCACATCTGATTGCTCATGCTTACAATTAAATCTGGAACAAAACTGCCTGTTAACCTAGAAGCAAAACAAACAAAAAAAATAATGCAAAAGTCTTCTGGATTTAAAAATAAATTTGTCATAGATAAAATATCCAGGTAAAGTAGCCTTGATTACAGTCCTCTGATAACCACAATATTCAGGTACAGAAACATGATTATGAGAAAATTAATAATTGTGAACTGGTTTTGGTTTTCAAGTGTAAATTATAAAAACAGATTAATTTCCTGTCATCTGTGCTACTGACACTTTGACTTAAGAAAGAAAAAAAGACAGAAAGAATCCATTCTTTTTTTAAGCAAGAACTCTTTTTTTAATCACAGAATTTTATTGCTTTGTAATTTGCTTGTTCTCATCATAACCTCACAGTGATAGTGATGATATAGGAAAAGAAAAAAAAAGTGATGATATAGGAAAAAAAAAAAAAAACAAAACCCTGAAACATAGAAACAAGATTAAGTCCTGATTGCAGAAACTTTAGTTGTGTTAGTGAGAAATTACTCCTGTAAGTGCTTCTCTATTTAAGTAAGAGTTAGAAAACTGGGTCCCAATTAACAATCCAAATGGATAATGAATATTTTAAAAGGTCTGACCCTACAAGAGCAGAAATCAGAAATTGATTGATATATTAGCATCCCTCATGTAAAAGAGTTCATGACAGGGATTGATTTATCATTATTATCCAGCCTTCCATCTAATAGTCTCAAAGAGCTTTACCGATATAAATAAACACAACATTACTCATTATCCCCATTTTACAGACAGGGCAGCAGCAGAGTATTGTGCAGGGTCTGATCTGTTAAGTGACCTCTGAAATTGCCTACCAGATTGGGCCCGAAAGGCAAGACCGAGGGAAGGGGGAGAATACCTCATTTGATAATCCAACATGGATTTAGATGTGAGTGAGGAGGGACCCAGGCATCAGGATAGGCAGCTGCCCAATGGCAAAGGTTTAGAGGTATAGGGAACTACAGTGGCAGAAACTTGGGTGCCTAGGACTTTAGCTCCCTACAAGATTAAACAGCAGTTTAGCAGGTGTTTTGAAGATCTACATCTTGGATTTAGGAACTAAAGTGGCAGTTAGGTGTCTAAATCCCTTTGTGGATCTAGCCCTAATGAAAACTATATTTGGCAGACAAGAAGACACCATTTATTTTATAATGAGTCTTTTTTTAACAGAATGTGTACTGAACAGCTCTTTTTTTCCAAGTTGGCAGGGGTCTGTCTATGATAACAGATTGGTTGAAACTTACTTATCTCAGTTTCCTTTCTTGAAAATGAAGCCAAGATCATTAGAAAGAGATCAGGCAATGTCTAAGAATTGTTTATCTCCTAAAAAGGGCATTTTGGAAATTATTTTCCAATTCCAGTCAATTGTTGAAGCTGTGCTGGAGCTTCAAAATGGATTTAAAATGCATACTGTAGCTAATTTTAGAATTCTTCCCTGAACATCTTAGCCTGCTTCTGTTCAAATATTCTCTTTTTTTTCTGAGAAATTCACATTAGTTTCCCACATCTGTCTCCACAGATGGAACTACTATAAAGTCTATTGCCAGCAGTGAACAAATAACTATGTGGCAGATATTAAATAATTAAAGTATTAAATGCTTACTCCTGCTACAAAAATAATATATCTTGCCATCATTGGGAATTTCATAAATGCCAAGTCAAAAAGAGGATGTCTCTCCATTACAGCAAGCATTGCATGCCTCCTCTAGATTTTGGCAATTTTTCTCTGGTAACTGGCTGATTCTAGATTTGGGCAATAGCCTTTTGAGAATTTCGAGACATACACTTCATTTTGGTCTCAATGGAAAAAAAAGTTATAATATAAAGTCATGGAAATTAGTATAATGTCTATTTTATGAATTCAATTGTTTCTATATTTTTTAAATCACCATTTTGCGCAAAACACTCTATCACTTTCACAGGGGGAGGGAGGGAACCCTAAGTATCCACAGGGTTTATCCTAGTTTTCTAAAATTAAAATGCTGACAGTTCATTTTGTTCACACCTAGCACTTTCCTGAATGGCACTTTGCAAATTAGGAGCTAGGTCCTCACCTAGTGTAATTATAGCCCCCATTGACTTCAATTAAGCTATAAGAATTTATTCAGGTTGATGATCTGGACCCCAGGTGCTTAGGGTAATAACTGTCTAGCAGTGCCTGATATAATTAGTGGGTTCAGACATTGATAATCTTCCTAATTAGCCTTGGTGAAGTGTCAGGTAAACACATCTAACAAGGATTTGATCACAAATTTTGCAGGTAGGGCCATGCATTCTCATAGTATTATATGAAAATCTACTGGAAGAAAAACAAAGTGCATGAGAGGGAGAATGACGCAGGGTCCAGTCCCCTTACTCCAATCACTGTTTTGTTATTTATCTACAGTGAAAAATATTCAAAAGGAGAGACCGAGGCAGCTCCATATTAGAATAATCCCTAGCTCTGACAGTGTGCCCTTGTAGCCAAGAAGGCTAACAGTATTTTGGATTTTGGGGTGCATTAGTAAGAGCATTGCCAGAAGATCTAGGGAAGTGATTATTCCCCTTTATTTGGCACTGGTGAGGCCAGAACTGGAGTATTGCATCCAATTCGGTACCCTCCATTACAGGAAGGATGTGGATGCATTGCAGAAAGTCCAGCGAAGGGCAACAAAAATGTTTAAGGGGCTGGAGCACATGACTTATGAGAAGAGGCTGAGGGTTTGGGCTTCTTTAGTGTACAGAAGAGAAGAGTGACAGGGAATTTGATAGCAGCTTTCAACTACCTGAAGGTAGGTTCAAAGAGGATGGAGAGAGGCTGTTCTCAATGATGACAGATGACAGCGCACAGAGCAATGGTCTCAAGTTGCAGTGGGTGAGGTCTTGGGTAGTGTGATGGTGTGTATCAACCCCGCACTGAAGTTGACCGAGTTGCCTTAGCTCAGCTGGCTGAGAGAACCCCACCCCATAGCCCTGCTGGGCATGCGCTAACTGGAGAGTGCCTATAAAAGCCAGGACCAGCTCAGTCAGAGTTTTTTAAGTCCCAGATTTTCAAAGCCTGGATGGAATGATTTAGTTTGTCCTGCTTTGGGCACCAGGTTGGACTCGATGACCTTCTGAGATCTCATCCAACCATATTATTTTATGATTCAAATCTCCTGAGAGTTGGAGACACTTAGTTATACTCACACTCTAGAAAAGAAGGTGAAATAGAACCTGGGTTCCTCACATCCCAGGTGAGTGTGATAACCAATGGTTAAAAGTTATGTGGTGAGTATCACCAACTTTTTGTCCTGGTTTTTGAATAAGTCTCTAAGCATGCCTATAGGATGCAGCCCTCCACATGACTTAGGTATCCAAAAGCTTGTCTTTCCCTGATTCATGAATAATTTTGTTGCTAACATGGGAGATATGCATCTAAGTGCCTAAAGGGAGGTTGCAGTACACATGCCCAGAGGGAGAAACTGAGCTTGGGATATTTTACCCTGAAAAACAGGTGACAAGTTTACATGCCTAAACAGTTCAATAAGAGTTTACTGGATTGCAGTGGGTTCAAAATAGGGCCATAGTCACCTAAGTATTTTTGTGGGTTCCACCCCATCCTCCAAGTTGTCCAGTAGCCTAACCTTTCTACGTGGCCCAGATAAGAAAAGATGTACAATTTTCTAACATTCACTAATTACCTACTACCTTGACTTACGCAGTTAATTCTTCCTAGGAGGTTTTATACATAGTGACTTCCACAAGCCTTTTTACAAAGCATTTGATACTCAGGTGCTTGGGGAACAGAAAGAATGTCTATTTCTCAGATTTGATCAGACACAACAAACTAATGTATATCAAAATTCAAGTATGATTTAAAAAGAAAAACAGATCTTTCAAAATAATTTTCTGGTCATCAATAGCCTCTGAACTAAAATATATTTGTGGCAAATGTATTTGCTTAGGTCTGTACTCACCACAACTTTCCTGTTACACATTATGTTAATCCTTACTT
This sequence comes from Rafetus swinhoei, assembly GCA_019425775.1. Classification (NCBI taxonomy): domain Eukaryota; kingdom Metazoa; phylum Chordata; order Testudines; family Trionychidae; genus Rafetus; species Rafetus swinhoei. The sequence goes on along the minus strand of CM033424.1, from coordinate 28,214,723 downwards.
AATAGAATATCATGGCAATTTGAGTAATGCATTGATAAGAGGAAATGATACAGAGTTCATTCATATTCTTGACAACTTCAATATTGTAATTTCATCATTCTTGAAAATATGCCTCACTATCAAATACATTCTTGTAAAATATTAACACCTTTAATGAAACCAAACCAGTGCAGAACAGTTCACTACATTTGTCAAAATGTAAAATATTGCTACACTGTATCTGAATGTGGTACTGTAATTTAAGTGCCAAAGATAATAATACCAACACTTTATTTAAATGATATTAGAACCTGCAGAATTAGTGCCTTATAAATGTTCTCCCTTCTGAAGAGGCAATGTGGTGCAGGGAAGTAGGAGCACGTGAGTCTCTAACAGTGACTGCTATGTGCTCTTAGAATCCCATTTCACATCTGTGTCTCACTTTCCCTGTATATAAAATGGGGATAATAATCTTAGGTGAGAATGAGATATATACGGTTCTTTGCAGATATATGTCTTTAAATAAATGTGAATGGATCTGAAATATTGAGAGCTAATCTACACACATTTTTGGTTCTGGTTTAAGTCTACAGGGAAAGTTACTGTGCAGCAAGCCAGGCTATGAATCTACTGTGCACCATCTTCCCACACAGTAATAGTCCAGATATTAACAAAAAGGAATGATTACAAAAAAAAGTTACAAAGTAGAGTTAGGGTTGATCTAATGATGAAAAGGATAATATCGCTAAAGGAGAATCATGATGAAAGTCTATAGATGTATGAAGGGTATAAATGAGAAGGAGATAGAGCAAGGTTCAAGGCTATATAATTGGGAATAATGAGATGAATTTAAGTAAGGGAAAAATAGTGTGAATATCTAAAAGACCCTTCTGACAGTCTCAGAGGTGTAGCCACATTTGTGTGTAACTTTAAAAACAATGAGTAGTCCTGTGGCACCTTAGAGACTAACAAAAATATATAGTATCATGAGCTTCCATGCGTAAAACCCACTTAATCAGATGAGTTGGAGACCCTCCTGGCAGTTTGTACTATGATCTAGTAAGCCTTTGCTATAGACTTCTAACAATGTGATAGAAGCTTTCTTGCTCAGTACATTTAAAACACTTTAAAATAAATAACCAGAAAATGTACTGTAGGGAATAATCTTGCCGTAGCCTATCTTTTCCATTTAATAACCAATGATTTATTTTGTTTAAATAATGATGTCTACCTTTCATCTATTATTTTGTTTAAATAATGATGTCTACTTTTATGTTTGATTCATTATATACAGATACATGAAACCACTTAAGAAGCTACAGTTCTGTTTTTCCCAGCATTTTCAAAGTTTAAAATGCAGCACTTCTCTATTGAAAAGTGATTATGAGAAAGGTATTTGTTAATAAAAATATAAATCCTTTCCCCCATTTGCACATTATTTAGGGAGCTGTTTGTAAAGATCCAATCTCTTACAAATAGAGTTGGACAAAGAATGGATGTTTTGGTTCATCTGTAATTTTGAAAATAATTTAAAAACATGTTTCAGGTCAAATGAAATATTTTACCTTGAAATAAAAAACAGGTCAATTCTGACTCCTTTCAAACATTTCTAAATTTATAAAATAAATTAAAAAGAAATTTTGAACTAAAAAGTAATTTCAAATTGAAAAATCAAAAAGGTTTTATTCCAAAAATATGAACATGAAATGTTTTGATTTTTGACCATGTTTTTCCACAACAATTTTATAAAATCAACATAAATTGATACAATATTTTCATGTTTCAAATTTGCGTTATTCACAGAAAAAACAATGCTAGCCAAAAAGTTTCACTTGTGATCTACTCATATGATCTTGTCTAAGTCCCAAAATATTCTCTTTATTTTTACAGAAAAATGAAGTAGATAGGAAATACTAAATTAAATGCATAAAAAGAGACCTCGTGAAAACAAATCACACACAATTTTACCTATTTATGCTCCTGATTATTATAACTGAAAAATATTAGAGAAAAAAAGCAACATAAGTTGACAAAAGATAGCTAATGCCTAGTTATACTGTTTTGCCCTTTTTAAAATATATGGGAATTTAGGTCAGAATAATTGTTTTGTATTTGATGTGTTTTTAAAGATTGTTAATTAAATATAATTTTACGTACTTGGCTTCTTAGAACTGACTATTGTAAGGGAGCCAAACCCCATCAGCTGGTTAAGTAACTGAGAAATCCAAACCCAAGATCTAGCAAATTGATGGTTATAAATTAGATTTAGGCAAATCAAATATAGACACTCAGTAAATTATGGACATTAGGTATCTGGGACTGCCTAAATCATAATTTTACATGGTTTTGGTAATAGTAATGTTTAACAGGATCAGAAACCACACAACCTAGTCAGTGTTTAGGGTGTACCTGTCATAATCAGTGAACTGTAAAGGTTGGTATGGTTCATTTCTTGTCAAAGTGGGTTTTCAAAAGATATTATCAAAGGCAAATGTATTAAGCAATATATTTTCCTCTCCATTTTCTTTCCATATTCTTAATCTGATAACACAGACCTTGCAGATGAACATATTAACCCTAGGAGAACTGGATTTATAAACTTACTTTTAGCAAAAAAGAATAAGTCTGCCTAAAGAACTGGAGCTGTTTTAGCTCAAATCTTATTCTGAAACTGGGGTGGTAAATATGAATGAACATACCTTATCCTATATGTCAATCTTGAACAATTTGAAGAGGTTAATATAATTGTTTTTCTCTTGGCTTTATTCATCTCTCAGATTACTCAAGAAAAGAATTTGGCCCAATCTATGCATCATTCAATAACACCAAAACCCCCTGTATTAGAGTAATTCTGCAAAATGTATGAAATCAAGAGACTTGAAATACAAGAGACTTACACTTGCAGCACAGTTTTGGGATCACCCACTTCCCCTCCATCACCAATTGTCAGCGTGTCGTAGCCAATCTCCAGATCAAATTCTTCAAAATTTATCTGAATAACCTAATGGAAAAAAATAATATACTCTTAAAAAGTAAAGACAATCATTATGACATGCAAAAATACAGATAACTTTCAAACAACAAGAATAAAACAAACCTCCAAATAAGTAACAGTTACATATATTACTAACATTTTATTTAATACTACCCTGTTGTGATTAACTCACAAAACTGGTTAATGCAATATTCGGTTAAAATATTTTTACATGGCACCAATTTGCTGACATGCTAGAAGTACCTACATTTCAATTATGTGGTTATTGTACATTTTATATAGTACTGTACAACTGTATTACATTTCCAGTGCAGTACTCTCACAGGGCATCATAATTACTTACTGTGGGTGAAATTCAAAATTTACACAACTCATTCCTACAATCAAGTTTAGCAGGTACAAAGAAGCCTTTGAAGTTCTTACTCAGCCTATAGGCTCAAGCTGTTACCTATTTTTATGACCTTGTATAAAACATGACCGCCAATGTTGAAAATTTTGTTATGCCTGTGTACTCTAAACTGCAATATGACAGATATTTAACTATGTAGCTCACTAATGTTATTAAACCATCATCCAACATAGTCTGTCAAGCTTTCACATGGAACCCCGCAAAAAAAAAAAAAAAAAACCGCAAAGAGGAAGACCTCGGACAACATGGAGAAGATCTACTGAGATTGAAGGACAACAACTGGGGTACTCCTGGAATCAGCTAGAAGTTTTGTCTCAAGACAGAGTGACTTGTAGATGACCTAGGCTCCACTCAGAGTACAAGGGTTTAAGAAGAAAAAGATTATGGAGAACAACTGTCAGTTCCATACTTAATTATAACATGAGTTTTGTACTTAAAGCAGGAATTCAACCACTTTTTTATGCATGAAAAATGCTTCATAATTTCCCCATCAACTGCTTAAACTACATTTAAAAAAAATGGAAACAACACAGGTACCTCAAACTTCCTATAAAATTAAAACTAATGGATCTCTTAGGCAAAGGTTAAAGTTGAAGTTTTTTTGGAGGTATTGCGTAGATATGGAGAAAGAGATCTGAAGATTTCTTCTTCAGCTGCAGCTGTGAGATAATGTTCTGCTCCAGATAATTCCACAAAAAACCTGCCTTATTTCAAAATGGTTGCCATCTTACCATTATTCTTAACAAAATTAAAGCCAGAGGTCCCCTTTGTTAGATGACCATTATGAGAAGGGCATTTCTCTCTCACTGTTCTGAATGTGACTGTCTCCTCTTTCCAAGAATATGTGGGCCACCATATCCCTGAGGGTACATCTAAACTATGCTTTATTTTCAAAAGAGGGTCTTTTGAAAGTGAAAGTAATCTGGATGCAGGTTTTTTTTTGGGAAAAAAAACCCTTTTTTGAAAAACCGTGTAAACCTCATTTTTTAAGCGAGAGTGGTTTTTCGAAAAAGGGTTTTTTTCATTAAAAAAAAAGCGTCCAGACTACTTTCGCTTTTGAAAGACCCGTTTTCGGAAAGTGAGATTGGAAGATATGCAAATTCCCACAGAATTTGAATATCCTCTTTCGAAAATAAAGCGTAGTCTGACACAGCTTGAGACAGCTTGACTTCCTTTTAAGAGCATGTGGAGGTGGTGATCATTTTGAATAGGACAATTCCCCATGTATTTCCTGAATGAGAAAATTTCATGCCCAAGCTCTTCTGACAGAAACATTAAATGAAAAACAATGGAAAAATTACCTTTGACCCTAAATATTTCTTTTCAGAAGGTACCAAATTTACTCCAGGGAGAGGGCTATAGGGAACAGAAAACAATGGTGTGTGTATGCACATGCATCCATGGGTTAATGTAGTAGATGCAGAAAAGAAGAGAGAGTGGATGGGGGAAGGGGAGTAATGCAGTTGGTAAGGGAAAGAGGAAGAAAACTGGTATTAGCTGCAGGGAACTATAACAGACAATCAGAACCTAGAAATTGAGAGGGGAATTTAGGGAGGCGCAAGGGGCAGGTGAAATTAGCAGGACAACAGCTTTACACCACTAGGCAAACAAAGTAGTTATAAATACAGATTCAATGGCCAGCATACTCTGGCAGATTCCCCCCTTCCGCCCCAGACGGGACTAAAACAACCAGAGCATGACAGTGAATCTGACCATAAAAGCTGGAATTAACATTAGAGATTTCTCTGGCTAACATTTTCATTGAGCTCCTCATTTATAGCTCATAGAATCATAGAATTGGAAGGAATCTTGAGAGATCATGAAGTTCAGTACCCTAAATTCATGACAGGATCAAGCACCATCTAGACCATCCCCGATAGGTTGTTTGTCTAACCTCCTCTTAAAAACCCTCTAGGCAATTTGTTCCAGTGTTAATAGTGAGGAACTATTACTATTACTATTCCACCCTAATAGTGAGGAAGTTTTTCCTAATGTCCAACCTAAACTGACCCAGCTGCAATTTAATCCCAATTGATTTCTATCTGTGACGGGGCTGCGGAGCCCGCCGGCGCTGGCCCCGCCGCGGGCCCCAAACCCCGCACTGCAGCTGATCCGGCGGCGGCTTTGTGGGTGGAGGCGGCAGCGGCGCACCAGACGTGTGGTACCTGCTCCGAGGCAGCTCCGCGGAATCCGCCCAAGGTGGGGAGTGACGTCACGGGCCATGCCGCGGGCCCACCGGGCGTGACGTCAGAAGACAGCGTGGCGTGGATAAGAGTGAGGGGGAAGCCCCAGGAGAGGGAGGTAGGCAATGAGGCAGGCGAGGAGGAGGAAGGCAAGGGGGGAGGTGAGGAATGGGGCGAAAAGGGAACCTGGGGGGGGGTAGCCCGGGTCGACGCGGGCTGCCCGTGGGGCGGCCGCCATGACCTGACGGCACGGAGGAGAGGAAGTGACCCAGGACTGAGCGGCGGAGCCAGGAGGCCACTCGAGGGTTGGTGAGTTGTGGCACACCCCACCAACCGGGCAGGGAAGTGTGTCCCTGTCCTTAGGGTCCTGGGTCGGGACCTGGAGCGAGGGTGGGCCCAGGTCCCCCTCTCCTCTGTTCGTGGTAGAGACAAACCAAACAGGACCGGGGCGCGCACCCAGGGATCAGGCACTTAAGGAGTACGGTGGGGACTTGGGACAGTAGGCAGTGTGAAGGAGGGGCCGGACACACACCCCCGATGATGACCCTGGGGTGCTGAGGGGGAGTGTGCCCCATGACAGTATCCTATCATCAAAGGTTAGGGAAAATATTTTTCTCCCTTCTCCTTAAAAAACAAACTTTTAGGTACTTGAAAACTCTTATTCCAACAAACCTAGCTCTTTCAATCTTCCTACAAAGATCATGTTTTCTAGACCTTGAATCATTTATGTTGTTCTTTTCTGGACATTTTCCAATTTGGCCACATCTTTCATGAAATGTGACAGAACTGCACACAATATCAGAGTCAATGATGCAGCATCTAACTAATGCTCTCAGTACCAGAGAACAGGCAGCTGGTTCAGCTCCAACCTGCACATAAGAATAATCATGGTACCATTCTGCACTCATCCTGGAAAAGGAGGATGAGTCTACGTGATCTCTGGAGCAGCTGTGGTCCATTTTGTGAGAACTTTCTCTCAGAGGACCAAAGAAGGAGAATGATCTCTGCCTCTTGGGAGACTCTGGCAGAGAAACATTTCCTCACTCTGGTTCTGAACTTGTCTGAGGGGCCACACGACATGCAGAGCTACTAGGTGCAGAAACAGGATTCATGGCCTCCTCCATAAAGTGTTGTTGAGGAGCAAGTCCCCAGCCTCCTGAAAAATTTGCAGATGGAGCATCTTTAAAAAATCAGTTAAATCTAACTTGGGGCCACAGATACTAAAATGCCGTAATCATATGATTCTTGCCTGGTGCAGCTACAGAATAGATATTGTATGATTATAATATTGGCCCAGGGATTCTCTATTAATTATAATTTCATAATTAGTCTATTGTCCTAGGATTTGGGAGGTCCTGGGTGTATTCTTTGCTCCACTCCAGACTTCCTGTGTAACTCAGAACAAGACAATTAGCCCGTCTGTGTGTCAGTTTCCTACCTGCATAATGAGATAACAGCATTTCCCTACCTCACAGTCCTGTTGTGAGGATAAATACATTAAAAAAAAATTGTGAAGTGCTTTGCAATCTACTAATGAAAAACACTCTATAAGAACTAAGTATTATTAAGATGTTACTCACAATTGTCTTAGAAGGCCCAGAGAACTCGCCTATGACTTTGCCACTGGGTAAAAGAGCTATTACAAATGTGTGCTAATAAAATCAATATACCACATAATCATTTGCTCATACATACATATACATATACTACTACATATACTCCCACATATATGTAAATACATTTACATCTGTTGTGTTCTAGGCATTTAAATGATCAATCGTAGAAGATAATTGGCGCAAAAGTTCTGCATTATTGTCAAACTAAGAGTACATTAAAAGGGAAATCATATACATTATCTGACTGAAAATATTGGCGAACATTAGCATTTAATAGTCAGTCTTAATTACTGCAATTCTTACTACTGTAATTTCCTCTCTTTCCAAAATAGTGGATTAAGTGAAAATTAGAAATATGCTGTTAATTTCTCAAAACTGCCAGCAGCTAAACAAAATTGCAGCAGTGATTTCTAGATTACATTTTATTTTATGAAGGGGAAAAATATAACAACAGTTCTTAGTGTCAGCAAGCACTACCCAATATCGCCCCTGCCCCTAGAGGGAAAAAAAAGTACCACCATCAGCTATTTCAGCTATATTACAGCGAAAATGAAATATAGTATTTTATATCTCCAAATTCAAGTGTATCACAGTCAACCAACTAACCTCCTAGTGAATTATCCGTGTCAATTTGAATTTAATGTAGAGCACCTGAGTAGATTTACAGCATCTAGCAAATGTGTTTTGAGACGCTTTTCTTTGCTGAAGGAACGTGAAGGTGTTTAAATTTCAGTGAAGTTGCACGCATGGGTCAAGGGTAACATATGGTCATATAAATAACTGATGGAACTGTAAATGTCAGAGTGAGGGGAAGAGAAGTGGCATTAACTGACTAAAGTCATTAAAACTGTAAAATCTAAGGTTCATGCCTTTGGCTGAATAGTGACTTTTACAAGATTTCTGTCCATGAGTCTGTTTGTTCAAGAACTCCTTCTAAACAGTAAAAACTAGAACCACCAAATTTGGTATGCAGCTTCCTCATAACTTATTGTGCTAGGGAAATGGGAAATGCGACTGTTTCCCATAACATGGAAACAGAGGGGGCACAGGGAGGAGGGATATGATACTGAGAGTGGCCACTGGGAGTAGTGAGCACAGGAGAGAGCCTTAGTGCTGAGTGATAACTGGAGGTAGCTGCACCACCACCAAGAGAGTGGCCAGCAGGGCTCAACATCTTGTCTGCCACCAGACGGGGTAGGTAGCCTGCTCACTTCAAACCTCCCCCCTTCCCGGCTCTTGTCTGCAGCACTGGGGGTGAGGGGGAGAGAAAAGGCCCTTGGTGGCTGGTGGTGGTGGGGAGACTGGGGGAAGACAGAATCCCCCTGGTGGCTGGGGATTTAGGGAAGACACCTGCCGACAGGGAAAGGGGGAGGCTGGGAGGCGTGAGAAGGCCTCTGCTGGCTGCGGGATGCTGGGGGAAAGAGAAGGCCCCTGCCAGCCTAGGGGACTGGGAGGTAGAAAAACCCCTGACAGATGAGACCCTCTACCCTGAGCCCCTTCCCACTCCCCAGCCCTCATTCTCACACATCCCTCCCCCACATCTGAAGTCTCCTGCCCCGCCCCCCATCCCCAAGGCCCTGTCCTGACTCCTGCACCCCCCCACACCACCAGCCTCCTTCTCTGAAGAACCTGGGCAATGCTGAGTAAGTCTTGTAGTCTTCTATATTTTACTGATTGTGTAGCCAGATCAGCATTCTTTGATCAAGATGTGGAAGAGGAAACCAGGTAAACACTGGTCAAATACATGGGGTCTGATTGTCATTTACACTAAGCATAAATTATGATTAACCCACTTTAGTGCCCCTTTCCACTAGCAGAGTAGAGCAAACTGTCACCAGTATAAATGAGACCTGCTACAAAGTTGTGATCCACCAACACCTAGATTAATATTTAAATGTTTATTTGTAATGCAAAGTGCTGGCTGCTAAGAGAGATGCAATGTGGCACCTAAAAGCACACACGTGCTTGAATTTCAGCATGTGTAGAATAATTCACATGAGTGGGAGTACTCACTTATTTAAAATGAAGCATGTGCATAAGTCTTTGCAGGATTAATTCCTTAGTTATAGTATCCAACCTGTAGCTATCCAAAAGATCACTGCCAATGGAACTGATCTTTTAATGTATATCAATCGCATTTATGCAGATAAATCAGGGTGACAGCTATTTTATTTTAAATAATGTAATATATGAAGACAGTAACAAAGTAGTTTGTAATTTTCAGTGATTATTAAAAACATAAAGAGATTCATTCATAGAATTCCTGCCCTTCTGCTAAACATTTCCTGGCCTAAAGTTGCCTAGCTAACCAGAAAAAGAAAAAAAAATCACCTAAATCCTGCCTGAACAAAAAAATTGTGTGGTGAGAGACATAGAAAATCAGACTTAGGCTCTGAGAAACCACTAAGGAATTCAAAGGAGGGACCATCAGTTGTGAATACATTATTATTGAAAATACAATAAACTTACATTATTGTAAATTATCAAATCAAGGTCCAAGACAATCTAGATGCACTCCACTCATTTTAGTGGGGGATTTTGAGTCAGAATAAAAAAAGTAGGGCTACAAGCAGTTTGGCAAACCAGATTTATAACTACAATATCTAAGCTCAAGCATAATAGTTATGTAGCTACTCTTGTGTAGTAAATATGATGAATCTGGGAAAGTTTACTGGCCAATTTTGCTTAGTAAATGGGAACTGTGATCACCCCTACCTGCGGAGAGGCCAGTAAATATAGTGGCAGCGGCCCCCCGGGGCTAACCCTGGTGAACCGCCACCAATTTATTGTGCACCACTGGTCTAGTTACATTTTCTGTTTTATTTAACACAGGGAATTTCCAGATCTGCTAAGTCATGTGGTTAGCAGTGCATCTGAAGTAAAAAAGCATACATCTCTCATTAAGAGAGTTTTTTAAAAATTTTACTAAAACTTAGGCAAGGTTACATAATCCTCCCTGAAGGCAAACTAATGCCTCTTCTGCATCTAAAAGAAAGGCAGCAGTCTCCTTGGCAACAGTCTCCCTGCCAGCCAGACATGAGAAGAGATGCTGTGACTCACTCCTGATAATTACATATCCAGGAGTAGCAAAGGAACTAAGAGTTTAGAGCCATAACTTGCTACTTACTGTTTACTCAAGCAAAATCCCACTGACTTGAACAGAAGTCTTGCATGAATAAAGATTGTAGATTTTAGTCTTTAATAATTTTTGGAAAAAATTTTCCAAAGCCACAAAGGGAAGTTAGTCATACAATTCTCATTGATTTTTATAAGAGAGAAGCATCTTAGAGCCGTTTGTGCCTTTTGAAATGTCAACCTTTATCCATACCCATGCCAGAAAATAGTATAATGTCTGCCAATAATTAACACAGAACAAAACTTTATTGAAAACATAAGGGCTAAATTTATCCTAAGAACTGCACTGCTGATCTCCACAAAGTTTACACATGATTATTTCTGAGGCAGCACTATCCCCAGCCTACAGTTTGATACAACTGCATGCTATACTGAATCTAATTCTCTGCATGCTTAATAGTTTTGTGCTAATATCTCCAAAAGTTGACAGGAGTTTACAGAGAAAAGTAATATTCCTAGTGAAACCTTCAAACTCTCAAATGCCATACACTGCTAACAATATGCAATTATAGCAATTCTTACCAGTGTGCAATTCAATAATTTGGCCTTCTCAGCTCCTTTGTATATAGAGACACTAGGGATAGTAAAGTTAAATGTATTTTCATACCTGAAACTGCTCATGTAATCCTTGAAGTGCAAACATACAGGCTGCGTCTAGATTGGCAAGATTTTGCGCAAATACTTTTAATGGAAAAGTTTTTCCGTTAAAAGTATTTGCGCAAGAGAGCTTCTATACTGGCATGTGCCTTTGCGCAAAATATTTGCTTTTGCGCAAAAGCATCCGTGCCCAGTATAGACGCTCTCTTGCACAAGAAAGCTCCGATGGCCATTTTAGCCATTGGGCTTTGTTGCGCAAGAAATTAACGTTCCTGTCTACTGGCCCTCTTGCGCAAGTATTCTTGCACAAGAGGGCTTATGCCTGAGGGAGCATCAAAGTATTTGCGCAAGAAGCACTGATTTTGTACATTACAAAGTCAGTGTTCTTGCGCAAATTCTCGCGGCCAGTGTAGACAGGCGGCAAGTTTTTGCGCAAAAGCAAAAATCTTGCCAGTCTACATGCACCCAAACTCTAAAAGCAGCATGTGGACACAGAGGAGTTCCCTAAAATTTTGGCATTTTACGAATATAATCCCAAACCTTCATGCATCTTGCATTAAAAAAGGCAACTCTCCAAACATTTGCTTTAATCAAATAACTCACATCTTTTACAATCTGAATAAAAGGGAACACAACAGAGTTAATATGTTTGGACAAATAGTACAAAAATTACATGCTTGCTTTTTGTGGTATTTTGCAGGCATTTCAGTTTGAATCATAATATTCAAAAGCAAGTGTGTGACAAACCATTAATTTTATTGGATATATAAAAAAACCCAAAACATGAGAAAACACTCTCCAGCGATCTACCATTTTTATGGGAGGAAAGAAAAGTAGGGTAAGAAACCTATCCTGGTACTAAGAATAGGACTTAATTGAGGAATTTTCAGGTGTCTTATGAATTTTAGAATTTGGAGACATTTGTAGGAAATTGTGTGTGTGTGTATTTAGATTAAAGAATATCAATGGATGTTGCAAATGCTCAGGGACTTTGAAAATAAGGCCCCTTAATTGAGTGTCTAAGTATGGACTGAGATGTCTAATTTGAGAAACCTACATTTGAAAATGTTGGCCACCATAAAAGTCAGTCTCTAAATTGGGACTACATTTCAGAAGGTCTGAGATGACTTCTTTCTGCAAATGCCGTACTCCTCTGATCTATCTGTTTGTGTTCAACTTCTTCACAGACTATTCCCATAATCATCCATTCTCTTAAAAAAGTCATAACAAAATAAATATTTGCTTTTGAAATATGGAAGGCAAAAGTCACTCTACAATTCTGACACATCCCAAGGACGAATGCCACTTACAATTCTGATAATAGAAGGACAGTGCATTCAAATAGCCAAAAAGAACAATAAGAGATTATTCATATTTTCATGTTATGGTTTGTTTAGTAATAATCTCTACTACTTTGTACTGTGTTCACAATAAAAGCTTTTGAGATTGATTAATCAGGGAATCAAAGCTGAGATATTTAATCAGTCTCAGTAGCCATCTACTGATTTATATTCCACAAAACATCAGAGATTAGCCCATAAATAAGACTTTCTCCAAACAAAAAAAATGAATTACACAATTTAATTCAAAAGGCAAGACAGTACCCATATGGGGAAATAAATATAATAAATGCAAATGCATTAATAAATAAACACAAAATGTTTTTCATTTCACTTAAGTCAGTATGTTTGTTTACCATATTTTCCCCCCAACAAATCAAAAGGAGTCTATTAACTTTTATCTTACAAAACTAAACACTGAGTTTGGATTTGTACATTTATTTTCAGGGAGTTATGTTAGATTTACAGAGTATTTGTATAATTATAGAGTCTTGCAATACCCTTGTAAACACTTGCCTCTTATGTGTCAGTTAGAAAGTAGAAGTTGTGTACATGATTGTCTTTAATGCTATTTCAATTGTACTGAATTCATTACCCAGGAATTTAAATCTTGCATCTACCCAGAAAACTATATTCTATAAAGGGCGAGAGCCGTCCACAGGCCTCTTTTGAACTAGGGATAGGGAGTATTTGTACATAAATGTGCATACACACACATACACAGACAAATGCACATGTACATGCACATGTACCCACCAACTAGGAGGTGCAGTGAGAGAAAGTAGAGGGCAGCCTTGTTTCAATCTGCTCCCCGCCTACTCCTCCCCTACTTGGTGCTGGGAGGCAATACCTGCTACATATCCTCCCCAGCACCTATAGCTAGCTCTTAGCAGCCCTAATTCAGCAGGCACATACTCCTGCAGTATTGCATAAGGGCTAGTCAGGATATTATTCTCATCTCATTATAATTCTGCCACCATTGGTAGCACTGAATGACAATGTGTGAGTAGTACCCCCTTCAATCAATGAGGATACTTTTGGAGTAAATTACTGTTCAGTGTGAGTAAAGGTGCCAACATGTATACTTATTTTCCATTTCTCATTCCAAACAATGCAGATCGCTAGTAAACTTATTATTTTTAATAATCATAGAATTTAAAATGAATTTGTATGCTGATATACTCACTTACCCATGATTTTGGTGCACAGATTTTAAAAACTTTTCTTCCAGGAGCAGTTATAAATAGGCATACCTCTATTTATAAAGTTACTACTCATTTATTAGATTATGGGCTGGTTGGAGCAGGAACTGTCTTTTTTGTTTGTGCTTATAGATCACCTAGTACAATGGAGACATAGTCCATGATTCAGGCTCTGAGGCACTACTGCAACACATTTAACAATCAATAACATTTATTTCTAATGTGATTTGTTGCCAAATTATGGTAGGCATGAATCAGCCATATAACAAGACACTGTGCTTTCTCCTGGCAGCCATTGGAAAAGGCGGTTGAGGTAGTCTTACTCTTGAAAGTAGTCTTTTGGGAGGTAGTGTCTGCACCTGAGACGGTCTTGTTGCAGAGAAGGAAAAAGAGGCAGAGAGAAGCTTGGAAGAACACTTTCATTCCTGCTACTTTCTTCTGGTTCTAGAGCTTTTTGCATTCTGTCAGGGAATGTCTACACAGCTGGGCTAAAGTCAAATTAAGCTATGCAACTTCAGCTGTGTCAATTGCATAGCTTACATCGAAATAGCTTAATTTGGCTTTTGGTGCTGTCTACACAGCAGGAAGTCAAAGGAAGAATACACTCTTCCTTCAACTTCCCTTACTCCTCATGAATTGAGGGTTACCATGAGTTGGAGTAAGAAGTCCTCTAGCTCGACATTATTTAGAAATAATGGCTTGCTGTGTAGATGTGCACTATGTTATTTTGGAATAACGTTAGTTATTCCAAAGTAACACTGGTGTGTAGATGTACCCTCAATGATTTGCAAGTGAAACTAAATCTGAAAATATTGATTAACAAAGCAGGGGATGAAACAGACCAAATATACAGATAGCAGCATTGCAGCAATAACCTAGCTTCAGAGAAACAGGACTCACAAGGTGTTTGTGTCAAAAGTTTTCACTGCCAAACTTTGGAAACAGGATCACCTAAAACAGTAGCTCTTAACTTGTCCAGATTATTGTACTCCTTTCAGGAGTTCAATTTATATTGCTTACCCCAAGTTTCACTTCACTTAAAAACAACTTACTTACAAAATCAGATGTAAACACAGAGGTGTTGCAGCACACTATTCCCGAAAAATTGCTTATTTTCTAATTTTTACTGTAGAACTACAAAATAAATTGAATAGAATGTAAATATTGTACTTATATTTTAATATACAGTATATAGAGCAGTATAAACAAGTCATTGACTGTAGGAAATTTTAATTTGCACTGACTTCGCTTGTGCGTTTTTGATAACCCATTGTAAAACTAGACAATTATCTGATGTTCCCCCCTGGAAGACCTATGTGTAACCCAAGGGATATGCATACCCCGGTATGAGAACCACTGACCTAAAGAAAACTTGCAGACAGTCTGAAGTCCACCCTGCTTTTGTCAATCAAGTAAAATTTTCTGGTGGTCTGCTTCACTTAAAGAACAGAGTCAAGATAAGAAAAGAAAAATGTGTCCTGCTTATATTTATATTCCTTATATCTTCTTAGAATGGCTAATTGCTTTATGTTGAAGATGACAGAGTATTTCCCAGTTAAGAAATGATGTATACTTATGTCAGATTATAGAGTCTAATGAAGTCCTGTAGTGTGATTGAGAGGCTTTCATTCAGCAGTAATTTTCCAAAGAATCACAGCTCCCACTATGAAAATAATCGTGTTAATAATATATTTGATTACTATAAAAACATTAGTTTCAGTGAAAGATATATTGACACCGTCATTCATTAGAAAACCAGTGGGTAGTTTTGCTTTAGAATTTGCACAATCTTGTTGATCAGAATAATTTGCCATTGTTGTAAAATCCTGGGATGGTTTGGATCACGCTCTCATTTTATCTAAATCACAATGGTCAGGTAGATTGGAACCAATGGTTCAGTTTAGAATTATCTCCAGCATTTCTTTTACACTCAGTCCTGCTCCCATTGAATCTGAAGAGTGTTTTGCCAACATCTTCAGTGGAGTCAAGACCTATGTCCTAATTTATAAAAATACATAATTACCTGAAGTACTACAATGAGTTTTAAGAACATGCTTAAGTGCTTTCCTCAGTAAGGATGTTCCAACGTGAAGAAATGAGCCAATGGGAGATGCTGACAAGAGGGATGTGTCCTAAGCGTCTCCCCATTCAAGGTAATAGGTGCCAAACCCAGGGTGCAGGAAAGCACTGCTCTCTGCTTGTGATACACAGTCAGGAAACTGTCCTGCTGTCAGTTGGTTTATATGCCTAATATTTTTTGTGGGGGATCAGGGGGGAAATGAATTAAGCACTTGCCTCATTCCACACAAATCAGCTGATAGTGCTCCCTTTGTAACTTTTAGGCCTGTGGTTGAGTACTCATTCATGGTATGTGGGAGACCCAGGATCAATCCCTCCTTCTGCCAGAAGGGGAGAAAGCATTAGAATAGGAGTCTCCCCCCACTCAGGAGAGCATCCTACCCACTGAGCTATGGGATATTCTGATGTGGAGGTATCTTCAATCTCACTTACTAAAGCTGTTCTACTTTGAACAAATAATCATAACATCATAGAATTCTAGAACTGGAACGGACCTCGGGAGATCAGCAAGTCCAGTCCCCTGACTTCACAGCAGTACCAAGCACTGTCTAGATCATCCCTGATAGATGTCTATGCAACCTGCTCTTAAATTAGAGTCACTGGGCAATAGCAAGTGAAAAGAGCTCTGTAGTCTGGTGGTTGGGTTATCCACCTGAGGTACCCAATAACCAAATGCCCTCTCTCATAACTAATTATTTATACACAGTGGAACAGTGTTAATTTGAGGGATTGCAGGAGCACCGCTTCATAATATCCCATCGCTCATTTGTTAGAGTGCGCTCTTGATGGACTGGAAACCCCTGTACAAGGCCTCTCTTCCCATTGGGCAGAGGGAAGAACTGAACCCAACCCTCTTACATCCTGGGTTAAAATATAAAGCACCAGATACCTCTCCAGCCAAATTATGAATGGGATCTTTCAGGCAGTTACTGAGTAGGCATACTAGATCAGGTCCTGAAGTCAAGCTAGGCAAGCAAATGCTTATCTTTTCTTGGTTCATGGATCAGTCTGGGGTCTTGGAATAAGATAGGCATCCAAAATCCCAGAGTGAAGCACAATGATTCATGCTCAGAAAAATAGACATTTAAGGAACTTTCACACTGAATATCTATATGCCAAATGAGTTTAGGATTAGGGAGCAGCCAAGCAGGAGTTTTGTGGATTTCACTGAAGCCTAAGTCTCCAAGTCTGGAGGGTTAGGCACCAAAGCCTCCTCAGGTATCTGGGTCTAGGTCTATATCTTCGTATTCCTCTCAGTTGTTAAGATAATCCTAGAAAAATGAATCAAGTATACATATTGCAGTGTTGTCTTCTGCAGACATCTTGAAACAATATATAAAGGTATAAACTGACCTAGTCATCTCAATGGAGCATGAATGTCAAAACTAAAAACTGATATTTTAAATGTCCACAATTCATTACTTCACTCTTAATATTTTTAGCAGAAACATCCAACTAACATCTTCCTCTTCACGAATTCTATATGCAATTACAAAATCTCAATATAAAAAACTGTGGCATACTAATAATTTATGTGGGAACACAAAAATACATTTAATCCAATAAATAAGAGAGGCTACTGTAATGATTCCACAATTTGTTGTCATTTTTATTCAATAAAAAACCCACTATTTTAAAATTCAAATCTGCCACAGAATCTAGGAACCTGGTCACAGAACACTAGCCCCAACTTGCTATGTACCAAAAAGGACTTTGGTGCTATGATATTTCAGATATTACAGAGATCCAATTTCCCTTGTACATTCTAATATGCATCCATGTGTACCAGCTCTTAGGAAAAGGCACCATCCAGGTTACCTCCCCATTCCATGCCATGAATTTCATGTTAAGGGACCTCTACAATGCACCAGATAGAGCTGTTCTAGCTCCCAGGCACAGCAGGAGATACTAAAGACACTGATCTCTTATTTTCGCTGTGAAATTTCACCCATTTCTGAGCACTTTAGGCAGAAATTTTCAAAGAATCCTACTAAAGTTAGATACCCAAATCCCCACTGATTTACAAGGGGATCTGGACATCTAACTCTCTTAGGCCTCCCTGAAAATTCCACTCTTAGTGAGCACAAGTTAATTCATTCTGCATTTGTTGATTCATTTGGCTTAAATTTACAGTATGGCTGCTGATTTACTATGAGATTCAGAATATGCTGAGAGTATTGCTTCATCTGCTTTGATCCATAACCTTCAAATGAACCTATTGGGCTGAAATATATTTTTCTGTTGTAGCATTGTAACTCATTCTTGTGACATGTTTTACTGCATCTACGTTACTAAATGACGATATACTTAATGAAAATATTCTAAAGATAGAGGGATTAGCTTCATGTATGGAATAGTCTTAACATTGTATCCCTCCTTTTAATTGTAGTTCATTTGTCCCTTACATTGCCTTTGTTCATTATTTTCCTGTCAAAAGAATTGAGAAGTATGCTTACATCTGAAAGACTTAGTCCATTTAATTACCCAGGTTAATAGGAATGAAATGCAATTAAATGTAAATAATAAGTGCTGGAGCAAAGAATCATGCATATGAAAGAGTAACTTTGGAAGGAAACAGAGCTGCAGAATACAAACCAGAAAAGAGATCTGGGCACTTTTGTTGAAAAAATCCCTCAAGCCGTCAACCCATTTAGCAGCAGTAATTTAAAAAAATAACAAAGGCAAGCAAGGGTAATAAATTGTATTACTAGAGGTTACGTTATAGGGAAAGATCAAGGTAGTTAATAAAAGAGATTTCATGGCAACCTAATTAAAGCTTTGGGCATTATGAAGGAGATTGATAAACTTTGTTCACAGATAACTTTACACTAGTAAATAGAAAACAAACAACGTGATATGAGCTGAGACTAAAGAACCCATGGCAGAGCTGTTGCTACAACAGGCCACCAGAACATGACAGAAAACTAAGAGTTTTTTTGACTTAAAAAAAAGAGAAAAAGAAAAAATTGTATGGGGAAATTGAATGTGAATACAACAGCAAGAACAGCTTCCAAATAACACACTGAATAACTCAATTTGGTGTGTGTGGGGGAGGGAGAGAGGGAGGGAGTAAGAAAGGAGGATTAATCAGGAATTCTTCTCTAATCACTTGCCCAATATTCCTGCTCCTGTTTCTTTGTTCCTGTTTTCCACAATCATTCCCTACCTCTTTTCTTCAATCCCAATTTTATCCTATATCTCTGTTATTCATCCCCCCAAAATAATCACTTGAATCATCAATTTTCAAACACACATCAGTTACATTTCCCCATTTTAGAGAATTGAACCTTACTCCATTGACCACAATGAAGCTGTGGTGATTTATACTCCCCGATCATTTAGTCTATGATCTCAGGAATGAGGATGCATCACAGCTAGTACCATTTGGTAATGTAGCTTTATTTTTGTTACTATTTTAGGGCAAATAATCTAAAAATCTAATGAACTTTGACAGTTTTCTTTTAAAAGCCAGATTTGCAGAAAGGCTTAATGTAGCAATGCCCATTAGCCCAATTCACTAGTCACAAGAGAAAACTGCTAACAAATTGTATGGAACTCTGTGCAATGTACTGATATGGTTTACTTCAAATGACTATTAACTAGATTCCACAAAGCAGAGGACACAGGCTTGATCTGGAGAGCATGATAAGTGTGATTATTCAAGTCCAGAATAGATGAATAGTGATAGTGCTGTACACAGTGAGGAAAAAGAAAATCTAATTCCACTGGAACAAATGCCAGCTAAGGATGCTCTAACACATGCCAAAAGGACAAAATCACCACCCTTCTAGGACCAGCTGATGCTTGGCCTTCACACAGTTGCAGGGGCTAGAATAGCTTTACTCTATTTGTGCTGCCCATGCAGCACCCATATACAAAAGCAAGCCTTGCACTCAGTGAAGAACAACTCCCTGCTGTCACTCTGGAAAGAAACAATCACCTTTAAGGTAAAAGAGAGGAGACATGACCATTGTTTAATCCATTGTAGACCTGCAAAACGCACTCTCGGGAACAAGAGCAATGACATGTTTTTTACTTCCCCTCCCACAAGCTAAAGGGATGTGGGAGACACAGTCCCTCTGGAGCTTCCTACATGTGGCACAGTCAAAGATGTTAAGTCAGATTGTAAATTATGTAATATGTCTTTAAAAACAAAGAGACAAAGCCAAAACAAAAAGAAAACCCTACAGATTGCTCTATTTCCCAGCAACTTCAGAGAGATTCCAAAGAAAAAATACCTGCCATGGAACAATCTTCTAGTAATGATTACACACAAGAGCATTCGAGAAGAGAGGAAGGTACCAAAGCCCATCTGCTGAAGTTCCTCAAACACAAAGGAGTGGATCAAATTTAAAGTGATGCATCACCACTTTCTGGGCCATATTCAGTGATGCCATAAAGTGTTGTACAGAGGCAGATTTACAATGAAACATACTGTACCCTGGCATAGGCCCTCCCCTCCCCTGCCAATGACACAGGGCCCTCAGAACCCGGTAGTCCAGCACCAGGCCTGGCAACCCCCACGGCACGCAGGGGGAAGTCCCTTTGCAGGGAATGGGGGCAGTCTCTTAGCAGAGAGGGCTGTAGGGGAGGACGGGGGCAGGGGAGCAGGGAGGCTCACCTGCAGGCTGCAGACTCAGGAGAGATGGCAGGAGGTGGCGAGCAGCATGAACACAGGCTGGGAGGCTTCAGAGGAGCATGGGACAAGAGCACATCAGGCCAGAGAAAAGTGGGGCTTTCCCACTTCTCTCCAGCTGCCAGCTGTGCAGCTACCCAGTGCTCCTCTAAAACCTTGCATCCTGTGTTTGTGCTGCTGGCTGCCACCTGATGAGTGGTGGCTGCCCGTGTACAGCCAGAAGGAAAAAGCCACACTGTTTCTCTCCGGCAGCTGGCTGTGTGCCTGTGCTACTGTATCCCCTGAGTCCTCCAGCACCTGTAATGTTACACTGCTGTTGGCTGCCACACTGGTTAGTGGTTGCTGCCCTTGGGAGAGGGGAAAAGTGGCTGGTGGATGAAGAGGCCAAGGTGAGGAGGGTATTCAGGTGGCTGATGGAACTGTGCCCCCCTCAACCTTCAGGTGGAGCATATGTGGGTCTCTGCCCACTTCTCGAGGCCAGCCAACACAGGGCCACTGGGACACCTGAAGCTGTCCTTTGCAGCCATGAAAATCTTTGGATCTCTTCTCTCAGTCTCCTTCTCCAGTCCCACCATGATGGCTCTGCTCCTACACTGGACTCCTAGCTCTGCCCCTTCTACCCAAGACACTGCCCTTCTGGGAGCTCAGAACTGCCCCCCACACACCTTGTCCAGAGGTCTGGCTATTCTGTCAACAGCCCTGCCTGAACCCTTAGTTCCTGTGCCTGTAGCCCACACCAGATCTGGACCTGTGTCTAGGAGAGACAGGGGCTAGCTTTCAGCACCCCACTATTAAAAATGTTCTGGTGCCACTGGTGTTAAACCTAATTGGGGAATGGGCGGTCCAGACCAGGCCCACCTGTAGCTGCACCTCTGCTCTTTCAGACATTTTTAATCTGCATAAAAATCAAGGTAAACTTTTTAGCAATACTATGAGTCTGGCAATCAAAAATGCAAAAAAAAAAAAAAAAAAAAAAAGGAGGCAAAAAGATGTAGCTAAGCAAAAAGACAGTTTGTCATCTTATTTTAAAATCTTACAGTACTTAATAGAGGATATTCATCAAAAAGTATGGGTGAGGAAACATCTCAATTATCTGATCACTTGCCAAGTTGAGGGGATACCACGACAACTGCAAAAGTTGAACGAGTGGACTCTGAAGTGGCAATGGAACTATAAAATACTGGTAATTTTGTCAAAGTAAGGGAAGAAACCTACTCTGAAGACATTCCACTATGGCCAAAATCTATTTAATTGAATATAATGGAATATTTCTTAGTAAATAAACTGAAAAACTTTGGTAACATGGAAAATTTGAGAAAAGACTATTAAGATGGGTGATGAAAGCAATTTAGAGGTCTTCATGAGTCTCATTTTCTGAGGATGAAGAAAAATGGGACCACCAGGCAATCTACTGTGATGTTTGCAAATTATTCCCTGACCATAGTTAAGGAAAACAAACATTTGTCGACAGGCACTAGAATTGGAGAAATGTTGCAAGAGATATGGATAATTATGAAACTTCCAAAGCTTATATTACCGTTACGTGTAAGTTTGTTCAAAGATGTAAATTATCCAGAAGAATTGATTCTGTGTTATCAGTTCAGTTTGAGAAGGAATGTACTCATTGGAGGAAAGTAATAAGACATGCTGTTGCCACGGTGAAACTGCTGTCGTCTTTGGGACTACCTCTAAGAGGATATGATGAGTCATCAGTGCCAAATGAAAAGGTAATTTTTTTAACCTACCTTAAATATCTTAGTGATTTTGACACTTTTCTCAATGAACTTTTGAAAAATTATCAGTATTGTGGCTCAGGGAAGACCAATTTTTTAACACACCAAACCTACAATGAATTCATTACTATAATGGCAGAGCAGCTCAGAAACCAATTCAATGATGAAGTAAAGGATGCTGAGCATTATTCCATAATAGTTGATTCAACACCAGATGTGAGTCATGTAGACCAATTAGCATTAATTTTAAGATACGTGACTGGCAATGGGGAAGTTGTAGAGTGATTTCTTTGTTTTGTCCCATTAAAATACCACACTTCTGAATGTCTAGAGACAATTGTTTTGGAAATCATTGCATATGTAGGTTTGGACATAAAAAATTGTCATGGGCAGAGCTTTGATAACACCACAAATATGTCAGGAAAATATTAAGTTCTACAGGCAAGACTGAACAATGCAAATCCCTCTGCTTTAGTTGTACCATTCCTTAAATTTAATCTGCAACACTGCAGCTGCATCTTGTGATGGAGCTACACATTTTTTTTTTACTTAGTTCAAAATATATGATTTTTTTTGGTTCCACTCGTCAGTGGAATATGCTACAATCACTCTTGAAGCAAGCAAGTAGAAAACATTTGACAATCAAAAGAATTTGTGACACCAAGTGGTCTACTTGTTCAGATGCTGTTTTGGCTTTGAAAATGGTCTATGGTGTTATAAAAAGAACCTTTTTAGACATAGTCACATCAAATTCCGAAAAACCACATGCAAAAACTGAAGCAAAATCCTTAGTAGAAAAGTTTGAAAAGTATTATATTGATGTTTTTATTATTTTGTGTAACTGTTTACTTCCAAGAATTAATGCCACCAGCAAATCACTGCAAAAAGTGGATACAAATTTACTGAATGCTGCACAATTGTTAGCCTCAGTTACAAGTTCTGTCATGGAAGCTCAAAATGACTATAGGTCCATGGAAGCAAAGGCACTAACATTAATAGCAAATATAGGTTCCTCTGATACAGCTGATGAGATATGTTAAAAAAACAGGAAGCTATTTTTCTATGAAACTAGAGATAATGAAATCAATTTAAAAGGGAAAGAAGATCATCGTTGAGACCATCAATGTTGTAGTGCAATTGCAGATTAGAGGAGAATTGTTAAAGAAAACCGTTGGTTTATTTTTCATGTATGGATGAAGATGCTAAAAGCCTCTACAGTAAGAAATTAAGTGAATTATACTGAGAGGACATAATACACAAATCTTTTTGAAGATGAGGTGAAACATTTCATTCACTTTATTAAAAATGATGAGGTCCATGCTTTGAGATCACCAGTTGATTTGTAGAGACTTTTACAGGATGGTTGGCAGGCAACCTTTCCAAATGTAGAAACCATTCTGAAAATATTTTTAACAATACCTGTCACAAATGCTTCTGGTGAATATTCTTTTTCTGTATTGAAACGAGTTAAAATGATTTGCAAAATACGATGAATCAGGAACATTTGACAAGTTCAGCAATATTGACAACTGAAAGTACCTCTTTACAAAATATTACTTGCGATGACTTAACTGATGATTTTGTAAAGAAAAAGTGTGGAAAGAAAGCTATCTGAATACATATTTTTTTCAGATTGAATAAGTTTCTTTAGAGGAAGTTAACTTTTATTTTTTCATTAATGCATCATCTATACATTTTATTTTTACACATTTTTTCATATTAATTTAATGCAAATACAAGCTTTTATCTAGACCAGAAGTTCTCAAACTGTGCTCAATAAACTCCGTGCAGGTTGACTGTGGAAAGGTTATTATGTTTTTTTTAAATAAAGTGCTCTTATGCAAAGCAATTTACAATAATTAACTCATGGTACAAACAATATTTGGGAAGATCATTAATTGATCCACTGAGACCCTCAGCAATTTTCAAGTGGTCTGTGAAAAAAAGTTGGATGACAAAAACAATCAAGGCACCTCACTTTATTTTCATTTATTTCTTATTACCTATAATATAGGAGGAGGAGGAAGAAAAAAGGAAGGGAAAGGAAGAGTGAATGTTCTTTTTCTTGGCTGGGTCCCTGGAGAGGGGGGAATGAAGCTGAGTACAGGGCCCCACTAACATTAAATCTGCCACTGGTGTTTTAGTTACATCTTGTGGGAAAGTATTAGCAGGTTTGCTTGCACTAATTTGGAACTCAAAGATTAGTGTAACTTACATGTCAAAAGTGTGGAAGTGTGATATATGGAAAAGCTACTATTATGGTGTACAATAAACAATCTACTGCTACATTCACCTTAGCCCACCTTCTTCTGCTAGTTAAGGAGACATGTAGCAGGAAAAGTAAATTATATTGATTTTGGGCACCCATAAAATGTCAGATAAACATCTAACTCTACCACATATGCCTAACCTACAACTGATGCTTTTTGTTTAAATCACCACTAAAATTAGTCCCTGGTGTGAAAAATATGCAGTAGTTGCTGATGTCCAAAACAACTGGTGGACTATAGGAATTATTAACTTCCATCATTTTCAAAGTGGAAGAATACTGCACTGTAGTCAGTGTCAAAGAGAAGCATTATGTTGGGGTACAGTGGAGTCTAGTTAAGAATAGGTGCAAACTCACCCCTCTCTTACACCTTTTTTCAAAATGAAAACAGAAACTCTCAGTTAAAAGATGTGGGAAGCAGAACATATATATCTCTCTGCACTCCCCTTTATGCTCTTTGCCAACTTTCAACATTTCCCCTTCTTCTACCCTACAGACTCACCTCCCCCTCACTCCACACACACACACTCATTATTTCCAATTCACCTTATTTGATACTATTTTCCTAGCAATGAATCCTGCCAACCCAATACACTTCATAGATCCAAAACACAGCAGAAGTCCTTAATTCTAGGTGTAAAGTGTAGACATTGACCTAAAACAGATATTTCAGTGGCTTGTGTTTATATAAAATTTAAGGTTTCATTTAAATTTTATTTCCTAACCTCTTGCAGTTGTGACAATTAAACTTTCTAACATTTATAGATACTGCCATCTCCCTTACTCAGCAAATAACCTGAAATAAAGAGTAGTGAGGGGACCACTAAAGCCATGAAATGGCTAATTCACTAGTGATAACGTTAGTAGAAAATTGCTCTTATATTTATTTTGGTCCTTAGTTGTGAATTCAGAAGAGAGGAGAAAAGAGAATATCATTTTTGGGGACAAAAGGATCCCAGAGAGGAGCAGAATGTAAATACCTGAGTAGGGATAGAAGATATTGAATGTAGCATGAAAGATCTCAGGGAAGTGTAGGGATGTTATGGACTAGTCGACTAGTCGATGCTGCCTCAGTGTTTCAAAGTGGCAGCGCCGCATAGCTGAGCTGGGGATCAGCTGTGCAGCATTGCCACGCATGGAGTCCAGAATCAGCTGGGGACTCCCCAGCTGATCCCAGGCTCCAGCACGGCATTTCTGCTGAACCCAGGAAATATACAGAATCTGGCAAAATCTCTCATTGATTTTCAATGTTTCTATTAGTTGCTCAAATATTTAGCCTATTGCTTCACTAATAGATCTGGAAGATGTGGAGCAGTTTACCTACTTGGGGAGTATTATGGGCAGAGACAGAGTAACAGACAAGGATATCAATGCTAGGATAGGGAAAGTAACAGCTGCATTCGAGACTCTTCATCCCACATGGAGCTCACGAATAATATCTGCGAAGACAAAACTGCAGATCTTGAACACAAATGTGAAGAGTGTACTTTTGTATGGATTCAAGACCTTTGGCACAAATGAGGAGATTTGAAACAGAGAACCACTGTAGGGGTTAATTGTGGAAGAACTTAGTCCATGCAAAAGCATAGGGATGGTGAGGCATACATTCTCCCCTTCCCCTATTTCTGATAAGCCAGAAGCAAGCATCTAGGAACACACGCCATTTAAGGTGCCATTGTAGCAAAAACAAGTTACAGATAAGGGTAGGGAAAAGGGCAGGAACACATAACAATCTTGTTCACCCAGATGTACTAATCATGTAAACAAGGTCAAAGGACAAGTAGCCATACTGTAACAAGTAATACGTAACCCCCGGAAATTTCCAAACTGCAAAACAAGGTAGAGACACTGTATTTAAAGCTGCATAACAGTTAAGCAATTTTGACTTCACCGATGGACTTTGGTACCAGTGCCTCGGAAGCCTAGACGACCTCCCATTCCGTCCGCAGCTGACCGGGGTCCCCAGCTTGAGGAAGAGATGTGAGAAGCCTCTTTTCCTATCATGTTGTTCTTTTAGTTAAGGAGTAAAGTTGAAATCTGTCAGGAAATAAACTGCTTGTGTTTGACAGATATTTGTGCAGTATGTTTTGTACTTAGAGAACTCAGTGTCGGACCTGAGAATTACTCTTGCCAGCAACAGCCACACTTTCAGAAAACCATCTTCCAGTATAGTCTGTCAAGCTCTTACAAGGACCACGCATGGAGAATGCAAAAGAGGAAGACCTCGGATAACATGGAGAAGATCTACTGAGAGTGAAGGATAACAACTAGGGTACTCCTGGAGTCAGCTAGAAGTTTTGTCTCGAGACAGAATGAAGTGGAGGAGACTTGTAGATGATCTATGCTCCACTTGGGCTGTGTCTAAACCACACCTCTCTGTCAACAGAGAGCTGTAGATTCGGCATGTCGAAATTGCTAATGAAGTAGGGATTTAAATATTCCATGCTTCATTAGCATAACATGGCCGCCGCTTTTTTCGAAACGGAGCTTTTTCGAAAAAAACAGCAGTCTAGATGGGGATCTGTCGAAAAATAAACCCTTTTTCGAAAGATCCTGTAAACCTCACAGGATCTTTCGAAAAAGGGTTTATTTTTCGACAAATTCCCATCTAGACTGCTGTTTTTTTTTAAAAAAGCTCCGTTTCGAAAAAAAGCGGCGGTCATGTTTATGCTAATGAAGCACGGGATATTTAAATCCCTGCTTCATTAGCAATTTTGACGTGCCTAATCTACATCTCTCTGTCAACAGAGAGGTGTAGTCTAGACGTACCCTTGGGGTACCAGGGTTTAGTAGTAGTAGTAGTTCACTAATAGATGTCAGATGTTCAGCAAAAGGGCCCTGTGGCAATGTGTGCTATCGCAATAAATATTGGAGGCTTAATGCTTTCATTCCACTGACCCATAGGTATGAAAAAGTGTCTGATTATTTTAATGTACACTTCTGGAAATATGCAGTATGTGTTCTGTTTTGTTTTTATTTATTTTTTTAATTTAATCCCTATAAAACACTTTGCAAACTGCTTGTTAGAAATGTGTCAATTTGGGACTGATTACTGGAGATTTCATGGTTGAACTGTTTTGAGGAGATGACACATCAGTTTCAGTAGTAACAGAAAAAATAATTGGGTTGTCCTGTTGATGCACCATACTGATGTTAGGATATTGGGTTCTCTTCCTCCTCCCCTGTTACTGCCTATTGGCAATTGATGGCAGTTCTTTTATCACCATTTGACCTCAGAAACTTCACTATGCTTGTTAAAATGTACTCTTTTATGCTTTTAGCTTTCCAGTTATATTATTTTGACCTTTGTAAATGCTGAGACAGCAACAGTAGGAGGCAAAAATGAAAGCTGTTTTCCTCCTCCTCTCTCAGCTAATAGACTGCATTAACACTGTCAATTTCAGAGTTCCAACAGTAGTATGCTATTTAAAAAAATTAGTATTCTCTAATACTGGGTAAATATAACTTTTTAGTGATAATTAATTCCAACTACTCTTATGAAAGGTAGAAATAAGAATATTTCCATTTCCCATTAGTAAAATGGTTGAAGCTAGCATTTTGTATAACTCCATTTTTAGGTTATTTATCTACGTTAGCCAGATAATAAGAACATTAGAGAGATCCAAATACACAGTGTGAAGAACTTGAAGATGGTGATGATATAGCAATTTGTCAATAGCATAAGATGTTGCCATGTAAAACTCCTGGTTCAGGAAAGGACATAAACCAAAACAGGCTGAAAGTCATAACTGTGTTTGAATTTCACTGAGTGCTTATATATAAAACCCCTTTAAATTCTGAAAATCATGAGATTTTGGCTCCATCTGGAAGTAGTCTGGGTTTTTTTTCAGCTGATATTTGTCAGAAAAGCTGATCCCATCAACTTGGCCTCTTCCATGAGATTTTTGTCACTTCGGATTAAAAATCTGAGAGCACAGCTCACAAGAATTTGACTCTGGTTAATATTTACATTAGACCTGATTTAACTCAGATCTGAATTGTAGTCTATATGTATTCCAGACTGAACACAGCCTCCTGAGCTGATTCCCCTTGAGAACAGAGGCAAGGTTCTCTCCCAATTTTCTTTATTAATGTGCTATTTAAACTCAGCAACACTGGGAAGGTAGTCTTGTTTGAACAAAGAAACCACAAGATGCCTAGAAAATCCCTGGCATTCTTAAAGCCTGAATTCAGCACCTTGATTTTCACATTTAATGAAAATGGAGAGAGATAGACATCTTAGAATGGGATTCACAAAAACCAACCCAGGGGGGGAGGGGCTCCTCATCTAAAATAGCCAATGAGAGGTGCCAAGTTGGGGAGCACATTTCATGTTTCTGGGTACATGTCATCAGCGTCCTATAATGCACTCAACTCCTCCCTCTTTTCATGACCTTTCCCTGCTTATCCATGCAAATGCCATATCAGAGTAAGCATGGAAGTCGTTCACCAGCAAAGTACTGTGGCAAACATAGCAAACATCTTGCACCTTTTCCTGCAGAATATCCAGAACCTATCCACAATCCACTGGAATGAGGAAGAATCTGAAGAGGCCATGAACAGACTCTTGTGTGAAGCACTTGAGATGAGAAATTGGCAGATGCTAGTGGCATTCGATCTTCCCGACATAAAGGAACGCCAGTTCTGGTGCCATGAGACAAGAACAGATTGGTGGGATAGCATAGTTATGCAGCTATGGGACGATCAGCAGTGGCTGCAAAACTTTTGCATGCATAAGGCCACTTTCAAGGAAGTTAGCAAATTTGCTTCCCCCTCCTCCCCATCCTGAAGCACAGCAATACCAAAATGAGACTTTTTTCTGACAATAGACATGCAAATTGCAATAGCCCTGTGGAAGCTTGCAATGCCAGACAACTACCCGTCGATTGGGAATCAATATGGAGTGGATAAATCTACAGTGGGGACTGCTGTGATCCAAGTAGCCCACACCAATCAGTATACTTCTAATATAAAGGGTAACTCTGGGAAATGTGCAGGACATAGTGGATGGTTTTGCTGCAATAGGGTTCTCTAACTGTGGTGGGGTGATAGATGGTACTCACATCTCCTTCTTGGCACCTGACTTTCTTGCCAAAGAGTACATAAAATAAAAGTGGTGTTTCTCAATGGTGTTGCAGGCACTAGTGGATCTCAAAAGGGCTGTTTCACTGACATCAATGTGGGATGGCTGGGAGAAGTGCATAATGCTCACATCTTTAGGAACTCTGGTCTCTTTAGAAAGCTGCAAAATGGAACTTTTTTCCCAGAACAGAAAATTAACATCTGAAGCATTGAAATGCCAATACTGATCCTTGGAGACCCAGTCTACCCCTTACTCCAGTGATTCATGAGACCATTCACTGGCATCCTAGACTGCAGTAAGAATCAATTCAACTACAGGGTGAGCAAGTGCAGAATGGTGGTAGAATGTGTGTTTGGACATTTAAAGCCACAGTTTATTGACTAGGTTAGCTCTCAGCAAAAAGGAACATTCCCACTCTTGCAGCAGCTCGCTGTGTACTCCAAAATATCTGTGAAAGTAAGGGGGGGGGGATTTTTATGCTGGGGGGTGAGGAAAGACAGAGGCATAGTGCCTAGACATTAATTATGAGCAACCAGACACAAGGGCAGTAAGGAGAGTACATTGAGGAGCACTGCAAATCAGAGAGGCTTTGAAAAACAGCTTTGTGAATGGCCAGACCATGATGATGACAGTCATGCATGTTGCTCATAACGAGGTGCCCCATTCCTCAGGTGTGCTTGCTGGTAAACCCACCCCCCATGCAACACAAGCAATAAAAAAACTGTTCTTGAGAAATCATTCATTTTTATTTAGGAAACACAAGGAAGCAGGGAGAGAAAAGGAGTTCAGGGTGGGAGCCTGGGGGTGAGGGAGGTACATTACAAAGCAGTGAATTACAATTACACTGTTCAGCGATCACAAAGGTATGAAAAAAAATGACAATCGTTTGTTTTGGGTCACATACCTGGGAGTGAAGTGTGAGGCTCCCCTGGATCCGCCCCCACCGTATTCTAGGGTACCTGGGAGAGGACGCTATAGAACTTGGTTAGGTGGGAATGTGAGTCAGCCTGGGCCCAAGGGGGTGCTGGAAGTCTACCACGTTCTTCATCAGCTCCACCATGACTGTAGCCAGACAGGAACCCCCCTGTAACATCCATTTTTGCTTGCCTGGAGCACACAGGTCACACAGAGCAGTAAAATCAGCATAGTCTTTGAAGCCTTGACAGGAGGCCCAGATATGCCAGCTCACAGTGACCCTGGACAACTGTAAGCAGAGATAAGAGGGTGGTCAAACTAATTGCTGACCAAGAGGCTGCAGAGGAGTGCCCTTGACTGAAACCCATATTGATACGAACACACACTCGTCCGGGGGGGGAGGAATCTCCTGCCCAGTAAAGAATGTCCAGTACTCACAATTTAGTTATCTCTCTTGCAAGTGTAAATTAAGTTGAAACTCCCTTGTAAGAACTGGCGTCACAAAGACAGACCAACACAATTTGGCATCTTAGATAAGAAAGAGGATATGGGCCCCTATGGGTATAAAGATGGGTCCAGCAGCACACTTACTTTGAGCGTCAATCTACCATCTATCTGCTGGTCGGGTTAGGTGATTGGCCTCCCAAGGTTCCACGGGGATGCCCACCTCGTATTCGTCTTTCCTAGGAATTGAGGGACCGGCCCTGGCCTGATACGCTGGAGTCGAGAGGCACAGAAGGGGGTAAGAACTGTACCTGGATGTATCCTTTGTCTTAAGTAGATACATAGAATTAGAGCTCTTTAAAGATTAAGCTGTCACTTGGTACCATTATTTTTATTTTCTATCTTTATTTTCTTTGTAACCATTTTTAAGATCTATATTTGCTAGCAGTTAAGAAATAGAGCAATAGCCATTGTAACCATATGATTTATAAGCTTCTTTAATAAACCTGTAACTGTTTAAGCTTTAACCTGACTCCTTCAGTTGCTGTAACAGAACCAAGCACAATTTAAAGAACTCCAGCCGGTCATAAGGGACAGATACAGGCAGAGCTGGGCATTTGGATCGTGTTGCTTCCAGAGGACAGATCCGTGGGGCATCTCTCAGCCTTCCCTAGGCTGCCCGCTGCGAAGGGATCCTGTATCCTAGCAGTCAAAGTCTGAGATGTAATAAGCTCTCCCTGTAAACTCTGAGGTGTCTGTCAGCCTGTTGGCTGCCCGCCGCGAAGGGACCTGGTCCTAGCGGTCAAAGACACGGACGTTAAACTCCTCGGGGTGCCCGTCGGTCTCCCCTAAGGCCGCCCGCTGAGACGGGACCTTGTGTCCCAGCAGTTGAAGACTCGGGTGTATAACACACACACACACACACTGCCCTGACCATCAGCTGACAATGACCCTCAAGAGGTTCTCCTGTGCTTTCACTTCACATTCCCTGTTCACTTTTCTGTCCCCATGCTCTGCTGGTCTCTCCTGCAGTAGAGTTTTCCTCCACTCACTTAATCACACCATGTCCAAGCGGGCAGATTGTATTTGCTCATTGAACAGGTCATCCCTTCTACATTGTTGCCTTCATATCTGTGATAGATGAACAGCTGGAAGACCCAGAGGAGTATGAGGCAGGCTCACTGTAGCACCTGCTATAACAAAAATGAAGGGCAGACTTTACAAGAGTTTCCTTGTGGAGCACAGAACCTAATATCTTAGCATAAAGGGACATCTTTCTAAGAAAATAGGCATATATTATGTACAAGGCCAAAGTTATGCTTTTTAAGCACCTATATGCTTCAGGTACTTCACAGAGATCTTAAGGAAGTAGCTGGACTCAGTTTGGTGGCATGATGATAATGGACAGGTCATGGCTTACTCTTTTACTTCCACTTTGAAAGCATGTGTGACACAGTGCTTGCAAACAGCATCTCCTGCAGGTAGGCAAGCATCTGCATTTGCAAAGGGAGGCCATGCTGGTATAGCAGCAGGACAAGGCAGGGGCTCGTGTGGTTATCATGTGTTCAGCCCCCCTGTTTTCCAAGAGAGTGCAACTCTCCGTTCACACAAGGGTCTGAGGGCATGCTTTGTTGGAGATGGTCAAAAGAAGGTGTAGTGCTATGTTATCAGTTACATAGCTTCCCTGGCTCATCCAGATCGCCATGTGAAATATCAGTCTCCTCTGAATCTCACACAGTAATAGGGAATGAAGGCTGACTGAATGTGGCCAGAAACCTGGACCTTATGCTGCAATATTTTATGCTGCGATGATGCCAGATTACTTACAGCTGGTTTGGTATGGAAAGGTGTCCTGCCCTGAAGGACAGAATAAGGTAGGCCTCCCCAGAAACCTTGTGAGAAGGATGAAAGAGTACCTCTATGAGCTCTTCATGGAGATATGCAGGGAGGATATTCACTCTGTCTCCAGACATTTTAACAAACTGTAACGGGAGTCCTCACTATGTAGGCAGAATGGCCACCACAGATCACACCCAATAATCTTAACCCACATGTAGCATGATTAAGAATGTGAACTCACCAGAAGTGCCCTCCCTGCCATCAGGGTGCAAAAGCGAGATGTCACCAGGTGGGGGGATTCTCTCCAAAGTTATAAAAGGTCTTGGCTATTGGTGAGATCAGATGCTCCACTCACTCGCTGACCTTTCTCCTCTTCCTCTTCCACACTGCTGCCCAAAACAATTGCCTGAAGAGTCTCTTGGGAGGAATCCACAGACTGGCTTGGGAAACTGATCAGATCCCTTCCTCCCTCAGAACCCCACACAGCTATTCATAGAAGTGGCATGTTTGCAGCCCTGACCCAGACCATCTGTTTGTCTCCTTTTTCTTCTGGTATGCCTGCCTGAGCTCCTGTATTTTCATGAAGCACTGCTGGGCATCCCTTGCGTAGCCTTTTCTCACCATGCCATGTGTGATCTTAGCATAGATATCAGCATTTCTTTTGCTGCTTTGCAGTTCTGCTTGAATGGATTCCTTTCCCCACACAGCAGTGAAGTCCAGGATCTCCCACATGCTCCCTGCTGGATCTTCATGGTCAGGTTAGATGCCTGGGCATTCATGGTCAGGTTAGATGCCTGTTCTGAGTTCTGCTCACCACGTTGGCCACATGGGAAATGAAATTCAAATTTTCCCGGGGCTTTTCCTATGCACCTGGAGGGCAGCAGAGTTGAAAGTCGTGGCCAGAGTGGTCACAATGGGGCACTGTGGGGTAACTCCCAGAGGCCAAGAACGTTGACTTTCATAGTGCTGCATCTGCACTAGCCTGAAGCTAAGCATGGAAAGGTTGAATTATCATTACTCCTTGGGAAAAGCAGAAGTACTGCATTTGGACACCTCTCACATACTAGATGTATTAAGAAATATTTAACATTCAAAATAGTAGAAAACTAATCAATTATTTTTTAATCAATACAATAATCACTTATTGTATGCTGTTAAAGTATGTATACAGATATTTATTAACAAGTCTCAGTCTTAAAAGTTTATCCCGCCATTTTACCTGAGTCAAAGAAATCAAGTTTTCTTTCAAATTGTTCAATCACCTATACTTCTGATGTAGTGTTAATGGACAGTTGTAGCCCATTAGCTGAAGAAAAGTGTAATATGTCTTAGTCTACCCACTCTTTATCCTGAAGACTACATTAAATTTTAAGTTCTTGAATATCTTGATTTTTTCCTGTTCAAATATTTACAACCTAAAATAAGAACTCCCATGAAGCTCTAATATGGAACAAAAAAGTTGTACATAATAGTAAATTCCAATTCCAATGGACAAAAGAACAAATACTGATCCAGCCATTGCTTAAAATTTTGGAATAAATATACATTACTGCACTATTCTAGATCCAGTTTCACAATGATTTCCAGAAAATCAGTGATGTGAATATAATGATTGTTCCTTTTAATATGATAACTATTCTTAAAAAGATAGCTGATGATTTATCTAAGACAGGATTATAACCAAACCTTGCTACAGAACTGGAAGCAGTCTTTCTACCTCAGTACCAATGCACTCTAAAAATCTGGGGAGGTTAATGCAGAGGAATGCTTCAAACCAATGTGATTGCTTAAAATATGGAAACCAGTTAAATTTCTCTGAATATAAACCAGGGATAAAATGCTTTAAGTAATGTATCAAGTCTCGTAGGATATTTGAAGCATATCATAAATCAAGTGCATCTAGATTAAAGTGTTATGACTGATAATGTCCTGTGTTCAATGGTCCTTCATGATGCATGCATTGTCATACTCTATAAGTTGTGCATAATTCATTTTATTTGTTGATTTTTATATCACATGTTTATTAATAGCACATAATGGATGTTTCACAATGTCTGGAGTTTTTCTGTGCATCACTTATTTTATTCCACATAAATGATGAACATACAAATACCAGTTTTCTGATGAAAGGTTAAAGAACATCTGCAATGATTACATCAGAAGCAGCAATCGACACAGTTAGTCCTCTACTTATGGAAGCAATAGAACATGTGGAATGGGCTTTTATCATTAACTAGTGAAGTACAGAAAAGTCTATCAACATTTATAACAGCGTACAAATACTTTCATGATTATAATAATTTTATAAATTCAGGAGAAGGTAATTTAATTTCTTAGGGTGTGAGACTTTGGCTGTAATCAGCTTGAGTGAAAAATGCTATATTATACATGAACTGAATTTATTCGAATGGTGCTAGTACTTTACTAGATGCTGCAGATACTGAGTGCAGGAAATTGAAATTCCTCTCTCCTTAAAGAAAGGAGGTGATTCTCTCCTGTATGATTTACTAGTTATCATTGATCAAAATGTACATGGTACACTTGCTGAAGACTGCCTAGTGTACATAAAATCCAATGTGGCAGTTTAGAATTATCGGATGACTGTCAGTGCCTGAAATGGAGATGCACTTATGTTGCACACACAAGTGTGGGTGGGACTTTCCTTGGCAGAACTTAACTCTTTTACTCTTCAGATAATCTGCTGGTAAAAGAATTGTCCCCAGTGAAGAATGCAACATCTGATGAGAGATGGCTAGAACCTAATGAATACAATCCCATCAAAACTTACTCTGGCTCCATCTGGTAAGTGGGAGAAACTGTTACTCAAACAGCTGATTTGGCACAGAATGAAGAGGGAGAACATGTGTTTTCAGCTTTTAAAACCTAGTGAAACTGTAGCACCACAATGCATTTAAATGTAAATTTACCAAATCATGTCAGAATAAACAAACAAGAAAAACCAAACACACACCATCACTTTGTACCTTCAAGGCACTCTGAAAACTTTAATTCTCACAATGTCCAATGAGGTATTCATCTTAAGGCTACATCTACATCTACACTACAGCAGGAATTGACATTTTGAGATTGATTCATGGCAAT
This sequence comes from Rafetus swinhoei, assembly GCA_019425775.1. Taxonomy (NCBI): domain Eukaryota; kingdom Metazoa; phylum Chordata; order Testudines; family Trionychidae; genus Rafetus; species Rafetus swinhoei. The sequence goes on along the minus strand of CM033424.1, from coordinate 28,179,167 downwards.
CGATTTAGCAGGTCTTGTGAAGACTCGCTAAATCAACCACTGATCACTTTCCAGTCTATCCTCTTACTCTGCTTCGGTAGAGAAGAGTAAGGGAAATTGACAGGGGAGTTTCTCCCATCGACTGCCTACAGTGTAGACCCTGTGGTCATGGGCGGTGAGTTGTATGGGCTCGTGGTGCCCATGCTCCACCAATATTTGGAGCTGGGTCTCTCCGGCCCTGCTTGGAGTGGGCCCCACCCCCCGCGGGTCCTCACACCCCGGCCCCAGAGCGTCTCTCCCCCGGCCCCGGACCGTCCCTGCCATGCGCAACCTTCACTGAGCTCCCCCTTGCTGGCTGCTGCTGCCATGCACGGTGTGCCCAAACCAGTGGGCGGGGAGACACCTGGGCATGACATAATGGGATTTTAAAACTGCTGGGTGCTGCGTTGTGCCACGCGGCTGAGTTGCGGGTTCGGAGTCCGGGGACAGAGCGCAGACTCCGGCCCTGCAAAGTGGAAGGCAGAAGGTAGGGGAGGGAGAGGGCTGGGAGATGAAGGGGCTTGTGCGGAGGGGGAGGGGGAAGAAAGGGGAAGGGGTGGAAGAGGAAGGGGCTTGTGCAGAGGGGGAGGGGGAAGAAAGAGGAAGGCACCAAAGGGACAGGGTAGACGAGAGACAAATGCCAAATGCCAGGGGGCTAAGTGCAGACAATGAGGAAAAAGGCAGGAGGGGAGGTGTCAGTGGGAGGGGGACAGGGTGATGCTGGGAGAGGAGAGGGTAAGGGCGTTGGGGGCTGGAGGAGGAGGTGCTGGGAGAAGGCTTGAAAGAAGATGTGGGCATGAGGAAGGCCAGGATAGAGCAAGTCATGTGTGAGGGCACAGAGGGGCATGAGGGGAACGGGGGCAGAGAGTGGTGAGGGGTGGGCATCAGGGAAAAAGAGGGCAAAGGGGCAGGGGCAGTAAGGGAAGGGGAGGCACCAGGAGGGTGCAGGGCTAAGGAAGGTGCAGGTGCCAGGGGCTCTGGGGTGAAGCAGAAGGGCAGACACCTGCAGGAGAGGGACCAGCACCAGAGAGAGGCAGGGCAGGTGTGTAGAAGGAGGTGTTAGAAGAGGGGATGAGGAGGGGTAACTCACATGATCAGAGTGGGGCTACTGGAGGAGTGGGCACAGGGAGCAGAGAAGGGCTGGTGGAGGGGTGCAGGTCTCAGGAAGGCTGAGGGCAGTGAGAAGGGCAGGAGTCAGGACAGCAGAGGAGGGTGAGGGGTTGGGGAGCAGCAGGCACCAGGGGAGCTGATGGAACAAGGGGAGGAGACATGGCAACAGAGAGAAAAGGTAGAGGTTTAAAAATATTTATTAATAACTTGGGTGCCAACACAAAATTCATTTTGCTCATGGGAGGAAACTCTTAGCCTATGTCTACACTGGCGGTTTCTTGCGCAAGAGCATCTTGTGCTAGAGTTCTGTGCAAGAAGTCTCGCACAAGAACACGTCCACACTGCCATGTGCGAGCTGTGCTTTTGCGCAAGAGCATCCATGGCAGTGTGGATGCTCTCTTGCCCAAGAAAGCTCCAATGGCCATTTTAGCCATAGGGGTCTCTTGCACAAGAAATCCCCGCCGAGCATCCACACTGCCCTCTTGCGCAAGAGCTTACACCTGTTAGAAAAGAGCGTAGCTCTTGCGTAAGACGCCCTCTCTTACCACGCCGTACTGTAAATTTCCTTGCACAAGAGCAGGCGGGCAATGTGGATGCTCTGTGGGTTCTTGCACAAGAACGGCTGTACTTGTGCAAGAAGCCGCGAGTGTAGACATAGCCTTAGAGGGAACACTTCCCCCAGCCTCTCTGCCCCCAAGTTAATGTCACACACATTGGGTTAATGTAACTGCAGGATAGTTGCATGAGGGGGGTTTGGTGGGGGCCAATCTAATCTCGGATGGTGGGAAAAGTCCTTCGAGAGGGGTGACATGACACCTTTTACTTCTGGTCATGTGTCCATCTTTCCCCGAGCGTGTTACCTCCAAAGGCCTGGCTAACGGAGGAGGGGGGCCAGGGGGCATGGCTAATGGGGGTCAGGGAGCGTGGCTAACTGGGGCCAGGGGGCATGGCTAATGGGGCACCACCAAAAATTATACAAACCTGCCGCCCAAGCCTGTGGCAACTAGACCTAAGGTACGTTGACTCCAGCTACATTATTCATATAACTAGAGTTGAGTACCTTTGGTCAGCTTTCCGTGATAATGTCAACATAGGCTAAGTACTGTTCTCCCCATTTTATAGACAAGGAAACAGACATAGTGAGATTCAAGGCCATATCGTGAAGTCCTAATTTACACTGGTAATTCATGTAAGTAGTCCAAATAAAGCCTACAAGATAACTCCTGCTAACTAATGTGAGGTAGGGGATCAATTTGGCACTAAATAGGAAAAACAAAAATTCTGCACTACACCAAATGTAGTATCCTTGTGATAATGAAAGATTGCAATATATTCTGGAACAATATTTCAGAGAGTCTGTTAGATCACTACATATGACATTTTGGATCAAGTTTTTCTGAGGTGTGTATGTAGTCAGTATGTTTGATGATGGTGTTTTCACACTCTCTCTTTTTGTGGATTCTGGAGTGACTCTGATGTCCAAAGTGTAGTGTGCATGCTCATGAGAATATTGAGAAGACAAAGTAATTGGTGAGCATCATGGCAGCTATAGTAGTAGTATGATGCTTTCCCCTGGCAGCTAACAACTGATTATTTCTATCATCTCCATAGCTTCATAGGCTTGCAAAGCTCTGAGTGTTGTGTGCTGCCATGCTGATGTATTTAATGCAATCCTCTTAAAATCATTGTTTTACTGAATAAAAATGTATGATATTCTTGATACTGTCATGGTAGCACTTTTCAAGCTTTGATTCCAGTACCCTTGTGCCAATTCTCAATATTTTTTTTTCTGAGGTGGAAAGGGGGCGATGTTCAGGAATCCAAATGATCTGTCTAACCTAACAAAATTGTGCTTTATCAGGATAGCCTTGATGCTTATGGACTTGATCTTAACTTTTTGGAGAGCCTCTAGGTTGATAATTTTGTCAAAATTGTATGCAGAGACTGCATATGGAAGGCCTCTAGCTTGTTGATATAAGGTAGAGGCTCCTTTTGTCCCCAGCCATAGAGGAGAGATATAAGTAAAAAGTATTATAAAGTTTTGTATGTCTTGAGATGGTTATGTTGTGGAATTTGGAACTTTGTTGCATAACTTTCTTAGCGACTAAGAAGTTCTTCTGTATCATGTTTGTGATACTACTACAAGGTAGGACTATGCAGCACTTTAAAGACTAACAAGATGGTTTATTAGGTGATGAGCTTTCGTGGGCCAGACCCACTTCCTCAGATCAAATTGTGGAAGAAAATTGGCATGTCCATATATACCAAAGGGATACAATCAAAAAAAGTGAACACATATAAAGTGAATATATGTGTTCACTTTTTTTTGATTGTATCCCTTTGGTATATATGGTCATGCCAATTTTCTTCTACAATTTGATCTGAGGAAGTGGGTCTGGCCCACGAAAGCTCATCACCTAATAAACCATCTTGTTAGTCTTTAAAGTGCTGCATAGTCCTGTCTTTTGTTTCAGCCAGACCAGACTAACACGGCTACATCTCTATTACTATACTACAAGGTACTACCTTTTCTATACCTGTAAAGTGTCTTAGAAAGCATCCTGCTCTTGTAAACAAAATTCCATGCCACAGACAAAATGTCAGAGCAAAAAAGACAAACTGTGACTACTAAAATGGTGTCCTGCAATATATGAATGCAATGTTGTAAGACTGCATCATCCTGGAATGCTTATGAAAATATGATATGCATCATGATGCTATTACAGTGCAAAAAAACTAAACACGTGAATTTTATTAGCAAGATGCTGAATAGATTTGGAAACTTTTATCAAAGAGAATCCAAAGATGTTAATCAAGGGATTTTAGATTTGACTCTTTACATTATCACATGGTGGGCACAATTAGACAGACTGAAATGAGCATATACACATGACGTTATCAAGAAGAAAAAAAAGTTCTCAGAGAAACCATAGAGGTGAAAACCCATTACATTTACAGTAGACTTCCGATAATCCGGAACCTATGGGACTTAGGTGGTGCCGGATTATCAGATATGCCGGACTATCAGGAGGTACTATAAGCAGGTTATATATATACTGTATACATTATATATTGTATATAAAGTGTTCTTAACCCTTTTTATTGTACATACTGTATACAGTATACTGTAATGTTTTAGTTTTTTTAAGCCTTTTTACCCTTTTGCTCAGTTCAGCTGCTGCCGCTGTTACCTTGTGACTCATTTTTTGACGAAGCTCACTCACTAGGCTCTTGCCATTTTGATGCCGGACTATCAGGAGTGCCGGATTATTGGATGCCGGACTATTGGAGTTTTACTGTAATACATGCATATATTGAAATTTAAGATATTTCTTATCATATTTATGGCTTCGTCCTTCTCTCATTACATTTGTACACATTTTGTATTATCCTTACGTGACCATTTTAAAGTGCTTAATGGTGATCTATATCTTGCCTTGCATATTAATAAATTAGTTTGTTTCTTTTTCATAGCAGAAATATTAATAAAAATACCAGTTCTTTATGTTCACACAGCATGGTTCCCCCAATAAAGAATTCTTTTGATCTGTACTTCATATCAGTAGCCTAAATTATTCATACTGAAAAAGTCATTAAAGTGATCAGTACTGGTATATCACACTTTTCCACATACATCCAGCATCATTTCCATGTGAGATACCTCTTGGGAGCCAAGAAATGATTTTACTGATACAGTATGATGTGCAAGAAACAGATGAATGGACCTTTTAAAAATGTAATCAGAATAGATGGCCTGGAATGCCTCATATTTACTATTTCCACCTCTAACTCATTTTTATGGATATTTTTATGCTTAATGTATGAACATTTTGCAGATACTAAGTATGTAGCATATTTGGGAGAGGCTCCTGTAAGTATAAAATATATACACACTTACAGTGCAAATGAAAATATTAAATCTCTCCTAAAATACATTTAAATGAGTATAATATTATAGTAAATAATATGCATCCATAGACAACCTGTTAATTAGCTAGGGGTAACTTTAAAGTTATATTATAAAAATGATACGTTTTGTAAGTTATTTTCAGATGGTGACTCTAATTGTGGATTGCACTAGAGGAATATACAGTTTGCCTCAGAAGACGGTGTTGCACATATGGCTTTGTAGTCCTGGGCCAGCTATGCACTGGCTGCTCTGCTATGAAACTGAGGGGTGTCTGAAGGCTGTTTTAACTTGTGTTGACTATTCAGTGTTGTAGGTCAAGATTTTCAGACCTTTGGGAAAAACTTGGCAGGCCTTCTTTCCTTTCCCTTACATCTAACCAGGAGACACATGGCATCAGAGCTGTTATATAAGTTCTTGAAAATCAGAGTTTCCCCTAAATAAGATGATCCTCCTATGGCCTACTGAAACATCTTTAGGAGGTAGAGCATGTACTTCTTTATAGCCTGTGTCTGAAAATACATGCAGAATTTAGATGTCACATCTTCAAATCTGATTCTGGAGTTCCTGAATCAGAGTCATAAGATTATGATATTCAGCAATGATTGAAACTATATGTATGTGATGACAAGACCCAGAAAGGAAACACCATTTTTTTTTGGTTCAATTGCATCATTTTACCTGTTCCAAACATTTAAACTTTCACTAATTTTAGCTTACAGTGAAATATTAAAAGTGTTAGGAACCTCTATTCTCCTATGCATGTGACACTGCACCCCCATTTTAATGGAAGGTGTTTTTGCATAGGAATATGCTCAACTCAAATATGCTTTATGAAAAATGCAGCATGTAACCTCTCATTGAAAAGCTTGTAATCCACTAAGTCTGTATATTTTATTTGTGTTCATGTATCATTATTTTATATGAAGTTATCAATATAAAGTGCAAACCTGTTTATTAATCTAGGTCGCCTAGTGAAAGACAAAAGTTGTATTTAAGGAACTTAATGGCTCAGGGCTCAAGACAATGATCTGTAAATAATCTTGCTTTTCCTGTAAGCCTATTCTATGGTTGGTCCTGTTAAGAAATGTGGCCAGGTGCTGAAATCCATTTTGAATGTAGTACTTTTTTATGGGGGCATGAAAGGGTTGAAGCTGAACACAAAGGATTCCAGCCTTTGGCAGAATCTATTTATAGACAGGGAACCAAACAAAGAGAGAGTTGGCAGTTGGGCACCCCCTGCTAGCCATCAAGATGACTGCTGGAAACATGTGAGACCGAAAGAGTGAAGAACTGAGCCCAACCTAAGAGGCTGCCTAGCTTGTGAGAAAAGATAATTAAAACTACTGTTAGAGTAAGGAATTACATGTAAAAAGTTTCTTAGAGTATTAGCTGGAGTGTTTTGTTTTACTTTAGCTTAGAAACTTACTTCGATCTTCTGTCATCACTTGCAACCACTTAAATCCTATTTTTTATATTTAATAAAATCACTTTTTTTAACCAAACCAAGAGTAAATAATTATCTCAGGGGACACAACAGCTGTGCATATCTCTTTCATTGATAAAATGTGTACATTTTTCTCTGTGTACATCTTTTATACAGAATAAGAGAGATTTATCTGGGGTTCTAATTCCATTGGGGCTCTGCATCAGGGTCCTGGATCAAGTCCCAGAGCTGAGCTGTTCTCAGTGTCAGTGTAACTGTGCTGGGAGCCTGTTACCCTAACTCTGTGTCTCTGCTGGGGAGCCAGACCTTCTGGCTCAGCAGGACAGGGTGGTGGGGCACCCCAGAGAGCAGGTAGGTAAGTTCAGTGGTATGATCAGCCAATCAAGAAACAGTCTCAAAAGGATCTCTATGACGTAACCTGTCACACGATGAACAACAGAACTGCACATATCTAAACTGTCATAAATTAGTTGTGTTTCTTCGATAGAAAGCTTACTTAACTAAACAGGAGTCTTTGAAATGTAGATGAAGCTGGGAAAGTCATTTTTTCACTCTGTCCCCTAAGACCAAAGCAAGTGGAACAGATACTTTAATCCAGAAAGTGGTTCCCTTCATAGAAAAGAAGAAAAATATTTCTAGCCACAAGGGCAAGCATATTTTCATCCAGGTTAACAATCATTCTTATATTCATTACTTTTGCCCACATATTCTGGATTCTATTTGTCTGGATTAGTTTTTATGGATCTGTCACCTCAGCTGTGGTAACTAATTATGCTCTAGAGGTGCCTAATTATATTCTTAGTAATTGAACAGATAAGCTTTCCTGAGCAGATTCTAGGTGAGAATGATAATGCAAAAATCTGTACAGAAACAACGCACACGATATTTGTGAAGCTCATATCTTTGTTCTTGTGACTTAGCATTTGACTCAGTCACATGGTCCTTCCTTCATAATTGATTTTTATTTAATTTCTCCAACTCAACTCAAACCAGAGTCTGATGTTACAGTCTGTGCCATCTCTGGCCTGTTACTAAGACAGAGAATTTTGTAAGAACTCACTTTTCATTAGAAATCAATGTTAACATACTTGAAGATCATACCATTACTGGAACTGACAATGCAGATACAGGGATCAACTGTCATGCAGTAAAAAGTCTGGAAGCAAGTGGCTTACTGGAACCAAAAATATTTCTCAACTTAGTGTTGTGTTGATATGGAACGGATCATTGAAAGTAGAGAGACAAGGTGAGTGAGGTAATATCAAGAGAGCTCTTATTCAGCTTTGTGGACTCACAAGCTTGTCTCTCACTAACAGAGGTTGGTCAAATAAAAAGATATTGCCTCATCCACCTTTGTTCTAATATCCTGAGACTGACATGGCTACAACACCACTAGATACATCACTGAAGCTAGTTAGGAAAGAAAGAGATCTTTAGAACCAAATTCAATCCTGGCATTAGAATGGACTCTGTAGGGTAAACTGAGGCAGTCCATGGTATTTCACTAAGAACCCCTATTCACTCCTAAAATTTGAGACAGGCCTGTAACTTAACAGCATGGACAGTTAGCCTGAGTAAAGGGACCTTGGGTAGGCACAGTTGGCCACACCAACTGATACCAAAACAACCTTGCTAATATGTTTTGCTTTAATCCTAGATAATGGGCCCATAAACTCATGGATCACATCAGCGCGAGGTGCCAGTAACCCCTTCATAGACGCATCATAATTTAACTAGACAAAAGTTACCATTTAATTGTCTGTTTGTTGATGTTGGCTTATTTAGCTTGTTAAGGAAACTACTCATATTAGAGATATGGAATTTGTTTGGCAATGGGTGGAGATTCTGTGTAACCTTCGTAGTTTATTGACTTACATGCTCATTTTGTCTTCCTGCTAGAACCTATTGAATTGCTTCTCCTCCATCCATTAGCCCCCTATATAATGTATTGTAATGTTTTGTTTAACCAGTTTTAACCAGCTTACCCCTGGTAGCACTCCACTAGCAGCTGTGTGTAATAAATCCTCTTGCCTGTTTTCACCACATCCAGAGTGTCCAGACTTATTCTCAACAGAGTCAATGAACTTATGCCTATTTGCACCAGGGCTGACTTTTCATTTTTAACTCCTATATCTACCCAATTTAACTCTGATCATTCTGCATTTTGAATGATCTAGTAATAACTGATGAAACAAAAGAGGCCCTAAAACATCAAAAGATCAATAAGTACTTGAAGCCTTGAGGGATTTGGTGTAAATGGTATAAACATTGAATATTTCATCCCTGCAGTATAAAAGATATTTTGAAAAAAAGGTACCTCTACTTCTCTTTCACTTACTGTTTTATAAGGAAGAAAAATATCCTGCTATTCTTATAAACCTTGCATGTTGTTTAATGTGAATTTAAACACCATGACAAAAGATGCCCTTATGAAGCAGATTCCCTCATGCTTTATCATGTTGAGCATTACCTTAACTGTGCATTGAGCTATGAAATTCTGTATCCCACAAAAAGTGGAGAGGGCTCATTATTTCTCCATACATTCTGTACAGCTTAGTTAATTATGGTGATGATGATGATCTAGTCCTAATTATTATATTGGATTTAATAAGAAACTTAACATTATTTTCTAATGTCAGCTGGGGGTTACTTGGACAGCCAGATATATCAACTATTCAAGCCACATTATAATAAATGTTATTATATAGTAGTAGTAATGATCACATTTCTACAGCATCTTTCATTTGAAGGTCTCAGAGAGCTTTACAAACATTAATAAATTAATCCTCTAAGTGTTCTTGTGGGGCAAGTATTATTATCTGTTACATACAGGACAATATGGCTATATTAGTATAAATCAGAGAAAAGCAGCTCAGAATTGGATAGATGACAAAGTTAGTGATTCTACCAGGATAAGCTCAATAAATGGTAACCCTGAAATACATGTCACACAGTAACTGGTATATATAGTAAAACTGCTCCAGGCTCACTTATTCTTCACCCATTCTTCCTCTTTTCTGTAACTCCATTCTGGGGAAGTTTCCTCAATTTTTTTTAAACTCCTCTAGCAAGTATCTATCACCCAGCACCCTGATAGCAACACACAGACTGTAATTATACTTCTGGGCCATCATGTAACAGTCTAAGGGCTCTTGTGCTGTTCTTTATCTATCACCTACTTTTCCAGATTTGTTCCCTCATTATCTTTAACTCTGGACTTCTTAGAAATCTCAGACTGAACTATTGACCAAAAAGTTGTAGCTGAATAAGACAAATTTGTGATTAGGGCTGCAAGGTTCTGATACAATACTGTTTCAGTTGGATGCTTTAGGAATACTATCAACGAAAAACCCTCAATAGTTACTTTTTAAAATAACTTCAATGATCACCTGGGAGCAAACAACTAAGCACTGCCATAAGCATCCTTAATTTTTAAAGAAATATTGCTGCAGCCATGATATATAATTAATAGGATGGACACTGAGACACCGAGGTTTTTCTATGTCCATGAAGGTCTAGAAGTTTGTGCTTATAAAAATGGAAAGTGAAAAAATTGACAAAAATTAATTATCTGATAAGCAGAGAGATCTCCACCCCTTGTACCTCTAGACTTTTCACTGTGTTGAATGATATTAGGACATTATCTTCATCCTGCACCCAGTGTGTGTCATGCAGGGACTGTCTTTTTATTATGTGTCTGAACAGTGCCTAATCAGGGCCCTGAGGCACTACCACTATACAAATATTAATTATTAAAGTGCAAGCAGAGTCATTTTCTTTTTATTAGCCTTCTCAACTCTCTGAAAAGTACTACAGTTCCCATTATTTCTGTGATACTCTGTATTTATTCTTCTTAAAGAATTTTAAGAATAAAATTAATGATCATGAATATTAGTAAGCCCTGATTTTTTTTTTCCTCTCAGCAAAGTGCTAATGCCTTCTTCTTTGTTCTCCTCATTCATTGCTCTCACAATCCCCAACAAAAATAAAACGGAATTTCCTTTCTGGCACAGAATGAAAACCATTCTGTCTGTAAGTCTTAACAACCTCTTCTTTCTACTGCTCATAGTTCCCCTGCCTCATTTTCTTTGACCTTGGCACAGTTTTCAATACAAACTCCTGAACTGTTTCTATAGAAGTTACCAATGCATTACTGTTTCTTCCCATTCAATCAAACTACTGATCAATCCAACTCTGCTTAATTTTGAAATAGTCTGGGGTAGTATGGTTTACATAGAACAGCATTCTATATGGATTTGTTTAAATTAGAATGAAGTCGAACACCTGCAATAATATTTGCAAAGGGTAATGTTTTCAGACCAAGTCAGATACCAATATGAGCGAGTTTTACATCTACTGTTCCTCATCCTACACTAAAATATGTTAATGTAGTACAGCTTGAGCCCATAGGGAGACCAATTGAGTTCACTGGGTGTAGTGGTCAATTGCGGAAGAACTTTGTACGTGTTAGTTTAGGGGTGGTGAGGCCTGCATTTCTTCCCCCCCCCTTTGCCTTTCCCCTATATCTGATGAGCCAGAAGCAAGTCTTTGGGAACATACGCCATTTAAGATAAGCATTGTTGCCAGCATAGCAAGAACATGTATGAGATAAGGGTAAAGGGCAAGAACACATAAACAATTCTGTTTACCCTAACGTACTGATCACGTAAACAGGGCCAAAGGACAAGAAGATCCCGATCAGAACCAGATCAATAACTAACAGCTAAGCCCTACATCAGCACTAATGAGTAAGCCCTGGAAATTTCCAAACTGCCAAACAGGGCAGGAAAACTGTATTTAAGGCTGCCTCAGAGCATAGCAAATTGGACTTTGCCGATGGGCTTTGGGTACCGGCGCCTCGGAAGCTGAGACAACCTCCCACTTCGTCCGCAGCCTACCCGGAGTCCCAGGCTTGCAGGAAGGGACATAAGATATGCCGCTTCTTTGTTATATTGTTCTTCCATTTGTGGGGCACAGCTGTTAGCTGTCAGAAATAAACTACTTATGTTTGACAGATACCTGTGTAGCGTCCTTTGTACTTTGGGAACCCAGTGTCGGACCTGAGACTTACTCTTGCCGACTACACTGGGATTCCACACAAATTCAGGAGTCCTCAGTAACAGATCATATTGTACAATTAATGGTTACCAATATGTTGCTTAATTAAGAGTTTGCCCACGACTGTGATACTCCAGACATATCACATAGACCAACGATGTCAGTGTTATTCCAGATCACTGTTCTGCTTCAGCAAATCACTGCAACAAATAGTTAAGCATACTCCTATTTTACCAAAACACTAAAGCATATTCTTATTTTAAGTATATTAAGTCCTACAGAAGACACTGAGACTTAAGCATTTGTTAAACAAGAATAAGATTACCAATACGTTTAAACAAAAGGAAAAACTATGTAGCACTTTAAAGACTAACAAGATGGCTTAATAGGTGATGAGCTTTTGTGGGACAGACCCACTAATCACCCCTGATTAGCCATTCATTGACTCATAAATAGCTATTCCCTCACCCCACCTTCTGTACTAAATCTGATTTGTCAGTTTAATAACGTGTTCACTTTTTTCATTGTATTCCTTTGGTATATATGGTCATGCCAATTCTCTTCCAGAATATGATCTGAGAAAGTGGGGCTGGCCCACAAATGCTCATCACCTATTAAGCCATCTTGTTAGTCTTTAAAGTGCTACATAGTTTTTCCTTTTGTTTTAGCAAGATCAGACTAACACGGCTACCTCTCTATTACTATTCAATATGTTTAAAGTTAAACACATGCATACTTTGCTGAATCTAGGCCTATAGAAGTAATGGCAGTAACTGCTATAGTTAAGAACATTTTCCATTGTAAGCATTGTAAGCATTTGTAGAATATTTTCCATTGTAAGCATATTTTCTCAGTGACTAAAATCTGATTGTCACCTTTTGGTTCAAAATTTCCTAATCTCAGTCTCTTGTAAACGTTATTTTATTATAAAAAAAAAAAAACTTAAAAAACAACAAATAGTCTAGTAGCACCTTAAAGACTAACAAAACATGTAGATGGTATCATGAGCTTTTGTGGACATAACCCACTTGAAATAGTAAATGTACTTGAGAGTGTGAAGAGTTGGGGGATGGTGAAAGGAATACACAGTTTCAAAACATAAAATATTTATTCACTTTCTTTTTTAAACCAGTTTTAATATAAAAATAGCTAATAAGAATTTGAAGTCTGCCAGGAAAATAGTTTTCACTAAGGAGAAGTGTTTTTGAGTATTCCAGTGAAGAAGCTTTGTGAGTTTTTGAAAATTACACTCACACATCCACAGTAAATTTTGAAAAATGCCACCAGTAAGGCCCAGATTTTTAAACTGAGTATTGTAACGTCCAATTCACCTAGGAACCTAAGTCTCCTTGAAAATCAACTGGAATTAGGCATTGTGATGAGGAGTGAAGCAATACCTGAACACATTTTAAAAATCTGGGCCTTAGCATATCAAGTACCTAAGAGAACAGATATTTAAAGGCATTTAGGTGCTTAACTCTAATTGATTTCAATGGGAGTTCAGTACATACATGCTTATAAAAGCCCTGTTAAGCATCTAACTCTCTGAAAAATCTGGGTTTACAATCAGCAATTCAGGAAAGTTCAGAAGCAGATGCTTAAAATCCATTCAAATGAATGAATGCACTTTAAATATGACAGATTTAGCGGCATGTTTCAACAGTTGCTTAGCCACCCTTCTTGAGCATGGATTTTTTTTTAGATACACCCAGATGTTTTGCTTTCACAAAATTAAAAGCATTTTGTTTCAATTTTAACATATGTTAGAAAACACAAAACTTTAAAAAAATCTAAATGATAAGTTGCTTCATGCGGAAAGAAAACTCAAAATATTTTGTTCTGAAAATGTTGAATCATTCTGATATTTTCTGAACTAGCCTCCCCTTTTTCTCCTAAACTGATTTTCAGCTAAACTTAGAAGATTTCATCAAATTTTCCAATTTTGGTGATACTGCATTTTCTGACAGAAAATTGTGTTAAAGTTTTTTCCAGTCAGCTATAGTAATAAGCACAGTGTAGGTAAATTATCAGTTTGGCCAACTGTGCAAAGCTTACTGTGACTTAAACCTTCAGTTACAAAGGAATAAATGGGAAAGCTTAAAGTTTAAAGAGTGAACAGGTAGACAGGTAAGGGAAGAACGATGATAACTAGATTAAAAAATGGCTTTGTAGAATCCATACGTGTATAGTCACCAACCACCTCTCTCTCCCTGAAGGCCAAGTGTGTCATTTCTGTGATAGGTTAAGCAGCAGCAGCATAGTTAATGAGTGAGGCAAGATTGTTCAAAAGTCAAACCAATGATATATTGCTAAGCATATTCCATTTATTACAGATTCATTCTCCAAAGATGCACAGCCTTATAATACAGTAGAGAAAAAGATCTTGAACAGAGGAATGAGTGTAGAAAAATGCAAAAAAGAAATGTTAAATATTCCCCAATTAAAATAAGTGGAGCAGAGATTATTATATCTTTAAAGGGTGATTTGTTAATTCTTTCATTTCCCCCACTTTCCAAATTTATTTACTTTTAAAATGCTCAGTACAAATTCATTGTTAAATTTTGACTTTGAAAGTTGAAATTTACAATATTGTAACTAAATGGTAATCTAAACAAGCACCAGCATAGATAATTACATCATAATAAGGAGAAAATCAAGTTATATTCAATATCAAAACAGCTTTGTTTCAAGGAAACAGATTTTCTTTAATTTTAAGAAATATTAAACTACTGTGGATTCAAATTAGGCAAAATGAATATTCATTTAAAAGAACAGTACCACAAACAGAGTCAATGGAAATGCTGCAGGGCATATCTAACATGATTTTATTTACAAACATCCAAAATAAATATCTAATAATCAGTCTGTCAGTTCATGTGGAAAACAGGTAAACTGGAGAAAAGGACTTGGGGGTGGGGGTTATGTGAAACTGAGGTTCCTCTCATACATTTTCCCTTATTTATTTTCTGTCATTTATGGGGAACAGTTGGTCCTTTAATAAAACTTTGGAGTATATTTGATTGGCCCTCTCCCCATAGTAGGGAAAAGGCCAAAGTGGAGTCAGGATCTAGGACAGAGTGAGTCTCTAATCAGACACTTCCAGAACAAACTCAGTGGGAGCAGTGGTGACAGAATGATACTTAAAATGGGGACGCTGAAAGCAGAAGCCAGGTATTTGGGTTATTACTACTTCTAACCAGTGGTGCTGCAGCACTCCCTGAATTCCTAGAATAAGAAACTGTGAATAACAAGTAGCCAGTCATCTGACTGATCGGGCAACCAGGCCAAACAGGGAGCCCCAGTTCAGGTCTCAGCCCCCTAGAATGTTGGATGAAGGAAAATTAGGAAAAGCATCCCCAGACAGGGCAAAAAAGCTGAGCCTGAGACCAGCAAGGAAATATGGAAGGATGGGGAAAACTGTGTATAGACATAATGGCAGGGCCAAGAGAGCCAGCAAGTGTGACAATGGTCAATGGGGAGAGCGGGAACCCACTATGAACAAGATAGTAGATCAATCTGGGCAGGGTCCCATAAAGGGGAGAGAACAACAGTACTAGAGACATGGGGGACTGTAAGGAGCTGACTACATTTCAGAGACACTATAAAGAAATGAGGATATGTCTACACTAGCCCCCTAGTTCGAACTAGGGAGGCTAATGAGGGCGACAGAAATAGCTAATGAAGCGCGGGTTTTAAATATCCCGCACTTGATTAGCATATTCCCGGCCGGTCGCCATTTTGGAAACTGACTAGCCCGAAGTAACTGCCCGCATCTACACGTGGCAGAGAAGCGCGATTCCAAGATAAACCCCTTAGTTCGAATTAACAGTTAAACCTCATGGAACTAAGGGGTTTATCTCAAAATCGCGCTTCTCTGCCACGTGTAGACGCGGGCAGTTACTTCGGGCTAGTCAGTTTTCAAAACGGTGACCGGCTGGGAGTATGCTAATCAAGGGCGGGATATTTAAATCCCACACTTCATTAGCAATTTCGGTCGTCCTCATTAGCCTCCCTAGTTTGAACTAGGGGGCTAGAGTAGACATACCCTGAGAGACAGTCTCAGAGATCCTGGTGAAAGGGATGAAGTGAACCAGAACAGAAAAGATGAGCTATGGGAGCCCAGTATGCCTCCCACCCACCATCCCTGACAACAGCTGGGCAGGGATCCGTCTTCCTCTTAGTATAGGTGCAAAATGAGTCGGGGGCATATGACTAGAATTCATCACTGAATTTGGTCTGCTGATAGATCATTAGCTTTCCTGGCCTGGCCTGGGCACTGATGGGGAGCGCAACATGATGATCCATGCCCTCCCAGGGCATAGTAATTAGTACTGAGACTAAAAGTTTCTAGCAGATCCTGAGTCTCAGGAGAGGTGAACAGGCCTGTAGGGTAACTGCAACTGGTTCTACAGAGGCTATGTCTAGACTGCAGGCTTTTTGAGCAAGAAGCTTTTGTCGGAAGAGATCTTCCGCAAAAAAATTCTTGTGCAAGAGAGCATCCACACTGCAAAAGCGCATTGAAAAAGCGATACACTTTTGCGAAAGAGAGCATCCAGACTGCTTGGATGCTCTCTTGCAAATAAGCAGTGATCGCTATGGACAGAATGGCCACCGGGGGACCTGCACTTTTTCCTCTTCCCTCTTCTTGCACAAAAAATCCCTCTTCCCCATCCACGCATGCCTTTTTACGCAAGAGCTCTTGTGCAAAAAGGTGTTCTTCCTCACAGAATGAGGATTACCAATTGCACAAAAACCGCTCTGATCTTTCTATTTACTTGTGCAATAACGTGCTTGAGGTTTGGATGCTCTGTGAGTTTTTACGGAAAAATGGTCATTTTTCTGCAAAAACTCTGTAGTGTAGACATAGCCAGAGGCTTTTCCAGTCTATCCGGAGGTAAAGACCTGACTTAGAAGTTCACAAAAGCAGCCCCACCTCACGATAGGGAGAGGAACCCAGAATTCAAAGGAGGGTGTTTTTTTCCCCCTTTGTTTCTTTGTCTCTCCTTTTCATTAGACCCTTTGTCTACAGGGCAGGGGAGATGGGTGAGCAGACTGCTTCTTACAGTAATTACTCAGCTAGTTCTTTTACCTCCTTGGGAGATGAGGAAGATTTGGCTTGGGGGAAGAAAAAGAGCATTTAGACATTGCTGGGATAATTTATGTTGAACTTCAAATTAAGCCATAATCTGGAGGGTAGGGCAATAACTTTATCATCAACTATCAAACAAAGGAGAAGAATTTCACTACTCCCAAAAGAGATTGCTAGTATTTAAAGTGTTTTGTATGTGCATACATATAGAGTAAATAGTTTAGTATGTCTTTTCATTTGGGTGTAGGAAGTAGTGTAAGGATAGCTTCAATACATTTTAAAATCTTGCAACTACTTAGTGTATTCTGAAACCTGTTAACAGGCATTTCCTCCCCCCTGCCCTCCCCTTTTTTAGACTGTTCCAAAGAAAGATAAAGCTGTTCCATTTGATTTGGTGGTGTGCGTCTTTGCGTATGTGGGTGCACCCTTTTTAACAGTTCACTTCCAGACAAAGCTATTACCCTGTTGGTGTAAGTTACTTATCAGGAATATATCTGGTAAGCAGGGGGAAGCATTTCACCTCACAAACAGACATGATATGGGTAAGAGGAGCAACAGGGGAAGAGATACTGTGATGAGAAGATGAAGCAATTTAGAAGCTTACTCACCATAGTCTCCTGTGTTCAGGTTCAGACCTATCCTCTCATGAGCAACTGTGATGTTACCCCACTTGGGTTGTAGACTTAAAGCCATTTCCAGAGTGTTCTGGGGACTCAGCAGGCAAGGCCATGATAATGCAGCCTCATTAAGTAGATCGGGGATAGAAAGTCCCTATGAGTTATTAGTGTCTCATCCCTTCTTATAGACATGGAGCCATGCCTGACCTGTTCCTCTGGGTAATCCTAGCAGCAGGAAGAGACCGGTTGCTTTTCATTCCACTGAGATAACTCAGGGTAAAATAGGATCCTATTTTACCATACTCCAACCCTAACACCTTTACACCTGCATTAATGTTTCTTCTCATAGGAACAAACAAGTATCTCACCCAAGGATCTTAGGGAGATCCACTGGAGATCATAGCTACATATGCAGAAGATGTTCAGCTCCAGGGCTCCTCACTCTTACCAACATATATAATAGCATGTCTCTATTGAAGACATGTTGCAAGGAACTCTATTCCTACTCTTTCTCTGAAACTCACTTTAAAACCTATGTTCTGCAGTGTGAAGTGTTTCTGCAAGTAAAAAGCCCGAGGCCATATTAAATTATTGTTTCTAAAGATTTTCTGTAGTTTAGCAGAGGCACAAAAAATGTACTGCTAACTTTACCTTCCCCCTCTGTGGACTATCCTTTTTTGGACCGTAGAACCACAAACTCACTGAGGACTAAGGGGTCCATAGTATAGGCCAGAGATGGTAACACAAAAGTGGTTTAAGGAGCATACCCATAACAGCTATCACAAAAGATTATACTCAACAAACCATCACTTTGAAACATACAATCACTTTCTTTTCTATTACATGAGGATAAATTCATTCACTTCAACAGGTTTGCAATGGTGTGCATTTAGCAGAATTTAGGCACTGAAGTCCAGGTGACCAATGCCTAGGGATGTTTCAGTACAGTGGTTCAACTAGTCAATCATACAGTTCTTCAGCTTTTGCATTGCCCCATATTAAATGAAACTCACCAATGTCAGACCCCTAACAATGCCATCACAACCCCACCATCCATAAGGCAATATCTTACATGTCATACAACCTTTCCAACTGTAAGTCACAGCAAAACTGGATTCTTGTTGTTTTGATATAATTTCATGCTATTAAGTAACACCTTTGTGGAAAGTACTCCTGTGAATTATATAAAAAACGTGATCCCATCTGCTGGAAAAAAAAGGCAAAATACTTCAGAGGTAGATATTCATCATTCTTTCAATATCTGTCCGTATGTACCAATAATGTTCCTAGAAATACCAAGTGCACTTAACAAATAATTAATATTAAAATAAACATTAGAGTCTTTGCAAGTTTTTGTAGTGTTGCTTTAAAAAAAAATAGCAAAATGTTAAACTTACCTTATTGTGATTTATAGCTGTGATGACCCAAACACACTGAGCATTACTGTCATACTGGAATGGAAAATTGGGTGATGTGAAGGTGCCACTGGGTCCCTGAAGATTAGATCCACAAGTCTTCACTGCAAAAATAAAATGTTTATCTTATAATTCATGCATACCTTTGTACAGCAAATGCATAAAATATTCTCTCTCCTACATTACAATATGCAAAAGATAAAAATACCATTTAGCAATATGCTCACTGCAGTATAAAATCATCGTATTTGTGTTGCATTGTCCTGGGACAAAAATAAAATGCACACACTCTGAGGTTCAAGTGATTGCTCCTGGAAAGACACAAAACAGAAGCTAGCTTTGATGAAAACAGTGTGCACCCAAGATTACATAAAGTACTTGTTCTATTTTAAATAAATCAGTGTGATGTAAAAAGATACATACATTCTTTCATTTCTCTTCATAAACAACTTTAAAGAGAAATGTTCATATATCAGACTTGATGACAAAGTGCACTATTACTACTGGAGTGTTCTTGAGGATTAGTTGTCCTTTGTTCACACTAGCACATCTATGCTCTTATCTCTGCTGGAGACACATTCATGGTTGGAACAGTGAGAACTTTCAAAGGGAACTCTGTAGATTATGCCCTTACGTGAAGTAAACAATATCAGTTTTTAAAGAGCAGAGTATGGGAACAAGGGAGTAAATGTATTTTTTTAAAGTCAGGTTTGACTACTTAGAGAGAGAGAGCAGGGAGTGTTACATTTATATGTGCTAAGAATGAAAACAGTGTTTTAGCAAAATATGAAACATTAACACATTTCTTTTTTTGTTTAGGGTGAGGTTCTGCCACTGTTATTCACAATAAGTAACACTTTACACCACACATATCCTCTGAAGTCAATGGGACCAGTTATGGAGAAAGATGCAATGTTGCTTAGTGAATAAAATCCCTCCCATGTTGAAGTCAATTGAAAATCTATGTCTACACAGCAGCGTTATTTTGGAATAGTTGACATTTTTCTGAAATAACAAAGAGTGCATCTACACTACAAGCCTTTATTTCAAAATAATGTCAAGCTGAAGGACTTCTTACTCAGACTCATGGTAATAACCCTCATTTCATGAGGAGTAAGGGAAGTTGAAGGAAGTGTGTTCTTCCTTCGACTTCCTGCTGTGTAGTCAGAGCCAAAAGCTGAATTAAGTTATTTCAACTTCAGCTACACAATTGACATAGCTGAAGTTGCATAGCTTAATTCGACGTAGCCCTGATGTGTAGACGTGCCCTTGGAGACCTGTAACTGGCTGCTGTAAGGTGAGGATTTCCCAAGTGTGAATAAGCCTAACATTAAACAGCACACAAATCAGGTGTCTCACATAGTGTATACAGGCTTTTTGTCTGTCTTGTCTCTGACATTTTGTGTACCTGTGCTGAAAACATTCCTGATCTACCTTTCTCTGAGTTAAGCAATATATCTGACAAGCAACCTCAGGTATATTTGAGCTTTTTGTCATGTTCTATGTGGATTCCTATAGCACTGAAGTGAGTAAGCTGCAGAAGCAGAAAAAATATTGTTCATGCTGGAGTCTGGCAGACCATTTCAGTTCATTGATTTAAATTTTGACTAAAATAGATGAATCTGTTATACATTCTGCTTACACTTTGACAAAGCATACTAATTTGGATAGTGAGAGACTGACTAACTCATAGCTAGTTTGTGCTAAGATGCAGATCTCTTTCTGAGGGTTCTTCCCCACAAAGAAAAGCATTGATAAATGGAAACATAGGTTTACTAAGATTATGAAGTCCACACCTCTTTATTACCAACAATTTGTTCCAGCCTTAGTGAATCCAAACCAGGTTTACCTTTCCTGCAGTAACTTCATCCTCATTGCCCGTAGTAACTAACTACAATATGCATGTTGCTCGGACAAATGAAAGTAGGATTCAAGTTAGTAAGTGAATTCAATCAACACTCTTCAAATTTGATTAACCAATTGTCGTTCTCCCATGCAAATCTACCAAAAAGTATTTACTGTATCAAGAACCTTCTTTAAATCTTAGAATTAATATCTAAAGAGCAGGAGTATAACTTTTTCTCCAATTTGATTCATTAAATCATATGGCTGGCATGGCTCACTTAGCTATATTTATGCATAGAGTATTTGAAAATATTTTGAAAATACTACTGATAAAGAAAAGAAAGCAGAAAATATAAGATCCTCAGTATCTTAAAATTGAATGTTAAAAGTTGAGAGTATGACACTGAAGTGATGGAAGAAGTGTTGTGGAATAAATATCTGCACTCGCGTTTTGGAAAAAAAATAGTGACAATACAGGTAAGTAACCTTTTGGTCTTCTTTAAGTGTCTGAAAATGTGTATTCCACTCAGATGACTCACAAGCAATACTGGAAAGAGGTCGCAACCAGAGTCCACACAAAAGCAGTCCTGTCATCTCTCTTTATGAACTTTGCATCAGCAAAGTATCTAGTATTTTTTTATATAAATAGAAGATCAGGTAGTGTCCCTGCAAATGTCCTGTATAGAAACATTTCTGAGAAGTAAAAGGGAAGCTGGCTAGAAGCTGGCTGGGACTGCCCTGAATGAGCCACCAGTCTCCATGGAGCAACAGTCTGAACTATACTATATGCCATCATAATGCAGGAAATAATAATTCTGTACATTGTCTGTGTGGAGACCATCTCACTCTGCATCCAATTTGCATAGGAGACAAAAAGCCAAGGTGTTAAGTAAAATGTTTTATAGAGCCCTGCAAGGATACAAAATGTGTATCCACATCCAATTTGTGATCTGAAAAAATGGTCCTCAGGTATGGTTATTCATGGATTTTCAGGTCTCTAATGTTCTAATTCTTTCCAGAAAAAAATGCCAAGCATCATCTCACTACTGATAAAGAAAAGAAAGCAGAAAATATAAGCTCCTCAGTATCTTAAAATTGAATGTTAAAAGTTGAGAGTATGACACTGAAGTGATGGAAGAAGTGTTGTGGAATAAATATCTGCACTCGCATTTTGGAAAAAAAATAGTGACAATACAGGTAAGTAACCTTTTGATCTTCTTTAAGTGTCTGAAAATGTGTATGAAATTTCATACCCGAAGTATGAAAATGGCTGTTTACCCACATTTGGCATAGGAAAGAATACGGATAACTCTATTATTTAATTCAGGTGAAACCATCTTAAAAAAATCTTGGATGCAGCCTTACACCGCTTTTCAAACACAAAGTGGCCCTATCTGAATGATCTGCTATTATGACCTGCTTTTCATCCTTCTACAGGTTGGACATCCTTGGTCTGGCAACCTCAGGACATGACTGATCCAGATGAGGGATTTTGCCAGACCTGGGAAGGTCATTTCTGGGCCCACCTCTGTCACCGCCCCCCACTCCCCACCCCAGACATGGCCTTGCTGACAGTCTCCCAGCCAGCTTCCCCCTGCTGCTGGCCCCTACGCATGCACGGCTCCTGGCCCCAGCAGGGCAGCCCCCCTGCTGGGGTCCAGTTGAGCTCTGACAGGTAGCAGCAGGGTGGCTGGGCTTTTTGCTGCTCCACTGGTCAGCCCCACTCTCTTGTTCCTGGCTCCATTTTTTTTAACTTGCAGATGGAGCACTTTTCTGTAATGTGCCCTTGCCAAGCAATAAAAAGCAGTGAGCGTAGCAGTCATGGGAGGCATAGTCACACAATGGGAAGTGTTTAAAACTCATGAAGGAATCACAGTAAGCTGAATCCTAACTAACTGCTATTAATTAACTCAGTCCTAAGAGTACTATTTAACTAACTAGAGACAGAGGAATACAGGAAAGTACTGTGACAGAGAAGCGCAAGACAGAACATGCCAAATCAAGTCATGGGTAGGGAAATGATGGAGGTCAGGGCACCTCTGCTCTTAAAAAGTCCCAGGAGGGACTACAAGGGGCTAAGAGGTGCAAGCATCACCCCAGTGACTACGGCTATGCAAAATTCTCCAGAATCAATGCGCTAGGAGCATACATACATCCCTAAGTGGAATATATAGTAGCTAGTACTAGAGAGCACAATTTCATACTTGAATTCTTCAGATATATCCCTCTTTCAGAGACACAGACTTTAAGGTCATAAGGGACCATCACAATCATCTAGTCCATGGGTTCCCAAACTGGGGGGCGTGCCCCCCTGGGGGGGGGCATGAAGAAATTCCAGCCCTCTCCCCCCGGTCAGTTCTTTTTTTTTTTTGCTCAACAAGTTTTGCTTTTTTGGGGGGGCGGAGGTGAGGGTTTTTCAAAAATCAAAAAGGGGGCAGGATGCCAAAAAAGTTTGGGAACCACTGACTAGTCTGACCTACTGCACATTGCAGGTCACAGGACCTCATCCACTCACTCCCGTAGCGGATTCCTAACATTTAGCTGAATTACTGACATCCTTGAATAATGAACTAAACACTTCAGTGTTACAGAGAATCCACCATTTACAGTAGTTTAAACCTGCAAGCGATCCATATCTCAAGCTCCAGAGAAAGGTAAATATATATATATATATATATATATAACCCACACTCTCTACCAATCCCCAAATATGATAATCACTTAGACCCTGGGCATGTGGGCAAGAACCAACAAGCTAAACACCATAAAAAACATTTTCTGTAGTATCTGAGAGCCCTCCCGATCTTGCAACACATCACAAACCACTGGAGAGATTTGTTGCTAGCAATCACAGATAAGTTTCATGCCATTGTAGGCCATCTCATCATACCATTTCTTTCACACTTGAAGTTATCTGCCCCATTAGTCCCCTTGAAAGACTGTTTTAGAACTTCATTCCATCTAATTATAACCCTAAACTGTTGAAGACTATCTTATATCCATTTGGTTTTGTGTTCCCACGGTTGCATAATTTAAATTACTCCTCTTCCTCTTTGTGAGAGTCTTGTACCTTTCTAATTTTTCAGTTATTTGTATTTTGGGATGTAGTGAACCACAAATCACAAAGCAGAAGAGCAAAAGTTCTGCAGGGACCTCAAATTTATTCATCATACGGATGTTTCTAATATAATGAGACAGTATTTTATGCCCTCTTGGTAAAGAGTTATATAAATCAGCACATGCACTTGGAAAGCTTGATTGGTTACCACTTCAACTGAGCCAAGTTTATGGTCACATAAGACAGCCTTCTAGCATCAGTCAAAATCTGAGCTTCTGTATTTTGCCCTAACTGTACCCAATTAATCCCAGAAGTGGGAACAAAAGTAAATGATTCATGATTATGATCAATTCTTTTCTACTTTATTTTGGTGTCCACTAGGGTTTTATCTTGAGTTTGGTTCATCATTATTCATTATGTATTTGCTTTGTTTTGTGGAATTGATTTAAATACATGGATTAGATTTCCATTTCTATGCAGATGAAACATGTGTTTGAAGATTAGCCGCAATTGCACTTCTATTTCCAATTATTATATTAGCTTCTCAAGGGGACAAAAACATAGATGTCAAATATTTAAAACTAAATACTATTAAAAATAAAACAACAATTGATTGTTCTAGACACAAGATCAAGACTTGACCCATGTTCCCATTGAAGTCCATGAGGAATATATGTTCTATTTAGTATTTTTGATACAGAAAAATATTGGGTTGATGATGTTTTTATAAAGATTGTCTAAAATTGCAAAATCTGCCATTTTATAAAAAAATTTCTTTCCCTACCTCAGTTTCACTTGTAGGTAATTAAAAGTGTTTACCCAAACTACATTAGAGTGATTGTACAATCAATTTTAGTACATTAACTGGAAGTTTTCCCACAGAACGAAGTCTGATATTACATGCATCACAAGCATGGAGAAACAGATCATTCCTAATTATAAACAGAACTGTTCTCTCACACACACACAAATTGGGCTATATCTCTAATTCAATGCATGGATATAGTTGTGGGTAGGAAAAGGAAGTCAGTTTTCTCCATTCTAGAGTCTTGATTGTGTGTCTTTCATGTCACATGTGAGTTCTCATTGATTTCATTTGTGCATATGGATCCTATGTATAGATCTAGTACTAGAATGGAGACACTCCCAGTGAGCAGTTTAGTTAAACTGGAAACTGAATCACCAGTACCTCAACAGTACTAAGAAGCAGCCATGAAATGATGATGATAGATGTTGACTCTATCCTGAAAACAGGTGTAGTGCAAAAATATGGCTGAACTAGCAAAATCTAGGTCTAAAATACATTTCATACCTTTACTTGTATTATAATGTACTTGGCCAGATTTTTAGTTCAGTTAATCAATATAGGTAATGGCAGTATATTGATGTACACCTGAGAATCCCAACTACCACTTTCAAAATAAACACTGTTCAAAACTGAAAAAAGTTTTCACTGTTAGATTAGAAACATGAATGCAGCATATGTAATGAAGACCTATAGAATGAAAGTAGACACACTTGAACAGTTAAGTAATAGAGAACTTAAATTAACTTTTTACATTAGTCTTTGCTGTTAAAATGATACAGATATCACTGAAATCAATAGAAAGATTTTCCATTCACTTAAAATGGTGCTAGAATGGGAACATATGTAATAGCAAGCAATACTGATACCTGTACTGATGATATGCAAGTGATGTGTTAAAAACAGTTAAGGCCTTGGAAAGCTGAAAGCCTC
The DNA here is from genome assembly GCA_019425775.1 of Rafetus swinhoei. Classification (NCBI taxonomy): domain Eukaryota; kingdom Metazoa; phylum Chordata; order Testudines; family Trionychidae; genus Rafetus; species Rafetus swinhoei. The sequence goes on along the minus strand of CM033424.1, from coordinate 28,153,865 downwards.
CATATCAGGCTGATTTAGAAAAAGTACAAATAAAACAGTCATGGGTAACCCTGGCAATTAACAATAGATCAGGCCAATCTCAGTTGAGGAAACTGATTGAGAACATCCAACAATACAACTTCTGTCTTTGTCAGTTTTGTGCAAAAGCTCAGTTGTGTGTGAAAAATAGGTAGAACAGCTTGTTAGTGTTCATTGAAAAAAAATTAATGAAGTTTACCAGATAGACACAATCTAGTTGTTTTCAAAATACAGTAGACTTCCGATAATCCGGAACCTATGGGATTTAGGTGGTGCCGGATTATCAGATATGCCGGACTATCAGGAGGTACTATAAGCAGGTTATATATGTAGTCCCCTTACTAAAGGGGCCTCTGGGATTTAGCAGGCTGCTTCTATGAGGCAGTAAGTTTTGGGCCTTGTTGAAAAAGTGCTGCCTGGGACAGAGCTGCTGTCTAGCCTGGACCAAATCTCCACTACAGCTGCAACATCAGCGCGCCAATGCAAGCAAGTGTCTGGGACTGTGAGTCCAGGGGTGTGCACACTCTGGGGTGGGGTCACTGGTAGTACAAATGTTAGCTATATAAGCTTCAATTATTGTTATGTGTTTTGTAATGCTATTCATTGCTAAATCTGTTAATCCCTGTTTATTTAAGTTAAGTAAAGTGTGTTAAGTAAAGTGTGTTAAGTTAAGTAAAGTGTGGCACCGCCACTTTACATTCATTACCAGCAAGGGACTGCAGCAAGGGGGTGGATAGGGTTTTCCCCAACTAAACACCATCACCACTGGGGTACTCAGGATCTCTTTTTGGGTTAAAACATCCGGCGTCCAGGCACACCTGTGAGTGACCTGCTCCCCAGTAACCCGGGGAGGGAAAAGGGGGTTACATTTTGGAGGCACCGCTGGGATCTCTCCTTTACCACCTCTAATTTTGCTGCAAGAAAAATTGTCCCTGCTTTCTTTAAATGGTGTTGGAGTTATGATTGTTTTCTGAGATCTGCTGGTATTTAAAACCTTTGTTTGTGTTACTAAACCTGTTATTGAGTACATCATGGAACCCCTTAAGTTATTGTCCTGGTGTAGAGATGTAGGAGTGCCACCCAGCCGAGTGCTTATGCTGGGTAAAGTGCCTATAGACACTGAGGATGCTATTATCTACCAGGCATTAGGAACTGTAAAAAATCTTTGGGAAAACCACTATCTGTGGTCGCCGAGGTGACTCTAACACCCAGACTGTGTCAGTACTGGTGAAAGTGGCTGCTGACCTTGACCCACGGTGTGTACCCCCCGGAAGTTGGTATTGTGGGTGAAGTTGGCCCCTGGCCTGTGTTTCTGCCTGGGAATGTCCCAGAGGAGGAGACCACTGAAGCTGTGAGCTCTGACTTTGCAGCTAAATTGAATGTTTTTCTGCAAGAAGAGGGAAAGTCAGTGGAAGATGTGAGGACCATTGTTACTCCAGCATCTATGTCCTCAGCTGTCACAAATGAAGGTTTGATAGCTGCTTTAGGACAAATGATGGAACGATATACCCCTCCCTCCTATGAAGGAGTTGGATATCGGAAGCTGAGATTTTTCTCTGGGATTCAGCCTACCCCTGTTGGAGAGGATGACTTTGAATCTTGGATGGACCAAGCTGTCCAGATGATGGAGGAATGGCAATGCTCAGATACTATGAAACGGCAACGACTAGCTGAAAGTCTGAGGGGACCAGCCTCTGATGTCATTAGATCCTTACGGATGAGTAAACCCTCTGCTGGTGCTATGGAGTATCTCCATGCTTTGGATGATATATATGGGACTACATTTATATACTGTATACATTATATATTGTATATAAAGTGTTCTTAACCCTTTTTATTGTACATACTGTATACAGTATACTGTAATGTTTTAGTTTTTAAGCCTTTTTACCCTTTTGCTCAGTTCAGCTGCTGCCGCTGTTACCTTGTGACTCATTTTTTGACGAAGCTCACTCACTAGGCTCTTGCCATTTTGATGCCGGACTATCAGGAGTGCCGGATTATTGGATGCCAGACTATTGGAGTTTTACTGTACTATTAATTAAATCAGCCATAAAAACTTACAAATGATAATAGGTGAAAAACTTGTTACTTAACTGGGAAAAAAAGACTAATTAATGAAGTGAGGTACAGGATACTCTTCAATGAAGTTACTGCTGGAGAATACCAGGTTTAGTATTGTTATTAATGTTCTTCAATCTATTTATCAATTGAGTGACTTTCTAGTTGAGACAATCCAAAACCAGCTCACAATATAAATCCTATGCTGTCTATGTTCTTTTCCTTTGTTCCTTCAAATAGAAAGGGGGAGAGGGAATGAAGTGTTTTTTAAAATATTCATGTTTTTATTTTAATAAATATTTTTCCAATTTCTTTGGGGCACAAAACTTTAGCAAAATATATTTTGATGAATTGTATAGAAATTCCTCATTACCTCCTTTCCCATATTCAAAGATGTAAATATTAACACCTAAAAATACTAGCAAAGTGTCATTAAAAATGACAACAAACTCATCTTTTGTATGTGAAGCTAGCTGGACAAAAATGAAAGGTCATTCTTTGGCAAGATAACAGGAAAATGGTGACTAGAATCAATTTTAACACTTTAGAGAAGGTAAATGAGAAGTCTACAGTTATTGGTTCTGATTTGCAAATTAAAGATAAAACGTTTTCTTTTTTCAAATCTGTTTGCCTGTTTACATCTGACAGTTGCTGCTATTTATCAAGGATTTCCCAGATAACATATGCATTAAGATGATCTTTCCAAAGACATGTCCCACAATAACTTTTGTCATTGCCATCTGTTTCACAGTGTAAGTAACAGCATTTTAAATATTAAAAAAATACTAACATAATTTAATATGTAATAAATAAACAAAAAATGTATCAATAAATACTTAAAACATTATTCAAAGTAAGATGATCTTTCATTATTATATTTAAAATAAATGTATTATTGAGCAAAATGTTTTGAAGCGGTGAGAGGGGAGAGAATTCTCTCCAGCCTGAAGTATATCACAAGAATTTCTCATTACCAAAGGTTACTTTACATAATTATTGAATCAACATGCCATACAAGAAGATATTGAAACTGCTCCTAGAACCAATTAAACTTTGTGATTTTTTGAGAGGGTTTTGGAAGCAATATAATGAAGTGAAGCTACCTTGTGCAAATAATTATTAGTGAAGTTCATATCTAATTACAGTGTTATAAGATGAAGTACCAAACATTTTGTAATAAAAGAAGAAACAAATGCAGAGAAAGAAGATATAGAATGAACATGCAATAATCCTTCTACTGCTGAACTGAGCTAAAAATTCCAGCCTCCTTGAAGGTAGAAATGAATGTTCTCATTGACTTCTCTGGAGTCAGGATTTCACTCCTGATTTTTTTCCAGGAATTTTTCTGCTGAAAAATGTCCAGGAAATAGAAAGGAAACACGCTATGGATTTAGCAAGGACATACAACATGAATAGTACAACTTACTATAGATGAAAACATTGATCTTACAGTTCAGGGTAAAGAAGCCTATGCTAATTCAAACATTGAATAGTTTAGCAGCACCTTAAAGACTAACAAAACATGTAGATGGCATCATGAGCTTTCATAGGTACAACCCACTTCTTCAGACCACATCAGCCGCCACATCAGAGACTCATTTAACTGTACCGCCACTAATGAGATCTATGCCATCAAATGCCAGCAATGTCCCTCTGCCATGTATATGGCCAAACTGCACAGTCTCTACGGGAAAGAATTAATAGACACAAATCAGATATCCAAAAAGGCAACACACAGAAACCTGTTGGAGAACACTTTAACCTGCCTGGGCACTCATTAATGGATCTCAAAGTCACCATGTTGTGTCAGGCCAATTCCACAAGCCAAATACACAGGTAAGCATTGGAACTTAACTTCATTTACAGGTTTGGAACCCATCACAAGGTATTACTAAAGACATCACCTGGCTAGCACACTACCTTCCACATCCTAATGACTTAAAAAACAAACACTAGGTACTTAAGAACAATTTGCATCTTCTCTATCAGCTTCTTCTAACATGAACACTCTAATTCACTATTTTTCCCCTTCCTTCTCCCCCCCTCCCATCCCTTATTTATTTGGGAACTGGACTTTAAACACCATTCATCTGAAGGAATGGGTTGTGCTCATGAAAGCTCACGATACCATCTACATGTTTTGTTAGTCTTTAAGGCGCTGCTAGAATATTTGTCATTTTCTAAGTTTTTCCAGTTACAGACTAACTAGGCTATCCTTGAAGTTAATTCAAATATGTTATCCCCTGCTGTGACTAATTTTAAAATGAGATGATATTTATAATGTTTCCATCAATTGTGAGCCTTATTATACAAAGTCTCAGCAGCATTCATTCAAATATCTGTTTTCATAGAATTGAAGGCCAGAAAAGACCATCATATCATCTTATCTGACCTCCTGTATAACATGCCATTAAATTTCACCCAGATACCCATATTAAGCCCAAACACTTTAGCTTGACCAAAACATTTCATTTCACAGGAAACTGAACTATGTGGCACAAAGAGAGAACAGGCAAGACTAAAGGTATGTCTATACTTCAGTTAAAATCTGTGTCTGGCCTGCACCACCTGACTTGGGCTGTTTAATGGGATTTATCTATTTGGGCTTAGGTTAGAGCCCAAACTTCAGGACCCTCTAATATGAGACGGCTGTCACCTGATTCTGTACAGGGCAAGTAAATAACCATTTAGCTGACTAAAGCTCTCAGGCACAAGCAGCCATGGGCATCTAACTGCAGTGTGGACATATCCAAAGACCCCACTGATGCCTGAAGACCCTGAAATGGCAGGGAAGTGATTAGGAGAAATATGCTGAGATGATCCCATCAGGCTCTCCATGAACCAAACAATAGATGAGAGCAAAAAAACTCAATGTTCCTATCAATTTGAGCTGGAAAAAGATTCCTTCCCAACTCCAAATCTGGCAATCAGTATGATCATGGGTATGTAAGACATACCTGATAAGTATCTAGAAAGGATTTTCTGTACTACCTTATAGTATTGATCCACCTCATCTAGTGTACTGTCTCCAATTGTGGCCAATCTCTGATATTTCAGAGAAAAGCAAACAAAAAACCAACCAACCACCACCACCAGCAGCAACTAATCCTTTATCTGGTTAATTCAAGGGGGAAACAATCTTCCTGACCCTTGGAAGGCAACCAGCAGAAGTATGAGATTTGTTTATATTTATCTTAATGAAGAACTGTAAGTTTTAATGAGAGATAATACAAGCAATTCTGTTTTCCTCGTGGTCTAAGAAGGAAGAAGGAACCCACAGATTTAGACTCTGACATCAAAACAGATGAACACAACATCCCAACCCAACTGTCCCCCCTCAGAAGCTGAATATTTTTTTCTCCTGGATCTAATATCATCTTTAACAGAATCCAAGTGATGGGGCATCCACATTTATTCTGGTAAACTGGTCCAATGCTCTCAATTCTAGGAATTTTTATCTGACTTCAAGGTTTAATTTGTCTAAATTCAGTTTGGAGTCTTTGGAATGGATTACCTAGCGAGGTGCTGGAATCTCCATCCTTAGAGGTTTTTAAGTCCCAGGTTGACAAAGTCCTGGCTGGGATGATTTAGTTTGGATTGGTCCTGCCTTTAGCAAGGGGTTGGACTCAATGACCTTCTGAGATCTCTTCCAACCCTATGATTCTATGATTCTTAAACAAACAAAAAAAAACCAAAAAAACAAAAACCTAACAAAATCTAACAAACATAAATACCTTCATAACCACACTGGAAATGTATGAAATAAGATCCTCAGATTGTAAACTCTCTTGAGAAGGGACTTCTTTGCTACCAGTCTGTATAGTGCCTTCCATAATAAAGATCTAATCCAAGACTAGGATTACTAGACATTGCCATAATACAAACAGATTATAAAGATGGATTATTCTTCTAAAACTTCTTTTCACTTTTGCACAGATTATTTCTGATTTCTCGCCCAATATCACAGATGGCTATTTGGCAGCAACATTTTAGATAAGTACATTTGAGTGAGGCAATCAGGAAGTGGAAAGTAATTTGGGAGATGAATCTAGTGTTATGCCCTGATCACACCAATTCATCCTGGATTAACACAGACACATTTTTCAGTAGTATAGAAAGAGAAGTACTGAAATATTTTGCCTTTAGTGGGTTGAAACCATTGCTATTGATTATAATACAGGAGAAACAAGACAATAAAAATATCTGTACTTTTTTGGAGAAAAATTAAGTAATAAAAATAAAATCCCAATAATTAAATGGTGCCCTTATAAATCTTCTAATTTTATCTTAATTAGAATGGAGTTCCTCAGAATATGTTGTACTCTTTTAGGATTACTTAGTATATTTAATATGAAAAATACTAAGGACCTATTAAGGGAGACTATTCAAGGTAATATTTGTAGAGGGCTTTCATATTATTTAAAAGAAGATGTCACAGATGTGCACATTATCATCCTAGTATTGCAAAGACAACAATATGCTCCTTCTCAGTGCCCATTTGTCAGAGGGCGCACCATAGCATAACTCACATGTGGCCTGCCACACTCTGCCACAGTTTACTGATAATCTGTGCTTAAAATGTGTCTTGTAAAGTATATGCAAATTGGTTACATGTTGGGCATTTATATTATTGCAGTCATGGGTAGTGGATATAGAACAATAGATGTGTGCCAGGCAGAACGAAGCTCCCCTGCATGGCAAGACCTGAGCAAAACCACCCCAGGGTCTCCTTTTACAGGCAATTTCCTGGGTCATAATACGCCAAAACAAATGGATCCTGCTCCCAAAAAGACTAAGAGCCATTGCACTAAATCACCTCCAATTCTGAGAGTTTGGGGATGATTTATACAAGAGGATCTCTTTAATCATTTCTCTGTAAATTATCATATGTCAAGACACAGCAATCATAAATCAGAGATCAGGAAATCTACAACAACCCTCATCCAAAGCAAGTCTTCTCTACTATATGTATTCCAGAACTTTGTACTGTCTGCATTTCAGTGTTAGAGTTAACCCTTTTAAATTTGATCACTGGGGAAGAGAATGCCTAACAAGTGTTCTTCAGTGTCTATATAAACTGATTCAGATCACAAAAGTGGGACTGAATACCAGAAAAAAGTACATAAGGAAATTATTTTGGTAACACTTAAAAATTGGGGGTGGGTTTGGGGGGAGGGGTGAAGCTAGCCTTCATCTAGAATTTTGAATTTTTCTGCTATATCTCTACAGGGTAAATTGCAACATATTGCTCAATTGGGGTGCATCTACACTGCACTCAGGGCTCGAAATAATCTACGCTTATTTTGAAATTTGGCTCTGTCTACACACCACTTATTTCTAAATAAATTGCTATTCTGAAACATCCCTTATTCCTTGTGAAATGAGGTTTACAGGGACATCGGAATGGCGAGCTTGTTATATTTCGAAATAATGGGCATGCTCAAAAGACGCGGAAAAACTATTTCGAGATAACTCTGGTATCCTGCAATAGCACTGCAGTGTAGACATAGACTAAGGTTCTAACCCTGCAAATACTTACTCATGAGCTTATAAGTTCATGAACACGATTAGTCCCAATGATCTCAGTGTGATACTCACATGAGGAAAGAAACTTGTGTACATAAGTAATTGCAGGGTCAGGTCTTCAAGTTATTTTTGCTCTCAGCTATAGAAACTATGTATTAAAGATAAAAAACACAAGCAAAGCTAGGGGTTTAATGTTTAGACCATCTGACCCTCCCTTTCACATATATAAACACTAAAAGATATTTTAAAAGGAAAGAAATTATTTCATTTTCTAACTCTGACACAATTTTCATTTGTGTCCATTGAAATGCCTCATTTGCCTTTTATGTTAAATGGTGGTAATTATACTGCCTTATTTCCCAGTTGTGTTTTAAGGATAATTTCATTAATGTTTGAGAGGCACTTAGATAGTGCCATAGCAGAAGATATAGAATCATTTATAATATGCATGCAGATTTTTCCCTTCCACTGAAATTAAATGGAAGAATAAAAATATTACATATTAGGTACTTCCATTTTGCTCCTCTCATGAACACGAATGACAGCACCTCATTTAGGTGATGATTATATCATCATTTAATGTATAGCAGCTGTCTTTTCTTACTTCTGATAAAGCCAATGTTTTTTTCTTCCAGTTTTCTTCAATGTAACAATAATAATGAATCCTGCGTCTAATTCTTACATTGAACTCCCCAATAATAGATTTCAAAGCTCTTTTAAAAGGAGAGAAGAAGCATTCTCATTTTACAAATGGGGAAATTGTTGCATAAGTGGGTGAACTGACATGCTAGTATCACCAGTGCTAGAGTGGGGAACAGATCTTGCAACTCCTAATTATCTATGCTGCCTACTAATAGTGATAATCCTGTCCAGTTTCAGGAAAAGTAGTAAGATGTTCTACTTTACAATATTATCCACATGAGCAAGTGTCTCTAGCAGAAATCCCAGATACACTTCTGTCTGAAATATGAGGGAAAAGGGTTTCTTAAACTTGAGGTACTGTAAGAAATCCTACACTTTAGTATCTAAATATTTAGTCCTACTTTTCTGTTGATACTGACTAACCTTCACCTTTTAAATATTTGGCTGGCAGGCTGAATGAAGGAAATGGTGCTATATGGCAGAGGGTTACTATATTAAAACTGCTGCAAAAGGGTAGTTGACTCATCCCCTGGGAATGAGGGTTCATGTGCAGCTGAAACAGGACTTTCTCACTGCCCCCTTTACTTGGTAAAATACCATGTTTATTCAAGACCTGCTGTGGGCATTATGCTAGTCTCTCCTTTTTTAGAGGGTCTGGGGAAATGTTTTCTCTTCCCACCATATCAGGTTGGGTACAGGGGTTTTTTTTCACCTTCCCCACAGTGTGTTCAGAAGGGCAGTAGGTTATATGTTGAAACTCATTATTTTAAGTGTAGGGTGGATGTCCAGTGCAATTACTCCACAGGAAAGGTGTACAGTGATTAGATAAATGATTTGGAAAAAACTTAGGAAGGTGTTTGGTAGAAGAACAAATGGGGGGAGGGCAGTTGGGGACTCCTAGGACTGATACGGGACAGGGAGTCAACCCCCATTCTTATAGTCCACTTTAACTTTTCTACAGGGAGTTTGGATCTAATAGTGTGAACATCTAAGGGTAATGTTGCTAATTAAACCCATGTCAAAAGTGTTCTCTCCTGCTTTTGGTATAGAGGCATTCAACCTATCATCTTTCCTTTAAGAATTTCCACTGAAATATAATTCAAAATGTTAGTGCGGCCTTCAGAGTTACTTCATTTTTTATGCTGTGATATCACATCTGTTTCACCTTTCCAAGGCGTTATTGAAAAATGTTATCATTTGACATTACACTCACGTGCAACAAATTTGCAACCGTGCCAGAAACAGCAGATGCAGTTATTTTACAGCTGTCTCTCTCTAGTCTTGTTTAAGTTTATCATTGCCAAAGTTAAATACACACACACACATAAACACACACACACACACACAGAAGCAGCAGCAATGACTTTTGTGGTTATTGCTTTGAAGTAAATACAAAATATGGAGGATTTGAGGTGTGAAATAGGAATCTCCCACTGTCCTCACAGCTCCCAGCCATTTAATCAATTATCCATTTAGCAGCCTCATTACCAAAACAAAACAAGAAAAAAAAATACTTTTCAGGTTTTAAGCCATTAGCGTGCACATCGCACATTAGTTAAACTATTTTAATGCAGGCCATTTTCAAAAATTTCTCTGCAATTTATTATGGCTTCCTGACTTTAGAAATTTGTAGTGCATAGCAGAGGGAAACTTCAAGGGCATTAGTCACATCCATGTTTAAATTCTTGAAGATAATGATTTTGGTAGGTTGATTTTAAATAAAATTGTCTTCTTATGCTTGAAGAGTTCAATTTCGCTGCCAATAGCATCATTATGTTTAGCTTGCTGATGGGATTGCAATTTTGTTGGTTTTGCATTAATAAGATTTTTCACCACATAGTATGCTCTGCAGCTTCAATTTGTCATCATGCCTCTAAATAATCTTAAATTACGAATAATCAGTAAGTAGAGTCCCTAATACAGAGTTTAGATATACAGTTCACTGTTTGTTTTTTGGACAGGAAAAGCACAACTCCTCTTTTCTACTGCAGATATTTAAAATTATTGTTCTCTTTTCATTGATTGAGCTTATTTATTTGATTCTTACATAGAGACAAAACCAAGGGTCATCTGCATATGGGAGACATATGAGCCCACACCAATCTCCCTCAGGGTATGGCTAGAGTACACTGACTGGTGTTTCAGGAAAAGCTATGCAAAATGCACTCTGCATTCCTAGAGGGAATTCTCAGTCATTACCAGCAGGAGACAGGCAGTTACTCAATAACACCAGACCCCAGTGCAGGCTCACTATTTAGTGTGCTGACAGGGGAAACAGCTGCCCCCTGGAATTCTGCCTAGAAGAGGGCCATGCCTTTTGGTACCACGGACCCAGCATAAGCATTGTTCCTGAGGTAAAGGAGTGTGGTGCAGAGATTCACTTTCCTGTGCCTCCTATTGATCAATTCAGGGGATGAAGAATGAGCGAACTGGCTCCAGTGAACTCATCCACCCTCCTGTGTATAAGCATTCCTAGACACCTAGCAGCCATTGTTCCTGTTACCTGCGTTGTCTGGCCCCCTGGTCACAGCTGGCTTCCTCTGATCTAACCCAATCACTTCTAGGGATCAGGAAGGATATTGATCCTCTCTGGAAAGAGTGTGGTGTGTTTTCTCATCTTCCTCACAGCATTCTGGGGACTTGAAAGGTGGAGATAAGAATAACAGAGTGTTTCTTTATTTTAAGGTTTGGAGGTAGTAACTGTAAATAAATATTGTTATAACTGGTGGCCGGAGTGCAGAGTGGATAAAAGACCAGGAGGGACATGTGGCCCTTTTTTATCCTGGAAGGCAAAGAGGCAGCTTTAAGTATCTATAGACACCATTTCTATTCTACCTTTCTTCTACCTTTCATCTTCCTTGTTGGGATGTAGCTGCAGGCCAAATTATAAATTAAATAGAAGAGGTTTGACCAGAAATATTCACTAATAATACAATGTGAGACCATTTAACCCCTCACTAGAACAAATTAATGATAGAAGCATAAAAATATGGGCCTGGAAGCTGCTTATGAGGGATCATGAATTCTAGTCCGCTATGCTGGACTAAGTAAATGTGGGCAATCACAGGCTATCCAGATTGTTCTTAAAACTGCCTATGATGGGGATTCCACAGTTTACTTTGGAAGCCTATTCCAGAGCTTTACTTGCTTAGAGTTAGAAAGTATTTCCTAATATCTACCCTACATCTCCTTTGCTGCAGATTAAGACCATTATTCCTTTTCCTATTTTCACTGGATATTGAGAATGACTGTCACAGTCCTCTTTAGAACAGCTTTCAACTTATTTGAGGACTGATATGCTCAGTTTTTAATATCTTTCCTCATAGGTCAAATATTTTAAACTTTTTTTTTCATTTTTGTTGTTCTCCTCTGACCTCTTTCCAATTAGTCCATGTCTTTCCTAAAGTGTGGTGACCAAAATTGGACACAGTACTCCAGCTAAGACCTCACCAGTACTAAGTAACAGAAGATATTTACCTCTCATGTTTTATATGCAACAATCCAAATAATCATAGAATACTAGAACTAGAAGGGACCTTGAGAGATCATCAAGTCCAGTCCCCTGCCCTCACGGTAGGACCAAGCACCGTCTACAGCATGACTGATAGATGTTTATCCAAACTGCTCTTAAATATCTCCAGTGATGGAGATTCCACAGCCTCTTTAGTCAATTTATTCCCGTGCTTAACCACCTGACAGCTAGGGAATTTTTCCTGATGTCCAACCTAAACCTCCCTTGCTGCAGTTTAAGACCATTGCTTCTTGTCCTATATTCAGAGGCCAAGGAGAACAATTTCCCCCCTCCTCCCTGTGACACTCTTATAGATACCTAAAAACTGCTATCATGTCCCCTCTCAGTCTTTTCTTTTCCAAACTAAACAAGCCCAGTTTCCTCAGCCTTGCCTCATAGCTCATGTTTTCTAGACCTTTAATCATTTTTGTTGCTCTTCTCTGGACATTCTTCAGTTTCTCCACATTGTTCTTGAAATGTGGTGCCCAGAACTGGACACAATACTCCAATTGAGGCCTAATCAGCGCAGAGTAGAGCAGAAGAATGACTTCTCATGTCTTGCTCACAACACTCCTATTAAATGCATCCCAGAATCATGTTTGCTTTTTTTGCAACGGTGTCACACTGTTGACTCATATTTAGCTTGTGGTCCAGTATGACCCCCATATCCCTTTCAAGCAGTACTCCTTTCCTAGACAATCACTTCCCATTCTGTATGGGTGAAACCAATTGTTCCTTATATATAAACTGAGATAATATACCTCAGAACAATATTCATTTTTAGTTATATTGTTTGTGATCCACTACAACCCCCAGATCCTTTTGATGAGGTTGGACCTCCCTGCTCCAACACACTTGGGCCCTGATTGGGCCCAAACAAGGGAGTGTGCCAGATTATGAAGGTCAGGACTTTCCTGGGGGGAGGAGAGGGTGCCAGCCTCCCAGCCAACTTCCCTCCTGCCTGTTGGCCCTGCTTCTGGAGCCAGCCTCACTGGCCAGGCTCCCAGGCTGCCAGTTGGGCTGTGCTCCCAGCCCTTAGCAACTGCCAGGCTGCTGGCTGGGCTCCTGGTGGCTTCGGGCTCCTGGTGGCTGCCGTCTGGGCTCTGCTGCCAGCCCCTCTGCTGCAGGACCACAGATGTTGCTATCCCAGGGAGCTCCTGGACTAGAGAAGTTCAATTTGTACTACCTAGCCACTCTTTACAGTCTGCTTTAGTCTTAACTATCTTGAGCAGTTTGGTATCATCTGCAAATTTTGCCACCTCACTCTTTACTCTTTTCTCTAGATCATTTTTAAATAAGCCGGCCACACACACTCCATACTCCTCCACCTCCAGCAGAAACTGATCTCACTCTGGCACTGAAGTTCATCTTATACTTTACTGCTGGGACCCTGATTGGCTGTGTCTCACACAGCCCTCTAGGCAGTTTGGAGGACACTCTCAACTGCCCTTGTCTGATGAGGGGTTTGTGAGAGCTATGAGGCTTCTGGCACACTGTCATAAAAAGTCATTTGGGAAAGTATGACCAAAGATCTAGCCACTACTCCTCTTTCCACCATCCACTACACCAGTAATCCTATCAAAGAACGATTGGTAATTTGGGAGACTCAGACCCATCTCCCTTTACATAATAAAGTTAATACTTGTGAAAATAAAATAAAAGCACACTTCTCATGCTGACGGAGGCTGTGCTACATCTTTTTCATTTATTTCTCTGACTTTTTCCTCCCAAGTTAAAATGATTTCCTGATGATTATCTCTAACTGGAACGATGCAATCATCCCTGACCTTCATAGAAACATATTGCTGAGTGATATTATGGAGAATATGTTAGACAATTTACAGCAATTGCACATTTGATACCCACAGACAGCAGCTAAAACTCTGACAAGAACAACCTAACTGACAGCTGTAGGTAATGTGGTACAGATCTAATCACAGATATTCTGTGAAAATATCATCCCTAAGGATACCTATGCTTATTACAGATATAAAACAAATTGATAATGTTAACTTTTTTCTCTGTTCTACCTAGCATACAATACGTGCATACACACGCTTTCCATTGTAACTGTTTCTTGGAACAATTCAAGGCTGCCCAGAAGCATGAGAAATCAGTGCCTTTCAGAGCAGTCAGTATCACTGCAGAAGATAGATCATCTGGCAGAGATATTGAAGAACAAATGAATATATTTAGGATGAAATAAGTAGAACATGTTTGATATTCTTAACCTGTAAAACATTAATATAGCGTGTGAATTTTTTAGAAAAATTATGCAAATTTAGATCACAAAGATATCTTCTATGGAATGATAGACAATAAACCTAGGTAGAAGAGGAGGTAAAACTCAGAATCAGAATCCTTCCCTTCATGAAGTAGAACTACTAGTAACTGGAATCTTTCTTTTTAAAAAAGGGAAAAATCATCTTCAGTACATTGTTCATCTGTCTTCACTATTTAGTGGTCATTTTGGAATAATTAGCTGTCACTGGTGCAGGGAGTTATGTATCAATAAGATTTAATTTGAAATAAATGTTTCATGGTTGGATAACATCAATTTAAAATGAAGCCATTCGTGAAATAAACACTACACAACTCAAGTTTACAAATGAACATTGACTTAATACAGCTTTGAAACTTTACTATGCAGAACAAAAATGTTTCCCACCCTTTTTAGTATTTTACATTTAATACTGATCTATATTTGCACTTTTAAAGTTGTCTACTCTGGTGTCTGATTGCATACTTCTACATGTGGGACCTCCCTGGTCCGGCATCCTCAGGACCTGAGTGGTCCCAAGCCATGGAGTTTGCCAGACTAGAGGAGGTCAAGGCTCCCTACCTGGCTGTAGGCTCTGCTCCCAGGTGTTGCACTTCTTCTTCAGAACCTGGGCAGCCCGGGCTGTCTGGTTCAGCAATATCTGTGGTCCTGCTGGACCATGGATATTGCTGGACCAGAGAGTCATGGATTTTAGAGATTCAACCTGTAGTACCAAATGAGGTGTGTGGATGACTGGTCATTTCATAACTCTGATCTTCATAAGTTTGAGGTTTTACTGTACACTATTTCCTAAATTAGATACAATGTAGAAAAGGACATATTAGTACAAAAATGATAGAATTTATTTCAGAAAGCAAAATTGTGCCCATTTTTTTAGTGTGCATGTGTAGGAGTTGTCCATGTTTCTTTTAAAAATAAATACACTAAAGATTGGGAGGCACTTGGATAGTACGGTAATGGAAAACCTATACATACCTCAGATAGATAGTCGGTACCCATTCTTTTTTGTTCTTTTTAATAGATTCAATTATTTATTTAAATGGCCTTTTGACTAAGATCAAGCATAAAATCTCCCTAGTAGATTATACAGTATATTTTCTATTAAGGAGAATGATATCCTGCCTTTAACACATACTTGATTCAAGCAGACTTGAGTTGTAGTTCCAGCGTTAGCTCCTGCAAACTGATTTCTCAGACTAAATGTCTTTTTAAAATTCAACTGTCTTTAGAATCTGCCCTCATATTTAGAGATAGTTTGAAATTTTCTGTGTCTCTGCAGATATATAGGTTGAGAGATATATTCTGTAACTATCTGTGACGGGGCACCTTGGCCCCACACCGACGGGCGCCCCCCGGAAGCTCTGTGGGCCCGCCGCATTGGCGCGACCTGGCCCTGCCTGGGCTGCTCGAACGCCGTCCGGTCGGCGGCCCGGGAGGACGTCACGGGCGGCGCCAACCGGGAAGCGGCGGGAGCTTGGACCCGATCAGGGAAGGCGGCCCTGCCCGCCCGTGCGCCCGGCCCAGCGGATTGGAGCGGCGGGCGGGGGAGTGGACGGGTGCCGCCATGTTTAAAAGGCGGCCGGCGGCGAAAGAGCCGGCGGGCGGCAGGAGCGAGGGAGCAACGCGCCCAGCCAGGGGCCGGACTCTGGGAGGACCCGGACCACGGACCAAGGGGTGACGACGACCCTCCCCTACCCGGTAAGCCCCGGAGGGGGAGAGCGCACACCCCGTAGACACGGTACAGGAGCAGGGGGTAGGCGGAAGGAAGTAGCCCAGGGTGGAACCCAGGAGTGGTTGGCGGGCTGGCGCGTTACTGTTTAATACCCCGTCAGCCGGACCGGATCCCCCTTGATCCGAGTCCTTAGGGCCCTGGGCTGGGACCCGTGAGAGTGGGCGGGCCCGGGTCCCCCTTCCTCCCCCCCTTGTGAGGGGACAAGACTGCTGCGAAGTAGAGTGGCGACCCCCAGCCGCGTCGGGGGCATTACACTATCCTACTTTCACTCCCATAGCAAGAAACACTATCCCATCTAATGCAGTAGTGACATAATTCAATATATGTTTAAGAATAGTAGTTCTTCGCTGCCAGAGGAAATGACAAGCTGGTTTTTAGTGTCAGAAGAGAAAATCATTATGGGTGTGTCTAGACTACAGGGTTTTGTCAACAAAAGTGGACTTTTGTCGACAAAACTATACCTGCGTCTACACTACCACTGAGTTCTGTCGACATAGCGTCGACAGAACTCGGCAGTTTTGTCAACGGCAGTAAACCCCATTCTACGAGGAATAAAGCCTTTTGTCGACAGAGTTCTGTCGACAGAAGGCGTTTATTGCATCTACACTGTACTTTGCATCTACACTGTCATGTCGACAAAGCGGCTTGCTTTGTCGACAGACCTGGATGCGGTCTAGACGCTCTTTGTCGACAGAAGCTTTGTCTACAGTATCTGATGACAAAGCCTCTGTCGACAAAAGCCTGTAGTCTAGATGTACCCTATATGTCCACTGACTAAAATCATGGAAAACAATACACAAAGCACTCCTCAGTTTTAGACATGGTACAGTAAGTTTTAAGGTTTAAAACCACCATCTGAGAACAAGATTTCACATTACGTCTATCATAATGTGACCTCTGATTAACTGAAGTAGCAATGAAATGATGAAATTTAGATGTTATTACACAGTCCCACTGAGTGGATACTGACATGGGAAAGTCTCCATCTGAAGAGATTGAAAAAAGTCAGGACTGTTTAATGAGAGCAGGGACTAATAAAAGGATGCTATAGAGGAATACCATTCAGTATTTTATAGTGAGAGACTAAATTGGTCACCAGTCTCATGGTATAAGAACAATGCATCCAATTACATTGCGAATTACATATAGAATCTAATAATATTTTAAAATGCATTACAAACTTGGGAACTCAATGAAACAAACTGCTCAATGCAAATTTCTCAGTAGGAAATGTTAAGACATATATAGGTAAAAAGAATGTCCGTGGTTACATAAAAAGAGTAACAAAATAACATCTATAAACCCTCATTGTTCAAGGATAGAAAGACAATTTCCCTATGAGCCAATTATTCTATTATTGTCTAACATGGCATTTATATGTGGGGGACAAAGCTGTAGGGCTTGACAGAGATTGTGGAAATAGATTTATATAAAAAATGTCACAAGTGTGCTGTAGATACTATTCTTAATACCTATAGCATTTAATAAACAAAACCAGAGGCTCTTTTAAACTTCTTAAATAATATAAATTTGGTGATAAAATTTCTTGGTTATTTCATAAGATAGTGGAAAACCTACAGAAAAAGTATAATTTTCTATTATTTTTCATAGAAAGAGAGGGAAGAGGTAGGGTTCTTATCTTCCTGTATCTTCCTTTTGTAGCCAATTAATTTATCATCCATTTATCATTGTATCGTGCGATGCTGTTGTCAGATTATATGTTTCATATACAACCAATGTATGTTAAATTGATGTAAGGTTGTAGGACTATAAAATATAGGATAAGTATTTAGAATTGATGAGTGCATTTTAGTCATGACTGAAATGCAAAGCCTACGAGCTGACACCTGCAACATTTTAGCTTAGCCATACTAGGCCATAGATTTAAAAATACTTGACATAAGTAGGGGAGCTAGGAATAACCCCATGCCAGCAAGGTCACAGGTTACTGCTTAAGATGTGCCAATAGGTGATGTCATGGAAAAATGGATTTAATTGTCCAAGATCACAAGACATCTGGATTGTGACATCTTTGAATATCAGTCTTAACTGCAGGATATATGTCTTTGGAGGGATCACGTGAGGATTACCTGTTGTGACCCCTCCTTCTGGGGCATCTGGTATTGGCTACTGTCGGCAGACAAGATAATGGGCTAGATCGGCCTTTGGTCTGACCCAGTATGGACCTTCTATTCTTATCCATGCCATGTGTAAATGCTAATGAGAATGAGAGGAGCTATGAACAACCTATGAAAATAGGGCATTAAAATATAGATAAAAGGGAAAAGTTGACATCTTTATGCAGATAGTATTAACTGTGGCAAGAATTACAATACGAAAGAGAGTTCCATGGCTGGGTAAAAGTGGGAAGACCCAAAGGAAGACACTACAGGAAATCCCACCAGGAGTCACCTTTCTAATGAAGATAGTCTACTGAGAGGAACATTGGATGCTAGAATATCATTCAGAATATGATCATGAATACAGTTATTATTGCATAGGTTTTTATTGGGTTTCTATATATGTGGGTAATTGTAACTTTACTTATTGGTTTAATAAAACTTTTAGTACAGAAAATACTTTGTATTTGTGATTGTGTCTGTAGTCATTATCCTTGCCTTCCTTTACCCCTAGAGCCTCCACATTTAAGAAAAGTACCAGAGGCCATTTCAATCTGTTGAGCTTGAAACGGTAGCAACCAAAGCCAAATCCAGTATGGAATAATACAGAAACCACAAATCTTCTCTAAATCAAATAAAAAGGCTACAATTTCAATAATTTCACACTGGTGGCTCCTGGAGATATCATGTTCAACTAGATGGAAGAAACTAGTCAAATCTAAAATAAGATTGTAAATACTCTGGGACATTAATAATGTCTTCTTTTATGTTTGAATACACTATAGTTCACCAGGGGCCTAATCGTCATCGAGATTTTGGATACTATCAAAATATAAATAAAGATGATTAGGGGGCGGTGCCCTCTGCTCGCTGCACTTCCCAACGCCCCCATCTTTGGGCGTAGGCAGTCCCAGTTTCTTGGGTTCCCCCGATGGCTGCAGGGGAGGGGAGAGCCTGTGGTCGCACCAGTTCTGGCCTCTCGGCCCCCAGCCTCTCCAGCCGCTGGGGCCGTGCCAGTCCCTTGGGGTAGGTAAGCCCGGCTCTCTTCCAGCCGCCGCGGAGAGCTGGGGCGATGCCAGACCTGGCCCCTCACCCGTCCTTGGCTGCCAGGGAAAGGAAGGCCAGGGACTGTGTCAGATACAGCTACTGGGGAGGGGAGACAGTAGGCAATACTCAACCTCTCTGTCACCCCCCAACAACTAGGGAGGTAAGGGCCATGGGCCATGCCACCCCTGGCCTCTTGGTTCCCCCACCCACCCTATACATAGACATCCCTAGCCTCCCAGGCCCCACAATGCCCTTCCCAGTCGCAGCCAGCCTCAGCCTCCTGCGTCCCTCACCACCTCCCCAGTCACAGCCAGCCCTGGCTTCCCTGCCCCTCCACACTGATCGCAGCTCTGGCCCCTCACCCCTCCTCCCCCCCCCCCCCCGGTAGCAGCCCTGGCCACTGAGCCCCTTCACATCCCACTCCAGCTGCAGTCAGCCCTAGCCTTCCACCCTGCCTCTCAGCCCTCCCCCCACCCCTGCCTTGCCTGGTCACAGCCAGCCCTGGCTTCCTTGCCCCTCCACCCTGAACCCAGCTTTGGCCCCTCAGCCCCCACCCTCCCCCAGTCTCCCCACCACCTCCATGGTTGTACAGCCAGCCCCAGCCTCTCGGGCCCTCTCCGGTGGCTGGAGGAGGGTCAAGGCTAGGCCAGGAGTGATGGGGGCAAGGGTGACAGTCTTGGAGCTTTCTTCTCTTCCCCCTCTCCCACAGGAAGCCAGCACTAGCATGTTAGCCTTGCGGGGTGGGGGAGAGTTGAGACTGGAGTGCGGGGCAGGTGGCAGCCCGATTGCTTCCAGCTTTGGCCTGAGGCAGCCAGAGGCAGTGGTTCCCCGCTTGGTGCTGGAGCATTGGGGTCCTGAGTGCAGCGAGAAGCCACTGCTGCTGCTCCTTGGCCTCCTGCAGGAAGGTGGAATCTGCCCTGGCTGAGCTGCCAGGTGTTTTTTCCATCCCCAACAGTGCCGTGTGAGGGCAGAGCCCGTGGGACTCCAGAGTGATGTGATGATGCCACAGGCAAAACTTTGAAAGAAAGAAAGAAAGAAAGAAAGAAAGAAAGAAAGAAAGAAAGAAAGAAAGAAATCCACTTGGGCAATTCCTATTCACCATGACCTGTCATGATATATCACAATGGATACAAAATCTGCTAACATTGCCACATGTCAGTGACCCACTGAACTGATGATAAAACAAAATTATTTAAGTCACTTTCTAGTGTCTGAAAATATTACCTTCATATCTGATTTCAGAAATGAAGTAACCTCAGATCTATGGAAGCAGAATGGTAAGTTTATCTGAGTAAAGACAGAAGTGGCATGTGGCATCAAGAAAAGTTGTCAAAAAGTCCCAAACACTAAGCAGGGAAATATATTTAATTAAATTAATTTAAAGCAATTTTGGTGTAAAAAAGATACTCATTTGTTGTAACCTATAGTTACACTACTCAAATTAGAGAACAAACATTTGAACTTTGATTTGCTATTAAATACTTTGTTTCTGAGAAAAATTCAGTTGCATATGTACATCAGTAAGAAATCAAAAGAGTGGATCTTCTTATCTCAATGAATGATTTGTAGGTGTATAAAAAATATTTATCTCCAGCACCCATAAAGTGAGGAGTGCAGGATGTATGAATATTAGTGATACCTAAACCATCATGTTAACCAACATGGAAACATGCAATCATGTTTCCTTTCAAGTATACCGAGGTAAACAAACTATTTGTAAGGGCAGAATCCAGCATCATAAACTAAGCTGTGCATTCAGACCAATCAAAATCCAATTTAGGATTTATCTTTGACTCTCAGGCCATGTCTATATTAGATTATTTCAAATTTACTAAATTCGACTTCTGGGCAGGCTTGGTAGTGTGGACCTATCACTTAGAAAATAGACCTTGAGGTACTAATTTTGGACTAAGGTCCTAGTATAGACCTAGTATAGACCTGGCCTCAGAGTGCATAATGCTATCTAATGATATAACTAATCTATTATTCCATTTTTTATTAAGACAAAAGAGGTCTGGAACAGTGCTTGAACTTAATGGAACAAATCAATGGCACAAAGCAAAACAAAAAAAGTATTCTTATGAATTCTCCAGAAAATTAGATACTATTTTGTTTCTTTTTAAACAATAGTCTACTATTAATAATTAAGATTTACTTTGTCACATTCAGATTAATGTAAGTATTATTGTAAAAAAAAACCCAAAAAACAAACAAACAAACAAAAAAAGGCAGCTGTCCTTTAGGTTTCCCAGGCACAAATAATTATTTTACTAACACTTTGTCATTCTGCAGATAATAATGGATCAGCTCTTTGCAAATAATATTGTATCTGTTGCACAGCTGTTCAATTTATATTTGCTTGCCTGCCAGCAGTCAGATTTATAGAAGAGATAGATCACTCACAAATGTTTGTCAGAGGCTAAGAGAAAACCAGGCAGAGAAAAGGTAGTTGGTGTGGGGGGAGAAAGACTAATCAACCAGATGTGAATACGTTTGTCTTATTTTCTAAAATCTAAATATGAGGAAGGAAACTTTAAACTGGAAAATATTTCCGTATTTATTTAAAATTAGGCAATTGTTTGTGCTAAGCAAACTAATTTTGACTGTAACAATGCCATCAATTACACTGAAGATGTGTACTGTGTATGAGTGATGAGTGAATGAGGTGAGTGAATGAGACTCTAACAATGTTTAAGAGCTTATCTGTGCACACTGTGAACAGTCCCATTGAAGTAAGTGTAACTATTCATGTGCCCAAAGTTGATCACATGCATAGGTGTTTGCAAGACTGAGAACTAACAATTTTTGCCAGAGATGGTTTTTTTTGTTTTTGTTTTTTGTTTTTTTTTTTTTTACATTCCATCACAACTCACATCGAAATAAATATGTTATTCAAATGTCAAATTTTCCAGCTTTTGAGATTTTTTTAATTTTATGGTGCTTTTGTTTGTCTTTGTCACTATACATCATGGATCTGATGCTTAAAAGACAACATGCTAATTTGTTCAGGCTCATCTCCACTCAATAAAAACTTGTCATAATGCCAAAAGTTATCAAAGGTGGCCATGCAGATAATAATACTTGAGAAGCAAAATTAAATTATCAAGAAGGTAACATCTGCATTTAAATAAAGATGATCCTTCTAAGAGTCAGGAGTACACTAGGATTTTACTATGTATAAATAAAAGCTTTTAGATATTTTTTGTCTCTGCTTGCCGAAATCCTAATAAGTTTGAGATGTTCCATCAATATTAAAGTCACAATATTTGTTTAACTTTTCACATAATGTTGCCTGATTTAAGATTGCTTATGAACTTCCAATAACCACTTTTAGCGTTGACAGGTCTTTTCTCCCAGGATCAGGTCCAGTATTCAATTATTCTGTGGTTGGGAACCCTGATGTGCACATATGCAGCACTTACAGTATAAGAACTCTTGTATATTTGCAAATATAGTTAATTAATGTATTTAGCACAGTCACAAACACCCAAATTTCGTAAGACAGATAGGGAATGTACATCTATATTTCCATACTATATACTCACACCATTTATTCTAGAACAACCCAGGGTGTTATCCATCATCTTCTTCATCACCTGCATCTTCCCTATCATTACCAATGGCCATCATTCTGGCACCTCCCAAGAACTACATCTCCTTCTCCTACGGCCCCTAAGCTAGGATGCCAGTTTTGTCATATGCTACCCTGGTGTTATGTTTGATGCATATTCAGTAGGGGATGTTTCCTTTTTTCCTTATTTATATTTCCTCACTTTACTAATGGTGAAATGTATTTTTCCTATAGGTCAGTATATCATTGATCTCAACTTATTATCATATGTGTTAGTTCAGCGTTTCTCAAACTATGAAAAAATACTGGGCCTCAGCATGCCTGGTGACTGCCGGGAGGGGAGCAGAGTGGGGCAGAGTGGAGCAGGCTGGGAGAAGGTGTTGGGGGGGGGGAACTGGCCACCAGGAAGCAGGGTTGGGGGCAGCGGGGCTGTCCTGCGGAGATCAGGGCAGGCGGGCGGGCAGCCGGCGGAAGCAGGGTTAAGGGTAGCGGGGCTGTCCGGCGGAGATCCGGGCGGGCGGGCGGGCGGGTGGGCGGCAGAAGTGGGGTTGGGGGTAGCGGGACTGTCCCACGGAGATCAGGACAAGTGGCTGGCGGAACCAGGGTTAGGGGTAGCGGGGCTGTCCCACGGAGATCAGGGCAGATGGGCGGGTGGCCGCGGAAGCAGGGTTGGGGTTAGCGGGCCTGTCCGGCGGAGATCCGGGCGGGCGGGTGGGCGGCAGAAGCAGGGTTGGGGGCAGTGGGGCTGTCCCGCAGAGATCGGGGAGGGCAGGCGGTGGAACCAGGGCTCGGAGGAGGAGGGGGCTGGACGGGGAGATCAGGAGGAGGATGGGAGAACCAGCTGCCAGAAGCAGCACTGGATGGGGCAGCGGGATGGTTGGGGTTGTTGGGGAGCAGGGCTGACCGGGGGAGATTGGTAGGGGTGGGGGGAACCGGCCGCCGGAAGCAGGGCTGGACGGGGGCAGCAGGGCTGGACTGGGGAGATTGGGAGGAGAAGCGGGGGGGAAGCGGGATTGACCCGGGCATATGCAGACCCTGGCAGATGAGTGAGTCTGGCCGGGGATTCCATTTTGAGGCTCCCTCTTCTCTCCCCCGCCCCACATACCCTCCCTCGAGTAGTTGCGAACTGCCTGGCAGGTAGACACACTCAGGCAGCGTGAGCACATCTACCAGCCAGGCAGTTCCCAGCTAAGGACTGATACACCTAATTATAATAAAACTTACCTAATTAGAAAATAGCAGACATTTTATATGTCTGGTAATTTCTCAATTTGTTTCCCGGACAAAACCCTCAAATACCAGACTGTCCGGTACAAAACCGGACACCTGGCAACCCTACCCTTCCTTGCACCCTCCCTCCTAGCCAGATACCCTACCCCCAATCTGCTCCTGCTCCCACCTCCTGGACTGCCCATGCGGCTCTGGGTCCCCCAAGCCCTAGGTGGAGGATGCAGCCGAGTGAAACACTGAAAATGTATTCATTTTTCATTCTTTTTTTATATGTGTTTATATTTTGGGGCTGCAAAAAACAGTACTGAAAAAAAACGGGTTCCAACTGAAGTAAAAAGTTTGGGAAACCCTGATCTAGTCAGCTTTCTATCCATCTTACAGTCCATTTATCCAATCCATATTCCCTTAGCTTGCTGGCAAGAATATTGTGGGTGTCTGTATGAAAAGCT
Organism: Rafetus swinhoei; assembly: GCA_019425775.1. NCBI lineage: Eukaryota > Metazoa > Chordata > Testudines > Trionychidae > Rafetus > Rafetus swinhoei. The sequence continues at coordinate 28,129,677 of CM033424.1, read as the reverse complement.
TTGCTAATGCTGGCACTGGGGGCTTTGGGAGGACCAGAAACAACTTATTTGAATATTCATCGTTTGCTTAATGAATATGCAAATATGCAAATGAATGTTACTGGTCCTCCAAAAGCTTGTGAATGGATTTACTGGTCCCCTTGTCAAAAAGTTTGGGAACCCCTGTGTTAGTTCATTACCATGAGCCTTTTGTGGTTGTCTATCACATTTATTATTTCTGTCCTACCCTGGTAGTCAGTCTAGTATCAATTGGTTATTTCAGGTTTTTTCTAAGTAATGATGTACATTGAGGGGGGTTCATGGAAGCACCTATACCATGGAAAGTCACTCTATCTTAACACCGTCTATCTATTGAAAGGTTCCTAACATATGTGAGCTAACTGAGGTATCAGGGTGAAAAGTCCCAGAAAAATACTAACTTTGCTTTAGCTCAACATATGGGATGTGGCCTGTAAGTCTTTTGTGTTACAGTCAAACTGCCAATATAAATCTACCATATTTTTTGTTAATAAACATATAATAAAAACCATGAGGAAATAACACATTTATATATCTATAGCCCAGCAAGCAGGTTAGCCCTATAGGATACAATAGACCACTCTTTCAGTAGCATGTACAGATTTGTTTTTTGTTAAATTCCCTTTTATAATATTAAGGATTTCCGCTACCTTGCTCTATTTCTAAGAGTCCATAAGTACATGTCTGCCTTCTGACCATTTTTTCACTTTCAACTTTGTAGCTACTCTAACTAGTATAGTAGAACCTCAGCGTTACAGGTACCTCAGGAATGGAAGTTGTCTGTAACTGAAATGTTCATTACACTGAACATTTCACAGTTCAGGCTCCAAATCCATCAGCTGACACCACAGGCCAGGCTTCAACAGAAGTTGAGCTCCCTACTAGGCCTTAGCATGAGTTTGAAAATGTATCTCCCTCCCTCCCAGCCAGGGAAGCACCCCCCTTCCCCCATTAGTAGGGAGAAGTGAAAGCATCACAAATCACAGTGCTGTTTTTCCTCCTCTGCTGGCTCCAGCTGCCTTGGGTTTGCAGCCCCAGCATTTTGCAATAAGTGGCTGCCCTGTGATTGCGAGTGGAGGTGGGGACAGGTAGCCCACATGTGCCTACATTTAAGATGCAAATCAGGCACATTACAGTATTTTCTTTGATTGGTGGGGGGCTCTCTACTGCTGCCTGATGGATTACTTCTAGTTTCACATTGTGTCTGGTTGACCAGTCAGTCTGAAATTCTGGTGTACATATCTTTCAGGTCCTATAAGCATGGAAATCTTCAAAAATGTTGATTGATGAGCTTACGTTTCACAAAAACAGCAATGTAGTAATTTAAGACAAATGAAAATTGCCTGTTACTATATTATAAAACACTACCCACAAATATATCTAAAGTAACAATGTTTTTACAGCACAAGTTAAAATGCATAATAATCTGAATCACTAAAATAAAAACTTCTGAATCAAGTTTACTAATGAAAGAAACTTCCACAAAAATGAATATTTATATTTGCAGTCATTGATTAGTCTAATTACCTTGTTAATCAGGACTGACATGTAAAATGTCAAGTTTTCATTCTTCATAAATTGCAAATATAAACTTTTCTTTCACTTAAAATGGTTCAGTCTTTGGAGTGCAATTGTGTTCAGCTCTGTACAATTGCATGAAGAGTGAACAAATAGATTTCCTCCTACTCATACCATCATCCATAATTAAAGGAAGTAACAAATTTTGTGCACAACGCGTATGCCCATACTGCAATGGAAGCACAGGATTAGTGGGGCTTGAATCAGCAGACCAATGGTAGGGTCCTGAGCTTCAGTGGCTGCACAGTATTTTATTCCTACATTAACACTTACATAACTTATGCTCCAAAGTAGGAAGCTGGCTTCTGCGTTGCAGTGCACTGACCCAAGTCCCAGTAACTATATTCTAGAGTTCCTAGTGTACTCCATCCCCCAAAACATGGCTGCTCTAGCCTTAGGATTTTGGTGCACTGTGAGAAAACATTACTGCCCATTCTGCAAGTTACCAGGAAGCAGCTAACCTTGTGAAAGGCTCTCCATGGCTTAACTCAAGCTTAGATCATCCCACCTTACAGGGTCCAGGGAGCCTGAGTCCAAGTCCTGCATTAATGCAATTGCAGTGTAAATGCAAGGAGGTTAGGCTTGAGTCTGGCTCAAGATCATGTTTACATTGCAGTGCAGATATACCCAAAAACTACCTAGAAGAAATTCCCTCAGCAGCCCTAGCCTTTTTAAAGAAAGCGGGGTAATGACCTGACTACTACATACAAACGAACAGACCTGGCCAGGTACAGAAGGGAGTTAATCCTGTAATATATTGAAAAAGAAGCCTTATTTCAGTATCAGAAAGGCTGGATGAAGCTATATTTAAATATGGATCTGTAAAATAACTATTCAGAATTCTCTAATCTACTACGAAAGTACCAAAAATAGAGGATGAAGGAAAATCAATTATTTATTTTTGACTTAGAAAAAACCTTGGTCAAAGTCTCTAGCAAGTAATGCAGTCTTGTATTAGAATCAATGTGGGGGAGGGGAACAGTGGGGAACCCCACAATTCTGAACTGGGACAGGCGTTATCTACAGAATATTTAATATACTTATAAGATGAATACCTGTGTTGTAGTAAAGATATAATTTGTAAACTGTGGGGAAAAATCGAAATATGTCTGAGAACTTAAAATTTAGATAGTAACAAACCAACAATTCCAGTGATGATTGAACCTGCTGACATTCTAAACAAAAAGATGCTTCACACTGACAGCAATGCTTCACACTGCCTCAGACATTTTAGGCTCATAGGCTACGTCTAGACTGGCATGATTTTCCTCAAATGCTTTTAACGGAAAAGTTTTTCCGTTAAAAGCATTTATGAAAGAGCGTTTAGATTGGCACGGACGCTTTGCGCAAAAGCACTTTTATGAAAAGCGCCCGCGCTAGTCTAGACGTGGTTTTGCGCAAGAAAGCCCGATCGCCATTTTCACCATCGGGGCCTTTTTGCGCAAAACAGTCCTGAGCTGTCTACACTGGCCCTCTTGCGCAAATACATTTGCGCAAGAGGGCTTTTTCCTGAATGGGAGCAGCATAGTATTTGCGCAAGAACACTGACAATCTTACATCAGATCGTTAGTGTTCTTGCGCAAATTCAAGCGGCCAGTGTAGACAGCTGGCAAGTTTTTCCGCAAAAGCGATTGCTTTTGCGGAAAAACTTGCCAGTCTAGATGCAGCCCCAGAGAGTAATACTTCTGGAATTTTACATAGATTAATGGAATTTTTAAAAGGGTGGACACACTGAGGTGACTAAATTTGCAGATGAGACCACAGAGCTTAATTTAGTCAAGACTAAAGAAGACCGAGGAACACCAGTGGGACGTGACAAATCCAGGTGGCTGGGGATCATTAAAACACAGCCTTGAATAATGCACGCTGGATGTAGTAATTTTAAGCACTCATACACACTACTGGAGTCTCCTAAGAAAACTATTGCCATGAAAAATAAATTCTGGGAATTACTGTAGAAAGCTCATTGGAAAGATTAGGACTATTTAGATTACAGAGAACATAAATAAAAGGGTCATGACACAGCTATATTTTTAAAATGAAAAGTACAGAGAAAATCATTTGGAGCTCATGTTTATCCTGTCTCATAATACAAGAAAAAAGGGACAGTCAACTAAACTTAAAAAGGTAGCATTTTTGAAGCTGATAAAAGGAAGGAGCTTATAAACATAATGTAACTAACCTTTGGAAGTCAGTGTCACAAGATATCAGAGAGACTAAGAGCTTAGAAGGATTAAAAAAGGGATTAGTCTTTTACATGAATAATTAAAACATTCAGTTTCATTTTTGTTTAATAAGGAATAAAATATCTCATTCCTCAGGGCATGGGACAGCCACTAACTGCCTGAGGTTAAAAGAAGCCTTTGGTACAAGACATTGTCAGCAATATCATTAGATGGACCACCAGTCTAAAATGATATGATGATTCCCAAGTTTCTGTGTCTGCAAAGATTTGTGAATATTTTTTTGGGAGAATGATATTAAAATCTTTCTTCAGGTACATACTCCTTAATCTTATAAACAGACTCATTGACTTTCATATGACTGCATGTTTCAATAAGAATTATTCACTTGAATGATGGTTAACAGGAAGAGAATTCAGAAAGGATGTGGATGCCTTGGAGAGTGTCCAACAGAGGGAAACCAATATAATTAAGGGGCTGGAGCACATGAACTACAAGGAGAGGATGAGGGATTTGGGCTTATTCAGTCTGGAGAAGAGCAGAGTGAGGGGGGATTTGATGGCAGCCTTCAACTTCCGGAAGGGACGTTCCAAAGAGAATGGAGAGTGGTTGTTCTCAGTAGTGATGGATGACAGAACAAGGAACAATGGTCTCAAGTTACAGTGGGGCAGGTCTAGGTTACAGTGGGGCAGGTCTAAGAAAAATTATTTCACTAGGAGGATGGTGAAGTCCTGGAATGGGTTACCTAGAGAGGTGGTGGAATCTCCATCCCTAGAGGTTTTTAAGTCTTGCCTTGACAAAGCCCTTGCTGGGTTGATTTAGTTGGGGTTGGTCCTGCTTCGGGCAGGGGCTGGACTCGATGACCCTCCTGAGATCTCTTCTAGCCCTATGATTCTATGATAGACCCTTGATTACTTAACAAGGCATCTTGATCACTTTGGTTACTTAACAAAGAGAGGTAACTTTGCATTAGCAGAACAAGGTACAGAGTCACATGACCTTGTTATTACAGGCATGTAAGAGAAATTAAAATCTACTAGAGATTCTTCACCAATTAATGTCAAGTTTTTTATATATATATATATACATATATATAAAGATAAACTGCCCAATACCAGGAATTGTGATGTGTGAAGTGTACCAACGTTTGGAAATTAACATAGCTAAGAAGAAATATTATAACATCTACAAAGCATGAGTAATACAGATATGACATTAGTTATGTGGTTATTTGTACATGCAAAGGACAAATGCCCAGATCCTCAAATTCCATTTGGGAGCAAGATGCCTTAATATTTTTGAGAAACAGGACCAAACAACCTAATGAGATGCCAAACAAAGGGGGAAATCGCTTTCAAATGTTTCTCACTTGTAACCCTAAATTCATAGAAAAAAAAATCAGTAAGGGTACGTCTACACTTGCCCCCTTCTTCAAAGTAGGGGGCAAGTGTAGACGTACCCCTAAGGTATTATCAAGGGCTAAGTGGTGTGTCTACTCAAAAAGTGGTTCAAATATAAACTGGAAGAATTCTTGACTTGAAAACAAAATTGCTCATTTTCTGATCACCTCAACTTCTGTCTTCCACTGGAACACTAGCTCAGAGTTAAGGGATCAATCCTGGGGACCTGAGGATTACACTAGATGAGAAGCTGGATATAAGTCAATAGTGTATGCTTGTTGCAAGAAAGCTAATCACATAGGGTATGTCTACATTGCAAAAGTTAATTCGAAATAACAGCCGTTATTTCGAATTAACTTTAATAGCGTCTATACATGCAAACCGCTATTTCAAAATTAATTCGAAATAGCTGCACGCTTAATTCGAATTTGGTAAACCTCATTCTACGAAGAGTAACGCCAAATTCGAAATAGCTATTTCAAATTAAGTGCTGTGTAGACACTTAATTCGAAATAGGGGGGCCTCCAGCCCTTCCCAGGGAGCCCTGGTGGCCACTCTGGGCACAACCAGGAAAACTTACTCTGCTCTCACCCAAGCCCCGGAGCCATTAAAGGGGTAGACCCTGGCCACAGTGCCTGTGCCAGCTCCAAGCCTGCCAGCCCAGAGCCACCAGTGGCCACTGGTGCCCCTGACCCAGTGGCCCCAAAACATGAGCCAGCAAGCCACTGGCAGCCAGCCCTCCACCACTCCCCAGGAGCAGTCTGCCAGCTCCCAGGAGCCTGACAGGGGCTGGAGAAGGCAGGTACCTTCCTGGTTCAGGGTGGAGATCATGGACCTTATTCAGGTTTGGGGGGGATGCCCCCAACGTCCATGATCTCCGCACTAGATGGAGGAATGCGGCTGTCTATGGCAGGATAGCTGCCAGCCTGGCCACCAAAGGCCACATGCAAACCCAGGAGCAGGTTTGCATGAAAATCAAGTTGGTGCAGCGAGACCCCCAACCCTGGGCCCTGAGCTTCCCTCTTCCAGCTCCCTCCTCCCAGGTTTCCCCCTCCCTTCTCCCACTCTCTCTCTTCCCCTCTCCCACCTCCTTTTCCCAGTCTCCCCAGAAGTTCATCCCCCCCCCCCCAGTTTTGTTCAATAAACCTAGTTTCTATTTTTGAACATACGTGTCTTTTGTTTGACATCAGGAAGGGGGGCTAGGGAGGGATAAGTGGAAGGACGTGAGGGAGGAATGGGGCATGAGCCCCCGGTGGGGAGGACTGGGGTGACTCTGAGGGCTCCTTGGGGTGGACGCTCTCCGGCAGGGCCTCCTGGATCCTGACAGCCTCCTGATGGCCCCCCCGGATGGCAGCCTGCAGCAAGTGCAGCCGAGCTGATGGCAACGACCCCACGAGACACACCGGCGTGCTTAGGGGCAGCTCTGGCTCCATGTGGCCAAGTGCTGTGGTGTCCCAAGTGCGGGCACTCAGGGCACTCCAAGACAGGACTGCTTTGCTGTCCCTCATCGAAGTAGACAAGCAAGCGGGGAACCCTGAGAACTGTCTGTCTGGGGTGGGGGTAGGGTCCCTTTAAGCACAGAACTCAGTTAGCCTCAGGCAGCAGCCCCACACACTAAGTCCTAACGTGATGCCCTGCCGGCACTGGTTCCGGCCAGCCTTTACTTCTGTTCAGGGTCCACTCAGTGTGGACACGCTATTTCGAAATAGGTTTTGTGTGTAGATGCATTAATTCAAATTATCTTAATTCGAATTAACTATTTTGAATTAAGTTAACTTGAATTAATGCTGTAGTGTAGACCTACCCTGAGGGAGTCAAAGTCTGCTTTTCTCATGTCCTTCCACCTTCCCATCTAGTGAGCATTCAAAGTATCCTTTGGAGAAATGCCTCCTGCTCCCCTCTACTATATCCTCAGTAACAATCAGCCTCCTGGATATACTGGAAAGAGATTGTGGAATCCACTGGACAAGTAATCCAAGAAAAGCAGAGATAATTTCCAATAGGGACAAGGCTGGGACAGCTGAAATAAGAGTTCCAGCATATCTCTGCCTCTTTTTTTATAGTTTCTGGCACAGACTAGTTAGTTTACAAATTAGTCAGCTCCTCCTGGAAACATTAGGCAGAAAATTAATCCTTTTCCTAAGGGTTAAAGGAAATTCAAAATCTACAGCAGTATGTTGGCCTTTATTTTATAAGTGATGTATCAAGTATTTTTTTCTCTTTAGAGCACCTCATTTTATTTTTCCTGCAGAAATGCTTCAGACTTATTCTAACAAATATGATCTTATGCCAGTACCAGCTGGTATTTTTGATAACTTTTTAAGTGAGCTAAAACTTCCATTTTTATGAGGCAGATTTATCCTCAGTCACTTATATGCCCTGTGAGAACATGTCAGGAGGATTTATTTTGTTGAATCAAATGAATTGGAAATTCCAGTTTAACATATTTCAGAGCAATCCCAGAACATTAATGTAACTAATTGTTAATATTCAAATTGTCATTTTTAAAAGGTGTAATTTCAATTGGTTTTGCAAATGTATAATAATTTACATAAATGAATGAAAAGAGCTATAGGAAATGATATTCAGGGAGAACATTAAACATGATACTGAAAAAAAACATTAAAGTAAAATTTTAAATGAGAGCAATAGGCGCATCTTTAAAAAATATAATTGTACCCTCTGCTTATACAGAACTGTTCACCGACACATGAAAAAAAATTATTTTACAAACTGGAAATTATGCACCATTACGTGCTTTGTATGTCCAAATGCTTGCTTGTGTACACAAATGTGAATTGACCAAAGGCTGATAAGTATTTCATGTATATGCAGTTGCTTCCATCACCCTCTTATTATTAGGGCTGTTGATTAATCACAATTAACTCATACAATTAATTCAAAAATTAATCACAATTAATCAGTTTAAATCACACAGCTAAACAACAAAAGAACAATTTAAAATGTTTAAACGTTTTGGATGTTCTTCTATACAGGATACACAGTGCACAGTGCTCATGTTATATTATTTTATTGCAAATATTTGAAATAATATTTTCAATGTACCTTATAAAAGTGCTATACTGGAATATCTTTAGCATGACACTCAAAAACAAAAACAAAAACAAATATTAAACTTCAGATCTTACAAGTCCTATTTCTTGTTCAGTCAATCACACAGTATGTCTACACTGCATTCCTCTTTCGAGAGAGGTATGCAAATGCAGATGAACGAAATTGCAAATGAAGTGCAGATTTGAATTTCCCGCGCTTCATTTGCATAATCACGTCCAGGCACTTTTTCGAAATTCCCTGCTTCAAAAGAAATAATGCTGTCTAAACACGGTTATTTTGAAAGAAAACCCTTCTTTCAAAATAACCCTTTCTCCTTATAAAATGAGGTTTAAGGGTTATTTCGAAAGAAGGGTTTTCTTTCAAAATACCCGCCTCTAGACAGCGTTTCTTTTTTTCGAAATAGGGTATTTCAATTATGCAAATGAAGCACGGGAAATTCAAATCTGTGCTTCATTTGCAATTTCGTTCATCTCGTTCATCCACACTTGCATTCCTCTCTCGAAAGAGGAATGCAGTGTAGACATACCCTAAGAGAAAAATGTTAGTTTACATTTGCTGGAGATAATGCCGACTGGTTCTAATTTATAATGTCACCTGAAAGTGAGAACAGGAGTTCTAATGGCACTTTTATTGCAGGGACTGCAACATATTTATGTGCCAGATATGCTAAACATTTTCACACCTTTGTTCTTTGGCCACCATCCCAGAGGACACGCTTCCATGCTGATGATGCTCATTAAAAAATAATGCATTAAGTAAATTGGGACTCAGTTTTTGAGGGAGAATTGTATGTCCCCTGCTTTGTTTTACTGGACTTCTGCCATTTATTTCATGTTATAGCCATCTTGGAAGATGACCCAGTACATTTTGTTCATTTTAAGAATGCTTTTACTGTGGATTTGACAAAATACAAAGAAAGTACCAATGTGAGATTTTCAAAGATAGCTATAGCACTTGAGCCAAGTTTTAAGAATCTCAAGTGTCTTCCAAAATTGGATGGATGGAGCGCGGAACATGCTTTCAGATGTCTTAAAAGAGCAACCCTCCAATGCAGAAACTATAGTACTTAAACTGACAAAAAATGAAAATCAGCCTTCTGCTGGTGGCATTGGAGTCCAGTGATGAAGATGAACATGTATTGGTCTGCACTGCTTTGGATCATCATGGAGCAAAACTCATTAGCAGCATGGATGCATGTTCTCTGGAATGGTGGTTGAAGTGTGAAAGGTCATCTGAATCTTTAGCACAACTAACATGTAAATGTCTGTAGCAACAGCTACAACAGTGTCATGCAAACACCTGTTCTCACTTTCAGTTGACACTGTAAACAAGTAGAGGGCAGCATTATTTCCGGCAAATGTAAACAAACTTCTTTGTCTTAGAGAAGAAGGAGTAGAACTGAGTGAACTCCTAGGCACTGAAGTTATATTGTTTTATTTTTGAATGGAGGTTTTTTTATACATAATTACACATTTCTAAGTTCAACTTTCATGATAAAGAAATTGAACCAGTGTACTTGTAATACAGGAATTCATTATTTTTATTTTAAAAATTATTTTTAGTGTGCAAATATTTGTAATCAATAATAAATATGAAGTGAGTACTGTGCATTAAAATAAAAACATTTGAAAAGGTAGAAAATATCCAAAACATTTAAATAAATGGTATTCTATTATTGTTTAACAGCTCAATTATTCGTAAGCTTCATCATGATTAATTTTTTTAATAGTGTGGTTAATCAGGAGTAACAGCTATACTTATTATCAAAATGGTTTTTATGTTAACAGTGACCTTCTCTAAAATATTTGTTTTTACACTTCATATATAGAATGTTCAAATAGCCAATTATTATTAAAGTATAGAATAACTAAGTTTACAATTTGAAGACTTTATTAAATTGAAGAATTTAACAAAAACTGCTAATCAATCCACAGAATAAAATAAATTTGTGTCAAAGGTGCTTTTACTGAAACTAATGAACACTATAAAGCATGTGTTGTATGACAAACTGCTATATCTATACCATCTGTCTATTTGTCTTTTCACCATATGTCTCTATATTAACTGCTAATAATTTTCTTCATATGCATCATCTGCTCTGCAAAAAGCATGTACTACTTTTACTAAGTAGGCAAACACAGGGATGTGAATGACACTTTCTCTTCAGTTATCAGTAACATATTTTACCCTTGTATTAATTGGTCTTGTGTGATATTTAGTAAACATGGTACCTATATGTAGGCACAAAGATGATCAGCATCTCTACCTTTCCCAATGGATGGTAACTTTTTTTTAAAGTTTGGGAGTTAAACTTCCTTTTTCTTATACATTATTATTCAAATGTCTATGATTGCACAATACATTCTTTAATGTAGGTATATTTGCAGAAATCCTCAAGGATAAATCCCAAATATTGCTTGTCCTTTAGACTAATTTATTCAGAAATTTACTGCTGCACTTCTAAAGGTACACTGCATAGTGTACCTTTAGGGCTGGTTTAATATTAATTACAATTCACACAAACTTCAGAGTCCTTAATCCTAAAATAATTCAAACAATTCTCATTCAGGCCTCAGCATAAAGTCCAAAAATCATAACTCAACAGACCATGCTTAGCTCTAGTTCTTCAGCTACACCCATAGCTCTTTCTGTCAACTTGCTCTTTCTGTCATCTTACTCCACCTGAAGCTGTCAGTCCCCAAGCTCTTGTTGGCTGGAGTTCAGCTCCTTGTTCCTGCTTGCTTTCTCTCTCTCTCTCTCTCTCTCTCTCTCTCTCTGTTGCTCCCTCTCTCTCTTTCTTACTCCAGGCTTTCCAGCCTGTGAATGCAGCATGAATACAGCAACAAATGTACGTACCTCAGACAAACTCCCTTCATTTTTTCAAGATGATTCTTAATTTTGTCAAGCTATGAAATAATGCTCTTTAATATAACATATAGACTATGGCAAACTGATTGACACAATGAACATTCATGATCCCATTGGCCTAAAATACTGAAATTTGATACACTCTTTCATCATGGTTTGCTGAGCACATAAAAATTGAAATCCTAACATTTAACTTTTTCATTACAGTTGACCCAAAGGTAAATTTTCCTGATGACTTTCAACCATTCAAGCAGTACAATCTTGAAATATGGGACATTTGTTATAGTCTACTAATTGCATATACAATAATCACACATTTGAAACATGAAATTTGTATCATAGGTAACTGAATAAGCACCTGTATTACTTACTCACTAAAGATAATTTCTTCTATAAAGTTCTCATTTAGGAAGAGGTAGGCAGGCTCTAGTAGAAATCAATTATATTTCTCAGGTTTTATCCAAGAAATGGGCAAAGAAATGTGACACCATATATATTTTAAACAAAAAGGGATTACTCATTAAATAAATAAGGAAAAGGAGGAGAGAAACACTGGTATGTTTGTTAAAGAAACAATACATTATTTCAACGTGACATCATTTCAAATGTAAAGCAATGCAACAGAGTAACTGTGAAAAGCAACAAACTGTATTAAGTGTAAGGATTTTTCTTTACCTTTACACACAGGTCTATGATCACTCCATGCAGCAAACACTTCAGCAATCCTCTGACAGGTGATGCTTTTTGACCCCTGTAGCACATAGTCTTCATCACAGGAAAACTGTACTGTTGCCCCCAAGCTAAAATCAGAGTGAGAAAAAAAGAATATAATAAAGTCTGTTTTATCAATAATTATTGCACTTCTTTATTAACCAATAGTGTATCAGGTGTCGCAGATGCGGGGAACATTATAACTATTAGGCAACAGGAGTTCCAAAACAAACACAAAAATCAATTATTGTTAAGGCTGGCAGACGTTTCTTAATACAATAGAAAAGAACAGGAGAAAACTAAAAAAGCAACTTTGGAAGCATCTGTTGAAATTATGTTAATATTGGCTTCAAAAGGATGCTGCCTCTCTATTTTTCCTATACTGAGGTAACCTTTTGGTTCTTTATCCTTGGCAAACAAGAAGACAGGAAGCAAACAATGGAAAGCTGATTCAAAAAACATTTTTGAGGAAACCTAGCAAGACATAACCTATAAATATATTGTAATTGTTTTTGTGCTCTTCAAGATAAATGTCTCTTCTTGCTTCCATTAAACAAAGAAAACAGGAGTCAAAATCAGCCAGCATGGACTTAATATGGTGTTCTGAAACCAGCATTTTGTTCTCCAGAATCAGAGGTTTAATTTTTAAAAAGTCTCTAGCTATTTGTGAAGAAAAATGAAAAAAAAACCAATGTAACCAAATGTAACCCATGTTTGCAGATGACTCTAAGCTAGGGGGATAGGTGGATACGCTGAAGGGTAGGGATAGGGTCCAGAGTGATCTAGACAAATTGGAGGACTGGGCCAAAAGAAATCTGATGAGGTTCAAAAAGAATGAGTGCAGAGTCTACCATTTAAGATGGAAGGATTCCATGCACTGCTACAGGTCAGAGGTTGACTGGCTAAACAACATTTCTGCAGAAAAGGACCTGGGGATTATAGTGGACCAGAAGCTGGATATGAGTCAATAGTGCGCCCTAATTGCCAAGAAGTCTAATGGCATATTGAGCTGCATTAGTAGGAGCATTGCAAGCAGGTAGAAGGAAATGATTATTCCTCTCTATTCGGCACTGATGAGCCATATCTGGAATATTTTGCCCATTTTCAGGCCCCCCACTACAGAAAACATGGAGACAAATTGGGGAGAGTCCTGCAAATGGCAAAGAAAATTATTAATGGTCTGGGGAACATGATTTATGAAGAGAGGCAGAGGAAACTGGGCTTATTTAGTCTAAAGAAGAGAAGAGTGACAGGGGATTTGATAGCAGCCTTCAACTACCTGAAAGAGAGTTCCAAAGAGGATGGAGCGAGGCTGTTCTCAGTGATGGCAGATGACAGAACAATGACCAACAACCTTAACTGTCTATGATTCTATGTGAAGATATCCATGTGAGGCTGCAGAGAGCCTGGAACAATAACTCAGTTGTGTAAATTGCTCCATTCACCTCAGTGAGATATTAAGTCGATGTCCAATAATGACATATTTAATGTCAGCATTTTAGAAACTCCATTCCTGATGTAAGAGAGATGTGGGAGAATCACAGATCAGCATGATTTATTGTAAGTGACATTTTGTTTTGGTCTACCACCACTTATTTCCTCCCCAAGAGCAGGAGACAATACCAAAGACCCTAATAAAGCACAGAGACACACCAACAGCCCCCTGGGGACGAGCCAAGTGATAGCCAGGTTCTATCATAATGTGAATATCTGCAGAATCTACTATGAGGGCCATCATATTTTAGCAACTCACATGGGTGTACCTTATTTTGTGGGAGAAAATTGGAAGAGTACCATCTTCTTCCCCTCCTCCTTATGTGACCCCTGTTTTTAGAAGTTAAACATTTGTGATGAAACTTAGCATACCACATCATACAATATTTTAGATATGTAAGAAATTCTACTAGCCCAATGTGACTATTCATATGAACAAGGATACTCAAACATGTAAGTGCTTGCATAATCAGGGCCTAAAAGAGTTTTGAAAATGTTATGTGAGGAATTCAAGAACACCACAACATTTCCAGAAGATCTGGGGCAAGCGCAAGGCAGAATTCTGTAGAAGTAGAAAATCAGAAAGACAATATTTTTAAGTGTCTGCCATAATATTGGCAGGGTTTTATTTCATTTTAATTACCAAACGCGCACATATACCAGAAAATAAAATATACCACATTTATGTGATAGAATAGAAACTATGTCTTGGTAACACCAAAATAAATACAGCTTGTACATTATTATGTGTATTATAGCATGTAGGGACCTCAGTTATGTCCTACCTGCTGTACAAATACAGAAAAAAAAAACTAGTTCACACCGAACAAATCTTTGAACACACTGATGTGAACATAAACTACTAAACGGACTAAAGGTCTTATTTCCAAATGGTACTTTTGTAGTCATTTCTTTTGGTAATATATACAATGCTCTTAATAAAGAACAATATACCATGTTAGTTCTCCAAAATGTATTCAATTTTGAATTGCTCAAGTTCCCATATTTTACACTAATTTAATTATCCTTGATTAACAAAAACTATGTTCTGTGGCAAATGGCCAATGCTGTTGTGATGGATCCCACACTTCCAATTTGGTGTAATGTGTCAGTGCGTAGCTCCTGTTCCTGTTCTTAGGCACTGATCGCTCCACTAGTGCTCTGATGGGGGAGAAGGTACCTGAAATTGCTCCCTGCTCTGAGTCCCAGCTCCTTCAGATTCATGGGCTTCTTACCCTCTTTCCCTTTGGCCAGGATTTCTCTTGGTCCTCTGTGCCAGGGGAATCCCTCTGCTTCCCTTCCCCAATACTCTGATACCTGGTCAATAACAGTCCTTCTCCAAACTACAGCCAGCTCTCCTTCCCTCCTCCTGTCTGACTGAAGCAGTGATTTTTTATTAGGTCTCTGGATTTATTTTAATTGGTTCCAGGTACTCTAATTAACCTGTAGTAACCTCTCCTCAAGTCCACAGGGAGTAGGACCCCAGAACAGGCCTTACCCATATGCAGAATATGCAGTTGTATAGGGCACCTGGAATTTTGGGGCACCCCTGGGTCTCAATCTCCACCCACCTGTCTCCTCCTATTCCTGTTCTGTGGCTCTGCTTTCTCCAGAGAGGAACTAGTTAACAAAAAAGTGAAAAAGCCTGCCAGAGCCATTAGCAGACATCAGACATGTGAAAGAATCATTCAAGCGGTAATGAAATCATTTACCAGGCATTTGCCAACCCCAGGTATATACCGTCAGTTTCTGAATTTACTGTGTTGGTCTACAGGACCTTATTTTAGTTAGTCTACCGGACTGGGGTTCTGCCATCTTGCCTGCTAGCACACTGAGTAAGTAGGTACCCTGCCCTAAAATCTTTCCTCCCACTGGAGGTGGGGCAGAAAAAAGCCTTTAGTAACTGGGAGGGGGGCTGGGGAGCTGGGGAGCAAGGAAACAGCCCTTGGCAGTCAAGGACTGAGGGCCTGGGAGTGACAGAAAAGGAGCCCTGGCAGCCAAGGGCTGGGGGTGCTGAGGCCTGGTGGGGAGGGGGAAGAAAAGGGCACCTGGTGGGGCGCCTGGGGGGGTGAAAAGAGGGAGAGAATAGGAATCCTGGCAGTCAGAGGCTGGTGGACTGGGGAGGAGGGGAGACAAAAAGGCCCCTCAAGGTCCGAGAGGCTGGGGGGGGGGGGGGCTGGAGAGAGAAAGGGCCCTGGCAGCTGGGGGGCTGAGAGAACTAGGGGTTGGGGGAGGAGAGAAAAGGGTCTCTGGCAGCCATCTGGGCTGTGGAGGGCTGTGGGGGAGAGAATAGGGCCCCAGGTGGCCAGGGGAACTTTTGGGGAGGGCTGGGGGCAAGAGAAAAGGACCCCTTTACCCCCTTCCACATATTCAACAACAGTAAGATAGAAGAGTAATTCATAATGCACATTCTGATATGCTTTACAAAATATTTATGGCCTTTGTAAAAATGTAACATGTTTTCTCATTTTTGCATAGTTGCTCACGCTATTTTTAATTTTTTATGTAAGTATTTGCTATTTTTGGCCAAGCATTGTGTGATACAATATAAACCATCAAGTTACATTTGCTAATTTTACAAATCAATCATCACTTAAATCAGCACCCATTCATTCATGTTAGATGTTTTCTTAACTAAATATTCCTTGAAAAATATTCTTGTATGGAAATATTGAGATTCTGGCTCCCGTGAATGTGGTGTACAGAATCCTCTATACAATGGGTAGAATGCTGTGTGATTCTGTGCTGAAGCAAGATCCCAGAATAATTTAGACCGTCCCATCTAATTTATGATGGCTTTCCCGGGCTGCCTGATGAGCCACAGTGTGGTCTAAAAACTTCACAACTGCATATCATGGTCTAGCTACTGGCATGCCCATCCCAGCCCCCCAGCCTAGATCCTAGCGTGCTAGAGCTTGTGAGAACATCCTCAGGAAGCAGCCTTACATCTGTCTTCCACAGTTCCTGCACTGGGGGAACCCTCTGTGGCCAGATATTGGGCTTCTAGGGCTCATTTACATTGCTCTGAATCTTTTGCCAGGTACAAAGAGGCTGACATGGGGGAATGAGCTCATTCAGTCTGTTTGTTTAACAGTGCTCTTATGAATGTAAGTCTGATTCTGCAAGGGGCTGAATGCTTTGAACTCCTGTTGCAGTCAATGGGAATTGAGAGCAGTCAGCCTCTTGCAGGATCTGGCCTTTGGAGAGTAAGTACTGAATACCTCATTCCTTACTTGCACATGCTTGATTGTTGTAATGTGCTTTCTTTCTTTAATGCCGGTTTCAATTCAGTTGACAGGCAAAAGATTTGGGCGGAGTGGCTGCAAGTGAAGACTGAACAGTTCTCACTTTCATTTGCAATTTGCATACGATTTAAAGTATGAACATGATGGAGTTAATCATTGAATTATACTGAAGAAAGGAGCAAAGTCTGTAGAAAATTAGGATACTTTTCTAATTGTTTTAGGGCTTACCACAACTGGACCCCGATCCAGTCTGGGGAGTATGATGGGGGTAGGCTGCCATTGAGGGCAGTAATTCCTAGTGGTCTCTCCACCCTTCGGCATGGCCCTATTAGATATAAGGGTCCTGTTAAGGAATGGCTCTTGGGAAAGGAATCTTTGCCATTCTACATTTAAGGGACCTATTTCTTGCAGAAAGAGCAGGGCAAGTCTGCCCTTTCCCCAAACCAGCTGTGAAGCAGTTGGAGAAGGGAAAGCAGCACAAAAGCTGCTTCCTCCATCCCAGCAGGCAGACGCCAGTGGGGGAAGGCTGGCCTGTTGAACCCTGCAGCATGAATGGTGAATTAGAAAGAGTGTTCAGCTGAAGAGAACTGGCACAACCTCAGCTCCAGGAGGAAGGATGGAGGTGAAACTTCTGTTTGAAGCAGAATAAGACTGATTAACCTAAGGCGAAGAGGCCTGAGAGGTAACCACAGCTCCAGTGAGAAGGCTGAGAGGGAAGGAGGAAGATATTGTTTGACACTGTGTAACTTCCAGCCCTTGACAAAAAGAGAGGGCTGAAGAAGAGGCTTCTGATTGAAGGTGCGATAAGAATAGGGTTGAGGAGAGAACCTCCTGCTCAGACACAGAAAAGAATGACTGCTCCCAGCCAACGCATTCAGTTACTCATCACAGCCCAATTGCTGCAACAAAGGCTGGGAATATTTTGAAGGGGTACCACCATAACTGGGAAAGTGGTGAGGAACCATAGATCCCAAAAGACCCCCCGAGACCTGGGGAAGATTTTAAGGAGCCAGGCAAAGGCAGAAGCAACCTAGGGAAAATAGCAGAGGGATTAAATCAATACTCCTTAACCACCTGAACAGAGTTCCTAGGCTGGAATCCAGAGGAGAGGGTAGCTTGATTTCCCTTTCCCTTCCCCAGACTGAGAGGAAATGTACAGGCTTCATCAGAAGGAGAAGAGGTCAAATACCAATGAGGGTGGCTCAAAAAGGAGGCGACAAAAAGGATGGCTGAGGATCTTAGTAGTACCATGGCTATGAAGGGACAAAACACTGAACTAGTGACTTCATGAAAAGCTAGACATATAGATTGGCACAAAAGATGGGAGAAGGAGACATTGCAGCCAAAAATCATACAATTGTGAAGATGTTACATTCATATATTGACGCTGGGTAATCTCAGAAAGTATCATTGCCATAGTTTTGCAGAAGTTGAGTTTGAATACCAGTCAGCTATAGTTGTCTACATGAGATTGGAAATTAAATGCTCCTCTGCGGACATATATTGCTAATATAAGTATAAACAGCATGGGGGAATTAAAAAAAGAGTCTTGCACTCTATCACAGACAGTGTGAAAAGTAATGAAGGTAGTTAATGGAAATGGATGATGAAATACTGTGCTGGAAAAGAAAATGAATATGCCTGACTATCAGATACATGGAAGATCAGCTTTTTAAAAGATTCAAATAGATTACACCTAAAATAAATAAATAAACCATTGTACAGTGTCCATAAATGAGGAATACAATAGAAGTTTGTTAAAACTGCTAAAACAGTATAAAGCAAAAAGACGAATGAATCAAGCAGCACAACCCTAAACCACGAAATTAATCTGATAGCTAGTGAACCATTATCTACGCAGGGAATTCAGAGAGTAATGAAACATTCTATGTGTCAGAATTTGTACATGATTCACAGGACTTTAAAGAAAAGTTTAGGACTTAAAAGTATAGCTTCAGCAATCTTAAAATGCAGTCCTGATCTCTATTTCTATAACTTTACCTACAAAGGAAAAACAAAGTCTGATTTTCTAGGGAATACATAGTGAATTTATTTTTATCCTTAAAGAAAGTTAGAAGTAAATATGATTGGTCGCTTTTCTTGGGGATTTAAATTATGTAAATATATGTAAATTAGAATGGATCCTTGTTCTCCCAGCAAGTTGTCAACACAGTTGTCACTTATTCCCTAAGCAGTTGTGCCCAGGCTTTGAATATCTGGGGAAATTAAGACTTCCCAAATGGAATAAGCAAACAAAGTCTGTGATATACATTGTGGAATTAGGATCACTAAAGAAATGGGTAAGTTCTCCAAAGAGATATTGACTCCTGTTTGAATTCTCTTAAAGCTTTAAGCATCACAATATTACAAGTATTCCTGGACTATTTATCGGAGATGTGGCTCTGTAATCCTCCATCATTATGTCATAAACAGTTTTGATTAAGAATTGGTAAAACAGAAAGAGACAGTTACTTTTATTGTAAGTATTGTTCTTCCAGGTGTGGGCATAGACATGTAGTTCATTCAGACTACCTCATGTACCCAAGCCAGAGAATGTTGCCTAGCACTACTGAGAAGAGAGGCACAAATGTCCTGGGACTCTAGCTCCTCCCCTGACTATTTAGGAGGAGCATCATCTTGAACTCTCCCCAGTTCCTTTGCACCAAACACCAAATATAGAGACTCCCCTGCAGAGGTGGGCTGTGCAATCAACACCTTGAAGAAAAATAATTATAATACAATTACAATCACGTATATAATTATCTTTTCTTCTTCATGTAGTTGCAGATGTAGATTTCACTCAGGTAGCACTTGTAAGAGGGTAGGCTAGGAATCTATTTAAACAATGACTGAAGACATTCCTTCCCAAATTTCGCATCTGACCTAGACATAGCGGTAATCACATAATGCCTCATAAAAGGATGTAAGGAATATTAAACAATCATCCCTGCAAATATCTAATGCTAAAACTAGTCTTGTTTTACCAAAAAACCATCTTAATGCTGTGTATTAAAATGAAGTGTGAGTTTCCAGGATGGCCAGCGGGTGAGCCTGGGGTGGCGGAGGCAAGTCCCCAGCCCTTCCTCTGCTTCCCAGGGCCCTATAGAGCATGGGGACAGAGGGAGGGGAAAGGGAATGGCCAGTGCATGGCTCCAACCTTCCTTGGCCCCAGCCACAGAACAGGGACTAGGGGATGGGAAGCAGGCAGCACATAGCTTCAGCCTTCTCTGACTCTGGCCAGAGCACTGGGGAGAGGGAGGGTGAGCAGTGCTCCAGCCCTAGCCTTCCCAGACCCTACAGAGCTTGCAGCATGGCCCTGGCCTTGATGGGGGTCTGAATCCCAGACAGCCCTGGGGAAAAGGGACTGAAGGGGGTTGGAGGCTAGGAGTGGAGTATGGGTGGAGGTGGGCTGGCAGTTTGGGAAGGCATTGCCTTCTCTTGCCTATTATATCCACCACCCATGGTTTTCAGCTAACCTCTCAGGGTGCTATGGATGCTGTCTTTTTGGAAGAAGCAAACTTAATTTGAGTGTCACAGTCAGAAGAACTTGACATTGTACAGAGGCTTCATCCCAGACAGGGCAAACAAATGTTCAGAATCATTTGAGACCCAATACAAGGACATCATCAGTACTGTGGATGAACTCATTGAGTACTGGAAGAGGCATCATTTCCATCTGGCACTGAAACAAATGACAGTGCCAGAGCCAAGGCTAGGATCAACCCTGATCAGAGGGTATGTAGCATAGATGTTTTCACTGCTGAAGATAGCATTTGCACCAATGAGCTCATTGGCACTACAAACAACATTGGCTGCAACTCGGCGCTCAGAATCCTGATTAGCACAGAATATGGCGCTGAAGCCCTGCAATCTGACCAGGCTATGCCAAGAGCATAGGAGAAGGCGACGAGGAAGAAGCCACAGCCACAAAAAGTCCCTGAACTACTGAGGAATCTGGCTGGTCTGATGCCACCTGGTATGCCAAGGGTATGGAGACAGACAGTATTTATGCAGATGTCATAGGCACCCCATATACAGATGTTCCATGGCCAATACCAGAATCAATGACATGTACCCATTCATTCTTAGCATGAAACCTGAGAGTGGTTAGCTGACCCACTTACAGTCCATGTGCTAGAGAAATTATGTTGCTGATCAGCAATCCTCTTAGAAGATGATATAAAGACTCCCTGATTTTTAGAGTGGACTTGACTTGACGTTTGGATCCTTTTTCTTGGAAGAATGGAGAAAGGAGAAAGACCCTTACTCCTGTTAGGACATGGGTGGGCAATATTTTTTTACCGTGGGCCACTTCAGAAATTTTTGAAGTGGCCCCAGGCCACACTGGAAGGGGTGGGGTCTCAAGAGGAAGGGGCAGGGCCAGGATACTTCCCTGTTTCCCCACCCACAGACAAGGATTGATCTGGGGAAGGGGGAGCATATGAAGTCTTTGCTCCACCTAGAGGTTTCCCCTAGGCACCCATGCCCCGGCGGTGGAAGGAGACTTAGTGTGCTCCCCTATCTGCTTCCAGGCCAGTCAGGGCTTGGGGGTGGGGAAGTGTGCAAAGTCTCCTCCTGCCCTGCCAGAGGTGTGTGGCACTTCTAAGCACTGCACACTCTTTGCAAGGTAGAGGAAACTTGAGGTGCTCCCCTCCACCTCTCCCAGGCCCTAATTGGCCTGGGCACAGGGGAGCAGCAGGACTTCTGCGGGCTGGATCAACCTGCTTGGCAGGCCGATCTGGCCCACGGAGGCCCTTTTGCCCACCCAAGTCTTAGGAGGAGAAGCATCAAACATCAGGCCTGGAGGAACATATTAGGTGGATACCGTGGCACCAGATAATCAGTGGAGGTACCCAGTGCCAAAGGAGGTCTCAAACACTGTTCTGGGCAGTGAGAAGGAAGTTAGGGAGTATCAAGATGAGTCTGCTCTAAAATAGCCAGGGAAGGGAGCAGAGCAACAGGGAGCAAGTTCTGCCTCTGTTGGCATTGCTAGGTGATGTTTTTTGTCTTCAGTGCACTGGGTGCATACCCTCCTGAGTGGAATGCACATCCGCAAGAACTTGAAGAAGAATCAAGGACAGCTCTTTACATGATGGTTGATATTTAGCTTATGTCCACCCTTTGGAGAATGTATTTCTTTGTTACCTGGTACAGAGTGAGTGAGAGATAGAAAGGACAGAATAACCAGAAGTAAGTTGGCACCCCTGTCAGATATAAGGGAGAAATAAGGAATGTCATGCAGAAATGTGTAGATGTGAAGGGAAGTCTGGCAGAAGTTGCAGTTTCAAAATTGGGATTGGGAGATTTGGGCATGAAACCAGCCTGGAGTGGGAAGTGTGTGTGCTTGGGATGTGAGGAAAATGTTAGCTGAAGGCAGACTGGAGGGAGCGTGTGGACTGATTGGGGCACAGGAAAAGTGAAGAATCTAGAAAGGACAGCATGGTGAGCTACAAGACAGGGTGAGAAGCTGGGAGGTAATAAAGACATTTGTGCTAACTTTTGAATAGGATTTCCTCTCCCTCTTTTCTGTGTTTAAAATCCTCTCTAAACTCCAAGTGGACAATGAAGATGAATGTCTTCTAATCTGTTCCCTTTCCTCTGAAGGATGATTCCCTGTAGTATATTTTCTAGTATTTTGGCCGCACCAAATTCTATTTTCAATTCTTCAAAGAATGGGGCTTTCACCACTGCCTTTGGAAAACTGCTCTATATTCTAATAGATTTCAGATAGGAAGTTTATTGATATTCTTATCTAAATTACTTGCTCTCAATTTTATCACATTGCTCTTAGTTATAGCCTCCTTTCCATGGCACACCTGTTCTATCGTAGTTGAATAGTAAATTACTTTCAAAAATAGTGTTTAGATCACTGGAGACACAAACTTCAATGCCAGATGGCAATAGATATACATGCATAAGATAATGCCAATATTATAGCTAATTTAAGTAGCACTCTATAACCACAGTAAAATATGATACTTGGCAGATCAACCACAAATGCTGAGCCCTGTAGACCATAGGCTCTCAAAACCTGGCTGATAAGATACAGTTCTAACTGGTACTTCTGGCCTAAATTCTGTCCACTGGAATAATGAACATGTGCAAACATAGTGCCTCCAGAAAGCATATGTGTATGCACTATAGGCTACTACAGCAAATGAGAAACATCTAAGCACATGGGATCAATCAGAAAAAAAATCATCTAGATTTTAGCTTAACAATTACTGCACCTAAATCTCTGAAAGTCACACTGGTAACTGCATGCATAGCTACTGACGTTAGAAAATGCAGTCTTCTCACAAAAGAGAGATTTTCTTCTTTCCTTAGTACTCTAAATTTTAAGCGTAAAACTAAACTTTTAAAACTACCCACAGATTATTGAGTGTCTGGGGCATAGGTGCCCGTCCTGTGCATCCCCATTCACTTTCCCCAACATATTCTTTGGCAGACTCTATTTATAGATGTAACTTATTCCTCCAGCCGAGACACAGAGGGCATGTCTACACTAGGAAATTATTCAGAAATAACTAAATTCAAAATAATAACTCCCGAAATAGCAAAATCAAAATAGCATGTCCCCACTATGGGAGAGTCTCGAAATTAGTCCGAGGCAGGCTCTGTTAATGTAGCCATGATACCTTGACCTAGAGCCCCAGGAAGCACTGGGGAGTAATGACTTCAAATCACTCTGGAGAATAGTTATTTCAAAATAGCAGCAGTGGAGCATCTACACTAACGCTATTTCAGAATAACTATTTTGAAATAAACATTATTGCCAAAGAAAAGCAGGAGTGCAGTTTTTTAAATAACCAGCCCATTATTTTGAAATAACGGGATTGGTAGTGTGGATGCTCTGTTTATTATTTTGAAATAAGGGGGTTTATTTTGAAATAACTCCCTAGTGTAGACCAGGTCTACCCTTTTGGGGCAGCAGAGTTCCCAAGTCAAAGTTCAACATAAACCCAAACCAAAAGAATATTCAGCCCTGTTGGGCACCTGCTTTCAGCTGCCATCCTTTCATGTGCAACCCAGCTGTAGCAGCTTGTCATAATACTCACTTCCAGGTTTCTGGTAACAAATAAGACCAACAATCTAGGTTAGGCCGACTTTCCTACAGGGAAGGTCCTAACAGACCATAGGCTTCAGTCAGTTTCTAGTTCTACCAAGGCATCTCACAGTCACATGGGCACTTACAATCTGCTATCCTTTCCAGTCACTTTGTATGTGAACTGACTCTCTTATTTTAACTGCCCCCCTCCAATCCTGACAGCTCCTGCCACCCCCGCCACGTGTCCATCAGGTGCCGAGCCGGGAAAAGCAGAAAATACTAGACATTTTATATGTCCGGTATTTTCTCAATTTTTTTACTGGACCGAAGGCGCAAATACTGGACTGTCCAGTTCAATTTCGGACACCTGGCAACCTTATCAGTATGGGGTTTTTATACCCAATCATGGTGCCTCAATATCTGGATGTTTCTCTTCAATGCAGCTCTGTGAACTAGCTCTTCTATTATTGTGAGAGATCAGAACATTGAACTGGGAATTATTTTATTTCCTTTTTTAAAAAAAATACATATTTTAGTTTTTACATTAAGATGTTAAACCATCAAAAATAAACTAAATCTTGAGAGATGGCATTTGAAGCATCAAGTAAAAAAGATATTTTAAAAATGTTCATTATTCTTTTTCATCAGAAATACTGCTATTACAGGTTGGACCTCCCTGGTCCGTCACCCTCAAGACCAGAGTGGTCCTGAAAGAGGGTGTTTGCCAGACCAGGGGAAGTCAAGCCTCCATCTTTTCAAGGGCTACCCCTCCTGGATACCGGCCTGGCCAGTGTGCTGCCACTAGCTCTTATGGTGGAGGAGATCCACTCCTGACTGCCGCTGTGCTCTAGTCCCTTGGGCTCCCAGGCCCCAGCCAACAGCAGCCCTACGTTCCCAGCTGGCATGGGCTCCATGTTTGTAGCCACAGGGGCTCCCTTTTCCTGGTTGGCAGCACCTCTGTGCCCCTGGCTGGAGGGGCATCCCTGCTCCTGGCTGGTAGCTGCATGCCCCCAGCTGGCAGGGGCTCTGTATTAGGGATGTCATAGTGTAGTTGATTAACCGACTAACCGATAAGCAAAAGCTTTTAGGTTAATGCTATATACTGCACACATTCTCCCCTTCCCCTCCAGTAAATTTTTTAGCAGGCTGGCCAGCAGCCCGGTTCAGTCCTGGCTTGCGATAGGTCCAGGATCTACCCCTGCTTCAGCTCTGCTTTTAAAGTGAATTAGGAGTCAGGAGGTCAGGCAGCCCAGTTCAGCCCTGGCTCCCGTCAGGTCTGGGAACTCAGCCTCCCCCTAGACAGGGGCTGCTGCCACCCCACACTGTTGCCTCTTTATCAGAGGCAGCAACATAGGGCGACAGGCAGCTAGTCCACAAGGGGAGCTGTTTTTTAAACTGGCACCCTTTGAGGACCAGCTCGCACCTGGCACCCCATGCTGCTGCCTCTGATTCAGTGGCTGCTGCTCCCGACCAGGGGGACTATAAAATAGCCGACTAACCAATAAGAATTCCTGAGGTTACTAGACTATTCAATTAACCGATATTTAACATCCCTATTCTGTATACCCAGCAGGCAGCTGTTCCACACCCCCAGCCAGAAGAGGCTCCCTGCCTCTGGTCAGCAGAGCTATGCTCTCAGCTAGAGGGACTCCCCACCCAGCCCTGCTCTGGCTGCCAGCTAGGTTTCCTGCCACCAGGATAGTGGCCTTCCAGGCTGTCTGCCTGGCTTTACTCCCAGCCACTGAAACCTCTATGGCTAGAGCTCTCTGGTGCAGTAACACCCGTGGTCCGGTTGCTGGACCAGAGAATCCCAAGGACAGAGGTTCAACCTGTATTTAAAAGCGTGTGAGTGATTTACACTAGTCTATTTCTTTAACACTGTTTGCACACTCCATTGCCACTACTTTGAATTCACTCCAGAGAGGGAGCAGTTTTCTATGGATGTGACTTAGGCTTTCAAAAGCTTTGGTCCTATTTATAAACATTCACATGACATGTAGTTCCCTCCCCTTACCGTTTGCTTTTTATCTTCCCATAGTCATCTTAATATAACATTGATAAGAGGGGAGCTTAATTTTATCTTTATTTAGCCATTGGGCTGTATCATAAAATTTTGATCCAATCCAAATCTTCCAGAAATTCAAGAGAGCTCAGATTACATGGTTTCATTTTTGGACCCATCACCATTAGAGACCTTTGGTAATTTATTAGTTATTCAG
The DNA here is from genome assembly GCA_019425775.1 of Rafetus swinhoei. NCBI lineage: Eukaryota > Metazoa > Chordata > Testudines > Trionychidae > Rafetus > Rafetus swinhoei. The sequence continues at coordinate 28,103,838 of CM033424.1, read as the reverse complement.
GTGACCCTATACACATGTACAGCCAGAGGCTACACTGGCTGGTCAAAAGGGGAATCAGATTAGCTGCAGATAAATGACTGACAGGGAATTTGTAGTGGTAGTAGCAGAATCTTCTACAAATTAGCCACATCTCATAGGTGCAGATTGGTCTGGGGCTCTCCCAAGATGCAGAGATCTTTGGCAATGCTTTTCAGGAATCTGAAAGTCCATCCTGGGAAGATGTCATGAAGGTATTTATAAAAAAATCTTTAGGAAAATTTACAGTGAAACTTCCAGGAACTAGCAATCATTGTGTTTACACATTGACAGCTCTCTTAAGAAGAGAAGCATGTATTAGTTAATGAAAGCAGAGATTGGATCGATGTGCCAAAGATCAATTCCAAGGATGATTCATTGTTTGTGGTGCTAGTGTAACCACCACAGCATAGATTTGAACCTAGAACGTCTGGAGTTTAGTATAGGAACCTCTATAGCTTGAGCGATAGGCTGTAGACCTCCCTTGTTCTTATCTCTCACTGTAAGTGGTCTAAGCACCACTATGTGGGACAGCAAACCACACTAGAGCTACATATACACTGCAAAGTTTTTGAGTAAAAACGGCCTTTTTTGTGCAAAAACTCACGGAGCGTCCACACTACAAGCGCATTTTTGCGCAAGAAAAAGTACAGTAGATTGTCAGAAGACAGGGCTTTTTACACAAGAGTTATTCCTCTTTCTATGAGGAATAAGCCTTTTTGCACAAGAGCTCTTGTGCAATAAGATGTGTGTGGACAGACAACAGGGGTTTCTTGCACAAGAAACCCCTATTGGAAAAAGCACAGGTGCTCTGATGTGAATGGCCATCAGAGCTTTCTTGCGCAAGAGCGTCCATCGCAGTGTGGATGCTCTCTTGTGCAAAAGCACATTGCAATGTTACTTACTATGGCTGGAATAAAATTCTCCCTCTGGCTCTGACAGACACACTTAAAGGCTTTGGAAAATGGTGACAGGATTCTGACTATATGTGATCTCTTCCGCAAAAAGTTCTTGTGCAAGAAGCCTGCGGTGTGGACGTAGCCTAGGTACGTGGGTTACACTAGCATAGATCTCAAATCTAGGTACAATTTCCCTTTTTGCCACAAATTTTCTGTATGACTTCAGACAAGACATTTAGGGCTAGATTTTTAAAAGGGATTCAAAATCACCTTGGTAAAATCAGTGGGAGTTAGGTACCTAAAATCTGAAAATCCCATCAAGCACTTCTCTGCATTTTAGGCACCTTTTAAAATCCAACTCTTGATCTCTCTGTGCCTAGGACAACCACTGCCAAATGGGATAATAGTATTTCCCTACCTCAAAAATTGGTGTGAGGATATACATTTAAAATACTGTAGGGGTGCACAAATACCATATGATGGGGGCCAGATCGATTGAGAGAAATTACTGATTAGTGTTTAAAAAATAACAGTTACCAAAATTACCATACAGTGATGACCTGGGGCTTGTCTATATGGAGAGTTAGAGCATGGCAAGCTGGAGTATAAATCTACTGCATCCTTGTATGCTATGCACTAAGCATTCATGTGAACCCTGATTTGTACTAAAATCCCCTACTGGGGATTGACTTACTGCTGTTTGAAACAGCAGTTTACAAGAAGCAAATTATGTCTAGCCTCCTGGAGAAGGAAAGATCAAAACTAACTAATTACTATCCCCTATCTTAGAGCACAGAGTGTGATGCATGCAGGGAGACCTTGTGCACATTTCACTGAAGTAACTTAAGCAAGTAATGATTGAGGATAGTAAAGAAAAGCTAAATAGGAGACTTAAAGGTAACATTCCAGAAGAGTCCTCACTGAAACGAAGCTTTATTTCTGATTGAAAACATCTATTTCAAACTAGGAAATGCTGGCAGCGATCAGCGAGTCTTCTTGGCTGTATTTCAACCCTGAAAAGCCAGTTATGCTCAAATAAGCATTTAGAATCAGAAGCAAAGCTTTTAAAATTTCAAAACAAAGCAATGGGGATTCTTACATCACAGAAGTATATCCCAAACAGTAAAGCATATTGTGTCAGATCCCAAGGGACACTGTAAATTTCTGCAGTTTGTCTCAGAGCTTGTCTTACACCTTTTTTGAAGACATAGATTGGGAAAGCTGCCAGTTGCCATGTTACTTACTATGGCTGGAATAAAATTCTCCCTCTAGCCCCAACAGACACACTTAAAAGGCCCCGGAAAATGGTGACAGGATTCTGGCTATGTGAGAACCCAAGCATTTTTTTAAAAACACTCTGATACTGTCTTAAACCTTTTTTGAAAGGAGATTCGGAGAAGTCTTACTACAAATATTTTCTCCTCTACCTCTAAAATGCTGCATTAAGACTTAAGGGCTGTGTCTAGACTGGCCAGTTTTTCTGGAAAATCAGACGCTTTTCCAGAAAAACTTGCCAGCTGTCTACACTGGCCACTCGAATTTCTGCAAAAGCACTGACTTCCTACTGTAAGAAATCAGTGCTTCTTGAGGAAATACTATTCTGCTCCCGTTCGGGCAAAAGTCCCTTTTGCGCAAAGCTTTTGCGCAAAAGGACCAGTGTAGACAGCTCAGATTTGTTTTCCGCAAAAAAGCCCCGATCGCGAAAATGACGATCGGGGCTTTTTATGAAAGACGCGTCTAGATTGGCACGGACGCTTTTCCGCAAAAAGTGCTTTTGCAGAAAAGCGTCCGTGCCAATCTAGACACTCTGTTCCGAAAATGCTTTTAACGGAAAACTTTTCCGTTAAAAGCATTTCCGGAAAATCATGCCAATCTAGACGCAGCCAAGGTGTCTGCACAATTAATTCTTTTTTGGGGACTGCCAGGTTGCTCACACTAAGGCTATAATTGCTAAGAATTTAAGTTTCCAGTTCTCCTCATTCTAGCAAGGAGAAGGGCCACCCATAAGACAGGAAGGGTGCATCTACACTGCACCCGTAGCTTGAAATAAGATACACAATTTGAGCTATGCAAATTGTGTAGCTTATTTCAAGTTAATTTCGAAACACCTTATTTTGAAATTTGGCGCTGTCTACACAAAACTTATTTAAAAAATAAATCGCTATTCTGAAATGTCCCTTACTCCTCGTGGAATGAGGTTTCTTTCTTTCTTTCTTTCTTTCTTTCTTTCTTTCTTTCTTTCTTTCTTTCTTTCTTTCTTTCTAACAAGTGATCAACTTGAGAGTGAAGACAGTCATTTAATATTCCAGGGTATATCTACACTGCCAGGCTATTTGGGGATACCGAAAGTATCCCAAAATAGCTAACCCGTGTCTTTTGAACATACCCACTATTTCAAGATAGGTCTTGAAATGGCGGATGCACTATTTCAGCATTTCTGTAACCCTTGTTCCATGAGGGTTAAGGGACATCTCAAAATAGTGTGTTATTTCAAAATTTGGCACTGTGTAAATGTGCCAAATTTTGAAATAGGCTATTTCAAAATTCAATTGAAATAAGATACACAATTTGCATGGTGCAAAATGTGTATCTTATTTTGAGTTTAGAATTCTGTGTAGATGCACCTCCACAGACTTGCTCCTTCAGTGAACCTGTGAGAAATCCCACAATCCACATTTCTGAGGCCTCTAACAAGTCTTCTAGGGAAAACCAGTCTTCATTCTCCTAATAATTATGAATTCAAAACAAGCAAGAAAATAGTCTCAGCTCTTTCAAGACTTTTCTATATACTGTAAAGTGGCTACAAAGAGGTTTATCCTTCTTTGCAGGACATACACCTTAAGGAAAGCTCATGAGATTCTTCAAGGTACAAAGGGATTATGTCACCTCCAGGGAAAAAGGAATGCTTGCTAACACAAGGGCCTGAATCATTTGGGGTACATGTACACAGCATGCTTATTTCGAAATAAGCTATTTTGGATTTTTTTTTAAATAGCCTATTTTAAAGTAGCACATCTACACTACAGGGAAGCCTCAAAATTAGTCCAAAATAAGCTTCCCTAATGTGGACATGCTACCTCAAATTAGAGCCCCAGGAAGCACTGGAGAGTAATTATTTTGAATAGCCCTGGGGAGGAGCTATTTCAAAATAGCAGCAGTGGAGCATCCATAACACTGCTATTCCAAAATAGCTATTTTGGAATAAGCATTATTCCTCATGAAATGAGGTTTACAGATTTCAAAATAAGCCATCAATTATTTCAAATTTATTTTGAAATAACCGAATTCTGTGTAGATGCTCACATTGTAATTTCGAAATAACGTCAGTTATTCCCGAAATAACTTCACAGTGTAAATGCATCCTTGATGTTTTTAAATGTCAATATAGTTATTTCTAATCAAAATCCTTTTTTAAATATATGTTCTGTTTTATCTTTATCTGACCTGTATTTATTGTTAAACTTCTTACCATAGCTTATAAACAGTTGAATGAAGAAGCCTTTTAACTACCAAATACCCAATTTCACCATAAGCAGCACGGTGTGTGGGGGAGATCGGAAGGGGGGGGGGGGAGCTGAAAACTGGTCTCAACTCATTTTAATGGAATCCATTATAATAGAAGCTGACCCAGTCTGGGACTTTTCTAAGAAAAGCGAATCAGATGAGGCCTGGCTAACAAGGCAATATTGTACAAGACAAGAGCTGTTCTAAGAAGAGACTACCCAGAGAAGAGCTGCCAAACTAGATTGTTCCCATCTTTAAAGAAATTAAACCAGTGTTGTTTGAATGTCTGGATAGTATGAGAGGTGTCTGCCTGGAGGCAACTTGGCAGAATACCTTTGAGATGACAGAAAAGCCAGAAGGAAGGCTGTACATTGGGAAATTACTGGTCCTCTTATATTAATGTGATACAAACTCAATAGCTGCTTCCAAGGGGCCTAGTACCTAATGGAAATGTTTTATATTTTACAAGCTATTTTTTCTTATATTATCTCTAAGGATGTCTACTGGATAAAAATGTTTGATCTGCTATTACTCCTACAGAGTCAGAGTTCCTATACTGACTACAAGAATTCCTGTTTTATTAAAGCTGTAAGTAAGATAGCAGCACAAAACCATCTCTTAAACTAGCCACTCAACAATACCCAGGAGGATACAAGGTCCTTTCTGTGACGGCTTATAATCTAACACATTTCCAGCCTTGCAAACTGATGAGCATCCTCAGCTATAACTGAAGACAATACAGGCATAAGATGCTTCCAGAATAAAACCTAAGTAAACTGAACAAAACACACAGAAGTATTGTAAATTACCATTTGTTTGTTTGTTTGTTTGTTTGTTTGTTTATAATGGCATTAGGTGGGTGACATATTTGTTAAAGTGGGTTGTCTTTATGAGCAGCTGAACAATGAAACAGAGAGGACAAAGATGATTTCCAAACAGACACAAAATACATCTATTTGTATGCAGTATTTTACTGATTTTTTTCATATTTTGAAAGGACATAGTGTATTAACAATGTCACAACTTCACAGTAATCAATATATGGGAAAAATTTTGACCAAAATGTAAGATTTTGGGTCTGGTGGGGTAAATTTCACAATATGGTAATATTTCTATGACTTCTGTATGTTCCCCTCTTCCTATACCCTGAAAATGAAAATATTTTGATTCTGAAAGCTGCTGCAGTGTCTTGTGGTGCCGCATGTTATCATTCTCTTCGTGCATCACAGTGTCCCCTCTTGATTAGAAGAGGTGTTACATCATAGACACTGAATTACTTCAGTGTATCTCACAAGATAAAGCTGGATGGAGAGTCTGGTTCATAGAGAAGAATGTCAGAATGCATCTGTGACTTTTTAGATAGCACTTAATAAAATAATGTACATTGCTGCCAAGTTTTGAGGAGGTCCTCCAATTACATTTCCTGTAGGATCAAAATTTACTAGGGAAACAGAAAAATGTATCCCAACCTAACTCTGCCACCCCCTCCATTTATTGTTTGCACCTCCACACATTGTACTTCACCCCCATTTCCCTCTCATAATCTACCTGCAGTGAGACACTTTTAGTCACCACTTGCTCTTCTTCCCTAACTAGCTTTTTCATTTGTGCCAGCCAGTGGTAGGTGTTTCATGTATCATCGATTGGGTAATAGGAAAAAACTCCACATTTCTGAAGCCGGGCTGACTTTTCATTAAGGAAAATCCCTGCTACACATGCTACAGTAGTATCTAGCATTCCAAATTCTTCCATCCTGCAACCTGTGTTCTTCCCCCCAAGTTCAATGCAGGTTGCTACATGAGAGTTTGCTGACTTGATGGGGGCAGATGTTAAAACATTGCTTGCTCAGTATCAGCTAGTATCAGTTTGGAAATAACTGATACTGCCATCTCACGGTGTTCTGCTGCACCTCAGAGTCCTGCAAGCACACCGATCATCTAATGTTTCTCCCACCTTTGTATATGTTATCTCTGTTGATAGACTCCATCATCCAATTCTGAGCTCCCCATTTCAGAAAGGATGTGGACACATCAGAGAAAATCCAGCCAAGGGCAACCAAAATGATTAGGGGGATGGAGCACATGACTTATGAGGAGAGGCTGAGGGATTTGGGCTTATTTAATCTACAGAAGAGAAGAGTGGGGGGATTTGATAGCAGCCTTTAACTTCCTGAAAGGGAGTTCCAGAGAGAATGGAGAGAGGATGTTCTCAGTAGTGACAGATGACAGAATGAGGTGCAATGATTTCAAGTTGCAGTGGGGAAGGTCTAGCTTGGATATTAGGAAAAAACTATTTTACTAGGAGGGTGGGGAAGCACTGAACTGGATTACTTTGGCGAGTGGTGAAATCTCTATCCCTGGAGGATGGAGGGGACCATCCAGTGTAGGAGATCTCCATTTTCCTCAGCTTCAGCGTGCCAGAATTCAGCCTACTTTTCTGCTCCTAGAACCTGTTCAGAAATTGCTGCAGCTTTTAATTATGCTTCTGAGTTTCTTTGTAATTGACATAACTTTCTCCTACACTAAGCATGTCATGATGGCTTCTGTTTGCAATCTCACCAGTTCCTTCTTTAGCTAGTGGAACTCTCATTTTGGTCATCTCATAGATTGCACAACAGGGTCTAATACTGACTTCATCTTGCTCTGTTAAGAGTCCATCTTCGTGAAATATGTTGTGATATTCTGTTAGAAGGCTGGATGGTGTCCATGGTGATTCTTCTCTCTCCTCTGTCATGCTGAGGATAGTTCTAGTGTTGTACTATGATCAGATCCATGACTTGTATAGCCCTGCTACCCAGCAGTGGGTGTTGCTCCTGTGTGAGCACTGTCATCAACATCTCTTGTTTCATGGGTTTCTAATTGACAATCTGAGTTTGCCTGCTGGTTGCAGAATGCTTTTGTTGTACATTCTTAGCAACTGATCACATTTCTCCAGTCTAGTGTTGCTTCTCAGTATTGCTAGGATTATATTGCAGCTGGCTACACAATCCATCTTGAACCAAATTGATTGTTGATTTTAAAGCATTGCTGAAAATATGGCAGTTCAATGGCTAGCAGCTTTCTTCTGCAGTCTGTGTCTTTTGAATCTGTGAATGTCACACTACCGTTGTCCTCCTCTTCACTGGAAATCTCAACATCTTTAATTTCTTCATGCAATACTGTTTTTTTTTCTTCCCAGGATAGCTGTGTCAAGGGGACATAAGGCAACTCTATTTCCCACACCCCTTGCACCATTTCCCATAGGCTGAGTTCTTTTCTTTTCTGGCTTTAATGTTGCTTTGTATATACACTAGACCATGATGCTTGCATTCTCAGTCTATGTCCTGATTCTTGGGTTTCTTTAGCCTGAGTCTGTGAACATGTTCTGCCTTCCTGGCTATTATTTTTTATCCTCTCCATGGACAGTTAAGCTGCTCTTGCAGGGCATTTCTCTAGGGTTATATTTGTTTCTCTCAGCAGTCTCTCCTGCAAATTTGAAAGCTGTGTCCTGCAAATGATCCTGTCCCCAATTATGGAACTTTTAATGTTCCCAAAGTTACATGTGGAAGCCACAGTTCTCAGCTCTGTAATGTAAGTATTATTTTCTTTGTCTGTTCCTTGGTTTGGGCTAAAATACAGCAACTCCCTAGAGTTTCATTCTGTCTGGGATCATAGTGCTCATAAGCATTTTTATCAGCACTTCCTGTGTTTGGGGTATTAATTTGAGTAACAGTATCTCAACTCACTTCTTGTCCTTTCTTCTCCTAATAAGATCATTAAAAAATCTTTTCCTTTATTTTCAACCTAAATTTTCTCATCTTTAACTCCTGTTATTTACATATGAACTCAGTTTCCAGCTATTTATATATGAACTCAATTTTTGTTTCTCTTGCTTCCATTCCTGTATAAGATATTTTTGTCTGGGAATCACATTTTTCTGGTGGATTGAGTCCCACCATGCTCATTGATTGATCTATTTCCAATGGCTGCTTTGTTTTCTTTTTATTCAGGGTCTCTTCTTTGGTGAACATCTCTGTAGACTGACTATGGTTACCATATTTCCTGAACCTTCTGTTGGGAAAGGACTCCATGTTTTTAAAACTGAATTGGCTCCTTATTAAGAGAAGTATTTATAGAATTTCTGTGCTTGCAGATAGCATTCCGGCCATATGCAAACAAAGAGACTTCCTGGAGAATCTTCAAAACTCTTCCTTCCTGCAACCTGTACTTTTCCCTCCGACCTCTAGGTAGTTACAGCAATGTGCAGGGTGTAGTGCTGTGAGAGACGGGAAGGCTTATGCCTCCCCATCTCTCCTGTCCCCATGCTCTACTTACTAGAATCACCCAACAATTATCACTTGCAGCCTAACAGCAAAACTTCAAAGGGGAGTCAGTTGAAGATGCCTGGTGTGATGGGAATAGCTGAGAAGAATCTGATGTATCTCATCAGGAAATGAGGGAGGCTAGTATTGCTGTTAGTTCTATTACCAATCACCATTACCACCACCACCATTGCCTCTTCCTCCTTTCCTGGCTCTTCCTTCTTGGTAAGATCCAGCAGCAAGTGTAGTGTGACAAGAAGAGTTGAGTCAGTTCAGCTTCCTGTTCAGCGGGTCCCACTGCAGCCCAATGATAGGGTTGGCAACTGCAGGCATATCTATACTGCTGGCCTGTAGGTTAGCTGGTTATGTGATAATTCTGCTGAGATGCAAGGATGCAGACAGTGGCCTGCAGGCAGAAGCATCCCATGAGATACATGAATAAATGAAATAAATTGACTAGCCTATGATTCATTTCTCAGCTTGAGGGCAGGGATTGGGGGGGGGGGGGGGGGGGGAGCAGAATTAATTAAGAGTGAGCTTGTTTTTTAAATCCCTTTCTGTTCAATAATCTTATATAACACTAGTTACACTAAGAAGGATCTCCCCCCCCACAATTATTTTTAACTAGACTTGACTGCTTCTCAAGTGTGCATGTACAAGCTCTGTGGCTCAGGCCTACAACCTCTTTGAAGAGCAGAGGCTGGCTTGGCACTGCACCAGGCTCCCAAAAGCTGAATATCTGTATCCCAGGGAGTAAATGGACTGGAGTTCTCCCTGCCACCCTTGTCACCACTGTTGACATAACAATCTCTATGGCTTGCAATGTGCCATTACCTTCTGCTGTAAATAACATTTTCAAAAGGCCTAAGATGAGTATTGCCACAGTATGTATTCCCACAGCAGACCCTGCATACTCAAGGGGCCCAGAAGAGCCAGCTCACCTGCTCCTGACGTCTGCCTTTATTTTATCTGCTATTTCACTATAGTTGCACTACTTACAATGAAGCTTTATTATAATTAATGATGCATTAAGCATCAACAACATGCTTGGTCTTATGCAACACAGGAAATAGAGATGCTTCCTGCTTTAATGGGTTCATAATGTGGAAAGATTTCAGGGAATACAAAGCACTGTGGGACTCACAGAAATGGAAATTGGAAATGAGCTGGAGATATTTTGGTTGGCTTAGCTTTTGTGTTTTGATGTTAGCTTACTTCTGCTGACGAGCTTATCAGGAAGTATGTGAGCCTCTGGAAATAGAGATAGTCTCTCGGTGTTTTTTTAAATGAAAACCAAGGGTCAGATATTCAAAAGCATCTAATTGAATTAGGCCCTTAACTCCCATTGAATTTATATAGACTTTGGCACCTAACTCATATAGGCACTTTTGAAAATAATCTGACTCTAAATTTTGGTGACTGCGGAAGGTCCCGGACGATTGAAAAAAGGCAATTGTAGTGAACATCTTTAAAAAGAGGAAGAAGGAGGATCCGTGGTCAGCCTCACCTCAGTCACTGGAAAAATCATGGAGCAAGTCCTCAAGGAATACATTGTGAAACTCTTGGAGGAGAACAACGTCATCAGGAATAGTCATGGATTAACCTTGGGCAAGTCATGCCTGACTGATCTGATTGCCTTCTATGATGAGATAACTGGTTCTGTGGACATGGGGAACGCAATGGATGTGATATACCTTGACTTTAGGAAAGCTTTTGATACAATTTCCCATAGTATTCTTGCTGGCAAATTTAAAAAGTAAGACTTGGATGAATGAACTATAAGAAGGAGAGTAAGCTAGTTAGAGTATCGGGCTCAGTGAGTAGTGATCAGCACCTTGGTGTCTAATTGGCAGCTGGTATCAAGCAGAATGCCCCAGGTGTCATTCCTGAGGCTGGTTTTGTTCAATATTTTCAATAATGATCTGGATGACAGGTTGGTTTGAACCCTCAGCAAGTTTGCAATGACATTAAACTGGGGGGAGAGGTAAATATGCTGGAGGGTAGGGATAGGATTGAAAGCGACTGAGACAAATTGGAGGACTGGTCCAAGAGTTATCTGATGAGGTTCAAGAAGGACAAGTGCAGAGTCTTGCACTTAAGACAGAAGAATCCCGTTCATTGTTACAGGCCGGGGACTGACTGATGAAGCAGCGGTTGTGCAGAAAAAATCCTGGAGATTACAATAAACAAGAAACTGGATATGAGTCAACAGTGTGCCCTTGTTGCCAAGACTGCATTAGTGGGAGCGCTGCCAACAGATTGAGAGAAGTTATTCCACTCTATTTGGCACTGGTAGTCGAGAGCATTGTGTCCAGTTTCAGCACCCCGCCCCCTTCCCCTGCCACCACCACCACCACTAGAGAAAGGATGGGAACAAATTGGAGACAGTCCAGCAGTGGGAAAAGAAAATGATTAATGGGCTGGGGCACATTATTCATGAGCAGAGGGTGAGAAAATTGGGCTTATATATTCTGCAGAAGAGAAGAATGAGGTGTAATTCAATTACCTAAACAGGGGTTCCAAAGAGGATGGAGGCAGGCTATTCTCAGTGGTAGCAGATGACAGAATAAGAAGCAATGGTCTCAAGTTGCAGTGGGGAAGGTCTATATTTGCTCTTAAGTAAGCTATTTCACTAAGAGGTTGGTGAAACAATGGATTGGGTTGCTAGAGAGATGGTGGAATCTCCATCCTTAGAGGTTTTTAAAGAAAGGCTTGACAAAGTCCTGGCTATGATGATTTAGTTGGAGTTGGTCCTGTTTTGAGCAGGTGGTTGGACTAGCTGACTTTCTGAGGTCTCTTCCAACCCCTTTCTTCTATGATTCTCTAACACTACCTCCCTTTTATTTTCTCTCAAGGATTGTATCAGTTTTCATGACTACCTCCAGTTCATGTTAACAGGGAACTTTCCTTCTTGTATGTGTACATGGGGATATGTGCTACACAGCCTGCACAACTGCAACACTCACAACTGCTCTAGAATGCAAAAGATGGGGCAAACTGCTCCTACATTAAGTTGGGAGAGCTATCATCTCTGTAGCCTGCCTCTCTCCTCACCAACATATGGTTTGATTGCCCTGAAGAGACATTCTTTCTACACACATCCTCACCTTACCGTCTCCTCACATGTGTCCCACAAATGTCTCCATTTCTCCATATAGCCCCTATATTTACAGGACTCAGGCAGCTGAGTATTTAAATGAGAAAACTATTTTAAATAAATTTCTTCAATTAAATTCCTTGCAAATCCTTAGTTACTTGTACTTCTTCCAAGTATACTTCAGACAGCTTTGCCCTTAGTACTAAAATATAAATACAGTGGACTATATCATGCCATCTAATTTTAAATAGAACTCCCTAACGGTTGGCCAGTGGTCTTGGTATACATTTAAAACATCTATGTTATTATTTTTAACAATTTACACATTATAGAAATGGTACAATGGTAGGGTTAATATTTTACCTAAAATCGGAGCCCAGCCGTTTCCCATTTTCTGGTTCTCCAGGATCTGGACACAGATTGGATGCCTGTTTAATACCTCCTTCATTTACTGTAAATGAAAAGAAAAGAAAACAATACAGTTTTAGGAAAGCTAGAAAAATGAAGATTTGGACAAATAATAGCATGAAAAATTATATTATCTACAATGTTGCTACTTCAAAAACATCAAATAGTTACTAGATTTTAGGGTAGAACATAATCTCCATTTTCAATACATTTATTTTCCTTCGTTGATACATTGTTTTTACAATATGTGTTATATCTGTATACAACAAATTCTAGGAGTCTTATGATAATAGAAAAAAGTTCCAAATAACTGCTTATTTGTTCATCAGCTTATTGACTCCATAAACATACTATTTCCATTTCCTTTTAAAAATAATATTTGCAATTAATTAACACTTGACATTACTGTAATTGTGAGAAATTTTCCTCTCACCATAGTTCAGCAATGTTACTTGTGCCTTCTCAACAAGTATCTGATCTGCTCTCCTCTGTACAAAGGCAAAACTTCAAAGGAGTTGTGTCAGATAGGTCTTAATTCCTGCCATGAGTCCAAATGACCCAAAATTTAGAGGCACAGTGGGCAGCTTCCAGATCTGAACTAAGTTTGACTTTCACAAATTTCTCAGAAAGAACCAAAGGAATCCTCAGAGCCGAACATTCCAGAATCATTGGAGGCTAGAAATCTTTATGCAGATCTAAACTTTACCTCTTGAACTCATCTCTTTTTATTAAAGTAAAACAATTAAAAATCTATCAAGTGCATTTTACACACACAAACATTTCCTGTAGTGGGAGCTATGCACATATAAAGGATCTAATATTGATTCCCAAATTAGTGTATTTTTTCAATAAATCATCCTTTTGTCTTATTTTACACACTGTCACCATACAAGACACAAAATCCAAATCATGGCTTGAGAATTAAATATGAGGTTAGTGGCCAATCCGCATGGGATGGAACATTACCATGGGGCACAGACAGAGGAACTCTTGGGTGACACTGACTCTCTCCCTAGGAGGAATTCTAAAAGGCAATTACTATGTTTGTGAGTGGGGCAGAAGAGGCCTTCAGTTCAGATTTTGCATGATGAAACGTTTATAAAAATTGTGGCCAGAAGCTTTTATGGCAATAGTTCTCAGGAAATAACTGACATGACTATTACATTCTATACCTTGGAAAGCACCCTGTAACCCCCATATTCCTCATCTGTATATAATTATGATGTTGCATGTAAACCATTCCTTGTAAACATCAGGGGAAAGGTTATGATTTGCTGAAAGCATTTTTTATCTAAATAAGAATGCCATTAATGCATATCAAATTATGAAAACTGTGTTGTGTGGTTTTCACTAAAATATGTTATGAGTTTGGGAGACACCCAGATGCTAGTTCTACGAGGGAGGTAACCAACACCCAAGTGTGTACTATTGCACAGACATCACTAGCCATTGTCCAGCAAGGGAGCTACATTGCAATGATTCACCTGCATGATGCCACACCAGGAGAATTACTTAGCTTGACCTGGAGACTCACTCGCACCTCCCCCTCAGATATGCCTAGACTTGTGCTCCCCAAGTACGTGAGTCTTAGGGTAGAATACAGAACATAGTGGCCACATGCTCTCCTTCACCCACCAAAGAGCCAGGACAGTGAGAAAACTCAAGATTTCAACTGAGAGGACTGGCCTAGATTTGAAGGATGAAATCTGTGAACTATGGACAGCAATATCCAGTGGGGGGAGAAAAAAACTGCTTGATCTAGCTGTTGTCTACTCTAATAGGATTGAGTTTAGACTGCTTGTTTATATTTCATTTTCTTTTGGTAACTCTGACTTTTTGTCTAACACTTATAGTCACTTAAATCCTATGCAATCAATAAACTTGTTTTACTGTTGATTTTTACCTATGAATTTATAAGAAAGCGTGCAGCAAATCTGCTCCAGGGTTTTACAAAAACTGGTGTACGTCCACTTTCCATTGATGAACAGGTGAAACAATTTATAAAGTAGACAGACTATCCCTGAGGTATAGTTCTAGGAGCTGGGGAGAGGAAATTTGACTGGTGCCTTACTCTGAGAGATTTATGAGTGGCTCTGGGAGCATTCATCCAATCTAGCAGCTGAGTGTGGGGCTCTGCATGCAATTGTGCTGAGTGATAACAGAGCCTGGAGGGTTGCTGCCCATCATTGGCAAGGCATTTTGAGAGACAGCACAGTCTGGAGAGAGTAAAGGGAGCATAGAGGTCCCAAGGTTCTTGTCTCCCCTTCCCACCAAGGAGATCCCATCACAATTACATCCCAGAATTCTATTGGATTATACAATATTTAGGGGACTTTTACTATTATTGTACTATATGCACATGTAGATACAAGAATTTATTTTACTATGAATAAATGAACAAGACAAAAATCCAGGTTTAAACTGGACTTCCTATTTTATTGTATTTCATCTTTCAGTATTTCACATAGAATATTTTATTGTCCTACTCTGTTTTATTCTGAAAAATGTAATACTGTTGAAGTTTATGTGAAAAAAAGCAGATTCTGTACTGATTTCACAGCATGAAAACAATTGGATTTTATACATTTCAGCTATAATAATAAGCCTGACAAAGTTTATGCTACTAAATGCCATCACCCCTGAGCTGTTACATTTTAATAGAATACAATGAAATGGAACTTAACTTGATACATGGATGTATTTTATATTCAATCAGAAAATTCTGAAAGATTGTACTGAGTGAAATATAGGAATAAAACAATTAAAATCAGACAAACACACACACATACACACACACACACTACATTTTGAACTTCAAAACAAAACAAAAGTTATAGCTAGAATACATTAAACTGACAACTCTAATTATGCTCCAGTTCAACAAAGTGTTTTAAATACATGCTTAAATCCATTCCTATTCATGTTCATCTGCACATATGCTTGGCCAAACAGGGCTGGTCTGCTGAGTTTGGAGGCTTTGTACTGTGAAAGTAGAATGTTACCTCACATAAAACTTGACATTTCTGTCTATGAAAATATAACTGCTTTCCAGCTTCCCATTTTTCCTATTATCCCATAGTGTCTTGTAACAATTGATAACGGGCAAGGTATTATAAACAACAGAATATCACGAGTGAAGGCAATTCCATGCTTTTATAATAAGAATATAGCAGTAGGGGTATATTATTGACCACCTTATCAGGAAAGTGATAGGGACCCCAAAATGCCCTTTTTAAATACTGGCAAAATAGTTAAGACCAAAGCAGACTGTAAGGAGCTTCAACAAGATCTCACACAACTAAGTGATGGGGCAACAAAATGGCAAATGAAATTTAACGTTGATAAATGTAAAGTAATGCACATTGGAAAAAATAATCCCAACTATACGTACAAAATGATGGGGACAAATTTAGCTATAATTACTCGAGAGAGATCTTAGAGTCATTGTGTATAGTTCTCTGAAAATATCTACTCAATGTTCAGCGACAGTCAAAAACAAACAGAACGTTAGGAATAATTTTAAAACGGGATAGAGAATAAGAAAGAAAATATCTTATTGCCTCTATTTAAACCATGGCACGGCCACATCTTGAATACCACGTACAATTGTGGTCGCTTCATCTCAAAAAAGATATATTGGCATTGGAAAAGTTCAGAGAAGGGCAACAAAAATGATTAGGGATTTGGAACAGGTGCCATATGAAGAGAGATTAAAAAGACTAGGACCTTTCACATCAAATCCCTTATAACTTTGGACCTCAGTGTCACCATTTTTAGATGCACATGTTTGATTTCTTCTCATAAGAGGACACTTACTGATTTCAGATGCCTTAAGGTAAGCATTGCAAGAGTGTATGCCGGATAAGGTGTTAAGTTTTGTTAAATTCCTTATAGGTGCAAAACACTATACAAATGTTTTCTATTTTGTTGTGTTTATGATGTATTCAGCAGAAGTAGGACAGAGAGAACAAACATGAAAACTGTCTCAGGACAATGGTCTCCTAAGGTTTAGATAATCCAAGACAGCAATTTAAAATACCCATTTATTTACAAAATAACAGACATATACATAATCTTCTATGTAAAATCATTAAGCAGGAGAGGGACAATCATTCTCTTGAAAATACTCTGTTTTCCTTGTTCTGCATACAGTGCTCCCATTCAAATTCCATTGGGAATTTTGTCTAGTAATCATTAACAAACAACAAGTGGTCCACGGCTCTGCCTTGGAGATTTTTTTAATAACTGACAAAATATATTTTACTGAAATATTGTCCATTTCCAAAACAGATAGCCTAAATGAAACAAAATTAAACTGAAGGATAAAATTGAATAGCTCTTCTAAAATCTTTGAATTTGACTGACCATGTTTTATATCAGCCAAAATGTTTATCAATTATTGGTTGGGGCTAGCTACGCATGTGTGTTGTCTATCTCTGACAAATCACAGTACTACATACTTCACTTTTATATGGAATACCCACAAATATCAGCTATGTAAAACTTCACTGAGATAAATATTTTACACTAAACATACTATTATATCTCAAAATTGCTAGCCACTAATGCAGGGGCAGGCAAATACCAGCCCACGGACTAGATTTGGTCCACCAGGTTTTGCCCCTGGTGGGCCGCCACCACTATATTTACCTGTGCCTTCACAGTTACAAATGACTACTCCTGTTGGCTG
Source organism: Rafetus swinhoei (assembly GCA_019425775.1). Taxonomy (NCBI): domain Eukaryota; kingdom Metazoa; phylum Chordata; order Testudines; family Trionychidae; genus Rafetus; species Rafetus swinhoei. Next base: position 28,086,925 of record CM033424.1, on the reverse strand, counting down.
TGGATCACTGTTCCTGGACAATGGGAGCTGAGAAAAGTGGTGTCTTGGTCCCCACAGTTCCCATTGGCCGGAACAGCCATCTGCAGCAAATTGCATGCAATTGCTGGTACCTGAAGAGGCACAGATAAATATAGTGGGAGCAGCCCTCGAGGGGGTAACCCTGGTGAACTGCTGCTGTTTTATTTCCCACCCCTACACTAATGCATTAAGAGACACACCTAGTTATCTTAAGGTTGGTGTTAAAAGAAATGTGATCAAGTAATATGAGGCAAAGCTAATAAACTAGTGAGAATGGAATAAATAATGGAAAATTTGTGTTTGGTCTAATAATAAAACAGTTGATTTATAACATTATATCCAGTTGTGTCAAACGTTATTTGATCAATCTCTATTGTTTACACATATTTACATTTTACACTTTACATATATTTTACAACAGGTTTGTTTCTGTTTAACTGTATCTCATGTCTTACAACCACCCTACTCTTCCCTGAGCCAACAGTGTGAAAATAACATGGATTTTTATTTTGTTAAAAAAAACAAACCCTTAACACATTTTTCAGACACAAAAGAAAAAGCTTGTTAAGTTGTTTAGGTGATCCTCTTTATAAATACATTAAATCTGGCAATATTATAAACTGTTATAAACTGAACAGAAATGTGGCTTACTTCATTGCTTTTACTTTGTAAAAGCTATAGGGACTTGCCACTTTAAGAAACCTTTATCTAAAAATGCATAACTCACTGTTGACAATTTAAAACCTAGAAGCAGAAATTCCATTGAAGTGTGTTTTCTTTGGGAAAGTCACTGCCATGATAAATCCTGGAAACTGACCTCAAGACTGATATCTCAGGCAAATATTATCAGTGCAAATATATCTTGCCCAATGTGAATGCAAAAGCACGCAAGTTCAATAAGTCTTTCCCCCGAGTCATGAATAATAATGAAATGTGGACACATGGTATGCATGTAGCCCATATTTATTTAATCAATTATTTAAATATTTTAAATGTGGTTCTACTCTTTAATAAATAACATCTTCTTTTTCAACCTATCTTCTCCTTGAAATATGCAGAAGCATATCTGCTTATTCTAGTTATTTGAAATAATTTCTTACTACTTTCAATCTTGTTAATCTTGCAGATTCACCACAGCTAAAATAGAGAGAGTTGGATTTTACTTCTTTGGATCATCAAGGGCTTGATACTGAAAGGTGCTGAGCACACTAACGGTGCATCTACACTGCCCCTGTAGCTTGAAATAACCTATGCAATTTGAGCTAAGCAAATTGCATAGATTGTTTCGAGTCAATTTCGAAATAGAGTATTTCATAATTTAATTTCAAAATAAACTGCTATTCCAAAACATCCCTTACTCCTTGTGGAATGAGGTTTACAGGAATGTCGGAATAGCAACCCCATTATATTTCGAAATAACAGGCTTTCTGTTAAGACGTGGGATAGCTATTTCGGGATACCTCCGGTCCAGTCCCCAAAAGGACTCTTTACCAAGTTCCAATCTGAATGGAGCCATCTGAAGGCAAAGAAACCTTTGGAATGACACTGATAATATCATTTCAAGAAAACATATTGTTACACACTTGTAACTGAGGGTGTAGTCCAGGCTGAGTTTTGCAAGATATTTTTATTTGTAAACACAGCAAATTTGATCTGAAATCATTGAGAACACTAAGCATCCCATGATACCAGTTTTATAGGAAGCTTCTCTTCAGAGTAGAACCACACTTTAAAATTGACCATGCAGACTGCAGAAAATATTTAAGGCAGTTATATTATTGGAAATATATACACAGTTTTGAAAACACACACAAACAACATAGACAGCACAAACTTCACTCTTGCACTAGAAAAAAGTAACAAAAAGGAGTACACTCACAGATAGAAAACTTGTTGCTGTTGTCTTTCCCTGGAAACAATTTAAATCCTCTAGATTTAAAATCTATGGCCTTTTTCACTAGTTAAGAAAACAAACAAAAACATATATCAGATAATACAGTCTAAAAGATTTCATTTCAATTGATTATTCAATATGTTATCATGGAAGAATGCAAGATAGAGTAACTGCTTTCTAATAAGCCAACATTATTTACCCAGAACAGAAAAAAATAAAACAAAATAAAGTATGTAAAAGAAAAGTACCCAGAACCAATTCTGTATAAGGTAAAGGAAATAAATGTTTATATGTGCCACCTTTTTTCCCTCCACTGTATGCACCGTGCCACTGATGCAAAACAAAAATGAAAGCTAACAATAATAGTTTCCATGCACCATAAGTCATTTTGTAAAACTTTGCCACACAATTATGGAACCTGATAATGTAATGACTAAATGAGTACTTTGAAAGAGGTATTTTACTTATAGTTGGTACTAACATTTTTTTCAAGAACTCTGCAATGCTACCTGCTAATAAATGGTATAAAATTCAGTAAGCTATTAAGGAGACTCCCTATAAATGAAGTGCAAATGTTTCACAGTGAAGGTAGTTAACCACTGGAATCATTTACCAAAGTTCATGGTGAATTCACAATCACTAAGGATTTTTCAATCAAGACTAGTTATTTTTCTTACAGATATTGAGTAGGAATTAATTATTTTGAGGAAGTTCTGGTCTGTGTTATACAGGAATACAGAGAGTCCCTTCTGGCCTTCGAATCTATATATTATTTGGAATTTCTGCAATAACAATCAATTTGTGTAATGCCTATAGTTTAATTATACTTTTTCACTGACAGATAATCTTATTTTTATATAAATGTGTTAATCACATTATAACTAAAAGCATATTTATGACTAAACCATAGCCCCAATCCTGATCTTAATGGGTACCCCATAGACACAAGGCATTCATGGCAGTATTGGGCCAATAGAACTACTTTACCAGTAGATATTCTAGAACAGGGCACTGACAAAACCATAAGCATCACCATGTAGGTTGTCCACAAGTCTCATTTATTGCTCCACATATGGAATTAATACAATAATTAATGAAGTGACAATTAAAAATTACAATCTTATAATTCAATAAAGCATACTAAAATAGATATTAAAATCTTGACTATTTTACAGGACTACTTCTACAACTCTGAAGCATGTTTTCTTAACATGTAGGCTATTTGGGCACCCACAAATGAACCTTTTCAAATATCCGAAAAGGTTCATTTGTGGATGCCCAAATAGTCTACATGTTAAGAAAATAAAAGCAGAGCCACAGTCGTTCTAACTACTTCTAATTTTTCCCTCATTTTGACCCAAAGTCTAATATAGGAGGTTCACCCTTTATCTGTGAAATATAAGTTCATTTTCTATGATAACTCATGCTTAAATCTTTTCTAAATGGAAAATCTATATTCTCTATATGTGATCGTTTGATAATGTACATACTATAACAATACCAATAACAATGACACTGCTCTTGAATATAGAAGAACAAAATTCAGGTGCACTCTTTTTAAATGAGTGATTTCCAAGTAAAATATGCCTGTGCAATTGCCCCCCTATCTTTCAGAAACATTGATTTTCAAGGTCTATTATAGCCAATGATTTACCTACCTTTCTTTCTGAATTAGTTCTGGGAAAGCCCTTGTTTTGGGGGCTGTATAGCTTTTTTTGCTATACCCAATACATTCTGAGGGGGCATGGTTATGTTCATGTACATTTGAAGGAGAGTAGGTCAAATGAAGGGAGAAAAAATAAAGAAAAAACAGAGAAATCAAAGTGAGGAGAGAAAGAGAGGAGCAAATGAAAGCACCAAAGCACAGGAGAGAATGCTTTTCTTTGAAATAGTCAGATTGCTATCTGTGATATATTCTCCAAGTAAACAGTGCACCCTGCTGCAAAAAATATGCCAACTAAACTAAACCAAACCAAACCAAAAAGAAGGTTTATCTGGAGACTGTATCAAGGAGATTTTCACCAGTGGATGCATCATAATTACAGTCCAAACAACTGCACGAGTTGTACATTCTCTGCAGGGGACTACTGAAGATGAAGTCTGAACAGGGCAAAGATTAAAAATATATATCAGGGAAAGCTGAGCAAAGCAGATGAACAATGGGAGATATATGACAAAGGAACTTTTAAGCAAACACTACACTTTATTTTACAAGAACAAATAGTATCCAAAGTGATTCTTAAATATGGCATAAAAAAGGAGATACATTATTTTAAAATAATTATATATGAAAAGTGAAGGATTTCAGAAGGAAAAGTATCCAAGGAACTTTAAAGAAGTTGAAATGACAGTTTGGGAAGTGTTAAATAGCTACTGACATTTATATCTCAACATTTTGGGGTAAGAAAAAGCTTTTCTCTGTGGAAAGTATCAAGCACATGCTGGCCTGTAATGCAAAGAGCTAAAGCTGTAAAATTCAGTTGGATATGTTGATATCAAACTGACATTGATTGTGTTCCCTAGAAACAGCAATAAAATAATGCACATGGATTAAAATGGTTGCTGAAATGGTACTGTAGCTGCACAATACTATGATATATATATATTTTTTTTAAAAAAACATTCATGTGGGTAAACTGTTAGAGTCATTTTGTGAAAAATTCATTGCAGACTCCAGAACAAATCTCTGTCCACTGGGCTTTCTGCAGGGAATTCAAGGGGGAGTGAAGGTGTGAACTTTATCTCAAACCAATGCAGGACATCTGTCTGGAATAGCAGTATGGACTCTCTGCACCTAGTTCATGGGAGTTGTAAGTCCCAAAAACTGCACAAACATGGGTCTAGACTAGAAGTCTATCCATCACCTTCTCCTGGCCATCTCCTAGCACTGCTATCTTCATAGTGGAGCCAACTCACAAATAGGTAAGAAATTATGGGCATATGCTTGTGTGGCCACTCTCTCCATACATTCATAAACAGTACAATGCAAGTATTCGGCAATGTAGGGCAATGAATTTCATCTCTGAGGTACCAGAGAAAACATACCTTTCTTTATTTTCTTGAAAATTATCAGACATGAGAGAGAAAGTGGCATTGCAAATTATTTTCTTTCTTTAGCACCAGAATATAAAATCTACCCCATGTGGAGAATAACATAACATAGCTACTTTCTGAGATTACATTTGAACAAAGGAAGGATTGTTTTGGGGAGAAAAATAGGGTAGAGTTTGAGATGTTTAATGCAAAATTTCAATTGGTTGTTAGTTTCTTGCCTGCATACTTTGTTCAAATACTTCAAGTATATTCACAAGAGCAGGCATCAGTACGGTAAGGTCTTTGCATGCTATTGGGAAGATAAGCCACACAGAACTCATACAGATTTTTTGTATCCTGAAAAAGACAGTAATTTCATTTTGACTTTGAAAAGGAGGGTTTTTTTGGTTTTTACTTACAAAACAGAATATTTTCCTCTGTGTCCCCAAAAAAAGGCAATCAAACTGTGAACCAAAAGTTGTTTTTAAAATATAATGGGCTTCAATATACTCAAATGCTAAAATATATAATAAATTGGTGTACAGGCTACACACACACACACACACACACACACACACACACACACACACACACACACACACACTCTAAATATACCCCAGATTACTTTGCAAAAACTATCTAGAAACCACAGTGCAGACAGAGATTGATTATAGGCAAGTGTGTGTACAAAAACTTTGTTAGCAACCAATCTTGTGAGGTGTTAAGCTTCTTACTTTGCCAGGCTCCCAGAGTATCCCACAGGATCCTGTCTGATATCTAATATCTGAGGGAACTAGACCCTGGGGAATACATCTAGTTGATATATAGCACTGAAACAGAATCCTCCCCTCAACAGAGTGGTGTCGCCATAGCACCCTGAATTCCAACCAGAATGTTGTCAATATCTTTGTTATATCGTGACAAATTGTTGACTAGAATCTTAATATGTTAAAAATGAAACATAGCCTTTTTTATGTCACACATCTTTCTGTCTGAAATCCTGACAAAGATAAATACATTTGTCTTCATGATGTCATTTGGTCATGCCCAAGTTGTCTGAGCCTCTAATGGCTTGAGCTGCTGAACATGTGGGAGATGAGTGCACAAAAATATTTCCCAAAATTCCTATAATGTGATTCCTATGATGTGATTCTCTGAAAGGTGATTCTTTGAAGGGAGTGGGAGCTGAGATTGCTCACAAAAAAAAAAAAAAGGCTGGTATGCAGCTTCAAGGAAAACAGAATGAGTTGGGATTAGCAGAAGGAGCTTGCCCATACAAACCCATTCACATTCCTGAAAAATGCATACTGATATCATGGGTATATTGTACCCCGCCCCAGGGAGAAGAGCAGAAAAGAAGTCCTCCAAGCAGACTAGAGTGTCTGTTTCTCCCTCCGATGTAGGGACTGATTGGGAGGACAGCAGCACCTCGGACAGCTCTGAGTGTTAGCTGGACTTCAGACCTGATTGAGACCCAGGTTCAATGGCTGAAGACTAGCCATAACAGACTACCACACTTTATAGAACCCTGGGCTGGATGGAGCAGCTTCTTGAGGAAGTGGCCCAAGGAGCAAGGTAACAGCAGACAGCAAAGACAGTTAGCAGGCAACTGCTACTTACAGGATCTCTAGGCTGGGACCCAGAGGAGTAGGCGGGCCTAGGTCACCCCCCAACTCCCAGTAGCCAGGAAAAGGGGATAAGAAGAAGCCTGGTCCCAGGCAACTGGTCAGAAAGCCATCTGGGACATCTCCACTCCTGGAGAACAGCCAAGTGGAGAAGTTGCAGACACGCCCTTGGCCACAAAGGGGCACTCACAAGAGGATGAGCCCCTTCACACCTTCATTCAACAAATCACCCCCAAATTGTTTCTCATGTACCTTGTTCTAGTTCAAAGCACTTTAGGCCAAGTTATAAACTCAGAAACTTTCTCATTCAAAGGTCAACAAGTGCTTAAATACAGCAGTAGCTGGCTACCCAATTATCCTTTCAGCTCCAAATCCTATTATTAGATTACTGTTTCTAAGAAATTAAAAAGCACATTTTCCCTAAATTAAAAGGCTCATACAGAGCTTAATATACTATAAAACATTAACTTTATATATCAAGTTTATTTTGTGTTCTCTCTACCTCAAGCTGATTATCACAAATTAACTTTCATGCTAGTAAGCCAAAGCACCTAAAGGTGAAATTTTCCCACTTCCTGAACTAAGTAATTTGACTGTGTAAGGGACTCAGAGAAGAGTCCCCTTGCCTGCCTGTGCACATGCCGTGCAAATTATTTGCAGCTTAAGGGCAGAGATAGACTCAGCAGTCCTAGAATCTTCCTCTGGCTACATAGCAAGGCTCCATCTTATTGGAATAAAACCAATAAGATGGAGACTTGCTATGTAGCCAGAGGAAGAGTCTAGGACTGCGGAATCTATTTCTGCCCTTAAGCTGCAAAGTTCAACAGAAATGCAGTAGGTGTCTATAAAGTTATGCCTATAGAATTGAAAAGTGAATAAGGTACTTTCCATATTTTTAAAACAACTTATAACATTCTTTGGCAGGGATATAATTCTCTATTAAAATCTGAAGTATGGTGTGACTATAGAAAGGGTATTATTTTCCAATGAATTCCATTGGCTTCTCCATAAGTGGAGTGCTTTGCAAAAGGTATGTGTGCCTCATGAAATCCTGAAGCAGAGGCTCATTAGATTACTATCCAGAGGGCCTGGTGCACCAGTGGATGAGGAGAAAGGATTTGCCTTTTTGGGCATAACATGGGTTTCATCCCACCTATTTCAACTGACTGGATAGGGTTAGGGTCAAGGCCAGTATTTTATGACAAGTGTTCCTATCTCCCAGACTATGTCCTGTATAGTATGTTTATAAAGAAATATCAAACTCAGATGGCTGTGATCCCAATATGATGTGTTTTGTAGGCATTCAGTTTAATGGCACTATTCACTGCTAAGTACAGGTTGAACCTCTCTGATCTGGCAACATCTATGCTCCGGCATGATTTTAGTTAGCTGGATGTTCCACTAACCATGGGTGTGGCCAAATTTCCCATGGTCGCATAAAGTTCGTTTACAGCCATCAGTCCTAGCTCTCTGTGTTTTGTCTGTTAGTTACTTCTAATTTATCCCTGTATGTCTTTTAAGAGCCCAGTAAGCACTGGAAGTGTTGGCAATGTTTGGTAGACAATATTGACCTCCCATGGTTCAGCAAACTCTCTGGTTTGGCACTGGTCAAGTCCCTTCTGAGGGTGTTGGACAAGAGTGGTTCAACCTATATCAGTGTCACTATTAAATACAAGATCTGAACAGTGTTAGTTATTTATGCTAAGCATCCTGTTCAAATCTTGTATTTAGTAGTAACAATTAGAATTGGTTCTCCAGACCTGAAGAGATCTGCATAACCCCTGAAACCTTGTTTCTCTCAGAGAAACTGGTTTCTCTCATCAACAGAAGTTATTCCAAAAAAAGGTATTACTTCCCTCAGCTGTCTCTCTGGTATTTCATGTGTAATTGTAATTGTATATGATCACAGGAAAATGATAGAATTATGTATCATTATTTAAACATTGTCCTTTGTGTCTGTCTACCATAAAAGGAGAACTGGAATCTGTTGAGTTGCACAGCAACCTAGATTATTGCAAACATAGGCACAGCACTCTAATGCAGTAGCTTACCCAGAACTTTTATAAAATAAATGTTGTCTTCATTGAGATGATGAAGTCAATGCAAGTTTTACATTTCTAAATGATTGATGAGTTTGAGCCTACAAGATTGTAGTATTAGGAATATTCAAATGAGGTCAGAAAAATTATAATTGTCTAACAGTTCATGGCAGAAGTGGTTGGGCATGTTCTCTGTTGCCCTGCACTATGTGTAGTTATTTACACCAATGCAAAGTGAGTGCAAAATGCTACCAGATTAGGATAATGTCCTTTTAAACTCCCTTTGCCCTGATATAAATGACCACAAAGGTTCAAGTCTGTAGAGATACAGGCTACTTGTTTACTGAGGACAGATACAGGCAGAATCCAAAATACTTTTACTTTCATTCTCTGTTCCTCTCAAGCCATACTCACCTGTAATACAGACAGTGGACAAAGAGGAAGGCATCCCAAGATTAAATTTTAAAATTGTCCTTAAATGATGTATTGTAAATACATAATACCAAACTTCTGAGAAGGATAGGATACATGGCTTATTTTAACTGATTTCTAAGTGATTCATAGTGCTTAGAGAAAAATCAATACCTTCCGGGGTTGTATTTCCTGTACTACAGATGTGGCCATGGAACACATTCTGAGAAAAACAATGGAGATCCAGTATCAACTCACTTGCTCTGTACCTCTGTCAAATTATCTAGCATCATGGTTTAGTTTTAATCCAGCTCTATGGACTCCTGCTAGCCTTGCTTGTCTAGAGGCACTCTTTAGGGAGATCTCTACCATGAAGGAGGCTGTATACAGACTAAATTTAAGACTGTAAAATTATCTTATTTTAGGAATCATCATAAGTCTGAAGAGGAAGCCATGTGCGTCCCCCTCAGCCTTACTCCCAACTCACCAAATATTCTCCCAGCTTCTTTGCTGCATGTCCTCTTTTTTTGAAGACATTCCCAGGATCAATTGAGAGCCCCCTGCTTCCCATGCTCCCAGAGAACATGGAATATAGGAAATGCTATCATCATAGCAGCTGTAATCCCTTTTTGTGAGGATCTAGGGATATGATCTTCCATCCTAATAATATTTTCTCATTAAAGCAAGATTTTGAAGCAGTACCACTAGGAAATGTGGTGTCCTGTTTCCTAAACAGGGACGGGAAAAGGGAAAACTAGTCTAAGGGTATATCTACACTCCTCGTGGAATGAGGTGTAACATGAGGTGTAAGGACTTAGTTCGGATTAACTTTAAACTGACACATGTAGCTGCGGGCAGTTTGTTTTAACTAAGGAGGATTTTAAAATGGCGGCCGGACGGGAACATGCAAATAAAGCCCGGGACATTTAAATCCTGGGCTTCATTTGCAACTCTGGTTGCCTGATTTGCCTACCTAGCTCGAATTAACGTGCTAGTGTAGACATACCCTAACATATATAGAAACTCTACCATAATAATATCCTAATGGCTGAAGGGTTTTGAAAGAGCTCTAAGGATAAGTCTACACTGCACAGCTATTTCAGGGTATAGGAGGTACCCCAGAATAGCTTCCCTGCATCTACAAAAGCCACCCATTATTTCAAAATATTTTTCAAAATAACGGGCGTGCTATTTTTGCCTTCCCGGTAAACCTCGTTGCATGAAGGTTAAGGGATGGCTCGAAATAGCACGTTATTTCTAAATTTGGCACTGTGTAAATGCGCCAAATTTCAGAATAAGTTATTTCAAAATAGATTCAAGATGTGATATGCAATTTGCATGGTGAAAATTGAGTATCTTATTTTGAATTTAGGGTGCTGTGTAGACACAACCCTAACATAATAAAAATGTGGGAGACACTTAGGCCTGCTCATAGTGACTCACTCAGCTAACAAATTTTTGGAAGCTGACATACTACAATTAGCTCTTACCCTAACAGTTGTAAAAATATTGTGACCATGAGTCACATGTAAACTAATGCTGCAATGTCTGCTTGAGTCTTTTTACATCCTGAAAACAATATCAGTAGGAGATGTGAACTATTGTCATTATTCTTTGCAAAGGGATGATAACTCTTAGATTCAGAAATTCCAAGGCCAGAAGGAACCATTGTGGTCACCTCGTCTGACCTTTACGACAACATAGATCTTAGAACTCTCCCAACATATTTCCTAGAGCACATCTTTAAAAAACTTCCCATCTTGCTTTAAAAATTGTCAGTGATGGAAAATGTATCATGGCACTTGATAAACTGTTTTGATGGTTAGTTACTGTCTCTGCTAAATAATCATCAGCCTTCAGAGTTTGAGTCCCAATAATTGACTATTTTGCGGCTTCCATGTCATTATCAAAAGGAACAATCAGACTATGAAAAGGGCCACAACCTACTCTTAGGATATGGCTAAGCTGCAGTTAAACACCTGTGGCTTGCCCTTGCCAGCTGACTCCGGTTCATGGGGCTTGGATTCAGAGCTGTTTAAATGAGGTGTAGATGTCTGGAATTCCTCTGGAGCCCATGCTCTGGGACTCTGCAGGGGTTTAATTGCAGTGTACTCTTATTGCCATTACATTTTGGTGTTTGTAATGGATTTAGATTTTACCACCTCTCACTCCCACTTGAGACTCCTATTCTGCAATTAGTTAATGCCCCATGCGGGTTCCACAGTTGAAAAGTTTCTTATATTTTCTACCACTGGGGTGGTGTTCCTGCTGGATGTGGCTATGCAGCCAAGAGGAAAAGAGGAAAGACTATTTTTAGGGCACTTTTTCTAGTCCCCTCCCCATGTTGGGTGAGCATAGTGTGTCCTAAAGATGACTACTCAGTCTTGGGTGCAACTGCTGAGATTCTCGACCTGCCTCTGTCCTCGAGCAAGATGACTGAATCACACACCTACCGTCTGTTTGTTAGTCTGTGACTAGGAACTTCCAGATCTCACTGTCCTGTTCCCATTGCCACTCACCAATCACCCCTGGACTTTTGACTTGTGCAGGTGTTGTTTTCTCAAAATCTGGAAGATGCCTGTGTGGGACATTTTTTAAAGTGGGGAGACTGGTGCACAATGGTCACCACTCTGTCCTTCACAGATAGAGGGCTTGAAACTAATGGCATGGATGCCACAATGTTTGAAGGTCCTCTATCTGCTGCAGCCTTCATCCGCCTTCATAGCAGCTGTAACATTATACAACAGTTTCACCTCCACTGTGCATTTATCCTCCATTTGATCAGCTGTTGCGGACTTCTTGGATCACATTTTGTCTGGAACCTTGCCCTTGACTATTCTGCCATAGGAGTACAAGACTCCAGGCTGTGTCAGCTCTTGGGGGTCATTGGAACATGCAAGCCTCTCCACCACTACAAGGTAATGATCCATGGAAAGGAGTCACAGAGTGGCTTCTGACCATATCACAGAACTGCAGATATGATCTTAATTGCACGGCAGCTGCAAGAAAAGTGTCGGGAATAAAACTGACTAAGGTACATGACTTTTATTGATCTAACTAAAGCCTTTGACTCAGTGAATTGCTGTTCCCTTTGGATTGCACTTTCGAAGATTGGATGTCCTGATAAATACATCAATGTCCTAAAGTTGTTTCATGTGAACCTTTCAATGTACAAACAGGAGTCAAACAGGACTGTATCATCACCCCAGCTATGTAAATTATAGCCTTTATTACCATAATTTCTACCTAATTGCTGGGAAGCTCCCAGCTGGCATTGAAATCATCTACAGAATGCATGGAAAGCTATTTAGGCTAAGCAGGCAGAAAGCTAAGAGTAAGATTTCCACTATATCTATCATGAAACTTCAGTATGCTAATGACAATATAGTTTTTGCCCACTCTGAGAAAGTTCTTAAACTATCTTGAATGTGTTTGCTGGTGCTTACACATGTCTTGGTCTCATCCTCAACATCAAGAAGACCAAAGTGCTCCATCAGCCCTCTCCAAATGAGGTATCATATGCCCCATCTATTAAAATCAATGGAGAGGCACTGGAGAATGTTGATCATTTTCTTTATCTCGGAAATTATCTTTCATACAAGGCAGAAATTGATGTAGAAATCCAACATTGTCTGAGCTGGGCCAGTGAAGCCTCTGCTCGTTTACAGCACGGGGTTTTTGAAGATCATGACATTCAAATAGACACAAAACTTCTTGTCTGTCAAGCCGTCATTCTCCCAACACTATTGCATGGGTCTGAAACCTGGACAACCTACAGACATCACTTGAAAGTCCTTGAGAGGTATGACCAATGCTGCCTCCACAAGATCTTGAAGATCACATGGGAAGACAGGTGCACTAACATCAGTGCTCTGGAAGAGGCAAAGACCACCATTATCGAGACAATGATCTTCTGTCATCAACTTTGCTGGGCTGGTCATGTTGTTTGGATACCAGACCATTACTTCCCAAAACAGGTCCTGTTTTCTCACCTGAAAGAAGGATACTGTAATGTGGGAGGATAATGGAAGTGTTATAAGGACTTGCTAAAGAAGGGCAACACTGATATTGACTCTTGGGAGACACTCACCCAGGATTGCTCAAAATGGAGAGAAGTCCTACGCAATGGCTCCCTGCATTTTGAATTTTCCCACCAAAGAGCTGAGGAGGAGGAGAAGAGGTACAGGAGGAAGGAGAGACTGGCTTCTAGTCATGGTCAACAGCCTCCTGCTGTACCTGGAAACATCTTTCCTCACTGTAACAGAACTTATGGTTCAAGAATTGGCCTTATCAGCTACCTGAGGGTCCAAAACTCCCATGGAAGATGATCATACTCAGCAACGAGTGATCGCCATCGCCCCATGCAGGAAATTCCATGGGTCATGACATAAAGAATATTTCTGCATCAAGCAACTCCTGCTACCTATTCAAATTAGGTTCCACAAATGAATATTTCTATGCTTTTCCCACTGATCATATGGTGGCCCACAAATAAATTATAATAAATAAGTTATACCCTTTTTATTGCCACTATGAAAAACAACATATAGTTATCCAAATCAAGGTGCCATCCACTAACATAATTATGTTGAATGGATAGAATGAGGGAAAAGAATCCTTTGCATGCCTTATAATTTTGCTGACTGGAGGCTATATTATTTTCCCCCTTAGGCAAACAGTTTTATGCATAATGGAATAAAATGCAGATGAGACTGGATGTAAACTTCCTTCCATAATGTGAAATGCTCTGTTAACTCAATTTACATTATTTTATACTTCAATGAAGCAAATGGTAATAATGTAACACATACGTTGTGTACAGATTTACATTAAAGTGTTAAAATGTACCGGTAATTTGTTTTGTCTTCAGTTTTTAATATGATGCAGATATTTAAATGGAGCAGTTTTTAAGCATATAAACTCTCATATCCCAAGATTAAAGCTAACTATGAAAACTTTCATAGAACAAGTCCGAATGACATGGCATATGCTATATGTGATTTAATATGCAATTTTAAATGTCTTGTGTGGCTTTTATTTGAGTAAAATGTACACTAATGAGTTACTGCAAAAGGAAAACAAAACACTTTGTTCTCTATTCTCTGTTGAAAAATGTGATTTACATGGAGAGGATTTGAAGATGTAACAAATATCATTCTACTGTAGTTGTCAACAAAACAGTATACTACAAACATTCCCACTCTTCCACAGTGGAAAAAAAGAAGAAAGAGGGAGAAGAAAAGGCTGTTGATATGCGTACCTAGTCTCCTTCCTCAGATGAAAGTCACAGCTAATATACAGAATAGTTTTATGGTAAAGATCAATATAATTAGGAAATATGCAAAAATGATAGCTCCAAATCTGTGTTTGAGTATGCACAGTGAAGAATTTCATGTATATGTTTTATATGTAAGCACTGTCCAGTGCAAATAGTGAAGAAACTTATATAGATTATACAGCATGTTTAAAGAATTTTGAATAATTTGAAAACTTCTACTTGGTCTACTGTTATTCTCCATCACAGGTGCATGAAATCTCTGTCTAAATGGGAAAAAAAATTTTAAATGAATGAAACAGATAATTTCCACAATTTCCACCCCACCATCAATGTTAGCCTGGACCAGTTCACACATGAGATCCACTTTCTTCACACTACGGTACAATTAAATGATGGCCACATTAACACCATTCTATACTGGAAACTTACTGACTGCTATTATTATCTATATGCCTCTAGTTTCCATCCAGAACACATCACATGATCCAGTGTCTATAGCCAAGTCCTAAAATACAACCGGATTTGCTCCAATCCCACAGACAGGGCAAACACCTACAAGATCTTTATCAGTCATTCTTAAAACTGAAATACCCACCTAGGGAAGTGAGGAAAAAGAGTGACAGAGCCAGATGAGTACCTAGGAATCTGCTTCTTTAAGATAGACCCAACAAGGAAAATAACAGAACACAAGTAGACATCATCTACAGCCCCCAGCTTAAGCTCCTCCAGGACATCATTGACAATCTACAACCTATGCTGGAAAAGAATCCCTCACTGTAGTGGTCAATTGCGGAAGAACTTTGTACGTGCTAATTTAGGGGTGGAGAGGCCTGCATTCTTTCCCCCTTTCCCTTTTCCCTACATCTTATGAGCCAGAAGCAAGTCTTTGGGAACATATGCCATTTAAGATAAGCATTGTTGCCAGTATAGCAAGAACACGTATAAGATAAGGGTAAAGGGCAAGAACGCATAAACAATTCTGTTTACCCTAAGGTACTGATCACGTAAACAGGGCCAAAGAACAAGTAGATCCAGAACAGAACCAGATTGATAACTAACAGCTAAGCTCTACATCAGCACGTAATGAGTAACCCTGGAAATTTCCAAACTGCCAAACAAGGCAGGAAAACTGTATTTAAGGCTGCCTCAGAGTCTAGCAAATCGAACCTCACCAATGGGCTTTGGGTACCGGCGCCTCGGAAGCTGAGACAACCTCCCACTTCATCCGCAGCCTACCCGGGGTTCCAGGCTTGCAGGAAGGGACGTAAGATATGCTGCTCCTTTGTTATGTTGTTCTTCCAGTTATGGGGCACAGCTGTTAGCTGTCAGGAAATAAACTACTTGTGTTTGACAGATACCTGTGTGGCGTATTTTGTACTTTGGGAACCCACTGTCGGACCTTAGACTTTGGGAACCCAGTGTTGGCTACATTAATGTAGCCGGCCAGAGTAAGTCTAAGGTCCAACACTGGGTTCTCAAAGTACAAAATACCTCCTCCACACCCTTAGGTGTACTTTCAGCTGGAGGTGGAAAGCTAGGGCCACCCTGACCCTTAAAACGCTCATGAGGGGTACTGCCTGCTATTAAGCGAGAGTTCAGATTACTACAGGCTTGCCCCAACACTGGCTTCCATGAATTTGCCAATTACTCTGAACCAAGTGCCCTGACCAAACTGCTAGGACATTGGCCACTGCCCAGGAATCTGTGTAAAGGAGGCATGTTTCATTCCCCAACTCTCTTGCCTGCTTGCATACCAGGTGTATAGCCACTAACTCTGCTAGCTGGATGGACCCTCCTGTGCTTTCTTTAATCATCTGTATGTTCCGGGTCTGCTGTAGGGCAGCAGCTCGCCACTTCCGGGCACCCCCCACATATCGGGCGGACCCGTCAGTGAACCAGGCAAACTGTCTTTGCTTGGTAGTCAGAGCACTGTAAGGAGAGCCCCACACTGCTATTCCTTGCAGTGGAGGCGGCTGCTGTGGGCTGGGCTGTTCTGCCTTATCTCCCTTTGGAAGCTGTGCTATTAACTCATGCAAGTGGGAAACCCCTGAGGGTACAGGCTTAGCTCTCTCCTGGATGTACCACCTCCACTTTAACAGAGTGCTGGCCATAGCTCGACCTGACCGGGGAACAGCTGTATCTCACACCCAGCTTGTGATAGGGAGCTCGGGGCGCAGCAACACCTTCCGATCCTGAGTGGCATGCTCAGTATCTAATAATGCCAGATGGCAAGCCAGCACCTGCTTCTCGAAGGGAGTGTAATTAGCACTGGCCCCTGTCAGAATCTTGCTCCAAAATACTAAAGGGACCCGACGCCCTTGCTGCATTTGCCACAGGCTCCAGGCAGCTTGGTTTCCCTGGGCGGAGACTTGCAATTCTACAGGACCTGGTTCCCACGGTCTCAAGGCAAGGGCAGTTGCTACTGCTGCCTCTGCTTGCTGAAACGCTTCCTCCTGTTCATTATCCCACTTAAAAGTGGCCTTTTTCCTGCTGACCTGGTACAAGGCTCTTAGAATGGCCTGCAGGTGGGGAATAAAGCCCCTCCAATAACTCAGTAAACCAGTGAAGTGCTGCGTTTCCTCTTTTGACGAGGGCCGAGCTGCACTTAAGATCTTATTCTCTGCAGCTTCTGGCATTACACGTTGTTTTCCTGCCCAGACTATACCCAGGAATTTGACATTCTCGCTGGGGCCTTGAATCTTATCTGTGTTAACCGCCCACCCACGTTCCTTAAGGTGGTTCAGGATAGCGTCTAAAGCTTCTGCTACCTCCTCTTTGGTGTCTCCTTGGAGCAACATATCATCAATGTACTGCAGGCACTGGATACCGGAGGACAGAGAGGTATGGATCTGATCTAAGTCTCGGGCAATCAGCCCGTACAACAGAGTGGGGAAGTGCAGATACTCCTGTGGCAGCCGGGTGAACGTATACTGCCGGCCTTCCCAGGTAAAAGCAAACTGATCTTGTGATTCGGGGGCTAAGGGGATAGAAAAGAAATCATTTGCGAGATTTATTACTGCTTTTCAACTTCCCCCAAACTGGGCAGCTTGTTTCAATAGGGTGACTACATCCGGTACAGCGTCCGTGAGTGGGGGTGTTACTCGGTTCAGATTCCGGTAATCAATAGTCATACGCCAGCTGCCAGCTGTTTTCTTAACAGGCCAAATAGGACTATTGAAAGGTGACACAGCAGGGCGGATTACACCTGCTCGTTCCAGATCCTTAATGGTGGCAGTAATTGCTGCTGTTCCCCCCCAGGATACGGTATTGCTTGGTATGCACCGGGCGTGGGGGTGGAGGTACAACCACCGGTTCCCACGGTCAGTGCCCAGACACCAAATGCAAAGCGCCCTCCTGGTAGGGAGAGCTGCAAGCCCTTTAACACATTCATGCACAGAATGTATTCACCTATAGTGTTTGCAATTACCACAGGACAGACTGGGGTGGGGGGGGGGGGGGGGGAGATCTCCAATTCCCAATCTTAAGGTAGTTTTAACTGCAGGAAGGTCAGGGCCTCCCAAACCTTGGATTACAATGGGCTGCCCCCTACGTGGGTTAGGGGTCCCATGGATCACAGTCACTTCTGCCCCAGTGTCCACTAGAGTGGTTACTTTATGTGGGGTCTGTCCTGCACGATAAATGGTCAGGGGAACATATGGCCTTGGGTTTCCCTGGGTGCCCCCCTGAATCCCAAATATCCCCATCCCATGTGGTGGGGTCCCAATCAGTGGACCGGAGCGCACAGACCTTCACCTGCGAAGGCTGGCAGTCCCGGTTGTACTTATACTTCTGATTGGCATAACGGACAGCCATAACTTGCAGATTCTGACCCATCTCTGCTATCTGCTTCTGTGCATGCTCTAAAGAGGCTTGCTCTATTCCAGACAGAGCTTTAACCCTGTCCAGTTCCTCCTTAAGCTGTGCCACTTCTCACTGTAACCCCTCCTTCTCCTCACACACACTGCGGAGCACGCTGAGAAACAGCCATCCAGTCTGATGCACCCCCTTATCCTTCTTGTGGACGTCCAATGCCTCCAGCCCCTTTTGGATACTAGCGGGACTGACCCCATCAGCTAGCTCCCACTCAAACTGCACGGCAGGCGTTACATCATACCAAAGTCGAGCTACCGAAGCCCAGGCTGATGTGCATGGCCAGCCTGGAATCCGGTGCTCTGCCCTACTACCTCCCTCGCCCGTCTGCTTCCCTTTCTTCCACATGCTGAGCGATTTGTACCAAGAGAACCCTGCTCGCTGCGCCAAATGTAGCCGGCCAGAGTAAGTCTAAGGTCCGACACTGGTTCTCAAAGTACAAAATATGCCACACAGGTATCTGTCAAACACAAGTAGTTTATTTCCTGACAGCTAACAGCTGTGCCCCCATAACTGGAAGAACAACATAACAAAGGAGCAGCATATCTTACGTCCCTTCCTGCAAGCCTGGAACCCCCGGGTAGGCTGCGGATGAAGTGGGAGGTTGTCTCAGCTTCCGAGGCGCCGGTACCCAAAGCCCATTGGTGAGGTTCGATTTGCTAGACTCTGAGGCAGCCTTAAATACAGTTTTCCTGCCTTGTTTGGCAGTTTGGAAATTTCCAGGGTTACTCATTACGTGCTGATGTAGAGCTTAGCTGTTAGTTATCAATCTGGTTCTGTTCTGGATCTACTTGTTCTTTGGCCCTGTTTACGTGATCAGTACCTTAGGGTAAACAGAATTGTTTATGCGTTCTTGCCCTTTACCCTTATCTTATACATGTTCTTGCTATACTGGTAACAATGCTTATCTTAAATGGCATATGTTCCCAAAGACTTGCTTCTGGCTCATCAGATATAGGGAAAAGGGAAAGGGGGGAAAGAATGCAGGCTTCACCACCCCTAAACTAGCACGTACAAAGTTCTTCCGCAATTGACCACTACACTCATTCTCACAGGCTTGGGAGACAGGCCAATCCTTGCCTACAGACAATCCCCTAATCTGAAGCATATTCTTTCCAGCAGCCACACATCACACCTCAGACACACTCACACAGGAACCAATGTAACCCTGCAATAAACCCCATTGCCAACTATGTCCACACATCTATACAAGCAACACCATCACAGGACCTAACCACATAAGTCACAACATCAGGGGCTAATACAATAGCACATCCTCTCATGCGATATATGTCAACAAGTGCCAGCAATACCCCCCTGTCATGTATATTGGCCATACTGGTCAGTCTCTGCGACATAGGATAAATGGACACCAGTCAGATCTCAGAAATGTTAATACACATAAGCCTGTAGGGGAACATTTTAACCTGCCTGGACACTCAATCATGGATGTAAAAATAACCATTCTTCCACAAAGGAATTTCACAAGCCAATTACAGAGAGAGAGTGTGGAATTGACCTTTCTGTGCAAATTTGACACTGTTTCCCTCCACCTGAACAAAGATATTAACTGGAGAACCCATTATAAAACCAGCCTTCTTTATATTTAGCACCTCGTTGACATCAAAAGCTAAGTATGGGACACTTCCAGCCTACTCAGTTAGACTTATTAGCACTAGCACCACAATTGACAAGTACTTTTTTTCTCTCTTTTCTTTTTCTGTTTTAAATTCTGGGTCCCCTTTTATTCCCCCACTTGAGCTCATCTGAAAAAGTGGGTTTTGCCTACAAAAGTACATGATACTATATATATTTTTGTTAGTCTTTAAGGTGCCACAGGACTACTTTTTGTTTTTAAAGTTACAGACTAACACAGCTACCCCTCTGAGACTTTGAAACAGTTAATGATAACCATTCATGTATGTGTATTTTATATAATATAGTTAATGGTAAATTATTATCATGAACTAATTATAATGATATATTATCAATAAAATATTTGAGTTACAACAAAACCCTGTGATCAGGAAAACAGAACATGTATTACAGATGGAAAATAAAGCCATCATATGTAAAAAATGAACAGCAGCTGTAGAAACTGGCACATATAATAAAACAGAGAATACTACAATATATTGTAGAAATTAGAGTCCACAAAATAAAAAGGAATCAGTGTGCATAATACTGTCAACAGTGTTACATATAGAAATAATTCAATTTAAAAATAACCATAATTCATATTTGAAAATGGCAGTTACTAAGGCTGCCTAGCAGCAATAGACATGATGTTCCACAATAACTATGGGGGAGGGGGTGGGGGGAACCAACACAAGTTGCTCTACCTGCATAATAATCTATTTTTAATAATGTGTTATTTGAAGTAATTAAATACATAAACTAAAGAAGTTAACAGTATTAATATTACTTAGAAAAGAAATTTCAAGAAGTATATGTGACACTGACAGAGAAGGTGCTAGCTCATGCCAGGGTCAGTAGGCCTCAGCTGAACATAACCGAAACCCTCCCTTGCATTCTAGTGCTGTTAAAATAGGTATTAAAGTTATACAAATATGTTTAAACTTTATAAAGTGCTTGTAGGATGCTGTATGTATTAATCTCACAACTTCTGTACCCACATTACAAGGCGATACTGAGTGGTTGTATTGTAATTCTCTGAGAATGTGTGTAGGTCATCAGACAAGAAAGGAGCATTCATGAACGTAAAATGCTGGCTTTTTACAGATGGTGTTAGATCCTGCCCACCAAGAATGTCCATCTGAACCTAAATGGACCATTGTGGAACACCAAAGAACACTGTTAATTCAGTTCCTCCCCATCCCTGATGAAGAGATGCACGTGAACTCATCCCATCAGCTTGAACCCTAGAAGGAAGTGAATAAAAATCCTTGACAAGAAGAAAGTGTACCTCTAAGCTCCTTGGACTTTGGGAGGGCAAGAATTCTAAGCAGAGAGAATTCTAAGCAAGGGATTCCCAGCTGCTCAGCCTGAGGTTGCCCTGAAGGACACATGGAGCTTCACATTATAGCATTTTCTATCATCTTTTGGAACCTAAGACTTAAACTCATTTGTATGTGTATGTTTACTTGCTAGAACATTGTAAATAACTGCCTTATTTCTTCTTCTTAGTTAATATATCTTTATATAATTTAATATAAGATTGGCTACAAGTGCTGTTTTAGTGTAAGATCTAAAGTATTATTGACTGGGGTACCGTATTTTCGCGCATATAACCCACGGGTAAGTGTCCAGGCCTTTGGGACAGGGAGTAACCTGAATACTCAAGTGATTTTTGGTGTAAAAGACCATCTATCAAAAAAGCAAGCTTAGCTCAGTGCAGGAAAGATCTAAGTACCCATGATGATTGTGACTTCACATTAAGGTTATTACAGTTCCAAAGGAATTTTTACATGGTAATTTGTTAACAAAATATAAATATAGAAGAACTCCCAACCAATGTGGGGTTTGTTCTCTGTTTCTTAACAGTCCACTTTGAGGCTGGCATTCAGTCTTGAACCACTGCAAAACTTGACACTATGCAATTGTCTAAGAATGTTTAGAACAAAATACCGCTCCCCTCTAATGCTATTCTGAAAAGTAATCAGTAGATGCCATAGCTTTATTCTGGCACCAGCAGAACTGTCAGAGACATATACAATGAAGATTCTAAAAGGTGTCCTGGGCTGGTCACCAGCTACCTCTGGAGGGCTGCTTCTGTTAGGTCTTAAAGTCAACGGTACTTCTTGAGTATGGATTTTTCATGAACATACCAGTATGTGAGATTGGGACTGCACTTCCACTTGAACGATCCTGACTTGTCTGCTAAGTGAACTGAACATCTGAGTAGTTATCCAAATGACTTAGTTCCTTTCATTTCTTTTACTGATGAGGTCAGCAAAGGATTACTTCTACAGTTCTGAAGACTGTAACAGGAACCTGTTTAAGGACTTTATTTATCATGTCTGATCATGTGATTTTGGTATATTGATCCCTCTTAAAAATTGCTAATTGCCTTAGATATTCAAATAACTTTAGTATTTGAGAGTACTCAAAAAATTGCCTCAAAGAATGTACAGGAAGTACAGGAGTTATTGCAATTAAGGACAAATGCAACCCATGTTGACTTGAGGGAGTAACGATGCCCAGAGGTTAGGCATTTTGCAGACACAGGTTAAATTCCCTATTCTGTACAGATTTCCTTTATGCCTCAGTTCCCTCTCTTTACAATGGGATTAAAACACTACCCTACCTCAGAGAATTGCTGAGAAGATAAGTCCATTAAAAAAGTCTGTGAGGTACTTAGATAATATGATGCTAGAGGTCACATTATTACCTTAGCATAATTAGAAATCCACACAGACACAAATGTCTACAAATGGATATCCGCAGACAGGCATTGGTATCCACTGATCCTCTGGGCTCTACTCCCAGGAGAAACTGAGGCCATAGGAGATGAGTGCGGTGCTGCCACTCCCGGCAGCCAGCACTCCATGCCAGCAACTCTTCTAGGCTATGAAGCTGTACTGCCCCAGCCCTGCACACAGCCTCATCTCCAGTCTGGGTTAATACAGCCTCATTGATAGCCACGTCTGCAGATAGACATTTGTATCCTCCCAGGACTTTAAGTGTAATGGTTCATAAAATATGTATTGATGACCATGTGGCAGTCATGCAAATATCCGATATTGAGATATCACTTAGGAATGCTTTTGATGTAGTTTTCACTCTCCTAGACAGGGCTTACAGCCGCAGAAGAGCTGTAGCTGAAATGTATTATATGCAGTCTTAATTCAAGAAGTTAGCCACTTAGCAATTGTCTGTGAAGAGACTACTTGTCCCTTCATATGGTGTGCACACAACACAGACAGACAAGGGGAGACCCCAAGAGTCCTGATATATAAAAGGTTAGACATTGCATGTCAGACCATACGTGAAGATGCTACTCGTCCAGGAATGAATGTGGCTTAGGAAAAAATATAAACAAGTATACCACATGATTTAAGGGAAATTAAGAGACCACTTTAGACACACATTTTGAGTATGGACCCAATGGGACATTATCTTTGGAGAATGGCATGTAAGGAGGCTCTGTTATCAAAGCCTGCAACTCACACAATCTTCTTGCAGATGTTTTCAGCAGAAGGAATGTAGTTTTCTGACATGAGAGAATATAGGAACAAGGTGCAAGAGGCTCAAACAGGATATCCTTAAGGCCTCCAGGACAGAGTTAAAAGTTCCACACTGTTTCCTGTACTGGCAGATGGAGACAAAGAATTCCTTTCAAGCATTGTTACAGGCTGGGGACCAACCAGCTCAGTAGTAGTTCTGCGGAAAAGGACCTGGGGGTTACAGTGGATGAGAAGCTGGATATGAGTCAACAGTGTGCCCTTGTAGACAAGAAGGCTAATGGCATATTAGATTGCATTAAGAGGAGCATTGCCAGCAGATCCAGAGATGTGATTATTCCCCTTTGTTGGGCACTGGTGAGGCCACATCTGGAGTATTGTGTCCAGTTCTGGGCCCCCCACTACAAAAAGGATGTGGACACATTGGGCAACCAAAATGATTAGGGGGCTGGAGCATATGACCTACGAGGAGAGGCTGAGGGAGTTGGGTCTGTTTAGTCTGCAGAAGCAAAGAGTGAGGGGGGATTTGATAGCAGCCTTCAACTTCCTGAAGGGAGGTTCCAAAGAGGATGGAGAGAGGCTGTTCTCAGTAGTGACAGATGGCAGAACAAGGAGCAATGGTCTCAAGATGTGGTGGGAGAGGTCCAAGTTGGATATTAGGAAAAACTATTTCACTAGGAGAGTGGTGAAGCACTGGAATGGGTTACCTAGGGAAGCAGTGGAGTCTCCATAGAATCATAGAATCATAGAATACTAGGACTGGAAGGGACCTTGAGAGGTCATCGAATCCAGTCCCCTGCCCCCATGGCAGGACCAAATACTGTCTAGACCATCCCTGATAGACATTTATCTAACCTACTCTTAAATATCTTCAGAGATGGGGATTCCACAACCTCCTTGGGCAATTTATTCCAGTGTTTAACTACCCTGACAGTTAGGAACTTTTTCCTAATGTCCAACCTAAACCTCCCTTGCTGCAATTCAAGCCCATTGCTTCTTGTTCTATCCTCAGAGGCCAAGATGAACAAGTTTTCTCACTCCTTCTTATGACACCCTTTTAGATACCTGAAAACGGCTATCATGTCCCCCCTCAGTCTTCTCTTTTCTAAACTAAACAAACCCAGTTCTTTCAGCCTTCCTTCATAGGTCATGTTCTCTAGACCTTTAATCATTCTTGTTGCTCTTCTCTGGACCCTCTCCAATTTCTCCACATCTTTCTTGAAATGCAGTGCCCAGAACTGGACACATACTCCAACTGAGGCCTAACCAGCACGGAGTAGAACAGAACATCCCTAGAGGTGTTTAAGTCTCAGCTTGACAAAGCCCTGGCTGGGCTGATTTAGTTGGGATTGGTCTTGCCTAGAGCAGGGGGCTGGACTTGATGACCTTCTGAGGTCTCTTCCAGCTCTATAGTTCTATGATTCTATGATTCTATGAATCTAGCCACCATGGCACTGGAAAACACTGATCTTCCATGAATGGTAGACAAAAGGGTGAGATCACTGCTAGATTCACCCAAAATGAACTAAGTGATCACTGAAGATGCAGCAAATACTTCAAGATGTCTTGGATATTTGCCAGTGCTGGCTGAACATTTTGAGCAAATCACGACAGTGAAAAATGCTTCCATTTTGCCAAATAGGGTGTCCTGATCAGTTGAACAGCCACTAATATCGATTTTCCTTCTCATTCAACCATGGAGCAGCCTTGCAGTGAGGTGCAGGTATCTGAGTGTAGGATGCAAAGTGTGACCATGACTTCTCCTGACTTGGCCCTCAGTAGCCAGTCATGAAGATACAGAAAGACATAAATTTCCTTCTTACTGAGATATTCCATCACCACCACTAAATACTTGCTACAAACCCACCAGGGCAGAAGAAATGGAAGGGAAGAACCAAAACATTGAGCTCCGCCAGAGATATTTTCAGTGGCTTGATATAATTGCCACGTAACAGTAGGTGTCCTAAGATCCAGAGCAACATAATGCAAGTAAGATAATCAATAGACAATCATTCAGAACCTCAGCTATCTGATATATTTGTTGATGTTGCAAAGGTCAGGAATGGATCTTACTTCTCCTTTGGATTTGAAAAATGGAAATTACCTCAGTACTTTAGAGGAACTTCCTCCACCACTCATGGGGAGCATTGGAACTGCTTAAGGAGCAGTAGTCATGATAGGGGTCCTTGAAGAGAAATGAGGATGGGAAGGTGGGAAGGGAAAAGGAGTGGAGATAAACTGGACAATATCACCCAAAATGATGGTGCTTAGTACTTAGCTGTCAGCTGTTACTAAGCCCCCCACATTGAAAAATGGGCTAGCCTGTCCTGAAACAGAGGCAGGGTAAAAACAATGATGACTGGATCACTTCTTTGGACAAAGGAATCAAATGATGCTTGGAAAGCTTTGTGTCTTCTGACTAAACCCAATGCTTTCACCTCTGGGGCATATGTCTCTTCCTGGGGTAGTTCTGCTGTCCCTGGGCAGAGTCAGACTGTCCAAAGTTGGGTTGCAGATGACGTTGCTGTAAATTTTTAACTTTCCAAAACAGAAAGTTCACTACATTATTTCTGCTGTATGTATGTTTTAAAACTCACAGGGATTATTCATTATTCTTTTTCATGGTTTAATCCGTGAACAAAGAAAAGGCAACTTTTATGAATTGCTCACACTGTGGCAAAACTCCTGCTGACTTCAGTAGGAACTAGCATTTCATCTTAAGGACTCTTGACACTTATCTGGAAGTAAAAAGTGTCCTTAAAATGGCTCTAAATATAATTTATTTGCACTATATCCTGATGATATAAAGTGTCATTAGTGTAAATGAGCACAAGGCTTCATAATGTTCATCACTGGAGAAAATACTATGCATGGTAAGCTCCCATCATCCTGGCCTACCAAATCTATAAAAAGCTCTTATTTCTGGAATATCACCCAAAAAAACCAACAACCAGTTAACTCTTTGCCATCCCTCAAAAGACACAAGAACAGAAATATCAATATGTGACCATGAAAAAAATTAGGTTGTTTTTGGGACCGGTTCTGGTCAATATCTTCATCAACGATTTAGATATCGGCATACAGAGTACGCTTATTAAGTTTGCAGATGATACCAAGCTTGGAGGAGTTGCAACTGCTTTGGAGTATAGGATCATAATTTAAAATGATCTAGACAAATTGGAGAAATGGTCTGAGGTAAACAGGATGAAGTTTAATAAGGACAAATGCAAAATGCTCCAGTTAGGAAGGAACAATCACTTTCACACAAACAGAATGGGAAGCGACTGTCTAGGAGGGAGTATGGCAGAAAGAGATCTAGGGGCTATAGTGAACCACAAGCTAAATATGAGTCAACTGTGTGATGCTGTTGCAAAAAAAGCCAACATGATTCCAGGATGCTTTAACAGGTGTGTTGTGAGCAAGACACGAGAAGTCATTCTTACGCTCTACTCTGTGCTGATTAGGCCTCAGTTGGAGTATTGTGTCCAATTCTGGGGCCACATTTCAAGAAAGATGTGGAGAAATTGGAGAAGGTCCAGAGAAGAGCAACAAGAATGATTAAAGGTCTAGAGAACATGACCTATGAAGGAAGACTGAAAGAATTGGGCTTGTTTAGTTTAGAAAAGAGAAGATTGAGAGGGAACATGATAGCGGTTTTCAGGTAACTAAAAGGGTGTCACAAGGAGGAGGGAGAAAACTTGTTCTTCCTGGCCTCTGAAGATAGAACAAGAAGCAATGGGCTTAAGCTGCAGCAAGGGAGGTTCAGGTTGGACATTAGGAAAAAGTTCCTAACTGTCAGGGTGGTTAAACACTGGAATAAATTGCCTAGGGTGGTTGTGGAATCTCCATCTCTGGAGATATTTAAGAGTAGGTTAGATAAATGTCTATCAGGGATGGTCTAGACAGTACTGGGTCCTGCCATGAGGGTAGGGGACTGGACTCAGTGACCTCTCGAGGTCCCTTCCAGTCCTAGTATTCTATGATTCTATGATAGTGGCCAATTCACATAAAATAAGAGCCATATACTTTATTCAATTTTTCATTAGTGACCATGTAATGAAGCTCCAATCTTTTTCTTTAACCCTGTCTAAAATAAAGTTTCACTTTTAGAAAATGCTAATGGACCAGGCAAGTATCCATTAAAAAGCAAGTATTTTTTAAAAAATCCCTCATTGTTCTCTGTGTCTAAGAGCAACATCAGTATAGAAATATTGAAGACTATGTATACAAATTAAGGAAGAGGTACCCCAAATATTGCACCTGATAATGAAAATTCAAATAAGAAATATACAATCTCAATGAATATTTTCTAAATGCAACAGAAACTATTTGTTCTAGGAGCATGCCACCTCTATTGTACAACAACTACTAAAAAGAGATGAATCATCATCAGTCGACATGAATAAAAAGAAAGAGATGTATCATCATCAGTTGACATGAATCACAGCAACAGCACTCTATACTACCAGCACTCTTTGGGCTCTCTGGTCATTCGTTAGTTGGACTGTAGAAAACCCACCAGCGGCGTAGAATATCTTTTACATATGTGATTAATTTATTTATGGCCAGTTTCCCAGGATTTAATTGCTTTAACAGACAAAGAATTGGAGGAAATGGGTTGTTCTTTACTTTCTCACTGATTTCTTTCATGCCTGAGGAAAACAGAACAATTCACATGTTTACAGTCTTATCCTTAAGATCTACTTAGCACTAGACGTTTGTTCTTTCAAGGTATGTACAATCTGAATGAGGACAGATTATTCATGGCAAGAATTTGTATTCTTGTTTTGGGGGAAGAGAGATAGAGCCACTTTTCTGAGCCTCACTCCATGGTTCAAAAACTGTTAGGGTGCATCCACACTGCACCCATAGGTTGAAATAAGTTACACAATTTGAGCTATGCAAATTGCTTATGTTATTTCAATCTAATTGCTTATTTGAAATTTGGCACGGTCTACACAGCGCCAAATTTTGAAATAAACCGCTGTTCTGAAACATCCCTTATCCCTCATGGAATGAGGGTTACAGGGACATTGGAATACTGAGCCCGTTATTTCAAAATGTATTTTGAAATAACGGGCTGACACAAAAGATGCGAAATAGCTATTTCGGGATACCTCCAGTATCGCAAAATAGTGCCGCAGTCTAGATGTACCCTTACAGTTTTAGGCCTTGATCTGGCAAAGCTGGTATGAGCAACACTATAGAAGCCCAGGGTAGGGATAGGGTGCTTACTCTCTACCTATCATTAAGTATCAATGCCACCCCAGAGGCAAACACAACGCACCTAAAAGGTCCTGCTTACATTGAAATTAATGGCAAAATTATCAAAGAATTCAGTAGTGCAGGATTGGTTGGTTTCATGTGTAATTCTTTGAATACTGAGATTTGTATAAAGTGCAAATACCAAAGAGCTAGTAATGATCCAAAATGGAAAAAGGGAGTCAAATGGGTCATTTTAACGGGTCATCAATAGCCAGGAGACTGTTCTCTTGTTTCTCATTATTGATTACATAGCAGATGACCATGATTCCAATATTAATAGAAGGCTAGACCTAAGGAAATATATTTAGAATAGACTTATAGCTGTATATAATGATAGGCTGAAATAAAACATGCTGAGAGAAAGTATGTTTTACTTTCTTGAGAGTGCATTATCCTACTGATAGATTTTGTAATTTGGGGATTATAATTCTTAATTTTTGGAATTAGAGCCAAGAATAGAAAAAAAATTACCATATACAGATGAGGAACTGACTTTGTTTAGTGTCTGTCAGAGAATAATGTGGTATGAAAGAAAACCATATATTTTGGTTTACTTATAAATTTTAAAGTTTCATAGGAATATAGGATTTGTCATGGAGGACCAGACCAGTAGACTACCAAATCAAATATCCCATCTCTGTCAGCAGCCAATAGCAGATATTTGAGTGGAAGGAACGGAAAACACTGTAGGGAACCATTATGGACCAGACTGCTCATGAGAAAAGTTCCTTCCTAATCACATCAGCTACTAATTGACATAAAACCTTTTAGTGCATATCACATCATGTTGTTTTCTCTACAAGAACATCAATGGAACTTTGAGATGAGCTGAACCATATGGAAAAAAATGCAGATTATTTAATTATGACAAAGGTTATGTGCCTACTGTACCTTATATGCCTTTGACCATCAACCAAAAACAGCATTTGTGTACACTATGTATGTATACTATATATGTACATCTACTACCATTAACAATTTACACATATACAGTACAATTTTGGTATGATATAGTAAAATCATATCTAAAAGACTATGAGAAGTAAAATGCCAAAAGGCAACTTCATGAATATTGAGACATATTAAATGTTGCATTAATGCACTAGAATCAATAAAATATAAACCTTTTCATACTTGCTAAGGAGGTGATGAGGGGTGTACATCTTAAATTTCAGATATTTAAGTTTGTTTCAGATCGTGTAAAATAATATTTAAAGCTACATCTACTATATATTTGAGAGAGCTTGTGTGTATGTCTATCTGTCTGTGTGTCTGTCCATCCAACTGTGAGTTCATGTGTTGAAGAACTCCTCCAAATTTGCCACACTGCTTCCTCTTATTGTCACTTAAAGGAAGATCAGGGTTTGCTTATGCCAGTAAATCAGGATGTGCCTGGAATGTGATTGTTTCTCACAAAATGCTAAAAGAGAGGTCTGTTATCAGGCACACTTATACTGCAGAATGACCACGGAGGGGGAGGAGGGAGTGCACCTGTAAGACAGTGGCCAGCTGGGGAAGGGGCTTTGGATGTGGCAAGTTACCGTTCACAGGTAAGGTTCCCGTGCTGGGTCTGGGAATGTTTGGCACTCCCCACTCCTGTGCTGCCCCCCATTCCACACAACTGAAACCCAAACCACTCCCCCCTGGCTCTTGCCCCAGTGCCAGAAATTGGGGGGAGCCTGGGAAGGCAGCACTCAGCCCTACCAGCCCTGGAGAGCTGCCCCCTGGCTGGACACCATGGCCCTGACCATCACAGGCAGCCCCGGGGATATGCCATTGGCTGGCCAGCACAGCCCTGGGTGGCCTTGGGGACCTGCCATTGGTCAGGCACTGGAGCCCCCACTACTGCAGATGGCTCCAGGGAACTGCTGCTAGCCAGCCAGTGTGGCCCCTAGGAATCACCACCAGCTGGGCACTGAGGCCCTGGGCTGCCCCAAGGAGTCATCACTGTTCAGGCACTGTAGCTCCCCTTCCCTGCCCCGGATGGCTCTGGAGAGCCACAGATAGCATGGCACTGTGGCCCCTTCTTGCCTTGAACCAGCCAGTGTGGCCCAGACAGAATGACCCACTCTTCCTAGCCTTCTGCCCTGAGCTCTGCACCCACTGCCCTGAGCCGCCCCCGCCGCCCCCCCACATCTCCCAGCCTCCTGCCTTGACACCTGAACCCCCCACCCTTGCCCTCAGTCTCTACACACCTCCCTACCTCAGCCCTGACTCCTGCACTCCATAGCCCCTGCCCTGAGCTCCCCACACACCCAACCTCCTGCCTTGGTTACTGCACCCCTCACTCCCTGCCCTGACTCCTGCACACACACACACACCCCACCCTCTGCTCTGAGTCCCATAGGAACCCGAGCAATGCCAGGTAAATCCTCCAGTAAATTATATTTCAATCAACTGTTTTAGCAAACTCTACAAAGCTTACAAGCTATGGCCCTGATCTTGAATAGTGAATCACTTGGACAGGATTCTGAAGTATTCAGAGTCCCTAAAAATCAGTGTGTTCCACACAGGCAAAGAACCCACAAAGATAACTTCATCAATTCTTAAACTATAACATCTGGCATAGAAAATGGCATCCTCTAAAGAACACACAGTGGAAAATTGCCTGTCTGAAATTCTGTGCCCATAAAACTAGATTTGGGCTTGGTTTTGAAAGAAGCTGTCTAGAGCAGAGACTATTTCCATCTGTTTATTAAATATTTATATTAAAATACTAACAAATAATATCTCAGCATTTCAGTTCCCTTCTCATCTTTTTTCAATACAGTCTATTCATTCCTAGCAGACAATTTGGTATTTTAATATGATAATACAACAAGAAGTTTTAGATGCTCCTTAAGATATACTGAATGAAAGGACAGTTCAGAGAAGGAAAGGCAGGAGGAAAGCAGCAGAAAGGACAGTGTATCTTGTTCATATTCTGAGATCATATTCTGTAGATAGAATGCATTGCATATGCATGACAACACCACCATTTCAGAATTACTATGTTCAATGAGTGCTACAATAGTGTTTCTATATATTATTATAATAGCCTGGAACATCATTTTCTTATAAGCCTGTCCCTTCCACTGATTTCTTTTCTGACCAATGATACTTTCAAAGAAATTCTCATATTTACACTAATGAATATCCATGAAGATACCACAGATTTGCACTGGTGTAAAACAAGAGTGTAATATGGCTGTGTTTAATGATTAAATGTACTTTATCATTTCATGTCAAACGTATACCCAAAGTTCACACTCTAGTTTTTCAAATTCTCTGATTCAGAGTGAAGAATGCTTTCAGATACTATAGAATAGATCTTCAGCTGGTATAGAAGGTTAGAGCTACATGGAAGAAAATGGACTTACACCAAAATATACCAGGTATCTGACCCCAAGAGTTTGTGATGGAATCACAACAGATTTCTCACTTGAAAATAGAAGCTATTAAATCATTTATATACAAATTGTTTGTGATATAAAATGTGTTGCTCTTCAGCAGATTTGATGCTCGTGATTCTACGGATTAGCTTATATAAAAATTTCAATAGGTGCAAATAGGGTGCAAGTAGTGTAACATTTATCTGTTCCTACCATGAACTTCCAGAGTTGCTGGCATGAAATAACAAAATAGGTGACACTCACTATTACTGCTTCTCTATATGGACTAAGTCATTTGGACACAGGAGATGTCAATTTTAAGCTACTAGTGTTTGACATTGAGTTCCCCATTTGCCCACTCTGATTCATTCATTAACTTTTGTTTGACAGAGAGGCAACATACTGATGCTTTTAAAAAGCCAAATTACAGATTTTTTTTTGGCTAAGTTTGGATAGCAGCAGATCGGAGGGAGAGTATAGCTGCTTATAATGTACTTTTTTAAAATGATGTGGCTGGTCATGCCTGAATAAATATATAGAATTGATGTTTAGTTTAATTTTTATGATCTTTATCTTATCTCACTTATACTAATGTAAATCAGAAGATCCAATAATATAAAACAGAATAAGAGTAACTGTAATTAGGCCCAGCATTTCTTCTTGTCTTTCTATAATTACACCAAGCCTTTACTTTTCACCTTTTGACTCAGTTTCACCATCTGATTCTGTAACTGACCTTTCACCATTTGCTTGTGTGAAATATCTGTGTTTGTAACTAAACGGGCACAAGTAAAATAACATCCAATACCTCGATGAGCAACAACTGCAAGTTCTTTAGTTCTTTCTATCTGCTCAGCATTTCTTGGTCTTCTTCTTGCACTTTGTGTATTTGCTGGATGAAGGGAGAGCATTTCCTTGGAAGTGGTGGGTTCCAGAATTGATTTTCTGAGATTCATAGCTTGCTCTCGCTGTTCTTCGGAAAGTCTATGGTTGGTGACAGCAGTAACACTGGATACAGTAACATCAGCAGATGTGCTAGCAACAGTAATAGCACCAGTAGTAGCCGCAATATGCTCCTCTAACTCACCAGTGGAGGCAGTTTGGGTCAAACTGGAAGAACCTGTGGGACACATAGTAGCACTGGATGCTAACTTTTTCTTTTGAATTGTGTTTTTCTGAACAAATTTTAGATTAAAATTTCCCTCGATTTACCACAGTAAAGACAACTGACATGGAAAGAGAGCGAGAGAGTCGAAAGCACTTTATTTTTTTAAAACTGCAAGCAATCAGAACATATTTGTGAGTCAGTAAACACGCTATGCTTGTCCTGAACTTTATGCACATTGCATTTGAATTTAAAATACTTTGCAAAAACTAAAATACAGTTCTTTTTGGGTTACCAAGCAGGTTGGCAGAAACAGGTCACTCGTTGTCAGTCTCTGCCAACACACTCCTGAAGACAGCCTGGCTAGAACAAAATATTTAACTACATCTATGTGGTTGGAGGGGGCAGAAGGGGCAACTGAACAATGCTAACCACCCTGACAACAGTGGCTTACACTGGCTGACAGAGCAGTACAAGTCTATGGAGTTGGTGCTAGCTTTCTTATCCTACTTCTACCCAGCTGGGATAGTTTGTAAACCCTTTTTCAAATGTAGATTAAAAAACCTATAAATTTCTATCTTTCCAGTATAGCTTGAGTAAGGACTTGAAACATTTTCCTCCTGACAAGGAAAAAGGACAAAAGGGCAGTAGAAGGCAAATATTGTAATAAAAAGAATCATTTTGCTTAGGCATACACACTTGTTACCATAAAGAGCCTTTAATGAACATGGTGCACATATTCCTTCACATCATCTCAGCTTCAGATCCCACCCTCCAGATCACAGCTGCTATAATACTTAAAAAATAACCCAAACATTAATTATTTGCTTGAATATTGGTGGAGGAAAGAGATTAATTTAAACAGTATTTAAACTATGTAGCAAAGTCAAGTTGTGCAATAGCTAAACAATTTAAGTCACATGGACTTATTTTGTGTTACTCTTGCACTTTCTCTACTACAATTCCGTCCTTGTTTCTCATTCTCACTTGCTATATCCTGGCACATGTTTGATGGCAGGCACTTTGAGGCAGGGATCATCACTAATTAAGTTTAACAGCACCAAGCACAAGAGGGGCCTATTTAACAGAGCTGCTAGGTGAAACTGCAATGCAAATACATAATGGAAATAATAATTACAAATGGTATAGTGTGATATATTTATGTAAAGCACATTTTTTAAACAGAACTTGACCAGTGGTTTAGAACAATAATTGGTTCAGCTCATCAACTAGACTTTGTTTGAGAACCTTCCCTCTGTATGTATTCTAAGCCTTCTCATATTGCAAGGGGCAAATCATGCAGCCTTTTAGTTCAGTTTTGGGGGCCAAAGAGTTACACACTAGAAAACAGAATAAGAGAAACAGAATGGAATTTGGCTACACATAGCACTTTCTTTACTCAAGATATATCAGATTTCTTTATAAAGTAATTTAATGTAGTAACTGTGTAGGCAAATGGAGCAATATTTGTGCATTCAGCAACTCACACAATGTCTGACATTAAAATCAGTTTTATTTGCATGAGGAATATTGCGCAGAAGACTGGGTATTCTGCTGCTCTTTCTGAAAAATGTCACACTAACAGGATCTGTTAGTTCTAAAGTTCATGCCACGTACTATTCTTTCTATGCACAAAAGGGGCCTAAAGTTGGTATCTATTCCAAAATACAGCCCTTCTGAACAGTGCAGAAGCACTTCCCCTTAAAGTATTGTAAGACCTTGCCAGCAGTAGAGAAAAACAGAGATTTATATGTTGGACCCAGCATGACTTTTTAACGCGGGAGGTTGGACCCTAACTGAAGCAGGATGACACCAATATAAATAAAAATAAGTAACTAGCAATAAAATTTACAATATATTCCAGCAAAACGTGGTTGGCTGGAGCCACAGTTATGAACAATTTTGAAAAATTGTACTAGTTGTGTTTCATGTGGTGATAGCACTTAAACCGATTCTGAGGTTAAAAGAGACAAACTCCTTTTCCCCTGAGGGATGGTTTTGAACACAGTAGTGTTGCTTTTTAGAGTAAAGAGTCCCCTACATGATTAATTATAAAACTGATACCTGAAGCATCCAGCCTAGGAACACATTATTTATACCAGTGGTTCTTAAACTGAGGATCATGACCCCTCAGGGGATTGTGAGATTATCACATGGGGGCCTCCATCCTCAAATCCAGCCTCACATCCAGAATTTATAGTAGTGTTAAATATGTTGAAAAGGAGAGTTTAATTTATAAGGAGGAAGTCACAATCAGAGACCTGCTGTGTGAAAGGGGGCACCGGTACAAAAGTTTGAGAACCACTGATTTACACCCATGCTTGCACCTGGGAAAAAGAGGCAGTTTCTGCTACTACAATATCTAATTTAAAACCAAATTATTGTAAGAGTTTGAGGTATGTTCTAGTTTTTATAATACCAGACATGTGGTGTTTCAGGAAATGATACAACTTATTAAACACCCCATCTGAAAACCTTCAGTGTGCAAAATACCACTTATTTACAGCTCCAATGGTTTGTGCACTGAAAACGGTAAGTAACTAGCTCAAAAAAATTACCTTCAAGCAAAACCCTTTGACTTGTTGTTCTGCTACATCAATTTACAACGCAAAAATGTACCATGTAGAAGATCAACAAAAAACTAAATGGAGTTGATGTAGAAGGTGGTGTCAAGATGAAGTCAGAGTTCTGTTTATGCCTCCTCAGATGAACAATTTAAGTTACGACTGAGAATTTATACTATATGAATGGCCCTCAACACAGTATTTACTTGTAATCTGTAAAAATACAATGCTTGATGTGATAAAACTCCTAGAAGATGGATATACAAATCAAGGCTAACTGTGGAGATGTATGGGCATAACATAGACGAAGGATTAGAATTGAACTTTGCTTCAGATTTTTTCATAAAAGAAATACAGCACTCTGTCTAAACAGAGTAGTCTTATTTCTTTCCTCATAGGTTTCTGGCATATGTGTCAGTCCTTCCCACTTCTCTTCTTTCCAACCCATTTCCCAGGCACTGACAACCAGTTGGTCACCCTACTACCCAGTCACAGCCAAAAAAGCTATAGGTAGCTAGAGCTACTTCTCTAGTCTGGCATTCTCTGATCTAGCAACATCCGTGGTCCAGCATGATTTTAGTTAGCTGGATGTCCACTTATCATGGGTGGGCCAAGTTTCCTACAATTCCATAAAGTTTGTCTACAGCCATCAGTCTTTGCTCTCAGTGTTCTGTGCTGTTATTTAGCTGTAATTTACCCCTAAATGTCTTCTAAGAGCCCAGTAAGCAGTGGAAGTGTTGGTAATGCCTCTAGACAATATTGACCTCCCATACTCTGGCAAATTCTCTGTTTTGGGACTTAACTGGTCCCAAAGGTGCTGGACTAGAGAGGTCCAATTTCTATTTGGAAACTGGTACATGATTTCCTTACATTAATTTGGGAGACACATTTTTTCAGGTATTTTAAATTTTTATAAACATTTTCAATTTTCAAAAAAGAATTTTCTGAAAGAAAATATTAAGCCATTAAATAAAATGTAATTTTTGCTGAAATGAAGATAAATAGAAACATTTCAATCACCTCTACAGCCAAGCATTCACCAAAATTTTTTTATATAGCAACTAACTCAATCTCATTTATCCTCTCACAGTCAAGAGCAGAGAGGGCTTAGCAGCCTGAATAGCAGTCAGTCCTTTCCTTGCAGAGGGAGAGAAAGGGAGTCCCAAACAGCAGTCACTATGTAGGGTTGGGAAAAATGGAAGAAGTGAGCCTGAAGGATACAAAAAGCAGCAGCTCCAGCATTATTGGGCAGGATGAGGGGAAAATGGTGGTACTGTCTGAAGGGGATCCACTTTCTGAGAGGGTTCCTGTGTCAGAAGAACAGGGAGAAGCCAGCAAAAGCTTTATTTTAAAATTATATATATATATTTTTCTGGCAATATCTTACGAGTGCAATGCATGTATTAAGTCCAAGTGGATTTAATACT
Organism: Rafetus swinhoei; assembly: GCA_019425775.1. NCBI lineage: Eukaryota > Metazoa > Chordata > Testudines > Trionychidae > Rafetus > Rafetus swinhoei. The sequence goes on along the minus strand of CM033424.1, from coordinate 28,049,881 downwards.
TTTTTATTTATTTCTGAAATTTTATGTGGGAAATTCTAAAAATGACAGACAAGCTGCAGAACAATTCAAGACAGCAATGAAACAACTCCAAATTCCTAAAACTTTTGGTTCTGCTGTTATATGGAAGGCACATGAACATTATGGTCTATGCAGGTGTTGAGTGTGCTCCCTGCTCTGTAACCATACTTTCTCTATTTCACAATCAGTAGTGGCCCACTAAAGTGGGGAAAATCACTGATAGCTGGACATAACACTGGAAGTAGATTATTAATTAATGTTAGAGAAAAAAAACTATTTACAAATGAAAATACTGGAATGTACACAGAGTTCCATGAGTGAAGTCATAAAATTGAGGAAAAAGGGAGGCTTCAGAAAACACTGGTGAGCAACAATAGCATAACAATGACAACTAGGCAACATTTTGTTGAAACAAAACCATTTTATCTGATGCAGAAAAGGGGCCATTTGTAGTTGCTTTTGAGTAACACAAAAGTGTTGAATCAGAATTCATTATTGGCAAGCCATTAGTGGCAGTGACCATAAAATAAAGCAAATGTGAAACCCTCTCAGAGGGTCTTCCTACCAAGAGACAGAGCTATAGAACTCAACTTCAGAAAATGAGATTTTTAAAGAGAGAGAGGAAAAAGAAGCTTCAGGGAATTAAATTAGGAAATTCAAATCAAAATAATAAAAAATGAGGATGATTAATGATAACTTATTTGGTCTGATGTATTCAGAATCTAAGTTATAATAAAGGAAGGAAGGAAATCTCATTAGCTGTACATACTTTAAGTGAATCAATAGAGCATTTTTGAAGAAAAATCATTACAAAAAGAGGTATAATTTAGAGGAAAATAGCTGAGAGAGTAAATTATATGATGAGAAGCCAAAGTACACAAGCTTGTGAAGGAAAAAAAGCACACACACTCACCATCCTTTAATACCCCACCACAAGCATAACTAAGAGAATGGAACAAACTTTTGGAAGTAAGAAAAAAACCCACATCAACTGGCATAAAAGAAATAATGTGCCACAGAAGCACTATTGGCTCCTCACACGAAGATTGGACAACACAAGGGCAGATGAAATGCAAAGTAATGCACATAGAAAAATATAATTCCACCTATACTTACAAAAATGATGGGGTCTAAATTAGCTGTTACCATTCAAGAAAAAGATCTTGCAATCATTGTGAATAGTTCCCTGAAAACATCTGCTTAATGTGCGGTGGCAGTCTAAAAACTGAAAAACTAACAGAATATTGGGAGCTTCAGAGGGGTAGCTAAGTTAGTCTGTAACTGGAAAAACTTAAAAAACAACAAATAGTCTAGCACAGGGCTACTCAACACGTGGCCTGTTGGTTGCATGCAGCCCGTAGCCCATTTATTTGTGGCCCACGGAGCAGTTTGGGTTTTCGTGGGGCTCAACATGCAGCCCGCAAGTGGGATCTTTTGAACATGGCCTCCACTGGGAATACATGCCACAACAGCAAGTCAATATAATGGTCTTCTGTTGATATGCTTTTTAGTAGTTAAATTCCTGGACTGTCATTGCTCAGTAAAAGTTCTCTCATATGGGTGGAAATCAGGCGAAGACTGCATTTTATTAATATAAGCAGAACTGACTTAAATGAGGCCTGCGTGTTGTGTAGTCTTGCCTTAATCTTCGTATTCATGCCTGTCAGTGTGAAAGAAACTATTTGCATATATATTTTCTTGTATATGCAACCACACTTAAGTTGCGGCCCTCGGCATGTGCTGTGAGTATCACTGTGGCCCCCAGGGCTTCCAAGGTTGAGTAGCCCTGGTCTAGCAGCACCTTAAAGACTAAAAAACATGTAACAAACAAACGAGTACTTAAGAACAATTTGCACCTTCTCTATAAGCTTTATGTAGCATAAACACTCTAATTGACTATTTTTTCCCTTTTACCCTTTCCTTTTCTTTCTCCCCCACCCATCCCCTATTTATTTTAGAACTGGACCTTTAATAACTCAATTCATCACAAAAGCTCATGATACCGTCTACATGTTTTGTTAGTCTCTAAGGTGCTGCTAGACTATTTGTTGTTTTTTTAAGAATATTGAGATCATTTGGAAAAGAACAGATAATAAGACAAAATACTATATTGCCTCTGTATAAAGTCATGGCATGCCCACATCTTGAATACTGTTTGTAGATTTGGTCATCCCATCTCAAAAAGATATATTGGATTTGGAAAAGGTACAGAAAGGGCAACGGAAATTACTAGGGATAAGGAACAGCTTCCATATGAGGAGAGATTAACACCACTGGGGCTTTTCAGCTTGGAAAAGAAATGACTAAAGGATGGGGGAATATGTTAGAAGTCTAGAAACTCATGAATGGTGTGGAAAAACAGAATAAGGAAATGTCATTTACTCCTTCACTAACATAACACAAGAAGTCCCCCAATTAAATTTATAGGCAGCAGATTTAAAACAAATTATTTCTACATAGCCAACCTGTGGAACTCTTTGCCAGGAGATGATGGAAAGGCCCAAACTGTAATAGGGTTCCAATAAGAACAAAATAACTTCAAGAGGGATAGGGCCATCAATGGCTACCCATCAGAATGGGCAACAATTTTATTATTAGCTTCTGTTTGCCAGAAGCAACAGGCGATGGACAGCAGGGCATGCATCATTTGATGATTGCCTCTTCTGTTCATGCCTTCTGAAGCACTTGACATGGCTAAAGTTGGAAGACAGGATACTGTGCTAGATGAACCATTGATCTGACCCAGTATGGCCATTCTGATCTTACATAGAGTCTTAATGTATCTGTCCCCCACAGTAACCCACTAGACCCCACTACACTTCAAGAGCTAAGATAGAGCCCAAGAGTGCTGACAGTCTCTCTCTCTCTCTCTCTCTCTGCAGTTAGTAAGGAAGTAAGAATATATATTAAATTGTTAAGGCTAACCAGTATCCCTTCAGTGACTTGCCACAAGATGTCAGAAAGTTAATATTAGACATGAGTGGATCTAATATTTATTTAATTTTTCTTTCTTTTATATAGGAATTAGATATAGTGCCTTGTCAGCTAATTGCTAAGTTATCTGCCTTACTAGCCTAGAAAGAGGTTGATATGTGTTTGTGAGAGGGAGGGGTGAATGGAATCCCCCCCAGATTTGCTGCTTGCCTTGTACTTAGCATGCTCAGCAACATTGCTGAAGCCTCTGTCCTCAGTCTGCCCCCCCCACCATAACCTCACTCTCTTGCCTCCTCTCATCTGGGTATGCACAGGTCCCCCCTCCCCTCCCCTCGCAAATCTGAAATGGCGCCTCTGGTCCAGAGTTCTGAAAACATTCCCATTTTGTGTCTAAATTATCTCTATATAATTTATAGCAATACATAGTAATTGGGCTTCTCCCCTTTATCAGAAGAGAATCCTCCCCCTTACATTATCCATTCCTTGACCTTCCTGCCTTTTGTTCTCTGCAGTTTACTGGAGCCTTCTAACTCTGTCACAGCTTCTTCTCTGGGTTTCCATTTCTCTTTGGCTTTTGAAAGTACCCAGCTGCCCTACCTAGGCTATTCATGAAGAACTGGTAGGCTGGACCAGGTAGAAATTACAGGGATCCAGCACATCATGAATGGGATAAATGCAAGAGTAACTATTTCTTACTTACATAATCATCTCCTTGATCTATGTTCTCTAGTGATCACTGTAATTATTCACCATCACTAACACCACAGTCCAGTTTCTTCTCAAAGGGCCCAATCTACACTGTGACAGAAATATTTGCTTAAGATTTCCCTTTTGGGAAAGTCCATCACTTGATCCTAGCCTGCAGTGGGACATGTTATATAGGGCTGTGGAAAATACAGCCATGGAAACAATGGTTTCCTCTTCATGTCGTCAGACACAGGTTTAAGGAGATGCCTGACAACTAGAACAGGGTGACTGGTGATGACCTGTGCACAGGCATAAGCTTAAAGACACAGGAGAACACACTGGTATGCCCTCAAATGATGGACTCATGCTCATCAGAAGCCAAATGCATAGAAATAATTTCCACCTCTTGAAAACTCTCTTTTGGAATGGAACTCACTCTTTGCATCAGGTTGGTGTCTGTAGCATATTTCATGGCAAATCTGTGTTATATTTTAAAAAAAGAAATGTATCATGTATTTTGCATTCCAGTTATACCTAGAGGAATCAACTGAGTTCAGACACAACTAGATTTAGTTCATGCAAAGTAAGAGAAAGTTTCTGTTCCAAACCGCATGCACGCATTTAAGTGACTGATAACCTTGACAGATTAAACTGCAATAAATGTGGTTTTCATCAGCATTCTGAATAATGTATGCTCAGGAAAGCTGAATCACTACAAAAGGATGTAATTTATCATTATAAGCTGTTACTATACTGCAGTATTGGGGATAGTCCATGTTTTTTAAAGGGATTGAAAGGTGATGATGCTGGGAATTATAGATTCATGATGCTTAGAAAAGTATTTAAGAAAATCAATTCAAATTTGTTAGCTTATCTGATCCATCCCTGTTGTGATCATTCTGATGCTAGAAAGAGGCTAGAAAAACACTCATGATTTCTTTGTTGTGAGAGTGACTCCAGGTGATGCAGAGCAAGTGTACCAATTTCAAACATCACCCATCCCACAGAGTCCACAATAGAGTACATGTCTGGAAAGGGAGCATTCCAGTTCTTCTTGGAGTTTTTTCAGTCCAGTCCAGTTCTGCTCCCCAGAGGCTATAGCTAGCTGAAGTACTTTACAGAAGCTCTGCACTAAAGTATGCCATGGCCAGCTCAGACCTCGTCTCATAGTCAGTTCGCTGCAGCTGATATCTCTTTGGTCCCTCACCTCCTTCCCCTAAAATGTGCTCAAAGAACAATAGATACAATTGAATCTAGACCAGAGTTTAATGTATCTAGAAAACAATGATAGAGACAACCAGCATACCCGTCTCTTATGATAAAGCATGGCATCATAATCAAATGCAACACCTTAAAACACTCAACAAAACTGAGCATAAAGGAAACCAGTGGATATAATTTCTTTATATCTCAAAAGACTTCTGATAAATTCCTTTACAGGTAGTCATTAAAGAATATTTATAACTACAGAAATATAAAGAGGTAAAAACATCATGGATTGCAGACTGGTTCAATAGTAAGAATCAGAATGGATGGCCAGGAGTCATCACTAAAGGTGAGTCTACACAGCATCCTTACCTTAAAATAAGCTACACAATTTGCACTATGCAAATTGCATAGCTTATTTCGAGGAAATTTCAAAAATAGCTTATTTTTAAATTTGGCACTGTCTACACAGCACCACATTTTGAAAAAAGCACTATTCCGAAATGTCCCTTAACCCTCATGCAATGAGGTTTACTGGGACAGCAGAATAATGAGCCCATTACATTTTGATCTAATGGGCTTGCTCTTAAGATGCAGAGTAGCTATTTTGGATTACTGGAGGTATCCTGAAATAGCTCCACAGCGTAGACATAGCCTAAAAGAAGTTAACAGCAGTGTTCTTATGAGATCAGTGCTAACATTGGTTTTACATATTTATTAAAGACTTAGAAGACAATAGTTAACTGGTAAAACTTGCTGAAAACACAAGTTGTTTAGGTTAGTCAGAAGACAGTAGGAGGAAAGACTTGAGAAAGTTCAGAGGATCTAACAAAAATCTAGGGAATTGGACAGCATGATAATAAAAGAAGTTTAACATAGATAAATGCAGTATGGAAGCTGCAGTTTAAATTAATTGAATATTGATAGGCTTTGAAGTTCTAGTAAGCAATCAGGAAAAATGATCTAGGGACACGATACATTTGCCTTAGTTTGCAGAAAGAAACACAGGAACATATTTAGGTGAAACAGAATAATATAGAAAAAATATAATGCAATTAGTGCACTTGTTTTTTAAAATACTCTATTGCTCTGAGAAAGACTCCCTGCTCTTAAAATGGTGAATTCTGGAAGAACTGATAAGCACCCTTAGACTAGTTTGAATATATTTAACCTCCACTTACAAAATATGGAATACTATGGAAGTGGAGGGGTGAAACTGGAGTGCACTGCTCTCCTGTAAATGTCCCAGACTCTTGCCCTGGTGGAGCAGTTACAATTCAAGCCACATCAGAGCAACCAACTTAGATGACCCCATTTTAATTACTTTATTTGAAATATGTACAATATGGATATTGAGATGGTGCAAGGAAGGAAAATGAAACGAACCACAGGAATGTGGTGTTAAGTGGTGGGCAATGGAATGGCATTCTAAATTCCAAGAGAATAAGTTTAAGATTTTTCAGTGTAGAGAAGAGAAAGTTAGATAAGTGTATTATAAAGGGAGTAGAGAATAATTAATAGCACAGAAAAAAAGACAAAGAGTTTTATGGAGTTTCTCTTTTTTATAACAGAAACAAGAAAGCAAAAAATGTAAAATGAACAACAAGAAATGCTTTAGTGCAACATATAATAGCATAATGCAAGAATGTATTCCACAGGATATCTAGGAAAATGTCTTAGTAGAATTTACAAAATGACAAGTCTTTGTGAACCAAAATAACATCTTCTAAGTTACAAGAGCAAAGATAAAACTATAAAAAGTATTTAGTCTTCTGCTTTAGAACACACAGAAGCCATCAACTGGGGTCAAGAACAAAATTCTCCCAATAGACTTGTACTCACAATACAATAGGGGCAAAAAGAAAGTAATTCACATTATTATTATTATTATTATTATTATTATTATTATTATTATTATTATTATTATTTTGAAATTGACAAGATGCTGAAGCAGTTATGGCAAGATTATTTACTGAAACACCCAATTTTAACATAATATTGCAGAATTATCAGGAAAAGTTAAATATAAATGTGTAATTATTACTAGTCACAATAAATATTTAATTTCATTCATACAACTAAGAAACAAAATTATATCACAATACAGTATATATATTCAGACACACTAGCCTAAATTTTCACTACATGCACCCAAACCACAAACCAGGAATAACTTTCCAAAAATATTTTGTAAATAATTTCCCATGCAAACAAAGAAAAGAATGCTATCATGACTTAATTTTAGGTCAATTTCCTGTTAGATCTTGTGTACAGTTTCAATTCTAATGTCTTTGCAGATTTGCAAAATTAAATGTTGATTATTTCACTTTCTCTTTAACTTTGAAATATGAAGACATAACTCAGAAGCTGAAATGAATTAATATAGATCCTTTTTAGAATGCTGTAGGGCTATTCCTAGAGGCTAATACTGGCATTTATTTTTCTTGATTTTGGGAGACTAAATTCAGTTACATAGTTCAATATTTTTTCATATTAATCTCTCCTACTGCACTCTAACTGAAAAATTGCATATGACCTAGAATTGGTAAACCTCTAAGTTTCTATGAATCACTCCTTACAGTTAATTCAGTTAAACTAACTTACTCATCACAAGGAAGATTGTGTAAAAATGTCCACAGTATTTTTTGTTTGCTCACTTTTACAATACTTATCTTTTTTCCCTTCAAACATTCTTGCTTTTGCAAAGTCTTTTTCTTGAAACAGGTTTTCAGAGAAAAAGAGTACTCTGGCTATTTACATTGGTATCATATCTGAATTTGATTGATGGTAGGACAGAGTAAAAAACCCCAATATTCAATTTCATTATTTAAAGTATTTCCACCCACCAAAAATGTAAAGGAGAGTTATTCAGGAATGCATGGACATTTTTTAGAAAATGATTGACTTATAAAATCCCATAATTTTGACATCCAGAAATATCAAATATTTTCTGAGCAAATGATGCACACAGCATAGGATATGTATATAATTTTACTTTTCAGTGATTTGTTACATTTCCTTGTGCTCTTTTTTGGCCCACATGAAAATATAGCTTATAAATAAAGGAAAGTACCTCATATGACAAGAACTGAATACCAGTCTACTTCTTAATGAACTCAGTCATTAGGTACTTTGTGCTGAATTGTTTTCAGAATGAATAAGTGGGGGTCATATTTTAAGAGAATAAATATATTATTTGTAGGGAAAACACATTTGAACTGTTTCTGTTCAGATCAAATATGATACACAGACTTATTTATCAATTAACTATAGCAAGGAAAATGCTAGGTATTATTATAAAGTGATGTGAGAGAATTGTTGAAATCTATCCTAAGTGATACGGAGAGAACTCTCTCAGAGACCAACACCATTATGAAATGGTTTAGTACCTATTCTGAAATGTACTTAAGACTAAGAAAAGGGGGTCATTTCTGCAAATATAATAGATGCCATCACCACTGAGTAAGTAACAGGTAAGCTGTTAAAATTTAAAGTGGACTTCTTTTGTGCAAAGGTATAATAGCTCTGGCTCTGCAGGGACTGCTATGCTAGTAAGCTCTAATGAACCATGAGTCAAATAATTTTCAGCTAACCCATAGACATTTGACTGAGTATACATTAATCCATAATGGATTTCGAAAGGAGTGACACACAGGGGAATCTGTTGGGCTGGATTTTGCATTTTATAGAGGAACATCTTGGGCTGTGATGGGAGAACACACATTGAAATTTGTCCAAAATCATGTGATGTCCAAGATTCTCAGAAGTGACTAGTGATTTGGGGCAACAATTTTTGATGCTTAACTGTGGTGCCTTAAAAGTCACCTGATTTTCAGTGGGGTAGAGTGCTTAACATGTACTGAAAAATCAGGCCCTTTTAAGATACCATGTTGGGCACTGAAAATTTGAGGCATACATAATCACCCTTCAGTTTTGAAAATGTGGGCCTGCTGTTGAGAAAAAAAACCATGATGGCTGTACCCTCTGTGTGCTGTTTACCATGACAGTTATACTCTTGCAAATCAATTCTGTAGTTCATCAATAATGCTGACATTCTAGAGGAAATGAAAATGGATGGCAAAAAGCCTTTTTACGAGAAATGGGTAAAGAGTTATTATTAATGTACACCAGCTATCTGAGGATAACATATGTATATCCCCTTTCTAAAATATTTTAGCAACTATATTTAGAAAGGGTTAATATACTGAATAAACCTGAAATTTTTATTATCTAAGACCAAATGTTCTTTATTGTCTGAATTCTGAGATCCCATGGGCATGGAATCCATTCCTTGTTACACAACTCTTCTCTAGAATATCAACTTTTATTACTAAAATTTTAGATTTTAGACCACACGGTCACAACAGGAACCTTGAAAACATGAGGTTCGTGTAAACTAACGCAGTGATGTCTGTGAATGTCTTATCACAGCGTGAAACAATAACTTATAGAAGTGTGAACTGCCTCATTTATGCCAATTAATGACCATGATCTAAATAATAAATGAAGTTTGCATTGATGAGTGTTTTCAACCTTTTTTTTTTTTAAATGTGGAGATTAGGTGAATGGCATTTCATGGCAGTAAAGTAAATTAACATTGTAATGGAATTTAAAAGGTTGTTGCTGTGGAATTTGGTCCCATTATTACTAAGTATGCTGGGTTTTGTTTATAAATAGCACACTCAGTTATATGTAACAAGTATATGTATTCATAGACGAAATGCTTACTATTATATAGAAAATAAATCATGGGATAGAAATTTGAAAAAAATACAAACAAAATATAGCTCTGAGGTGAAAGGCAGAAAATTCACTACAGAGCCTAGTATAAGCCAACATATCTTCTATTGAAGGATGTCTTGAATATGAAAGATAATTGCTAGAGTAGTGATAGAGAAAAGGCAGACTTTAAAACATACTGCCAAATTGTCTATCCAATTATGTACTTCAAGAAACTATGAACAAAAGAATACAGTAACATTGAATTTAGACTTGCCTCTCAATCTCAAGATTTTAGTCTTTAGAGATTTAGATTACATAGTACTAACAAACATCAAAGGAAATTTACTATAAGAGCAAGGATAGTTGTAATTAATGCTTAAGTCTTAGTGATCAAGCTAACTTAGAAAAAAATCAGTTTCAGTGAAATAAAAAGAAAAATAAACAGCATAAAATCATGGAATGTTCTCTTGCTCAGTTTAGACATCTTGGTATTTCTACCATGTTATTGGTCAGGATTGTCCCCTAGAAGAGTGGTTTTCAAACTATGGATCATGATTCAGTACTGGGTCATGGAATGTTAGATACTGGACCACATTGCTGCAGGGTGACCAGGTGACCAGTGGGGGTGCTTAGGCAGGTTATCTGCCTGTCCTGGCACCATAGATTGTTCTGTGCCCCAGAAGTGACTGACAACAGGTGGAGGGAGGAGGGAGCTCACAGGGCTCTGAACACTGCCCCTGCCCTGAGCACTAGGTCTGCATTCCCACTGGCTGGGAACCTGCTGTGGCTGCTTCTGGGGTGCAGCATGGTCAGCAGTGCCAGGAGAGGAAGGAAGCTGCTCAAGGTAAGCCCCTCCTGCCCCAACCCTGATCCTCCTCCCAAAGCTGGAGGCCCTCTCTCATCCTCAGCCCCATCCAAGAGCCCACACTCCAGTCAAATTATGTTGGGTCACAGACATCAACAATTTTCTTCAACTGGGTCATGAGAAAAAAAGTTTGAAAACCAGTGCTCTAGAAATCCAGGCATGAAGGGCACTGCTCGTGGATGTGAGGAAGGGAATATCACCACTTCAGAATTACATTTCCTGACCCAGGACCTTGCTTAGAAAATGGAGAAGGGGCAAGATGAGAAATTACCTGAAAGCAAAGAGTAGCCTGCTTCACAGTGAATACAGCCTTAATGTAAATGAGCCATTTTCTGATTACAGATTCTGACAGGAATTGGTATTGAGAGTTAGGAAAGTACTCCAGAAGTACAGGACCTTTGCTGGATCCCCTTGGATCAAAATATCAGCAGCTGTTGGGAGCTTAGTACCCTATAAAACTTTTTCGTAACAGAAGGGGAACCTTTAGTGATTTCCTATTAAAGCGGGTTTCTGCCTTACAGGGAATGTTCTGGCATATAGTAATCTACTCTAGCATCAGTTATAGATTTTATTGTTGCAGTTTTCATGGAAAAACAATATTTTTTTCTGACTCTCATACTAAAACTTTTCACCCTTTTAATAATCCTGAGGGAGACAAAAAGAAATAAGATATTGAAATTAAGAAAAATCAATTAATACCACTAAATCTGTGTTTTAAAATGACATACCATATTCCTTCCATTCTTTTTCTGTTCAGGAATTTAACATTGAATTTTTGTGGTTCAAAGAATCTTATAGAACTAGCCAATTAGCCCGTCATAAGACAGGATTTTCAGGTCTCTCCTCCATGTCAGTCTTCTCTCCTGAGCCTCCGGTCTCTTGCTCCATCTCTCTCTCTCTCTCTCTCCTCCTCCTACTGCCTCCCCCTCTCTCTCTCAGCTCTCCTCTGCCTTCTGCCTCTCTCTCTGTCTCTCTCTTTCTCTTCTCCCCCTCCTGCCTCTCACTTTCTCTCCACTCTCCTCTGTCTCCATCGGGGATGCACACTCGTCCAGGCCCCGGCCCCTGGGTGTGCACGTCACCACCCCGCCCCCCTTCGCCTCCCGCCGTGGTGCTTGGCTGACGTCTGCGCCACTTAGCTGGGCCACCATGCATGAGCAAACAGTGCAAACGGCCTCTCTCTCTCTTCTCCTCCTACTGCCTTGCCCTCTCTCTCTCTCAGCTCTCATCCGCCTCCTGCCTCTCTTTCTTTCTCTCTCTTTTTCTCTTCTCCCCCTCCCGCCTCTCACTCTGTGTTTCTCTTTTCCTCCTCCTGCTGCGTCTCTCTCACTCTCTCTCTCGCTGTCCTCCGCCTCCTCCTTTCTCCTCTCTGTCTCCTCCATGTCCTATATGTCTGCTCCACTTTCCTCCTTTTGAATCAGGTGCCCTTTCCTGACGTCAGAGACGCACACTCGTCCAGGCCCCGCCCCCTGGCTGTTCCCTCTGGGCGGCACTGTTGCCTCCCACCGTGGTGCTCGGCCGACTTCTGCGCTGCTGAGCCGGGCCACCACATGGGAGCAAGCGCGCAAGCAGCTGTTTGGGCCCCGTGCTCCCCATGCATGGGGAGTGTGGACCCCAAACGGCCACTTGCGCTGCTTGTTCCCACGCGGCGGCCCGGCTGAGCGGCGCAGAAGTCAGCTGAGTGCCATGGCAGGAGGCAACAGCACCGCCCAGAGGGAACAGCCAGCGTTTCAGTGTTACAGAGTCACAGACATTGGGCTACTATATATATGATTAAGTCCTTTTCCTCCCCTGGCATAAAGTGAGGTAGCTTCATAGAGCACTTCCAACAATTTTGTTGTTGCCTTTTTATTAATTTTATTAGGAGTATATGACATATTGAATGAATATTGTATTGTATGTACTGTTTATATGCCATCAGTACAAAGTGAACTTTTCCATAGAAATTCTACAGAGCTAGTAGAGCTATTCTAAGTACAGGGAACTGTAGTGGTATCCAAAATACCAATGTGTAGTAACCTTTGAGAAATGGACAAATATTAGTGGCAAATTGGCAGTCACTTAATTTATTGTACCAGGAAATAAATCTCTCATAATAGTTCTTCTACAAATTCATCACTAAGAGAGATATTTACCTCTGTGCAGACAGCTTGAACATAGGCTATGTGACATTTAAAAGCCAATCAAGCCCTTAAATTAGGGTTCAAATGGTATGTAGACCTTGTTAGCCCTCAGTACTTTGGTGAATTTTATCCCGTGTTCTCTTTGGATTCAGTGGGAAGCCAATGATCCCGACCCTGACCACTGCTCTATGGAATCCTTTGCTTTCATCAGTCAGAACTGTGTGTTCAAATCTACAAAGAGTAGGTGGAAATAAACTGATCTCTCAAAATACAGTTTCATCCAAAACCATAATTATTTGTCACTTATGATTAAATATCTTTCCTGTAGATACATCCTATAGCTCTTCAATCAGAGGTTACAGGGAGAATTTAAAAACACATTTTTAAGGTATTCATCAGTGAAATTATCTTCAAAATTATTGATCCTTGCTACTCTTTTCTTGATGAAAAAACTTTTATAATAGTGGTGGGAAAACATCAGAAAAGGTGGAAGAGAATGATACTATAAACTAATACTCCTTATACTAGGAACTCAACATGAGTAAGGGTGGCCAAATCTGGCTCCATTAAATTAATTGTCCTACTGCATATAATGTAGCTATAATATAGTTACTTCTCAGTCCAAATTTTCTTAGGTTTGAATACCACTTGAGCTTCCAATTCTTCAAATGCTTACTACTGTAATAAGATGAGGGCATGAAACATAAGCCAATGCATCATAGGCCTGCTCTGAGGCTAGCTAATAGTGGACAAAATATGGAAAACATAAAGCAAAGCTAAGCTGTGAGCAAAAGCAGACCTCTGCTCACAAACCTTGGCATGAACAGGGCTGAAACTAACTGGTAATAGGTCCAAGGCTAAGACAACATAATCCCAGGTGGAGAGCAGTGATTGGGGGCTTATCGTGAGTTATAGGCACATAACTCATTGAGAGGGGCCTCTAAGTCTGCTTTTCAGTTTAGGAAGAGGAGTCTAAGATAAACAACCTGATTACTCCCCATACATACCAACTCAGGTTCAAGAAAAGGTCGATGTTGATACATGATGGATGGTGATGGTCTAATCAGATCATGAGGCATAAGGTGATTGGTGGTAGCTTGGCAACATCAGAGGATGGCAACCTCACACATTAGCAGTGATGTGTTTGTACCTGTATATAAGGTGGTGTCTTGGGATACAGTTTTTGAATGGCCTAGGGGGGTAATGGAAGTATTTCATTGTGTTATGCCATTTCATTGTTACAGGGTACAAATGCATAGTGGTTCAGTAGAGTCTATTGATAACTATTAATGTACTTCGCTTAACAATAAACCTAGCCTGGCGCCTTTGATCCTTATCTGATTTATGATCTTTGGGGGCTCTCTTGGAGTCTGCTGTGAAGACTAAGTGCACTAGTCTATACAGCACACATCATTGAGCACACATGCAAGAAGCCTTCTGGTTATCATCGACAGAGTCAGAGATGCGTGATGACATCGCAACTGTGAATCCTGGCCCCTGCTACCTAATAGCATTGCTGAATAGCTGCCTGAATAAAAACAACTACCAGGCATAGAACTTACTAATAGAACTAATCAAGTAACTGATTTGTTGCTATTCTTTGTTGTCAAATCTGAAAAACTGGAAAGAAATTGGGTTGAATGACTTCTTTGTTTAGATTTCAGGCATTTTTAATCTTTTATTTTTTGTAAGAAATGAAGGGCTGGGCTCCCAAGCTTAATTAGATCTGCCATGGTGCACTATGGCCAGATTCCCATGCTGCACTGTCTCCTCTTTCCAAGAACATAGACCATGGTGTACTGTGGGTGATATAGTCTGACTATGTAGGCCAGAGTATAAAAGAAAATGGTAATATATCATATCTGAAATACCACTTCAATGAGGCACCACCACAGCATTTCTGAATTTAAATGTTTTGTGTTTCTGAAGAAACATTTTGTTTTCAGATTTTCACCAAAAATAAAACCTCCCAGCTCCCATTTTCTCATCATTTAAAGTAATGGATATCTTAAAGAGTATTAGAATAAAATAACTGATTTATGAACTTTCATTCATTCCAGTATCAGCTTTCTTGTGAATGAGACCAGAGTTTGGGAAAATGTCCTATCCCACATACAGAATTTTTATAAATATGTAACTATTATAAACAGGAATGTTACTAATGTTGGAAATTCCCCACCACATCGAAATCTTGTCCAGACCTATTCCAACACTTATGTAAGGAATGTGTTTCCTATACCAATTTAACAAATTTAATCTATAAGAACATGGATATTTCTTCCGTTTCTCATTTCCTTATGTGGAATTTTCTACAAGACTGGAGTTCAACCAGGATCCAATAGGCTCTTTATCAGTTTTAAAAGAAAAAAAAAAAGGAACTAAATAACGCTAACCAAGGGATGCAAGGGCCTAATTGTAAGAACACTTTAGCCCTTAGGAAAGCTTCTGGCAGTGATATGTGAAATTCCATATGCCACTAAATAAAATTTTGTTTAAAATAGCCTTTAAGAAGTAGCTTTTGGGAATTTTACAAATTAGCATCCTTTTAAAAAAATATCCAAAGATTGAGAGGTTTGTTATAAAATGTACTTATTTTGAATGATAAATAAAGTTATATGTCACTGAGTTAAGACATCAAGATGAAGAGTTGAGGGGTTCTTGGATCATTAGAGCAGACTCAGGTATTGTCCATATTCATAAATCTAGAAGTCAGAGTCTGCCAGTCTGGTTTCACTGCATTTGGATGCAATACTTCTATGAACATTTCCATCTGTGAAAGTCCTTGTTAAAAGGAAAAGTCTTCTTTGCTTGGTCCTTGATCATTATTTTTCATGCAGAGTCCAGAGGTCCTTTTTGGAACTTTAAACTATGACCTGTAATATAGACATTTATCCCTCCTATCAGATTTCATTTAATGAAAAGACAGGTAGCTTAATCCTCATATGGTGTAAACCAACATAGTTCCCCTGAGATCAATGAAGTTACACTGACTTGCACAGGCTCGAGATCTGTCCCATTGGGACCATTAACAATGCAATATGTCAACATATTTTTTCAGTGTATAAGGGGATGCCAGGTTATCTCAAATGTTACTGCAGCCAAACAGATGGTGTAAGTATGACACACTGTACTTCAAAGTAATTCGCTGTAATACCCATATTCACATATGGTAATGCAACACCCATAACCCATATGGTTATGCAATATTTTGTACAAAGTATGCCTTGTGAGGTATCATTTGAAAACTCATGGACTACTGAACATAATTATCTTGCTAACACATGTGTATCATCACTATATTTCATGTTAATAAATGTTGCTACATATTTGTTATATTTGTTACTGAAATACATTGAGACTCTGGGGAATGCCAAAAAATGAATTCTTTAGGCCAGGTCCACACTACAGGGGAAGGTTGGCTTAAGGTACACAATTAGAGCTACGTAAAAAAAGGAGCTGGAGTTGACATACCTTAAGCTGAGCACCAGTGCCATCCTCACAGAGAGAGGTTGATGAGAGAAATGCTCCCATCAACTTCCCTTACTCAGCATGAGCAGTAGGAGTACTGGTGCCAAATTCAATATGGTGGGTCTTTACTGGACCCACTAAATCTAACACCAGCTGCAGCGTTGATATTCCAACAAGTGGAGATGTGGTTTCAGAAATAACAAAAGAACTATAAACAAAGGTTTTGCATGTCATCCTCAGAGATGGCTCAATCCTCACATACACAGAAAATGTGAACAAGAAATCTACAATTCATCTGAGAGATATGCTGAATATCACATACACAACAGACTAATTATCTGCACCCCAACAGGGAGTTATTCCTGGAAGTGAGGAGGAGAATATAAAATAAGAGACAGTGACATCGTCATTAGGGCTCTCCTTCCCCATCTCTACACAACAGGAAAGACTGCTTGGAAAACAAACACCCACCAGTGAACTGTTGGCATGAGAGATGGTCCGAACTAGGTGGCTTTCCAGTTAGCATAGTCCTCTGGCACCTTAGAGATATTTATATTATATTATATTATATTATATTATATTATATTATATTAGTTGTTTTGAAAGTGATGGGTTACTTTCGAATATCACTTAGAATGGAAAAGTTTAGGAGTTAGGTTGCTATTCTATCTTTTGTTTCTTTTATAACCAGATCTCTCATGTCTAAACTACTCATAAACATTTAAAATCTGTCTTTCTATAGTTCATACACTTGTTTTAATGCATGGGTGGGGAACTTCTGGTACACCAGCCACACCTTGTTCATCACGGTTAGCTGCTAGAGGGCCATCAAATGATTTGTTTAAATGAGCGTCCACACACATGGCTACTCACAGCTTCCAGTTCACCATGCCTAGATAATGGGAGCTGAAGGAAACAGATGAGTTCCTGTAGGTCTCATTGGCCTGGAATGGAAAATCACTGCCAATGGGAGCTGCATGTCTCTACCTGGAGACACCCAGGAAAACAAACCATCTTGCAGCCTACCAGGGCTAACCTTAATGAACTGCACATGTTGCAGGCCAGAGATTCCCCACCACCCCTATTTTAATGTTTTGTCTAAAACAGTGTTGTTGTTTTGAATGTTTGGGAAATATCTACTCAGATTAAGAAAGGCTGGAGCATTTCCATTACCCATTGGGGGGAATGGTGAACTAATAACTGAGCTTGCACTGTGAAGGTGGTCTTGAGCAGTGTAAGATGCATATGTATGGGGTACAAGGCAGGACCTGAGAGGATTTGGAGTGTGAGAGGTATCCTGGCTAGAGAGTTAGAGAGTATAGTAATTCCACAGTCCAGATTGTACCCAGAAGGGTGGCACAATAATGCTCAGAATATTAGAAAGCAAATACAACAGGACTCAAAGACACACAACAGATTTATGATTCTTTGTAAACTGACATTCAATATCCATAGTAAGAAAATATATGGATCTGAATTCTGGAAAGACTTACCTAGAATTTTTCCTTAAAACAGTTCTGCCATTCCTTTTCACTTGAAACCTTACTGCTACTCCAGAACTGGGATTCTGTTGAGCAGCGACTATCCATCATTTTGGGACACATTGAATTTCATGCAAAAGCGACAAGGAGTCCTGTGGCACCTTATAGACTAACAGATGTATTAGAGCATAAGCTTTCGCGGGCAAAGACCCACTTCGTCAGATGCATGTAGTGGAAATTTCCACAGGCAGGTATAAATATGCAGGCCAGAATAAGGCTAGAGATAACGAGGTTAATTCAGTCAGGGAGGGTAAGGCCCACTTCTAGCAGCTGATCCGGAGGTATGAACACCAAGAGATGAGAAACTGTTTTTGTTGTTGGTTAGCCATTCACAGTCTTTGTTTAATCCTAAAATGATGGTGTCAAATTTGCAGATGAACTGTAGCTCAGCAGTTTCTCTTTGAAATCTGGTCTTGAAGTTTTTTTGCTGCAGGATGGCTTCCTTTAAATCTGCTACTGTGTGTCCAGGGAGATGAAGTGTTCTCCTACGGGTTTTTTGTATATTGCCATTCCTAATATCTGATTTGTGTCCATTTATTCTTTTATGTAGGGACTGTCCAGTTTGGCTGATGTATATGGCAGAGCGGCATTGCTGGCACATGATGGTGTATATTACATTGGTAGATGTGCAGGTGAATGAACTAGTGACGGTGTGGATGATCTGGTTAGGTCCTATGATGGTGTCGGTGGTGTAGATATGTGGGCAGAGTTGGCACCAAGGTTTGTTGCATGGATTGGTTCCTGAGTTAGAGTTACTGTGGTGCGGTGTATAGCTGCTGGTGAGAATTTCGTCCATGTGTGTGGACGAAGTGGGTCTTTGCCCACGGAAGCTTATGCTCTAATACATCTGTTAGTCTATAAGGTGCCACAGGACTCCTTGTCGCTTTTGCAGATCCAGACTAATATGGCTACCCCTCTGATATTCAATTTTATGGCGTTCTGTGATGTGCACTATAGGGGACTCAAATCACACCATTAAAATCAGTTTCATTTCTAATACAGGACAATTCGAATACAAACTGCTAGAGGAAAAAAACCAAATGCAGTAGTGCATTTGCCAGACAAAACTATTATATTTTATCACCAGAGAAATGGTTTCCCATATAATGAATCAATGGGAATTGTGCTGCCAATGTTATTTCCAGGCAAATAAGAGGGAACCAGTAATCTTAGATCTTCATCCAGAAAAGTGCCAAAAGCTTAGAATACTTATCATTCCATACACCACCCACATCCCTCCATTATTTTAATTTCCTGTTCCCATTTTTGGTTGCTTTGCTAATTGACAAAAGCACCTCACTCACACTGCACAAGCAGCAACTGTAGTACAAAAAGAATCAACATAAAAAAGAGAGTTGAGTGATATCAGGATAATCAGACAGGAACCTAACCAGATCTGGCTAAAACTATTCTCAGTGACAGTCTTATTCTAGCCCTACAAACCTCAGTCAAGTTAGTTTCTCTTACAAGCCTGTCCCACCAAACCAAGACCACTTATTTATTGCTTGTGCTTTCCTAGACCTTCTGTAACTCCCAAAGGACATTTTGAAGCTAAATCTGGTCAAAATATTGTAATAGAAGTTTTCCATCAGAGAATGCAGTGTGGTTGAATCCAAAACTTTTCATATGATAAAATTTTCAGTGGAAACATTTTGCTTCTGTTTTCTCAGTTTGATGATGCTGAAATATTTTATTTATATATGGTAAACTATTTTATTTCTATTGTATTATTTTGTTGTTTTTCATTTTGGCTATAATAATATTAGAAATTGGAACATACTATATATGTATATTATTTAATATCTTATAAAGTAGATGTTTCAATCTTATCTAACAAACATTTTGATGGCTCTGAATGTTAGAAGAACAAGTGCTAGAAAAGTCCAGTAGGACATCATGTCCTACTTAAGGGGAAAAAGGCTAGAAAGAGCAAAGGCAAGGAACAAAGTATGCTGGCCATACCTACACAATGGGGGAATTCTATTCTGGAAAGCTGTGACTCTAGAAAAGATGTTAAGGGTTGTAGTGAAGAATCATGACTGGATCCTGAAATATGTCTTTCCTCTCTTTCTCAGACCTATGGGGGCTGGCATGTAACCAGAACACAAAGTTTGCAAAGGCAGTTTAAAGGGCACCCACAGCTGGCCTGTGCCAACTGGCTTGGGCTTAGGGGCTGTTTAACTGTAGTATAGATGTCTGGGCTTGGGCTACAGCCCAAGCTCTGAGGTCTTCCCAGCTTGCAGAGCCCTAAACCAGAGTTGCAACCTGAGACCCATCATTTACACTGCAGTTAAAGGGCCTCTTGAGCTTATGGAGCTCAGGCTAAGTCAGCTAACATGGGGCATTTGCAGGTTTTATTTGCAGTATAACATACCCAAAGTCTCCTTTACCTCAACTCATCTGTCTGGAATATAGTGCAGGAACAAAGTAACTGAAATCAGCCATTTCATGCTATAATGGCAAATGGTATTAAAACCCCATGGCAGGGCAAAGCCAGATAGTTTTACATTGAACAAATAAAAATTAGTAAGGAATTTCTGGTAAAAACAAAGTGAATTGGACTAGTAAAAACAGACTGAGTTTAATTCCTGACATAGCAGATCAATATAGACCTGGCACTCAAATGTGCTTCTTTACAGCAAATCCTAATATTCTGAACATTCATTTAGATAAAACCCACTTCAAAAAAAAGTTTAGAAAGAAATCAAAAACAGATGGGTTGGCGCAGTTTCTCAATTATGGTTAACACTCAGCAGATTGAAAGTGAAGCAGGAAAAATAATTCTATCAGACTTCATTTCAAATGACAAATCAAAAACCACTTGCTAAATTTAAAGACAGAAGTTGTGAATACAAGCTATAGCCATTCAACCTGGAGTGGGGGAACATCCTCTCTGGAAAAAAAATAATCTTTTCTGGTATTTTGACTGATACTTTTCTGGTATTTTGAAACAGTTGCAACTGCATCTTTCTTTAATTTGAAAGCTTTAACAGAGTCTGTTGCTCTATGAACTTGATGGTTTACACAAGAAACATCGACTTCCATTTGAACAAGGAGAAGCTCAATTGCAGTCCACCAAAGAAAGAACTTAAGTAAAAGAAGCTGTCCTAAAAGTTAGTCAATGGCTCTGAACAGAGAACAGTGTTTAAATAAAATAATGAACTCATGGCAGTTGAGCAGGACAGTGCTTGGCCAACAGATTACAAAACTTCAAATATAAGAAGCCACATTGTGCCATTTGGGTAGAGGTACATGTTGGTGGTTGTGTTGAGCTATATCAACGAAGGCAAACTAGCAGCAGGATTACAGCTCATCTGTTCCATGGCTTTCCAGTATAAGAGGCTTTGGATAATTAACCAGCTGGTTCTCTCTTCTAGGCTTGACCAATCCCATGGACCATTATGGAAGGAGGGTAGAACCACTTCCCTGCTACCACTGCACTCTTCCCATTTAACTCTAGAGTGATTTGTGGCCCTTTGGAGTAATGCTTACTTTCACTGCTCTCCAGGGACTTTTATCATACCTGGTTCTGGTGCGAAAGGATGGAAGGCATCATAGTCATTACTCCCATGTTCTGTAGAAATATAAACTGAGGCCTGACCCCTGAGTTCTGCAGTTAAACTTACCCAACCCCTGGAATAGACAGTGCTAGGTTGATAGATAATACTACTGCTGGTCTAGTCACTGCTTCTTGGGGAGCCAGAATACCTACTCCAGCTGGAGAAAGCCTCCCGTTGGAGTCAACCGTGTCTTCACTGAAGCACTACAGTGGTGCAGCAGCAGCAGCACAGCTCTAGCATTTTCACTGTAGACAAATACTTAGTTTTCTGTAGCTTAATACTCCTTGGAGGAACAAAGAAGGAAATATCTTGATGGAGAAGAATTAACCTACAGGGAAGTAATGCCACTTTACTTCTGACTGACAGCATCCACACGAGTTTAACTCATAGCTTGAGTTAAATTTGACTGAACTTTTCTTGTTCCCATGTAATCAAACCTTTAGTATTTGGGGGGGAAAGTGCCATATTTACAGCTGTGGAAGCTAAAGTCTTCTGATGAACCAGAAAAGCTGAAGCACGGTTCAGCAATTATCTCAAACTTCTGATTGTGTCAGACTCTTTGAAGAACCATTCCCAAGGGTGGCTACATCACTCCACGCACACAGTAAATCCCTGGCAACTATGCTGGGCTCTCCAAGAAGGAGATCCAGTATTGTCAATTGTTATAACAGTTTTTGTGAGGTTGTCAATAGTAAAAAATAGGATCTGAACAAAGACCATCAACTACTTTGAGAGCAATTACAGAGAAGATAATAACAGCTTTCAGCCTCAGATTAGTACAGACAATGTGACTTGGCCCACATCCATCTAACAACCCACAAAATAAAAGTGTTTGTATCCCATTGTTAAATCCTTATGCCAGCTGTCAAGAATAAAACAAACACACAAAGACCACATGCATTTTTTGTTTTAGGGTTTAAGACCGATCATTGAATTTCTGCATGGTGATATATTAGTATTGTGTTCATTTATGTTCCAGTGTAGATGACACCAGAAAAAAATTAAAAAAGAAAGAGAGGGACACAGAACAAAATACTAATGTGAAAAAGAAAACAGTCCAAGCAATTTAGGATTAGCATCCAAATCTCTGTGTTTTACATTAATTTAAATCCACGAGTCACTCTCAAATACTAAATAGAGTAACCAGCCCACATGTCACTTCATATTTACATATATATTTATGTGCACATGCTAAAAATCTCTGTATCCTTCTCTGATAAGCTAATGGGCATATTTCCGTTCTTTATTTTGTAAAATAAGGTTTCTATGATAAAGAATGTTAACTGAAGGCAGATCATGCTGGGAATTCAGCCAACATTAGATTACTGCTTTGCACATAGTTTTAACACTATAAAAGAATAATAATCACCAGTATATAGTGCCAAGAAAGGGAAGAGGAGGCAGAGGGAGGTAAGGAAAGGCTTTCAGCAATAGAATATACTATAGTAATATAATAGTAGGACTAGTAATAGAACATTAAAAGACTTATGAGAAAAAGGAACAAGATGATGGCAGCTCTCAAATATTAAAGTAAGAGGACAAGGTGCATGAGGTATGTGTAGAACAAATAACAAAAAGAGCCATAACAAAAGATTTGATAGTAACGAAGGAATTTAACTACCCAGACATGAGCTGCAGTAGTACAGCAAAACACAAAGTTCTTGACATGTGTTAGAGAATCATAGAATCATAAAATAATAGAAGTGGAAGGCATCTTGAGAGATCATCAAGTCCAGTCCCCTGTCCTCTTGGCAGGACCAAGCATGGTCTATATCATCCCTGATTGGTGTCTGACTAACCTGCTCTTAAATATCTCCAGTGATGGAGAAACCACAACCTCCCTAGGCAATTTATTCCAGTGTTTAACCACCCTGACAGTTAGGAACTTTTTCCTAAGGTCCAACCTAAACCTCCCTTGCTGCAGTTTAAGCCCATTGCTTCCTGTTCTATCTTCAGAGGCCAGGAAGAACAAGTTTTCTCCCTCCTCCTTGTGACACCCTTTTAGTTACCTGAAAACCACTATCATGTCCCCTCTCAATTTTCTGTTTTGCAAACTAAACAAGCCCAATTCCTTTAGCCTTGCCTCATAGCTCATGTTTTCTAGATCTTAAATCATTTTTGTTGCTCTTCTCTGGACCTTCTCCAATTTTTCCACATCTTTCTTGATATGTGGTACCCTGAATTGTACACAATATTCCAACTGAGGCTTAATCAGTGCAGAGTAGAATGGAAGAACAACTTCTCGTATCTTGCTCACAACACTCCTGTTAATGCATCCCAGAATCATGTTCGCTTTTTTTGCAACATTGTCTAGGGTAGCCAGATACTTTCACAAAAAATCCCGAACATGGCGTGGAAAAAAATTGATTGAGCAAAAAAAAAAAAAGTCTCTGCGCCTTTAAATTACCGCACTCCCCGCTCCCCCTGCATACATGTCTAGTATTTTCTGGCTTTTTTTTACCAGACAGAAGACACAATTACTGGACTGTCAGAGTGAAAACCAGACACCTGGCAACACTAACATTGTCACACTATTTACTAATATTTAACTTGTAAAATATGATCCCTAGATCCCTTTGTGCACTACTCCTTCCTAGATAGTCACTTCCCATTCTCTAGGTGTGAAACAGATTGTTTCTTCCTAAGTGCAGTACTTTACACTTATCCTTATTAAACTCCATTCTCTTTATCTCAGACCATTTCTCTAGTTTGTCCAGGACATTTTGAATTATGACTCTTTCAAAGCAGTTGCAACGCTTCCCAGTTTGGTATCATCTGCAAACTTAATAAATGTACTCTCTGTGCCATCATCTAAATCATTGATGAAGATATTAAATAGAAATAGTCCCCAAATAGACCCCTGCAGAACTCCACTTGTTATGCCCTTTCAGAATGATTATGAACCATTAATAACTACTCTCTGAGAATGGTTATCCAGACAGTTATGAACCCATCTTACAGTAGCCTCATCTAGGTTGTATTTCCCTAGCTTACAGATAAGAAGGACAAGCAAGACTATATCAAATGCCTTATTAAAGTTTAGGTATACCACATCCACCACTTCTCCCTTATCCACAAGACTTGCTATCCTATCAAAAAGCTATCAAATTGGTTTGACATGATTTGTTCTTTACAAATCCATGCTGGCTATTACCTATCACCTTATTTTCTTCCAGATGTTTGCAGATGAATTCCTTAATTACCTGACAACTTTTTGTTTCAGAAAGTGGAGGAAGTAACCAGGACAGCCATTTTAGATTTGATTCTGCTCAAGGAGACAGTATTGAAGGCTTCACTGCAAACAATCATGATGCAAAGAAAAGATAGGAAGAAAAAAGAGACCAAAAGGGCTCTATTAGGTACTCTTGAATCACCAAAAAATAATAATAAAAAGAATGCTACAAAAAATGGAAACATGGGTGATTTGCTAAGGAGGAATAAAAAAATTAACACAAGCATATAGGACCAAAATCAAGAAAGTTACATCATTAAGAGATTTAACAGC
Source organism: Rafetus swinhoei (assembly GCA_019425775.1). NCBI lineage: Eukaryota > Metazoa > Chordata > Testudines > Trionychidae > Rafetus > Rafetus swinhoei. The sequence goes on along the minus strand of CM033424.1, from coordinate 28,025,255 downwards.
TACCAAGAGACATAAAATACAAGAAGGAAATTCTTTAAATACATTGAAAGTAATAAAAAAGAAGAAAAGTGTACATCCTTTATTTAGCAGGGAAGGAGAACTAATAACGAATTACATCAAGAAGGTTTAGGTGTCTAATGCCTATTTTGCTGTAGTCTTCGCTAAAAGGGCTAATGGGATGTGTCTACACAGCAAGTTATTTCAGAATAATGGCCATTATTCCAAAATAACTATGAGAGCGTTTATACAGCAGTTCCATTTTTTCAAAATAATTTCAAAATAGCAGATGGCTTATTCTGACTTCTGTAAACCTCATTCCACAAAGAATAACACCTGTTCCAAAATAGCTATTTCAAAATAAGGCATGTATGGACACTCCACTACTGCTATTTCAAAATAGCCCCTCACCAGGCCCATTCTAAGTTATTCCTCCTGGGGCTCTAAATTGAGATAGCACATCTATATTAGGGAAGCCTGCCTCAGACTAATTTTGAGGCTTCCCTGCAGTGTAGATGTGCTATTTTGAAATAAACTATTTTGGAAGAACTATTCAAGAATAGCTTATTCCAAAATAACTGTGCAGTGTAGACATAGCCACGGTGACCAGATAAGATAACATTAATATGGGGAAAGAAATGCAATATAAAGTAGGGAAAGATCAAGTTAAATACATTTAGATGAGTCACATGTATTCGAGTCAGCAGGGACTGATGAAATTTGCATAAGTAACTAGCTGAACTGATCTTGGGATTGTTATCAGTTATCTTCAAGATTTCTTGGAGAATGGGTAATGTCCCAGAAGTTTGGAGAAAAGCAATCATAGTACCTATTTTTAAAAAGGGAAACAAATAGAACCCAGGGAATTATAGAACAGCTAGCCTAACTTTGGAAATATACTGGAACAAATTATTTAAAAAATCAATCTGTAAACATCTAGACGATAATAGAATTATAAGAAATTTGTCACGAACAAAATCATGCTAGGCCAAACTAATGCCATTCTTTGACAGAGTTACTGGCCTAGGCTATGTCTACACTGCAGGCTTTTTTCAGGAGAAGCTTTTCCAGAAGAGATCTTCCAGAAAAACTTCTTTCAAAAGAAAGCATCCACACAGCAAAAGCGCATAAAAAAGCGATCTGTTTTTTCAAAGGATAGCATCCACATTGATTGGATGCTATCTCACATTTAAGTTGTGATTACTATGGACAGAATGGTCACCAGGACATCTTGTGGAAAAAAAATGTTCTTCCCCATCCTCACACACCTTTTTGTGAAAGAGCTCTTTCAGAAAAAGGCTTCTTCCTCCTAGAAAGAGGTTTACCGCTGTCGGAAAAACCCCTGCATTCTTTCGACTTTCTGTCGAAAGAATGCAATTGCAGTGTGGATGTAAGTTTGGTTTTTCGGGAAAAATGGCTGTTTTTCTGGAAAAACTCTGCAGTGTAGACATGCCCCTAGTAGATATGGGAGAAATAGTAGATACAATACATCTCTTTTTTAGTAAGCCTTTTGAAAACAGCAAGCAACCTAAGAAAACGAAGTCTAGATGAATTTAGAATAAAGGTGGATGCACAACTGTTTGAAACACCACACTGAAAGAGCAGTTATGATTCACTGTTAAATTAGGAGGGCATATCTTTTAAAGAACCTCAGGGACCAGTCCAGCTCCCAGTATTATTAAGTGTTTTAATTAATACATCGGCTAATGGAATAGAAAGTAGGTTTATAAAAATTGCAGACTACACCAACCTGGGAAAGATTGCAAGCACTTTGGAAGACAAAATTAGAAATCAACACAACCTTTAAAAATTGGAGAACTGGTGTGGATCCAACAAGATGAAATTCAATAAAGATAAGTTAAAAGTACTTTCCTTAGGAAGAGAAAAATAAAATGCACAGCTACCAAATGGGGACTAACTGGCTATGCAGTGACATTGGTGTTTATAATGGATCACAAGATACATATGAGTCAACAATGTGATGCAGTTGTAAAAAGGGATAATATCATTCTGGGATATATTAACAGGATTGTTGTTTACAAGGTATGGGAAGTCATTGTCCTGCTATCCTTGGCTTTGGTGAGGCTTCAGATGGATTACTGGGTCCTTTTCTGGTAAGGAAAGATGTGAATAAACTGGAAAAAGATCAGAGGAGAGCAAAGAAAGGATAAAAAAGGTTTAGAAAATGTGACCAGTGAAAAGTGGCAGGTTATCCAATAGACCCAGAATCTCAGAGCCTTGGCAGGAACTGCAGGATTGCAGAGGAAGCCCCAATGCTCTCACTTGTGTTTCCAGCTGATGTTCCAGATGAGTGGGTGGGAAGGCCGATCAAGAGATGTCCCAGCACCCCAAACCCAGTCCCTGTCAGAAGTCCCAGGGAGGCAGGCAAGGCAGGAGTATGCCTTGACTGTATGGAATATGTGGGATGCATCATGATATTATTGATACCAATATTATAAAATTGCCCAGAATCTGAGCAAATATGCCATGTAAGGTAGCCGTGAAAATGTCATAATTTGCCAAGTATGATCATCTTGTCTATATGTTTGTATCACCTTTGTATTATGAGCTATAGGTATATATAGTATATCTGTATTTCCAAACTTTTGCCGTGTTTCTGGGTGGCACGTTCAGACAGATTGGCATAAGCACTGACTAGCCTGTTTGATGGCCCATTGAAAAGAACTAGTGGATGCATCATATGAGTGAGCAAGGTATTTGGTATGCTTATGGAATAAGGTTTTCTTTGGTATGTGTTGTAAAGCATGTATTTGGGATACAAGAAGTACAAACCACATGGCAAAATTATATAAAAGGCAGTTGCGTCAGCTCTATTTTGTCATCATTCCTGCTTCTTAGCTCTGGAATAACTTTTGTACAAACAAAGCTCTGAACAAAAGATTGAATGACCCATTCGAGTTGTGGATGTGTTCCAGATGGACTTTCAAGCTGGCAAACTCAACAATACTGCTGAGAATCTGATATTTGGACTTTGATGACCTCTGTGTGTATCTGACTGCTTTACCATTTTACCTCTCTTCTTTTGCTGTCTTTTTTCTTTATAATAAACTTTTAGCATTAGACACTAAGGACAAGTCTAAACTTACAAGAAGATCGATGCTCTGGAGGTCAATCTGCTAGTGTTTGATTTGGCAGGTCTATTATAGTCCCCTAAATCAAATGCTGAGGGCAGCCCCTACAGGCATCCAGTTCTCTTCCTTCTGCAAGGAGTAAGGGAAGCTGATTAGAGTGTTTTCTCCTGTCAACTTCCCACTGTGTGGATTCCACTGTGGCTTGGCTTAAAGTAAGTCAACTCCAGCTATGTATTTTGTATAGCTGGATTTGTGTACCTTAAGCTGACCTTCCTGATCTAGTATAGACCAGGCCTAAAGAATTTGCTGGCTGCATAGGATTTTGAGTAAGATACAACCTAATATTGACCTGGCAGTGTGAGGTTCAGAATAACATTGTATACAGTGAGCAGATTTTGTTTGTTTGTTTGTTTTAATAACCTCTGATTGTACTGGGCCTGGGTGCTGAATGGGAGTCAGAGAAGAAGAATGCAATAAAAAAGATGTATAATTCTTTTGACTTATTGATAACCAATGCTGAAGATCAGAAGTACATTTTGTGACTGGTAGGGAGTCTAACTTTGAATTAATCTCCAGTTGTGGGAGAATCTGCTTTTGTTTACGGTCTGACCTGACCTTGTCATTTTTAGCCTGGACTACCCCATGCCCACCAGGCTATACTGGGCATCTTTAGTTTTGAGAAAACAAGACTGAGGAGAACCCAATAATTATCTTCAGATATGCTAAGGGCTGTTACAAAGACGCTCAGGATCAGTTGTTCTCCCTGTCCTACCCCAGTTAGGTTAGGTAGGCGTGGAACAAGCCTAAAATCTCCCATCATTGGATGTTTTTTAAGAACATATTGGACGGACACCTGTCAAGGTTGGTCTAGGTTTTCTTGGTCTTGCCTGAGCTCTGTGGGATAGACTTTATGACCTCTCAAGGCCCCTTCCATTCTCAAATTTTTATGTTTCCATGTAATAATATGACTAAATACGATATTAATAGATATGGGAAAGCACAGTTTGGGAATTCTTGACATGGTTAAGAATTCTAGATTTCAAAACTTCCCAGTAGAGCTGAAATTTTTGAACTTTGTAATACAGTACTGAGATATGCTAAGAGTTAGTATGGTTGAAGTGGCACTATAGCAAGACTTTAGTTGTCATGCTAGTATGTGGGAAAAAATTAAAAAGTGAAAGACAGGGAGGGAAGACAGGTGGCAGTTACAGTAATGTATATGATAATTTGGAATTTTCAGAGGTAAGGGTGGGTATTAGCAATGCAGTTACTATAGCAATTACAGGAAAAATGAAGTAATGTTACAGAATATTGAAAGAATTGATGAGTAGCTTTTAGAGTTGACAAGAGGGAAAAATACGAATGGAAAATCACACATGTGAAACTAATATTTCTATTTCATTCCTCTTCAGTATAATGATTTTGAACAGTATGTTTTCACTTGCTACAAAATATATTTAAAAGTGTCATACCATCACAAAGGCAAAACCTTAAAAATACAGTTACCCATCAAATAAGTTGTTTGAAAATAATCATTATATATTTCAGAAAGCTGGTTGGCTTACCACATAAAATATTTGTAATGAATATATGGGATTTCTACAGTTGTATATATATATATTTATTATAGTTGTTTATTAACACACACACACACACACACACACACACACACACACACACACACACACTTTAACTTGTGTGATAGTTTATCACTGGATCTAAACCATAACTTTCCCTTCCACATTTCCCCATTCTCCCTCATCATAGTTTGTAGAAATATTGTATATTTATGGCTTTTTAATTGTTATATTTTTTTACTTGCCAATTTTCTCCTCCTGTACCTGACAGCCTGCCCTAGCCCTCCCCACCCTTAAAATTTATAAAGGATTCCCTCTCTAAATACAGGGAACTACTGATTTATGTCAGATGTCACTATATGAGAAGAGCTGATGAATTTTTCAGGAAAACTCTATAATTTTTTTTGGTTTAGTTTTTCTATGTTGTTTATCATTGTGAAGGGTTCTAGACTGTCAGCATTAGAAAGTGAAGCACATCAATTAATCAATATAAAGGAATGATAGAAATACAGCATCTTCAGATTTCCTATGCACATTTATCTTGTGCCTCAAATACAACATGTGTCTACATTGGCACCCCTTTCCGAAAAAGGGATGCTAATGACACTTTGGAATTGCAAATCCGCGGGGGATTTAAATATCCCCGCTGCATTTGCATGAACATGGCTGCCGCTTTTTCCGGCTCGGGTTTTGCCGGAGAAAAGCGCCAGTCTAGACGCGATCTTGCGGAAAATAAACCCTTTTCCGGAAGATCTCTTATTCCTACTTTCAAGGAAAGGGGTGCCAATGTAGACGTAGCCCATGATGGGAACAACTCTAGAAATTAGACGGCAGTTAATTCTTTTTCATTCTTTCTTTCATTGGCTTCTCTACCAACAGTGCCAACAAGGATGTCAGCTGTGATACAGGTTTGTTTGTTTGTTTGATTTTTTAAAATATGGACACCTGTCCACTTGAAAACTGGACTTAGGACATTAATTTATCTCATGCTACCAAAGTAATTATCAGATAATTCAGTGCCAACCTAAGATTGGCCCTGTTTGGTGACCTAGTTGTGAAAGATTCCATCATATCTTATTACCAGTCCCATGATCCAGCTAGTTTATAGTAAAGAAGGATTTTTAATGATATTTGGTATGAAGAATGCTATATAAAAGTGTTTTTTATAACACTGTAACAGAAAACTTACATTTTCTAGACAATATAATTCTCTAATTATTTTATTGTCACTTTTCCTTGCCTCTTTTCAATGCTCAGTTGACCTAAATTCAGTTAGAGTAAACACACCAGGGTGTCATTAGAGGAGGTTTTGAAACAAATTGATAAACTTAACAGTAACAAGTCACCGGGACCAGATGGCATTCACCCAAGAGTTCTGAAAGAAATAAATGTGAACTTGTGGAATTATTAACTGTGGTTTATAATCTATATTTTAAATCAGCTTCTGTACCTAATGACTGGAAGATACCTAATGTGATACCAATAGTTAAAAAAGCTCTAGAGGTGATCCTGGCAATTACAGACTGGTAAGTCTAACGTCAGTACCAAGCAAATTAGTTGAAACTATAGTAAAGAATAAAATTGTCAGACACAAGGATGAACATAATTTGTTGGGGAAAAGTCAACATGGATTCTGTAAAGGGAAATTGTGCCCTCCTAATATACTAGAGTTCTTTGAGGGGATCAACAAGCATGTGGACAAAGGGGATCCAGTAGACATAATGTGCATAGATTTCCAGAAAGCCTTTGACAAGGTCCCTTACCAAAGGCTCTTATGTAAAGTAAGTTGTCATGGGATAAGAGGAAAGGTCCTCTCATGGATTAATAACTGGTTAAAAGACAGGAAACAGTGAGGTGACAACATTTGCAGATGATACTAAACAGCTCAAGATAGTTAAGATGAAAGCAGACTGTGAAGAGCTTCTAAAAGATTTCACCAAACTAAATGACTGGGCAACAGAATGGCAAATGAAATTTAATGTTGGTAAATGTAAAGTAATGCACTTTGCAAGAAATAGTCCTAATATATACAATGTGATGGGGACTAATTTAGCTATAACTACTCAAGAGAGAGATCATGGAGTCATTTTGGCTAGTTCTCTGAAAATATCTACTCAATGTGCAGCAGCAGTCAACAAAGCAAACTAAATGTTAGAAATCATTAAGAAAGGGATAGATAATAAGACAGAGAATATCTTATTGCCTCTATATAAAACCATGGTGCACCCACATCATGACTACTGCAGGCAGATGTGGTCGCCTCATCTAAAAAAAAAGATATATTGGCATTGGAAAAGGCTCAGAAAAAGGCAACAAAAATTATTAGGAGTTTGGAACAAGTCCCATATGAAGAGAGATTAAAAAGACTTTTCATCTTACAAAAGAGGAGACTAAGGGGCGATCTGATAGAGGTCTATAAAATCATGACTGGTGTGCATAAGGAAAAGTAATTTATTTGTTCAAAAGAACTAGGGGTCACCAAATGAAATTACTCGGTAGCAGATTTAAAACAAACAAAAGGAAATATTTCTTCACACAGAGCATGGTCAGCCAGAGTAGGTTGTGAAGACCAGGACTTTAACAGGGTTTAAGAAGGAACTAGATAAATTCATGGAGGTTAGGTCCATCAATGGCTATTAGCCAGGATGGGTGGGAATTTTATCCCTAGCTTCTGTAAAAGGCTGGGAATGGATGACTAGAAAGGGATTACTTGATTCCCTGTTCTGTTCACTCCCTCCGGAGCATCTGGCATTGGCCACTGTCAGAAGACATGATACTGGGCTAGATGGACCTTTGGTCTGATCCAGTATGGCCGTTCTTATGATCCATAACCTGGGGCATTCCAGTATGCACATGTATTCTAGTTTGTTGAAGTGCAAGTCAGATTCAGCTGTCTCTATTCTTAAGTATCTGAGGCATGGTATCTAGGCTGCCACACCAAGTTACAAAAGGCTTCCCGTAATAAACACACTGTTTTCTAGGATGTTTATGGCTTTATCCTAGTTAAGTTGCAATATAAGGCTCACCTAAAAATCAAATATATGGCACTTATGCAAATGGTAACTTTTTTTCCCAGGCATAATTGTGTAAGACTATCAAAAAAATTGTAAAAAATATTCTTCAGCTTAAATCCTTTGGCTTATCCTAAATAAAAATTCTCTAAACACATACATAGAAAAAATACCTATAACAAGGTTTATTAATCCCTGAAGTCCAGTTGAAACTGTAAATATATTATTTACAATAATGGGTTGTAAAAAAACAGATACTATTACCAAACATTAGAGAAACTATGTTTTTATTAGTACTTCATCTCTATAATTATCTTGTTCCAAACAGTGAGATTCCCAAGTTAATGCCTCAGATACTTTCCCTCTACTTATTCGAAATTATGCTTCTTCATAAAAGCAGTGGATAAGAATCCTAACAAGGTTAATTAAACCCTCAATAATAAACACAGTGTGCATAGAAATATACCTGATAAAATTTCCATTTAGTATGCAGTTCTTATGGACTGTTTTACAAGCAGTCACTATTATACAATTTTGAACTGTCACTGATGTACTTTAATGATAGAAGTGTTTTTTTCCAATATCCATTACTCACTACCTTTCTGAATTCCAGATTCCTCTTAAATGGTAAACATTTTCACAACAACTACTTTGGTCTATACTGTAATTTAATAAAGATCATGTTGTTCCAACAGCAGGCGAATTATCATTTATGCATGTTTGAACTATCCATTTATAATAGATTAGCACATTTCTTTCCTAATGTGAAATGCAGTTATGTTTACAACCCCTCCCCCTCTTTTTGAACATTCTGGAATGAAAAATGGTTTTAATTAAGTATACCTTGATAGGGAGCACTAAATCCACGGTATCGGTGGTTGCTGTCCGTTATAAAATGAAGTCTGAGCCAGTTTTTTGTTGCTGATAATTGGAGGAGGTATATTCATTCCAGATAACCTGAGTTATAAAAGACAAATGGAAATAAGAATAATTAAATGGAGGAAGAGAGAAAATACCATCAGTGCTGAAGACCCAGGGTTTTTATTTTTGAAGTTTGATTAAAAAATCTTATTTTTAAAAAGGAAAAAAAAGTTTTCTTCTAAACATGCTTGTACTACTTTCCCATATGTGTAACAGAGAGAGACAATGAATAAGCCCTTTTATTCCCTCAGTGAATATTATATGTAGCTCAGGAGTGGTAAACCAACACAAGTGACAGGGTTTCCCTAACCTTCTGTGCACTATCACCATGAGATGGATACTGTCTATCCATGGTACAGTGTACAGCCTGCAGTACTACAGTATTAAACACTTCAAATTTTAATGTATTAATCCACACAACTCCTGTGGTGGAGAAGGGCTATTATCCCTATTTTACAGATGGAGAACAGAAGCACCCAGGGCTGGATTTTTAAAGATATTTTGGTGCCTATAGAGATACAACTATACTGCAAGTGGAATTTTCAAAACTACTCATAAGAATGGCCATACTGGGTTAGACCAAGGGTCCCATCTAGCCCAGTATCCTGTCTGCCAACAGTGGCCAATACCAGATGCCCCAGAAGGAGGAATCACAACAGGTAATCCTCAAGCGATACCTCCCCTGTCACCCACTTCCAGAGAAACAGAGGCTAGGGATACCATTCCTACCCATCCTGGCTAATAGCCATTGATGGACCTAACTTCCATGAATCTATCTAGCTCTGTTAAAGTTCTAGCTTTCACCACATCCTCTGGCATAGTCGGGTTCATTTGAGAGTTAATCACCTAAACACTATTGAAAATACCATCAGGTGCCTGCCAGCAACCTGAACCACCTAAATACCTTTAAAATACAGTGCAGAGAGGTTAAGTGACTTGCTCAAGATCACACAAAATTCATGGAACTTCAGAGAATTAGTCTAGAACTACAGAGACTCAGGCTAGCACCCTAGCTACTAGACCAAGCTTTGATCCTGACACTCTGTATTATATTTTGATTCATGCTCACAAATCTTATTCATCACAATGAGAGTTAGACATGGGCTCTATGAGGTTCAGATCCTGTTTAATCCTAAACACACAAGTACATCAGTAACTCTTTGCTTAATGTTGTTATGTTCCTGAAAAATGCTACTTTAAGTGTTAAGCAAATCCAATTTCTCCCTAAGAATTAATGTAAAGTGGGAGAAGGGTAGGTTCCAGGATTTCTTTTTCCCAGGACACAAAACCTTATATACATATACGGTATAAGTTTTAAACAATTCTAAATGAACAATTTAATACTTGATCATGCTTGAATGAGACAGGAGTGTAAAGGGATCAGGTTATGGGGCCTCTGCTCACTGACACTCCTGCAGGGGATCAGGATCAAGGGCTTGCCCATTCCCCAGCTGAAATTCCAGGAGAGGGCAGAGTGGGATAAGCCCCCTCACCTTAACCCCACTCCCTGGCTGGAATGCTGGACAGGTGGAGCCAAACAACCTTTTAATGGAACTTTGCAGGACTTTAAATGAGTATGTTCCCTAAGTGTGTATCTACACAACAGGGCTTAACTTGAAATAAGCTATGCAAGTTGAGCTATGTCTATTGCATAGCTTATTTCAAAATAGCTTATTTCAAAATTGGGAGCATCTACTCAGCACTTATTTTGAAATACAGCACTCTTCTTCTGACTTCCCTTACTCCTTGTACAATGAGGACTACAGGAGTCAGAGTAAGAAGTCCTCCAATTTGACAGTATTTCGACATTATTTCAAAATTACTTCCTGCTGTGTAGATGTGGACTGTTATTTCGAAATAATGTTGCTGTGTAGACATACCCTAATAGATCCTAATAATGGAACAATGTTAATTGTATTGACTGTAAGTGAGGAGTTACTATATTCTGCTGCTGGCCAGTATTTTACTCTAGCCAAAGATACCATATTATATTGGGTCACTACACTCTGCTCTTCTAATTCAAATATCTCTCTGCTAACTGAATAGAACTATTCAGGCTTTATGCTGGGCAGAGTGAAGGTGATTCTACTGTAAATTGTCATGATCTCTTAACTAGTAAATTTCTGCATGTGACACTTTGAAAAAAAAAAGGATCTTGTAAGTTAAATATAAAAACTAGAGCTAGTCAGGAATTGGAATTTCTGTTCTATGAAAATTTGCTCTTTCATTTTCCCTAAATTCTAAATTTTAACAAAAAGCTGAAATTTTGAAGTTTGCCGTATACTGAACATTTTGAAAATTATTATTTAAGGATATCAAAACATTTGATTTTGACGTCATAATTTGTATCCATTTCATTTTATCTTTGATATCGTATTTAATCATTACATTACATAGAGATAATCTATAATATTAAAGTAATTTTGTTATATAATGCCACATTCAAAATTAATCATTACTATTAAGTGAAAATGAAACATCAACAGTATTAGAACACAATTTTTCATGTTTAAAATTGTGTTGAGTCTTGGGGGCAAGCTATGGATATCACAGAAAAGTTCCAATAGGGCCAATCTTTAACATATTATAAAATAAAAATAATCTCTGTACTGCAAAGGAAACTGTGACAGAATAATTTCTTCTATAGCAGGCAAAAAGTATTATCTACTGATTTAAAGACAAAAAAGTGTATTAAACTTTTTATAATATCAATACTTTTCTACACACTCTGTACCCTTGAACTCATGTAAAATATTATACAAATCAATGTAACATGTCTGATTACAAAATAAATTTAAATTGCCAAGTTAATGTTTCAGATTCATCATTTTGTCATATTTTTCTTTTAACAATCTACTGAGATCTGGGCATCACACAGCATGGAGACTGCATTTATAACTTTGGTTGATAGTCCCCTTCCTACATGGAGCAGAGGTCAAGTGTCCCACTGATTTTGTATTAGACCTTTCAGCATTGTTTAATACAGTTGACCATAATGTGTTGTACACTCATCTGTGAAAGCTAATGCATAGTTGGATCTGCTTCATAACAAAACAAGTCATTCCTACTAAGGGAGACCCAGAGAACCGTGATAAGCCATTATTCAGTCTCCTAGGAGTTTTCAAATGCAAGGTTGTCCAAGAAGTCAATCTTCCTTTTTATGGAATTTGTCTGACCATCTATTACAGTTAAATGTTAGATATGTGAAATATGACCCCATTCTCCTTTTTCAATCCACCCACACAAATGAAAGCCTGAGGGAATAGACAAGGTTTGCAGCATGAACTGAAGCTCAACAATTTTTTTCAGCTCCCCACAGTAAGGATTATTGGAAGCCATTCAAATCTGGGGGTGCTCAAGAGAAAGTGTGTCCCAGCCAATCTCATTTTCTAAGACAAAGCAAGAAGGTAAGACAGAGGCTGTGTTGAAAATGTAGAGGGTTCCATTTCATTAAGGAGTTTAAAATGCCATCATTTTGAGTAGCACCTAGAAATTTATTGGAAGTCTTAAAGGAAGTAGATAGATAGATAGATAGATAGATAGATAGATAGATAGATAGATCAACCTTCACTTTTAACATACTATGTGATGGCATTTTTCTGTTATACGGAATCCTTATCTTCACAATAGCGATGCCATAATGATCTTGCTGTCTATCCTTAGCAAATGAAATCAGCAAGAATGCTCAAAATCTTTGCAGCTGAACTGGAATGGGGAGAGTGTTAGAGTAGTCTTATTGAAGTACATATCTGAAATTTACTCCTTGCAATCTGACAGGGTCAATATTTGAAATGTTTAGCATGATATAAGACACATTTACTTTCTCTGTCTTCTTCTCTATTTGGGCCCATGGCCAGTGGGTACTTATCTCATCAATAACAAGAAATGGCAGAGTTGGATTTGATTTGTGCCTGTTCTTGGCAAAAGTTTACTTTAATTTCTTTAATGCATCTAGATACCATGATGATGAACATAAGATAAATAAAATAAACTACCTTGGCTGTCCACACAGATGAAGATATAAATAGAACAATAGCAATAAAATATGGACGGACCTATTATTGAGCCCAGCCCTGACCTGGTGCAGTACACAATTTCCCACTAGAAGGCTTAAGAAGAATACGAAAATAATACTGTTTTTAAAGCAATCATTTCAATCCACTGAATAGCAACATCCAGACATAACATAAAACCTATCCTCCATTCCAACAGAAAGAGATGAGAGAAAATGCAGTGGCATAAATTGATACAAGGGAAGGTAATATGGGGTCAAATTTCCCCATTGTAAAAAGTATTCTGGAAAAAAAGACTAATATAAATGAAGGAAGAAAGAATCAGAACTGATTAAAACTTTTAAAAAGAGAACATTTAAAATTATAAAACACATACATTGTTGATTACAAATTATAAATAGCCTACCCTTGTCAGTTCTTGTAAATCAAAAATTATATTATACTGTAAGGAAAGAAAAGGAAAAAAAAAACTGTATGAGAGAACAATTGTCCATAGTAAAAGATACAGACAAGAGTTAAGAATATATAATAGAAAAATACATTATTTAGTTAAATCACTTCCAAGTATTCTTCAGTTTTCTGACTTTCACAGTTAGTGGAATGGACCATATTATCATCAAATTGACAGTATCCATTAATGTGTTCAAAATATATACCCTCAATCAATGTATGACATTGAAAACCATCAACTACCACATTAGCTTGACATAGCATCTAAGCACCCTTCAGTATCTGGTCACAGGCTTCTTTTCAGGGTTCCAAGTGCTCAGTGCTTCAAATCAGCAAATGAACAGAGGTGGAATATTCCCATTTCCTGAAGGTGTCACCAGTTTACATTCTCATGCCTCAACGTAGTCAGTGATCCAGTTCTTAAAGAGGATCGTCACATCATCAGTTATTATCCTCTTCTGTTCCTTTTGAATGATCATGACATTTAGTCTTTGCTAGCAGCTGGAGTCCAGAATAGACAAGATAACATCTATTGATGCCAGAATTGTTTTAATGAATCCATTCTACATGGACTTGAGACAAAGTTGCTATACTCTGGAGTGTGGCTTACATGGAGTAGGATCTCATTTTCATTGTCATTTGTCCATCATTGCTCATACAGGGGTAATTGCCAGATTGATCTGTTGAGTTGGATGTAGTTGAGATGAGCTCTGTGGATGAAACGATAGCTCGTAAAGTGAAGTCATCTTGTGGAAGACTGTGGTTGCTGGCATCCCACTTCAAGGTGACTTCAAAGACCTTGCCTTGATCTGGTTTCCTTTTTAGCTCTCTGAGGTACTTTTCTTGGACAACTTCCTTTATGGATGACAATGGCCTGCTCTTGTGATGTTTGAGGCACCAGGACTCCCAGGTCCTGCGGCTCCTCCCACCACGGCTACTAGAAGCCAATGCATCTCATCAGGTACAAAGGGTGTTCCAGGTACAGGTCCCCAGTGAGGCAAAGTTTCCTCATTCTTGCCTGAATTCACCCTTCAACAATCCATGTAAGTAGAAGCAATGTCATGGCTAGTTGGGGTCCTGGCAATTCTTCTCCTAATGATCTTATACAGGAAGCTGATTGCAAAGTTCCTTACCACTAAATCCAAGCAGGTAAAAAGGTAGAAAGTGTGAGTGATAGAGTCACCCCTGCAAGCAGAGACATATTGAACCCAGAAAATTACGGGGGCCTGGCACAAGGTAACAGCTGGATGGCAGGAGCTTGAAGCCTGTTCTGCCCCTTCTGGCCCGATATATAATAAATAAATATTGAATCATCTGTCATCCACTCATGTATGTCTACATTGCGCTTTCTTGCGCAAGATATTCAAATGAGGCAAAGCGATGAATATCGCCACGCCTCATTTGCATACCTAATGAGCCACCATTTTCCATAAGGGGCTTTTGCGCAAGAAGGAGCAGTCTACACTGCTCCGCCTTGCACAAAAAACCCCTCTTGCACAGGAGCCGTTCTGCCTAAAAATAAGCGGCAAAATAAGCTCAAAACATAAGAGGGGGGTTTTCGCAAGGAGAAGCAGTGTAGACTGCTCCTTCTTGAGCAAAAGCCCCTTACACAAAAATAGCGGCTCATTAGGTATGCAAATGAGGTGTGGCGATATTCATCACCGTGCCTCATTTGAATATCTTCTTGAGCAAGAATGCGCAATGTAGACATAGCCTTAATGTTTATTGAGAAAAGCAACATATAGAGTCAACAGTACTGTCTATCTTTAAGAAAATGTTAGTAACTAAATAACAGATAACAACAACATTCAATCCCGTTTACTCACTACCTGGAGCTGACAGGCATTTTTAGAACAAAGTTCTTATTCTGTCTCTAGCTTGCATATTTTGACTATGTCTTTAGTGCCTCATAATGGATTTTTGCTGAAAAATTTCTCAAGAGTTGCAAAAACTCCAAATTCAACCATATACAAAGCAATCACATGACCCTCCTTTTTGCTTATAATGAGCATGATTTTTGCTATAGGAATTCACAGTATTAGTCCCTCTTTCTATTGCTTAAGCTAATGCTGCAGCGTCTGAAGGTGTTTTACTATGGGTGTGTAGTAAAAAAGTAGCCTTCACCTGCGAAAGTAAATCGAAAGAACATGGCAGTTTTTTCGGTCGCGGTAAACCTCATTTTACGAGGAATAAAGTCTTTTTTCAAAAGTACTCTTTTGAAAAAAGGTGCTATTGAATGCAAACTGCTTTTTCGGAAGAGAGCGTCTAGACTCTCTTTCAAAAAAGCGGCTCGCTTTTTTGAAAAATCTGTTTGTAGTCTAGACGCTTTCTTTCGAAAGAAGCTTGTAGTCTAGATGTAGCCTTGGTATCACAGTTTCTCATTCCAGTAGTATCAGAGCACCTCACAATCTTTAACACACTTATGATCACAACAGTCAAATGAGGGAGGTAAGGATGACTGTCCCATTTTACAGATGGGGAATTGAGGTACAGAAATAATAAGTGACTTAACCAAGATCGTGCTTGAAATCTGCGGCAGAGCAGGCATACCATTCTCTCAAGTTCCAGACTAAACACTAAACAACTATACTATCTTTCCTAGTTTTATTACACATTTCCCCAGAAAGATATCAGCTCACCTGTCAAAATATACATTTCTTTTCCAGTGGTTCAAGGCACTTGCTATCTTGCTAACTTTCCTTAAATAAATGACAATTAATCCCCATCTACTAAGGAGGATATTGAAGATACTGAAACATATTCATAAAAGATCTAGAAAACAAAGAGGCGGCAAAATTTGCAGATGATACAAAACTACTAAAAATAGTTAAATCCAAAGCAGACTGAGGAGATTTACAAAGGGATTAAAAAAAAACTGCGTGGCTGGGCACCAAAGTGGCAGATAAAATTCTTTGTTGATAAATGCAAAGTAATGACATTGAAAACCACAATCACAATTATACATGTAAAATGATGAAGTCTCAATTAGCTCCTGCCACTCAAGAAAGATCTTGATGTCATTGCGGATAGTTCAGTGGAAGCATACATGCAATATGCAGCATCAGTCAAAAAAGCTAACAGAATGTTGGTCATCATTAAGAAAAAGATAAATAAGTCAGAAATATAATATTGCCTTTATATAAATCAATCGTACGTTCACATCTTGAATAATGTGTGTAGATTTGGTCACCCCATCTTAAAAACACAGAAACTAGGTAGGCTTTTTGGCTGGCAGCAGGGCATGCTGGCTGCCCGTACTCATGGATAGCAAGTGGGCTACTTGGCTGGCTGGCTGCCCAGTGGCCTGACTTCTCATCCACCTGGCTGTCCAACTGCTCAGCTTGCTCTCTGTCTGACTTGCCTGTTGGCCAGCTCCCAAAGTACCCAGCTGCCCGATTAGCACTTAAATAGATTGTTGTGTTTTATGGGAAACCCCACAATGTTGATATTTCATTCCACTGAAGAATAAAAAGAAACAATGGCAATGCAGATTTTCTCATGAAAACGATTTACTGTTTTCCAGCCAAGGAGACATTATATGTGGAATGTCATAAGGAGCTTTATAGCATGCGTATATATATTGACCTCTACTGGATAGAGTCAGAATGGCTCATGACTCTATCATAGGGCACCCAGAAGGCTTTCTGTTTATCTGTGGTTTTGGAGCCAAAGAAGCTGAGTCTTACCCCCTCACACTGTCACCTTATAGTTAATCATGATGGACAACTTGGTAAATTACTAAGTGACCTAGCTGGTTACAAATTTGTCACAATATTCTTTTCCCTCTGGTCAACAGAAAATAAATGAGTTAAGTACAATTAATTATCTGTATAATTCTGTAATTAATGATGCAGAGGATGCCCAAGAACTGAACTGTTGTTGCTAAATCCACATCATGGACTGGCCATATTTAAATTCAATAATAAATAATCTCATTTACATTCTGTAGAAACAAAATGTCCCCAGGATTCACATGCTGTAGGGCGATTTTATACAAATTTAATTTGCTAGTGGTGAAATATAAAACCGTACACCCATGGCACTTTAAAGTTATAAATAATCCCCAAAATGTGAACATTGCATTCCAAATTTATAATGTAAAAATAGAGAAAACACTAAACTCAAGCCCCTTAAATGATGGTGCCTTACTAATGCTGTTGGAAAAAAGAATAGTTACATTTTTAAAGCACTAATATCTGTTTAAGGCTGTCCATCAAGTCGATTATTCAATAATGCTTTTAGTCCTGACAGTTGTGGGTTATGGTTATAATCACTCTAATTAAGCACATGCTGATGTCAGCAGAGTTCTAAGTAAACTCATTCTTCCCAACATCTGATCTCTGCAGTTTATGATTTCTATGGGATTATTCCCTGTAAGTAGTTTTGCAAATGGACAGGATTTGCAGTGGTTACTGTCAGAAAATTATTGCTTATTCTGTTCATATAGCTAACCCTTTTCTCATGTCAATTTATCTTCTCAGCAAATTATAAAGCTGTTCACCATTATCATAATGCATTGGCAGTCCATCCTAGTTCTGTGCCAAGCATTTCTTCAAGCATAGCTATAGCTTGTACCATAGAACATTTTCCAAACTAACTCATTTTACCCCTTTGTATACAGCACTATAATATTTTGTAATGTAGATAAAATTTATTTTTAAAACTGATATAGTTTGAAATAATGTCCTTCTGTCTTACTAGTTCACTTACACCTGAATTCAATGCTGACATATATTTCTGGAATGACACTGTAATAATGGGTGTTCGTGCCTAATAACACTGAGCCTTAATCTCTCTATACCTTAGTTCCTCTTGTGTAAAATTTGAGCACTGAAACTTTTTTCTCCCACTTCTAATTTCAGATTGGATTTTTTCTTAAAAAAACAAAACAAAACAGTGAAGGTTAACCTTACTTTACCTCAACTGAAGACAATGGATATTTTACTATTGACTTGGGGCCAAAATGATTGAGGCCAATACTGAACTTTAAAAAGACATGGGTAAGATATTATATTATGTTAATTTAGATCTTTGGTCAGTAAAAAAAAAAATCCTGTACAATTGCAGGGTTTGCCACAGAATCCAAAAAGAACAGGGAATTGGCCCTTTCTTAAAAATCACAGTGAAAGGAATTATATGAAGTTAAATCTGAATAGCGTAAAATAAATATACATGTGATTTAGTGAAGATATAAGGTATATATTGTGTTTCTTGTTCTTGTAGACACACATTGGCTAAATAATTTAGATCCTGTGGTTTCATCTATACTATTATTTTGTTTTGTTTCTCAAACGATGTTCATTTACTATGCTTTCCTTTGTTGTGTCTCATACGGAAATGGCTGATGAGCTATAATGGACATAAAATAATTATGTAAAAACCTTGTTGTGGGCATAAAAAGGGATAAATCACTACCCATAACTGCCAAAACCATGATGACTATCATAAACAGACAGGCAGACAAGGATATTTGACCATTCAAAGTATAGGATATGGTCACTGTGTTGTGTATGTGTCTTAAATGTAAAGAGTTGATGGCATATATGAACATAATCCATTTTTTTTAATTCAAGAATTTTGATTCCCTTTGTGCTCAGTGGTAGCAGGCTGGGGAGAGAGGTCATGTCACTCCTCTGTTTGGAGCAGAAATTCATGGCACGGAGTTAGGTATTTTCTTAGTGAAATGCATTTATTTATAAAATGTACATGACTGCTGAATTCTGAAGAAAGGATTGCAATGAATGACATGCAGGCACTACATCTTATTTAGATGCAGTACACTGTAGTCAGGCTGAATATCATATTGTTTTCTTGTCCCATTTGCAAACTTTTAAATCCTTTCAGTATGCCTCCTAGTGGCCACACCGCAGATTGACTCTAAACATTTACTACACCACACAGGCAACCTTCTGGGCACAACTTTGGGCTACTTGTTTCTTTCCTGTCTCAAGAAACAGCTTTCTTGCCATTATAGCCCTTTAATGATACACATAGAATCATGGCCACAACTGAATGCTTAGCAAATGGCAGCTTTGCAAGACCTCTTGACTTAGCTAGTTTAACAATTTGCTCCACCTATTATGACTGCATGGTCTGCAGACAGTGACTTTGAGCATGAACCTGCCTCTTATCTAGCTTCTTCACTTCTTCTACAAAAAGAACCTCATTAAGGTATTCTTGCATGACTAGGAGAGGGAGTAAAACTTACTTTCTCTTCTTAATGAGTGTCTGTTTCTGGATGTGGAGGTTAGATCAACGGCCCCTAATGACAACTCATTACAATAGTACAACCTAAGACAAGCTAGATGGAATAATGCTTACTGAGAGAAAATTTGGGGTGCCCACTAATTTTATGATCATAATGGAAGTAACATTTTGCTGCCCAAGATGTGGGTTAATTTGTGTCCCATTATTTCAGAACAAGGATACTGTGTCATATGATGCCAGTGAGACAGCAAAATCATTTCTTGAAAAATTCATTACTGTCAGAACTTTACTGTGAACATGTGAATTCAATATACAGTATCATTCTAAAATTTCTTTCTAGCGGGACGTTTTGAGTTACTTTCAGATGGCTCCACTGCATGGATAATTCTGTATGGATAAAATGTCTCCTTTAAAAAAAAGTAATTATTTGATTCAATATTAATTAAATCTGATTTTAATTAATATAAAGTAATTGATAGTTGACATAGAATGTCCATATAGGTAAAGTTTTATATTTCTGCTATAGCTACCTAGAAAGTAATATAGTCAGACAGAGAATAAAGAAAGTTGTATGCATTGTGTAAGTTTAAAACCTGGTCAAGTATGCAGTGCACAGAGACACTTGTTCAAAACATATTTGTATTCTATGCTGCACAGTCAGTTACCTACTGAAATAAATTATGTATGGTTGGTGATCTGATTTGTAAGCTTGCCAATGTAGTTCAGGAGCAATGGATCAGAAACAAAAAGACTGTCACCTTTTAAATAAGAAAACAACATTAAAGAGTAAACTTCCTGTTCTAATAACTTGAAAATCTCTCACACTAAAGCTAGAATGAGTTCATTTCAGACACAGTAATGATTCTTTAATTTGCAGGAGCTGTATTACTATTCAGCATGTGTTCTCCAAAGCTTCACAGGTCTCAGTCACGTTTGTAACACAAAATTGCTGTCTAACAGAGATCAGTCTCAGGATGAGTTGATCTCCCTGGAAGAGATTTTATTTAAATAAGATCTATAATGAATAATTCAGATTAAATAAAAAATATGAGATCTGTATATTATTCTATATAAACACACTCTGAAGAGCAAAACAGTTTGGATATTTTACAATTTATTGATTCTTTCCTAGCCATCTATGTAATCTTGGGTTGAATATATGTCTTCTTTTAGTATTTAAAATATCCAATCCACTAAGCAGATGAATTAATTGAAGATAATTCAGAGATCTTGTTTACATTAAGAGGAGATAATGCTGCTTGCTTATTTACAATGCCACCTGACAATGAGAACAGGCTTTCATATGGCATTCTGTCCAAAGGAATCCCGGACCCCCCACAGACAGGGGCTGCTGCCAGGGACCAGCCTCTGTCCATGGTGTGCCCAGGCCTGCCACGGAGCAGAGGCTGCTATGTAGGAGGTAGAGCAGCATCTGTCCACAGAGTTCTTGGACCCGCTGTGAACAGTGGCTGCTGCCATGGACCTGCCTCTGTCTGTGGTCAGCACTGGCCACCATAGACAGAGGCTGCTTCTTGGCAGTCTCCCCACACCCCCAAAGCAGCCTCTGTCTGTGGGGAGCTTGGAACCCATGGACAGGGGCTACTGCCACCCCATGCTGCCTGTATATCAGACACAGCAGTGTGGGGCAGCAGGCAGCCAGTCTGCATGGGGAGCTGGTTTTTAAACTGGTTCCCCTCGCAGACCAACTCCCACCTGCCACCCCACACTGCTGCCTCGGATACACACTATCAAATAGTCATGTGACTGATAAGATTTCATGAGGTTACACGACTATTCAGTTACAATATATCTAACATCCCTAATCACAGAGACTGTTTGGTTTGGTCAATATACATGGCAGAAGGGCATTGCTGGCACTTTATGGCATATATCACATTAGAGGATGTGAAGTTGTATGAACCCTGGATATTGTGACTTATGTGGATAGGTCCTATGATGGTGTTGCTTCCATAGATATGTGTACAGGGTGGGCAACAAGGTTTGTTAACGGACTAGGTTCCTGGGTGAGTGTATCTGTGGTGTGGTGTGTGGCTGGTGGAATTTGCTTAAGTCTGGGAAGCTGTCTATAGGTGAGGATAGGCCTGTCTCCCAAGGCCTGTGAGAGTGAAGAGTAGTTTTACAGGATAGGTTGTGGATTGTCAATGATGGGCTAAAGGGGTTTAAGCTGGGAGCTTGAGGTGATAATCAGTAGTGTTCTGCTATTTTCATTGTTGGGCCTGTCTTGAAGTGTGTGACTTCTGGGTAGTTGTCTGGCTCTGTCAATCTCTTTCCTCACTTCCCCAGGTGGGTATTTAAGTTTCAAGTATGCTTGCTAAATATCTTGTAGGTGTTTGTCTCTGTCTGTAGGACTGGAGCAGATCTAGTTCTATCTTAGGGCTTGGCTATAGATAACGGATCATGTCATGTGTCCTGGACAGAAGCTAGAGACATCTAGGTAAGAACAGAGGGGTAGCCGTGTTAGTCTGAATCTGCATAAACAACAAAAAGTCCTGTGGCACCTTACAGACTAACAGATTTAGGGCATGATGCATCTGATGAAGTGTGCCTTTGCCACAAAAGCTTATGATCCACTAAATCTGTTAGTCTATAAGGTGCCACAGTTTCCAGTATAGGTTGGTGTTTATGTAATCATCATTTAATTGTGCTGTAGTGTCAAGGAGGTGGATCTTTTGTGTGGACTGGTTCAGTATAAGGTTAACTGTGGAAAGGAAATTGTTGAAATCCCTGTGGATTTTCTCAAGGGTATCCTTCCTGTGGGTCCTTATGATTAAGATATCATCAACGCAGTGTAAGTAGAGGAAGGGTGCCGGGGATGGGAGCTGAGGAAATGTTCTTATCGGTTATAAAAATGCTGGCATATTGGTGAGGCCATGCAAGTGTCCATAGCAGTGCTACTGAAGATATAATAAGAAATAGTTGTGAGTGAGGACAAAGTCACATAGCTAGCTCAGCCACCAGATGTGCTGTGGTATCATTGGGGATAGTGCTCCTGACAGCTTGTACTCCATCCTCAGGTGGAATTTGGGTGTAAAGAGCTTCTACATCTGTGGTAGCCAGGATGGTATTTTCAGGCAATCAGCACCATGGAGAGAGAAACCAGACAGCAGGCAAGAAAGTCAGTCAGGAGCCAGCAAGAATAGTTGCTAAAAGGAAACTACTATGAGAGCTAACTGCAGACAATTGGAGGACTGATCAAGAGGACAGAGGAACTGCTGGAAACACAGTTTAGAAACCTGAGAACAACACTGCAACTAGCAGCAGCAGCTTTTGTAACATTGCAGTAGAATCAATAGATAATGTTTGTTTTTTTTTCAACTATAGTTTAGCATAAATCTACTGTATATTTTAGAGAATTTATCTGTGTGTTTGATCAAGAAATCCTCCGAAAGCATAAGAGATAGGACCACCAAATTCAGCAAAAAGCTTCCTTTTATCATAATTTAAAATGATTTAAGGGATTGGTTGTTCCAGGAAAATAGGATGTGCCTGGAATGGGATTTCATCTCATAAAACCAAGCAGAAACAAGACAAAATCACCTAAGCAAGTTCAGTCTTCAAAACTGATGTAACTGAGGAAATGTTGAAAGAAATTGAAAAATAGGATGAGCCCTGTGATAGGATTGCTTCTCAATAGACCTTACAGAAAAGAGATACAATGGGGAAATTTGGATTAGTGCTCTGTTTTGGTGTAACTCATACACCTTCTGGGTGTAGTTTGGTCAGTGTCCCACATGCAGGAAATGGTCTGCATTTGTTGGGAGGTCCATGATGACAGCATAAGTTGTCAATGCTTTGGGTAAAATGGCAGCAGGAAAGATCATGGAGAGAGCTGATATTTTCCTGATCTTTGTTTGGTTATGTATATGTAGTGAGGGGTTTTACAGTGGTTCAGGATTCTTTCATTGAGTGTATGGAGTTGTCTATGTGGTCAGAAAAGAGTTTTTGTCCCTCAAATGGGAAAACCTCAGTCATGCTTTGAACTTCCCTAGGGAATCCTGGAAGGTGCAACCATGATGTGTGTTACATTATTACCGCAGTAGCAATGGATTGGGCAGCTGTGTCAGCTGAGTGTGGAGAAGACTGCGGTTCAGGGGGCTAAGTTTAAGGTCCCTCTCTTTCCTTACTCTTGTCTTTCAGGTCAGAAAGTGGGAAATGTGTCCCTCTCACAGGCAACAGACATACTGTTCTTGGCTGTCCGTTATAGAGAAGGTGGTTGTATAGGACACACACAGTTTAAACCCAGAGGAACCAGGCATACAGTGAGGGAGTAACCTCCCTGACAAGAATTAGAGAAAAGAAAAAAAAATACTTTTTTTTCTTTTTAAGAATGAAGGAGAAATAAATAAAATGAAAGAGCTAACTAATTATGAGCAGCAAAAACAGGTAAGAGACTATCTAAATAACCAAGTGGGCTCTGTTAACTATTCCTTTCCAGACCACAGGTATTGGAGAATGAACTGAGAGTGGTTGGAACACACATCACTATTAATTCTACCCTCAAACACAGAACAGGGAAGGGGAGGTGTGCACGCACAGTCCGATGGGCATTGCTATTGAACATGTTGGACTCCAGATGCAAAAAGTCTCAGGGAACAGCCATATTAGTCAGTATCTGCAAAAACAATGTGGAGTCATGTGGCAACTTAGGGCATGTCTAC
The DNA here is from genome assembly GCA_019425775.1 of Rafetus swinhoei. Lineage (NCBI taxonomy): Eukaryota > Metazoa > Chordata > Testudines > Trionychidae > Rafetus > Rafetus swinhoei. The sequence continues at coordinate 28,001,308 of CM033424.1, read as the reverse complement.
ACTAGGACATTTTTTTTAAATAAGTTTTTTTGAAATAATAACTCCCCAAAAAACTATTTTGAAATAGCTTGTCCACACTACAGGGAAGCCTCAAAATTTGTCCAGGGCAGGCTTCTTTAGGGTATCTCTACACTACAGGATAAGGTCGCATTAAGATATGCAATTTCAGCTAAGATAATTGCATAGATAAAATCAAAGTACCTTAACTCGACTTTTGGCACTATCCACACTGCAGGTAGTTGCAAGGAACACACTCTCCTTTCGACTTCCCTTACTCCTCATGGAAGCAGGACTACCGGCATCGACCGGCATGCCCTCTGAATTTGAATTAGCTTGTCTTCACTAGATCAACTAATTTGAACCCTGGAAGATTGACAGAGGCAGCTTCGATCTTCTCTGTAGTGTAGACATATCCTTAATGTGGAAGTGCTACCTCAACTTAGAGCCACAGGAAGCACTGGGGAGTCATTACTTTCAATTACTCTGGGAAGTAGATATTTCAAAATAGCTGCTTTGGAGTGTCAATACTACTGCTATTTTGAAATAACTATTTTGAAATAAGTGTTATTCCTTCTGGAAAGCAGGAGTTATTAGCCTTTATTTTGAAATAACGGGTTTGGCAGAGCAGATGCTTCACTTGTTATTTTGAAATAACTCCCTAATGTGTAGACCAGAGATTAGAAATTAACACATTTATTAGGGCATAAGCTTTCGTGAGTAAAACCCACTTCATCAGATGAGTTGGAGTGGCAATTTCAGAGTCAGGAGTTTAAATAAGAACAACAAAGGAAGTTACTTGTCAAGTATAGGGCCAGCATTAATGAGGCTAATCAAGTCAGGGTGGATGTGTCTCCATCACAGCATTTGATCTGGAGATGTGAATATCACAAGAGGCGGGAAGTGCTGCTGTACTTATAGTGGAGCACCCATGAAGACATCACTTGAGGAAGACCTATACTTTCAAAGTTCTTCCTAAATATCATATAAATACCTCATACACATTGACCTTCATCTTGCAGTAAGTTTTAGATGGGAAGCCTCTGAGCCTGTACAGATGCACACTGACTTGAGTTGGAATGCATTCTGCTCTGTCCACATGGGCCTGACTGAAGGACTGGGACAGAGGCTGGTGGATATTTATGTAGCAATTCTGACTTCTTAAAAGACAATTTTATTGTGATCATTTAAATTGCTTAAATTTTACTTATATGTCTGATAGAGCTATTTAAAGTGGTATATCTTGAGAGGAGACAGATAGATATAGATAGACATAAATTAAAAAAACCCTCAAATTCATTTTTAAGAGTGTGTACACATGCGGAGGGGTACTAGCTGGCAGGTTCTTGCTCTCCTAGAGGCACATCTACACTACACAGAAGAGTAACACTGTCATAGTCGATATTCTGGGGTCTTATTTAGCAGGTGTAGTATAGACCCAAGAAATCAAATTCAAAGGACACCGCTGTCGGCCCCGGTACTCCAAAGGGAGAGTTTGATCCCATCGACCTCCCATTGTGTGGATGGGGGTTTAAGATACGTCGAGTTGTGTATTTTACTTCAACTTTCCCATGTAATGTACACCAGGCCCTATTCTGGCTAACAAGCATCTTTCCAGCAAGGGCTGAAGGGTCAATTCTAGAGCAATACAGTGAAACTGTTGGTGCATGAAAGTTTAACTGACATTCAAACAATAGTGGAACCAACTATGCAAAGTGTTGCCAGAAATTCTCAGAAATATTCACATAATATTAGATAGAGAGATAGAGAGATAGAGAGGGTACGCCTACACTGCATGGTTATTTTGGAATAAGCTATTCTGGAATAGTTATTCTGAAATGGCTTATTTCGAAATAGCACTTCTACACTGCAGGGAAGCCTCAAAATTAATCTGAGGCAGGCTTCCCTAATGTAGACATGCTATCTTGATTTAGAGCCCCAGGAGGAATAACTTAGAACAGCCCTGGTAAGGGGCTATTTTGAAATAGCAGAAGTGGAGCATGTATACATGCCTTATTTCGAAATAGCTATTTTAGAATAGACGTAATTCTTCATAGAATGAGGTTTACAGAAGCCATCCATTATTTCAAAATAATTTTGAAATAGCAGAATTGCTGTGTATACGCTCACATCATTATTTTGGAATAACTGCTGTTATTCCGAAATAACTTTGCTGAGTAGACACACCCATCTATAGATAGATAGATAGACTATTTATTAACTTATTTCAGTTAGAAGAGAACTTGACATTTCATGTAACTATAGTAGATAAAAATAAAATTCAAATAAGAATGTGTTATTGAAGTTTAGACAGTTACTTTAATTATATTTTCAGAGCATCAAAAGGAGAAATTGACATACAAGTTCTGCTGCAGATAAAAGCATTAATATATAAGTCCAATTCCTCCCAGTCAAAACCAGAATTATGTACCCCATGTGTATAATTAGAAAAATCTTTATAGAATCTGCAAGTTTCCCTGAACATATATTCCATTCTCATTATTCATATTTAGATGCATCAATTCAAGCACAAACACATGTCCGTATCTACATCTTTGTGGTCAAAACTACAGTAGACTTCCGATAATCCGGAACCTATGGGACTTAGGTGGTGCCGGATTATCAGATATGCCGGACTATCAGGAGGTACTATAAGTAGGTTATATATATATACTGTATACATTATATACTGTATATAAAGTGTTCTTAACCCTTTTTATTATACATACTGTAAACAGTATACTGTAATGTTTTAGTTTTTTAAAGCCTTTTTACCCTTTTGCTCAGTTCAGTTGCCGCTGTTACCTTGTGACTCATTTTTTGCCAAAGCTCACTCACTAGGCTCTTGCCATTTTGATGCCGGACTATCAGGAGTGCCAGACTATTGGATGCCGGACTATTGGAGTTTTACTATATTGCCTATTCTAACTGGATCTTGTTTGTCCTTAATCATCCATGTTGTTTTAACCTTCTAAAGATATGAAACAAAAGCTTCAGCTATAATAATCACCATTGGAGAGTGAGAGGACAAGATATAATAAGGTTGAGTTAAATTGGAGATAAATCTGAATATTCAGATAAATGCCTGGTTTACACTAAAATCATAGAATCACAGAATTATAGAATTAGAAAGAATATTGAGAGGTCATGAAGTCCATTTCCCTGCACTCATGGCAAGACCAAGCACCATCTAGAACATCCATGATAGTGTTTGTCTAACCTGCTTTTAAAAATTTCCAATGATGGAGATTCCACAATCTCCTTAGGCAATATATTCCAGTGTTTAGAAATGTACTTTTGTATGGCTAGTCTCTCTTAGGGGTGTGAAAAAATCATGTGTGTGAAAGACACAGCTATACTGACCTAACACCTGATATAGATCCACACAAGGGTGACAGAAGAAGCTATCACCTCTTGGAGAGTTTGATCTCTTTAACTAATGAGAGAAGCCCTCCTACTGGTATAGTCAGCAACTTCACTGAAGCACTTTAGTGACTCAGCTGCAGCATTTGTAAGTATGGATAAATCCAGAGATTAAATTCTTCTATACTCATCATTCTCTCTCTCTGAAAATTGTTAACTTACAAGTCGTAAGAGTAGTCCTTTGGTGCCTTAGGGCACGTCTATACAGCAGGGCAAAACTCAAATTACACTACTCAACTTCAGCTACATCAATTGCGTAGCTGAAGTCGAAATAGCTTAATTCAGCTTTTGGCACTGTCTACACAGCAGGAAATCTGAGGAAGAATGCTCTTCCTTTGACTTCCCTTACTCCTTGTGAAATAAGGATTACAGGATTCAGAGTAAGAAGTCCTCCAGCTCATCATTCTAAGTTATTCCTCTCCAGTGCCTCCAGGGGCTCTAAATTGAGGTAGCACATCTACATTAGGGAAGCCTGCCTTGGACTAATTTTGATGCTTCTCTGCAGCGTAGGTGTGCTATTTTGAAATAAGCTATTTCTGAAAAACTACCCTTAGAGACATACCCTTAGGCTGTGTCTAGACTGGACAGTTTTTGCACAAAATCAGCCGATTTTGTGCAAAAACTTGCCAGCTGTCTACACTGGCCGCTTGATTTTTCGCAAAAGCACGGACGTTCTCATGTACGAAATCAGTGCTTTTTGCGGAAAAGCTTTGACACTCCCGTTCGGGCAAAAGTCCCTTTTGCGCAAAACTGTTGCGCAAAAGGGCCAGTGTAGACAGCTGAGATTTGTTTTGCGCAAAAAAGCCCCGATGGCTAAAACGGTGATCGGGCTTTCTTGCGTTAAAGCGCATCTAGACTGGCACGGACGCTTTTCCGCAAAGTGCTTTTGCAAAAAGCAGCCGTGCCAATCTAGATGCTCTTTTCCGCAAATACTTTTAGCGGAAAAACTTTTCCGTTAAAAGCATTTCCGGAAAATCATGCCAGTCTAGACGTAGCCTTGGAGACTAATCAAAGCCTACAGAATCATAAGCTTTCAAAAGAGGTTTGAGTCTGTTAAAAATGGTTACCTGCAATGTGTGATTTTTGATTGATTTATCACTGTCATAAAGCCATGAGGGTTAGTTATAGTAGTGGGGCTGTCTGTTAATGTTCACATTTTTCTTTTTCTTTCATTTGTATTTACCCCTACTATAATTTATCAGGCCACTTTCATACCATTCTCTCCTTCCTCAAATAAGCCATATGTCTGGCCTTCCTATGTTCTCACTGAATTTATCATACTAGAGATTTAAAATATCTTAAAATTTAAATATCATATATTTACTTGCAATGTCCTTTTTAAGAAAGAAAAGAATAAAATATTTATTAAATAAAAAGAACAGCAATTAAGTAATCTTAAACTTCTATAGAACTTTCAATCCAAACTTCAAGGGCATATCTACACTACATGGAAGATCGACGCTGCCTTGGTCAATCTTCTGGGGTTCAATTTAGCATGTGTAGCATAGACCCACTAGATCAAACTCAAAGGGAGCCCCCCCGTAGCATGAATACTCCGACTCATTGTGAGGAGTAAGAGAAGCCAATAGGAGTGTTTGCTTCCATTGATCTCCTGCTGTGTGGATGGGGATTTAAGATATGTCAACTCCAGTTATGTAATTTAAGTTGCTGGAGTTGCATATCTTCAGCCTTCCCATGTAATGTAGACAAAGCCCAAGTGCTTTGCACATGTTGGTAAACATTATCTGCATCATTTAAGAGAAGAAAGTGAGGTAAAGAGAAATAACTCATTCTGGCCAGGTAGCAAATCTACAGCAAAGCTAGAAACACTTGATATTCAGTCCTGTGCCATAATCACTGGACACTGAGTTTTCCATTAGTGAACAATAAAAGCAGTGTGCTATTTTTGTATTTTTTATATCATCTTGTTTTAAAAATGTCCATCAGTTAACTTACTGAAGCCTATCTCATATAGCCAGTCATTTTTTCCATTTCCATCTCCTTTCATCTAGTAATGTTCACTTCTCTGCCCCTCAATTCCTTTGATTTCTCTTTGCATTTGCCTATATTTCTCTTTTTCTCTTTGTTCTGCTGTAGCTTTTCCCTGACTCTATTGTTCAAATTCAAACAATTTACAAAATACAATTTCAATGAAAACTGTTTTGCAAAATCAAGTTCTATTATGTTAACCTGTATTTGAGCTGAGCTATTAGGACATTATGGAAATTCTAACCAATGTTACTTGAAAATGGAATATATATAGTGATTTGTGTATAATGGAGTAATTTAACAGCGGTCTAAAAACCAACTTTATGGTTGGTTGGTTGGTTGGTTAATGCAGAATAAATAGCAGAGTAGTCCCTCATATTTGCATACATTACTTGTGAAAGAAGCCAACTGATTTTGAACTGAGCAAAGAAGCTTCATAGAAGTCAGACATAAGCAAATTAGTTTTCTCCAACCCTGTACAATCTAGGTGGTTCTCTAGGTTTTTTGTGTCTCCCATCATGCTAGATTACAGAAGATGCAATAGCTCTAAGGCTACAAAAGCCTCACTGCTGTTGTAATAAAGGGAGAAAGGTAGAAATTTCAAATGCAACTAAGTAACTTAAGAGCCAAGAGTCTCATTTTCAAAAGTGACCTACACACTTAGGAAACTAAGGGCATGTCTTCTACATTATAGTGAAGAAGACTATAAGAACATCACAGCTGTTTTGCTTAGTGAAGACATTACTAATAGACAGTTTCTCCCATTAGCCTAGATACTCAGTTCTAGTTATGTTAACAGAGCAGCCCCTCCCACTGCATTGAGCTGTTTACACTGGAGTTCAGTTAGTAAAACCACATCTTTCTGGATTTTCCATACCCCTTAAGTGACGTAGTTATTCTGACATAGTTTAAAATGTAGACTCAGGTAAACCTTAATGAACATGAGTGCCACAGAGGCACTAGAACATAAGCTAGGAACATGAGAACGGCCATACCAGCTCAGACTAAAGGTCCATTTAGGCCAGAATCCTGTCTTCCAAATGTGGCCAATCCCAGGCACCCCAAAGGGAATGAACAGAACAGGTAATTATCATGTGATACATCCAGTGTCACCCATTCCCAGCTTCTGACAAACAGAGGATAGGGACAACATTCCTGTCCGTCCTGGCTAATAACCATTGGTGAACATATCCTCCATGAATTTATCTAGCTCTTTTTTGAACCCTGATATAGTTTTGGACTTCCCAACAGCCTCTGGCGAGGAGTTCCACAGCTTGAATGGGCGCTGTGTGAAGAAGCACTTTCTTTTGTTTATTTTAAACTTGCTGCCTATTGGTTTCATTTAGTGACCACTAGTCCATGTGTTATGAGAAGGAGTAAATAAATATTCTTTATTTTCTTTCTTCACAGTAGTCATGATTTTATAGACCTCTATCATATCCCACCTTAGTCATTTCTTTTCCATGCCGAAAACTCCCAGTCGTATTATTCTCTCCTAATATGGCAGCTGTTTCATATCCCTAATCATTTTTTACCCTTTTCTGAACTTTTTATAATACCAAGATATCTTTTTGAGATGAGGTGACCACTTCTGCATACAGTATTCAAGATTTTGACAAACCAAGGATTTATATAAGCTACTCTATGTCTTACTCTCTCTCCCTTTCTCAATGATTCCTAACACTCTGCTTTTTTGACTACTGATGCACATTAAGTGGAAGTTTTCAGAGAACTATCCACAATGACTCCAAGATCTCTCTCTTGAGTGCTAACAGCTGATTAGTCCCCAGCATACGTATAGTTCCAATGATATGTTTTAATATGCATTATTTGCATTTATCAACATTAAAATTCATCAGCCATTCTGGTGCACAGGTTTGTGAGATCCTTATGAAGCTGTCTAAAGGTTGCTTTGGACTCAGCTATCTTGAGCAATTTTAAACAATCTGCAAATGTTGCCACATCACTGTTTACCCCTTTCTCCAGATCATTATGAATATGTTGAATACCTTTGGTACCACTATGGACCCCTGGGTCATACCACTAGTTACCGCTTTCCATTCTGACAACTGACCATTTATGCCTACCCTTTGTTCCCTATCTTTTAACCAGTTCTCAATCCATAAGAGGCCCTTCCATCTTATCCAATGACACCTTACTTTACTTAAGAAACTTTGGTGAGGGACCTTGTCAAAGACCTTCTGTAAATCTAAGTACACTATATCCACTTGATCCCCCTTGTCCACATAATTGTTCACACCCTCAAAGAATTCTAGTAGAGTGGTGAAGCAGGATTTCCCTTTATAGAGACCATGTTGACTTTTCCCCAACAAATTATGTTTATCTGTGTATCTGACAATTTATTCTTTTGATATAGTTTCAACCTATTTGCCCAGTACTGAAGTTAGATTTACCAACCTATAATTGCCAGTATCACCTCTAGATGCCTTTTTTCAAAATTGGTGTCACATGAACTATCCTCCAGTCATTTGGTATAGAAGATGATTTAAAGGCTAGGTTACAAATCACAGCCAATAGTTCTGCGATTTCATATTTTGTTCCTTCAGAATACTTATGTAGGCCATCTGGTTCTGGTGACTTATTACTGTTTCATTTATTAATTCGTTCTAAAACCTCCAATTTAGAATTCTGAAGGCGGGTTGCTTTTCATTCACACACTGGGAGCAAAGACTCGGGGGAGAGAATTTATTATTATACATTTACCTTTCCAGAAGTGTTATTGTTAAATGTACAATTACAAAAATGGTTTAACTCATTCCCAAAATGTTCATATGACAATTTTCCTCTCTGGTTTCAAGCTATGAGTTATAGCAAGAGTATAAAAAAACCCCAACACATAGCAAATAAGCAACACCATGATAACTTACAAGGGTTGTCTAAAAGAGAAGACATTACATAATACTTATCATGTTTATGTCAAAATTACTGCCTTTAGCACATTTTAGTGTTACAAACTGTTAGTAAATTAAATGGATGTAACCATCATATCACATTCAAAGTTATTTAATCTCTTTTGTATTGTAGTGAAAGGAGACTTTATAATAAAAATCACACTTTCCTAACAAATGAACAAACTTTATGGTATACTAGAATTTTAACTACTTTGAAAACAATTATAGAACGAAGGAATCATTGTAATTGCTGCAACTCAGAATTAACCCTTCTGTTTGTAGGGCTCAATTGACTTGACTTTGTGCCTTCCTATTGTTATTATTAGTGATTGAATTCCAACACTGTGCTCAGTGGTTTGTATATTACAAAGAAAGACACAGGTCCAGTGTCCTACTGTGTGACATAGCTGTTTTAAATTTAGGTAGTTTATCATGGAATAAATAGGATCTTGACATGAGCTATAAATGATATTAGTGGCTGGGACAAAAGCTAATAATATGTATGAATACATCAACTGTCTTACATACTGAAAGCTTGACTCTCCTCTCACAGCAGTGTAAATTAAGTGTAATTCCATTTAAGTAAATGGAGATAACACCTGCATAAAAGTAGCATGAGAAAAGAATCAGGTTCTAACAATCATATCTTAATTTCTTCTCTCTGCAAGAATTTTCTGCTTCTCTACTAAAGCTGCTTGTCATATCAGTTTCACTGTAAATGACTACATTCACAAAGCTAAAAGCTTTAGAGAACACTTTATGGGCTAAAATGGTTATACCTTGTGAAAAATGAACACCAACAGAGTGAAAAGTAGTTCAACTTTATGCCACGGTATGATGAACTGTGCAGAGCTGGATTTTGACATTAATTGTAACTGACGCAAGAGACACAGTTTCAAGGTAAGCGTTTGATTTAAGCAAAAACAACTTTCCACCAGGCCCCACATGGACCTGGAGATAGTGTCACTTCATCTATTCCCAGCACTAACAACTTTAGGCTTCCCCGTGTCTCCTAAGGGAGTGATTTTGTGATTAAGTATACAATCATTTCTTTTTTCTTGACTGCATAAAGCAATGGTCCCTAAACTTTTTTAGTGATGATCTGTGCTCCCCAGGTACTGTGAGAGGTACTGTGATCAGAGATGGAGGTCACAGCCAGGAATGGGTCCACAATCAGAGCCAGAAGCTAGGAGCTGCAGCCAGGAGTGGGCCCACAGTTGCTGCAGTTAGGAGCCGGGGTTGATGGTTGGGTACATGGCCGTGGTTGGGGCTGGAACTGCAGTTGGGTCATGTGTGGCCATAATCTGCAGCTGGGTTTAGGGCTGAGAGCTGATTGCTGAGGCTGGGGTGATGCTAGAAGAGAGATGAGGCAGAATGGGGCTAAGTGGTATTCACTTCCCAGCCCCATAGGGGCTGGCCTGAGCCCCATTGCACCACCCTAAATATTACACCACCCTAAATATTACTCCCCCTTAGAGAGACACACCCAGACATACCTCTGAAGTGCCCCTCATACCAGATGTTTCATTCTTTCTGTTCCATAGCATCAATATACCAGGTGATGTTACAAGGACACAAGATCTACAAGACACCCTCTGGCTTAGGTGGAAAGTACACAGGGCTAAAATACAAGAGGCCATGGCTTTCATGATCATACTTCCCACCCATCATTCTTTATGTTCCTGTGTACTACCCAGTTCTTACTAGTATCTCTATTTTACTAATGAGGTATCTGGGAGGCTGCACAAAGTCATTTCTAGAGAAACTTAAGAACAGGTCTCTGCTATGACAAACTCAAGTCCAATGCACTCAGCATCCCACTGCCTCTCACATTGAGGCTGTGTCTATACTACAGCTCTCTGTCGACAGAGAGATGTAGATTAGGCACATCGAAATTGCTAATGAAGCAGGGATTTAAATATCCAGTGCTTCATTAGCATAAACATGGCCACCACTTTTTTTTGAAACAGAGCTTTTTCGGAAAAAAACGGCAGTCTAGATGCTGATCTGTCGAAAAATAAACCCTTTTTCAAAAGATCCTGTATTCCTCAAAAAATGAGGTTTACAGGATCTTTCGAAAAAGGGTTTACTTTTCAACAGATCCGTGTCTAGACTGCCATTTTTTTCACAAAAACTCCGTTTCGAAAAAAAGTGGCAGCCATGTTTATGCTAATGAAGTGTGGGATATTTAAATCCCTGCTTCATTAGCAATTTCGACGTGCCTAATCTATATCTCTCTGTCGACAGAGAGCTGTAGTCTAGACGTACCCTGAATGTGCCAAATCTGTTTGTAGCCACTGGTTTTCCCAATAGATTAGGGTTGCCAGGAATGTGGGTTTTAACTGGAATAGCCACTTGAAAAGTGACCCTGGTGCAGTGGTACAAGTAAACAAAAGTTCTAACCAGTACAGGAGGAGAGGAGCATGTGGCCTCCCCATGTGACTCTGTTCCACTGTGAGCCCAGGATCCCCACACTCTTTCCCTCTCCTGCCCATCCCACATTACCTAGGTTGGTACAGTAGCTGGAGGAGCTGCTGGCATTTCTGCTGCCCATTGTCCTCCCAGCAGGGAAAAGAGCAGAACTCCCATCCCCATCCCCTGCCCATCCATGAAGCTGTCTTGTCTGTACACAGAGCTGGGGGACTGAGACTGGGAGTTCTGTTCCTTTTCCTGCTGGGAGGGACAGTGGGGAAAGGAGCAGAATGCCCAGCCATGCTCCCAAGCCCTGTACATAAAGACAAAGCTCTGTGGAGAGGCTGGAGACAGGGTTGGGAGCAGAATGGCAGCCAGGAGCTTTTAGTGTTCTGGATGGCTGGCAGGGAGTCTTTCTGGTACACAATGCTGGCTAAAAATAACCTATAGGTACAATGTACCAGGCCATACCAGCCCACTTGCATCACTGCCCTGGAAGCTCTGGTCAGTATCACTGACCAGACCATTAAAAGTCCAGCAGGCAGCGCAGTGGGGATAAGGCTGGCTCCCTGCCTTCCCTGGCTCTGTGCAGCTCCCAGAAATGGACAGCATAACTAGCTCCTGGGTGCAGGGGCAACCACAGGGGCTCCTTGCATTATCCCTGACCTGAATGCCAGTTCTTCAGCTCCCTTTGGCTGTAAACCTTGGCCAATGGGAGTTGTGAGGGTTGCACCTGTGGGCATGTGCAGGGCACAGAGCCCCCTTTTCGCATAGGAGATGGACATGGTGGCTATTTTTGGGAGCCACGTGGTGCCAGGGCAGAAAGGGAGCCTGCCTTAGCCTTGCTGTGCCACTGACCCAGAACTGCCTGAGGTAAATGCCACCCAGCTGCAGCCAGCAACCCGCACCTTTTCCCACCCATGCTCCAGCACTAAGCCCCATTCCAGAGCCTGTGCTCCACATACCCAACCTCCTGCCCCAGCCCTGAGCCCACTCCCACACCTCAACTCCCTCTCCTGGCACCCAATCCCCATAACAGCTCCCACACACCCCAACACCAACACCATATCCCCTCCAACACTCAAAATCCCTCCTGAAGCCCACATTCCCTTCCACACTTCAACTCCTGCCCCAGCCCTGAGCCCCCTCCTGCATTCAAACTCCTCATCCACAGCACCACACCAGAGCTCACATCACCAGCAGGATCCCTCACCACCTGCACCACAACCTCCTGTCACAGCCTCCTGAAAGTAAGTAAGGGTGGGGAAGAGTAAACAATAGAGGAAGTGGGGTTGCAGTGAGTAGGGGCAGGGCCCTAGAGAAAGGCCAGGGATGGGAGTGGGGCAAGGGTGTTGTGTTTTTTGTTGTTTTCTGTGATAAGAAAGTTGGCAACCCTATGATAGATGGAGGGCAAGGAAAAGAACCCAGGAATCTGACACCTCAGCATTCTACTAGTATCCAATAAATAATTCTGTGACTCACTAACAAATCATATCTCACTTCACCCATTAGTGGCTGCATCACACTGAAGATAACACTTCCTCTTTAATACACACAAAATGAAATAATTTTAAAAAGGCTGGTGATAAAAATGATGAAAGGAAAAATAATAAAACAGAATAAAACTGGCATTTAATGTAAACTATATTACTATACTATATAAAAAGTTCCCATATTCACATCAGAAAGCTTAATTTGCTAATCAAAATTACCAGGAGTTATTCCAGTGCAGATTCATGAATTCGTAGGGATTATATGAAGAAATCTCATGTCTCATAAGGCAAAAGATACTTTTGCTCAGATCTACTCAACTAATTAGAAAATGTCCTCTTTCTGCTTTTCCACTAACCAGTGCTAACAAACAGATGATGGACACAAAATAATCACACCTGTCAATATAGGTATATGGACTGGATAACTGGAATATAACATACGTATGTTATTATTACATACTAGTACTACAGATTTATGAAAAAAATGCCTATTCATGGCACCAGGTCCTGTGGCACAAGTTATAGGAACAAAAAGTAGAATTAAATACTTTTTCATTTTGCTGTTATCTGAGGGTACGTCTACACTTGCTCCCTAGTTCGAACTAAGGATGCAAATGTAGGTGACCCGAAATTGCTAATGAAGCGGGGATTTAAATATCCCATGCTTCATTAGCATGATCTCGCCGATGCATTACTCCGCTCAACAGCTGTTTTGAAAGTGAAAGTGCATGCCGGGATGGGTTAGTTCGAACCAAAAGGAGACAGTTAAGCACTTTTGCTACCTCAGTAGCTACTTCTGAAGCTGCCAAATTAAAATAAACATATTAATTGATATGTCCGTGACACTGGAAGACTGGGCTAACATAGTGCCCATCTTTTAAAAAGGTAAAGGAGCAGCCAGGAAACTATATACTAGGTAGCCTACTCTCAATAACTGAGAAGCTACTACAGCAACTTATAAACATTCAATTTGCGAATAACTGCAGGACAAAAGAGCAATTGCTAGTGGTCACTATAGGTTGACTAGAAACAAATCATACCAAACCAGCTTGTCAGGGTAACTGATTTCATGGCTAGGGGGAAATACAGTGGGCATAGAATACCTGAACACCATCAAGGCTTTTGACATATTTCCACATGACATTCTTTTAAGCAAGCTATACCAGATGCCTCTGGAAGTTCCTTCATGTCAAGTGGCAAGATCACTGCACTAATGCCAGCATCCTTGAAGCCAATGTCACCACTTAAATCCTACCTTTTATAATTAATAAAATCACTTTTGTTTATTAATAAACCCTGCATAAATAATTATTTCCAATAATGCCAATGTCACCTGTGCTGAAACCATGATGTTCATGTGTCAAGTTTACCAGGCTGGACATTATGTGGGGATGTCAGACTCAAACCTCTCAAAAATGTGGACTGGGTGGAACTACTATTAAGTGGATATATAACTGGTTAAACAACAATAATCAACAACCTATATATAGGAATAGAGAGCACATTTGCAGATGATACAACACTAATGGGGGTTGACAACACAGAGCTAAAATTCAATGAGACCTTCATAAATTGGAGAACTGGGCTATAGACAACAAAATGAAATTCAGCAAAGACAAATGTGTGGTGCTACACTTAATGGGGCAGGGGCAGGGGGAGAAATAAATGGCTAAGTACAGAATGAAGGATAACTGCCTTGGAAGTATGACTGCTGAGAAGAATCTGGGAATTGTGGTGGATCACAACCTGAAAATAAAACATTAATGCAATTCTGTTGCAATAACAGCAAATACAATACATTTTAGGTTGTATTAACATGGGCATAGCATGCAAATCATGGGAGCTGATAGTACCACTCATTCTGGGCTGGTTAGGTCTCACATAGAGTACTGTGTCTAGTTTTAGACACCAATGCATAGGAAGGAAAAAGAGGAGCTTAAGAGGAGTTTAAGAAGGGATACAATAGCAGTCTTTAAGCACTAGAAGCGCTGCCATAAAAAAGAGGGAGGAAAAAAGAGGGAGAAAATGTTTTTTTTCTTTTTGGCAGCACAGCAGATTTAGATTAACTCTCAGGAAAAACATCCTAAATGTAAGAACAGGTAGGACAATGGAACAGACTGCCTAGGGAGGTTGTGGAAGTTCCTTTGGGGGAGAGATTTCAAAAGGAGAGGGAAAGCCAGCTGTCTTGGATACTTTAGACATAAGAAATCCTGTATTTTATCAGGAAGTTAGATTAGATTACATGTATGGTTCTTTTAAAATCTGATTCTATAACCCCCAAATTTATTTTTTGGGGCGGGCAGGAGAATTTTGTTTCACTGGAATTTTTTTCATTTTTCTGTTTTTGTTTTTGTCCTGTTCCAGAACAGACAACAAATTAAGAACTCAGGTAATGTCTCATGAAATGGAAAATGTGTTTCCAATCCAACTTTAGCTGTGTCCTTATGTGACAGATTGGGACCGCATCAGGATTGTTGCCAGCTATGTTAAGACCCCCTGAACCCGCTTTCCTTGACAGCTTCGTCCCTTAGTTCACTATCTTGTTGAATCAGACACACTTGCCAGCTGAAACATAGACACAGGGTCTGGGACATTCCCCCAAAGTTACACACCTTAACTGAAAACAGCACAGAAAACTGCTGATCTCCAGTATGCAGATGCCTAGCTCTTCTAGGAGCTGAAATCTATATAAATGTCCTATACTGCATAGAGTTGCACAGTATATGCTTATGAAATTTACCCTCTTTCTCAATGTAAAGAGAAATATGCGTAGCCTCCTTCCCCCCTCCAGAAATAATTATTTATGCAGGGTTTATTAATAAACAAAAGTGATTTTATTAATTATAAAAGGTAGGATTTAAATGGTCATAAGAGATAGCAAACAGAACAATGAAGACAGGCTCTGATTTAATCATTAAAAACACATGAGTAACTGTGCTATATAGTTCCTACTCGCAAGTGAACTTCTGGCTCCCTCCAGCATTTAGTGACCCAGTTTATGAAAAAATGGAGGTCTCGTCTGTAGAAACTGGGTGAGCATTTTTTTTTCTCCGATGGCAATATTTTAATATCTTTGCTTTGGTGTTATGCATCAAATGTTCATTTAATTGAAAACCAAAATAGGAGTCAGAAACAAGCTTTAAGTCTCGAACTGTTGTCATTGTTATTAATTACTAGTATTGACATAGAACGTAGGAGCCCCTTTCATAGATTATACCCATGGAGGTAGGCCTTGCACAAACACAAAACAGAAAGATAGTTCCTCTCCAAATGGCTTGCACTCTATTACTCTAGTCCTGGTCTACACCCTAATTTCAAAATAACAGGTGGAGCATCTACACTATCAAACCCATTATTTTGAAATAAGAAGCTGGTTATTTCAAAATAACAACTCCAGCTTTCCATAAGGAACAATTGTGTGGCTGGTTCACTGCTGCTCCTTCGAAATAACTACTGCCCGGAGCCATTCAAAGTGTTTTCTGGGATTCTAAGTCAAGGTAGTGTGTCCACATTAATGAGCCTGCCTCGGACAAATTTTGATGTTTCTCTGTAGTGTGGATATAGTATTTTGAAATAATTATTTTGGGAGTTATTTCAAAATAAGTTATTTAGAAATAATTTCCTAGTGTAGGTATTCCCCTAAACAATTCCCAGTTCTGCTCCTGATATAATGTCAGAGTGGTTAAAAAAGACAAAAAGGAAGCTCACACTAACCATATTTTAATATCCAACCCTCTGGTTTTGGGTTGGAAAAGATACTAGGAATTAGCCAGCCAAGATGCTAGTCATTTCTGTTGATCATCAGATAATTAGTATCTGAAAACACCATGTTGCGCTAAATTAGTGACAAACTTTAGGGGTTTTCTTGTAATACTATAAATTGGAAAAGTAAATAGAAACCTACTAGAATAAATAATGTAAGATAATCTATTCATTTATACTAGACTTACCACTGTAGTTTTGCTTCACACACGTAACATCAGAGTTATACACTGGCCAGGTGCAAAAGATGGAAGATGCAAGGACACTTATACACTTGCAAGCCTTCCACAGCCCTGCACAAGAAATTCTTGTGCTCATCTGTGGGGAAGGGGAGAATCAAGGAGGAGGCAAGAAAACTGTACTTCAGCAGCTCCAGCCAATGGGTACGGCTGGCTGCAGAAAGAAAGTGTAAGGAACAGCTTTGTCTAAAAGTCCATCAAATTTCAGAGGTGAAGTGAAAGCAAGAGGAAGATATTAAACATCATCCAGCAGGGATAAATATTTTTCATCAGTGGGCCCACAAAACTTACTTGGCTATGTATCCTTAAAAAAAAATTCCTCTCTGAGGTTATATCTGATATTCATGTTAATAAGTTTGGGAATAAGTAGGAAATTCTAGAAGACTGAAAGAGTGCTAATGATGTACTAATTTTCAAAAAGGGCAAGCAAGGTCACATAAGTAACTATATGATTTTTAGTCTAACAAAAATTCTGCTAAAATAATGGAAAAGTTGATATTAGATTCAATTGATACAGAATAAAAAGGATACTAATATAATTAGTGCTAGTCCTATGGGCTTTATGGACACTGAGGGTGTGTCTACACTGCACCCTTAGCTTGAAATAAGATACGCAATTTGCGATATGCAAATTGCATATCTTATTTCAATTTTATTTTGAAACAGGCTATTTTGAAATTTGGCGTGTCTACACAGTGCCAACTTTCAAAATAAAGCACTATTTCAAGCCATCCCTTACTCCTCCTGCAACGAGAATTATTGGGATGGTGAAATAGCGTGTCCGTTATTTAGAAAAATATTTCAAAATAATGGGCACATTCCTTGGATACGGGGTAGCTATTTCAGGATATTGGAGGTATCCCAAAATAGCCTTGCAGTGTAGACATACCCTAAGGGTGTGTCTACCCTGCACCATTATTTCAAGATAACTAGCATTATTTCCAAATAACAATGAGATCGTCTGAGCAGCCATTCCGTTATTTCAAAATAATTTTGAAATAATGGATGGCTTATTCTGAAATCTGTCAACCTCATTCTGTGAGGAATAATACCTGTTCTGAAATTGCTATTTAGAAGTAAGGCATGTGTAGACGCTCCACTGCTGCTATTTCGAAATAGCCCCTCACCACGGCCATTCTCAGTTATTCCTCCCCAGTGCCTCCTGGGGCTCTAAATTGAGATAGCATGTGTACATCAGGGAAGTCTGCCTCGGACTAATTTCAAGGCTTCCCTGCAGTGTAGACGTGCTATTTCAAAATAAGCTATTTCGGAATAATTATTCTGGAATAATTTATTTCAAAATAGATAGGCAGTGTAGACGTACCCTTAATCTCCTCCAACAAACTTGATTTCATTCTTTGAAAAGATTACAAGTTTAGTTGATACAGGTATCTGCTGCATCCTTTTACAGAGATAAAGAAATAACTATATTTTCTTGGCAGGATGACACTTCACTGGTCTAAAGAAACCAGTGCCTTAATGTCTGAAAGATCCCTTATGCAATCCTTTTATATTTTCATAAGTTAATGAAGACTAATTAATCTTCACAACATTCCTTTAGTTATATAGATATTATTATTTTTATCCTTATTTTTACAGTAGAGGAAGCCAATGAAGAGATTGACTTGTCCAGTGCTACAAGGAATCAGTCAGAAGTTCTACTAAGTGCTTTGATATAATAAACATTGGTGAGGTAGAAGAAATTAGATAGAATGGAGTCTGCTGATCATAATATGTGTTAATAGAACTGTATTTTATATACTTGCTGGCTTTTAACTTGCTATATTGTACAGACACAACGCTGTGTTTTATAGCGTGCATAACACTATAGTGGCTCTTTAAAAATAACAAATTTGTTGTAGCTATTATTAGAAAATTGACAGGTTTCTTGTACCTTGATTATTTTAA
Source organism: Rafetus swinhoei (assembly GCA_019425775.1). Lineage (NCBI taxonomy): Eukaryota > Metazoa > Chordata > Testudines > Trionychidae > Rafetus > Rafetus swinhoei. The sequence goes on along the minus strand of CM033424.1, from coordinate 27,983,173 downwards.
ACTATAAAAGTGACTGATGAAACAACAATTCTATACACTTGATTTCTTCTGGAAATTAAATATTGCCCTTGAAATTAAGCAAACTGTTCAGGGACACCATTGCATGAGTTTGATAGTTAGCCACTTGCTGTTCCCAATAAATCAGACTTCAAACTAGTGATCCATGTCAGAGTATTTTAACTTCTTCCTGCTTTAGAACTGCCTGCCTGCAAACTAAACATTTGTAGTTGAATTTGTCCAATAAAAGACGTCCTACTTCATGTTTGCAGAGACCATGCTGAAGATTTAAAGGAGAATAAATGTCTACAAAAGCAATAGCATGAGAAATTATTGGCTAAGAAGATTGTATAGGGCCTCTTGAGTATGGCTGAGTTTCACAATATATTTTTGAATATGCATAATTAATGCTAGCTGTACAAAAAAGATCAGTACTCAGCATATTTCAAAATTATATTATTAGAGCAGACTGTGTATTTTACATAATACTAAATATATTTCCTAAAATGGTGAAAGCTTTAATGTACAATTTAAAAAAAGGCAATTCAAACAATTATGAATAAAATATTAATGCAAAAAAAGATGTTTATGATTAATCATGACTGTGACTGCCAGCCAATCCTTAGTAAACTAAGTAAAGCTTAATTAATAAAAGAAAAGAAGAATTATCAAATGGTTAATAAATCATATACATCCAAGTGATTTTCAGTATTTATGGATTAGGATCAAATAACATGGTATTATATCTGCAGGCTTGCAAAAGTCTCTTTGTTATTATTCCAAAAGGTCCAATTCCAAAGGCAGCTTAGTTGTAAGTCTGTATTTAGTAATTACAGAACTTTTCTACTACATTAATGGAGGGAGTGGAAGGTTGTGGATGGAGTTTGGGTTCAGAAGGGAGCTCAAGTTAGGGAACTGGGGTGCAAGAGTGGGTGAGGGGTCTGGGATAAAGTTTGGGTGAAGGAGGAGGTTGTGATCTGGGGCAGGAGTTCAGAAGCGAGTGCACAGAGTTTAGGTGCAGGAGGGGGTTGTAACCAGGGAAAAGGGGTTCAGCTGCAGGAGAGGGTGGGATACCAGGTGCACACTCTGGCCAGGAAATGCTTACTGTAGGCTGCTCCCAGCCAGCAGCCCAGCAGGACCCTTGGGCAGGCTGCCTGGCTACCACGTCCCCATATGATGCTCAAGGCATTTGGCTGCTGGAGCCATCGTGTATATCTCTTTGCTGTGTGCTGCTTGCAGGAGAGTGGGGCAGTAAGTCTCCATGTGCTGCATGTCCCTACAAATGCTTCCCCAGCAGCTCTAATTGGCCAGTTTCTGTCCAATGGGAGTTGCAAGGATTATGGATGAGTCAGGGACAGCACACAGAGACTTCCCTTCCTCCAAAGGGCATGCCATGCAGAGACACTCTCTAGCCCGAGCAGCCAGCTGCGTTGAGCAGTGAGTGAGGCTATGGCAGGCAGGGAGCATGTCCAAGGGTCCTGTTGGGCCACAGTAGACCCAATCCCAATGTGCCATATTTTTGCCCACCTGTGCTCTAGTGTATTAGGTAATTTCTTCCATGAATTGTTTGGCAAAATATGTAGTTGATTGGGATTCTGTGCCCCCTATTGCCAAGGTCATAGACAAGAAACGCAAATGGAATGCTTCTCACATAGGACATATTAATATAAATCACTCTATATGGCATCAAAAAACTACAATTAAATGTTTAGTGAAATGGATTACAAACATCGCTTTCAGAGACCTAGCTTGAATCCAGTAAAAGGCTTGCCTGGGCTCTTTCCAGAAGACATAGACATTTGCAATTCAAAGCTGGGGGGAAAAAAATTCTTCAGAACTTTGTCCTTTGCTGCTGTGATAAGCATCACTCATCTTTCTGCTGCAGGAGCTGAACTCTGCTTTTTTTCTCGTTATTGCCTCAAAATTGTACAAAACTGTTAATTCCATTTTTAAGCAGGTTGCCCTTAATTATATCTTTAAAAAAGAGAAATGCAACAGCTGCATCTATTCTGGGAATGGATTCCTAGACAATGCAATTAAATTATAGAGAGCTGGAAATTGTCTTCTGTCTAAAACTGGAAGATGCATAACCTTTAGTAGTATCTTAATCTCAGAATGCTTTAAAAGTATGGAATCAGCTAACAAGAGGTAACTAATCAAGCAACATTTCAATTAACCTTCACTCTACCCTAAACTTGGAAGGGCACACCAAAGATTACACACAATAGGATTTCTGTCAGCCTAGAAGATTGCTGGTCAATCTTTACTTCCTCGGATAAAATAAAAAGGGGGAGAATAGTCCAGCAGTCTTGCACCAGTACAATGCATTTTAATGTGAGGTCTCAGAAACTGGGCTGTATGCATCTACCTTGCGCTCATGAATTAAAGAGGGCATGAAAGTGAAAATGCCTTACAGATAGTGAATGACTTAAGCAGTTACCAAGAAGATTGAACAGTGACTTGATTATGGCATATGTGAAATAATAACTGATACTAAAAATGCTTTTTAACTTAGTCAACAAAGACATAGTAAAAACTAATGCCCAGAAGCAAAAATCTAACACATGTAATATAGAAGCAAAGTACTTTTTTTAACAGTGGACATTCTTAACCATTAGAACAAACTACCAAGGGAAGTTACATTTATGTCTCTTGAAATCTACAAGTCAAAGCTGGATGCCTTTATGGAAGGTATGTGCTAGTCAACACAAGTGAGGAAACTTCCCCTAAATCAGGGGTGGGGAACCTTTTTGGGTTCAGAAGCCACTGACCCACAAAAAAATCAGTTAGGGCCACACCCTCACTGACCTGGCCCCCAAGGAAGGAGAAAAAAGACAACCCTCACCCCCCAATTGAGAAGCAGAAAAAACAAGAGACACCTCACTTCCTTCATTCTCCAACCCCCAGGGTTGGATTAACTCTTCTGGGAACCCGGGACTAAAAGATATTGTGGAGCCTCCCTAGGCTCTGGGATGGGGACAAAATTAGGGGTTCATTGTGTGGGAGAGGGTGCCAGGGACCAGGCTGTGGGGTGGGGCTATGAGGTCTGGGACACAGGTAGAGCCCAGGAGTGGGGTAGGTGTGCAGGCTCTGGGAGACTACAGAAGCAGCTGGGGAAGGGGATGTGGACTCTGGGTGGAAGGAGTGTGCAGGAGGGGGTAGGAGATTAGGGCACTTACCTGGCGCAGCTCACAGAGGGGGCACAAGTGGCTCCACACTGTACTGTGTTTGCTGGCACTGTCCCCCACCACTCCCAATGGCTGTGATTCCTGGCTCCATCCCGTGGTCCACAAGTTCCCCACTGCTGCCCTAAATGCTCCCCATTTTCTTCCCTTTGACTAGAGGGCTGTTAACAGGCAACTTCCCAGATTTGGGAGTCTCAACCTGTACCATATTTAGATACATAACTCCACTTGAAATCAGTGGGAATTCCCATTGTAATCAAAGGAGTTAGGGCCCTAAATACCTTGAAATATCTGACCCTACATAAACTACAAATTCTTTACAGGAAAAAAAGAGATTCTTTTAATGAATTGAAAATATCTGGATGTGGCTGTTGAGTCCTTGGAACAGATTTTTATAGTGTATCACACACAAAGATTATTGTGCTTTCATTTCTAGTCTGCATCATCCATTTTCAACAAGTCGTGCACAGACACAATCATGGAGATCTGAGCAACAAAGAGAAAACCCACCTCAAAGTCTGTGTCTATAGTTGCGGGAGAGGGGGGACAGGATTATTTCCCAGCTCTTGCAAACATACCTGAACTAATGTTCCTTGAGCTAGTGCACTACAAATAGGAGTATAGCTGCAGTAGCATGGGCAGCGGCAAACACAGGTTCCAGCATGGTTTGTATTTGGGGCAGCTAGACCTTGCTGCCACTCACCACTGTCTATACTATTGGGGCTACATTGCTATTTTTAGCACACTAGCTCTCATCAAGTTGGCATGGATATATCTGTGGAAGTTGGAGCTTACTACCTCCAACTTCAAATGTATTCTTAGCCTAATACACAGGAATAATAGTGTTTCTTGATTTCTGAGCCCTGGTCTACAGTAGGGAGTTGTTTTGAAAAGCAGAGCATCCATGCTACCTACCATGCCTTTTATTTTGAAATAAGGGGATGATTATTTTGAAATCTGTACTTCTGCTTTGCTCTGGGAATAACACTTATTTTGAAATTGTTATTTCAAAATAGTGTTAGTGTGGACAATCTAGTGCTGCTAATTTGAAATAATTAGCCTCCAGAGACCTCTCTCCCAGCTTCACTTAAGGCTCCTTCTTCTGTGGAGATGAATACAGCAGGCTGTAGGAGGAGGGCTTGTGGTCAGCATGGCAAGCCCTGTGCCATACAACATGAGACATGGCAGACCCCACTGCCCCTGCAGACCCTCCCATGGCAATTAGCACTCCTGTAGCACCCTCGGCTGCCACTGGCCAGGGACACAGGAGAGCTCCAATCTGGACTGGTGTGGAGATCCTGGACCTCACCAACCTCCAGAAGCTCCACACCAGAAAGCAGAATGCCGATGTCTACAGCCAGATGGCTGCCAGCCTGGCTGACAAAGGACTCACTCGGACACTCAGCCAGGTCTGGATGAAGATTAAAGAGCTGTGGCAGGCCTACAACAAGGCCAGGGGTCAGACCAGATGCTCTGGAGCGGTACCACACACATGCCACTCTTATGAACAGCTCATTGCCATACTGGGAGGGAGGCCAGTCACTTTCCCTCCCGTCATTATTGTGTCTGCCCAGGACATGTTCAGTCTCAGCCTCCACGAAGGCAAAGTTGCTGAGGTTGCAGAGGAGGAGGCCAGACAGATGACCTTGACCACCAGCCAGGACCTGTTCCTCACCTGGTAGCCATTTCCCCCTCCCTAGATGTCTCACAGACTTCAGATGAACCTGGGTAAGTCACTTCAGGTGCATTTTTTAACTTTCCCTATACACATGTATACACATGTGGGGTTGACTGAGCCATGTAGTCTAGAACATACCCAAAGTGTCCAGACTGCTGGTGCCCGCCCCAGGTTCCAATCAGTGTGGATGCCCTATTTTGAAATAATTCTGACTAATTTTGATGTTCCCCTATTTTGATTTTGTTATTTTGGGAGTTATTATTTTGATTTTAGTAATTTTGAAATGATTTCCTAGTGTAGACCTGCCCTGAGAGAAAGACACTTAAGTTAAAAAATACATTTTACTGATGTTAGAGGCAAAATTATTTTCTTGGCTGTGTGTGGCAGATATCAGCTCTAATCCACTGTTTTCTTTATATGCAGCATGCAATGAATATCCATTGACTTCAGTGGAAATATTATATTTTTGGTGCTCTTGGTACTACTTTTAGCTTTAGGAATTTGTTAGTGTTTAACAATCCAGTAATATATACTAAGGATAAATACATTTGGCCAAAAGGAGATCACTGCTTTAACAACAAATCGTTTTTGTTATGTAGTCTCTGTAAAAATTTAAAAGATGAGAAGATATCTATAGCCTAGCTCCACTTCATGCCTTCAAACATTTGCATCATCTAACAACTGAAAGCAGCCAAAACTTTGTCAGACTTTTCAATTTGTAACGTGTTAAAGTGAATTATTAAAGTAGCTTTTTAAATAGATATCATGTGTCAATCTATTTTAAAATATCATTTTAGCATATCATTTTAAAATAACCTTCAGATTTATCTTCTTGCTGAAATATCACTCTGCTTAAATGAATCTTCCTATAATAAGTCAATGTCTTTTTTTAAGAACTTTAGTAGACAAGTTTTCTTTTTTTGTGTTCAGTCATATTCTTTTAAACACAGGTGAAACTTTGTGCTTCTAAAAGAGATGACCACATTTTCAAAAGCTTTTGAACATCCCCATTGGTCTGATCCACAGGCTATTGTTAATGGAAAGACTCCCACTGGCTTCAGTGGGCTTTGAATCAGTCTTTATGTCCACTCAGGAAGGAGAGGATGTGATGCTATATGTCTGAAATATGGCCATTTTTATCACTGAGTTGCAACAGGTTTGTATAAGTGAGTCATGTAATGTGTCAAGGCAAAGTTATGATTTACTAAATACGATTATCTTGTTTAAACCCATATGTCATCACTGTATCTGCAGTTATGAATATTGGTTATGCATCTATATCTTAAATGAGTTTGTTTCTGGGATAACACCCACAAGGGGTAGTTTATATCCAGTCTAACCAGCTGATGGTGAATGGACTACTCAAGTTTGATGGCCCATCAAAGACACTTGTCTCTCACAATGGGCGATAGAAAAAGTACATTCTGCCCAGATAAATCTTCATGGTCTGCCTCAGCACAGATAAAGGCAACGACTGTCCCTATGAGTCAACAAGCCATGTAAGGACATGTGATATGCTCATATAATCTTGGACATTATCATGTGACAGTATCTTTCCTCAGAGTTTGGTTTGAAACAGAAAATGTCCATGGCGTAGGATTATAAAAGACACATGGGGAGAATCCATTTGGTCTCTTTTCTGCTCTCATTCTCTGGACTGTGGATTTACAACTATGAAGAATGAATTGAGGATCTTCTGATCTTTTGGAAGTTACCAGAGAGACTTTACAAGCTACCTCTATAAGATCATATCTACAAACCTGATATAAGGACATTGCAATTAATTATTAATATAATCTCTTAAGCATTTTAGCTCTCTTCATCTTTTATTGATAAACCTTTAGATTTTAGTTACTAAAGAATTGGCAACAGCGTGATTATTGAATTAAATCTGAGTTATACATTGACCTGTCTTAGTGACTGATCAGTCAAGATTAGAAGTACACAATATGTGATTAAACTGATTTTCAATAACTACTCATCACAGAGTCCAGTGTCTGGGTCGTGAGATAAGGAATGCATCTTTGACTTCTTGTTAACTATTGTGGTGAGACAGAAGTTTACTTTTATTACTCTTGGTATATCTAATGATAGAATAAACACCAGTTTGGGATGAGTCTGCCCTATTTCACAGGAGTTTGTCCTGAGTTTGGTATTCTTAGCTATGACCCACTGAGGCACAGTGACTGAAGCATCCTCTGTTTAAATGATGCTAGGTAGAAGCAAATACACACGAAAAAAGGTACCTATGCAAATGGAGAAGTCATTATTTGACACCCCCCAAGAATCGTGTCCCCCTATTTTCTGAATTATGCAGACTAAATTAGGCACATTGAAGCAAGGTGTGCTTTTCAGCATGAGAAAACCTGGAGATCCAAATGCCCTTCTGTTTATACCTAGATAAACTCTTCCACCGATAAAGAGGCAGAAGCCAAAAAGAGTGAGTACAGACTTAGTGTATTATGGGAAAAAATGGGTCAGATAGGGCTCATCTAGACTACGCAGAACAGTCGAAAGAGGATATGTAAATTCCATAGACTACGCAGAGCTTTTGAAAGTGAAAGTGGTTTAGAAGCGGCTTTTTTGGCGACCTCCCCCCCACTTTGTTGAAAAGCCGCTCTTCCTCAAAAAATGAGGTTTATGAAGCTTTTCGACAAAGGGGGGAGGGTGCTGAAAAAGCCGCATCTAAACTACTTTCACTTTCAAATTTGCATATCCTCTTTCGACTGTTCTGCATAGTCTAGATGAGCCCATACAGTTTGCAGGATTCATAAGAAAGAGAACAGATATATGTTTGTGGTGGTGAATTGATAAGGAAGGGACTTTGTAGTAGAGCAAGCAGCTATGTACATATTTGCTATATGGTGTCCCTGAGGATACTTTTGAGTCAACCAGTCTGCTGCTCAGTTGCCTTTTGTCCTGGGTGATCTAAGGCATGCTGAACCAATAATCACATCCCAATAGCTTATTACTGTGTTTATTGGACTGATACCATGTGATCATGTGGCAGATAGGACATAATGATGCAACCCTGTGGATTCCTCCTGAATCAAATGAAGCTTATTGAAAACTGACCTTTCATGAGACTGTGCTGTGTTCTACTGTTAGGGAATCAATACAGGGAGCCAGAATGAACTGAGTGGATGATATCAGGCAGGCTATGTTATACTACTCATTATGCTTTTCTTTTCTCTAGTGTTTCCATCTCACCTTTGACTCTGTGCATGAGGTATGTCTTCCAACAAACCTATGGGCTCGCAATAGCAAAGACAGGACCTGCGGCTCCCTATCTAAGTAACTGTGGGCCCTGGAAGCTAGACCTATTCAGTGGAGCCGACAGCCTCACCTGGGCAAGGCAGGGGGAACCCTATTCCATGCTCCCAGAATGGGCAGGGACTTGGGTGGAAGGGGTGGGTCTGGAACTAGGCAGCCCTCAGCACCATCTGTAGAGCACTAATCCTCCCTCAGGCAGACCTCACTGCTGCCTAGAGCACGATGATTTAAAGGGCTGGGAGCTCCAGGCCCTTTAGTATGTCCATGTCCTGGGACAGTTGCCTTCTTTGCTCCCCACACCTCAGTGGGACTGGACCTGTATTTTGATAAGCACAGTAAACTCCTTGGGTGTGTCTAGACTACAGGGTTTTGTCGACAAAAGTGGACTTTTGTCGACAAAACTATACCTGCGTCTACACTGCCGCTGAGTTCTGTCAACATAACGTCGACAGAACTCAGAAGTTTTGTCGAAGGCTGTAAACCTCATTCTACAAGGAATAACACCTTTTGTCGACAGAGTTCTGTCGACAGAAGGCGTTATTGCATCTATACTGTCCTTTGCATGTACACTGTCATGTCGACAAAGCCGCTTGCTTTGTCGACAGAACTGGATGTAGTCTAGACGCTCTTTGTTGACAGTATCTGTCGACAAAAGTTTTGTCGACAAAAGCCTGTAGTCTACACATTTTTAATTTTTATTGTATACTGGGGGCTGTGTCCTCTGCTCGCTATGTTCACCTATCCCCTGTTGACGCTGATTACGCTGATGATGTAATGTCATTTTGTCATCCATCAGGAAAAACGTTTTTATATAGAGAGAGAGATGATACATTTTTAGACTTTTAGTTTTTGTGATCTGATGCACATAGGCTGAAGTCATGAATAAGTAGTCATTGCATTAATATTTAAGATACAGTCATGGTTTATTTTGCTTTTGTACCGCACTACTTTGCACCCAAGCCCTATGAACTGAAGTTCCCCAAATGGGGTGAGCAGGAAGAAAAGAAATGAACATGGCCATGGAAGGGAAACACAGAGATAGTAGGAACCACAGAGATAGTATTCATGTGGAATGACTTGATGTCACAGTAAGGAATTAGTTACATGGGTTTTTTTCCTCCTGCATTGCTCTTGTAACCCACTGGTTACTGTGTGTTACATGCATCCCTTTGTCCCATGTAGAGTATATAAATCTGTCTCAGTTTCATCTGGGGAATCTTGATTCTTGACCTCCAGATTCAGCAGTTCATGCTTTTAGATGTTGAGTTCCCTGATTCAATCCCTGATGTGTCAACCAAGATGGCAAGAGTCATGCTTTTTTACATGTGGGAGATGCTCATCTGGAAGTGAGCACTCTAAGATAACAGCCATATATCACAGAGGTACTCTAGGGATTAGTGCCTGTGTTTTGTCCAGTAACTGAAAGAGAGCCTTCAGCTTTTTTTTTTACAGAGAGATTATTTGCCCTTATGTTTTTGCTTTTCAAAATTGTTAATTAGTATAGGAAAACAACATGTTAACCTATTGTGTCCAGTCTATTATTTACAGTGTTTCAATAAAGCAGAGTACAGATAAGTGGGGATGCATCAACTCAGACCTGCCAAGATCAGTGCAGGGTTAATGGGGCTAGAAAGGTGTAGACACTGTAGAAAATAAAACAGCCTGGCACACTGAAGCTGATTTTCAAAATCTCTGTGCAATAAGAGAAGAAATAAAATCTATGCACTCTCTGACCTTGGAACGTTCTTAGAAGACTTAATTTTCAACCGCTCCTCATGCCCCAGAGGGCTTTAATAAATAGGCACCCTTGTAATGATGCAGAAAAAAAACATATACTTATAAGGTCCACTGCAGGCATACAACAGCTTCTTTGTAAATCTAGACCTGAAATCACAAATTTGATGGATCACAAAATGGACCTTTGGCTAGAGCTGAAAATGACTGCACACATGAACAATCATGATAAATGACTGATGCATCTTCGGACAGAGTTCATTTTATTAGGCTTTGCAATACTGTCAGCAAAGAAAAGGTAAAAGGGAGTCCATTGCAAGGAAACTGCTTTTAAAACATAGGGGCTGTGTCTACACTGGGCCACTTATTCCGGAAAAGCAGCCGCTTTTCCGGAATAAGCTGCGAGCTGTCTACACTGGCCGCTTGCTTTTCCGGAAAAGCAGTGACAATTTACTGTACAAAATCAGCGCTTTTCCGGAAAAGCTATGCCGCTCCCTTTCGGGCAAAGTCCTTTTTCCGGAAAAGCTTTTCCGAAAAGGGCCAGTGTAGACAGCTTTTCCGGAAAAGCAGAAGAAACGGAAAAAAGCGCTTTGGACGGTGCGAGACCCCGTAGGAGCCCTGGACTTCCTGGTAGGGAGGCTGCTGGGCACACGTGGCAGGAGCGTGCCGCAGACCCTGCTGCCTGAGCTCTGCCACGTGCCCCTGTGCTGCCCAGCCACCCATCTCACCACACCATGGCAGCTCCAGCCGGTGAGCCCCCTGCACTGCCAGCGGAGGAGGCCCCCAGGGGCAGCAAAAGGAGGGCTCCCTCCTGGACCCCCAGGGAGCTGGAGACCCTCCTGGACCTCTGGCAGGAGGAGGAGGGTCTCCATGATACCAGGTCCCGGCGCCGCAATGCGGACATTTTTGGCCGCATGGCCGAGGCTCTGGCCCACCAGGGACACCCTGCCCGGAACACTGACCAAGTCCGGGCAAAGGTGAAGGAGCTCCGGCTGGGGTACATGCGGGCCAGCGAGGGCAGGGGGGCAGGACCAGACACCTGCCCCGACTATGACCGGCTGCATGCGATCCTTGGGCAGCCAGCCCCACAAGGCCCGGACGTGCCCGTGGACACCTGCCAGCGCCCCCCCGTCATCCGAACCACCGAGGCGGGGGAGGGAGAGGACAGCAGCGGCGCCGGCAGAGGAGGCCAGCGCTGCTACCCAGCAGGCCCCTCCAGCAGCTCCTCCGAGGCCGGGAAGGATCCACTGGTGAGTCTTTGCAGTTTGCACTCACAGGGCGGAGGGCGGGGGGGAGCCAGGCGCCCGGAGGGGGGAGGGGGAGAGCATGTCACTCAGGCCACGTGAGCTGCACGCTGTGTAGCATTAGGCAGGAAGCAGCACGTGCAACCACGTGCATCCTGGTGACCGAGCGGCACGTGGCCTGGGACCGTGCTGCTCACACACAGTCGGCGGGACCAGGGGGAAGGCTGTCCCTGGGACTGGAGTGCAGCACCCTCCCCCCATCCCACTCCCCCTGGGACTTACCTCCACGACGATCACTCCGACGGTTGATCTTCCCACCCCGAACTGCTGTGCCACGGCGGTAGCTGTCCGGTGTGGCCAGCTTCCAGAGCGCGATGGCGACCCTCTTCTTGATGGGGATGGGTGCCCGCAGCCGGGTGGTGGCTCTCTGCAGCGCGGGGGTGAGCCAGGTGCACAGCTGCAGGAAGATCCGCTTTCTCATCCAAAAATTCCTGATCCATTGCTGGTCATCCCATAGTCTGAGGACCAGCCGCTCCCACCAGTCGGTGCTGCTCTCGAAACTCCAGACGGGCCTCACCACGGTGGGGTGCTGATGCCACAGGGTTGCCACGGCCTCCCTGGTGAGGGAGTCCAATGCGATCTCTGCCTCCTGGTCCATGAACAGCAGGGCACCGGCCTGCAGCACAAGCTGCAGGCACTTGTACAGCTCCAACAGGGGCCCAAGCAGACAAATGGCCACCCACGGCTCCATGGCAGACAGAGCAGGGCAGAAAAACCAAAACTCAGGGAAAAGCAGTTGGGGGCCAAAGGGTGGTGTCCCCAAAACTCAGAGGGCAACCACCGAACCTGCTAAGGGTGCCAGTTCCTGGCAGAGGTCCCAAGGCACGGGAGCAGGAGACCAACGGCTGTCCGGGGAGACCCCTTTAAGCACGTGTCTGAACGGCGCTCTGGCCCCGGAAAGGTCTGGTGGCCTTTGCCCTCTTCAAAATGGCTCCGGGCTTCTGCTTTTCCGGAAAAGCGTGCACGCCAATGTAGGCGCTTTTTCGGAAAAGCGCATCGTTATAACGGTAACTCCGGGACCAATGTAGACGCTCCTTTTCCGGAAATACTTAAAACGGAAAACTGTTCCGTTTTAAGCATTTCCAGAAAAAGGTGCCAATGTAGATACAGCCAGGGTGTGTTGTTTTTTGAAGAACAAAATAGCTGGCTTCCCCTAAAATGAGAGTCCTTATAGGGGTTAATTGTTTATAGAGGCTGTTGTCTCTCAAAGATATAGAGTGCTCTGTTTGCTGTCAGTCGAGACTGTTTACTGTAAATACTGTATTTCCCTTAACTATTGAGAGAGAGAGAGAGAGAGAGAGAGTGACAGAGAGAGAGAGAGTGTGTCAAGTAATGGACCAAATAAAGGTTTTCATTCTAGTGCTAACAACAGATATGCAAGTGTACTTATTGTACGTGAAGTGTTTAAGATTCATGTGTATTATTTTTGAAATATTAAGAGGGATGAGTGCCATTCAACAGACATAAATACAGGAAAAGCTTACTACAACACTGTACTATGGAACTGATTGAAGTGGACTGATGACAGCATGGGGCTACCATTATTCCCACATTTGCTGCTCCCCTGCATAGCAATTAATTCTTGTTCCTCTAGTCTCTCTCAATTCTACCCCAACCTCTGTCCATGAATCCTTTGCATCACAGATTAAGAGGTCTGCATTGGTGATACTTCTCCCACATACTAGGCTGGAAGGGATGGTAGAGGGGGCAGAAGCAGAAGAATGTTCCCTTTCTCTCAGAAGGGGGAGGGGAGCTAGGAGACAGTGGAGCCACCTAGAGTTGTTGGGTTGGTTCTGCTCCCTTTCTCGTCTTCTCCTGTGATAATGGTGTCACTTCCTGATGAGAGAGCTCCACATGTTTCCTGCAGCAGCCTTAATTGGCTGCTCTTTTTTAGAAGATAGCAAAGTAGGGAAATCAGCTAATCACATTGTTTTCCGCCAAGTGGTACTAAACATGTATGCCTGTTACCAATCTGGCTATTTTTTATGTAATTGTATTTCACAGTTATGCATCCTGGCATACATTAACCACCACTATGGAAACAACTAGATAGAGTAAGAGCAACAGCACAACATAAGGTTACAATATAAGAAAGTTCTGCTTGTCTGTATGAAAAGTTAGGCAAATATATAGTACCTTTCAGAATCAGAGCCCATATCACTTTCTATTAGTTCCCCCTACTCAAACCACAACTGCCTCATCTGTTTTCAAATGATCTGTGAAAGCAACATTCAGGGTCCATTTTCTATGGACTTCTTGGATAATCTCCAGAGTTTCCTCCTTTATTCTTGCTCATCTTTGGTATAGAGTCTTTTTTATATCTAGGTTACCTTTAAGGCCTGCTCCTCCATCTAAATTGAGACAATCTCTTCAGTGGACACATCTGATCATATGCTCAGCCTTGTATCACACATCCCTTCAGTTCCAATTGCCTGATGGCATCCCGCACAAGTGGACATTGTCCTACCAGCTATTTGTTCCTCCTGAGTTGCAATTCAGTTACCATTCAGTCAAATTCTTCTCTCAGTTACTTAGCACTCCTCAGCAGGGTTTTACCAAACACATTCATTTGCAGCCCTACCCTTATCTGTGAATCTTAGGTTTTTATATACCATCTATCATCACAGCATCTAGGCGCTACTGTGCCAGCTCTTAAAAGGGCAGAGTGAACATATTTTCCTATGCTAATTAAGGGACACCTGGTACAATTACTCATATTCAAGTGATTTCAACAGTGCTGTATCTTTGTCCTGTCACCAGCCTTGCACACCCACCCCCTTCACTGGGCCACTGAACCCCTGCTCCTCCTTTCACAGCTGGTGAGTGATTGGCTGTCAGGCAGGGATCTGTCCAGCAACAGAAGAGTGGGGAGAGGAAAGAAACAGAAAGTACAAGACAATCAACTCATTTTTAGAAAAAAATCAAGAAATCTGCAGAAGGCCTTAAATACAGGACTATCTCATTAAAAAACAGGACATCTGGTCACCCTATAAAAGAGCAAACATTTTTTCTTTTTCCATCAAGCAATGTCAATCTTACCTTAATATTTTTAAAATATAACCACAGCCATCATAGGCTGTAAGTAACTAATGGCTCTCTGCTGAGTATTTAGGCTCCTTATTAAAACTGATACATTTCATAAACACCATTTTCTTGATAATTCCTTTACTGGAGTCTTAAAAGTAGATTTTAAATAGTCTGTAAAAACTCGTGTCAAATTGACACTAATACCCCAGAATATTTCAGAATTCCTTGTTAAAAAGGCAATTATGTGTGTTACTTTTCAGTTCTGATCTCTCCTGAAGCAAGCTGTAGAAATATGTTAAGCTCTATGATTTCCAGCTCTACTTCTTGACATATGTCTTCTTCATTTTCTCAGTTTGCCAAACAGTGACTAGATTTTGTCCATTGCAATTTATACTTTGAAAGCCCATCCACATGCTGTCAAAACTTCACACTGTCAACCTTTCCATTCATGCAGATTCCCGTAGCTTTCCCAGGCACCCAAGTTCCACTGCCTCTGTGTTCTGGCTATGCACAACTTCAACCTATTTAGAGAAAAGGCTGGACTGATGCACAAAGCAAATAACAGCCCAGCTCCATGGCAACCTGTTGTGGTAATTTATGTGTATGGAATAGCTAGCAACAAAAAAAAACTCACGATAAATGTGCTCCAATTCTAAGCGCCTCCTCAAAAACCATTTCTACTGTGAAAACTGAATTGTGAGTTGAGAAATAAGAATGGCTAGACTGGAGGCCAGAAGGGATTAAAAAAAACCAAAACACTACTCTCAAATCTGATACTATGTATGCAGATACTATACACATAACCACAGCTTCCTGACATGGTCACCTGTGGCCTCTTTCCCTTACCCCATTTAGTCTTTTGTTCACCAAATTCACCAAATCCTGTCTTAATTTAAACAGTAAGCTCTTTGAATCATGATGTGTCTCTTATGGTGTTTGTACTACAGTGAGGTAATCCTTACTGAGGCCTCTAGGTGCTACAGCAATATAGCTAAAATAAAATAATAAGATTGTTATGAATGTTAAAAAGGTGCTTCTAAACATCTTAACTGGAATGCAGCCGTGTGTGTTGTGTAAAGGCAGACAACCACACAGTGATGTCATAAATTGTCCAACCAATCCAAGAAAACTGGAGATCACAAATGAGCAAAATGGACAGATAGAACAAATCAAGAAATTGTCTACCATTGGATTTTAACAAACACAGAAGAGAGAGCATGGAGGGAATGAAAGCTCCGAAACTGGCAGGAGCTTCAGAGAATGAAGAGGCTAAGATTTGGCAATTGTCACAGACTCAACAATGAAGGCAAATGGTCTGAATATAACAATTGTAAAAATGATAAACAATTTAATTGTCATTTATTTTGCACAAACCATCAGAAATGTAACAAACAAATGAACAAGAGAGTCAAACACCACCAAGAGGAGAAGATGGCAAAGTATGAAGAAGTGAAACAATGATAAACTAGAAAAAAGAAAGGTGATCCCAGTAATAAGGAACATATTAGAGGTCACAACATCACCTACAGAAGTCAATGCTCTTAGGCACTGAGGGAATTTTAACTAACATCAAAGGAGAATGATTGTACTTGAGTATCTGAGCTTCTACCACATGAGCTAAACGCCAGCTGGCTATTAGCTAAGGCTATAGAGCAGACTCATTATTTGCTGTGTAAGTGGTCTCAGTGCCACTAGATGGGAGAAGTACACTAAACCCAGAAGGTCTGTAGTTACACTTGCATGCAAGAATTCTCAGAAAAAGTAACAAAACTTTTAATTACCTAAATCTACAGAGTCAGTTCATGGCCAGGATTTATGTGTGAGACAGGATAAAAATTAGACAGTAGCTTTCCACTTCTTATGCCTACATATCTTGTATGTTAAGAAAGCTATTTGTTTAAAAATGATGGACTACTAAGGGATAATTACTACTACTACTACTACTAAAAAAGGATACGTGATATAATTCCCAAGGGCCAAATTCCTATACTTAGCAGTTTGAGGAGGAGCAAGCAGGGAATGGTATCCCCAACTTTCTTCAACTGACTCATAGAAAACCCTGCTGGGTTAAGGAAGCTACTCTGAAGCAGCCGAGTCAGGAAGTTCATGAAATTAAAAAGGGACTTTGGAGCTGGATTTCAGAGGTCACAAAATAATGCTTTAATATCATATTTTAAGTTCATGCTCAATAAGATCAATCTTTCACAATTTTTCTATCTTGTAAAAAAATACACTTAAAACAAATATGCTGGTTGTTTCTTAGTATCGTTTATTTTCTTATTGTATAAGCAAGAATAATTTAAATAACTCCAGAGATTGGGACTAATTATAATGAGGCTAAGATTTAATATTCTTTGATTGAGTTTTAAAATTTCATCTATATTATTGCCCACATGTATAAGAACAGCCATACTGGGTCAGACCAGAGACACATCCAGCCCAGTATCCTGTCTACTGACAGTGGCTAATGCCAGATATCCCAGAAGGAGGGAACACAATAGGTAAACATCACATGATCCCTCTCCTGTCACTCATTTCCAAAGGGTATGTCTACACTAGCCCCCTAATTCGATCTAGGGAGGGTAATGAGGGTGACCGAAATTGCAAATGAAGCACGGGATTTAAATATCCCGCGCTTCATTAGCATGTTCCCGGCCGGTCGCCATTTTAGAAATTGACTAGCCTGAAGTAACTGCCCGGCGTCTACATGCAGGCAGTGAAAGCGGGATTCGAATTAAAGCCTAAATTGAATTAGCTGTTATTCCTCCTGGAATGAGGTTTAACAGCTAATTCGATTTAGGCTTTAATTCGAATCCCGCTTCACTGCCGCATGCAGACACGGGCAATTACTTCAGGCTAGTCAATTTCTAAAATGGCGACCGGCCGGGAACATGCTAATGAAGCACGGGATATTTAAATCCCGCGCTTCATTTGCAATTTTGGTCGCCCTCATTACTCTCCCTAGATCGAACTAGGGGGCTAGTGTAGACATATCCATACAGAAGCTAAGGACACCATTTCTATCCATCCTGACTAATAGCCATTAATGGACCTAACCTTCATGAATTTATCTAGCTCTTTTTAAAACCTTGTTAAAGTCGTAGTCTTCACAACATCCTCTAGCAAGAAGTTCCACAGGTTGATTTTGTGCTGTGTGAAGAAAAACTTCCTTTTGTTTGTTTAAAACCTGCTACCTATTCATATCATTTTGTGACCCCTCATTCTTATATTATGGGAACAAGTAAATAACTTTTCCTTATTCACTTTTTCCACAGCCATAATTTTATAGACCGCTATCATATTTCCCCTTATGCTCCTCTTTTCTAAGATGAAAAGTTCAAGTCCTGTTAATCTCTCTTCATATGGGACCTGTTCCAAACCCCTAAGCATTTTTGTTGCCCTTCTCTGAACCTTTTCCACTATATCTACTGGATTTCCTCTGTCCAAATGTTTATTGACCCCCTCAAAGAAGTCTAGTAGATTGGTGAGGCAGGATTTCTTTTTATAGAGCTCATGTTGTCTTTTCCCTCAACAAATTATGTTCATTTGTGTATCTAACAATTTTATTCTTTACTATAGTTTCAACAAATTTGCCCAGTATTGAAGTTAGACTCACTGGTCTGTCATTGCTAGGATCACCTCTAGAGCCCTTTTAAAATAATGGTGTCACATTAGTTATCTTCCAGTCTTTAGCTGCAGAAGCTGATTTAAAGGATAGGTTGCAAACCACAGTTAATAGTTCTGCAATTTCACATTAAATTTCTTTCAGAACTCTTGGGTGAATGCCATCTGGTCCTGGTGAGTTGTTACTGTTAAGTTTATCAATTTGTTCCAAAACCTCCTCTAATGACACATCAAATTCCTCAGATTTGTCTCCAAAAAAGAATGGCTCAGGTTTGGGAATCTCCCTAACATGTTCAGTCTTGAAGACTGAAGCAAAGAATTCATTTAGTTTCTCTGCAATTACTTTATCGGCTTTGCGTGTACCTTTAGCAATTTAATAGTCCGAGGGCCCCATTGGTTGTTTAGCAGGCTTCCTGCTTCTGATATACTTAAAAAGTATTTTACATAATGAAAATAATTACTCTTCTAATAATAATTTTCGAAGAGTAAAATAATAAAAACTCTGAAATTAAATCATTTTTAAAACACACATGATTTGAATTGTTGCTTTATTTTTGAGGGCTAAGTGCACAATTGTCCAAATATCTCTTTGCTAAGAGAAAATTCAGAGTCTGTACCATTTCTTTATGAACATGCTGCCTATGAGTCAAATTAGATATATATGATGTCTACGTTATCTATATACTCCTCTCCATAGGGGATCAAGTGCTAAAATAGTCAAACTTTTTCATTTAAGGCCTCAATCGATAACTTTATCTTGGGCTTGAATAAAGACAATAACTGTTTAACACATTAAAAAGTCAATTTCCCCTGCCCATCAAATACACATTTTCTCATCAAAAGCTATGAATGGGATACATTGAGACCACTTAATTAGCTTCATTAACACGGGTCCTACAATCGACAGGTACTTTTTTTGCTGTTACACAAATCTCTTGGATTCTGTTTTTTCCACTCCAACTAATTTGATGGAATGGGTCTTATCTTCGAAAGCTCATGATAGTATATATTTTTGTTAGTCTCGAAGGTGCCAGAGGACTACTCACTGATTTTGTTCAGTTGAAGATTCGGTCCTTAAACATTTAAGTTTAAGAGAACCTAAAAATATTTTTCACCACGTGTATTTATTTTATGGTGAGAATGTATTTGACCCACAATGAGTCACTGGTCTTATGTAATCAAAGAATGCAGTGCTAAAGCATAAACAATGTATTTACTGTAATACTTTTTGGTACTAAAACACTAATCCCAGTCCACTAGGGGATAAGTTCGAACTGAGATACGCAACATCAGTTATGTTAATTGCATAGCTTTAGTCAAAGTATTTTAACTTGAATTTTGGCTCTGTCCACACTCCGAGAAGTTGAAGGAAACTCCCTTCAACTTCCCCTACTCCTTGTAGAAGCAAGACTACCAGCATTGATGGCAGTGCCCTCTCACTTTGAATTAGCGTGTCTTCACTAGACCCACTAATTCGAACACTGGAAGATCGACTGAGGCTGCTTCGATCTTATCTGTAGAGTAGAAATGGCCTAAAATTGTGACTATTTTGTTACAGACTCTAAAAGCAGGAAGAGAACTCAAGATACATAATGGCATTTCAAATAAAAGGGAATTTTCCAGAATCAGTGCTGTTGACATTCATATTTTATGTTAATTACTTAGGTTGGTAACAAAACAGAATAATAAGGCTTAAGTTTATTTTGGTATTTGGACTACTGCAGAGGAGTATAGAGAAAATAAACACTTGGCGAGAATAAATAAACTGATGTTCATAATTTAGAGATGAAAGCATAACTCCTGATAGCAAAGGGAAAAGCATCAATGTAGCTATAATAAAATAAATAGATAAATACTTTATGACAACCAGTGGATGTGCATTATCCACTGGATGTTGAGTTAGATTTCTAAATCTATAATGGTTAGTGCATAGAAAGATTTCTATCCAAGAATATATTGAAAAGATTAAGGCTCTAATTAAAGGAGGAAATTAATTTTGGAGGCTATGCAAGAAGTTGGTAATATAATGAATGTTATCAAAGAAGTTTAGTCAGGTCCTCCTATTTACCCTCTTTTATAATTCAAATACAGAAAGGCACACAATGAATTTGCGAGGCAACAAATTTGAAACCAATATTTGGTATGTAGATTACCTGTGGGGAATTCACTGCTGCAAACTATTATTTAGGCCAAACGCTTAGCAAGGATCAGAAAAAGAAGGGATTAGATGCTTCTATGGATCAGAATATACATAATTGCTAACTGATCAGCTCATCTCGCCAGAGTGCTACCAATACAGGCCCAAATCCTGGAATAACAGCTTGTAAATTTTCAAAATCTTTGGACAGAAATAAGAATGAAGGCCTGATACAACTTCTGAACCCCTATTTTAAGATGAATATGGATATGGATCTGAACATAATCTCATCAGGCAATCTCTAAAGACTAGCAGGACAAAAGGTATTCAGAATTCACTTTAGCATGATGATTTTATTTTATTTTATTTTATTTTATTTTGAAAAGCCATGCCTTCTGTAAAGCTTTGTATTAGGTAAATCATAAGGGGTGTGTTGGAGGGTTTAAGAATACTTTTTACGTGGCATCAACTGTCAAAGACTGTACCCTATTTAAATTGACAGCAAATAGAAGGGTGAGTAAGATTATGAAATAATCTAGCTACTCTATGATACTTTATGAAAAGGATCATAATTGATAGAAAAGTCTATCAATAATTTCAATATAGAAAAGACTTAGCACAACTACTTTTCTAAATATGAAAACTGTCTTGACCCATGAGGTGAGAATGGAAAGCTACAGTGTTTTGTGAATAATTCTTAGACATTTTCTTTTCCTATGAAAATAGTGACTACCTTACATATTTAGCTCAGTATTTTAGCTTGTAACTCATAATTAAAATAGTTTGTTATTTACCTAGGTGGACAGGAGGATAAGGATGAAGGGTTTTGTTTTTTTTGTTTTGTTTTTTTGCCATCAATGCATGCATAAGGTAATAGGACGAGAAATAATTTTAAAGACATTACTGTCTGAATCAAAAACTATTTTTAAAAATGTTCATAGGCTTTCATGCAATTATGTATCATTTGTCTAATAGAATAAGATACAACATGAAGAGCCTATTGTTAGATTTAGATATAGGAAATTTTGTGCACACATCACTAATGTAGCTATGTGGAGCTGAACCTCAAGCACTATTCTAAAGGGATATAAAGTATGAAACATATTAAAACTAATGATCAAATCTCTTAATTAAGGATTTAAAATCAATTTTTCCCTAGCATATGGAGAACTACATCCATCTAATTCAGGGAATATGAATAAGTTTAGAAAATAATACTCTTACAATCTGTTCCTCTAAATGAGCAATTAATGCATTAGCATTTTAAAACTTTATTTTATATTTTGTAAATAGATCATAAGTATTTCCATATATAAACTAACATTATTGTTTCATTTAAGTATCTCAAAACTTGGTTCTGGAGAAAACCTAAATCACTATTTGAAGCTTTACACTGAATACATAAAATTTACTTTAGAGTAAGCAAATTAAGATTTAACAGTTCAGCTGATTAACATTGTTTTTATGTTGCTTGTGTTGCTGAGTAATAATGATAATAAATTCTAGTTTTAAAAGAATTAATTTAGCTGGGAACCAGTTTAAAATGTTTAACAGCTTGAAAAGAAAATCAATGGCAAATCAGAAACTTTTCAATACAGATGATTAACTCACATAAGCAGGGGCATAAATTATGGGATATCATTCATGAAAGCTGAAATACAGTTCACTGTCTACTATCTTGTTATATATTATGAAGTGTCAAGGAATATAATTTCTAGAATCATTTGCACAAATAAGGTCTACTTTTCAAATAGGATAAATGCCATAAATAAGGAGGGACATTTTTTCTTTCATTATAGTATTTTTAAAAATCTGGGTTTTTTTCCTATCCCGATTAAACACAATGGAAGGCATCTTATGCAGAGTAAACTGCTATAGCACCATTGACTTCAAACAGAACGCATAAACATCTCACAAAGCATTCTGAACACCACTTGAGACTGAATTATGGGGCATAAGTGTTGTGGAAGGTTGTATTTATGTCCTCTTCTTTGAATGAGTTTAAACCAATATGATAAAGGAAACTATTTTTCATACTCAAAAAAACACTCTTACTGTATGTTGACTTGAATAGCTATGCCATGTAACTATAAATGGTGTTGAATTAACCATGGATCTTTTCCCAGTTATTTTACCAACAAACTGAGTCAGTGACTTGCTTCATCTGTTCTTTACATTAGTTTTGTACCAGTACAAATTGATTCATCTGGTTCTTTCATTAGTTTTATACCAATACAACTCCATTGAGGCCAGCAAGTACAGAGGCAGCTGTTCAGAGGAACAAAAGGGGCAGTAATAGGGGAAAGTTCTCAGGAATGCTACATCAACGTACAATGTGCTCGGGTGAGAGACTGTATAAATGCACACCTGACAGGAAAGTGTGAAGAAGGCATTGCTCCGTGCTGCAGTGGCCCTGTGCCTATAAATCACATCAAGAATGGATGACTATTTGGACTCAGTGGGAAGATAGCTGAGCTTTGTAGCAGGCAGCTTTGAAGATGAGCCCAGTGCTGAGCTTCCCAGCTCGCAAGGAAAAGTCTGCCAGAGAGCAGAACATACTCCCTTACCTATAAGAAGGCCCTACTCTGAGGCAAGGAGGACTGTTGTCAGTAGCTAGAGCATGAAACAGGCTCGAGAAGGTCAGTAACCAGGAATCAGAGCCCAGGGTCAGAAACAGAGTCAAAGGCCAAATTCCAGAGCCAGGGGTCAGAGCCGAAGATCAGGACTGAGTTGCTTAGAGTGAGGCAAGCATGGGAACAAGCAGAATCCATTGTCACCCTATGTGAATGCTTTTAGTGGCTTAGCTAGTACTTCTAGGCTAAAGAGATGGTCTGGTGACACTTTCACCAAGTCAGGTGGGGTAGCTGGGCTCATTACACTGCTTAAAGCTGGTTCTGCTGATACTCTTTCCTGACAGCAGTACCACATTCCTCACTGATGATCAGCAGACTCTGAGCCAGACTGTAGTCCATCCAAAGCCCATCTGATGGAAGAGAGGCCAGGGGCCTTGTTGAAGCCGCTGGTATGTTTCCTTTTTCTTTATTTTTCTGCTCCTGCATTGTTTGTTTGCTCCCTGCCCCTCACCACCCCCATGGTGCTGGAAGGGGTTTGCATCCTGAAGGACTCAGCTAGGGAGATGAGACTCCATTCCCTTCAGGAGTGCTGCTGAGAAACTGGACATTGAGAGAGTATACAACCCTAGCAAACCCCAAGGGGACACTGTTGGAAGATCAGGACTTGGACAACTTGGTTCTGCATGAAGGGAAGAGAGATGCATTAGGAGAGTCAGTGGGAGTACATTGGGTCTCTTCTGTACAGAAAGATACATCACATAAACCAGGATGCTAAGTGTTGGATCAATGCAATATTAGATACACACCTATCCCAGCACACTATGTAGTGAGACAAGTGTATCCTGATTTACTGCATTAGGACACCCAGTGAAAACCAATAGCACTGTACTTTAATTTGCATGCAGCAAAGATTAAATTTATCCGACAACATAAGCAGGTGGATGAGTCTATCATGGTTCTTCCTTTTGATATTCTGCATTTGGAAGTTGGCTTACATTTCTAATCAGTGAATCAATTTGCATGTCTAAGTAATCACCCCATTTACTTCAGCAAAGCAATAGTGTTGATACGAGTAAAGGTTACAGGACCATCCCTACATATTCTCTCTACTTCATAGGCTTCAAAATAGCACCAGTTTACTTACCATATTGTTGGTGGTTCAGACCCTTCTATTTCCAAGTAATCGTATTTTTCTTCCATTTGAAAATCAGTAAATATGAGTGAAATGGTATCACCAGGCTCTGCCACAATGGTCCATGTACAATCTGCATTATTATGATATTCATTAGGAAAATTGGGGCTGGAGATAATGCCGCTGGTTCCTCTCATTGTTCCTCCACATGCATCTTCAGCTGTTAAAATACAAAAACAAAACCACCACATTTTGAGTAAGAAAAAATTATGAAGTGTTACTAAATCACTCTTCATAAATGAATGCTATGAAATTGCCACATTTCAAGTAAAACTGCCTTTGTTACTAGAGAAAGTTTTAATAGTTTTAAAACTTTTAAGTACATCATACTTATATCATAAATATGCCATGTAAAGATTCTGTTACCCACTATCAAAAGCAAATAGTTACTGTGTTGCTTAAGTTGTGCTGAAAATTTGACTAACATATAAGTATTATTTCAACAAAAACTTTTCGAATCCACTTTTATACAACTTTGTTGAAAATATTACTATTCGTTGTTATGGAAAATGATATGAAAAACCTCAAATTAATATTATTATGGTTCTCACTCCTGCTTCAATCAAAACTGTTTTTTGATCAAACATATTAAACTTGCTACTTAGCATTTACAGTTTGCTATATGTATCATCCAGCATTTATTTTTGGAATAAATAATGTTGAAACATGAGATTTTGTTAACAGGGACATGAGTACCCTTGCTACCCCTTGCTAATTTCATCGTAATCATTTGATTTTAGTAGCTAATAATACTTTATATATGTAAGCAGAGACTTTCTTCAATTACCTTCTCAGTGCAAAACTAGTCAATGCATATCACTTTTCAGAACAATGCTGTTCACACAGTTCTTTTAATGTCATCTCCCTGATACCTCCATGCACATGATTTTTACAGCAGAAATATTTTAATAAAGAAGACTTTTTCTATGGATTACATATTTCAAATAACTACACGTCTTCTTTCCTGCAGATATACTCTATTCCATAACTTACTCATGACCATTTTGTGGATTGACTTACACAAACAGTCCCGCTGAAGTTAACAGGACTACGCCTGTGAGAAGTGATCTTCATAGTATACGAGTTCACAGAAGTTGGTGTTGTTGCATAAAAAAGCCTCCGCCTGAGCTCACTAGATTTATATACATGGATTTTCTAAAGGTACACCAAGCTGTAAGGTGTAAGGTTTTAAACTGCAACTTATTGTGATCCTTGTCAATCTTTGCAATCTGTGTAACTCTCAAACTTACTGTAAACTGCAACTTTGTAATCTTTGTAGCATGCAGCCACCTGCTTGTAACTTTCCCTAAGCTGCATTCTCCCCTGAGTGAATGGAGAGAGAGTGTGAGTGTGAGTGTGTTTGAAGAAGGCTTGGAACAATGGACCACATGGCAATGAGTCATCACAGTATGGGCATGCTCCCTGCTGGATAAAGGGAAGTCTGGGCATGCTCCCTGATGACAAGGTGAATGAGTCACAGGAGCCATTCAGACACTATATAAAGAGAAGGAGCACATGTGAGACTTTCTTTTCCTTCCACTGATCCTGAGAAGCTCCTCCAGTGTCTTTCCTCCTGACCAGCTTCCCCAGCCATGATGAGCAGACAGACCCTCCAGGATCCACATGCCTTGGCTCCTTCTGCAACCCATATGTCTGTGTAAGTGTGCGAGTGCCTGAGGGCAGGAATGAATGGGTGTGAATGAGTGAGTGAATGGAGGGGTGTGTGCTTGCTTGCTTGTCTGTGTGTGTGTGTGAGAAAGAGAGTTCTGTCTTCTTTAGTTTAAACATTTAGTGGCTGCTTTCTCCTCTTTAGTTTTACTTAGTGGAAATAAACCCATACTAGTGTAACCCTGGGTGGTCTACAGTGAGAATATTTTTGGGGTAACAGGTGTAGTATGGCTCCCCACTAAATAAAACACACTTGTATTTGTGTGACGTCAGAAACATTGCTTTGAAATGTGCCTTACCCATAATGTTGTCAAAAGTATTTTTGTGAGCTAAGATACATTGAGATTGTAATGCTACCACTTAAAATGGAATTGCCTTTCAATGAAGAAATGCCAAGTTTTCATCACAGTAATTCAAACTTTATGATCCAAATGTATGAGATATATTATCAAAGGAATCCCTGCCTACGGTCAATTAAAGTGAAAACTGAATTGGCCCTGAATAATAGTCAATACTCAATATGTCCCTTACACCTTTTAAAAGACAGAGCTGTAGCATCTGGGACCTAGTGCAAACTGGGACTCCTGTGTCCCAGCTCATGCCAGGTCCTCCTCCATGCTGCTCGGCCTCTTTTAGAACCCGTTCCTAAGATGACCCCTGTTCTTCACAGCTGGATTTTTTTCCAAAAAAAATTGGATTATGAACAAGTATATACGATAATTTTGATCTTTAAGGGTACATCTAGACTACAGGCTTTTGTCAACAGAGGCTTGGTCGACAGACACTGTCGACAAAGCCTCTGTCGACAAAGAGCTTCTAGACTACAGCCAGTTCTGTCGACAGAGCAAGCCGCTTACTGTCGACAGAACTCGGCGGTAGTGTAGATGCAGGTATAGTTTTGTCAACAAAAGTCCACTTTTGTCCACAAAACCCTGTAGTCTAGACACACCCTAAAAGTTTTGCTAAACTGGCTATATGATCAAGTTTTAATAGTAAAATATAATTTGGGGTTCAGTCTTTCAGGGTCCCCATCTAAGGTGCACACCTCTGTGGGCACATACCAAGAATTTGCCTCCCACCCACTTCCATAGCAGAGCCATGCAGTGACTACTCAGCTGCTCCAGGGCAGTGCCACGTGGCGGGTAACTGTCCTGCCCCAGGGGCAGCTGGGAAGCCACCAGGTAGCCCTGGTTCTAGCTTCAGCTCTTCCCCAGGGATCAAGCTGTGGGCAGGGTGGGCAGCATGGTGGCTTCTGCCATGGTACTAAAAATAGCACTGTGGCCCCAGCTCCAGCACAATGGGCAGCTGCACCCCATATGCCAGAATTGGAGCTATGGACGTGGTGCTATTTTTAGTACTGTGGTCCCATCCCCAGAAGCCGTCATGCCGGCCCTGGCCCATGCTGTTCCTGGGGTGGGGTCACATGGCAGGCAGCTGCTCTGGCAGCCAGGCCATATGGTGGGGATGCTGCTCCGGTGGCCAGAGCAGCTCTGGTGGCCAGACCCTGAGGCAGAGTGCTGCTCCAGCAGCCGGGGCTGCTGTGGCAACTAGAGCTGTGTAACAAGAGTGGCTGCTCTGCCTGCTCTGGTGGCTGGGCCTCATGGCAGGAGCACTGCTCCCGTGGCCAGGGCTGCTCCAGCGGCAGAGGCTACTCCTGCTGGTCCAGTGGCAGCCTGGTTGCATAGCAGGGGTGGCTGCTCTAGCTGGCCGCGTGGCAGGGGTGGCTGCTCCCACTGCTCCAGTAGCGGCTACAACCATGTGGTGGAGGTGGCTGCTCCAGCTGCTCTGGCGGTGGCTGGGGCCGTGTGACAAGGGTGGCTGCTGGATTTTAAGGAATTGATGTTCTTCAGTGGGAAAGCATTATTTTGAACAACTTCTGACCAACTTCATATATAAACCACAATGAAGTAAAATTGCTTTCAACTTCAGGAAAGTCAATTTTATCATTAGTTGGTGGTGTGTGATACCAGTATAAGAAAAGGTGTGAATTTAAACTGCTATTGTTAGATTGGTGTAACCCTTGCTGTGGATATTCCTTTGCCATTATAGAAGTTCTTATGTCATTCTGGAAGACATTATAGCTGATTTTTTTTTAAAAAAGATACTCTAATTCCAGAATAAGAGTGGTTGCATGAAGAACCATGCTGGTAGCACAATTATAGTTTATAGCAGCATAACTAGAGAAAAATTTACCATGTGAAGAAGCCCTGCAAAGCTGTGAATTGAATGCAGATCTCTAGTCTCTCTTTGGCTGTGTCTAGACTACATGGCTCCATCGACGGAGCCATGTAGATTAGGGTTGTAGGCATAGGGAAATGAAGCAGCGATTTAAATAATCGCCACTTCATTTAAATTTAAATGGCTGCGCGCTGAGCCGACAAACAGCTGATCAGCTGTTTGTCGGCTCAGCGCAGCCATTTAATTAAATGAAGCGGCGATTATTTAAATCGCCGCTTCATTTCCCTTTGCCCAGTAAACAAATCTACATGGCTCCGTCGACGGAGCCATGTAGTGTAGACATACCCTTTGTGGCCATGGGCAAGTCACATAATCTGTTCTTTCTTCATTTGTAAAATTAAAATAATATATCTTTTCTGTCTTGTCTATTTAGCTCTAGAACCAGGCACCCACTCTGTCATCATGTGTATCTCTAATGACTAACATAATACCATAGATTTGATGTCGGTTGGGTTTTTAGAAGCAACTATAATATAAATAAATTATAATGTGCCTTTTGAGGGCTAAACAGAATGTCACTAAAGGTTACTTGGTAACTGCCACTCAATGAGACAACCACCCACTGTAATACGAAAATATCAAAACCTTCCCATAAGGGGAGTAGAAGGAAGAGAATCCAGAAGCCTAACAGTAAAGGTGACCATATTTGATTAATATTTCTTTTTCCACATGGTGGTGTTAGCTAATTAACATTGTCCTGTGTCACCCTACGCAGATATCCAATCTCCTGCATTCTTCAATGTTTTTGCAAGCAGGAGTTCTGGACATCTACCTGCAGGGCTGGTCTTAAGGAAAATGGTGCCCTGGATGAATAGAAATAGAGTAAAATAAAATAGCAGTCTATGGAAGATGTTTGCTTTTCTTTTGGATCCCAGAGTTAAAAGTAATGTTAAAAAACAAGGGCTTTGCCAGACTAGATTATGAAGAGATTCATCGTCATAGTGGTTCAGCGAGAAACAATAGCTTCATGAAGAGAAGAGGTGTTAAAATTCTGCAGACAGAATAAGTACATTTTGGAGAACGATTAAGACACTGAGTGTATCAGTTACTCTAGCTACTACCCACATTCTCTGACCCTGGGAGGTGCCAATCACACACAATTTCTACACAATTTAGTGGGAGTTAGCAGAGACTCCGTGCTTTGCAGGATCTAGCCCATATATAGCTGTCGAAACCCTGCTCTCAGTTACGCAAGTACAAATTGGAGCAGAATTTGGCCTACTATAATCAAACTAGTAATAACACGTGAGTTGAAGGTAATGTTTATCAAAATTTAAGACCAAAAAGGACTATTATGATCACAGCAACAGACTTTCTATATTGCACAAGCATAGAATTTCACCCAGTAATTCCCACATCAAATTCCACATGATTCTAACTGGGCTAGAACATATCTTTTCAAAAGGCCTCTGATCAGTTTCTGTGCATGCCTATTCTAAATTGTGATTTAGAATAGGACGCAGCCCCAGCTCCAACTCCGGCAGCCACCATCACTAGCCATTGCAAAGCACTATAAACTGTTCATTTGTTGCAGGTCATGTTCTGCCAACCTGGAGAACAGCAACAATTGCTCTTTGCAAAGGAAACCATTTCTGCCACCATTTATTACTGCTGTTGTGTAGCAGCACAGCACAGCACAAGTCTTTAAGAAAAACAGCTTATTGTTCAAACTCAGCAGGTATGTGGGGGGAGTGATGTCTTTTTATCTTTTCTATAACTGATGGCATGATACAGTACACATTGGCACTTAAAGTCAGTCATAATAATAAGCAGGGCTTGACAAATCCGCTGATCTACTTGCCCGTGGCGAGTAGATTTCAGCCCGGTTGCCCCGTTCACCGGCGGTTCGCGCATGCGCAGTGCGGGTGTCGCGCACGCACAGTGTGGGACTGGCGAGTGGTTTTCACCGTGATCGTTGAGCCCTGATAATAAGGATGCCTGGGTGAAAGTTCTGATTTAATAGCTGTTTATTCTTTGTGCCTGGGAAAGGTCTGTTTTAGTATTCTTTCTTCCATAACATTTATATATATAAGCTCACATGACCTCCATATTGGTGCACAAGACAAAACTCACTCCGCTCATGGATGGAAAATCCTAGAGGGAACACTAGTCCCCAGCAGTCTTAGTATTCATTGAATCAAAGTTGAAGATGCTTCCTCACTGCAGGAATCAAATAGCAGGTCTGGTGGGAGAAATTTTGCCCCAGGGATTGTATAGAGCAGCAGAAATAAGGAAATAATAACTGTGTTTGTTCAACAGATGCTAAAATTATTTTAAAAATATTAATACAAGAAAGAGAACAAGGAATTTAACAATTCTGCCTCTACAGCAGGGTTTGATTAGTTCCCACTAAATAAGGTCTGGGGCCAGACTTTGAACAATGAGGATAAAACAAAACATTAAATAGCTGCTAATTAATTGAGCACTCCACCCTGGGCACTGAATGAGGGAGGGAATGTAAATCAGCACATGGAGTGTACCATGCCATCAAATCTACACTACACTGAACAGTTAAAAAATAATTGCATAATTCACTTTGTTGAAAGAAAAACAAAGATGATGAGTAACAGCAAACCTCTGTGTAGTTTGACTGTATAAAACAGCTATACAGAGAATAAGGAAAGACTCTGGGTACCTTTTCTCATTTAAAAAGACAATGTAAATAATATTGTGTGTGAGTAAGGTCTTTGCATCATACCTAGGTAACTCTGATGTGGCTGCTACAGTAACAAACAGAACCCATCCAGGAAATCTGAGGGCGTTTGAAAGAGCTACCATGAATTCCTCCATAATACTGATCTCTGTCATGCACTATGGAGGAGATTAGATGGTTACTGTCTGCTCAATGTACTTAGGGCTAGATCTCACCCTTCTTATTCTTCCAATTTTTAGAGAGAGTATATTTAATTATAGAAAAGTTAAAGTAATCTTAAAGGAATACGCTCTTCTGGTGACTCAAGCATTTGATAATAGTATTAATTTTAATTCTCTTAAAACTCTACATTCATCATCACTTGGGTCTCAAAGTATTTTTCATCTGAAGGTAATAAAGGATTTTATAAAGGAAGGTACTTATGAATAATATAGGAAATAGTGGGTACTAGACAGATACCCTAAGTATGTGAGCATTTCCAGAAAGCTCTGTTTCTAGTTTGACATATGCAAGGACAGATTCTGCAGTGCACTGCAACTACTTTATGCTGCACCACTGGTATAAAGCATCTCTGTAAATGACATAGTAGGATCATCCTCCTGGAAGGAGAAATAACAGA
This sequence comes from Rafetus swinhoei, assembly GCA_019425775.1. Classification (NCBI taxonomy): domain Eukaryota; kingdom Metazoa; phylum Chordata; order Testudines; family Trionychidae; genus Rafetus; species Rafetus swinhoei. The sequence continues at coordinate 27,952,271 of CM033424.1, read as the reverse complement.
ATTTGCATAATGGTTCCTAGGGGATACTGCTGCATTGCTTGCATAGAAGACCAGACTGGGACTTTCACACACAGTAGTTGTCCCTGCCTGTTGTGCTGAATTTTCAAAGCCATTGTCAGCTGGTGTAACTCAAAGCACCTTTTAGGCTACTTTAATTTATAATGAGGAACAGCTAATTGGCCACAAGTGCATCACCAACCCCTGAGCCATGCTATTCGCTCCTAGGCTTCAGCCAATGAATTAGGCCACACATTACAATGGAAATGACAATACTCAAAAAAATAAGTACAACTACTCATATCATGGTATTTTAAAAGCAACTTTAGAAACCCCATCACTCACATATATAATGCACATATACCCCTCTACTTCCCTCCCTCCAAGCGAAATCTAAAGTATGTTTCATTTCTCTGTGAGAGGTGCTGTCAATATGGTTTTTTAAGTGCCATACATTTCTGTTTGACAACAGAGAATAGAATAAAAACATTAAACAGCTCAAAATCAAACTTGTCCCAGAACAATGTGATGTTCTTTCCCCTGCTGCCTTATATTTAGCATAAATTAAAATATAAACTAACCACTTATGTCTACAAAATACATTTGTATTATATGGAACACAATTGTAAGTATTTTCAGATGTTTTTAAATGAAAGTTATTTTGTTTTCCTTTTAGGATACAGTTCATGATTATTTGATGAAATGAAATAGAATGGATATGGGATATAATTATGTAGAGTACACTTTTTGATATTTTTCCAAGACTATTACCCTTTAGCTGTAATCCAGATTTTGACAGTAAAAGTGTTTTGCTCTAAAATTCAATCAGTGTAATCTAAATGAATTTTGCAACCAGCAATCACATTTAAAATCTGAAGTCAAGGATAAGGAAAATGAGATTATCACCTTCAAGCAGTAACTTCCTTCACATGTATAAGTAAGCATTCTGTTTGTTACACAGACACCATGCATACGACTTTAGCTAAGGTCATGCCAGCACTTCAATTGTAAATATTTTTTTAGAAGTTTGTAATTTAGCTTTCAAAAGTCACTCTATACTAGAGATAAGCCTAGAGGGTTTCCACCTCAGATTTTTTTTTAATAGCTGCCCTCTTTTTTAAGTGAAATGCTTTAAAATGTGATTCTCACTTTGTTCTTATGAAACACAGAATTGGGTTGACTGAAAATGCACCTCAATTATTTCTCACCTCATCCCCCTTAAATATCAAAGTTCAGCAGATTTTTATACAGAAGCAGGGCAGTGTCAGTAACACAATATTCTGCTTTTTGGATTTTTCACAGGTCTTTATTTGTAGGTTTGTATCTGGGCAGCTTTCAGTTTTTCAGTTCCAAACTTGGTCTGTGTTTATCCAATACTCATATTCATATGTGCACCTCAGTTTCATGATTTTATGCCTACTGTATACTTACCCAGGAAATCAACCCTGAATTATTTTTTAATTAATTGGTTGGAGAATCCCCATGAACTGTAGTATACATTCTTGCAGTAAAGAAAGTGAACTGGTGGAAGCTGAAATCTTCACATGTTTGCTATAAATAAATGGCCTCAGTTTGCATGATCTAATAATGACAACTACAACACAAAATATATCTAGAGGTACTCAGGAAGTAAAGTGGACTACAATGTACTCAAACAATTTGTAGTACAAATTGAAATTTGGACTCTTTGAAACCTATTTACTTGGAATTATAATGTATTTGAGGGTTGTCTCATTTATTTTGAAATAATTTTGAAATAATTCCCGAGTGTGGACATGCCCCACTTGAGGACTGCCTGAGGCTTAAGGTCCATACTCAAAGAATTGGGTTGTGACAGAAATAGAATGTCATCAGTACAATGTCAGAAGACACCCAAAATGCAAAGGAGCACAAAAACATGCATCTGTTGTCAAGGTTCTCACGATCTTTTAAGGAGGGAGAGTGAGAAGGAGACTGGTTTCAGTCCACAGAGTTTTAGAATCATAGAGATGGAAGAGACCTCAGGAGGTCATCAAGTCCAGCCCCGTGCCCAAGGCAGGACCATACCAACTAAATCAATCCAGCCAGGGCTTTGTCACCTCTAGGGATGGATTTAAAAACCTCTAGGGATGGATATTCCACCACCTCCTTAGGTAACCCATTTCAGTACTTTACCACTCTCCTAGAGAAATAGTTTTTCCTAATATCCAACTTAGACCTGCCCCACTGTAACTTGAGGCCATTGCTCCTTGTTCTGCCATCTATCACTACTGTGAACAGCCTTTCTCCATCCTCTTTGGAACCTCCCTTCAGGAAGTTGAAGGCTGCTATCAAATCCCCCCTCACTCTTCTCTTCTGCAGACTAAACCACCCCAAATCCTTCAGTCTCTCCTCATAGGTCATGTTCTCCAGCCCCCTAATCATTTTGGTTGCCCTCCGCTGCACCTTCTCCAATGCATCCACATCCTTTCTATAGTGGGGTGCTCAGAACTGGACACAATACTCCAGATGTGGCCTCACCAGAGCCGAAAAAAGGGGAATAATCACTTCTCTAGATTTGCTGGCAATGCTCCTCCTAATGTAACTTAATATGCCATTAGCCTTCTTGGCTACAACGGCACACTGTTGACTCATATCCAGCTTCTCATCCATTGTAATTCCCAGGTCCTTTTCTGCAGAATGGCTACTTAGCCAGTCAGTCCGCAGCCTGTAACAATTCTTGGGATTCTTCCGTCCCAAGGGCAGGACTCTACACTTGTCCTTGTTGAACCTCATCAGATTTCTTTTGGCCCAATCCTCTTATCTATCTAGGTCACTCTGGACCCTATCCCTGCCCTCCAGCACATCTACCTCTCCCCCTAGCTTAGTGTCATCTGAAAACTTGCTGAGGGTACAATCCATCCCCTCATTCACGTCATTAATAAAGATGTTGAACAAAACCAGTCCTAGAACCGATCTTTGGGGCACCCTGATAGAAATCAACCGCCAACCTGACATAAAGCCGTTGATCACTACCCATTGAGCCCGACAGTCTAGCCAGCTTTCTATCTATCTTACAGTCCATTTATCCAATCCATACTTGCTTAGCTTGTTGGCAAGTATATTGTGGGAGACTGTATTAAAAACTTTGCTAAAGTCAAGGTATATCACATCCACTGACTTTCCCATATCCACAGAGCCAGTTACCTCATCATAGAACATAAGAACATAAGTTGGAGTGAATGGGAGTGAGCCTCCCAGCTAGGGTCAATAGTCCAGTGACAGTCACACTACTGCTCTAAAAATGGCTGCATGGACACTGTTTTGAAGTTAAGTATCAGAGGGGTAGCCATGTTAGTCTGAATCTGCAAGAGCGGCGAGGAGTCCTGTGGCACCTTATAGACTAACCGAAGTGTTGGAGCATAAGCTTTCGTGGGCAAAGACCCACTTCGTCAGATGCATGCCTTTGAAGTTGCAGCTCAGGGGGAGGGCTTTATGGTCAGCACTGTCAACATGTCTGGGAGCAGTGGCGCTGGAACATATTTTTTAGTGGGGGTTCTGAAACCAGTGGTCCCCAACGCAAACTTTACCTCACCTGCCTAACTCATGTCTGTGCCCCCCACTCTCCAGAGCTGGGGACTGGAGTGGGATCATGGCTCTAGGTTCACAGGTAATAGGACTGAGATGAGGACCCATGTGTGGGGCCACAGCAAACAGGACCTTGTGTAAAAAGACTCCAGGGGTGGGGCCATGAACCGAGCCCCTGTATGGCACTAGCAGGAACTGGGATTCCCCCTCCTCATGAAGATCCTTGTGCATGGGTTGGGGGGGGGCTGTCCTCATTCCACCCTTTTTCAGAGCCCCAGGAGTGGGTACTGTAACCCGGGCGGGCCCCTGCATGTGGAGCCAGGAAAAGACCCATGGGTACAGGTCCTGCAGCCAGGACCCAAGCAACGCTGGTACTCTTGGTGCAGGACTCTGCACAAAAACTGGGGTGTACAGCATCCACTGAACCTCTAGTTCTCACCTCTATCTCTGGGAAGCTCAGTCCCACTCATTCCAAAATGCTGTAAAGAGTGTGTTTACACAGCAAGCCATTATTTCGAAATAACGGTGAGCTGGAGGACTTCTTACTCCGACTCCTGTAAACATAATTTCATGAGGAGTAAGGGAAGCTGAAGGTAGAGTGTTCTTCCTTTGTGTGTGCAGACAGCAACAAAAGCCAAATTGAGCTATTTCAACTTAAGTGACTCAATTGAAGTAGCTGAAGTTGCGTGGCTAATTCCGACTTTAGCCCTGCTGGGTAGACATACCCATATATAACTGCTCTGAGAGAAATGTCTTTCAACCTATTTGGAACCCATAGATACTAATTTCATCCGGACCTTATTTCTCTAGTTTACATATGAGAATGTCATAAAAAACATTTAAGAATGGCCATAGTGGGACATACCGAAGATCCATCTAGCCCAGGATCCTGTCTACAGACAGTGACTAATGCCAAGTGCCCAAGAGAGAATGAACAGAAAGAGTAATAACCAGGTGATCCACCCCCCATCACTCATTCCCAGTCCTGACAAACAGAGGTGAAGGACACCATCTCTGCCCATTCCAGATAATAGTCATGAATAACCTATCTTCCATGAATTTATCTAGCTCTTTTTTTGAAAACTGTTATAGTCTCGGACTTCACAATATCCTCTAGGAAGGAGCTCCATAGGTTGAATTTGTATTGTGTGAAGAAGCACTTCCTTTTGTTTGTTTTAAATCTGCTGCCTGTTAATTTCATTTAGTGACTCCTAGTTCTTATTTTATAGGAAGGAGTAAATAAATCTTCTTTATTCACTTTCTGTACACCAAACATGATTTTCTCTCTCTATCATATGGTCCCCCTTTAGTCATCTCTTTTCCAAGGTGAAAAGTCCAAGTCTTATTAATCTTTCCTCATATGGCAGCCATTCCATACCCCTAATAAGTTTTTTGCCCTTCTCTGAACCTTTTCCAATGCCAGTATATATTTTTTGAGATGAGGTGATCACATCTGCACAGAGTACTCAAGAAGCACATGTACCATGGATTTTTGTCATATGGGGCTATGTCACAATCCTGTTATGTCTATTGCTATCCACTCATAAGAATGCCAGGTATCTCTAAAGCTCCTCTTGTTGGACAAGCATAGCTCTGTAGTTACCCTCCTCAATTTTCCCTTCACGGGTTTCCAGGAATACTCCACAGAAGCTTAGGTCCAAGAACAAATCACCTTCTTGGGGACTGGTTTATTAACATAAAATAAAAACAGCTCAAAGAAAAGTCTGTTACACCTAGACTCCCACTAAGCACAATTTTCTATCAGTTCTGTCTAACTTCAATCTTCTCTGTTAGGCACCGTATGAGCCTCTCTCAAGTTTTGCTGATTCAGTCTCTCCCCTTGAGTTCAAGGGATTGCAACGGTCCTCTTCTTGATCTTGTGTTTTCTGAATTTGAGAACTACTTCTCTGGCAGCTTCCGCAAAACTACTTCCCTCTTGGGCTTTTTCAGCAGCTCTGCCACAGCTCCCTTCTCTTAGCTGCCAGAGCAGCTTTCTTCCCTTTATTAAGTCTGGGTACCTTCCATTTAGCTTAAATGTTCCCCAAACTGTGGAGCACATCCCTCTAGGGGTTGCAGAGGAAAGTTTTGGGGGTGCAGCTGGGGAGGTAATACCATAGCCCCAGTTTTGGTTCTCTTACTTCAGTCCACATCACCCCATCCAGCAACTGTGACTGAAGTATCAGCTCTCACCCCCAGTACAGGGGGAAGGAGGCAGACAGGAGTAAGAGGGGCAAGAAGTAAACAATGATGAAACCTTCACTTCACTTCACTTTGCTTTGAATAATGAATCATACTCCATACAAACATTGTTTCATTTTAAGGACATTCAGGTAGGAAATACTAGTCACCTGGGAGAAGTTTGTGTAGGCAAAGACATTTTCGCAGCTAGACGATATATATGAAAATTATTTTCAGATTTAGTTTTACTATCCTTCTTTGAACTGTGGTGATTTATGAGCATTCTACAGTGATGAAAAGCATTGATGTGCTTTCAGATAAGGGTTTATAGATACAGAAGAAAGACATTGCTGTGAGCCAGTATATGCTAAAAAAACAGATGGTATTTTGTCATGCTGCCATGATTTAAAGTTTATTTTATATATAAAAAACTACAACTTTCATCTTGAAGGGTTATGTCATTGTAGAGATGAAACAGAAAGAGAAAAAAAGTTGAAAATATATATGAAATTTGTTCTTCCATCAATTTTTATTTGATTCTGGAGGATAAAACTTGGCTGTTTGGGTGGGATTTATGGGTAAGAATGACTCAGTGCAAAGAAGAAGGAAAATGAGTGAAAATGCCCCATTTCACAATAAATCAATATAAAATTGATTGGTAGAATATGCTTCTGTATAGCAGTCTCTGACTGAAATATGTTTTCACACTAGGAATGGCAAACACCTGTTATTTCTGGATTCTGAAACACTTAACTGCCAAAGCACTAGAGCCAGACTATGCAATTTGCCGTTCATAGGTCATGAAATTACTATTAAAAATGGTGATGAGTTGGGTTCCTGCTGCTTTCTGCACTCAGTCTAATGGAAAAATGATGCTAGCCCTAAAACTGGGTCCCAAGAAAGGTCAGTGAAAAATATATCCCTGGGTTTCATTCTCTGTTATTCCTACCCTATGGTTCACCCTGTCATTTTTCTTCAGATACCAAATACATGTGGGCTTTTGGGATTCTGCATTATCCATTTTAACTAGTGATCTGCCTGGGATGTGATTGTAATGTATTTTAACTGGTACTGGTACATTATCCGTGACCCTTAACTGTACACATTCATGCAGGCTATAGATAGTTCCAATAGCTGCTGTAATAGGGACACTGAAATTTCACTTAAGATAGATCACCTGTTCTAAGGGCTCAAGAAAGATTTCATTCTTCACCGCTACAGACTTTGTCTAGCCTTCTTTAGTTCTGAAAAATTGGTGTCAGAATCTTCTACCCTCTCTGCCTAATGTGTATGAGCAGAAATATCTGATATCAGAATTTTATACCACCTTTCACAAGTATCAATAACTAAACAGAGTCCAAGCTACAGAGACTCAGGCACAGAGAACACAGATGACCTGAGGCTCATTTGACATTGATCACCACAATCAGCCCTTATTACCAATTGAGTCTGAATTCAAAATGGTGATCATTATGTATTCTCTGGCCAATAAGGCTTATGATAATTGATCATTTACAGGAATACAAAAAATAAAAGTAATATTTAAGGAACTGAAATTAAAATGCAAATGTTCAAAAAAGTAAAATTCTAAAATTTACAGTTCGTAGATTCAGGTTTATAATACAACACACAGTCTATAAATGGAAATATGCTAAGAAAGAAGCTTGAATCCTTCTGCTCATCTGTGTCTCTAATCCCAGAATGTCAGATGTTATTGCAAAGAAACTGCACTTTTATCTCCATATGAAACAGCTGATGATAAAAAAATGCTTTCAATATTTTTATCCAATTTGTATTTCTGCAGTAGCTTGCAGGATGGTTAAAATTACATCACCCCCACCTCAAATTATTTCTTATCCTTGCTTCCTAACCAAAAAAGCAGGACTTAGGCTCTAGCGAAGAGGTCATCAGACACATTACTATGATTGCTGTCACCTCTTTTTCTCTTCTCCCAACATTTATCAGGCTAATGTCTGCTTACATTTGAAGAAGTTCACAGCCATATTCAAAATGGACAAATCTATTTTCTGTGCAATAATTAAAACAAAATATTTAAGAGCCTTTGGTAGTTCTCTTGTAGCCAAGCATCTGTGCTCTCCCAGAATTTTGTGTTGTTATTTTTGCTGTGATGCTCTATTATTATAACTACAGAATGCTGTATTCATCCTGATTCCTGAAGTGTGTTTTGTCAGATGTAATTGGCTTGTGAAAGAGCAGCAAAATAGCAATTCACCATAATACAACAGCAGGTAGGCTATCATAAAAAAATTGATTAACCCATTCAATGCTAGAATTTAAATCTGATTTGAAGTTGTGTTCCCAGATGAAGTGAATTTGGAAGGTTCAGTGACTCTCTGTACTGGAACATAGAGATGACCATCATTGCCATTCTGAGGCAATTTCTGAAGCAGTGCTGGTATTCTTGTCACAGTAACTTCCCAGCTGGAAAAATAGCAAAATGCTTAAATATCATGCTTTTCTATTGGTATGGAATATGTGAAATTGATATTCTTTCAGAAAATAGAATCCTTCTAAATCAGCTGTTCACATTAACAGGACATTACCCAAAAGTGAAAAAAGAAACAATTCTTAACCGAAATCGGTTTATAGATCATTCTCAGAGTTTCAGAGGATGGGGTTTGAATTACAGAGCCTGGTCACAGCATTCCCCTTCAGCCATCCAGTTATCATGATAGTGGGCTGCCTACATAAGATCTGTTGCCTAGGTTTGCTGAATATGCATATTTCAATTTTTTTTCCTCTTTTGAGTTGTAGCATGTACCATTCTACAGAGCTAATGGGTTTGCCAATTGTGCCTCCCCAAAGTGAGAGTGGGTGCCATGTACTACCTGGAATAAATATTGAGGGAATGAAATCAATTGGGGGCAATTAGAGCCACTGTTAAGCACTGAGTAAAAATTATAAGCATCTGCTGGAATGAGTGGGCTGCATCTCAGGAACTCCTTCCACAAACTACATCAAATGTGGACTGAAAATTCTAGCTGGCACCCCTGAGTCACAGTAAAAATCATAACAATTAAGGAAGTATTTGGTTTTTAGAGTTCTTACAAGAAGAGTGGCCAGGTGTCTGATTTTCAGCTGGAATGCCTGGTTGAAGAGAAATCCTGGTGACTCCAGTCAGCATTGATAACTGAGCCATTAGAAGTATGGTCAGCAGAATTCTAGGGCTAAGGCAGGCTAGTTCACACCTGTCCTGGCACTATGCTGCACCCCAAGGCTGCTGACAGAATTGCTGGGCTCCTGGGCAAGGTGGAGAGGTACAACTCCAGGCCCCTGGAAGAGCAGGATCTTGGTCAAAAAGGGCAGGGGTGGGAAGCTAGCCTCCCCCAGGCAGCCCTTTGTGTTACTCAGCTTGAGGTCCATTGTGGTGATTCAAAGAGTTTGGGGCTCCAGCTGCTGCCACTTCCAGTCTTTTAAATCACTGGGCCTCAGGCCAGCTGCCCTTTTTTTCCCCCTCCCTCCGTCAGAGGCCATAGGTGTCCTGGAAGTGGCCAACAGACCTAGATGCAGGTGAGACGACCTAGATTGACACGTTGCCCTCAGCTCAAGCACCAGCTCTTCACTGCCATTTGCTGGTTCTCAGCCAATGGGAGCTGGGGAATGGTGCCTATGGGTGAGTAGTATATAAAGCTTACTGACCCCCTTCAATCTAGGTGCCAGAACTGCTGACCATTTCTGGAGCACAACGTGGACTCAGGACAGGCAGGAAGACTGCTTTAGCTTTGCTGCACCACTGACTGCAAGCCACGCAAGGTAAGCCTGTACCCCAAGCCTCTGCCACAGACCTGCTACTCAAAACTAGAGCTCCCTCTTGCACCCAAACCCCTCATCCTCGGTCCAACCTCAAAGCCAGGGCCCCCAGCCCAGATCCCTCACTTCCTCCCAGGGCAAGACCGAGCCATTCTGGTACCCTGGGCAGACAGTTTAAATGCGCCCCGGGTTGGGGGATGATGCATGCGGGGCATGTGCCGGTGTGTGGGGGAGGGCGTGCGGCGCTGGCGGCAGCAGTTCACATGTTCCCGGCTTGGCCCAGACCTGCTACCGCCACTGGCGCGCAGCAGAGCCTGGCCGTGCAGGGCCCCGCAGCCGCGGGGGGAAGGGCGCTGCTGGCCAGTGCTGTGGGGGTTAACACAGCCCCTGCCCCGGGCGGCCACTGCAGGGTGGCAGCTGGGAGCAGCTGCAGCCCACGATCCGGGAGCCGGGCACGTGGCGCCTGATGGCAGCTATAAGGGGCACCGTGCGCCCCTTACAGCTGCCATCAGGCGCGCCCCATAGTTTGGCACCCCAGGCAGCTGCCCAGCTAGCCCATGCCTTAATCCGGCCCTGCTTCCTCCCATACTCCAACTCCCTGCCTCAACCCACAGCCCACTCCCATATTCTGAATCCCTCAGCCCCTCATCCAGCCAGAACCCTATCTTGCACATCAACCCCTCAGCCTTGGCCCCATGGCAGACACCTCAACTCCTGCACCCAAGCTTCCTGCATCAACCCGGAGCCCCTTCCTGCATCCTGAACCCACCCATTTCTGGCCCCACCCCTGGGCCTGCACCCCTAGTTAGAGCCCTCATGTCCTCCTGCACCACAACCCCCTGCCCAGTGAGAGGGAGTGAAGGTAGGAGAGAGTGAGCAACAAAGGGCAGAGGGAATGTGGTGAGTTGGGGATGGGGCCTAGGAAAGGAGCAGAGCTAGAGTGATTGGTTTTATGTGATTAGAACGTTAGCAACACTACTTAGAAAAGTTAATCTTTAACGAGCAAGTGTTGCTAAAACCTGAATTATAGCAAAGATGGTATTCCATTACAGATTCAAAACATCCCTCTCTTTTAGCTCCTTTTAAAAATTTCTTGCAAGTATTTATCTTCTACTTTATTCTATTTTGTTTACCCATTCACTAATACACTCTGTTCTCCATATTTTACCTCTGTATTAGAAATGAGTGCAATTTTTCTGATTTTTTTTGGGGGGGGGGTGGATGAAAACTATCTGTTGGCAAAATGGAAAATTTAATGGAAAACATTCTACTTGTTTTTGCTAAAAATGAAACAACATTTTGGTTTATATTTTTAACCCAAAAAAGTGAAGAAAATTGTTAATGAAAAAATTATGTTGTTGGAATTTTTCATTGGGGAAAAACTCCCCCCGTTTATGTGACTAGCTCTTTTCCCTGTGAATTGGCAGTGAATATCAGACAAGCTACTGGCAACTAGATTCCACTTTCAGTACAATAGTTCATGTAAATACAACCACCAAACGACACAAATGAAGAGGACCAAAGAGAGTTTCTATACAGAGCTAAACAATATAATGAAAGAAATATCAAACCACGATCTTCTCCTGGTCATGGGAGATTTTAATACCTAGGCTGGAAATGAAAGAAGTAGTTGGGGAACATTTATTATTCCAGAGAACATGTTTGCGCAGCAAAGAAAAATCCATACCTGACATGGGCAAGCTACGGGTTTTTCTTCACTGTGTATACATACCCACACACAATAAGACAGACAATGGAACATGACTTCTTGAATTTTGTACTGAAAACAACCTTATCTGCAATTCTTTCTTCCAACAAACACATTCACAAAAAGGCATGGATTTTACCAGATGGTTGTACACAAGATGAGATAGACTATATCTGTGTTTGTCAGAGGTGGAAAACATCATTGCGTATTCAGAGAAGCAGATATAGGACATGGTCACTACTTGCTGAAAGCAAATATCAAATTGAAGTTCAAAGTGCCAAAAGAAAGAGCACAAAAACAGATCTTTCACTCCACAGAAATTACAAGATTGTAGTATATGAGAAGAGTAAGATATGGAGGCCAGGAACGAGTTTGATCCTCTTCAATATCCCGAATAAAAGGAAGTGGGGAAAAATACTGGAATCTTTTCAAAACAGCTATGCTAGAAGTAGCTGAAAAGATAATTGATAGAAAGAGACAAAGTGACAAATACCAGTGGATCTCATAAGAAACATAGAAAATTACTGAAAAAAGAAGAGAAACAAAAGGCTCAATTACTACAACATGTGACTGAAGAAGAAAAAAACCAAACTTACAGGAACACAGACAAAGCAATAAAGAAACAATACAAAAATGATAAGTGAAATTAGAGGAAAAAGCAAGGCTAGTGAAGCTGAAGAAGCAGGGGAAAGAAAAGATACAATAACTGTCTACATGATCTTGAAACAGTTAACAGAATATGGATCAAAATTCAGAAGTGTCCCAATCAAAAACAAAACAACAAAACAAACAAAGGAGAAATTCTGAAAATACAGTAGGAACAAGAAAATGGATTTGTAGAATACTACAGAGAATTGCTAAACCAAGTCAAACTAATTATAAGACTGGAATTTAACAATGACAAATGATCACATATAGACAGATATCTGAGGTAAAAACTGAAGAAGTTTAAAAAAAAAAAGCACTGCAGAAGTTAAAAAGCAACAGGCCACCTGGTTTGGACAGCATTCATCCTGAGATGCTTAAATATGGAGGCAAAGATGTAGAATGAACCTCTGCCTTAGTCCACAGGCTGAATGTGTTTCACCAAGGCTATCCCCTGGTAGTCCACTTGATGCTTTATTTATCTGAGCTTCTACAGGTAAGGCTGCTCGCAGATCTCATTGGCCACAGATCGCTGTTCCTGGCCAATGGGAGCCGCAGAAAGCGGCGCAAACTAGGACACAGCTTCCTGCAGCTCCTATTGGCTAGGAATGGTGATCTGTGGCTAACAGGAGCTTTGAGCAGTCATACTTGTTAACACACAGATAAAGAAAAGCATCTGATGGCCCGTCAGGTGCTAACCCTGGCAAACTGTGTCTGGCGCAAGGGCCTCTTATTGTCTACCCCTGAATAAAAGTGTAAGGCAGGGGTGGGGAACTTTTTTTGGGTGGGGGCCGCTGACCCACAGAAAAGTCAGTTGGGGGCTGCACATAAGTGAGAAGTAACCAAACCTTCGGTAACATGGCCCTTGGGGAGGTCCCTGAGCCTGAGGGGCTGGATTCCCCACCCCTAGTTTAAGGTCTCTTTTCCTTACACTTCTTCCCCCCCACCTCCATTCAGTCTTGTTTCACTATGATCTTGCATGTTCCAGCAGCTTCATGAACAGGTGACTTTAATGGAGCTTAAAGATAGATCCGAGTACATGCCTATCTGAAACTGGACTACATATGAGTGAGTGTAAAGTTTTTTATTTTGGTTAGGAGATGAAATCAACCACTATTGTTGTACACATTTTCTGTACAGTACTGACAAAATACTAGTCCTAACAATTGAAAGAGAAAGTTCACATTTAACTGTTCTTTAAAGTAAGGAAGAAAACTAAATTATAAAACTGTTTAATGTACTAAAATGGCAGAAATGAGTTACACAATTCTCTATAATAATCATTTAAATATATTTTGCGTTTACACTGGAAATGAAGGAAAAAATTCAGTATATTCTTACATCAATATGAAATTGGCAGCTATAGTGAGCCAACTATTGTTATTAAATAGTAGAGAATAAAAGCCTGAAAAAGGATAATGGAATGAAGATATTCTTTTGTTGAAAGTCACTATAAATTGTCAAGGGCTGGTTTTGGCCAATGTTATTTTCAAAAATACTTGTTGAATTTAATGTACACCATTGGCATCAGATAAAGTGAATAAGATTAGACCCCCAGATAAAGTAAATTCAATATTTTGATTCCTCCAGAAGTTCCATAAAATATAAGCTTTATCTCAGTGGATATTATATCAGTATAAAAATCTATTGTGTACTGAAAAGACAACAGTTCAAAACATTCTCTAGTATCAGGACGTTTTGTATATTTTTCCTCCAAACAAATGCACTGTTCTAATTCTGCTACCATTGCTTCTACTGCAAATTCACTTAAGTCAGTAGGAAAGAAATAGTAAAGCACAGTTGTGTCAATGCTGAGCACATTGAAAAATCTACCCTAAGTATTTTATTTTACCCTAAATATTTACCCTAAATCTATCCTAAATATTTTAGGAGTATTAGATTAGGGGCCACATTTGTTTATCTTGCAAATCATTGGAAATACTAATGTAAAGTAAACTGGATCTGATGCTATATTTAAATAAATGAAGTATACAGTAATTCCTCATTTAACACTATAGATATGTTTCAGAAAATGATCGTGTTAAGTGAAAACGTGTTATGCGGGGTCAATTTTCCCATTGAAAATAATGGAAAAGGTGGGGGTTGCGTTTCAAGTGGTGGTGTCTGTTGGGACCGGGACATAAGGTTGGGGGGAGAAAGGGGACTAGGTTACAGCAGGGAGGGGAGGTGTTTGGCTCTGGAGAAAGGAAGAGGAGGAGAGGGGAGGGGGATTGGGTTGTGAGTATGCCCCTGTGACAGGTCTGCTGGGACCTGCACTGCGTCCAGCGAGGGGGTCGCCGGGGAAAGGCACGGTGAGCAAGTGGGGGCAGAAGAGAGGGGGCAAGGCGTCCAGCGGGGGGGAATCAGCAGGGAACGGCACGGTGAGCGGCGAACCCTCTGCCACTTTGCAGGGGAGGCGGGGGTAGCCCTGCGCAGCCGCTGGCAATGGGCCGGCTGGGGAAATCGTGTTATTCCGATTACAACTTTTTCATGCCATATCACGTTGTCATATTCAGAAGTCATAATTCCAGATAGTATTATATCCAATATTTTAAACAACAGATAGGATGTGATTATAAAAAATAAATGTGTAGTACATTCACAGGTAAATATAAATATCCCTCAGCGTGAACAGCATATATTTGTAAGGAATGCGCAAAGAAAAATTTCAGAATATAACGACTGCCACAATCTCAAGAAGAGGCCATATCACAACACCATACACATAGATCAACATCCTAAGAGAGAAAAAATAGGTTTAACTTCTTTTGTCATGAATAGGGGTAACAATATGAAGTGGCTAAATAAACTTAATATATAGGCATTCAATCATATATCTTTGTTCGTGTGAATCATTTTATCAATGTGAGTAGCCTCAATGATTCTGAATGATGTATAAAACTAGTGGGCTGAGCCCTGTGTATGCTATGCTCAGCAACCCCTCCTCTCTTTGGCCAATATCGCTTTTATGGCCAGAGAGCATGATGACCTCATTCTGTTGCCTGGCGAGCGAGAGAGAGAGATACATACATACATACATAGACACACAGATATCTAGTTTTGTGAATAGCCTTACTGAGGTCAATGGGACTACTTGCATGACTATGTACATACAGGATTGGACATTCTAAGGCCAAACAGAAGTGTGGGCATATCTTTGTTTGTATTTCTAAAATTTGATTTACTAGAACAGAGGTAAACATTACATCTTCATTGACTAGTTTAAAGGAAAAGGTTAAATTGGAACGCCTGCTTTAAATTATTATCTATTAAAACTCAATTTTTCATTATTTTATTATAGCTTGACTAAGACATGTATACTCCCCGGTATAATAACATTTTAAAGATTTACCACCTGAAATTAGAATTAGTAATGATCAACTATAATTTATTACATCAGTTATAAAAGACATACAATGTGATTAGGTTTGAATGAACCAGTAATCAAAAACCAATCCCAACTGAAAATCACACTCAATTTTGCTTTCCAAATGTAACAAACCTTTTTCAACCCTTTCTTGCCAAATCCCACCATTCTTTCGGTATGGTGGAACCATATGCCAGCATTCTTTGTAACTGACATAATATTGAAATAAATGCAGCACTGCAGATACTGGGAGGGCATGAGGAATAGGAATAAAAAAGAGATAAGAATATCAGATGCATAAGTATTTCTGAGGGACAGCAGAAAAGGGAACAGGGAAGAAATGTAATGAAATGGATGTCAGGAGTTGGGAGAAAAACCTGGAGAGAGGAAACTAAATGGAGATCAGGTCTAGATCTTTAGTTTCTATCCGTTAAAAGATCAAATGAATCAGAATAATCTGGATATGGAATGAAAAAAGACAAAACGAGTGGACTTCACTCGCCTAGAATGGCATGGTGGTGACTGTTATCTGACTTTTGAGGGGAGAAAAGTATACCATTAAAGTGCAGCGGTATGGATGTTCCTGATATGGATCATCCGATCAGCATGGATTCTGGAGTTAAGCGAATACAAATCTATTTCAAGGAGAAACTTGCTTTTGGTGTTGTTTCTTTTGATTGCTTTAACTAAAGACCCGAGAATTCTTAAGCATAAGCAATAGATCCTCAGATGTCTTGCCTTGATGCATCCCAAAAGACATATTGAATCTGCTTATGATACAACTTTCTTTTACAGGTTAAAACTCTCTAGTCCAGCACTCTCTGATCCAGCAACATCCATGATCAGATATGATTTTAGTTAGCTGGATGTCCATTTATCATGGGTATGGCTATGTTTACCACAGTCCCATAAATTTGTTTCCAGCTACCAGTCCTGGCTCTCAGTGCTCTGTGCTGTTATTTAGCTCTAATTTATCCCTAAATGTCTTCTATAAGCTTAGTAAGTAGTGTAAGTATTGGTAATGCTGCCAGACAATACTGACCTCCCATATTTGAGCAAATTCTCTGGTTCAGCACCAGTTGAGTCATGGGAGTGCAAGACTAGAGAGGTTCAAACGGTATCTTCTGTAACTCAAGACTTAGTCATTTGTATGCATATATTTATATGAATTTGCCTTGTAAAATAACTATTTTTTGTAAATAAATCTTTGTTTGTTATATGATGCATCTGATTAAGTGGATTTTTGCCCATAAAAGGTTATGCCTAAGTAAATATATTAGGGTGTGTCTACACTGCACTATAGCTCGAAATAAGATACGCAATTTGAGCTACAAAAATTAAGTATCTGTGGGGGAGCCTGGACTATACTGTCTTGACAATAAATGGTGATATCTGCCTTGTCCACAGTGCAGATCCCTAAAAAGCAAAACCCAGGCCTGTCTCAAGTCTGGTGCACGTAAGAATGCAGGCAGAGTCAAGGGAGAAGCTGTGAGAGGCCGGAATGTTCTGAATAACAATGCAGATTAAGCATAGTACACGAGACCACGTCAAGAACACATGACAAGCAACCTTGTACTGGTACTTCTGTTTCTGATAAGCAAAAATTATAGTTGCAGCCATACAACTGTCAAATATGCACTTAGAATCATAGAATACTAGGACTGGAAGGGACCTCGAGAGGTTGAGTCCAGTCCCCTGCCCTCATGGCAGGACCAAATACTGTCTAGACCATCCCTGATAGACATTTATCTAACCTACTCTTAAATATCTCCAGAGATGGGGATTCCACAACCTCCCTGGGCAGTTTATTCCAGTGTTTGACTACCCTGACAGTTAGAAACTTTTTCCTAATGTCCAATCTAAACCTCCCTTGCTGCAGTTTAAGCCCATTGCTTCTTGTTCTATCCTCAGAGGCCAAGATGAACAAGTTTTCTCCCTCCTCCTTATGACACCCTTTTAGATACCTGAAAATCGCTATCATGTCTCCCCTCAATCTTCTCTTTTCTAAACTAAACAAACCCAATTCTTTCAGCCTTCCTTCATAGGTCATGTTCTCTAGATCTTCAATCATTCTTGTTGCTCTTCTCTGGACCCTCTCCAATTTCTCCACATCTTTCTTGAAATGCGGTGCCCAGAACTGGATACAATACTCCAACTGAGGCCTAAACAGCACAGAGTAGAGCGGAAGAATGACTTCCCGTGTCTTGCTCACAACACACCTGTTAATGCATCCCAGAATCATGTTTGCTTTTTTTTGCAACAGCATCACACTGCTGACTCATATTCAGCTTGTAGTCCGCTATAACCCTTAGATCCCTTTCTGCCGTACTCCTTCCTAGACAGTCGCTTCCCATTCTGTATGTGTGAAACTGATTGTTCCTTCCTAAGTGGAGCACTTTGCATTTGTCTTTATTAAACTTCATCCAGTTTACCTCAGACCATTTCTCCAATTTGTCCAGATTATTTTGAATTATGACCCTATCCTCCAGATTAGTCGCGACCCCCTCCCAGTTTGGTATCATCTGCAAACTTAAGCGTACTTTCTATGCCAATATCTAAATCGTTGATGAAGATATTGAATAGAGCCGGTCCCATAACAGACCCCTGCGGAACCCCACTTGTTATACCTTTCCAGCAGGATTGTGAACCATTAATAACTACTATCTGAGTACGGTTATCCAGCCAGTTATGCACCCACCTTATAGTAGCCCCATCTAAGTTGTATTTGCCTAGTTTATTGATAAGAATAATATGCGAGACCATATCAAACGTCTTACTAAAGTCTAGGTATACCATATCCACTGCTTCTCCCTTATCCACAAGGCTCGTTATCCTATCAAAGAAAGCTATCAGATTGGTTTGACATGACTTGTTCTTTACAAATCCATGCTGGCTGTTCTCTATCACCTTGCCACCTTCCAAGGGTTTACAGATGATTTCCTTAATTACTTGCTCCATTATCTTCCCTGGCACAGAAGTTAAACTAACTGGTCTGTAGTTTTCTGGGTTGTTCTTATTTCCCTTTTTATAAATGGGCACTATATTTGCCCTTTTCCAGTCTTTTGGAATCTCTCCTGTCTCCCATGATTTTCCAAAGATGATAGCTAGAGGCTCAGATACCTCCTCTATCAGCTCCTTGAGTATTCTAGGATGCATTTCATCAGGCCCTGGTGACTTGCAGGCATCTAACTTTTCTAGGTGATTTTTAACTTGTGTTTTTTGGTTTTTGTTTTTAATTTTATCTTTTAAACCTACCCCCTTCCCACTAGCATTCACTATGTTAGGCATTCCTTCAGACTTCTCGGTGAAGACCGAAACAAAGAAGTCATTGAGCATCTCTGCCATTTCCAAGTTTCCTGCTACTGTTTCTCCCTCCTCACTGACCAGTGAGCCTACCCTGTCCTTGGTCTTCCTCTTGCTTCTAACGTATTTATAAAAAGTCTTCTTGTTTCCCCTTTATTCCCATAGCTAGTTTGAGCTCATTTTGTGCCTTTGCCTTTCTAATCTTGCCCCTGCATTCCTGTGTTGTTTGCCTATATTCATTCTTCGTAATTTGTCCTACTTTCCATTTTTTATAGGTCTCCTGTTTTATTTTTAGATCATGCAAGATCTCGTGGTTAAGCCAAGGCGGTCTTTTGCCATATTTTCTATCTTTCCGATGCAGCAGAATAACTTGCTTTTGGGCCCTTAATAATGTCCCTTTGAAAAACTGCCAACTCTCCTCAGCTGTTTTTCCCCTCAGTCTTGATTCCCATGGGACCTTACCTATCAACTCTCTGAGCTTACCAAAATCTGCCTTCCTGAAATCCATTGTCTCTAATTTGCTGTTCTCCCTTCTACCATACCTTAGAATCATGAACTCTATGATTTCATGATCACTTTCACCCAAGCTGCCTTCCACTTTCAAATTCTCAACCAGTTCCTCCCTATTTGTTAGGATCAAATCCAGAACAGCTTCCCCCCGGTAGCTTTTTCAACCTTCTGAAATAAAAAGTTGTCTCCAATGCAGTCCAAGAACATATTGGATCGTCTGTCCCACTGTGTTATTTTCCCAACATATATCTGAATAGTTGAAGTCCCCCATCACCACCAAATCTTGGGCTTTGGATGATATTTTTAGTTGTTTAACAAAAGCCTCATCCACTTCTTCCACCTGGGTAGGTGGCCTGTAGTAGACTCCTAGCATGACATCACCCTTGTTTTTAACCCCTTTTAACCTAACCCAGAGACTCCCAACACTTCCGTCTCCTATGCCCATCTCCACCTCACTCCAAGTGAGTAGCAGGATGTACTCCAAATAGGCACTGGGCATTTTAGGTATTCTACACAATACGTTTTCAATTGGTAAATATTATTAGAATGACCAAATCTCGCTTTGCTATAAAATGGGCTTAGTAAGAACAATCGATGGGAAGGAATGAGCAGGACTGACCCACAGGTCCTGCTCGATGTAACTAGAATTAAATAGGCCCTTCACACGGGTGACCTAGTGCATGGCGTTCCGACGCGTGGGAATCAAAGGAACCATGACCTCCTGCCTAGTACTGTAAGTAGCACACAGGTGAAGTGTAAGTGAACTAGGCTTTATTATTGTATTATAGTAGATCTTCTATTTATTGCTTTTTCATTGCTTTGCATTGTATTTATTGCTTTAGAATTTATAGTATTTAAAATTTAAATTGTATAGTAATTGTTTTTAAGGCTTGTAAAATTTAAACTAAATTAACTGCTTATACCTTGCAATAAATAAGAAAGTGGTTAAGTATCCTTGGAGTGTCCTGGTTTCCCTTAGATCTAAAAAATCCAAACCACACAACAGTATCTTATTTCGATCTTATTTTGAATAGCTTATTTCATAATTTGGTGCTGTCTAGACAGCACCAAATTTTGAAATAACCCGCTATTCCAAAATGTCCCTTACTCCTCGTGGAATGAGGTTTACAGGGATGTTAGAATAGCAAGCCCATTATATTTTGCAATAAGGGGCTTGCTGTGAAGATGCAGGATAGCTATTTCGGGATACTTCAGTATCCCAAAATAGCGTTGCAGTGTAGATATAGCAGCTTAAACACTGGGGCTACAGGACTCCTTGTTTTGGGGGCTAAAGACTAACATAACTATTCCTCTGATATTTGTTATATGATTGACTACAAGCATTATCATTGGTTTGAGATCTGAATACAATTGATGTAAGGTAAAGGGCTGTTGTTTGGGACTGGTAATAACTTGAACATTGTGATTTTTGGTGTAAGTCACCATTGTTCAAAAGTCAAGCTTGTCTGGGAGGCAAGAGAAACCACAGTACCTATGTCTATGACTCCATGGTAAGGCTGTTATACTGCTTGAGAGGTTCACACTTGGCATTGTTTGGTAAAATCTAATTATGGAACATACAACCAGTATGGGGTTGTTGCTTGGCTTCTTGAAGGTTTGTCCTGAGGTTGGCACTCACACTGTCTGGAGTGGCTCATGACTGAAACAGCCATAATGGCCTTAAAACAAAAGTTGAAAGGAAAAAAATAAACCTGATACGTAAGTATTGTACAAGTGTGAAAGATGGAAAGAAAGACATGTTCTCTGCATTACTGTACAGACAGTACTTACAAGATAGTCATTCAAGAGTAGTAGAAAATAACTGCCATATAGTTAATCATATTTAACTTGGTAGAACATGGAATATAAGAAGGCATTTACAAGGTGTTATCCAGAAGAAGTATGGTATAGTGGTGAAAAATGAGACTGAATGAACTGCAGCCGGTCCCTGACTTACGAACAAGTTACAGACCAAACACTTGGTCGTAACTCTAAGTGTTCGTAAGTCAGATCCCATTCATTTACATGCGACCGCACTGTTTGTAAGCACAGATCGGGTTTGTAACTTGGGGACCACCTTTACGACTGTTTAATGGGAGGTTTAGTCATAAGTACAAACGGTCGTAAATCGACCGTTTGTAACTCGGGGACCGGCTGTATAGAAGTGTTAGGAGCTTTTATATTGTGAACATTCAGATTCAACAATACTATTGCAAATACACTATACTTTTTTTAAAGCACTGTGGTGGTGGCTAGCTATTTTCCAATATGTCCTCTGAATGAATTTCCCCTCATTCTTAAGAAATATACAGATGACTTCCTTGTTTTATGGTTGACTTCAGAGTTACTTTCCTTAAGACAGGTCATGCCATATAGGGGGACAGAGCACAGTAAGGAGCCATGGGTTTGTTTCCCATCTCTTCCTTGTAACCTGAGTCAAGTCTGTTCACTTATCTGTGCCTTTGTCCATCTTGTTTTGCTTTTTTTTGTCTATCTTAAAGAAAGCTCTTAAGTATAAAGGTTTGTAGAATCTATATAATAATCAATAATTATACCCAGGGCTCAACAATTTAGGTAATCTACTCACCACGGGCGAGTAGATTATAGCCTGGCACGGCGCTGCAGCGCGATCAGTGCATGCGCAGCGTGGTCCGCACATGCACAGTGTGCTGAACCGCGCGGCTGGCGAGCAGGGCTCGCTGCGGCTTGGCGAGTCCTGATTACACCAATAATCAGGGCTCAACAAACTGTGGTGAAATCCACTTGCCAGCCCCGCACCGCGCATGCGCCAGACCCACACTGCGCATGCGCGCACCGCCGGTGAACAGAGTGACCGGCTGAAATCTACTCGCCATGGGCGAGTAGATAAACAGATTTGTCGAGCCCTGCCAATAATATAAATAAACAACTAATACTTAATATTAATCCAAACATGTATTTGAATACCTTTAACCTTTGTCACTATATAGGGTATGTCTAGACTACACTGTTTTTTCAACAAAAGTTGGCTTTTTTTGAAAACTTCACCTGTGTATACAATACCACTCTGTTCTGTTGACAGTAAATCAAAAGAACGCAGCAGTTTTGTAGACGGCGGTAAACCTCGCTTTACGAGGAATTATGCTATTTTCAACAGAGATCTGTTGAAAAAAGGTATGTGTGGATACGGGGCAGAATTTATTTAGAAAATAAAGGCCTCCAAGAAGAAGCCCTGGTGGACACTCCCTGCCATAGCTTTCAACTCTCTTGTTCCTGCCTATAGCCATCTTTTAAAGGCACAGGCACCCAGGAGTAGCATTGTGACAGCAAGCCAGCTCCAACCAGGACCCTGACTGCTCAGCTCTTCCTGGTAGAGCCACTCAGAGCCATGTCCAGGGACAAGCCCCCCGATACCCCCCCCGGCCCTTCCAGGGACACATCCCCGCAGCAAGCCGGGGCACCAAACGCAGGGCACCCTCCTGGTCTGGGACTGAGATCAAAGCCCTCTTGGAGCTCTGGTCCGAGGAGGAGTCTCTTCAGGCCCCACAGTCCAGGAGGAGGAATGCAGACAATTATGCCAGAATGGCTGATGGCCTTGCTAAGAAAGGCCGCCATCCCCGCACACTAGACCAGGTCGGAGCCAGAGTGAAGGAGCTGTGACAGGAGTATGTTAGGACCCGGGAGCGCAGCTCCCTCTCTGGGGAAACAGCACACTATTATGCCTATTATGAGGACCTGGACCAGATCCTGGGGGCAGGGGAACCCCTGCCTCCCGAGAGGGTTGTGGAGTCTGGGATGGAGACCCCTGTGCAGCAGCAGCCGCAACTCCAGGGTGAGACCCCAGAGGACCAGCAGCTTCAAGAGGAGGAGGAGGACACCAGCAGGAGCACAGTGACCCAGACCCTGGAGCCAGACACAGGAGGCGTCCCAGACAACTTCGGACACCGGGGAGGGAACATCAGGTGAGTGCTGTGAGGGTCCAACACACACAGGGCAGGGGAGGCGGAAGCAAAGTGGATGGTGCAGTACTGTGATGTGTCATGCTGATCACAGCCTGGGGGAGGCAGGAAGCACACACATGGCCGACCTCAGGGAAGGCCGGCCTACCCCTGTACCTGCATGGCTGCAAGGCACCACCTGCTCCTGCAGACAGTGATGACAGGTTCAGACATGGGTTGGGGATGCTGGGATTGCCACACAGCTTCAGGCCTCTCAGCAACCTGTGGGAACCCCAACTGTGGCCTGACACTTGTCTGTGCTGCTTGGCCATGGGGTGAGGGGGAGCAGGATGGTGGCCTGCACACCTTCTGGGCTCCAGGGAGGCCGTGGATGCTGGCCAGGACACACCATGCCTTATTGAGATCCACATGAGCATCCCCTTACCCTAGGACAGGCACTGACTGCTGAGAAGGAGGGCATGCCCTCTCAGGGAAAGTGTGAGCATGCGAGACTGATGACTTTTCCCTCTTGTCCTCCACAGCCCGACCAGCTGACCAGGAGGGGAGCGCCACACCTGTCCCACCACCCAGATGGCTGCAGAGAACCCGTTGGCACTGGTGCACATATTTGGACCTGCATGCAGGACACATTTAACCAAAGGATGCAGGCAGAGTGGCACAGGCGCTTGCTGGACGAGTTAGCCCAGCAGCGCACTGCTATTTGCACTGCTATCTGGGAGGCCATGGCCTTCCCCAGTCCTGTGCCTAGTCCTGCTCCTCCTGCTCAGCCTGCCCCCCCCGTTCCCTCCCTCCCCTCACCTCCTGCTTCCCCCCCCCACCTCCTGCCATCCCAGACCCAGGTGCAGCCCCACATCCTGCCCAGCCCCCTACTGTCCCAGCCCGCATGTGCAGCCATCTCCGAGAAGGCCTCTGCAGACAAAGTGCCAGGGGCTCTTCATCCAGATGGCACCCTCAGCCCTGAGCGTCCCTCCCCGCTTCCAGGTTGACTTCCCCCTTCCCACCTGTGAGAGTCAGCAAGGGAAGCATTTTACTTTGTTTCAAAAACTATAAAACTCTTTTGTTCAGAAAAATTAATTTTGTTAACAATCAACAGTGAAATAAACTGTAAACATTTTTTCAACAACACCTGTCACTGTTCTCAGTGTGAATATGTACAATGCGAATGTGGGGCCAGGAGGGGTTTTGGAGAGGAAGGCAGTGGGGGCACGGGGCAATCCCACATTTGGAAGGCCCTGGGGAAACTCATCAGCCTCCTTGGGAGAATTGCTCACTCAGGGCTTCCCGAATGTGCAATCCCAGCTGGTGGGCTTGCGGGATAGCAGCTGTCCAGGCCTGCTCAAAGTGCCTCCCCTCCACATCAGCCCGTGTCCCCCACACTGGGAGAAAGGCCTCCCCTTTCCTCTCCACTAGGTTGTGCAGCACGCAGCAACCACATCAGGGATGTTGTATTCCCCCATGTCCAGCCGAGTGAGCAAGCATCTAAATCTGTCCTTCAGATGGCCAGCAGCGCACTCCACCTGGAAGTGAGTCTGATTCAGGTGGGAGTTAAATAGTTCCCTGCTTGCATCCAGGTGTCTAGTGAATGGCTTAATGAGCCAGGGCATAAGGGGGTATGCCGCGTCGGCCACGATGCACGTAGGCGTCTGCACATCCCCGACTACATAGTTTCACTGCAGGAAGATTGTCCCAGCCTGAAGTACAGGTAGGAGTTCCGGAATATGCAGGCATCGTGTGTCCGGCCTTAACACCCGACACAAATGTCTGTGAATTGTCCCTGGTGGCCAAACAGGGCCTGCAGTATGATCAAAAAGTAGCCCTTTCTGTTAATATATTGTGCTGCTCAATGGGGTGGTGCGCGGATTGGGATGTGAGTCCCATCGAGTGCTCCACCACAGTTTGGAAAACCCAGCCCCGTAAATCCGGCCAAGATGGTATCCAAGTTTCCGAGACGGATAATCCTGTGAAGCAGCTCTGAATTGAGGGCCGTCACCACCTGCATAAAAGGACAAATACAAACACACATAACAGGACATTAGAGGAGTTGCATGAGCTGCTGAGGTGATCCCCCCACTCCTCCCCTCCCAAACCCCAAGAGCCCCTCTCCACTTCAGGCAACCCCTCCGTGTCTCCCGCACCACCGCAGGGTGAGGCCAGTCAGGCTGCTACCACTCCCACCCCATCCCCCATTCCCTGTGCCTGGTCCTGACTGTCCCCCTTATCCACCCGCCACCATGGATTGTCCCCCCGAGTGTGACTTACCTCCGTCAAGACGGCCCCGACAGTAGACCTCCCCATGCCAAACTGATGTCCCACAGAGCGGTAGCTGTTGGGGGTGGCCAGCTTCCACAGAGCAATAGTGACGTGCTTCTTTGGGGGGATGGCGGGCCGCAAGTGGGTGTCCTGGCATTGAAGGGCAGGGGCATGCCAGGCACAAGGTCCTGGAAGGTGGACTTCCGCATACAGAAGTTTCGGGCCACTGGTCGTTGTCCCACTGCTCCATAACAAGCTAGTACTACCACTCTGAACTGGTGTCCAGCCTCCAAACTCGCCTCTCCAGGAATAAGTTCTGTGGCAAGGGCAGTGGGGCTGCAGCCCAAGTGAGAGGCTCAAAGCTGGGCTCTGAATCCAGCTCTGCCACAGACATCATGATGGTCTCATGAAGATGCAGCAGGACTTCCAGCATCACAGTGTGGGGCCAGCATCACAGGGGCAGCTCAGGCTCCATGGCCAAAAACACAGTGAAGAGCACAAAAACATCTGAAAATAAACTGCTGTGGTGTCCAAAGAAGCAGGGCAACCGGAACAACATCTGCAGCAGCTTTGCTTTCCCTCTAGGACATGGGTTCCCAAACTAGGGGGTGTGCCCCCCTGGTGGGGGTGTGAAGAAATTCCAGGGGGCACGTGAGGTTTTGATGCTATTTTTGTTTTTCAGCCCCAGTCAGTTCCTTTTTTTTCCCCTCAAGTTTTGCTGCTATTGGGGGTGGGCCATGAGGGGTTCTTAAAAATCAAAAAGGGGGCATGATGCCGAAAAGTTTGGGAAACACTGCTCTAGGAGGTAGGCAAGCCAGGAGCAGGAGCAGAGCAACAGCTGTCAGAGGGATCCCTTTAAGCATGCATCTTTGCAAAGGGCATGCAGCAGCACCTGGAAATAAAGGCTGCTCCCATGCCCTGCCAGAAGCACTTCCGGGTGCCTGTTTTTTTCGAAAGAGCATCCGGCAGTCTGGACGCTATTTTTCAAAAAAGCGGATCAATTTTTTGATCTGCATAATGCAATCTAGATGCTCCTTTTCAACAGAGGCTTTTTGGAAAAATACTTTCGAAAAAGCCTCTGTCGAAAAAGTCGTGTAGTCTAGACATACCCTATGATGTATCGTCTTTCCCTGGTATTCTGCCATTATCTACAAAGCCTCTTATTCTGTGTATGAGAGGGTTTTCCAGCTATTACCTTCCCTAGTACAGCCTCCATTAAAGTCATAAAAAAGAAAGACCCATCAAGAGTGGAACTTCTTCCTAACCACCACTTCTCATTTTGGGAATTGTGTACAATGCTCCACTCCTGAAAAGCTTGGGTCACAACAAAACAAAAAGCCCACCACCCACACATTCTCAAGTCAAGATTACTTTTATGCTTTCAGATTTGCTGTTGTTGTGAAGTACTCGGGTAACACCACTCTTAAAATACATGACAGGACTAAATACCTTATAATGAGGTTTTTTTATACAGAATATGAAAATCTAAAAGAGTTACTTGCAGTAACTGCACAGCATCCTCTGTGAAACCTGGTACAAATCCACTGTTGTCATATTTGAGAGCAATGTAATTACATAAGAGATCCTGTTTTTAGAAATACGATTAGGAACATAAAACAGAATAATGTTTAAAAATTATGCAAGACTTCTTTCAGCAAGCACTATTGAAATGTTTAGCTTTTACTCATTAAGACAAGATGAAGCAAATGTCTCCAGCATGTAGTTTTTTTCTCTTTATTGATTAAAGTAGTTTCCTGTAATCAGTGAATCCCTCTAAGCTTCTCTGAGACCATAAAATTGCTTGTTATCCATTCCATTATTTTATAGAACAATATAGATTTTAGTGGTCTTACATACAACACAGAAAATCCTTCATTCAGTTTGGGAGTGGAAATGGCCTTGTTTATGTATGAGTCATGCCACAATTATTGACTTGACCAAATCAAATTTTGACAAGCATTGTTATCACATCAATGTCATAATGTGTCATCTGATGGAACTCAAATAAGAAAAGTAAACATTAAAATTCAGAAGTATATTTGGGAAATGTATGATTTTTAAATGTAGTCAGAATAATTGATTGAGCACTACTAATGTTGATACTAATTTAATATATGAAGCAACATCTAACATTTCTCCAGAATCATCCTACACAAAGAATCTCCTAACTAGTTAGTGCCAAGAAAAAAAAAATCTAAGTGCAGTTATTTCTTTTTCTTTCTCACTCAATACAAATTCATCACTGATAAAGTTTGCAGATGACATACACATTTGGGAAATGAAATTGGGGGATAGGTAACTGCTTCTGGAGGTATTCTGGGAAAACTCTGCAGTCTAGACATAGCCCTTTCCTCTCCCTTTCAAATTCACCTTCTCTCCACCCCCTCCCTATCCATGCTATGTTAAACTGTTCCATTTCCGGCAATGCTCATTTTCCAGGCACATCCAAACTCTGACCTTGGTTCAAGTTAAGGATAGGAAGCTGCATATCAGATTTGGTGGTTTTAGCTCACAGATGCACTCACAGGCAGACACACTCTATGAATGAAACTCCTCCCATCTTCATTTTTTCCAACTCCCCAGCCTAGGTCTTCCTCATATCTTCCTTTCCATCCTCCAGTATTATGCTATTAGAAATTCACTTACTTGTCTTATCTTGTTTCCTGCATATCCTCTGCTAAGCCCTGTGGTCAAGTAGCAAAATTCTGTACAAGGAGATTAGAAAATCCTACTCCTTATTCAAGGGATCTACTTCCAAAAATTATCAGTTATTATTTCCTCTTGGTACACGCAATATTTTTGCAAACTTTCCTAGGCAATATTAGAGTTGACTGATTAGTATAACTCAGGTGATGTGGCACAGAGAGATGAAGGACTATGTGGCAGTGGGTATCTATTCATAGCCAGAATTTATGAGTGTGTTTTTGAAAAGCTTTACCTATTTAAGGGAAGTGTAAACATGTTTTTAGGCTATGCTCTTCCAAAACACATTTTCAACTCAACACTTTTTTTAACATAATCTTCTTGTTAATGAATTGCATTAAACCTATTGCATATTGAAAGCTAAAAAAGAGTGGGTGCAGCATAAAATAATTAGATATAATAGTAAATAATGCAAAGTTTAGTGAACAGATTGTACTATGCGCTTCCACATTTTATTACTCAACCTCCTTAATTAAAAAATATGCATGATGCTACAGTAGATTCTGGAGAAAACGTGCCAAATAACACAGGAAGCTTGCTGCAGAATTTGATGACAATTTACTATGGAATACACAGGGGTTTTGCCTATAAAGTAAAGAATAAAAGGATGTAATACAGGTTGAACCTCTCTAGTCCTACACTCTCAGGACCTGACCAGTGCCAAACATGAGAATTTGCTGAAACATGGGAGGTCAATATTGTCAACAGCATTACCAATACTTCCACAGCTTACTGGGCTCTTAGAAGACATTTAGGGGTAAATTAGAGCTAAATAACAGCACAGAACACTGTGGGTACGTCTAGACTACATGCCTCCGTCGACGGAGGCATGTAGATTAGACAGATCGGCATAGGGAAATGAAGCCGCGATTTAAATAATCGCAGCTTCATTTAAATTTAAATGGCTGCCCCGCTCTGCCAAGCAGCTGTTTGTCGGCAGATCGGGGCAGTTATGAGTCGATAAGGAAGCCTTTGTCGATCGGGCGCAGGTAAACCTGATTTCACGAGGCATACCTGCGCCCGGTCGACAAAGGCTTCTTGTCGATCATGCGCCCAGACTGCCCCGATCTGCTGACAAACAGCTGATCGGGCAGAGCGGGCAGCCATTTAATTTAAATGAAGCCG
This sequence comes from Rafetus swinhoei, assembly GCA_019425775.1. Classification (NCBI taxonomy): domain Eukaryota; kingdom Metazoa; phylum Chordata; order Testudines; family Trionychidae; genus Rafetus; species Rafetus swinhoei. The sequence continues at coordinate 27,923,230 of CM033424.1, read as the reverse complement.
CGATTATTTAAATCGCGCTTCATTTCTATGCCGATCTGTCATCTACATGCCTCCGTCGACGGAGGCATGTAGTCTAGACGTACCCTGAGAGCCAGGACTGGTGGCTATAAACAAACTTCATGGGACAGTAAGAAACTTGGCCACAACTGTGATAAGTGGACATCTGGCTAACTAAAATCATTCCAGACACTGGATATTGCTAGACCAGAGACTGCCAGACTAGATAGGGTCAACCTGTAGGAGTTATCTGGGATATACCTCTGGCATGAAAGGCTGCCGATGACTAGTACTTTTATCTTCTGAAGGTCATTCTCATGCTTAACAAGCATCCTACTATGGTTCATTGAAACAATAAGTCATACATTGAGGTATTATAACCCAGAATCTTTGCTTGAATTATGATTTATGAATCTTACCATGAGCTCATGACTGTTGGAATTAGAAACTGCCCAAATCACTTTAGAAGAAAAGATTCTTAGTTATAATAAATGATATCTGAAAAGCATACCAGATACCAAATCATTATTTTTTAAAAATCCAGCCATTTTAACCAATATTTTTCAGTGTTCCAACCAGCATTTTGTAATTTCTGCCAGGAAGTACAACATTCAGGGGAAATTGTTTATTGTTCTTTATGTTCCTGGATGGGACACTCATTGGGATTAACATCAGTAATTAATCTGATATTAAGTAACAAAAAGATACTGAGACTCTGATTTCCTTAATACCTCTGTAAATATGTATAAAGGAGACAGACATCAGCTGAGTTTCTGCAGAGTAAAATCTGGGTAAACGAGAGCAGAAATTACCATCTTGTTCATTTTTTTTCTTTTTCCAGTTTTGATTTTTGTATTTAACTGATGTGTTGACTAGTTTGCAATTAATGAGAATAATTTGTAAAGAGGACCACATTCAGACTCATGTATACATATGCACGAACAGCACTACAGGGGGCATAGGAAAAATCTGGCTCAAAGAATGCAAGCAGTTTAGCATGCAAAGCAAAACCTTCTTATTCATTTGGAGTAATGAATGTTTCCATTATATAGTATCATTTTAAACCAGACATTAATGTATATGGCAAACTAGTAAAGTAAGAAACATGAGTAAGATAGCGGTTCATGTTAAGAGCCTTGATGTGGTTAGTGTTGCTAGGGAAACGTTTCCCATACACATGGTCAGAATAAAGTAGGGAGTTGGTGATCAAATAGTGCAGTTGAGGCCTAATTATCTAGTGAAATATATTTTTAGTCTTTGAAAAGTACCACCCCTCAGTAAAAATACAATTAATATATCAGAGGATAAATGTATATAATAGGTTTAGTACAAAATAACCCAGTAACATCTATAACTATACTTGTGTGGGAATAAAGAGAGGTGCTGGTAGCATGTGCTACACATGACTTAGAACATCATTGATTTCTAACAAAAATCATTATATATAGTGCAAAGGTAGAAAATAATTCAAGCTCAAGGAATAGTAGGCAAGCTGAAAACTACAAAAGATATTGAATACCCACCTGAATAAGTGAAAAAAACAGATTGACAGAGACAATAAAGGACCCAGACATGAACTACTTCAAGACAGACCCAAAAGAGAAAATAATAGAATTCCACTTGTCCATTACCTATAGTCCACAACTCAAACCCCTCCAACACATTATACACAATCTGCAACCCATCTTGAAAAATGATCCCTCGCTCTCAGAGGCCTTGGGGAAAAGCCTATTCTCACTTACAGACAACCCCCCCAATCTGAAACACATTCTTTCAGGTCACCATGCTACACAACCACATCATAAGCATCCAGGAACCCAGCCCTGCAATCAGCCTTGGTGCCAACTCTGCCCACATGTCTATACAAGCGAATTCATCACTGGAGCCAACAACATAAGCTACCAAATCACAGGCTCATTTAATTGCACATTCAGTAATTTGATATATGCCATCAAATGCCAGTAATGCCCCACTGCTATATATATTGGACAAACTGGACAGTCCCTACGGGAAAGAATCAATGGACACAAATCAGATATAGGTAAAGGGAACATACAGAAACCTGTTGGAGAACACTTCAATCTACCTAATCACTCTTTAAAAGATCTCCAGGTGGCTGTCTTGTCACAAACCAATTCTAGAAGTCAAATATACAGAGGAGTGTTGGAATTACAATTCATCCACAAATTCAGTTCTCACACTGACAACCTCCTCAATCGAGATAATGGATGCCTGGGACATTATCAACCTAACATTCAATGAAGGTGACAACAACTCTTTGTCTGTGTAGATTCTTGTGTTAGTACCCTTCTTATCTAATTGCTTTCCTATGATCCTTATCTGCTTCTTTTAACTATCCAGTCTTTAGGTGCTTATAGGTTACCAGTTCTGCCTACTTGTTTTTTCCTTTGATATTTTCATACCCTCTGCTCCTTGTTTTCCACCCCCTTCTTTTTTTCCCCCTTCCCCCTCTCCCTTCTCTCCTATTTATTTTGGGTCTGCACATCCTAAACTCAAAACTCCGGTCATCTGAAAAAGTAGGCTGTGCCCACAAAACCTCATGATACCATCTACATGTTTTGTTAGTCTATAAAGTGCTACCAGACCATTTGTTGTTTTTTAAGTTGATATTGGTTATGTCTTTTGTTTCACCTATAAGTATTAGCCCTGGTCAGGAATTTTTCAAAGAATTAATTGGAAAATGCCTCACGGTTAAACCCTATCTGGAAACCTAAAAAGAGTTCTGTGTAAGCTCAAAAGTTTTCCTCACACACAAACGGAAGTTGGTCCAATAAAAGATAGTACCTCTCCCGTTTGTCTGTTAGTCAAAAAGATATCTGCTCCATAATGAAATATGTGGTTTAAAACTGCAGGAGAATGCCATGGTGGGGAAACTCTTCCTGTATGTGCAGCCCTAAGGATCTGGGAGCATCTTTATTCACCTAAGCAGTGCCTAACCATCTATACTGCCTATTTACATCCATGCTAGGAGGGTATGCAGAGTATGTGCCCTGCATGATGCAATAAGAAGTGTGCAGTGTAGATGTACCCCATGTAGATGAGTGCAAAATGCTTGTCTCAAATCTCAAACTCCACTTCAGATGAGCCAGGCCTCAAGCAGGTGTCAGGGTGATCATTTCCTTGGGGTAATGATATTTGCACAACAGGAAATAGCCGTTAAAATCCTTCTTTCCAGCCAGGGATCTTCCCTCTTTCCAAATTAACAAATCCCAGGTTCCCCCACTTTATCCATGCTGTCTTTAGGCATAAGGGATACTAAGCATTTACCTCAGAGATGAATGGACCCCTGAATTGTTCCTCCACCTGCTTCCTGAACAGGATTCGAGGCTAGTGCTCTTCTCATGTGCTTTTCCTTCCAGTGCACAAGAGCCTCTAGGTCACATGGTCTGCAATGGGAATGCTGCCCTGCATACCTACTGCTTTCAATTATAGATGCGAGGACTGCATATTGTTCCATTTTTAGGCGCTGGTCCAACCACTTGCAACTCTACTACCTCCCTTGATAACCCATTTCAGTGATTCAACATCCTCCTAGTAAAATAGTTTTTCCTAATATCTGACCTAGACCTCCCCAGCGCCCCTCTTCTCCCCTGCCCCACAGCGCCCCCTCCACTTCCCCAGCGCCCCTCCTCTCCCCGCCCCACAGTGCCCCCACATGTACCAGGCAGAGAGATAAAAGGCATTCCTCTGTGAGTCCTCTTCTTCACCTGTCAGTTCATCTGTACTGTAGATATGGTTTTCCCTTAGATTGATTTTAGTTATCAGACAAGTACCTGGCCTTAGTTACTGAAAAACTGCATAACAGCTCGTGCAAACTTTAAAGTGTTTTTGATAAACATTTATCGTGCAAGACAAAAGGGTCATAAAAAAGCACAAGGAGTTTGATTGCTTACACCAGTGCTCCAAGGTCAGCTACTGTGGACAACAGACACTATGAATGATGCTAGCTATGAGAAAGGAGTAGACAAAAGTTATCCATAATCTATTTTCACAACACAAACAACTGGATTAAAATGATAGTCTTCTCATTAGCTAATAGTATTATTTTAATATTCATTTGGGTCTCCACACACACACACACGCAAAATTTTGATTATTATACAAAGAGAAAATGTGCATGTATATACTTAAGATGCAGGCCAATCACATGATTCCAAAAACTGTGTTCATATATTTACATAGTTTTACATTCAATATTATACCTGAAAACAATTACGCTTGACAATGTGGAAAAGAATTGCAAAAATGCCTTCTGATTACAGTTTTTAGGCTCCAAACTACTGAAAATCCATTTTGTTCAGAGATAAAATGGAAAACAGTAACTCATAAAAAAGCTGGGTTTTTTTTAAGTTCCTTGTAAATTGTGTTTAAATCAAGGCTTATGTGTAATCCAACCTCAGATGTATTAAAGGTAAGATTGTCATTTGTATATATAGTTCAAAGCTTTTAAGAATAAATTCTGAGGCTTATGTATATGGATTCAATGGGAGTACTAACTTGCTTAACAACAAGCATGCACATAAGTCTTTCTAAAACTGGGGCCTAAACTACAAAGTTGCAAGCTACTTTGTTTGTATCATAATACTGATGTTTTCAAATGTGGATGGCTAGAGGAAGTATGAAATTCAAATTTAGGAACATAGATGGCCTGATTTCTAGGTGCTGAGCACCTGCAGATCCCATTAAAATAAAATGTTAATATAATTCCATTTCTTGCTCCCAGGACTCATCTTTAAGTTATAATAGTACAACTAAATAATGATGTGATGACTGGCATCTTAGCTGTAATGAGATAGTGAACTGAGGACATACGAGGATAAAAACACGAGCCCTTACAGACAAAGGACTAAATCCTACAGTGGGCAGTTGCAACAGAGTCTCAACTTCTGTGGATTGTGCACAAAAGGGGAAACTTATCACCCACTGCCCAGTGGGTTATGATGATGCAATGTTTGAAGGTCAGAACTTACTGAAGGCATCAATCTATAAATATTTACACTGGTGACCATTTAAACTACAGGTTGGATCTATCTGGTATGATACTCTCGGGACCTGACCTGTCCCTAATGAGGGAACTTGCTGGATCAGGGGAGGTCCCCTGCCACCGGCCTCCCAGGATGCTGCCTCTCCCTCTGGCTGGCTCTGCTCCAGCTCCACTGCCACTGGGCTCCAGCCCTGCTGCTACAGGGCTTGGGCTTGGCTCTGGCCCACACCTGCCAATCGGTTGGAGCTCTCTGGGGATGGAGCTGCCATGGCCCCACTTCTGCCCTGCCCAGCCAGGGCTTCCTGGGACCGGGCTCTGTGGCTGCACCGCTGCCACTGCGTCTGGATGGGGCTCCCTGGGGATGGGGCTCTACGGCTGTCCTGCTGCTGCTGCACCGGGACAGGGCTCTGCATGGATGGGGCTCACTGGTTTTGCTGCTGCCCCACCTGGCCAGGGCTCCCTGGGGACAGGGTTCCTTGGCTGCTCCACTGCTGCTGCACCAAGACTAGGCTCTGCGAGGACAGAGCTCACTGGTCCCACTGCAACCCTGCCTGGCAAGAGCCCCCCGGGGATGGAGCTCTGCGGCTGCTCTGTAGCTGCTCCGCTACTGCCATGCCGGGACAGGGCTCCACAGGCATGGGGCTCGCTGGTCCCTCTGATGCCCTGCCTGGTCGGGGCTCTGTGGGGACAGGGCTCACTGATGATGGGGCTCCCCTCTGCTGCACTCCCTGACTAGCTCACACTCCCTGGCACTGGAGATCTCTGGTCTAGCAACATCTGTGGCCCTGCCAGACCATGGATGTTGCCGGACCAGACAGTCCTGGAATTTAGAGGTTCATCCTGTACTTTTTCTTCTCTATATATTTATAGATAGTCAGCTCTTCAGAGTCAAGGATATGCCTTCAGCTATGTTAGTATAACACTTATACAGTGGGGCCTGTATCATGACATGGGTCCCCAGCTGCAGTTATAGTACTATTCAGTCCTAATTTTTCCGTTGGTTATTTTTAAAATAATGGATAATAGAGATTAAGGCCAAACATTTTGAACTCAGCAGCCCGGTCTGAATTTAGGCTCCTAAATAAGTGACCTGAATACTTCCAAAATGGTCACCTTTTTTGTAGTGTCTAGCAGAACAGGGTGCAAGTTTGTGAGGAGGGCTTGCAGGTACTACTGTAGTACAAATAATGGGATGGTAGGGGACTCTCGGCCTGGAGGCCTACATGGAAAGGTTTAGTATCTCTAAAATAATTTAAAAAATACATTAAAAGGAGACTGAAGTAGTAGTAGCTGAACACTGGTGCTGTCACACAGGTGTGGCATTTGGGCCAAGTAATCTGCCATCTGTGTAGTTGCCTCTCCTCATACAACCAATGAAATGGTTGCATGCAAATTAGCTGTGGCATAACGGCAGTAATCTGAATAAGAGGGCTGTGCCCACGAAAGCTCATGATACCATCTACATGTTTTGTTAGTCTATAAAGTGTTACCAGACCATTTGTTGTTTTTCTCAGAATTTACAGTGATCTAAGAATTTTGTAATGGCATAGATACATGCCTTACTGTTGTTATATATGGCACAGGCATTATTTTCTATATTCAAAATGGCTGAGAATTTAAAAATCAGATAATTGTACACTGAATTTCAGTGAGAACTGAACCTGGTGATATTCTAATAAAAAAGGGCTCTCAACTATGCTTATCATCACCAACATCACTTCCCACTTACTCAACAGACATTTTATACTGTAGAGGACCTCTCGGAGTGACAATCCTACAATCTTATTATATAGATATTCAGTATTTATCAGTCCAAAAACTTTCACTACTTATAATCATAAAATCATAGAAACCTAGGGCTGGAAGAGACCTCAGGAGATCATTGAGTCCAGCCCCCTGCCCAAAGCAGGACTAATTCTAACTAAATCATCACAGCCAGGGCTTTGTCAAGCCAAGACTTGAAAACCTCTAGGGATGGAGATTCCACCACCTCCCTAGGTAACCCATTCCCATGCTTCACCACCCTCCGAGTGAAATAGTTTTTCCTAATATCCAACTTAGACCTGCCCCAATGTAATGTGAGACCATTGCTCCTTGTTCTGCCATCCGTCATTACTGAGAACAGCCTCTCTCCATCCTCTTTGGAACTACCCTTCAGGAAGTTGAAGGCTGCTATCAAATCCCCCCCCTCACTCTTTTCTTCTGCAGACTAAATAAGCCCAAATCCCTCAGCCTCTCCTCGTAGGTCATGTGCTCCAGTCCCCTTATCATTTTGGTTGCCTTCCACTGGACCCTCTCCAATGGGTCCACATCCTTTCTGTAATGGGGGCGGGGGGGTGGGGAGCACAGAACTGGACACAGTACTCCAGATGTGTTACCAGTGCCCAAAAAAGGGGAATAATCACTTCTCTAGATCTGCTGGCAGTGCTCCTCCTAATGGAACCTAATATGCCATTAACCTTCTTGACTACAACGGCACACTGTTGACTCATATCCAGCTTCTGATCCACTGCAATCCCCAGGTCCTTTTCTCCTGAACTGCTACTTAGCCAGTCAGTCCCCAGCCTGAAGCAATGTTTTGGATTCTTCCGTCCAAAGTGCAGAACTCTGCACTTCTCCTTGTTGAACCTCATCAGATTTCTTTTGGCCCAATCCTCTAATTTGTCTAGGTTACTCTGGACCCTCTCCCTGCCCTCCAAAGTATCTACCTCTCCCCCTAGCTTTGTGTCATCTGCAAACTTGCTGAGGGTGCAATCCATCCTCTCATTCAGGTCATTAATAAAGAAGTTGAACAAAACTGGCCGTAAAACCGATCCTTGGGGCACTCCACTTGAAACTGACCTCCAACCAGACATTGAGCCATTGATTACTAACCATTAGGCCCAACAATCCAGCCAGATTTCTATCCACTTTACTGTCCATTTATCCAATCCACACTTCCTTAGCTTGCTGGCAAGAATATTATGGGAGACTGTATCAAAAGCTTTGCTAAAGTCAAGGTATATCACATCCACTGACTTCCCCATGTCCACAGAGCCAGTTACCTCATCATAGAAGCTAATTAGATTGGTTAGGCATGACTTGCCCTTTGTGAACCCATGTTGACTATTCCTGATTACTTTTCCCTCTTCCCAAGTGCTTCAAAATGGATTCCTTGAGGATCCCCTCCATGATTTTTCCGGGGACTGAGGTAAGGCTGACTGGTCTGTAGTTCCCTGGATTATCCTTCTTCCCTTTTTCAAAGATGGGCACTACATTTGCCTTTTTCCAATCATGTAGGACCCCTCCCGATCTCCATGAGTTTTTCAAAGATAATGGCCAAAGGGTCTGCAATGACATTTACCAACTCCCTCAGTACCCTCGGAAGCATTAAATCTGGACCCATGGATTTGTGTATGTCTAGCTTTTCTATATAGTTCTTAACCTGTTCTTTCACCACCATGGGCTGCCCACCTCCTTCCTATACTGTGTTGCCTAGTGCAGTAGTCTGGGAACCGACCTCGTCTGTGAAGACTGAGGCAAAGAAAGCATTGAGTACTTCAGCTTTTCCAACATCATCTGTCACTAAGTTACCTCCCTCTTCCAGTAAGAGCCCTACACCCTCTCTGATAACCCTCTTATTGCTAACATACCTGTAGAAACCTTTCTTGTTACCCTTCACATTCCTTGCTAGCTGCAATTCCAATTGTGCTTTCACTTTCCTGATTACTCCCCAATATATTTCTCTCTCAAACAATATATTTATACTCCTCCCTAGACATCTGTCCAAGTTTCCACTTCTTATAAGCTTCCTTTTTGTGTTTAAGCTCACCAAGGATGTCCCCGGTAACTCAATCTGGTCGCCTACCATATTTGCTTTTCTTACTGCGCATCGGGATGGTTTCTTCCTCTGCCTTCAATAAGGCTTCTTTAAAATACTGCCAGCTCTCTAGTACCCTTTCCCCTTCATATTAACATCCCAGGGGATCCTTCCCATCAGTTCTCTGAGGGAGTAAAAGTCTGCTTTTCTGAAGTCCAGGGTGTATATTTTGCTGTGCTTCTTTCTTCCTTTTGTCAGAATCCTGAAATCTACCATCTCATGATAACTGCTTCCCAAGTTGCCCAACTTCCCAACTTCCCCTACTAGTTCCTCCATTTTTGTGAGCAGTAGGTCAAGCTCTTTCAGCACTGGAAGTTATCTCCAACACCAGGAAGTTATCCCCAACATTCTCCGAAAATGGCCTGGATTGTCTGTGTACATCTGTATTGGTATCCCAACAGATGTCAGGGTGAGTAAAGTCCCCCATGAGAACCAGGGCCTGTGATCTGGAAACTTCTCTCAGTTGTCTGAAGAAAGCACCGTCTACCTCATGCACCTGATCTGGTGGTCTATAGTAGACACCAACCACAACATCACCTCTGTTGCTCCCGCCTCTAAGCTTCACCCAAAGACTCTCAACAGGCTTTTCTCCCTCTATATAATGGAGCTCTGAGCAATCATACTGCTCTCTTACATGCAGTGCAACTCCTCCTCCTTTTCTCCCTGCCTGTTCTTCCAGAACAGCTTATACCCTTCCATCACAGTGCTCCAATCATGTGAGTCATCCCACCAAGTCTCTGTTATTCCAATCAAATCATAGTTCCTTGACTGTGCTAGGGCTTCTAAGTCTTCCTGTTTTTTTCCCAGGCTTCTTGCATTATGTACAAACTGTTACATAAAAGTCATATGTGGGTCCTGCAGCTTAGCAGGCCTAGGATGGAGGTTTCCATCCCCGCTGTACCCACTTTAGCATAGTGTGGGATGCTGCAAGCACAAACAGCAGCTGTGGGCTTTATTAGCATTAACCCCTGCCTTGAGCTGGGAAACTGCTAAGTGGTAAATAAGTTTGACCTCGGTCTCAGACCATAAGAGTTATAAGAATGGCATTGAGCCAGGTACGCTCACACCCGGTAAAAAACTGTAGTATAATTAATGTAGAAAGTCCCACCCCTAGCTGAGTCTCAACTGGGGCCCCAACCTTGAGGGCTGACTGGGATTCCCCCATGCTGGAGCCATGTCTACTGCGGCTGGGTGCGAGGTAACTGGAACGGGACTCCCCGCAGACCTGAAGGGATGTGAGCATTCCAAGGAGCCTTTTACTCCTTTAACCATTGTTCTGTAATGCTTTCACTTGCTAGAGTGTACCCTGTGAAGTGTAGTAGCAGTGGAGTAGTGAACTTAATAAAGTACATTATCCCTAATTGGCACTGTGTTGAAGTGAATTTACAACCCTGTTGGGCCCTGGCCCTGTGGAATGACACAAACACATTAGATAACTAGTTGATTGCCCTACTTTTTCCATTTGAATCAGGGGTCCTTCTTTGTTGCTCCTTCCTCCTTGTGTTTCTTCCCAGTATCCCACTTACCTCAGGGCTTAGGTCACCATCCCCCAGTGAACCTAGTTTAAAGCATTCCTCACTAGGTTTGCAAGACTGCCCGTGAAGATGCTCTTTCCTCTCTTGGTTAGGTGGATCCCATCTCTTCCTAGCAATCCTTGTGCCCGGAACAGAGTCCCATGGTTGAAGAAACCAAAGCCCTCTCTCTGACATTACCTACACAACCATACGTTACTTCCATGATTCGACGATCCGTACTTGGAACTTTTCCTTCAACAGTGAGGATGGATGAGAACACCACTAGCACTTCAAATTCTTTTATCCTTCTTCCCAGCACTATAACATCTTCAGTGGCCTGCTCAAGGTCATTCTTGGCTGTATCGTTAGTTCCTACATGGAGAAGCAGGAACGGGTAGTAATCCAAAAGTGTGATCAGATTCGGTCACATCCTGAATTCTAGCTCCTGGTAAGCAGCACACGTCTCGAGATTCCAGGTCTGGATGGCAGATGGATGACTCAGTCCCTCTTAGGAGGGAGTCCTCATCCACTACCACCCATCTTCTTCTCTTATGGGTGGTGGTCATGGAACCCCCATTCCTGGGACTACACATCCCATGCTTTCTGGTCGATGGGTCTCCTTATGATCTCTTCCCTGAGAGGTCTCTGCCAAAGCATTCTCCACTATAGTGCTTGTGCAGACAGCCTGAAAACTTACGACAGTTAGCAACCTCAGAACTCTCTCCTGAGTCATTATAGAAAATGGAGAATAATCAAAAAGGTCTGAAATTGGTGATGCTTTAGGAGATGTATATCATGTGTGGGATAGTGAAAATTTTAAAATTTAATACCAATCATCTCTACATACTGAGGAGATGCAAAAGGAGTCCATGGAACAAAAATCAGTTGCCTGGACTCAGACTGTGCAGACCCTGTCAAGAAAACTAACTGACCATCATTGTAGGCTCTTTATTATAAAGTAAAATAAACACTAACATTATCATATTGATGTATGAGAATTTCAACCTCAGGAGCACACACTTGGCCTGCTTGACTAAGAAGGCACAAATCTGCTGGATTCCTGTAAATAATGGATGAGAAAGATTCTAAATTTAGATAGAGATGGGGGAAGAAAAGCATAAAGGATTAATGGGAAAGGCTCCATCACTAATGGAGAAGAAGCCAGGAAACTGACTGTAACACTTGTTGGTGTCTTTGCTACAGAACAAAATGCAATATCAGAAACAGCAACATGAAGAGAATTATTATTTTTACAGATGCTGGAAATTTAACTCACACCAAGAGGAGGCACCATGTTTGGCTAATGTATTCCTTACTGCAACATGCAGCAAAAATGGAGTTATGAACACGTGAATTCTTTCTAATCCCACAAATAGTATATATATGAAATCATTGCACTTCTATTAGCATCTTCTGATATTTTGCACTTCAATGGCATCCTTTGTCTGATAATACTAAATTCTAAAGTAATTGGCACATATAATAGGGGCAGTGCCAAGCTACACAGTCACTGCTGGAGAATCGAGAATCATCCTTTAAGATGGCACAGCATGCAACATATTTTGGGTCCAGGGATGGAAAAGCAGGGATATGTTAGGATATTTTTAGCCAACCACCTCCACCCCAAGGCAATAGAAGGGATAAGTCTTTGTGTTTAGGAGAGTGCAATGGCTTACTGGAAGTGGAAGTGGAAAGAGATTCCTTATATGCAACTGACCCCAAATCTTGCACATCCAGGCAGGGGTGAGTCCCTACAATCTGGTTTTATCTAATGACACCTCATCATAATGCTATAGTGAATTAATGAAAGGATATAAAGGAATTATTTTGCTTAGCACCTAAATGCAACTAACTCTGCTGTGAAATGAGAATGGCACACCAGTTTAAGACAGGATGTGAATTAATGTGCATCCTCTTTTGAAACCATCAGAAAAAACACAACCACTGCCAAAAACACTGAGAAAAATTAACAATGTTTTTTCTCTATGACATATCACATGCATATGAGTTGAGACCTGCAAATCCTCAGATCTCTGCTTTATATCCACAGGTATCCACATCTGCAGCTCATTTTTGGGGGTATAGATGTAGATACAAATTTTGGATTTAGAAACATGCAGTTTTGTGGATATCTCACTTTATACCCACAGGTATCTGCACTGGTGGATGTGGATGCAGATATCGACAGATCATTTTTGCAGATGCAGATACCAAGTGTATCCATGCAGGGCTGTACATATGAGTGGGTTTGGCAGAATCGGAGTGGTGGGGTTGAAGTGGTGGGGCTCAGGCAAGCTTCGGCTTCAACCCACCCTTCCGGAGTTTTGCACTAATTTTTGCTGTCAGAAGGGGGTCATGGTTCAATGAAGTTTGAGAAGTGCTGGTTTAGTCACTACACAATATCAGGAAATGCCAACATCTGTAACAAATGTGGTATAATCGCTGTACATTTCCATGCATGGAGGTGATAATTTATAACATGAGTTAAGGTTTAAGAAACTTTTCTATGGTTAGAGTCTGATTTTTTAGAAAAACCAACAAAAATAACTCTTTTGTGTGTCCACTACCTTCATAGGTTGAATTTAAATCTCATTTTATACCAGCTATAAAGTGTTGAAAATACATAAACAAGAAGCAATAGAGTGTACAACTCCCTGAAAAATAAAATAACCCCATTGCGATAAATAGCATACATCTGTGAAATGCAATCCATGAAAGAAAAATCATTTTACCTGTACTGAAGTTTGAAGAAAGGTAGACACATTTGTGACAATTTAAAAGTGCTGGCTACCAGAACTCCAGGGATGATTTTACAATATTTCCTTAGGAGGATTCAAGTATCAGAAATCTCATCTTTTAGCTTTGAGAAATAATTACAAGGTAACTGTTTATAGAAGGTTTGTCAGGGCTAAATGTGCAATAATGCGGCTCCTTAAAGGTACAGTCAATAAGTAAAATATCTGGGAATATAGTAGGCATGTATATGAGAGCTCTGTAAAGTTGTTGACTGATCCAAGTTTCCCTTTTCTTTTTCCTTTAAGTGCTGTACGTACTTGAGCACAATGCATAATTGCTGTATGAACAGCTGCATTTTCCATCTTCCATGGCTCATATAGAGAAATAGCTTCAAAATCTGGATGTCCAAGGATGAAGGGAACAAAGCATTGTTCCCCATGATGGATGGAAACAGGCTTTGCAGGCCACCATAGAAGTTATCCATGGAAAGGGAACACAGACCTATGAGAAGTCATAAGGTGAGGGCCTAGCTAATACTACAAATGATGCCTTAATTATACTTTTGTTACTCCACTGATGGCAGGGGTTGGCAAGTATAAATGAAAATGTAATTTCACTTGTAGCAATTTTACTGCTGCTGGTGACAAATGAAAATGAAAAAAAAATACAGTCTAACTTTCAGAGACCAGAAAAACTTGAAAAACAACGAATAGTCTAGCAGCACCTTAAAGACTAACAAAACAAATAGATGTTATCATGAGCTAAGAAGTGGGTTATACCCACGAAAGCTCATGATACTATCTACATGCTTGGTTAGTCTTTAAGGTGCTGCTAGACTATTTGTTGTTTTTTAAGTTTTTCCATTTACAGACTAACTTGGTTACCCCTCTGAAGTTTCAGAGACTAGGTTGACTACACAGGTCTTGGGGTTAGAAAAACACCTTTTTAATATGTAAATTGAGTGCATTTGATATGGAATCAGGGAGATACAATGAACACAGAACCTATCTTTGCTGATTTAGAAACAGCTCTCATTTAAAAAAAAGATTTTATGAAATTGCTTTGCAATTTAGCCCCTCGTCTTGGAGCCAACACTATGGAAGTGGATCCATGTGCCCACTCTAGACCTTACTGAAGACAACAGGGCTCAGCTGGAGCACAGTATTAGTGATATATGCATAAATTCTGTACACTTTAGTAAAAACACCAGCACTGACAATTAGAGGGCATGACTCTGACACTTTGTCAAACTGTGTGTGTTTTAAATAAGGATGGATCAACTAGTTTGGACTGAAAAAAAATATTTGAAGTATTACTCAAAATGTAAAGAAAAACTGAATTTAATGGTTTTATATTTGGTTGGGTTTTTGAAAGATTTCAATAGAGTTTTCTTAAATTGTATTAAAATGTATAGTTTGAACCTCTGTGGTCTGGAACTCCCTGGTCTGGCCACATCCGCGGTCCAGTAGGACCATGGATGTTGCTTGACCAAAGAGCCCCAGTCACAGAGGTTACCAGCAGCTGGGAGCTCAGCCAACAGGCAGCCTGGAGCGCCAGTGGCCTGGGGGGTTGGAAGCCCAGCCGGCAGCTGAGTGGGACCAGGTGGAAGCCCTGACAGCTGAGAGTGGAGCTCTGCCGGCAGGGACATAGAGACCCTGCTGGCCAGGTGTGTGGATTCACTGCCAGCCAGGGACAGGGAGCTCCTGTAGCCAGAGGAACGGAGCTGACACTGGCTGGGAAGTCCCCATCAGTTGGGAGCAGGGAAGTCTCCACTGGCTGAGGATGCAGAGCTGCCAATGGCCGGGGGCAAGGAAGATTCCTCTGGCTAAGGATGCAGATTCCCACTGGCCAGAGCAATAAGGCAGCCAGGAGTGAAGCCCCTACACTGACTGAGGGCAGTGCATTGACCAGAGCCCCAGGAAACACCCACATCTGACTTCCCCTGGTCCTGCAAACTCCCTCCTTTGGAACCCCTCAGGTCCCGAGAGTGCCGGACCAGGGAGGTCCAACCTGTATTTGGAAACCTCAGCTTTTCCTAGTACTCGTTTAAGGTAGAAGTGCTGACGAACTGAAAAGAAATCTGTTTTCATGATATTTCCAGAAAATACAAAAATCTTGCAAAAACAGATTTCAAGCCCAATTTTATATACACAAATGTTGAGATAAGCCAACATTTAGAGGGTTCATTAGATATGTGAACTTCCCAACCTTTGGATTATCTCTTCTTTCAGTCATACACATAAAATAGAAAACCCAGAAAATAGGGTACACTGAATATGAACACTTTGCATTTTACCAGATATAACTAGAAAATTGGAACATGGAATATAATTTGTGACCAGGCTATATTATACAAAGAGATTTATAGATCACAGTAAATAAACAGAAAATAATTCTGGGAGGTAGGCCAGATTTGTCTCTTTCCTCTGTAAACATTTCTTTGTGATTTGTGCCTTACCACTAATGCTCAATCCAAAGGCAACTCTGGAGGATGAAAATTTATCTATCTGGAACACAATAATTAATCATTTCTAATACAGGAGAGCAACGACTCAACAACTAGTAAAGAAGGATACTTCAGTGATATTATACTAGCTGAGAAATCACATTGAATCCAAAAAGTTATGTTTGTGAAACAGGGATTAAAATAACCACTGTAAATGAAATGTGTAAGAAAACTACCAGGACCCAGATTGTCATCACTAAACTAAAAATGGCAGGTGAAGGTCTTGGTGTGGAAATTGACTTAATCCTCAAATAAGATAATACTAGGAACACCCTATATTTTTCCAATAGATATATATTTTGGTTTAGTACAATGTAGAATTATGACTTACCCATGTCATAGGCAACACCTCTAGCTAGATCTTTTATTGTGGTGATTTTATGTTAGTTTATTATTGTTTATTAGTAGCCAATGAATTGGAAATAAAAATCCCCAGGGACTTCAGTTCTAGTACGTGAGCCAGAGTCATGGAGCAAAATATTAGTAGACCCATTAGTAGAAAGAACAATGAAAAAATCAATGAGCTTTGTTTCTGTGAATAATGTACTTTTCACTGGCAGTTTGGTCCAACATTATCACAGACAATTCACTTGGAGACCACTGACTGTATTATTATTTTGAAACCTCCTCCCCTCCCAAGAAAAGCAAAAATCCCCCCTCCAAAACACAACCCCTACTGCATGCTAAATTGGCTCAAACTGAAAAATGCTTATCAATTTTCTCTTCGGAAGAAGCAATACATTAAGACTTGAAAGACAAGATTCATTTGCCACAGAGGAATCAATTATCTTTCTTTGGTACTAATAAAGATGCAGCCTTGAAGAATTTTAAAGCCTCATACTGAATTTCAGCAAAGGAATTTATCTTTTATCTCCAGCAGCATTTCTGGCAATCACCTGTGCTCTTTGAATATGTCTACACTACAGCGTTATTTCGAAATATTTTGTTTCAAAATAACACGTCTAGACACAAAATGCATTTTGAAATAGTGTTTTGCTATTTCGAAATAGCACATCCACACAAGGTATCTGGGACCGCCCCCCTGGACAGCCAGTTCTCAGGTTTCCCTGCTTGCTTGTCTACCTTGCTAAGGGACAGCAAAGCATTTTTTCTCTGCGTGCTCTGGTTGCTCTCACTCAGGACACCACAGGACTCTGCAGCATGGAACCAGAGCTGCCCCTGGGCACTCTGGTGCTTCTCCTGGATGTGTTGCTGCGAGCCTGGCAGCATGTTCTGCAGGCAGTAACAGTCTCCCTGGTGTGCCCCACTGGGGGCTTGTGCCTCATTTCTCCCTCACATCCTTCCACTTACCCTTCCCTAACCCCCACTTCCTGCTGTACAATAAAAGACACAGGTGTTCATTACAACAAAGTCTCTTTATTGAACAAAACTGGGGTGGGGGGAATGAAACTGAGGTGAGATTGGGGAAAGAAGGTGGGAGAGGGGAGGAGAGAGGGTGGGAGTGGGAGGGGAAACCTGGGAGGAGGAGCTGGCAGGGGAGGCAAGGAGGAAGGGGAGGAGAAGCTCAGGGTTGGGGGTCTCACCGGCCCAATTGTCTCCCAGCACTGTTGGTGCGGGGGCCTCGTCATCCCCAGGGGGGTTGGGAAGGTGTGCAGGAAGAAGTGGGAGGGGGAGAAGGAGTGGGAGGAGGAGCGGTAGCTGGGGAGTCAGCAGGGGCTGGAGCAGCAGAAGGCTGCAAGCTCTGCACAAGGGTCTACAGATGCTCGCAGATGGCACGGCCCTGGGCAAGCTGCTCCTGCTGGAGCTGCAGGTCTCCCTGCACCCAGTGGTCGAGGGTGCAGTGCAGGGCTCGCAATGCCCCCAGGTGCTCCTGCTGGTACTCCTACACTGCACGGGTGGGCCTGTGGAGTCCTCGGGTGCGGGAGGATGTTCCAGGTGGTGTGGTGCGCCCTGCACTCGCAGCTGGTGTGGCTGTGGAGAAACAAGAGAAGTGGTCAGTTATCCCTGGGGACACAGAGGGTGAAGCCCAGCCCCCCTCTGCAAAGCGAGGATGACAGTTCTCCACACCATCAGAGCCAATGTGCTTGCACAGAGGCCATGTTCGGGATGTCCTGCTATCCCCGGGAGTGGGAGCTGCCCCGGGACTGCACCCATGCCCCTGCTGTGCTGTATATAGTGTGTGTGTGGGGGGGAAGGAGATGTCCCCTGCCTCTGTGTAGAGGGGGCTTGAGGAGGGAGGGCGTCCTGCTGAGTCCCACCCCAGGGTCAGGGGCATGTCATGTCTCTTCACACACACATGTGGCTAACAGGCCAAGGCCCCTGTGTGGCAGCCAGCTGGGGCCATGTGCCCAGGGGTGGCACGGCACGTGCTTGCACGTGCACAGGTTGCTCTGTGATCTATGGTCAGCAAGGCCCATGCGCATGGTCCCTGGTCTCCCTCCTCCCCCCCATAAGGGGACAGTGATGGCACTCACATGTTATTGCCTCCCCAGATGACACCGGCAACAGGTCCGCTGGGATGGCTCGGGGGTCCTGGCTGCACGGCATGCTCCCTCCAGGCTCCTGCAGCTCCTGGCCCTCCTCCTCCTCCTCTTCTTCCTCCTCCTTCCTCTCCTTCAGGGCCCTCTGCCCCAGGGTCAATGACTACCTGGGGGGCACAGGCCATCCCACCTCCCAGAATGTAGTCCAGGGCGTCAAAATAGGGGCAGCTCTCTGGGTCTGCCCCTGTTTGGGAGCTGCTCCCTGTGGCCCTGGCATAGGCCTGCCGCAGCTCCTTAATTTTCATTCGAATCTGCTCCTGGGTTCGGATGTGGCCTTTGGTGGCGAGGCTGGCAGCCATCCTGCCATAGATGGCCGTGTTCCTCCATCTAGTACGGAGATCATGGACGTTGGAGGTATCCCCCCAAACCTCAATCAGGTCCATGATCTCCGCACTGGACCAGGAAGGCGCCCACTTTCTCCGGACCCTGGCAGGCTCCTGGGAGCTGGGGGACTGGGGCTGGGGAGTGGTGGAGGCCTGGCTGGCACTGGCTTCCTGGCTCATGGTGGGGCCACTTGGTCGGGGCAGTGAATACTGGCTCTGGGCTGGCAAGCCTGGAGCTGGCAAGACACTGTGGCCAGACTCTACCCCTTTAAGGGCTCCGGGGGCAGGGGGGGGAGAGAGGAGAGGAGTTTTCCTGGTTGGGGCCAGAGGGCCAGCAGGGCACCCTGGGAAGGGCTGGAGGCCCCCCTATTTCCAAATAGCCCCTATTCCGCGTCTACACGGTGCTTATTTCAAAATAGCAATTTCAAAATAGGCGCTATTCCTTGTGGAATGAGGTTTACCAAGTTGGAAATAAGCCCTCCGCTATTTCAAATTAATTTTGAAATAGCGGTTGGCTTGTGTAGACGCTAGTACAGTGATTTCGAAATAACAGCTGTTATTTCGAAATAACTTTGCTGTGTAGACATACCCTAACAGTGATAACTCAAAATCTTAAAAGGGCTTTCATTGAAGGGGAAATCATTTTTGTTACTTCTGCCTTTCACGTTTAATTAGTTATTTTATATATTAGTGTTTGCAAAGTGCTATTTAGAATCCCAATAGTACTCTTATAATCCACATTTATATATAGGTAAACCATAATTTTACAAATGAACTGCCAAAAAACAAAACAAAAACAAACAACAAAGCTTTTGTCAAGCTAGGATTTAATACTACAGCTGGTCCCCGACTTACAAATGAGTTACGGACCAAACACCTGGTCATAACTCAAAGCGTTCGTAAGTCGGACCCCATCCATTTACATGCGACCGTGCTGTTCGTAAGTGCGGATCGCGTTCGTAACTCAGGGACCGCCTTTACGAACGCTTAATGGGAGGTTTGGTCGTAAGTACGAACGGTCGTAAATCGACCATTCGTAACTCGGGGACCAGCTGTATATGGAGAAATCATAGTAACCTAGTGAAAGCCCTGAGGCTACCAAGATATTTTGGATCAAACAGTTTAATAAAAATGACAAATGGTCTGGTAGCACTTTATGGACTAACAAAACATGTAGACGGTATCATGAGCTTTCGTGGGCATAGCCCACTTCTTCAGATGACCAGAGTTTTGAGTTTAGGATGTGCAGACCCAAAATAAATAGGAGCGGGGGTGGAGCGGGGGGGAGAGAGGGAAGGAAAAAAAGGAGCGGAGTGGCAGACAGGGAGCAGAGGGTATAGAAAATCAGGAAGGTAGGTTGATAGTGTCCCAACCATCCTTCATCATGATTAACTCACTCCTTTAGCATGAGAATTGAATTTGTGGATGAACTCTAATTTCAATGCTTCTCTGTGTATCTGGCTAGTAGAATTGGTTTGTGACAAGACAGCCTCTTGAAAATCTTTTAAACAGTGATTAGGAAGATTAAAATGTTCCCCAACTGGTTTCTGTATGTTCCCTTTACGTATATCTGATTTGTGTTCATTGATTCTTTCCTGCAGAGACTGTCCAGTTTTTCCAATATATATAGCAGTGGGGCATTGCTGGCATTTGATGGCATAGATCAAATTACTGGATGTGCAGTCAAATGACCTTTTGATTTGGTAGCTTATGTAGTTGGCTCCAGTGATGAATTCGCTAGTATAGATATGGACTCAGTCATGATGTAGGATGGTTGGGACACTATCAACCTAATATTCAATGAAGGTGCAAATAGTTCTATGGGTGCGTCTAGACTGCATCCCTCTTTCGACAGAGGTTTATAGGATCTTTCGAAAAAAGCGTCTATTTTCAAAAGAACCACTTCTAGACTGCAGTTTTACTTTCAAAAGAGCACCATGACGCGATTACGCAAATGAAGCATGGGAAATTCAAATCCCGCTTCATTTGCAATTTTGAAGTGCCTAATTTACATCCCTCTGTCGAAAGAGGGATGAAGTCTAGAGACATCCTTTGTGTGGATTCCTATGTTATGAAGGATACTATCAATTGACTTTCATTCTTATCTGCTTCGTTTTAACTACCCAATCTTCAGATACTTACTGATTCCCTCTACCTTCCTGATTTTCTATACCCTCTGCTCCCTGTCTCCCACCCCTCTCTTTTTTTCCTCCCCCCCTCTTATTTATTTTGGGTCTGCACATCCTAAACTCAAAACTCCAGTCATCTGAAGAAGTGGGCTGAAGAAATCCCTCATGAGCCCCCCACTTGTAACTCTGGTCATGTGTGGACAGAATTGAACCTGGGACCTCTGAAGCTTAGTGCTTGAGCCTCTACTGAATTAGCTAAAAGCCACCTGGCTTTCAGGTAAGGCTATAGAGGACACTCATTATCCCCTCTGTAAGTGATCTTAGTGCCACTAGATGGAGAAGTACACTACACCCAGATGTATGGGTTACATCAGGGCTATAGATCTAACAGTTCCACTCTTACAAAATGTGAAAGGAACTTTAAAATATACACTTGACCAGGACATTGTTTTATATCATGTATGAAAGACTGGCAATGTATTAAAATGAAGCCCCTATTACCACGCTGTGGCATTGATGTTATGCTAAACATGAGGGCAAATAATTCACATTGTTGCCTGCTATCATCCTGCGACCTTTTTCAACACTGCAGTTCTCCAAATTTCTGATGTCCATTCAACCTCTTTGTTTCAGATTAATTTTCCCAGATAAATGGATATGCCCTTTTCAGGTATAAATCTCACTTTGTTATATCCCTATTTGTAAACAGCATGTAGTTCAACATCATTGCAAATATGATCCATGTTATTTATTCCCCATTCCACATTATTAAAGGAGATAGTAAAAAAGATTAGACCTAAAATTCTGTATCTTTTCTGAAACTTCCCCTTGTTTCCAATCCTGAACTAATGCCTTCTTGTTTAATTCCAGGCTTGGTTATATAAAGCAGAGACCCTCTGTGATTCTCTTTTTTATTTTATTATCTGCATCCTTAGGGAAAAAATGAATAGATAACATAAAAGGTCACCACCAAGTTCTTCATTACCAGTTTTGATCTCAAGACCATTTGTAGATCCTTTTGGTCTAGTACAGACCATTTCCACTTATCTTTCTGTTGCTCCTGTATTAATTGTGCCCATCTATGATGACATTCTTTTTATGAGCATTATCACGTAAATTGCCTTTATGCCAATAATAACCCTCATTTGGAGTATTTTCTATTTCTTCTTGCCTATTTCCCCATATTCCCGTTTTGTCAGTGTCTGGTTCAAAGGCCTGTACATGCCATCACTGAGAAAGGTACTGCTCTAATTAATGCAAACACACTGGACCACAGACATATTCACCTAAGGCCAGATCATTTCCTGGCTTCAGTGGAACGACACCAATTTCCAACAGCTGAGGATCTCTTCTCTTGCCAATAAGAGGACGACCAAAATCATGTTGAATTAAGTTCCTAGAAGGTCCTTTGTGTTCTTATTAAATAGCTCTTTTTAGTATTGGTGAAGATTCCTGCCCTCTCCTGGTGATGTAACATAACATTTTGCATACTGCAAAGTAGAAATATGCAGTCCAAGTCCTTTCCTTTTAAATAACTTGACTGACAGCTTGATTATGGTGGTCAGTTGAGGATTCTCACCCAAATTCATTCAGTTGCCAATTAATGTAGAAACTGGAACTATATAACCTCTTCAGTTTAACATACAGGCTGGCTAGAGCTCAAACAGCCCGAGTACTAGAGACAGCAAAGTATATCTAAACTGGGGAAATGTCACTGATAATTTTGGAATTAGGCTCAAACATTCCTTTAAGGGCTTGGATACTGAAGAGAAGCTTGGCATTTGTGGTTTGATGAGGTCTTACATTTATTGTGTAAGCCATATTCCAATATGAACTATAGAAATGAATGGGACTGATTTTTAAAACATGCATACATAATATTAAAACATGTATATAAGAATATGGCAGTTTCATTACAATTAATCAGTCATCTATATCTGTTAATCCTTGTCTTTTTCTTTGATTGTAAACTCTTTGGGACTAGTGCCATCTTTTTGTTCTATATATGGACCTCACCTACCACAATGGGGCTTTAATCTTTGAGTGGAGCTTCTAGGCTGTTTGATAATACAAATAATAATAAATAATAATTCCAGCAGGCCAGCTAATAGCCAAATATCTCTGCATTGGAAAAACACTATGAGGGGCAAGTATGAATTTTTACAGATATGCAGAATGGTTACTTGACATTCAGCTAATCATAATATTAAGTTACATAAACATTTTCTTTATAAATGAAAAGTAAGAAGAGGAAGCTCTGGGATGTTAATCCAGTTTATTATAAACAATGAAAGTATACTAAAATCATATTTAAAACATAACAGAGTAATTTATGTGCCTAAGAAATGCATGCCACATTATTATGTCTGGGTCTGTCAATAATATCTGTTTAGTCTAGGCTATATAATAAGTATTTATATTATTTTATAACAACATGCTTCCTGACTCTGATCACATGCCAATATCAGTAAGCAACAGTAACTGCAGTGAATTCAGCGGAGTTTCATCACTGTACAACTGGTCTGAATAAGCTTAGAATTGGATATTATGTCTCTATGGAGAGAGACATAAACACCCCCTCCCTCCATGCACACATATTATTTCTCTTCATCTGGATCAACTATATTTGCTCACATAAATTGTGACTGGGATTGTACATATATGTGAAATGAACCTGATAATGAGAACCAAATATTGTGCTCAGATAATGACTCTGAGATAATGAGAAAAGGCAAATATAGTATGATATTATAGAATACAATGTCAGTGCATTTCATGTGGGCATAAGTTTGTTTCCATTTTCTTGTTTAAAAATTACACATTTCAGAGACAACTAAGATTTTTCGGCATAAATATAAACCACAGACTGAATTAGCCCCCCTCAGACCCATTTGCATCATGCTGTTGTCTCAGCTGGAAACCCTTTTTTCATCAAACTAAAAACACAAAACAAAAACTATTCTTATGTGTAATTTGGGGGAGATTGTCATTACCATTTGCAGATTGTACCATCTGAGTTCCTTAATCTAACAACTGTGAGAACCTCAGCCATTCACGACTATCAAGTTAGGCTATTAGCTGTAAAATGTCTCTAATGGAATTTGTCAAACAGCAACATAAAAAAAAAAAATGGGGTCGGTCATCAGATATGTAAATCCTTCCTTTCTTTCAGACATGATTTTTTCAGTTTTGAATTGGGGGTTTCACTTCCTTTTCTTTTTAATTTTTAATTCAACAATCCAGAGCGCATTCAATTCCAGTCACATGGGGCAAGATTGAAATTTAGCTTCTGCCCTGAGGAAGAAGTGGCATGTGGCTGTTCCTGGGAAGGAACTGTTATTCTTGGAGACTGTTCTCTCTCAATTTCCAACTCATTATTGGGGGGAAGTAATTTCCTGCAGCCCTTTAGCTGATACAGCTTGCTTCCCACCCCAGGCCATCTCAGCTCCACTGACTGGAACATTGTGGGTATGTAGAGCTGGGATAATGGGGGAGAGGATAGATTTTTCCTTCTACTCTCACTATTTCTCCTGTGTGGCCATGTAGAGCTAGGTTACAAATCATCCTATAGGCATAAAGTGTGGCCTTATGGTTAGAACAGGGGCTCAGCAGAGCTAGGTTTTATTTATCAGTCTATCACTCAACCACTTACAGATCTGTGCGTCAGTTTATCCTTCTGTAAAATGCTTATGTTACTATGTAATCAACCTTGAGGAATGCTGTGAGGTTTCATGCCTTTTCTGTTTTTCAAAGTGCTTTGAAATCCTCCAGATAAGATACTATGTAAGCACAGAGTATTACTGATATTATATAAGCAGATGTGCTTCCTCTAGAAAAGCTTAGTGTCCTGCCTCAATTTAGATCATCTCAGATTAATTTTTCCTACTCTCTGCCTTTAAACCTGCCAACCATTCAAAAACAATAATCTGATTTATTTTACCAAAGGGAATATATCAGTGATGTATAGTTAGCATAAATTTCCTCTCCAGCAGCTTCTGAATGCAAAACATGGCAAATATTTAATACTGAACTGGATGCTCTAACTCCAATTCGACTCCTGTTAGAACATTTTTGGATTCTACATAGCCAGATAGCTTGAAGCCTACACAGGAAGCAAATCCATTACAGAATAAAATAGAGTGCACAATTTTCACATAATGGTGTTGGAAGGAAAAGTATGAGATTCTAAGAACCATATGAAAAGAACAATTTAATGATCACTTAAGACATAACAATGCAATTTGGAAAAGCATGAAAAATCAACTCAAAATATTGGACGATAACTAACACAAAAGTCTAAAATACATCTGGTTTCCACAAAAATTGCACCCCAGTCAGATGCTCAAGCATTCAGATTTGCTCTCATAACTGAACTGAAGAAATGCATGTGGAAAAAAGTGACATAAGGAGGTTGAATGGCTCATTCTGTGTTTTTTCTGCTTTTCTAAATATTTCCTCTAGCCACAATAGTCCCAAAATTGTTGATCTGGATATCTGACATGTCTGCACACTGAGCACTATTTAGCAGATTGGCTTTCAGTCTTAAATGCTTTAAATCATCATCATAAGTAACCATCATTATCCCTTCCAACACCATAAGTGCATAAGACAGAAGGCAAATAATGAAAATCATCCCTGCCCTAGGCTTATTTTTCCAGTTCTTTTATGTTCTGATGGAATCATGCTACTTCAACCATTAATGCACAAAGGACTGAGCCTTTAGGCTAGCCTCTCCATTTCTTACCCCAAGGCTACCAAAGATAAATTTGTTTAGGTAGCCTGTTACTGGGACATTCTTAAAAGATACCCAAGAGATGCCCTTCTCATCTCCCATGTTGTAAAATGTAGTTGTGCATATTCTAGGACCTCCTTATTTCTTACCCTGCCTGTCCATTTTATGTTGAGAATGCTATTTAAATCGTGACCTCGGGGGGGGTGTGTGTGTGTGTGTGTGTGTGTGTGTGTGTGTGTGAGAGAGAGAGAGAGAGAGAGAGAGAGATTGGCATGCTAGCTTCTGCTATAGTTAAAGCTAAGTATTTCTATTGTAAGATAACTATCAGGGAAATGTTAGATCGTTTCTGAAGGACAAAAAAGCTTTCCTCAAAGTAGTACTTATTACTGGGAAAACTTTAATGGAACTGAGTTCATTCCATGCTTCTCTAATTTCCTCTGTGTGGGACACATTCCACTTCCCTTCCTTAAGAGGTCAGTGAGGAAATTCCAGCCTGCAGGAATTTCTATAATAGAAATAATTTTCCTATTAGAGCACACAGGAATAGATTACTATCCCTTTAAACATTTGATTCTCATTGTGTTCTATATTATTTTAGAAAAATCCCAACACCCTTTATTAGCAAACATGGTTGTTTGGGACCTTCTTGTGCTCAGATGGTCTCTTTTGATTGTTTTTGTGTGTACAGAACAAAAGACAATACTTACACAGGCATTGACAGGGATTCAGAAGTGATTTGCTTTTAATGGGAGAAGCGACCCTACTTCCTGCAGTCTTTACAACTTCATAGATTTTTGCATGCAGGGAGGTAAACACAGGGCATGTAAACCTTCTTCCTCATTTGTCTGACAGCTCCACTTCAGAGCTCAACTATGGAAAATTTTCTTAGGACAGAGGAAATTAATGATCATTCTGTAGCTTCCAATATACCTTTCATGAGTCAAATTTCCATATATGATATAGGACAGGGTTGATAATACTGTAACTCTGTTTTTGAAAAATGGAAACACATTGCCACATAAACTGTCCTCTCTTGAATGAGGGGAAGTCCCTATTGCACCATGGTTGCTGGCATTGAAAATTACTCGAAAATCCTTTTTTTTTTAAATATCCAAAATATTTTTTTAAATGTCTGGGAATTTAAATAAAAAATGTCAATAAAATAATTTTATCCAATTAAAATTCATTTCCAAATGAAACAAAATATAACAGCATTAGAATAAAGGTTTCCATAATATAATTGCTTCTTTTACCTTGGAATAGAGCAACTTTTTAAAATATAAAAGTCAGAATATCATCCCTGACTATCAAATTGTTTAATTAATATAACCTTTACAAAATTGTTTTATTTAAAAACTGATGATGGATTATGCACAGTATAATTGACATCGTCACAACACAATAAATACAAATAGTTTCTTGTTTAGCTAAAATTTTTTCACTTTTGTGGAAATCCAAAAAAAATGACATATTTTAAGGAATGCTTGACAGTCTTGTGAAAATTACAGGTGAACATTTTGAATGGGTCACTATAAATTGCAGTTGGCAATTGGGTTTTGAAATAAAGCAATGAGTCTTTTGTGCTACTCATTACTGGAGTTACTTATTTTCCAGTGGAAACCAAAAGAGACTGGTAGAAACAAGCTAACCAACCAACCAACCAACAAAAAAATTGTCAAAAAAATATAGCATATAAAATGTACAATATCATTTCAGGAAACTTAGTTGATCCTGCATTTGCAACACCATGCAGTACTTTTGTATCCACATGAACCACTGTTAACTTCAATCCACATACATGAAAGGGCCCCACCACAAAAACCTGATTGCAGAGGGAAAGTTAATGTACTGAAATGACCTAATGAAAAACATGAAACCTTGAAATTTAGCACTTGTGAATGACAAGACACAGAGCATATCTGCCTACGAGGGTCTATTCCACTGGGATCCTTCAAATTATCTAGTCTATTTCTAGTGTGCTAAAAATGACTACAACGGTTGTTTGTTTCTGCTTTGGTTACAGCTATTTACATTATGCTATTAATTTCACTGAGAAGCAGACAATAAAATTCAGCAACTGCTAGAGTGGAAAATACTTTGACTTTTTGCACTCCAATGAATCAAAATCAAAGGAAACAGCAATCATACATTAATCTGCAAAATATCACCAGGAATTATTCATCACAAATTCCCCAGAATAGTAAGAAATTCCTTCTGACCTCCAGTCATACATACATATATTCACACACACACACACTCACTGAATAATATGCCTTCCTAATGTAGAAGCCATTTTGTAGGGTGTGATGAGACACTCATCAGTGACACTCCCTATTGATGAAGATATAATCAAGGAAAATCTCCCCCAGAAGTTGAGAGAAAGAAACATTAAGTTTGTTAGAGTGTAATCTAAGTTATATACTGAGTAATTAAAGCATTTTACAAAGCGGTGAGGAACCTGTTAAAACAGAAGCAGCACAGACTACTATAGGGAATATAATCTTAGGCATTTGACAGATGGAACACAGATTCATATATTTTATGTGATCCTCATTGTGATCACAGTCTGATCTCCTGCACAATCCAGGCCAAGGGACCTTACCCAATAATCTCTGCATTAAAACTATGATTTCTATTTGAGCTATAGGGTATCTTTTAGAGAAAAAGATAATCTTGTTTTGAAGACTTAAAGTGACAAAGAATTCACCGCATTCCAGGTTAAGTTGTTTTAGTGGCTACTTATCTTCACTATTAAAAATGTGTGCACTTTTCCCAGCATGAATTTGCCTAGCTTCAGTTTCCTACCACGAGATCTTGAGGGGAGGGGTTCTGTTAGATTAATGACCTTTCTGCTCTTGGAAATCTCTTTCCTTTGTAGATCATGATCGGATCACCTCTTATCTTCTTTAATATATCTATCTATCTATCTATCTATCTATCTACCTATCTATCAAAAACTACATAGACTGAGATTCTTTAGTTTCTAACTAACATGCATGTTTTCCAGACTTCAAATCATTCTTGTAGTTTTTCTCTAAATCCTTGGAATTTTTAAATGTATTTTTTGAAGTGGGGACACCAGAATGGGCTACAGAATTCCAGTTAACAGTCTTATCAATGATATATGTAGAGGTACTACCATCAACTTCTTCCTACTTGATATTCTTCTGTTTATACATATAAGGATTGTATTTGTAATTTTAGCTACAACATTGCATAATGATCTCATGTTCAATTAATTATCTTTTATAACCCTTAAACTCTTTTTAGTGTCACCACATTTCAGAATACAGTCCCAATACTAGAAGTGCCATCTACATAATTTTTTTCTTTATGTTTGTGCTTGCGCTTGTTAAAACAGATTTTGTTCAAGTAAGTAGAGCTGCCAAGAGGGTGACAACTGCATTTTGTGGCAACTTTTGAGGTTACAAAATTTGTTGAACAAAAAATAATTTCTTGAACATCTAAATTAAAACAGAATTTTATTAAGGCACATTTTGGGGGCTGCTAGTTTGGGTATTTGCCTAGGATTTAACTACTCCAGGTTCACATTCCTTCTCTGACTGTCTCAAAGGAATTTTTCATCACAGATCATTCCAAATCAGGTCAACGAGGGGCTTGGATTTGGTTCTACCCATCACTGGCCAGCATACCAATCATCTAGTTACAGATTATCTCTCCGTTTTAAAAACCTTCCTGATGACAGTTTTGAAAACTAGCTTCAGCAAAAATGTTTTAACTAGTTCTATAAATGAGCTTACCTTCCTAAAAGTTGGCTCATATAAGTGACTTCACCTCATCACTATTCATCATTTTTACACACTTTTATGTCAACAGCAACATTTATCAGCATGGTTCTTTATTTTTTTCTGCATTGCTAATAAAGTATTTAATAGCTTTGGACTGAGATTAGAACCGCACTAGAAAGATGGAATTGGATGACAGTCCCCCATTTACAAATATTTTTGTGACCTATCAGATATCAGTTTTAATCCATTTAATATGAGCTTTATTATTTTATAGTGACAGTTATATAAATAAATTAAAATTTTAAATGTATATAAATTAATGGAGATTGCTTATCTCCTAGAACTGGAAAGGACCTTGAAAGGTCATTGAGTCTAGTCTGCTGCCTTCACAGCAGGACCAAGTACCATCCCTGACAAATTTTTGCCCCAAATGGCCTCTGCAAGGATTGAACTCACAACCCTGGGTTTAGCAGGCCAATGCTCAAACCACTGAGCTATCCCTCCCCCCTGCGGTGGTATGTTGGCCAGTGATGGGTAGAACCAAATCCAAGCCCCTAGTTGACCTGATTTGGAATGATCTGTGATGAAAAATTCCTTTGAGCCAGTCAGAGAAGGAATGTGAACCTGGAGTAGTTAAATCCTAGGCAAATACCCAAACTAGCAGCCCCCAAAATGTGCCTTAATAAAATTCTGTTTTAATTTAGATGTTCAAGAAATTATTTTTTGTTCAACAAATTTTGTAACCTCAAAAGTTTATTAATCAAAATGTGAAAGACTGAGTCAAATGCCTTAAAGAAGTCTGAGTATATTATGCCAGCAAAGTTACCAACTTAAGTGATGATCTCATCATGAAACAATATCAAATTTGTCTCACAATACCTATTTTCCATAAAACCATTTGATTGAAATGATATCAATTATTATTTGTTCTTTAATGATTGTGTCCCATATCAGCTATTCCATGATTTTATGTGGGACCAGTGTTAAACTAACTGTTCTATAGTTTACCTGGGTCATCCCATTTACCCTGATACATGTGGCCATGACTTTGGCTTGTTCTTCCTACTCAATTTTTCTCCTGATTGTTTTCAGCTTGGAAATGGCCCTGTTTAAAGAACAAATTACTGGCTGCCTTTATATTCTGTTTTTACATAAATTCAATTAAGTCATAATCGCCTGTACTTGGGAAGCCATCTATTCTCAAGCCATCTTTATCTACCAGAATGAGGTCTAATCTAGTATGACCCTGAGATGATTGCAATACATGTTGTGCTAGAAAGTTATCTATATTTTTAGGAGCCACAATGATGTTTAGCTGGGGGCAGCATGCACGCTCCAGTGTATGGCCCTCCCATTGAAATCCACATGTTACTAATTTTGATCCAAAATAGATGAGAAGAAAGGTCAAATCATGCTTGTTTTACTTGTGTCAGCAATGCATCCATTCGCATGAATAAAACTAACAGACATGTAAGCTGACAGCTTTTTTTTTTCCACTTTATGCCTTTGAACTTCATTCAGTAGAGATAGCTAATTGATAACTTGTGTGATAAATTACTCCCACTGAAGTCAATGGTAAGATTCCCAATAACATTATTAGGCCTACCATTAGACACTTGAAGCACAGATAGCTTCAAAAGAATGTGGCCAAATTAATCCTGCAGCAGATCTGAAGAAATTATGACTCCAAACAGTGTACATGTGATGCATCAAATCAAAATAAAGTAATAAATAGGGCAACAATTTATTTGGGAAAAGTGTAGCCCTGTACTATGATGGTACATTATTTGTTGTGGTTAGGAGCTTATTTATTCTAATATAGAAATATTTTGGAAAATTATTCTCTTAATTGTTTTCCAAATGTGCACTGGAATTTGTATATTAGAATCCAGATTGAGACTTTATGACTAACCACCAACAATCATCATTCATAAGTAAATGAGCATGGTTATAATTCCTTCTATCTTTCCCTTACTTCAGGAGGAAAGTAAGTTGGTGAATCCTTTAACAGGTTGTGCTTTACTTCTACTTCATGCACAAAAGTGCTGTATGAATTCCCACCGTATACCCAAATAGCAATGTCAGAGAGATCCAGCCCATTTCTAAAGTCTTTGGGTTTTTTCCTTGTGTGGACATATCAGTCACTCTAACATTAAGTATCTAGTTCAGAATTCCATCTTTTTTATCTATGGTAAAAAGGGGGTGGGGAAGAATTAGGTTTTAAATGCAGAATTGGCAGAACAATTAGGAGGTGCATATAGTAAATTCAGAAAAAAAAAGTTTTGTAGTTGCAATCCAAAAGTTATTCATGTTTATTTTACAGACATAGTGAGTTGCTTCAACTCATAAGTTCTCATTAAATACTTAAAGAAAAATTATCATAGCATTTCTTACCTCTGCAGATAGGAACTGGGAAATCCCATGATGCTGTGTTCACTGAGTTAGCTATGCAGGTAAGCTGAGGGTGGCCATCCAAAATGTATCCAGTTACACAGCTGTAGCGGATTTTATCACCAACATCAAATTTTGTGCCAGACAAGATGCCCTTTGGTGGAACTCCTGGATTGCCACAAGAGCTGCTCTGTAACTCTGTAAGGGAGAAAATATGTAGTTATTAATTATGTCTATATAAATCACGGTCTATACTGTATTAATAATTTGGAAAAATAAATTGTGACCATTTAGGAGCAGGAACTGTGTCTTCATATGTGTTTTGCAAGCACTCAACACAATAATTTATTCATGCTGATTTGGCCCTTTGAGTACTGAGTATTGAGAATGGAATTGGAATGTCAAGCTATATTTCAAACTATATAGTACAAATATGCTTTGGATGATAAATAACTATTGATTCCATTTGCCCCTCAAAAAATAGAAAAGCCATCCACTTCTTTTTACTCCCAAATAGAATCCACCTGAGAAATAAAGACAATAAGAAAATGGTCCATATCATGTGAGGAACTTTCTCTAAGGCCCCACAGATCAGCCAAAGTTGGGAGTTCCTCTATCAAGAATAGAAACTACAATGGCTAAATGAGAGTACTAAGTTTTCACAATTTGCCTATGGATAAAAGCTCTTTCTCCCTCCCAAATAACCTAAAAAAGAAATCCAAGTTACCACATGAGGGAGACATATTGCCTTCCTGTGCAAAGTGTCTCATTTCACACTGAGTTGATTAAAAGATGAGTGGGGAAGCTGCAAATTAAGCAAATTAGATATGATTGACCATAAGACTGAAGGTCAAATTGGGTAAGGATTAACCCAAGAAATCCAAGGAACATGTTTTCACCCCAAATTATAAGCTATATATTATTTTCCTGGAATATCAAATATACTATGGATTATCTATCTTTCACCCAAATTAGAAGCTGCACATTGGCTTGGCTTGTGAGTCAAATCTGCATCATTCTATAAATATCCTGACATTCTTATGTATAACCAAAGAATAATTGGAATATGTCTTTCAAGTTTAAAAAAATATATAAGGGATTTTGTTGGTTTTCATTGTAAATAATTGTTTACTCTAGAAGTAATAGAAATTATCTGGCACAATGAGGAAGGAATGTTGGAAGATACAAAGCAAAATATAACTTTGAAGTAATGAAATAATGAAGTACCATCCTTAAAATGAATCAAAATTAAAAAGTCTCCAATAAGAATAGGATTAAATACATTTGTTATACACCAATGTTATCAACTGAATACCAGTGGAAGCAGCAGACACTAAAGAGCTAAAAATTTGAGCATCCACTTCATATTAAATAACCATAAAAAAATTGAAAACAATAACTTCAAGCAATTGCTTTTAATATTCACAGCTTGTCTTTTTTTTTTTTTGGACCAATCCAAGTAAAGAGTAGTAACCATATTCAATGTCTTTAAGACAAGTGCATCCTTTGAAATGTTGTAAATACGTTGAGAACTAAGAATTTTTATCAAAAATATATGTAATAAAATGTTTAGTAAATTATACTGTTACTTTTGTTCCTTGTTGTAACTGATGAACTTCAACTTCATAATTGCTTGCAAAGCTGTACTGTGTGGGTTCACACTTAGAAAATTGTTTGGTTCTACCCTGAGTAATCAACTCTAGACTGTGCTATATGTTTGGAAAATTGACAGATTAGTGAGGAGTTCAGAGAAGATCAAAAAAAGTATCAGAGACCCAGAATAATCAAATTAAGAACAAAGATTAAATGATCTAAAAGATCTAAATGCATGTAATTTGCCTAAGCAACATATAGAAGGGGATAAGATAAGAATCTGTATATATGAGGAGGGTGTTGTTAACACCAAGGATGGAAATGGATTATTAAGTATGGAGCAGAGAAGCATAACATGTGATTGGATTCAAATAAGAAAAGGAAAGTCTAAACTGCATATAAGGAAATATATTGACTGTGAAATCTAGTAGATTGTGGAATTGTTATGACAAGGCTGATGTCTCATCCCACTGGACTTTTAAAAATAAGGTGAGGTAACATTAAAATATTCACCAAAGGGAACAATTCTGCATTGGCAGTGTGGTGTACTGGATGACATAATGGCTCTTTTCCACTTCTAAGTATTATGAATAAGATCCTGTGCTACATCACACAATCCGTAACTCAGCAGCAAGAGAACGAAGAAGAGTTCATTTGCACCTTCCTGAGCTTGGGGAACTCTTAAGACACTGGTGTAAACATCCCAGGGGCCCACCTGAGTTACAGGCACGGTGCTTTCCTATGGGTTACATTGCCTCTCAGAATCTCCACAGTGCTGTGGTCCCACGCTAACATGACTTTCCTATCCACAACCATATTGTCACGATTTGTGAAATTATCCTTAGAAGGCAGCCTTAAGGTTCTGTTCTGCAATTCCTTTCCTGAGGTAATCCTCTGACAGCTAGAACTTTTTCCTCCTTGCAGCCTCTTTTTTTTTTCTGTAAAGGAGTCAGAGTATGGGTAGGGAATCTCGTCCTATGATTCTAATACTTTCTTTTGGTGTTGTTGTTAATTAATTTGCAACCATATATAGATCCTGTGGACATTAAGGTCACAGTACCTACAGGGTTCAGTTTGGATTCCCAATAAAGGGAACACTTTTGGAAATAGGGCTTAAAATGCTCCCCGAAAGCAGGGTGCTGAAACTATTTTTATAAAGGAGGGCTAATGATGGAAACCATGGAAATAATATATTTGGCCTTTGTTATTACTACTTCAAACCAGGGGATGTGGTAATACCCCCAAAATCCTTGCCCGAAAGGATCTGCAAATAATAGGATTAGGGCAAGGCAGAGTAAAGCCCTTAACCTTTTAAAAGAAAACTGAAGTCCTAGATCTCTACCCACAGTAATCACTGCTTATAATGACTCCCTTCATCCTGGATACCAGCCATCTAGCATAACTATCAGAATAGAATCTACTCTCACAAACTATTAATATATTTAATTACTTAATTTTTAAAAGAAAACAACTTTTTCCTGCAAGTAATCAGTTTTCCAGATGCATTATTACATGGCTCTACTAAAAACTTTCATGGCCTTTTCCATTTCATTTTTAATACTGAGAAAATGGCTGGTGATGAATCAAGTTTTCTTCCACCTCCACTTCACACAATTTTGTATTATCATTTGATAATAATGCAATTGTATAATTGCTAATAACTTTGTCATTTTCTTGATTTTTTTTATTTGGAACAAATAAAAATACATGGTAATTTAATGTAATTCATCAGGAAAATGCATTAGTTTTGACTTTTTTCTGTAGACAGCATTTATTTTAACATTTTTAATATGTGCCTAATACCAAATCTCTGGGTGGATGTAATTAGTCACCAATTCATCCAGCTCCTTTCTCTAGGTGAAACTCTAAGAGAAAAGATCAACAAAAATAGCTGTTTCAGGCAATGAGAGAAGCAGATTTTATTGCTGAGGTATCAGTACACTGCCACTGAGACACCATTTAAATCTGGGGATTGTTGGCTTGAGCGCCTCATATGATAGAAGCATAAAAACTGCCATACAGGAAAATCCAAATCGTTCCAGCATACCTGCTTCTAATCCCATATAGATGCTGGTTTAAAACTTGAAACCTGAATTTAATATCCCTGACAAAATGTTTGAGTTAATTATTACTGTTTTGAATATTTTTAGCCACATACATGGTCATTCCTATTTTGAAACTTGCTAAATTCTTGGCATAATGACACCCCAATGTTCCACATTCTAATTACAGATAGTGGGGGAAAGTACTTCCTTTTACCAGTTTTTAAATTGCCACCTTTAAACTTAATTCAAAGTCCCCTTTTCCTTGTGTTATGAGAAAGGGAGAACAGAAGCCCCTTTGACAGTTAGTGCAACCGCATGCTAAAACTTAAGGAATTGTATTCAGCTCCAGGGGACGAAGTTTCACACAGCACCTTCTGGAATAAACAACAATGGGAAATGAGTAGGCCAGGTGGTCAAAGCTGTAAACCACTCCAGAGAAGTACCATACCTAGGACAGTTTGCATATCCTGGTTCAAGACAGTCCCCTGGTTCAAGACAGAGGAAAGAAACAAAAAAGGGACTAGGAATTGCAAGGGTAAGCTTGAACTGAGAGCATTTCAACAAATGGAGTGACTTTTAGTCTTAAGGGGAGCAGGGGATCCAACCCTGCTGAGGGTTAGAAGGGTTTTAATCTGCTAGGTACTGAAAAGGCAGATTGGCATGCTTACTATGTATCTAGATCTTTCATTGCTTTATAAGTTTTCTCTGTAGGCTTTTTGTTTTTAAATAAGTATGCTCTGCTTCTAAAGAACAGTTTGGGGCACTGTTAAAGTATTGACATCATATCTGAAGACAAACTAAAAAGTAAGGGATGACCTTTTCTCAGATCTGCTTAGAATAATCACAGTGAAGTACAAGTGTACTGTCCCCTGGTCAGAAAAGAGAGGAACTTGGGTACCTGTGCAGAGATAAATGCTAGAGACCTGAGCACAGACAAAACCACAGAAGGGGAGGTAAAGGTGCAATTAGTCTGAAAATTGTGGCACTTCTTTATACCTTCCATTATTTTATACTAGAAGACTGACCTGGTATTGCTCAGGACCTTAACTCAATTATTTTTTTTGTTTCTGGAAAATAAAATGAAAATGTACATGCTTCATGTGAATCATTGCTCTGGGGTAGGGATGGGGATGAAGGGTTCAGTGTTCAGGTTGCCTTGAGGAGAGAGGTACTCCAGCCCTCTCTCACCAGAGCAACTATTCCCTATGCCCAGACTCACAGGATTTTTTTGTTTCAGTAATTTGAATGAGGCATGTTAGTTTATTTAAATGCAATAAATAAGTCTAAATGAAATAAGAGTGCATGGAATTATGTGATATACGCATAAAAGAAATGGTGAACTGTCTGTGGATCAAGTGCATGAAAATTTTACTTGGATGAGGTTATGACAGCTCCCCCTTTTTCTGATTACTTTAAGTACTACCTCAACCTCAGTTGTTAAAAAGAGGGATGAACTCAATGTTAATCTAGTCCAAAATTATATACAACATTATGCAGTAATAAATTAAAATCCACAACACCATTTGCACCCAGAAACTAAGAGGAAGCCATGTAACATCATATTATTGGATTTTGACAAATATGCCGAAAACTACATATCTAAAGTATTTCATACCTGTATTATAGTACCTACGGTGTTAACATGCTACTTATCTAAAACCAGAAGGTAAAACTGTATTAAAAAATGATCTTCTCTCCTAAAACAGGGAGTATTTCCTTGTACTTCAGTACTTATTACAACATTAAGGCAACTAACCCTTCATAATCCGTTATTGTTGGTGGTCTTCAAACAACTGTGGCAACCAGTAAAATCCCCATTCAAAGCAATATTCCATAATCTGTTTATTGAAATACACACACATTCAAATAAATGGAAGTTGTGACATGATGAATGGCAACCATTATTGACAAAAATACTTGCGAAACTATAAATTCACACTTGTTTGAAATGGATTATACACAAACAAATTTATTATGACCCATTTTTATATTTACCAAAAGTACTAAATTATATCCATAGTATGACAGCCTTAATGCACATATTAATATAAAAACGATTATATTGGCTGACATTTCATAGGACTGGGAAGACACCTTACGAATCTTTAAATTCAATGTTGTCTAATTTACACAATACAAACATAAATCTTTACTGCATGTGGCAAAAAAAATCCATTGTTTATTGTTAAAACCCTCCTATCTAGTAAGAAGCACAAAGACATCATAAACATGTACAAATTATCAATTACTTTTCATTCAATATACACTATTGACTCTCAAACACAAATAATTAATCAATAAATTAATTAAAGATGCTTGTACAGGGATTTTGAACATCTAGCAGATCCATGGAGTCTGATCTTTAAGACTGTCACTAACGCGGATATACAGTTGAATATCCTAATAAAAATGGTATATCATATGTATGAATTTATTTGTTGTAGCAATACTGGAGATGTGAATTCTGAGTCAAAAGAGGAGGCTACATATGCCAGTAACTGCAAGTTTTTCTATAGACATGTTGGAGCTCTACAACATAAGGGTGAAATTATCCTCTGGGTATAGATCAGCATAAGACCAATATAACATGTAATCCCCACTACAGTTTAACTGACATTTAAGTGGTGTATTGGTGCTGGCCCTCTGCAGACAGATGAAATTCAAGCAGTTTCTTCTGTAGTATATGCCTTTTTTATATTTGGGAACACATGCTCTACTGTCTCCTGTATCTATTATATGAATAGATACACATAGAAGAACATAATTTGTTGGGCAAAAGTCAACATGGTTTCTGTAAAAGGAAATCATGTCTTACTAATCTATTAGGGTATGTCTACACTAGCCCCCCTAGTTCGAACTAGGGAGGCTAATGTAGGCATTCGAAGTTGCAAATGAAGCCCATGATTTAAATATCATTCCACGAGGTGTAGCAGTTAACTTGAACTAAGGACTTAGTTCGAGTTAACGTTTGACTGCCGCATGTAGCCGTGGGCAGTTAGTTCGGACTAAGGGGATTTAAAAATGGCGCCCGGACGGGAAGATGCAAATAAAGCCCTGGATATTTAAATCCCAGGCTTCATTTGCAACTTCGAATGCCTACATTAGCCTCCTTAGTTCGAACTAGGGGGGCTAGTGTAGACATACCCATAGAGTTCTTTGAAGGGGTCAACAAACATGTGGACAAGTGGGATCCAGTAGATATAGTGTACTTGGATTTCCAGAAAACCTTTGACAAGGTCCCTCACCAAAGGCTCTTACATAAATTAAGTTGTCATGGGACAAGAGGAAGATCCTTTCAGGGACTGAGAACGGTTAAAACAAAGGAAACAAAGGGTAGGAATAAATGGTAAATTTTCAGAATGGAGAGTGGTAACTAGTGGTGTTCCCCAAGGGTCAGTCCTAGGACCAATCCTATTCAACATATTCATAAATGATCTGGAGAAAGGGGTAAACAGTGAGGTGGCAAAGTTTGCAGACGATACTAAACTGCTCAGGGTAGTTAAGACCAAAGCAGACTGTGAAGAACTTCAAAAAGATTTCACCAGACTAAGTGACTGGGCAACAAAATGGCAAATGAAATTTAATGTGGCTAAGTGTAAAGTAATGCACATTGGAAAAAATAACCCCAACTATACATATAATATGATGGGGGCTAATTTAGCTACAACTAATCAGGAAAGAGATCTTGGAGTCATCATGGATATTTCTCTGAAGATGTCCACCCAGTGTGCAGCGGCAGTCAAAAAAGCAAACAGGATGTTAGGAATCATTAAAAAGGGATAGAGAATAAGACAGAGAATATCTTATTGCCTTTATATAAATCCATGCTATGCCCACATCTTGAATACTGCATACAGATATGGTCTCCTCATCTCAAAAAAGATATACTGGCTTTAGAAAAGGTTTAGAGAAGGGCAACTAAAATGATTAGGGGTTTGTAACGGGTCCCATATGAGAAGAGATTAAAGAGACTGGAACTTTTCAGCTTGGAAAAGAGGAGACTAAGGGGGAATATGATAGAGGTATTTAAAATCATGAGTGGTGTGGAGAAAGTGAATAAGGAAAAGTTATTTACCTGTTCCCATAATATAAGAACTAGGGGACACCAAATGAAACTAATGGGCAGCAGGTTTAAAACAAATAAAAGGAAGTTCTTCTTCACACAGTTCAATCTGTGGAACTCCTTGCCTGAGGAGGTTGTGAAGGCTAGGACTATAACAGGGTTTAAAAGAGAACTAGATAAATTCATGGAGGTTAGGTCCATAAATGTCTATTAGCCAGTATGAGTAAGGAATGGTATCCCTAGCCTCTGTTTGTCAGAGAGTGGAGATGGATGGCAGGAGAGAGATTGCTTGATCATTACTTGTTTGATTCACTCCCTCTGGGATACCTGGCATTGGCCACTGTCAGCAGACAGGGTACTGGGCTGGATGGACCTTTGGTCTGACCCAGTATGGCCATTCTTATGTTCTTATGAATAGTGGAACCTAGCTTATCTGAAACTGGGTGGGGGGAAGACATGAAGTGAATTTATATAACTGAAGTTTTGGCTGAGTGGAGAAAGTTCCTGATATGTGCTGAACATTTCTGTGCATAAGAACTCAGTCCTGGAGCCACTCCATGCACAGAACTTCCATTGAATATAATCAGAATTATTCCTGTGGAACAGTTTAATGGGTGAGTATGTGCTTATATATACAGATGTAAGGAAGTTACAGAAAGGCTACTGATGTTGGCCCTGTTTCAGATAACAGGAGTTGAGAAGAAGTGACATTCAAGGATTCCAATTTCCTCTGTGATCATCATCATACCCTATTTTTTCCCTTAATTTACACTAGATTTAATTAAATATATGCCTTGGAATATTCATTAAAAAAAATCTGTACTGAAAGATATCTAAGTAGAGCTGGTGAAAAAAAATGTATAGAAAACGACAATTTTTCCCAAACATGAACTTTTTTTTCCAAAAGCAAAAACAAACAAAACCTTACTTTTTCATTAAAAACAGTGATTTTTTATGGAAATGATCACTAAAATCTTTTCATCTATTGAAAGTGAAAAATGTTGATAACTATTTGATAGAATTTGGTATAGAACATTTGAAAAATATTTTAGAAATTCTGAAAAAAATTAAAAATGGTCATTTTTGAACACTTAAAATGTAAATAACTTTGAAATGTTCACTTTCCCGCAAGCACTCTTTGGATATGTCTACACTCGCGGCTTCTTGCACGAGTAATATGCAAATGAGGCTAAGCGTGGAATATCGCCGAGCCTCATTTGCATACCTAATGAGCCACCATTTTTCAGAAGAGGCTCTTGTGCAAGGAGCGTCTACACTGCCTTCTTGCGCAAGAAAAACCCTCTTGCGCAATGCCGTTCTTCCTGAAAAGTAATAGGTGTAACGGCATTGCAAGAGGGTTTTCTTGCGCAAGAAGGGGCAGTGTGGATGCTTCTTCTGCGCAAGAGCCTCTTCTGAAAAAAATGGTGGCTCATTAGGTATGCAAATGAGGCTCGGCCATATTCTACGCTTAGCCTCATTTGCATATTACTCGCGCAAGAAGCCGCGAGTGTAGACATAGCCTTTGGGTGTATCTAGACTATGCTAGACTTTCAAAAGAAGTCCACGGGAATTTGCATATCTTCTTTCAAGCTCACTTTCACTTTTAAGTCGCTTTTCCTTAAAAAATGAGGTTTACGCGGCTTGTTGACAAATGGGAGGGTTCGCCGACAAAAACCGCATCTTAATTACTTTCACTTTAGAAAATGCCGCTTTCAAAAGTGAGCTCAAAAGAAAATATGCAAATTCCCGCAGAATTTGCATATCCTCTTTCCAAATCTAGCATAGTCTATATACGCCCTGTGACTTATGAGACTTTGTGTGGAAAAGTTAGAGTCATTCCACCAAAGCACTTCATACAATAGCAGGAATATTTTTATGAATGAAAAAGATTATGAGCTAAATAGAGTTGGTTTCTGATTGTTTTCTATTCTAAATAGAATAGAGTTTCTGATTTTTTTTTCAAAGGAAAATGTAATTTCCACTAAATCAGAATTTTCTATGGGAAAATTTTATTTTACTATGAAAAAAATCCATCAGGAAAATCTAAACAAAATACTTAGCTTTTTTAACTGAACTGAAATATTTTGGTTTTGGCTAGCTGCACCTTAATTTATGTCCACATCATGAACTGGCAGGATTACATCCCCCATGATGCACTGCAGTCTTTGCTCTGTTTTGGAAAAGTCAACCAAACCATAAATTCTTTTCTAACAGCATGGCAACTCAGACAGACATATATTTATGTTGAACTCAGCTGAAATAAAGGGCTTCAATTTGATTCGACAAAACTACAATGGAATATTTAGGTTTAGGGCTGTTGAAATATTTTGTGTTACTGTAAATATCAATAATTATTTCCAGAACTTCCTGTTCTTAAAAAAAAAATCACTACACTGACTTATCCCAATGTGACCTGAAAACAAATATCAAAATATCAGAATTTATGATGGATGGAAATTCTAATTATCAACCAGCTCTACAGCTGAAGCAAACCTCAACAATATAGTGTTTTTATATACAGGAAAAATCTCAGAAGAGGACATGGACTATGAGCTTGGTTGAGGACAAGGCAGAGACTCGGCCCAATCACATGAAATAAGTTTTTTAGTTTATACATTAAGGCTGCGTCTAGATTGGCAAGATTTTGCGCAAAAGCAGCCGCTTTTGCACAAAAACTTGCCAGCTGTCTACACTGGCCGCTTGAATTTGCAAGAGCACTGACTTTGTAATGTACAAAATCAGTGCTTCTTGCATAAATACTTTCACGCTCCCGCTCAGGAAAAAGCCCTCTTGGCGCAAGAATACTTGCGCAAGAGGGCCAGTGTAGACAGAACTGTTTTGCGCAAAAAAGCCCTGATGGCTAAAATGGCGATCGGGGCTTTCTTATAAAATCGTTCTAGATTGGCCACGGATGATTTTGCGCAAAAGCACTTTTTACGCAAAAGCATCCGTGCCAATCTAGACGTGCTTTTGCGGAAATACTTTTAATGGAAAAACTTTTCCGTTAAAAGTATTTCCGCAAAATCATGCCAGTCTAGACGCAGCCTAAAGATATTTAGCTACCCTTTCCATTGATAGTTCTTGATATATACATCTGAAAAGAATTTAGAAATTAGCATATACATTGTTTTGGAAGAACCAAAATTATTTTTAAAATAAATGCTCCAACTAAGAGTCAGCTATGTATAATCTGCTCCATCTTCAGGTTTCATACATGATGTTAAAACACTGAGGCCAAACCCCACTTTTTAAATTGTTCAGCATGTTTAACATTTCATATTCAATCCTCATTCTCCATGAAGAACTCCCATTAATGTCAATCAGCGTTCTGAGCAGAGTGCAGGTAAAATATACCCATGAGAGTACTATTTAGCAGAAATGGGCATGCTTTCTTAAAGAGTTTAATTAACAAAAAAGCCTCTATTTGTAAATATTAATTAATAACATATTCAAATTAAATAGTGTTAAATATGCTCTTTTATAATGATACTTTTAGAAATAACTATGAACTGAAATGCTGCTCTGGCTGGTACACAGGGAGATCAAGTAGAGTTACCCCAAGAGTCAGTGAGGGGTGGCTTTTCACTATTCAGGATAATGCAAGGAGTGTATTTGTGACTGGCCCCTATGTACTGATCCAAGGGATGGAAGACTCCTTATCCCTCCTACCCCATTGTGACACCTTGAAGGAGTGAGTCACACCCTGACCCCTATAATTAGCTATGGCATTTCTCGTCACATCTATACTGGTCTGTTATTAACAAATTATTATTCAGTCTCTGCTCAAGGACCACTCCCAGTGATTTAAATAAGAGTCTTGTCCAGATAAGAGGCTTCCAGTTGTCCCATAGTTTTTATAAAACCATCAGTAATGGTTGTCACCCTTTTTACCTGTTTACTTTTGCTATATTCATGGCATATTATTAGTTTCTTACAAATATCCAAATCAATTGCTGTATGTCACAGACTACATCATGCTATTGTAGACTAGTAAGAGACCAAAATAGCTGCATCTGAAAATCAAAAAGGAACCTACAAAAAGTGGAAATATGGGCATACTGTTAAGGATGAATACAAAAGAACTATACCTTTTAGGGCTAAAAATCAGATAAGGAACAAAATGAGCTGCATCTGGTAAGGGATGTAAAAGGCAATAAAAAGATGTCCTTATAACTACATGAAGGCAAGAGAAAGACAAAGGAAAGTGTAGGTCAGTACTTAGTGTGAAGAAAAGCTAAGAACGGACAATATTAAGAAGTTTGAAGTATTTAATGTCTATTTTGCTTCAGTCTTCCCCAAATAAGTTAATAGTGACTGGATGCTTAACACAATTAATATTAAAAACAAGGGGGAAGAAATACAAGCCAGAATAATGAAGAACAACTTTAAAAATATTTATATAAGTTATTGGTACTCAAGTCAGTAACACCTGACAAAATTCATCTAAGAGTATTTAAAGAACAGCTGAAGCAGCCTAGGAACTATTATGTTTGAGAACTCATGGAAGACAGATAAGGTCCTGGAAGACTGGAGAAGGCAAATATGATATCTATCTTTACAAACAGGAACAAAGAAGACACAGGGAATTACAGACCAGACAGCTTAACTTAGATACTTGGAAAGATACTGGAACAAATAATTAAACAATCAATCAGTTGGGAAGTACATAGAGGATAATAGGATGAGAAGTAAATTAAAAAAAAAAAGGATTTCTCAACAACAAATCGTGGCAATCCAACCTAGCTTCCTTCTTTCACAGGGTTACTGGCCTAGTGGATGGAGGAAAGCAGAACATATATGATTTATCGCAATTTTAGTCAAGCATTTCAAACTTTCCCACATAATGTTCTCATAAGAAAACTAGGGGAATTTGGTTTAGATGAAATTACTATAAGATAAGTAAAGAAGAGGTTACCAAAACTCATTGAAAGAGTAGTTTTCAATAGTTTGCTGTCAGATTGGGAGGACGTACAGAGGGGAGTCCCCAATGGGTCTGGGTCCAGTACTATACCATATATCTAATGACTGGATAATGGGTGGAGAGTAGTTTTATAAAATCTAATCTTGTCCTCCAAGCGCAGACGCTTTTGCGCAAAATCTTGCCAGTGTAGACGCAGCCCTGGAGTACTGTATCCAGTACCAAGTGCCACACTTTAAGAAAGATGTGGACAAACTGGAGAGACTTGAGAGGATAGCAGCAAAAATGAAATAAGATTGAGAAAACATGATCTATGAGGAAAAATTGGTCATATATAGTCCTGGAAAAAGAAGACTGAAGGGTAGGACCTCAGAAGAATCTTCAAATATGGTGAGGTCTATTCTAAAGAGAACAATGATCAATTGTTCTCCATGTCCACTGAAGGTAGGACAAACCTGTAAACCTCAATTTTTGAGGAAGATTTCAAAAGAATGGCATCTAAACTGCTTTCACTTTCAAAAAACGATCAGAAGAAAATATGCAAATTAGCGCCACATTTGCATATCTCCTTTCAAAAGAAAAACTTAGTCTAGACATACCCACAGTGATAATCTCAATCTGCAGCAATGGAGATTTAAGTTGGACATGGG
Organism: Rafetus swinhoei; assembly: GCA_019425775.1. NCBI lineage: Eukaryota > Metazoa > Chordata > Testudines > Trionychidae > Rafetus > Rafetus swinhoei. The sequence goes on along the minus strand of CM033424.1, from coordinate 27,878,519 downwards.
AAAAAATTGACTATAAAATAGTTAAGTACTGGAATAGGCTTTAAAAGAAGGTTGTAGAAATCTCATCCTTAGAAATTTTAAAGAACAGGTTAGAGGAACACCTGTCAAGGATTATTTAGGTATACCTGGTCCTGTCTCAGCATGTGGGTGGGAGGGATAGGAGAGGAGATAAACAAGATGACTTCTCAAATTCCCTTCCAGATCTACACTTTTATGACTCTATGACAATGGGCTGCAATGCACTGTCCTCTGACCTTAATGGAAGCTGTTGGTCATAATATTGAAAATTACGTCCGTAGCTTATTGCTTAATTAGGAAGCTAGCAGCCTGATTTTAGGCATCCACATTTTTAAAAAAATCTGGCTGCGTATCTTTATTATTCAAGATGTCTCCCATGTCTTACATATGATACTTGTGCTATTGCAATTCAGAATATTTATAAGATCCTTTACAGGAAGACATTGTGAATATCAGCTATAAAGTTGTGTGTGTCCTCACTTCCTAGATATCTCTATAGAAAATATCCTGGGATAAAACATTTTATTGTGATTTCAAAAATATTTATCACATTTTTATATGTCACTTTGGAAATGAAACAGTGAGACCAGATGTATTTGGATCTCCCAAAAGAGGAGCAACTCTCATAGCATGTATTGAAATTCTGTCCTCATAGGAAGAATGTTCTATTCTGAAGTCTTGTTTCTGATTTCAAAAGGTATCTGCATGTCTTAGGTAGTGTGAGTTCTCAGGAGTTCCTAAGCTCAGGAACAGGAGATAGGTATTGTGGTGTTACAAAGGTTTGACTACAACATAGCTTAGCTCGTTCTGTTGCATTAACAAACAAACAAAAAAACAAACAAACAGGTAGGCCAACTCAACTCTGCAACTGCTTTTGGAACACTTTTTTTTCCTGAGTCTGCAGCCCACAATCCTCCCACTTTCTGTTTTGTCCTTATTTGTCTGTTTTCACCTACCTCTTGGGGTGCATCAATACTGCACCAATAGCTCAAAATAAGCAACACAATTTGAGCTATGCAAATTGCTTAGCTTATTTTGAGTCAATTTCTAAATAGTTTATTTCATAATTGGTGCTAAAATCCCTTATTCCCTGTGGAATGAGGTTTACAGGGACATCAGAATAGTGAGCCTGTTGTATTTTGAAATAACAGGCTTGCTGTTAAGACGCAGGATAGCTATTTTGGGATACCTCTGGTATCCCAAAATAGTGCTGCAGTGTAGATGTAGCCTTACTGCTTTGAGCATAATAACAATAATAAACATACGATAAATTTCTACACTAGCAAAAGCCTGTAATCTGAAGTGTGACTGTGTTGACATATTATAGTCCTGTAAAAAGCTTATTAAAATGAATGTGGATGCTTATAGCACATGTGGTTGTACAGCCTGAGAAAGAAGTCATGGTTTTACCTGGAGTTGGAGATCTCTGTTCAGTAGAAATCCTAATATGACCTAAACTGACCAATTATTCACAGACTGCTGTCTGAAACCAGCATATCAAGGGTACAATTCATCTCATCAGAACAACATATTCCTTAAACTTGCTAGAATAAGCAAAGCACACTTCTTTCTACTTGCAATTTTAAACATTTTTTTGCTAATTCAAAGATCCAAATATAAAATCCAGAACTTGGGGACATCATATGGATTTGTGATAATGTCTAGGGGGCTTGGGATCTATAAACCGATCGAGGGAATTCACTCATCCATTGATGTATAGTTTTTTTCACTTGTGACAGATTTTATAAGAGATTTTTCTTTTAATAAATAATCTTAACTAGAATTTAATCTGAGTTATGAATGCAATTCAGATTTAGTTTCCATTTAATATTACCATGTTAAAATTGCTTTCACAGAATGTGACAGGGGAACACAGCAGTTTGTGACAGTAGGATGCCACTCAGTAAAGCGAAAGACATGTCATGCTGTTTTTTTCCCCTCACTGAAGCATGCCACCTAGATTTGTGAAAGCCAACACACCAGCTTGTGAAACATCCTCCACTTCAGTGAAAGGCTTGCCAGAGTCACAAGGAGTTACCCCTGTTACATTCCATGTTACTCAGGTATTTAGTATTGATAGGATGCAAGCAATGATGGGCTGCACACAATCTATCAATACCAATACCTCTCAAATCTAATACCAATATGGAATTCAGAAGGGCAGGATTAGTCACTGCAATGATCAGTAGTGACATATGCCAAAAAAGGATTTTTTTATACACGTGGAATTTATTTCCTGCTCAGATATACGCTGGCTAAGTTATTTGGATTTTGCACAGTGTAGTTCATCAGTTCTCTCCCCATACCGCATAACCATAAGGATAGAGTTACTTCTCTGGTCTGATCTGTTCAACAAAGAAACAACAAAGAAGCCTGTCATGTATTGGGTACCTGAAAAGAGGCTCATAGCAAGTCAGGTTACATCTATATATCCACTAGAAGACTTACCTGGCATTGCCCAGATCCTTTAGGGCAGGGGGCAGACAGTGTGGGGGATGTGCAAGAGTCATGGTGGGGATGTTGGGGACACAGGGCAGGAAGCTGGGGGCACAGGGAGTGCAGGAGTCAGGGCGTGGGAGCTGACGAGGGGGACAAGGCAGGGGACTGGAGATTTGGGGAGTGTGAGTGAGAGTTGGGAGGTGAGGAAGTGCTCAAGGCAGGGGGGATTCAGGAGTCAGGGCAGGGGGTGAGGAGGGGCTCAGGGCTTTCCCCCTTCTTCCTCCCAGGATGGAGGGGCCAGTGGGACTTTCCTCTTCCCCTCTCCTCCTTCTTGGGGTGGAGTGACTGGCAGGGCTTTCTCCCTCCTCTGTTCTGGGGTGGGGGGCTGGTGAGGCTCTCTCCCACCCTCTTCCCCCTTCTGGTCCAGGAGTGGAGGCAGTGGGGCTTTCCCCCTCCTCCCAGTGGGGTTTTCCCACTGTCCATTTTCCAGCAGTGCTCACTCCCCCTGTTCTGTTGCTGTGACCAAGGGTAGGGTGGGAAGAGTTTGGGACAGGAAGGACACTTACCGGGTCTGATGGTCAGCAAGATGGTGCACCCAGTCCACAGCTGGACACTCTCTCAGTGGTGTGACTGCCCCCAGGGGTCACTCTGGGATATAGCTGTCTCCCATACTCCCTGCCCACAATGATCACTCTTCATATAGCTCTTCCTTCAATCAAGCCTCTCCCTTTCCATGTTAGGGAAATATTCCCATTCCAGACACTTCCCATTTTCCTGGCACAACCAAACCCCGACCTTGCTCTAAGTTAAGAGAAGAGGAAGCTGCATACCAAATCAGGTGGTCCTAGCTCTGACCATTTTAGTGGGAATTCTTAAACAAATAGACTCACAAATGGACAGACAGACAGATGCCTATTTCTAAAATATATAGTGAGATATACTTGTACGTGTTTATATTAAAATCCAACCCTCAGCAAAACAAAACACTCAGGTGTCTAATAGATACAGGGTGGTGTGAACTGTCCTGCTTTAAAGCATCAGAGTTGTATCAGATCACAACCTCCTCCATACTAACTGTAACTGGGTTGTGCTGTGATTGAGACTAAGTTTTTTCTAACTAACACAAAGCTTAGTTACATACATGCAGAGTCTATTTCCTTTCCCACAACACAAATGAGTAACTCAGGGTATGTCTACACTACAGAGTTTTGTCGGAAAAACAACCATTTTTCCTACAAAACCTGAATTACTTCCACACTGCAATCACGTTCTTCCAAAAGTAAATTGAAAGAACAGAGGGGTTTTCAAGGCATTGGTAATCCTCTTTCTACAAGGAAGAAGCCTTTTTCCAAAAGAGCTTTTTCAGGAAAAGGCATGTGTGGAGGAGGAAGAGGGAGTTCTTTCGAAAGAAGAGGAAAGAGGAAAAAGCACAGGTGTACTGGTGGCCACTCTGTCCATAGTAATCACAGCTTAAATGTGAGATAGCGTCCACACTGAATGCATGCTATCTTTCGAAAAAGCAGATCACTTTTTCAATGCACTTTTGTGTGTGGACGCTTTCTTTCAGAAGTTTTTTTGGAAGATCTCTTCCGAAAAAAGGTTCTTCCGAAAGAATCCTGCAGTCTAGACATAGCCTCAGTGTTTGTCCCCTTACTTTTGACCCAAGATTTCCAGGAAGTATAAGGCAATGAAGTCACTTCTTTCACACCAACCACAGTAATGACCATTTCCTAGGATGCTAGTGACACATCTAGGGTGCATCTCTACTGCATCTATAGATCGAAATAAGCTACGCAATTTGAGCTATGCAAATTGCATAGTTTATTTTGAGTTAATTTCGAAATAGCTTATTTCAAAATTTGGTGCTGTCTCTAAAGCACTTATTTTGAAATAAATCACTATGTCTCTTATCTCCTCGTGTAATAAGGTTTACAAGGACTTCGGAATAGCAAGGCTGTTATATTTCAAAATAATGGGCACGCTCAAAAGATGCAGAATAGCTACCTCTGCAATCCTGAAATAGCACTGCAATGTAGAAATAGCCCTAGTAAACAAACCCTTATGAAACAGTTGTTTAAAGGTATTTATTGTATGAACACTAGGGATATCGGAAAAATACTGAACATGAAATGATTATTGATACCCAGGAAAATATGAATTTTTTTCAGTACTGTGGTAATTTAACAAGCAGTAGAGAGAAAGGAAAGAAATGGGAGAAGAGAAGGTATAGCCTTATATACAGATACGAATATTACCTCACAACAATTCCTCTCTGAAGGACTGAAGCCCAAAATCTCCATATCTAATAATTATTTGGGTAAATGCTTGTTAGAAAGAATCAGCATTCTTGGAACGTTTATGTTTCCCTAACTATTGCTTAGAATCAAGGAAAATGGTCCAAAATTCCAGGTTTGGAACCCATGTGTAAGAGCTAGAGGATATGCTTGTTTTTTGTTTGAGCAGACCACAATTTAGGCCATGGGTCTAACTGGCTAATATACACTGTAGTTGTTATTACTTGATTTTAAAGTGTTGGTCATATTCGTATAATAAATTACCAAAATGAGGTTCCAAGATCAGAAGGGTTCAACAAAATGGCCCGTTGAAAAAAAAAAAACAAGAATGGGGTTCAAATGTGCACTTTAATTCTGTCTAAATATTTATTTTATTATTTGAATTACTACAAAATAACTGAGCAATCAAAAGGGATAAACAAAGAAAATACAAAAGCATATTAATTTGGAAAAGTCATACCTACAGCATACAAAGGCAATTATCTTCTTATATTAATTCCTAAGCAATATTGTTTTTGTATTTTAACTATGATTTTTAATGTCACTGTAAAACAGTTTTCAAAACAAGTCATGCAACATTCATCATAACAGTTGTGAAAATAAGGTCACAGACCTGCAATCAGCTCCTTATGGAAGTATTTTTCATCCATATTTTGTCTCTGACTTCAAGAAATTACCCGTATGGCTCTGACTGCAGGATAAGAGCCTGTGATTCTAAAATCCATTTATTTGTTCACAGAACATGTGTAATTGGCTCTGCATCTAAACGTTCCTATAATTTGAATGTTCATGATCTCTGGGTTTGATATAGGCATCACTCTAGTATCTAATTTTGATATCTCCAGGACATGTCAATCAGAACAGAATACCATGTTCTAGTAAATATGCATATTCAAGAATATGTGAGAAGGAGAGTGAAGCAGAAAGAAAATACAACTCTGAAGACAAAAAAAGATTAGTTTAAGTGAAACAGATATGATTTATTTTATTTCATTTTGTGTGTTTGTGTGCTCTTAATTGCTGCTTTCCCATACAGAACTATTACATTATTCTCTTGGCCATAGTTACCTCACTGAGGCTCTCTACTGTTCAATTAGGATAATACAGATCATTTTATTGCGTAAAACTAATCTATGTTTCCAGTAAATGGCAGCATTTCCTCTCTTCTTTATGTGAAATGTGTTTTCTTCACAAAAGTGGTAAGAGCAAGCTAATTAACTGAGGCAAATATCTTACTACATATTTTAGATCTGTGTGTTTGTCTTTCTATCCATCTGTTTATGAGTCCATTTATTGAACAACTCCTCCTAAGAGGGTAAGAGCTAGGACTACCCAATTTGGTGTGCAGTTTCCTCTGATCATAACTTAAAGCAAGGTAAGGGTTTAGTTGTGCAAAGTGCCTAGAATCCAATTGTTCCTCATAAAATGGAAAGGGAAAGGTATGGAGGAAAGACAGTTAAACTGCAGAATGAGAGGGGAGGAAGGAGAAGGGGAACAGCAAGGGGCCAGAGATGGGAACTGGGAGAGCTGTAACCCGATTGGGCCAGCAGGGGGCAGGAGTGGAGAAAGGAACAGCTATCTATTATATATTTCAGAGAGTTTGCCTATTTGTGTGTCTTTCTGTCTGTCTTGCCCCAGCCCGGGGACATGCAGCCCTTCCTTGGCTGTGCTCACTGCAGTAGCCATGGACAGATGCTTCTCATCTGGCCCCAATATGTTGTGGTGAGAGAGGACTGGGGTTGTTCTCTCTCCCTGGGGCAGCCTCCATACTGAACCGCTCATCCCTAGTCCCACCCCAGAAAAATAATTTAAATGAAGAAAAACAAAACTTATTTAAGGACCAGAGCAACCCCAGATAAATCTTCTAGTACTTCTTTATTTTAGTGGTGCATTTTGAAACATGCTTCATGGGAGATGTTTAACTGTAGCATTTTATAATTGATGTTTTATTTGGATAAATATAAATATTGTATTTTCCTTCTGTGCTAGAAACATGAAAAGCTCATCTATTTATAGACTGAAATGAATACTATATGTTCTACATTAGAATGTAAATTTCAGCATTAAATAATCTTGATCATCATCACACTAATAAAAGGAAGACTATTTTCAACACAGAGAGAAACAAATGGACTAGTGTAAGATCCCAGGACACGTGGAGAAGATGTGATTTTGCCTTTTTTTAGAAATAACTACAGTATTCAAAAATCACTGTCAGGACTTGCCTGCGTGCTCTTTTTAAAGTGCAATAATTATTAAAACAGCAAGTGTTCCAGGAATTAGAGCAACCCCCACTCCTCTTCCATAAATCATTTTGCATATTGATTTAAACCTTTGGAGGACTCCAAATACCAATAAAATACTGAGCACAAGTAAAATAATAGGAACAGAAGACACTTAAGTGTCTGTACCCAAATAAATAAAAAAAGACAATGAAGTAACTGTTATACTACTCGTATTTAAGAAGCTAGTAAGTAGTGAATATTTAAGTAGCTAGTTAGTGGAGTTTGCTATTATATATCTATGGAGCTATGTAAATATAGGCATAGTTTAATTTATACACAAATAAATGAATATCTATATTAATATCTATATAGATATTCATTTATTTGTATATAAATGAAAATGTAAATATCTCAGAATAATCAAATTGTACATAGACCAACCCATCACTTGCATTTGTCCCCGCCTCACCCTCACCTTCCTTTTGTTTGTTATACGGATTTGTTGCCTCTTGTCTTCTATTGGATTATAGGCTCTTTGGGATTGATACTTTCTATGTGAATGCACAGCCCTTAGACAAGAAATTTCTTGATCCTGGGTGGAGCTTGCGTTGCTGCCACAATACAAATAAATCAATAAATCACAATAAAGATAATGAAAACAGGTGTATACTGAGGGAAAACATGACATGCTATGAACTAAAGTTAAATGAAGATAAATATTGCAGAAATTGGAAAGGTGAGGAAAAGCCATCTATAAAAAAGGAAGAATAGAAAGTAACCAACTGAAGATACTGAGGCCCCATGTGAAATAATTTCAAATTAATGCTTATTGCTGTTCTGGTTCTTTCACAGTCCTTTCTGTTTTCACTATTAATCACACACAATGAAAATATTGTACTCACCCTAATTAAGTAAATAAAAATAATTCCATTTCAGATGAGAAACTGAGGCAAGAACTATTAGGTGGTTTAAAAACCACCAGAGCCCTTCCTCCACGCCTCCTCAGCTGTGAGCTCTGTTATCTAAAGTCATGTCTACCCATCAGCGTTCTTTCAAAATAATTATGTGAGCGTCTACATGGGCACCTTATTTCAGAGTCTGTAATTCTCATTTTATGAGGAACAACACCTATTCCGAAATAGCTATTTCAGAATAGGGCATGTATAGACAGGGCGGCTGGAGTTATTTTGAAGTAAGGAGCCTCCAGCCCTTCCCACAGGTGCCCTGCTGGCCACTATGTCCACACTCAGCAAAACTCTATAGTACCCCTTCCCCTGCAGGCTTTAAAAGGTACAGCCTCAGGAGAAAGGGCTTGTGGCACAAGGCAGGCCATGACAGCCCTGAGCCACATTGCAGCAGCCTGCACAGCTGTTCCTGCAGCCCTGAGAGACCCTCATGCACCATCCAAACCCTCCACAGCTGCAGCAGGAGCAGGCAACCAGCTCCCAGGACCCTGCCAGGGGATGGAAGAAGCGTGTGCCTTCCTGGTCTGGTGCAGATCCTGGACCCCTTTGAGGTCTGGGCAAGGAGTCAAACCTCCAGGATCTCACAACAGATGCAGCAATGCAGACATCTACGGCCAGATGGCCAACAACCTGGCCACCAAGTGCTACTTGTGCATCCAGGAACAGGTGCTTAGGGAAGGTGAAGGAGCTCTGACACACCTATGCCAAGGCCAGGGAGTGCAGCTCCTGCTCCAGTGTGGCACCCCAGACTTGCCCTTACTATAATGAGCTCCACTGCATCTTAGGGGGCAAGTCAGTCCCTTCCCACCCACCCACAGTAGTGGACTCAGGGCTGGAGACTCCCATCACCCCCTTGCAGTGCGCAGAGACAGGGAGGAGAGGAGGAGCCAGATGGGACCAGCAGTGTAACCATGCCCTCCAGCCAGGAGGCCTTGCTCTCCCAGGAGCCAGTCACCCCTACCCTGATATCTCCCAGGCAACATCTGATGCTGGGGAAGGCTCATCAGGTGAGTGCCATTAGTTTCCATAGACACACATGGGTGGAGGCAGAGGGCAGTGAGGGGCTGCTGTGTGCTCCTTGCTAGGGCTTCTCTGCCTGGGGTTTGTGCAGAAGTCTGTGCATAAGGCTGCATGTGGAGTGCCAGTCTGGGGCACACAGTCCCAGAAGGCAGCAACAGAGAACCCCTATGCTCTGGCTCACACAGTGCCTGGAAAGGACCTGCCTTACTCCTGACACCGGGGTGGGACAGCCCCCCACCACAATCCACTACTAGAAGGAGGCTGGGGACATGGAAACACACACACACACACACACACACACACACACACACACACTCAGGAGTGCCGCACACGGCACACAGCATGCCCTCACCGTCATGGAGCATCCGCTCCCGGGGACAGCGTGGTGAGGTGCAGAAGCGACTGCTACTCACACTCACCTCCCCCCAACACCCTGCCCTCCTTTCCTCCAGCGGCCAGGGATACAAGTCCTCTCCCTGTGGTACACCTCCTCTGGTGGACCTGGTATGTGTGTGGCACAGATTGAAGCCCAACCACCCCAAGGCCCTCCTCCTGCCTACAGGCTCCTGGTTTGGCCAGCACCTTCCCATGCCTGTCCCCAGGACATGGGGGTAGTGAGATTCCCCCTTGGTCATCTGCACCCCTGAAGGAAAGGGCCTCTGCCTAGGCCTCAGGTGGCCTTGCTCAAAGCACATCACCTTTGTCTGACCCGAAGCCTTTCGGTCTTGGCTCAGAGGTGAGGGCTAGGCTTCATGCACGGTGTCTCCCGGGATGACTGCCCTTCTCTTTGTTCTCCATAGCTGGACCAGCTGCAAGAGGGGAGTGGTTGACACCTCCCATGCCATCATCCTGACCCCACATGATCTGCCAGTGCCAGAGAGCCCATGAGGACCTCCAGAGGGAGCATATAGCCATACTGTGAGCCCTGCAGTGCTTCATGGACTGGTAGGACCCAGAAACTGGAGGAGACCTGCAACTGCACTGTGACACCTGGCGGGAGCTGCTGCAGCAGGGCCAATCCATCTGTGCGGCCTTACATACGGTCACCAACTGACTGGTCCCATGCCGGCTCCCACTTCTCCACCTTATCCCTCAACCCCCCATGGCCACCGAGGGCCCCACACAAGAGATGGTGGCACCACCGGATGCAGGCTCCACTCCCAGCCCTGAGTCTCTTCTCCCTGCTCCCTTCCCCTCCATTGCTTCCCCTTCCACTTCCCTCCTCCTCCATCCAGATTCTTTCCCCACACCCTCCACAGTTACATTCACCCCAATAAAAATGAAAGAGTTGATTGTTTCTGAATCAAAAAGGCGTCCTTTATTATCTCTGCTGAGGTAGGAGAGGAGGAGGGCAGAAGAAGGGAGGGGTGTGGGAGGAAAGGAAAAGAGGTGCAATGCAAAGGTCCCTTGTGGGGAGGCCCAGGGGAGAACATCACTGGGGTCCTTGTGAGAAACTCTCCCTCACTACCTCACAGATTTGCACAGCCCCCTGATGGGCCTTCCAGATAGCAACCATACACAGCTGCTCAAAAGCCCTGCCAATCCAGTCAACCTCTGTCCCCCACCCTCACTGGAATGTCTCCTCCTTCCTTTCACAAAGGTTGTGGAGGACACAGCACACTGCCATCACCTGGGGGATATTCCAGTCACTGAAGTCCAGCCAGGCAAGAAGGCAATGGAACCTCCCCTTGAGATGCCCAAAGGTGCCCTCCACCATAATATGGGCTCTGCTGAGCCTGGCATTAAAACATTCTTCGGTGGGGTCAAGGTGTCTGGTATCAGGATGCATGAGCAAGGGAAGCAGTGGGTAGGCTGCATTCCCCCACAACATGTACATGTCCCTGACCCTGATGGTGTGGTCAGGGAAAAAGGTGTTGGCATGCAACTTCTGGAATAGGCTGGAGTTTTAGAAGACATGTGCCTTATGTGCCTTCCCCGACCACCCAACGTAGATGTCAGTGAACTGGCCACAGTGGTCAATGAGGGCCTGCAGGAACATCAAAAAGCACCCCTTCAGGTTATTGTACTTGGATGCCTGGTGGTCAGGGGCCAGGATGGGGATGTGGGTGCTGTCAATAGCCCCCCTGCAGTTGGGGAAGCCTGTGGTGGCAAAGACGTTGCCCAGATTGATGACTTTGCACAGTGAGATGGCATTGATGGCCCTCACCACTTGTGGAAGTAGACAAACCAACGGAGAATCACAGAGGTGCCAGGAGCTTTGGGAGGCCCCTAAGCCCTTCCGCCCCCAACCCCACCCCACACACACCAAGAACAACCCTGACTTGCCCCATCCCCCATCAGGGCTTTGTGATGGCGGGACTGAAAACCTTCCAGGGAAGGGGCTTCCATCACCCCCGACACCCTCCCCCCCTTCTCTAGGGAAACACACTCCAGCAGTTCAGTTCACCACCCTCCTGGGACAATAGCATGAGAGCACCATACCTGCATGAGCATAGTCCTGAAGGTCAATCTCCCCATGACAAACTAGTTCCCAATGGATTGGTAGCTGTCCAGTGTGGTAAACATCCAGAGGTAAATAGCTACCCGCTCGTGGAGGGGGATGGCGGGTCTTATGTGGGTGTCCCGAGCCACTCACACATCTCCAGAAAGGTGTCCTTCTTCATGCAGAAATTCTGGAGTCACTGCTGGTTGTCCCACTGCTCCCAGACAATCCGGTCCCAAAAGTCGGAGCTGGTGTCTAGTCCCCAGAAGCAGCGGTGAACGATGTGCAGGGGAGGGTGGGAGCGGGGTCAAGTTGCATGAGCAGCACCCATAGAGGAAGTGAGGAATTGCCCCACAAGGAGCTGGGGGTCCTGTTCCAGCAGGGCCAGGAAGTCAGTCTGCAGAAACTGCATCAGGAGGTGAACCAAGACATATAGGAGCTGTTGACTGCTGGAGGCAGGTCCGGCTCCATGGCTAGAGTGCTGAGGTGTCAGCAAGGGTAATCACATCAGGCAAAGAAAAGGTTTTGCTGTCCCTCCATGAGGTAGGCAAAGGAGAAGAGCCTGAGATATGACTTTACAGGGAGGTCCCTTTAAGCTTGAGCCTCAGATAGCCTCAGGCAGCAGTTCCAGAAAGCAAGTGTTGTCCTGATGCCCAGCCTGAAGTGTTTTCAGGTGGCTATAAATGCAATTCAGCATCCAATGAGTGTGGACGCTCTATCTTGGAATAGCTCAGTGCTATTTCAATGGGCATTTGCTGTGTAGATGCACTATTTTGAAATAAGCTATTCTGAAACATAAATTTCAAAATAAGCGTGGAGTGTAGACACTGCCCTCAGAGGCACAACACAGAATTCCACACTTAGTTTATTAATAATTAGTTTCTAAATGTGTCATAGTTTCAGTACCACAAACATGTAAAGCCATTTTAATTGTCACATATAGGGGCAGAAAGACATGGGACATGATAACATATAGACTGTCATTGGTCTGTGAAGTTTTTGATTGGTTGAGTTTGATTGTCATGGAATCATAGAAATGTTAGGGAGGAAGGAACCTTGAGTAGTTATCAAATCCAGCCTAAATGCTTGGGCAGGACCAAGTAAATTTTGGCCACCCCTTACAGGTATTTGTCCAACCTCTTTTTAATCCAAAGAAGGGGATTCTACAATCTCCCTTCTAAACCTGTTGCAGAGCTTAACAACCTTTATAGTTGGAAAGTTTTTCCTAATATTTAAGCAAAATCTCCTTTGCTTCAGACTCAGCTGGCTTCTTCCTGGTCTGACACAGAGAACAATTGATCATTGTGCCCTTTAGAACAATCTTTAACATAGTTATCAGGGCCCCCCTCTACCTTATTCATCTTTTCTCAAGGCTAAGCATGTCCAGTTGTGTAATTTTTCCTCTTAGGTCAGGTTTTCTAAAAGTTTTAACATTTTTATTATTCTCCTCTGAATTTCTAGCAATGATAATATAGGGCTTTATTCACAACACAATTTACCTCTCCAAACCCAGGCATTCTTGACTCCTGTGTTATGTCTTTGAAGTTTGAAATACGGTAATAACTGTGTGCATTGAGGTTTCCACTTCAAATTTTTATTTTCCCTTAAATATGCTCTGTAAAAAATGATCTCACTGTGAGGGATTATGAAAGATTGGAAATAGGAATTAAGTTGCTAATTTAAACAGTAAAATAGGACATGGCATGGGTCTTATGGGACACATAACCCAAATGTAAACCCTACTGTAAATATAGATTGGGTTCTCATAGGTGAACAGGAGACTAATGGCCCACAGCTTCTAAAAACTGGGCACTAGGTGGCAACCCTGAACCTTCAAAGCTGTGTTGGTGGCTGCAGAGAATTGTATTTTGTTGGCTACTATGTAATAGTAAGTGAATAATCTATAATGAGGATACAAACATTTTAAAACATATATTTGTATTTACAGAGAACCCACAAGGAGAGATTTTGTTATCTACTTTCCAGATATCTAGCTTGTGTACAGCAAATAAACAGATCACAGGATTGGCTGAACATTTTAATTCCCTTTTTTCCAAAAAGATATGCAGTTACCTTCAGTAAAAACAGAGTGAGGATTTCATTGTCATTGCTGGCATGAACACGCAAGGTATGAAAACAGAAATTCATATTTAAAACATTACACTAGAACCCCTTTCACAGGGAAGGGGAAACTTTGGAGGATCAACCTCCATATACTGAAAGGGTACATCTATACAGCTGTGTTATTTAAGGACAATGCATCTACACTTCAAGCAGTTATTTCGACATAATGTCAAAATAATGGTGAGCTGGAGGACTTCTTATTCTGACTCCTGCAACCCTCATTTTATGAGGAGTAAGGGAAGTCAAAGGAAGAGTGCTTTACCTCAGACTTCCTGCTGTGTACACAGCGCTAAAAGCTGAAATAATCTATTTCAATTTAAGCTACGCAATTGACATAGCTTAAATTGAGTAGCTTATTTCAGCATTAGACCTGCTGTGTAGACAAGCCCTAACTGTCTTTTCCCTTCTTTTCTAAATGAAGGAGCCCTTTAATATTATCCTAAAGCCAAGCATCCTGACCTTATCATCCTGGTTACCAAATAAGTCCTTGAATAACCCTAAAGACTGGGAATCCTAATTCATCGATCCCCATGGATATGTAAGGCCGGTTACCAAATTGAGCCTTCTTGCCATACTTCATGCTGGGACCAGCAAAGCCAAGGAATAGCATATGGATCTTTGATATAGTACTAAAATTTTATTCTACATCACACCAAACACTGTCAGGATGAGACTGTGACTCAGCAGGAAGGATTTGGAGTTGCTAGTGAGATGTCCTTGTTTTGTCAAGACTAGATTACTGTAATTCTTTATATTTTGGAAATCCTGATCGTATCATTTAAAGAATGCGGCTTATTCAGAAAGTTAAATCTGCTCATCCTTACAGTTACACTGTGGTTTCAGCACACCAGTCCAAGTTTAAAACCATCACACTAGCTTTCTGTAAAGCTTTATGATGTCTTGAAAGTATTGTAGCTCATCTTTACAACCAGTGACATATATGGTTCAGCACACTTGCTTAATCTTATTTCACTATATGCTCTTAACTATTCATTAACTTGTTTTTGTACTCTGAAAAGTGAAGATACATCCTGGATAATATATTTATTATCTCTCTGATTTATAAACTGAGAAATTGTATATAGAAATCAAACATTTTCTTTTTCTGAGATCCATGCATTCTGAAAATGAAATCTGGGAGGAGAGGAGGGGAGAAACAAGCCACATTCCTTCTGTCTTTTGCATCATGTGGCAATCAACAATGATTCTACAATGAGAATTTAACTGAAAAAAAATGTTCATACATAAGGCAATATAAAACCCAGTTTGCCTATCTACAGCTAAGGGAGAAGGCAATGCTAATAATTATTGTTTATTATTTATACTGCTGTGGTAGTAGGAGCCCCAGGCCTGGACCAGGACCCCATTGTGCTAGGTACTGTACAAACACTGAACAAATCGCCAATTCCTTCCCCAAAGAGCCTCCAGTCTATGCTGTAGATAATTATAAGACAGGAGACAAGAAATGGAAATAGACTGATGGGGAAGTACAAGGAAAGAGTGAGACAATATTTGATAGGCTCGGATTTCAGCACAAGCTATTTATTTTGCCCACCAAAGTAAATAGATGTGATATGACGTAGAAATACACAAAGAATGGATACAAAATGTAACAAGGGGCCATTTCCACACAGTCACTTTTCTGACTATAATCATAAATTTATGGTCGGAAGCAGCAGATTACCAAATTTGCTCTGTGATCTCTTTCTAGTAGGAGCCAGACTTTTTCTGTAACATGGCCCCATAATTATAGAAATAAATTTCTTATTTGAAATCGTCTGCATAGACATTCAATACTAACTCAGAGAATTGAGTATGCTACTGATTGTATTTGTGTTTAACTATTGATAATTTTGCAGAGTTTACTTACACTGTGCCCAGTGACTCTATTACATAGGGTGAAATATAACTAATTTGCACTTGTTGATCCCACACAAATGACTATGTAACCAAACAGATTACCAGAAAGTAATCAAATTAATACATAATAATAAAAGTAACAAAGATTTGCAGTAGAGTGTACATTATGGGTGAAATTCATTCTGTGCCAAGAGCAAGCACAAGACTTATGCACCATTTAAGTTCCACATAAATCCTATTTTAAGATTTTGTGCTGGTCCTCTGCAGAGGGATAAATTTCACCCGATAGGCCTTTTGATTTCTGCAACTCAGTATATTTATCTTCACCAGGGGCAGATCTGAGAAAAATAAAACAATATATATACAACCTCACTTAAAATTTCTGCTCAGTATTGTGCTTTTTGTCAGTGTCCCCCAAATGACAGGAAATTAAACAAAACTAAGATTCATGGATGCCCAAAACACAAAAATAGCATGACTGGTCAATCCATTCCTTTGACAACTACCTCATGTCTCATGTGTTTTCTCCAAAATTCCAAGACAATTTCCTATTACCAACTGTTGCCCACCTGGAAATTGACTAGCTCTTTAAGAGTTAAAGTTTAGTGCAGCATTACATTGTAACTCTTTCAACAGTAAAAGCTATGAAGTTTATATACTGACTTTCATGATAATCCCATTTGCACAGGCTCAGCGCTTTCTTAGAAAACATTCCATGAGCCTCAAATATTGTATGCTTTGCCTCAGCCCAGAGGTGAATTTTACTGGCATATCAGAAGAAAATATCTTCCACACCTTTTTGAATTATGGGAGAATGGAAACAATTTCTTTTCAGGTGAAGAGGACTAAGATTTTTCTTGTGAAGCAATGACTCAAACACGAGTGAATCCAAGAACAAAGACCTTGAAACTGAGTAGGTGGAAAGTTTTCAATAAGGAACTGTGTCCTTCCTTGATCTGGAAATTTCTTTCAAAAATTAAAATGTATATAGGCCATTCAAAAATCACTTTTAAATATTACCAATAGG
The DNA here is from genome assembly GCA_019425775.1 of Rafetus swinhoei. Taxonomy (NCBI): domain Eukaryota; kingdom Metazoa; phylum Chordata; order Testudines; family Trionychidae; genus Rafetus; species Rafetus swinhoei. Next base: position 27,862,104 of record CM033424.1, on the reverse strand, counting down.
CCTCTGTGAAAAAGCCTAATGATCAAGCCTTTCCCCCTCTAATATTTAAAGGCGTGGAAAAAAAGTTAATTATGTTATACAGGTTGAACCTCGCAAATCTAGGACTTGGGTACTGCTAGACCAACGAACCCCAGAAGCGGGAGCCAGCCTGGAGAACTTAGGGTCTGTGGAATCCCAGCTGGACCAGGAGTGGCTGGGCAAGGGAACCCCAGCATCTGTGGGGCCAGGTCAGGACTGTCCGGTGAACCTAGCCCTGCCGCAGGGAGTTCCCTGGGTTCTCCTAGCCACCACTAGACCCGCTGTCAGGGGCTTTCCAGCCACCTAAGCCCACTGACACTGAGCCCAGCCAGGGCAGAGGCTAACAGAGCAGCAGCCTTCCTGCTTCTCCCCTGCCTTCCTGCTTCTCCCCTAGCCTCCTATTGGGGAATTGGCCCAGCAGGGATCCCCTGTTTTCTCCTGTGTTACACTTCCTGCTGATCATTCAGTTCTGTTTACTTCTCTGCCTGTTACTTTGTCTCTGTTCTCTCCAATTTGTACCCCTCCCCCCTGCTGTGTGGTAACAAGATAGCACCTCTCTCTTCCCCCTCTCCTTTTACTTTCCTACTTTCATCCTGTTTGCAATCAGGTCAAGATATCCTCCAGTGAGAGCAAAACCAAAATTTTCCCTGCACTGTCACTGAAAATGGGAAACACCTCCCTCCCCCGGTTTCAGCCATCTCTCTAATCACTTTTGTCCCCCCCTTTAATTCTCTGAATTCCATGTGTGGAAAGCTTCCCACCCTGGCTCCAGGAAACAGGGCAACTACACTCTACATGTGCAGAGGCTGCAAATGGGTCGGGGGGGGGGTGATTTTCTGGTTGAAGAGAGACATTTGGTAAGGATTTTGGGGGAAGGGAAAGAACCCCATGTTGTGAGGAGACATTGTGAGAGGTGAAATGCAAGACAAAGAATAAGATGATTGTGAAGCAGTATGTTTCCTTGAGAAGTTTGTTCTGTAGATGTTATATTAGGCAGTTAAGGGAAGGGGAACTTCTTTTAGTACTATAAGAGTTCTCTTGGAAAAGACCTGAGGAGAAGCAGACTGCATGGGGTGGGGAGGGAAAGAGGGGCAGGACATTTGTATGATTACATTTCAAGTAAAGTTTCCATAGGTGGTAGTGAATTAAAGTAAGAAAGAAAAATATTCTTTTAACAGACTTTTTTTAGCGTTGTAGATATCTAAAACTCTGATCTTAATGATTATTTTAACTTTTGTGTTACTAATTAATACATGGTAAACTGTATTGCATTAAGGCCAGATCTTTGCTGTCTGGTAGAGTTCTGGCTCTTATGAATCAGAAGTAGCAAATACTAGGTGTGATGCTAACTGTTTTGTACGATGAAACCTTATTTGCAAGATCTTTGAAACATGCCTCTGTCTGTTAGAAAGGATGATGATACATGTACTCCAAGGTCTCAGAAGGGTAGCCGTGTTAGACTGTAACTAAAAAAAACCCCAACCGACAGTGGTCCTGTAGCACCTTAGACTAACATATATAAATGGTATCATAAGCTTTTGTGAGCACAATCCTCTTCTTCAGCCAAGGGCAGTGTTAATTTTCTATTCATTTGATTTCATATTAAATAATCATAAGCATTGCTCCTTGTTAATTATTCCTCATTTTAATATATTTTCTTCCACACCTGTGGACCATTTAAAATATATAGTTATATTTACGGTTTTTGTTTGTGTTAGTGGGTGCACATCCACACACTACCTCAACATTGGCGTTGCACATAAGAAAATGCAACCTGCCCAAAAGAAAATGCAACCTACCCAAGGATGGAAAATCTTAGAGGGAACACTGCACAGGACCTGCTGGGAGTGTCTGAAGAAGGTAAACCTGCCTAGGCTCAAGTGTAGTCTTAAAAGGCCTTTGAAGCAGGATGCAGGTAATCAAGTCGTTGAGACAATGTCCTTTCTGGTTGAAATGGCAAGAAACTGTTTTTTCTTTGTGATCCTGTCTAATATCTGTTTTGTGGGCATTGATCCTTTGGAGAAGTATCTGAGACGTTTGTCCAATGTACATAGCAGACGGACACTTTCGGCACATGATAGCATAAATTATATTTCTGGATGCTCAGGAATATGTGTTCTTGATCTTATAACTCATTTGGTTAGGTCCAATAATGGTATCAGCAGAGTGAATATGTGGACAAAGCTGGCAACGGGGTTTGTTGCAAGGGAAGGTACCAGGGTTGGTATTAGTGTGGTATGTCCTGTGGTTGTTGGTAAGAATCATCTTGAGGTTAGGTGGTTGTCTATAGGATTGAAAGAGAATCCTCTGAACTGTCATTCATGCTTAAATTCGACACTTTACGCCTAAGTTTGAATAAAGACTTTAATTATCTTACCCATTACAAAGATAGCTTCCCCAATTATCACCTCTAATATCATTAGCTCACAGACATTTACCTCCCCACCCCCCATCCCCCTTCTGTTCTGAAATTTGGTTTGTCCTTTTCATATGTGTTCATTTTTTAAATTGTATCCTTTGGTATATATGGTTGTGACAATTTTCTTCCACTATTTGATCTGAGGAAGTGGGTCTGGCCCACGAAAGCTCATCACCTAATAAACCATCTTGTTATTCTGTGCACGTCTCTCATGCCTGGCTGGTGAGCTCCTTTCACCAGCCAGGCATGAGAGACATGCACGGAATGCAAGTACTTTCCCCTCGCTCCCTGATAGTCCAGGGAATGGGATGAAAAGCAAGGCACATCATGGAGCACACAGGTTCTGCACCCCTACCCTCCCAAAACTCTGCCCTTGCCTAGGCTGCCATAAGGGTGTGGCAAACCATTATGCCCCAGTTGCGGGACATGCACCCTCCTCTGATTGTGCCCACTGGGCCCTGGTTTATACTAGCGAATTATTCCAAAATAACACCCCTTATTTCAAAACAACAAACAGAAAATCCACACTACCAAGCCCGTTAATTCAAAATAATGGGCTGGTTATTTTGAAATAATAAATCCTGCTTTCCATGAGGAATAATGCTTATTTTGAAATAGTTATTTCGAAATAGCAGTAGTGTGGACATACAAGTGTTGCTATTTTGAAATAACTACTCCCCAGAGTAATTCAGACTAATTACTCCCTGGTGCTTGCTGGGGCTCTAAGTCAAGGTAGTACGCCCACAATAATGGAGCCTTCCTTGGACTAATTTCAAGGCTCCCCCATAGTGTGGACACACTATTTCGAAATAATTATTTCAGGAGTTATTATTTCAAAGTAAGTGATTTCAAATTAATTTCCTAGTTTAGACATGCCCTGGAGCTGCAGTGGACATTGAGAGGCACTTCTCATCTGGCCCCAAGCTACTGCAGTGAGAGAGAACTGGGGTAGTCCTCATTCCCTAGGGCAACCTGCATACCAAAACTCTCATCACCAGCCCCACCCCAGAGCAATGATTTAAATAAGACATGAATATTTTCAATTTATTTTCCTAAAAAAACCCTAAATTAAATTGAGTTAAGGACCTGAGCAATGCTAGGTAAAAGCTTCTAGTTTACAGATAAATAACAATGCCAACAGAAATACTTAAAATAAATCTTTAAAAGGCAAGAAATTCTTCAAAAAGATTCTAAATAATTTGAACAAAAATTATAATTTTATTCAATTTTAAAAAGACGAGAGCAATTCCAAATAAACATTCCATAAAATAAGAGAAAATATGATATGATCAAAACATGTTACTGGAATCATATTTAGATAAGTGTTTTCTATGACCACATTTGATGCAGGAAGCATATTCAGATAAGAATTTGTATTATTAATTAATTTTTATCTAAATACACACCATACACTATTATGTGATTATATCAAAGGTTTTTTTTGTTTTTTTTCAAATCCCATAAATGTTCCTTTGGGGATTATTTGTTTGTTTCTGAAATTGATTATATTTCTGACTGTGATTCAATTTATTTTGTGTTTATCTGTTTAATATTTCATCTGAAGAACATTGTTTTGGAAAGATTTATCATCTAGCATGTTAACACTTTTAGATATATACATTTTATAATTTATATATTTCCAGAATTCATGCATCAGTCTAGTTTTCTTATTTATTTCCTTCTCACTAGCAGCTGAGCCTCGATCTGAGTTATAGGGGTTCTTGAAACTCTTACTTTTAAAAACATTTTACTTGAACTGCAATTATTACTAGTACATCTCAGGTGTATTATTTAATTGCTAATTTCAGTGTACTACTATCTATTTTATATAATATTTCAGTTATGTGGTTTGGGAAGTTGGATGATCTACATCTTCATGATATAAATATGCCAAGCTTTTCTCCAGTCCCTCTCTCACTCGCACCCTCCCCTTCCCCCCCCCCAAAAAAAATAATTTAGGTATATCATCTGTTGCTAAAAGGCTGCAGTTTCGGGAATGAGAAATAGCAGCAGGTAATCAGTACATAGCACTGTGCCACCACAGTCTACAGCAGGTAGTGAATCTTTTTTTCCTCTGAGTAATTCCGTTCTGCTTTGGAAATTACTCATACTTGAATTTGCCAAGATGTGAGGGTTAAAGCCCTACTGATAGGATATAGGGAAGTCAGTAGATGTAATATACCTTGACTTTAGCAAAGCTGTTGATACAGTCTCCAGCTGTATTCTTGCCAGCAAATTAAGGAAGTGTTGATTGAATAAATGGACTAAGGTGGATGGAAAGCTGGCTAGATTGTTGAGCTCAACAGGTAGTGGTCAATAGCTCAATCTCTGGCGGCAGTTGGTATCAAGCAGAGTGCCCAAAGGGTAAGTTCTAGGGCTGGTTTTGTTCAACATCTTTATTAATGATCTAGATGAGGGGATGGATTGTACACTCAGCAAGTTTGCAGATGACATTAAGCTAGGGGGAGAGGTAGATATGTTGGAGGTTAGGGATAGGGTTCAGAGTGACCTAGACAAATTGGAGGATTGGGCCAAAAGAAATCTGATGAGGTTCAACAAGAACAAGTGCAGAGTCCTTCACTTAGGAAGGAAGAATCCCAAGCGCTGTTACAGGCTGAGGACAAACTGATTAAGCAGCAGTTCAGCAGAAAAGGATCTGGGGATTACAGTGGATGAGAAGCTGGATACGAGTCAACAACGTGTCCTTGTAGACAAGAAGGCTAATGGCATATTAGGGTGCATTAGGAGGAGCATTGCCAGCAGATCTAGAGATGTGATTATTCCCCTTTGTTTGGCACTGATGAGGATCTTCTGGAGTATTGTGTCCAATTCTGGGCTCCCCCATTACAGAAAGGGTGTGGACGCATTGGAGAGTGTCCAGTGGAAGGCAACAAATATGATTAGGGGGCTGGAGTATATGATCTATGAGGAAAGGCTTACTTAGTCTGCAGAAGAGAAAAGAGTGAGGGGGGATTTGATAGAAGCCTTTAATTACCAGAAGGGAGGTTCCAAAGAGGATGGAGAGAGGCTGTTCTCAGTAGTGACAGATGGCAGAATGAGGAGCAATGGTCTCAAGTTGTAGTGGGTGAAATCTAGGTTGGATATTAGGAAAAACTATTTTACTATGAAGGTGGTAAAGCACTTGAATGGGTTACCTAGGGAGGTGGTAGACTCTCCATCCCTAGAGGTTTTTAAATCCCAGCTTGACAAAGTCCTGGCTGGGATAATTTAGTTAGGGTTGGTCCTGCTTTGGGCAAGGGGTTGGACTCAATGATCTCCTGAGGTCTTTTCCAGCCCTATGATTGTATGACAGAAAAAGTCAGCACAGATTCAGTGTCAACTTGGGGAGAAAGTACCCTCTAGAAGACTTAATTACAAATGGCACTCTGTATAGTAGGAGTGGGCAATAATTTGTGATGGTGGAGCCACTCTTTGGTTTTAGTAAGTGGTCAAGACCCACTCCTGTCCCATAGCATCAAAAAAGAGAGTCCATTAGAGATATCCCAGAAAAGTACTTATGTATTCGGACAATATTTAGCATATCCTATGGTATTACATGTTGCTACTGACTGCAGAAGTGGTAGGACTTGATCCTTTATCTTCTGGTTGCATTGTCCTTTTCCTTTTTCATTTGTGGTAATTAATATTAGTTGTTGTAAATATCTATCAAAGTTTAGTCATTTGTGTCTACTAAAACAACAATTAGGAATGCTTAGACCAATTAGGGCATGTCTACACAGCAGGGCTAAAACTGAAATAAGCAACACAACTTAAGCTGTGTCTATTGCATAGCTTAAGTCAAAATAGCTTATTTCAACTTTTGGCCCTGTCTATACAGCAGTTATTTTAGAAATAGAGTACCCTTCCCCCAACTTCCCTTACTCCTCATACAATGAGGTTTACACAAGTTGGAGTAAGAAGCCCGCTATTTCAAATTTATTTCAAAGTAACAGACCTGCTGTGTGTAGACACACACTATGTTATTTTGGAATAACTGGCATTATTCTGAAATAACACTGCTGTGTAGACATAGGAGACTGGACTATCTAAATGGTTACCACCCGCTCCCATCAGATATACTGGTAGACACTGGAGTAATTTATCCTTTTCTAATAAGCAGGGAGCATGTGATGTATTTCTTGTTCTTTCTCTGGTGGATTTGTGGTAGTGGGAGCACAGTGTTGTCCCATTGTATAGAGAATATTCAATATAAATTCATTTCTGTAAGTACTGCAGCTCTAATGGCTTCACATTAGGGCAGTTGGTCCTGATCAAGGGTTAGATTATTTAAATGATGCCTTGGCATTCAATGGAGTTGCTCAATATTTATATCAGTTTAATTTAAAGCTAAATTTGGCCAATCATTTTGTATTGATTAAAAGAGGAAGTGTCTTGATTTGATCATTTCCTCAGTTATTTCCCTCTTGTTAACAATGGAGTCTCCTTCATGCAACTGCATTATTTCTTCTCCTTTGTTGCTCATCGTCTTTTATATATTTATCAGAGATAAATGTGATGGTTACAAAAATATATGCTTATCTCTAAGAAATCAATAAATGAAGTGTCAAGAGATGACTAACATACTATCAAAGCCTAAACATTTATGCAAAGATAGATTTTAAGATGCCATCTGGTGGTTTTATATATAATGGCATAGGTTGTTTTTTTTTTTTTTAAAGGACTTTTGTTTCCAAATAGTAATATCACAATTATCTGGTAGTCAGTATTCCCTGATTATAGTATTCTATGATTACTGATTATATTATGAATACTATGAAGGTTATTTCACAGAGCTCATTGGTTTTGTGACATTGTACACCTGAATTGTTGTCTAGGTTCTGTGGTTTAATAGCTGTCCTGTAAAAGTTTGTGACTCCACCTATGCTTTCAAATGTATTTTTCCCCCACACTTTGAACAATATAGTCTATTGGAAATATCTTAGCTAATTTAGGCCCCCATTGACATCAGTGGAATTTAAACACCAAGCATGTGGTTGAGCACCATTCCTGAACAGCATTACTTTCTTGAAATGGGGCTGCTACCGGTCCACCTCTCTTGTACAAATGGAACAATTCATAATGACTGGTGATGAAATGTGAATTTCATACTCACTGGGGTGCCATTGCATTTTGTGACCAGTCACATATTTCCTTTTTAAGCAAAGGTTGGATGGGGAGAATAAAAAAGAGGAGGGCTGCCATTGGCTCATCCCATTAAACCTAGAGTTGGAGAATTAACTTCCATCCACCACCAATACAAAAGAGAGGGAAAGTAGCTTCTTCTGCACACCAAAATCTACCACAAAAAGAACATGGACTTACCAAATAATTGCATTGTTTTTTTACTATCATAGTTACCATTTAAGAAAGGAGATGGAAAGACACAGCATTTCTACTGTCACTATCCCGCTTTCTTTTAGCCAAATCACATTAATTCTGGGGGAGTGTTCTATAAGAGATATTGGGTCATAATACACAATAGTTCATGTAAAATGGAAAATGTGTGAATGTAGTTGCTCACTGCTAAGTGCATATGAAATGATTCAGTTATTAAGAAGGACAAAAGAATTTCCATCTTCTTCCTCCATTCAGACTTCTGATCTTGCAGCTATTCCATTTAACTTAGAATGAATAAAAGGAGACTGGCCTTCTAATTATTGTGTTTCACCTTCCTCTAATTTCTTTGGCTTTCCAGAGTTTACACCACCTCCCAGAATTGTTATTTATACCATCCGAAAATATGAAACTTATTAATATTTAAATTATTCACACATTTACCAATTTGCAAAAAACTAAAAATCTCTAAAAAATAAAGGCATTCTCTCCACTCATACCAACTACAATGCAAAACCTCCCACCCAAAATCATCTTTCAAATTCTATTCTTGCCACTTCTGAATGGGCTCCCAGCCTACGTGATTGAGAGAACTTTTTAACATTGCATCCAGTTCCCTTCCACCCCCCACTACACAAAGATGTGGACAAATTGTGGAGAGTCCAACAGAGGGCCACAAAAATTATAGGGGGCTGGGGCACATGACATAATGAAGAGAGACTAATAGAACTCAACTTATTTAATTTGCAGAAGAAAAGAGTGAGGGGGTATTTGATAGTAGCCTTCCACTACCTGAAGGGGGCTTCCAAAGAGGATGAAAAGAGACTTTTCTCAGTGTTTACAGATGATGGAACAAAGAACAATGGCCTCAAGTAGCAATAAGAGGAGGTCAAGATTGGATATTATGAAAAACTATTTCAAGAGGAGGGTAGTGAGGCATTAGAATCAGTTACTCAAAAAATTGGTAGAATCTCCATCCTTTGAGGTTTTTAAGACCCAGGTTGGCAAAACCCTGATTTAGTTGGGGTTGATCCTGTTTTGAGCAAGGTATTGGACCAGATGATCTCCTGAGATCTCTTCCAACCCTAGTCTTCTATGTCCATAAGGTACCACAACTGGTATCTTCCTAGAACAAGGAAGTGAGTGCATTTTGGTATTTAGGGCCCTTTAAGAAGGAAGTCTGCTAGTAGCTCCTGCTTCTTTGTATTTAGGAAGCTTTGGTTCAACTTCATCTTCTGATGACTACAGTGACAATATGATCCAGTAAGTATTCCAAGAATTCTAGGTAAGATTCACATATTCCAACATCAGAAAGTACCAGTGTGATCATCTAATTCAACCTTCTGTATAAACACAGGCCATAAATAATATTGCCATTCCTGATGAAATAGGTTGGCCAAATTATAGGTCTATCACCATCCCTAAAGATGAGCATGACACAAAAATTCACTGAGGCATTGGATCATGGACTATAATGATTAAATCTGGAAGGAATGCTATATGACACCAAACATGGGCAAAGGGTATTAAGTACCTTCTGTACTCAGGGGTCTTGTTAAACACGAAGAATTAAAGCTGAAAATGTCAGCTTGTGGGACTTTATTATTATTTATTATTGTTTGATATAACAAATACTTAATATTTTATGCAATGCAGGGCCACTAGTAAAAAACAATAATAGAACCAGAGTGGGGACATCACTGTTGATTCCCTCTTATCCTTTCTGGAAGACCATGGAAGTCTTTACATCCTTTTGTAAGATTTTAAAAATCCCATAAACCATTTTATTCCAGAAATTACATTTTCCATTCACACTTGAATTCTAATCCCAAATCAGTACAAAAAAATCTAGAATCACAATTGTTTTGTTTTATGGAATTCCTCTTAACAGAACAAATTGGACATCTTATTTTCAGAGTAAATCAGTCTCTGAGACCAATACAGTCTCTGCTGCAAATAGTATTTTCTTTTTTATCCCCACTAAATTGGAAACAGCTGCACTGTATCCCACATAATTAGATATATGATCCCAATCTTCATCTCATATTTCTCTCTGAAGATAGTTTTACCTCTTTGCTACATATCAGAACCCTTAGACCAGGAGTTCTTAACAGGTGAGGTGTGCCTCCCCAGGGGAGGTGTGATGGGGATACAGGAGAGGTGTGAGGTGCTTCCCAGAAAATTTATCGCAATTACCTTCTCACTGGATAAAATTCTGAAGTTTAGATTTCTTCATAATTAATATTATGAATTAAAATTACAAACATTAAATTCTTATTCACTTCTAGAGATCGGCACACTACAATAGCAGTGCGAATCAATCAGGCCTATGTGACGACACACTACAATAACAGTACGCGAGCGCTGCCGACTTTCATCTTCACATATTATATAAATTTGTTAGGAAAAGGTTCAAAGTAAAAAGCTCATATTATTAATGTAGGCATTGTAACGGGGTTCACTCACCCCACAGTGCCACCAGCTGTTGGACTTGGGAATTAGCTCGGACGGCTGCGTCCAGCATCCAGCAGGTTTGCCAGATCCCAGGGTTCAGGCAGGCCTCGGGGTTCAAGCTGGGCCTTCAGCTCAGGCCAGTCCTCCGAATCGCCAGGCACCAGTAGAGCCTTGGGTTTCTCTAAGTCAGAGGGTAGCCCTGCTGGCTGGCTTGGCCAGGCCTTGGAGGCCCAGGCAGAGAAGCCTTCGCTGGCCTGAGGGAAGGCAGCTGTGGGAGGCCCGGGCCAGGTCTCAGCCTCGTCAGCCAGGAGCTCTGGGCAGGCCTCTGTCTCCCTCAGAGGCTGGGCCCCAACTGAGCTCCATGGCAGAGTTCTTATACTCCTAGCCACGCCCCTTAGCTTCCTGTCAGGTGAGGGGGTGGGGCTAGGCTGTGCACAAAGTGGCTGGCAGGGGGGTGTGAACCTGAAGTTCGCTTTCAGGGGAGGTGTGAAGGTAAAAAGGTTAAGAACACCTGCCTTAGACAATTCCTAGGCTTCTCTCACTGGGTCTAGTGATTAATTTGTGTTTGACTTAATGGTCAATGAATTTAAAACCAAGATTGGTAGATAATATACATATACACATACTTAAGTAACCACACTAAGAAAAATATGAGTTCTTTGAAATAAAAAGCTTTTAATAATTGCAAAGCCAACTTTTACTCATTATCAATGGCAGAAGTACTACTTCAACCCCATTCAAAAAGTGGCCAAACTCTAGCTTCATGTGTTGCTCCTCTTGCACAAATGCTCATGGGAAGAGCTGTAAAAATGTCAGACAAAATATCTGCTCATGTGAGGGAGGACTTATTAAACCAGGAATTAAAGTCTGAATGAACACCAGTTGGATAATCTTTTTGTTAATCTTATGGCAACTTGTCTTGATTTATGAAACAAGTCCTACTGTTTTATTTTCTACAGGATCATTTCACCATTTTACAGGATACTCGGAGGGTCTCTCTTAAGTAGAGTAAATTATTTTGCCTTGTTAACTTTTCATGGAAGGGTATAGACTGTTCAGGAAGAACAGGCAGGGGAGAAAAGGAGGCGGAGTTGCACTATATGTAAGAGAGCACTATGATTGCTTAGAACTCCAGTATATAGAGGGAGAAAAACCTGTTGAGAGTCTATGACTTAAGCTTAGAGGTGCAAACAATAGCAGTGATGTTGTGGTTGGTGTCTACTGCAGGCCACTGAATCAGGTGGATGAGGCAGATGAGACTTTCTTCGGACAACTGAGAGAAGCTTCCGGATTGCAGGCTCTGGTTCTCGTGGAGGACTTTAATCACCCCGACATCTGTTGGGAGACCAATATGGCAGTGCACAGGCAATCCAGGAAGTTTTTGGAGAATGTTGGGGATAACTTCTTGGTACAAGTGCTGAAGGATCTGACCAGGGGCTGTGCGCAGCTTGACCTTCTGCTCACAAACAGGGAGGAACTAATAGCGGAAGTAGAGGTGGGTGACAACCTGGGAAGCAGTGACCATGAGTTGGTAGATTTCAGGATCCTGACCAAAGGAAGAAAAGAGAGTAGTAAAATAAACACCTTGGACTTTAGAAAAGCAGATTTTGACTCCCTCAGAGACCTGATGGGCAGAATCCCCTGGGATGCTAACATGAAGGGGAAAGGAGTCCAGGACAGCTGGCAGTATTTTAAAGAAGCCTTATTGAAGGCACAGAAAGAAACCATCCCGATGCGTGGCAAGAGAGGCAAACATGGTAGGAGACCGGATTGGCTTACGGGGGAAATCCTTGGTAAACTTAAGCACAAAAAGGAAGCTTAGAAAAAGTGGAAACTTGGACAAATGACCAGGAGGGGTTTAAATGTATAGCTCGAGAATGCCTGGGGTTATCAGGAAGGCGAAAGCGCAAATGGAATTGCGACTGGCTAAGGATGTGAAGGATAACAAGAAAGGTTTCTACAGGCATGTTAACAAGAAGAAGGTGATCAGAGAGGGTGTCGGCCCCTACTGGATGAAGGAGGTAACTTAGTGACAGATGATGTGGGGAAAGCTGAAGTACTCAATGCTTTCTTTGCCTCTGTATTCACGGACAAGGTCGGCTCCCAGACTAATGCGCTAGGTGACGCAAGATGGGATGAAGATGGACAGCTCTTGGTGGGTAAAGAACAGGATAGGAACTATTTGGAATAGCTAAACATACACAAATCCATGGGTCCGGACTTAATGCATCCGAGGGTACTGAGGGAGTTGGCAAATATCATTGAGGAGCCTTTGGCCATTATCTTCGAAAAGTCGTGGAGATCGGGAGAGATCCCAGATGATTGGAAAAAGGAAGATGTAGTGCCCATCTTCAAAAAAGGGAGAAGGACGATCCAGGGAACTATAGGCCGGTCAGTCTTACCTCGGTTCCTGGAAAAATCATGGAAGGGATCCTTAAGGAATCCATTTTGAGGCACTTGGAAGAGAGGAAAGTGATCAGGAATAGTCAGCATGGATTCACAAAGGGGAAGTCGTGCCTGACCAATCTGATTAGCTTCTAAGATGAGGTAACTGGCTCTGTGGACATGGGAAAGTCAGTGGATGTGATATACCTTGATTTTATTAAGGCTTTTGATACCGTCTCCCACAATATTCTTGCCAGCAAGTTAAAGGAATGTGGATTGGATAAATGGACGGTAAGAAGGATAGAAAGTTGGCTAGAAGACCAGGCCCAGCGGGTAGTGATCAACGGCTCGGTGTCAGATTTTAAAGGATAAATATTCTGTGACCCATTTACTGAAAATGGCTTGTGTATCAATATATCAAACATATGATTATTAGTGTTATTTTTCTTTTTGCTATGATCAGGACTATGGTGCAGCAGCAAGGGTTTGTCCTATCTGAAGTAGAATAAGGCTGCAAATATTTCACCCAAAATCTCTATTGTTAGGACCACAATTAAAAACTTACCAGCCAAGGCATGGCTGAGGAGAGAGGGAAGTACAGGAATAAGTCATTAACTATTATTCTGGGACCACTTATCTGACAAAACATGCTCCTCCCTTTCTTAAGCCTTTACCACATCTCACTGGAGATCCTTCAGCATGGCCCTTTGTCAATTGGCTACTCCTCAATCAGCTAAGAGCTAAAACTAAATATCCCATCATCACTACCAAGCTTCAGAATCAATTCATATGGTATCACGAGAGCAGTGGAAATATTTTCTTTTAAAAATAAACTGCAGAAGGCAGGTAAGAACATCTAAAATTCTAGTTCCTTATTTCAGTACTCATCCTTGCAGTATAATATGTCTTCCAGCTTTGAGGAGGATTATTCCAAGTGAATGAGGATGTTTACTGAGGTTTTGAGTTGAGCTAATTTCTGTTCTTTTCTTTATGATGCTTTTTCCTCTTCCAGACCATAGCCTACTATCATGGCCTTTGTAGTATAGAAATGAAGGGATACAATATACATGCAATTCCATGGAAGTGAGTTATGTATCGTAGCTTCTGTTTGGAACTGTAAAGTGAAAGAAGTTTATCATGTCCTTAATCAATTGGTGGTGATCTACATTAACTAGTTAAGTGAGAACTGTCAAGTAGGTGCATAACCTTCCTTTCAATTGGGCAATTTATGGGGGAGTTAATGCTTGAGAGCCAAAGGAGCAGGATGTTTTTAGATGGGGGACAGTAATTTACAGACGGATTTTGCAGTGGGAAAATGGGAATATGAAAGGTTAGAGTTGTGACCAGGGATAGTTCAGGGGAAAGAAATGAAAAATTCCCCTAAGGTAAAGCTGTGGCAGTTTTGATTGTGATTTTGCTTTAGAGCTTCAGGATGCCAACTACTGTTTGGACCCAGCCTTCCTGGCTGGCAAAAGCTTGTAGAGATATTATGAGAGAGAGCTTGGAGAATTGATGGAGATTGTTGGTGCCTCCAATTGCAAGTACAAGTCACCAGAAACCAAAACTCAGAATGGAAAAATCTTCTTAGTTATCATTCTGTCTCTAATTTTTCTTTCATAGGAAAGATGTGCAAAAGAATGTGACTATCTAAGGGTACATCTACACTGCATGTTTATTTTGAAATAAGCTATTCCAGAAGAAATACTCCACAACAGCTTATTTTGAAATAAGCATGCAGTGTAGACGTACGATAGTCACATTCTTTTGGTCATCTTTCCTATAAAAGAAAAAATAGAGACAGAATGATAACTAAGAAGATTTTTCCATTCTGAGATTTGGTTTCTGGTGACTTGTACTTGCAATTGGAGGCACATATACACTACAGAGAAGCTTCAAAATTAGTCCAAGGCAGGCTTCACTAATGTGGGCATGCAACCTTGATTTAGAGCCCCAGGGGGGCACTGGGGAATAATTACTTTGACTGGCCCTAGGGAAGAGCTATTTCGAAATAGCAGCAGTGGAATGACCACACTGCAGCTATTTCGAAATAGCTATTTCGGAATAGGCATTATTCCTCATGAAATGATGTTTACAGAAGTTGGAATAAGCTGTCCGTTATTTCAAAATAAAGGAATTGCTGTGTAGATGCTCACATTGTTATTTCGGAATAATGGCCATTATTCTGAAATAATGCTGCTGTGTAGACGCGCACCTTAAATTCCACTCAGTTCCTTGAAGTCTTCCTGTCAAAGCTACAACAGAGAAAATAAGATGATCATGTTGGCTAATCTCCTTTTGGGCATAAGATGACTTCATTTGTCCACAGTGATCTTTCACATATCACTTTATTATTACTACTTGATGTTGGTGGCTTGTCTATCTATCTCTGAGCATTAGACAGGGTTACACCGTAGTGACTCTTTTCTTCCATATTAAAGGACCAAAAGGTCAGCACAGAGCAATTGCTCTTTTCTCAAGGGTTTGCCCAAGAGAAGAATTACAGTTATTCTTTCACCTCTTTTATTTATTGTACACTTCAGAATATGAAAAAGTAAAAAAAATCTCAAAGTGGAATGCTATTATTGTGCTCCATCATTTCCTTTTATTAGAAACAGATAGCATGGGTAATTGCTTTCCTTAGTATCAGGACTACATTTGTGCTCAGATGTAAGTTAGTTCACTGAAGCTCAGCCTGGATACAAGTTAAAGGTGGTGACAATAATGCTTTTTCGCCCATCCTTGTCTACGCAGTGGTCCGTTTTGGGACCGTCTCTGTTCAATATCTTCATCAACGATTTAGATATTGGTATAGAAAGTATGCTTATTAAGTTTGCAGATGATACCAAGCTGGGAGGGGTTGCGACTAATCTGGAGGATAGGGTAATAATTCAAAATGACCTGGACAAATTGGAGAAATGGTCTGAGGTAAATAGGATGAAGTTTAATAAAGACAAATGCAAAGTGCTCCACTTAGGAAGGAACAATCAGTTTCATACATACAGAATGGGAAGCGAGTGTCTGGGAAGGAGTATGGCAGAAAGGGATCTAGGGGTTATAGTGGACCACAAATTGAATATGAGTCAGCAGTGTGATGCTGTTGCAAAGAAAGCAAACATGATTCTGGTATGCATTAACAGGTGTGTTGTGAGCAAGACACGAGAAGACATTCTTCCGCTCTACTCTGCACTGGTTAGGCCTCAGTTGGAGTATTGTGTCCAGTTCTGGGCACCGCATTTCAAGAAAGATGTGGAGAAATTGGAGAGGGTCCAGAGAAGAGCAACGAGAATGATTAAAAGTCTAGAGAACATGACCTATGAGGGAAGACTGAAGGAATTGGGTTTGTTTAGTTTAGAAAAGAGAAGATTGAGGGGGGACATGATAGCAGTTTTCAGATATCTAAAAGGATGTCATAAGGAGGAGGGAGAAAACTTGTTCATCTTGGCCTCTGAGGATAGAACAAGAAGCAATGGGCTTAAACTGCAGCAAGGGAGGTTTATGTTGGACATTAGGAAAAAGTTCCTAACTGTCAGGGTAGTCAGACACTGGAATAAATTGCCCAGGGAGGTTGTGGAATCTCCATCTGTGGAGATATTTAAGAGTAGGTTAGATAAATGTCTATCAGGGATGGTCTAGACAGTATTTGGTCCTGCCATGAGGGCAGGGGACTGGACTCGATGACCTCTCGAGGTCCCTTCCAGTCCTAGTATTCTATGATTCTATACCCAAGATCATAGAATACGAGAACTGGAAGGGACCTTGAGAGGTCATCCAGTCCAGTCCCCTGCCCTCTTTTTGTTTTGTTTTTTTGGGGTTTTTTTAAATCATGGTTATTGTGTGTTCCAGTCTAAATTACTGGAATGTGATCTGTAGGTGGCTACACCTTAATCATCTGGAAGCTTCAGCTTGGACTTGAACAGCCCGTTTCTGTCCATATATTTAGTAGTTTTCATACATTGAACACTGTGGCTTTGAGTTTACTTTAAATGCAATTTAAGGTACCAACTTCGACCAATTAAGCTCTTCATGTTCCAAGTCCACTTTAGACAACACCTCTTTCTCTCTCCCTCTCTCTCTCTATGTGCTTACTTGAGAGCTGATTGATTCACTGTTCATGTTTTTGTGCTTCCAGGGGCTATGCCAGAGTACTCACAGTTGAAAGCATCAACTCCCTTGACCTGATGGTTTCAAACCATCCTCTTTAATATCTTTGTCAGGCACAGTATGAATGTGTCTCTCAGGGCAAAGCCTATCTATTTACTCTCGCTTTACCTGACGTGCTGGATTGATTGAGGCATGTCCTGTTCTTTTCATGAGAGGAGGTGAATTTCAATTGGTATGATTATGTCAATGTAGTGAGATTATGAGATTCTGTTCTAAATAGGTTCTTATACCATACTCACCATGACAGTTCAAAACTGCTTTCCAATAGTATATTAAGCAATGTGACTACACATCTATCCCATGGTATTTATTTTCTTATCCTCACTAAGGAGGAAGAAGTGTGTGCATTGAAATGTCTTATTTAAGTCGGGTCATGGGTTTTGTTTTGTTTAAATATACATGTTATATACTTATGCTAGAGAACGTAAGGTCAAAAACACACACCTTGAACTTGGAGTTGAAGGTAATAATTGGCCTTACTTCCTGGGTTCCATAGGTCACATGTTGCATTTTTAATGTAAGTTTTACTAGGAAATATTGAGCTCACTATAAATATTGGATAAACAAATACTGGATCAGTTCAAGTGTTAAAAATACAGTGTGAAATAGAATCTTCTACTTCCCTGACTTTTTCTAAACCCTGGAAAGCAAAACATTTAGTCAGAGAACAAGAAACATTATTTAAACAGCAATAAAATGTTTCCCCCCGCCTCCTACATCATAAATAGCTGATTCTCATTCAAATATTTGCTTCTACTATCTACATATAATACAGACAGTATTTCTTATTCTAAACTTATCACAGTGTTATTAGACTTCCTTGTGGCAGTCTTTATACAGGGTGCAAATGTTGGGGGTAATTAGATCAATATCTCACCCTTGATTCACCTAATAGGATTCTAACTGAGGTTAAGTGGGAGCTGCACATGGGATATGACATTTGAAAGGGCCACCACACTAAAGGCCATCAAGATGCCAGTTCACATTTTGAAATGTCTTTTTGCTTATGTTACCAGTGTGAAGTGACTGAAAATAGATTTTCATCACTGTGAGGGCAAGTGCTTCTCTCTCATACTACTGAATGTACTTATTACTTTTGGGGGTATACAGTAGAAGCAGCTTATTTGGTCAACCCAGTGTGTGACCTATCTTCTGCATATTTTTCCCTTGCCCTCAGTTGAATTTCATGGGTGACTGTGCTGACAAATCTAAGGACATAATCTGACTTCACGATGGGTGTCCAAACCAGACCTAAAACTGAAAAAAAATAATACCGTACTAAAAAAACCCATAAAAGCAGATAGTGCATTTTACCTTTTTATTTGCTCTTCGTTTCACTTTCCTTCATTTAATCTGTATGTGGTGTATTCTGTATTTAAAAACTGTATGCATATTTTCACACTAACTCATGCACTATTAATCCACTCAGCAGTAGTTTAACTGGTGATCATTGTGCACATATTGTGCAAATACTGTCACAACAAAGCCACCTGCACTGTCATTCACTATTATTCATCTAATTCAGTTCTGCTGTAGACATCCACATGAACTATCTGCTGCAGGTAAGTCCATACTTAAGGCCCCTATCTTGCAAAGGGGATTGTTTTACGCATGCCTGAGGGTATACTGCTAGATGAGCTATGCTGCTGCATTAGAAAATTTTAGATGTGACAGCCACTGGCTTGGACTTGCCATTAAATTATATGGATGTTCATTGTTCACAAGATCAGGACCGCCTTGTGCTAGGTGATATGACAACATGCAGGAAAATAGACCCTGTCTAAAAGATTTTCGTGTTTAAAGGTGAAAGGGAGAGGAAAAGCAATACAACATACAAACAGAGAGCTCAGGGTGAAGGTTGGTATATCCTCTTCATTTCAATGTGTCATTTACGCGGAGGAGAGATGAGTAGAAGTAGAGAGTAAGGACAAAAGAATAGAAGTTGGGTACTGAAGGAAAAAGAATTGACGGTGACAAATATGTGTAAGAAGAACAGTGACTGGATCAGAAAGCAACAGTATGATAAGCTATATATTATCTACTTTGCTGTGAGAACATAAGCTCTTCACATGCTAATGTAGCATATGTCTATATTTCAATGGTAGTAATTAGCATACCATTCCCACAGAAATCCCCTATTCTGAGCATATGAGAAAATGGAGGTAATTTCAGATAGTGTTTTGTGTTAATTATTGTCACTCATGGCATACCTTTCTCCTTACTAAACAATGGATGCTGTGAGCGGAGAACAGGCCCCCAACCGTGCATGTGGGGGGGAATTATTGTTTTCACACAGGGGGAAGTAGACATGGGAAATGCTGAAGCCTTGAAACTAGAGTCTTATAAAAGAATGTGACGTATCTCTCTTGAATATGAGGAATGATTTAACAAGCCAAAGAGAAACCAGTAGAGTGACAGTATTAGGCAGTAAGTTTTATCTAAAAATAGCAGAATTCTGAATTATGTGAAGGTGGTGGTTCATACATAGCTCATTCTCCTGACCCACAGTTATCACTGTACACCTTGAAAAATCCTATGTGCCTAGGATACATGGTGATTGGTGACACACACCTCAGAGGCACAACAACTGCCATACTGAATCAAACCTGAGGACTATTTAGTCCAGTATCCTGTCTCTGTACCAGATTCATTGGAGGGTGGTGCAAGAAACCTCTTAATCCTCCATTGCAGGAGAATGTTTGAAGACCCAAAACATAGGCCTTAATCTCACTTCCAAAAATCACATATAGTGTTAACTCTGAATATTCTTGTTATTCATGTGACAGTTCAATCCCTTGTTTTGAAATCTTGTCCTCAGTGGCATCCTATGGCAATGAATTCCTCTGCATAATCACAAATCGTAAGACAGTATTTGGGGTTTTTTAAATCCGTTTTGAATTTGTCCCCTTTTAATTTCACTGATTTTGTCCTTGTTCACTTGTTCTTATTTATTCATTAAATTTCCAGAAAGGAAACACAATTCACTTAAGGTTACCCACTTTATAGGGGAGGTGGGATTGCTTTATAGAGTTCAGAGAAGACATTTTCCGGGTGTGTGTGAAAAAAATAGGATAAATATAAAAAATGTCTTTTGCAAAAAGGATACTTTCATACCATTAACTTATGAAGAAAGATTTAAAATTCTAATTTTTTAAATAAACACTTGCACAAATGATTTAAAAGGCATACATTTGAGCAGTACTTTTATGTGTCACTGTGATAGAACATGTCTGAACATTAAGCATATTCATATACAGTATATATTTACAGTGTTATAGTTGTTCTTGAACAAATACTTTAAGTAGGGATTATAGGATTATAAATCAAACATTTGGTTAAACCTCTTAAAAATTGAGCCTAATTTAATGCATTGACATTGAAAGCTTTCCCATGTATTGTGGTCCAGTATAACAGGCCAACATTATCTGTGTGATAAGGAAGGGCAATATTTCCAACGTGGTAGGAAATTACTGTGGGCAGTTGTCACTCTGGCTGCTGTGGTTCATGAATCTGAAAAAATCCTTTTCAAGACTCGTCAAGATCCCTGATTTGATCAGTATCAAGCTGTCATCCTACTGCACTTGCCACTAACAGTCAAGTCTGCTAGAATCTGTGAACCCCTGGAGCTGGACTGCTGCCGAAGCCATCTGTAGTTAAAATGGTTTTGATTTAACATTGTTTCAGAAATCTAACAAACATGTTATGATGGCTTACTGAACTGTGTAAACATTTTCTGTTTGGACAAACATTATATGGTGACAGTTTAGGGGGGAAAAAAGGTCACTGGAGAAAAAGCAGTCAGAGCAGTTAACATTCCCTTCCAATCCCTTCTCACCATGATAGACTAGCAATTCTTTTTGGAGCTGAAAGCTAGCCCCATCCCCAGAGAGGTCCCTCAGAAGCACTCAGGAATGAAATTGCTCCCACACGTCCACAAATAGCCACATGATCTACCCTTTGTTAGATACATTTTGATACAAGACCACATTCATTTTGTAATGTAGCCACTTCAAAATTGCTAATTCACCCTATGTTTCCCCACATTTGATTAGGATGGGTGGGAATCATGCTGAGGAGCCCAATCATTTTAACATACCCTAAAAACCAAACAATCATCCTCCCCCCACACTCACAACTCATTTCTGACTAACAACTGGAAGGAGGAGTGAGAAAAAGAAAGGAAGGAAGAAAGAAAGTCTCTACAACTTAATGGTAGAACACTTATCCGGGAGCAGGATGACCTAATTAATAGTCCTTAAATTAGAATTAGATGGAGAGACCCTAGTGAGTTCCTTAACCACTGGGGTATTGTATGGAGGGTGAGGGTACACCCTCTCCCTTGATTTTATCCTAAAGAAAATATTTTGGCCAAAACTACTTTCCAAGTTCTACATGAATTCAAATAGTTTCAGTCAGCCTCCAACTTACTATTTTCAGCAAATTAATTATCCACAAAATTTCATTCAGCTCTACCCACAGACCGTTCTTTTGATTCTTCCAAATAGATTATGGGATCACTCTCTTAAGCACTTGATATTCTTAAAGCTAAAACAGATTCACCCATAGGGGTCTGTGTTGTTTCATTGAAAATCTCACTTACGGTACACCATGGAATTAGTGTTGATGTAAATTTGGTTCCACTGTGGTAGGCATAGCATGGTATGCACTGGTTAATTATTAGTCTGGGTAAATTCTAATTTTAAAGAGCTAAGCAAAACAGATATATTTCAGATCTTGATTACACTGTACTGCATATTCAAATTTTAAAAAACGATTAGTTTACCTTGTGTCAATAGGAAGGAACTAGGAAGTCCTTCCAATAAGCCCTCACTGATTTCATTGAAAGTGTGTAGGCAAACACTGCCCAGGAAAGTGAAAAATGTGTTACTTGAAGATGCCATAGGGTAAAGACAGGTTCATTCAAACAGATTTAAGCACAGGTTCTCCATTCACTTTAAAACATTTCATTTAACTACATGTGCATGCATCCATGTTGCCAGCTGAGCAGAAAACCTAATACAGAACATATGAGTGGTTCTGTGAGTTAAACCTACACAGCTTTAATTAATAGGGTGTATCGTTGCTAATGTCACTCTGGAGGAATGAACTTTACAAAAGGTCTTATCTGATGGTAATTTGATTTGGCCCAATAAGCTTAAGGGAGAGACACACCCTCATTCTTCCCAGACCTTTGTCCTATTTAGACTGCAATCTGTTTAGGACTGGGGACATATTTTATCTACATTTGTAAAGTGGCATTTAAATCAACGTTACTATTTTTTAAACGAAAGTCAGTATCAATTATTATATATGTTGCCTATTGTAGCAATTTTACAAGATAGCTGAACTATTTTAATCTTTTTTTTCCTAGAAAGGTAACTAAATAAAATGCTGCAGAGCATCTTCATTCAGAATTCATTTAATAGACAAGAAAAAAAAGGATACCCACTATTGGCAGAAAATTAGTAAAAAAATACAAAATTATGGCAGAACAAGGAGAAATGGTCTCAAGTTACAGTGGGGGAGGTCTAGGTTGTATATTAATAAAAACTATTTCACTAGGAGGGTGGTGAAGCACTGGAATGGGTTACCTAGGAAGGTGGTGGAATCTCTATCCCTAGACGTTTTTAAATCTTGGCTTGACAAAGCTCTGGCTGAGATGATTTCGTTGGGGTTGGTCCTATTCTGGGCAGGGGGCTGGACTTGATGGGCTTCTGAGGTCTCTTCCAGCCCTATGATTCTATGATAATTTTCAAAATACTTAGTGAAAGTATAAATTGCTTTTCAAATTCTAATGCAACTGTGTCAGCTTTCCTTGTTGCAAAGACTTACTGATATAAAAATGACTGAAAATAAGCAACCATAACTATTTCAGAAATTTCAACTAAGTTAGTTAACTTATGCAACAAATATATATTATAACATTTGCATTTATACCTATACTAGATTTACCCGGTATTGCTCAGGTCCTTAGCTAAATTAATTTTTATTTTTCTTCATTTAAATCATTGCTCTGGATAGGGCAGAGGATGAGGGGTTCAGCATGCAGGCTGCCAGGGGAGATAAGACTAACCCAGCCCTCTCTCACTGTCGTAGTTTGGAGCCAGGTGAGAAATGTCTCTCCATGACCCTGCATCTTCAGCAGGTACAGCCAGGGGAGGGTGCATGTTCCCTGGCTCAGGTAGGTCCAGATTCATCTGCTCCCTGCATTCCCCAACCAAAGTCAGGAATGTCTCTTTTTCATTTCACAACCAAAACCTTACCTAGCTTTAAGTTATCATAAGAGAAAATCGTGTATTGAATTTGGTGGTCCTACCGATTTGGAGGACTTCTTGAACAAATAGGCAGGCAAAAAGACACTCTCAGACAGATAAATTTTCGAATACATAGTGGATTACTTATGGTCACAGCCAATTAGATCATTTGGGAATTTGTGAAGACTTCCTTGTACAAAATTGTTTCCTGCTGTCAGTTTTCTCCTAACTACTTAACTCACACGGACAATTTTTTGACCTCATAAATAGGTCTAAAATTATGAAGATTGTGATAAGGCAAGCTGCTAAACACTGTTAAATTCTTAATGTAAAATCTAAGTTTATGCATTGGTTTCTTTTTTGTTGTTTGTCACTCTAGCTGAATATATAGACATTTCATTTGCGACATCTATTTTTGTGAGAGTGTTCTATTAATTGTATTTTAGAGTTTTAAAAGACAAAAATAAACTAGCCTGGGAAATTATACATTGCCAGACAAAATGACTGAAGGGTGACCTTGAGATGACTAGATAAAAAAGATGAGTATTATTTAGTCTAGAATGGAGATGACTAAGATGTAATGATAAAGATATATGAAAGAGCAAAAGCTGTAGAGGAGGTCAACCGGGCATGACTTTTCTCTCAAAATTAATGAACAAGGAGGTGAAATTAAATGGCAACAGTTTGATATTTATTCACAGGTCTTAGGCTTCAAAAAGAATTGTTCTTTCTTATGAATAATAATATATTTAATGATATTAGATTGGATGACATTTACAAAGATATAATCTATGTTTAAACAGTACCACAATCTGCCTGGATTTAGGAAAAACTTCCTTCATGAGCATTTTTCAAAAGTAATGTTAGGACATTTCATGTTGGGAGAAAAAGCATCTCTGAGTAAGACAAATGAGCAAATCAACCAAGAAAGTATGCTTGCTTGATTGTGTATGGGGTAGAGTGAATTCCAGAAAGAGAAGATATCTTTTTTTTTTCTTCAATGTATCATGGATAGTCTCCCTCACTCAGAGTCTCAAAGAACTTTGTTTCTTCCTTTCCCAGACAAGTTCCCAGGCAAGACTTTTTTCCTTTGATTTGCATTTATTCTTTCAGTATATATTTGATAAACTATCACAGTGCACAATATAGCCACAATTTTCAGTTTTGTGGCATTTGTGCAAATTCCATCACCAGCCTCCTGAACAATTACCACGCTAGTTATGCAGAGTTAAGTGGGGATTTCTTTAAGCAATTTCTGAAGCATTGCCCAGTAACACCTATACTTATCTAGTCAGAAAGGAGAGAACAATGTCTTTTATAAACCCTGTCATTAAAATGCTGTGAGTGTCAATGATGTCCCCATTAAAATGGCTCAATACAAAAAAGAATGTAAACACACACAGTCACCATGGCCTGCACTCTGTAAGAAACAGATGGGTAAATGCATTGATTGCCATGGAAGAGCATAAAATCACGTGATACAAATTTATCCATGTCAGATTTCCTTGATGATGTTATAAAATACAAATTCCAAAAGTGAAATAATATATAAAGCATTTGACATTGTCTGAGGAATTATGTTACATGGAGCTGGATGACCTATTCATTGTGAGCCATTTGTTGAATCTGGTTTTTTTTTTTTTTTTTTTTTTGCAAATTTGTCTATAACTGACTATAATTTTATTTTTATTATTATTTCTAAATGAAGAACAGTTTTATGAACAAATAATTCTCAAGCCGTTTCTGCAACTGGTTCCAAACATCAAAGACACTAGCTGTTTTAGCAACATTACAGACCTTGTTTTAATCTGTGAACTGACAAGACTTTTGAGCTCCTCTGGAACATAGATCACAACATTTGCAGGGCAAAGCATGCAAGAGTTGGGAACAAAGCTTGCCCAGGGAACAAACTTCCAGAAGACAGTAGGCAAATCTAGAGACTAGCTCTTTTCTGGAAGTGCTTAAAATCCATCTTCTTCCTTCACAGCAAGAAAGCCAAATTAAACAATAAGAGATTGCCAGCCAAAACAATAAAATACCATGTGTAGAATTTTGGTGCTGAAGGGGAAGGCATGTCAGAGACTCCATTTAATCCATTAGGTATGGTTTGTTTGTTTTTTGCTTGCAGATTCTCAAATAATATGGTATCATATATATAGTAACCCAATGTCTGTGACTCTGTAACGCTGTGGCATTATGAATTGCCTCTAGGGAGCGCTGTTGCCTCCCGTCGTAGCGCGTGGCTGACTTCTGCGCCACTCAGCCGGGCCGCCACGGGGGAGCAAGCAGCACAAGCAGCCGTTTGGGCCCCGCGTTCCCCATGCAGCACGGGGAGCGCGGCACCCAAACGGCTGCTTGCGCCACTTGCTCCCCCGCAGCGGCCCAGCTGAGCGGCGCAGAAGTCAGCAGAGTGCCACAGCGGGAGGGGAAGGGAGGTAGGGCCGTGACATACACGGCCCCACCCCAGGCCACGTACGTCACTAGGGTTACCAGGTAGGGTTAAAAAAAAAAAAATCGGACACACTTGATCGGGGGCGGGAGAGTGGAGGGACTGGCCGGGAGAGGAGCGAGGCTGGCTGGGAGGAGGGGGCAGGAAGCAGAGCCGGGGTCAGAGGCAGCGTAGCTGGGCAGGGGAGAATGGGGAGGGGCGGTCAGCGGGAAGCAAAGCTGGTTGGGGGTGGCAGTCGGGGGCAGCAGTCGGGGGCAACGAGGCTGGCCGTGGGAGATCGGGAGGAGGAACCAGCTGCCGGGGGGCAGGGAGAGGGAATTGGCCGGTGGGGAGCTGGACTCACCCAGGCACATGCAGATCCCAGGGTGCTGCCCACCCCGCTCACGGTCCCAGCGAAGCAAGTCTAGCTCTGGTTCCAGCACATGCTGGAACAGCGCTCAGGAGCAGGGACAGAGCTTCCCCTGCTTCCCAGAGGCAACTAGAGGCTCCCAGTGCCGATCGCGCCCCGCCTCTCCCCTGCCCCCGCCAGGCTTCCATCTGGCACCCAGCTGGAGAACCAGAAAATACCGGACATTGTACATGTCTGGTATTTTCTGATTTTTTTAACCGGACAGAGGACCCAAAAACCGGACTGTCCGGTAAAAAACCGGACACCTGGCAACCCTATACGTCACTGCCCGCCGTTCACCTCCCGCTGTGGCGCTCGGCTGAGTTCTGCGCCGCTCAGCCGGGCCGCTACAGGGGAGCCCAAATGGCCACTTGCTCTGCTTGCTCCCCCGCAGCGGCCCAGCTGAGCGGCGCAGAACTCAGCCGAGCACCAAGGCGGGAGGCAAAGGGGGGCGGGGTGGTGACGTGCGGTGTGACAGCGGCTCCAGGCCCTGCCCCCTGGCTGTGAACATCACCGCCCCGCCCCCCTTGCCAAGCTCCACGGTGGGAGGCGAAGAGTGGTGGGGTGGTGACATACACGTCCAGGTGGCGGGGCCTGGACGAGCGTGCATCCCCAACGGAGACAGAGGAGAGCATGAGAGGCAGGAGGGGGAGAAGAGAAAGAGAGAGATGGAGAGAGAGGCAGAAGACGGAGGAGAGCTGAGAGGGAGGCAGTAGGAGGAGGAGGAGAGAGAGAGAGAGACGGAGCGAGAGACCGGAGGCTCAGGAGAGAAGACGGACGTGGAGGAGAGACCTGAAAAATCCCGTCTTATGACGGGCTAATTGGCTAGTAAAATAATATAGAGATACTGCCTTACTGTCAAGTCTCTGACTAGTGGTAGGAAGTGAGTGGGGTTGGAAAAGTGCTGTGTTAAGTGACCCTTGCAACAATGATTTATTTATTACATTTAGGGTTGTTTTATTCATCACAACCACTATCAATCACAAACAGCAGTTGTGCTTAAATGTCAGCTTGGTTTTCGTATGGCACCAGGCCACAGATTGGCACAGAGGTTTGCATAAATGTAGTTCCTATTGCCAGTCTCTTCCGCCTCATTATATGACTATATAACATACAAAGCACCAGAACGTAGAGTAATCTAACATTCACAAAGATTCTCCAGGCTATTCACGGTTCTGCTGCTTGAGAAGTCCTCCTCATCCCACTCTCCTCACCGTTGCTCATGCTTATGTGGTATTTAGTCTGAAGGCATGTCTACACTTTAATAGCAGTACCAATGCAGCTGCACTGCTGTAGCACTGTATCAAAGATGCTACTTCACTGATGAGTTACTCCTATCCTCATAGTTAATCCACTTCTAAGAGAGGTGGAAACTATGTTGATGGGAGACTTCCTGTCAATATAGTGCTATCAACAGTGGAGAGTTAGGTCAGTATAACTGCACAACTCAGAGGTGTGTATTGTTTCACACCTCTTAGCAATGTAGTTACACTGATGTAAATTAATAGCATAGGCCTAGGCTAAGAAAGACAACAATTTCAAAGTACTCCTTTAAATACTTTTTATCTCTGTATAGCCTCACTCCAAAATAAGAGGACTCCAGCACAAATACACTCACTCATATGCAATACACACATTTATGCATCAGTTCCTGAATAGGCATAGATTTAAGTTCCTTAAACACTGATGATAACAAAAGCTTGTTTGAACAAATGTTCACAGAAAAGTGAAATAAAAAAAGATAAGAACATAGGTGGATCCAATTGTAACTGAGAAACTGCAAAGCTACAATTCATTTGCAAATGTGACACTATCAATTTAGGATTGAACAAAGACTGTGAATAGCTAGTCAACTACAAAAGCAGTTTCTCCTCTCTTGGTGTTCATACCATCAGCTGCTAGAAGTGGGCCACATCCTCACTGACTGAATTTACCTCATTATCCCTAGCCTTACTCTTGATTGGTACTCTTTTAATATGCCTGTATATTTATACCTGCCTCTGGAATTTCCACTATATGCATCTGACGAACTGGGTCTTTGCCCACAAAAGCTTGTGCTCCAATAAATTTGTTGGTCTATAAGGTACCACAGGACTTCTCGTTGTTTAATTGTAATATTGATATTCAAGAATTGTCCTACCATTCACCCAGAATTGGTGGCCAACAATAAATCACCCGGGTTACAAATAGGGAGCTTTATATGAGGAATATATTTTTCAATTAAATACCCTTTTTACTAACATGACTGCTGTGATTGGATACACAAAAGATACATGCAAATACAGACATAGCACTGGTCATTTCTAGAGTCATTGTTGCCCTGGTCATTTATCTTAATTGAATGATATTTATTAGTTCCCTAAATAGAAGAACTAGAGGGCACCAAATGAAATTAATGGGTAGCAGGTTTAAAACTAATAAAAGAAAGTTCTTCTTCACACAGCGTGTAGACAGCATGTGGAACTCCTTGCCAGAGGAGGCTGTGAAGGCTAGGAATATAACAGAGTTTAAAGAGAAGCTAGATAATTTCATGGAGGTTAGGTCCATAAAAGGCTATTAGCCAGGGGATAAAATGGTGTCCTTGGCCTCTGTTTGACAGAGGCTGGAGAGGGATGGCAGGAGACAAATCGCTTGATCATTGTCTTCGGTCCACCCCCCCTCTGGGGCACCTGGTGCTGGCCACTGTCGGCAGACAGGATACTGGGCTAGATGGACCTTTGGTCTGACCCGCTTCCGGCCGTTCTTATGTTCTTATGTTCTTATGGCAGTTGCCTATGAAAATTTGTTACACAGTTACACTCACCCAGCTGTTGAAATCTTGACTTATATTTTCATTCTTTGGTCGCTTGAATAAAAGTCTGATTTGAGTCCATAAAAGAGATGATTATTTAATTCTCTGAACAACCCTATATTTAATGAATTTTATAAACTAAGAATATAATTGTAATTATTGTAATTTAGTTTGTACCATTATTTAATCATGCAGGTGTTGCAAAACCACTTTAGTTGTGAACTGCCGCACCCAATCATCAAAACCTAATAGGCGTCTTTAACTCCTAATGTAAACTTGGTCACAATTGTATCCAATTTTAGACCTCTAGGTAAGAGACTGAAGTCCAGGACCTTCAAGGTCACATTCTGTGAAATGTTTCCAGTTCCACACACAGGGCCAGTTGGACAAGCAGAACTGCACTGTTTTAATGCATGGATGTTGTAGGAAGGTGGGGTTTAGGTTTATTAGAAAACAGGGAACATTTTGGGAAAGGAGGAGACTACACAGGAGAGCTGGCTCCATTTAAACCAAAATGGAACCAAATTGGCATGTAAAATTAAAAAGGTCATAGGGGAGATTTTAAACTAAATGCTGGGGTGGAGAGGACAGACAGGTGCAGAACAGCAGATGGGCACATGGCTTGGATTCAGACATCTTTTAAGGGAGGATCTACTAATGGGGATTCTCTATATCCTAGTAAAGAGGAGAGAATGGAATATGACAAAGAACAGATATCCCATGATAAACAATCAAATGAAAGAGTCCCATTCAATCACTAAAAACTAAAAACTGACCAGTTTTGTATGTGCTAATATACAAATGCTACAAGTCTAATACTAAGATAGATGAACTTGAGTTACTGGTATTAAATGAGGTTATTGATACAACAGAAACTTGGTAGAATGTGTTGGGATATGTAAAAACTAATAGGGGTCTGGGATAGCTGTACAGTGGTGGTTAAAGAGTTCAGCCACAATAGGTATTACCCACGAACATCCCTTTTTTCCCCTACAGTCTGGAAAGATAGATTAAGAGTCCGGCAAAAACAGGCATTATCCTTCCTGATGTACAAACATGCTCTTTCCCTTCATTTTTGTAGCCTAGAAAAATAGGTAAGTATGAAGTTGCTCTTCTTTGTTGTGGCTTTTACTTACCCTCGCTGGTGCTGTATAAGATATTTTCAGGGTTACATCTCTTGTAATCTCTGTAACCCATTGATTTGGAAAGTTTGTAGTGTAGAAAAGTGTTGATTTAATCAGAAATTTTGTAAACATCAATTGGGGTGAGTATAATAATATTCATCACCTGCCTGTTAACATTCATTGTATGGGAGTTAACGTTCTAAATAATGTTTTAGGAAAAGTAGTTATAGATGTGTGAGTTAATATACTAAAATAGATCAAAAGGTGTAATTTGTGCCAAATTGTTGCCACTCAGAATGATGTGTTGGGGGTTCGAGGTTAACATGTATGGGCAATAAAGCAGTTCCATTTAACCCATCCACTCCTGGGTTGCCTGTTTCTTCTCTAACAGAATCATGATAATCAGTGGGATATGGTAATACCAAGGTATAAAATATACTGAAGAGCAGAACAGGTCATGCTGATGGGGGAGCAGCACTATATGTGAAAGAAAGCATAGAGTTAAATTTACTAAACATTTTAAATGAACTATACTGTATCATAGAATCTCTGTGAACAGAAATTCAATTCTTGAATAATAAAACTATAGCAGTAGATTTATACTATTGACCAGCTGACCAGGATGGTGATTGTGACTGCAAAATGCTCCAATATAGATTAACTGCTTGATAATAGTGGCAATAATATAACAGTTACCATTGCTGTGTGTAGGGGGGACACCAAATAAACCCACCAATTAGCATTTAACCACATAAAAATGAGTAAGCTACTTAAAAAGGAGTTAAAAGTTTCAGTCCCCAAAAATGAAATGCCTGCAAGCTGCATGAAAACTTATTAAAACTACATAATAGAGGTTCAGATTAAATGTATACTCCAAACTATAAACAAAAATAATAAGAGTCCCCAAAACAGTATCACCGTGGTTAAATAATAAAGTTAAAGAAGCAGTTAGAAACAAACAGGCATCCTTTAAAAACCAGAAGCTAAGTTCTCCTGAGGAAAATAGAAAGGCAAATGAGAACAGCTAGCCAAAGACTCAAAAACTAATGGCAAAAACATTTGATTCCATCAGAAGCAGGAAGCCTGCCAAACAATCAGTGAGGCCACTGGATGATTGAGATGGTAAAGGAACCGCAGTCAAAGCAGATGAAGCTATTGTAGAGAAATTAGATAAATTCTTTGCATCAGTCACCACTACAGAGTATGTGAGGGAGATTTCCACTCTGGAGCCATTCTTTTTAGGTGACAAATCTGAGGAACTGTTTCAGATTCAGATATCATTATGAGAAATTAAACAGTAATAAGTCATGAGAGTCAGATGGTATTCTGAGGAGGCTCAAATATGCAATTGCCAAATTTCTAACTATTGTATGTAATAACCTATTCTTTACAGCAGCTTTTGTACCATGTTACTGGATGATACCTAATGCCATTTTTAAAAGGCTCCCAAGGCAATTCTGGCAATTACAATTGGCATGTCTGTAACCTCCAGTCAACTAACAAATTACTTCCCTGCTCTTCTCAGATCATTCTTCCATATTCTCTTCCCTGCTTGATTCAATATTTTTCCAGTCCAATTTAATTCCTTTTACTTCTCAACTCCTTTACCCCTCTGCCCCACAAAGTCCACTCCAGCAATTCAGATGTACTCTTCATAGAATCATAGAGCTGGAAGAGACCTCAGGAGGTCATCAAGTCCAGCCCCCTGCCCAAGGCAGGACCAATCCCAACTAATTACCATACACATCCTCTGCTTCATCTGTACTGTTGCCCATCGTCCTGGGAAATTCCTATAACAATGTTAATGTCTTCTGCTACAGTCTTGTTCTCATCCAGTTCTACTACATTCCTAGCCAACAGAAACAAACTTCTCTGTTGATCCTGATGACTATAAACACAACTCCTCCTTTACTGCCTTTCATTAGCAGGAAGCATCCTTCCTCACCTGTCATTCTCTGCATAATATTCTATAGGTGTTTTCAAAGAAAGATGAATTCACCTCATCCCTACCAACATCTTGTCCTCCTTCTGAGTGTCTGAAATTAAGTTTTCTACATTTAACTTATCCCTCTATTCTATCTGTTTTCTCAGCTTTGTTATTCCCTAGATAAACCTTTACCCTCTCTGCCAATTCCTTGTCCTTTTGATCTATTTTCAACCAGTTCCCATCACAGATGACCCAACTTAGTTCTTTTTGATGGTGCACCAAAGACAAACACCAATCAGGCTTCAGTGTGCCATATACCATATTTTTCTTTGATTATTTGCAGATTGTTTTGTTGATTCATGTTGTCTATTTTATTTTTGTTAAGTAATCAAGCATCAAGGCAATAGATACTCTAAAATTAATTAGTAAATACTGTATATGTAATGGGTGAAAGAAGACTTTGAAATATGGAAGTTTTTAAAAACATGTTTGTCACAACAGTGCAAATCTCTGATCAGTGAGCATCAACAAGCCACTACTACAAAGAACACAAAGCCCCCAGAGAAGTTTCAGAGCAAATGGTGTTAGCACCTCATGTCACCTAACCACTATGGGGGTTTGGAATAGAATTTAAATGTGTTTTGTTTTTTTTTTGGTTTTTTTAATAACAGGCTACAGAACTGCAGGAAGACATAGGAGTGTTCTTCACATGAGATATTTCATGCTTAGCACAACATGCTCTTATAGATTCCAATAGGAAAGCTCATCATGATAGATGTGAAATTAACCAGTGTTACTACTGTAATTAAAGATGACATAGCATGTTGTCATTTTACATTACTATTTTCCTGGACATATCCTATCCTTGTCATCTCCATTTACTAACAACTTGTAAATTAGAGGGACTGGGTGGCTTAAGGAGTTAGTATGGGATACATAGGATACACCAATAATTTGGTACCAGACTCATTCAGTAACGATCAAAAGTCATCATATTAACCATGTAATCTTTATTAACCTATGTAGTCATCTTTATTAAAGTATGTAAAATGAATTGGTGCTCACAGAACATTCACTAGTGAACATGTGTCTCCTTTAGAAAAATACATCCCTATAAATGTCATTCATTGTCTCTTGTTCGTAGCCGTTGATGGGAGATTAGCAATTAAATGATACAGACTGAAATCGCCTTTCGCACTGAAAGGTGCACATTCCTGCTCAAGTTAGAGGCATGTTGGCAGGACAGTGTAGGGACTGCTTGCCATGCCTTGACCTGTGCAACACCAGTTTCAAACAATATTTTAGTTTCCAGAACTGTTCATCCAGGGCACTCATGATACTGAATTCATTTTTTAAAAATGAAATCACTGGAATGATAATGTTTGTTTTTGTCTTTATGTACCCTGTATTATATATGCATAGTGATGTTTGCTAGTTAATTACACATTCTACTTTAGGTATGGAAGCATCAGAAATATTTTTTTATAACGGGTTTTTGTTTTGTTTTGTTGTGGTTGTTTGTTTGTTTTTCTGTACTCATTACAGATATCACATTTTGGAATACGAGAGAGAGAAACTGGAGCATGTAAGGTAGTTAACAACCTTCAGAAGAGATGTCTAAAGTTAAACACAACTTCTTGACAGTACAATTTCCGCCATGGTTACATGCATACTATCAGTGCAAATTGAGTCTACACACAAATACATTATTTGGAAGCCTAGTATAAGGGAACATAAAACATTAAATAATAATATAGAAAAGTTAAATCCATTATTTCCATAATTGCTTGTGTGAAATGAGCTCTCATGTAATTTGCACTGCTATGTTGCAAATTTCTATGCCCAGAAACACTGAGGTAGACAAGTATGAATACTACAGTTTAAAATATGTCTAAGTGCCCAGAGGTATTAGAATCCACTAAAAACAGCTTTGTGTGTTGCATTGCCTAAGTCACACAAAATGTATTTTAGCAACCATTTTTTTCCTGATGAATACAGAGAAAAAACCTCAAAGAGTTTGGAAGTATTTTTCCAGTTTAAATCTCTTTGATTTAGTAATGATTTACAGAAATACCTTTATGTATCATTTGCAATTATAAAATATACACTTACTTGCATCTAAGACTCTGTGTTCACTTTTTACTATGCTATTCAACATTATGGACCAGAATCACAGCTGGTGTTCATTTGCACAGCTCACCTGAAGTCAATGGAGCAGCATCAATGTATACCCCCTGAAGATCTTTCTTATATTATCTTAACAAAAGACATGAAGGGACTAACTCTTGACAAGAGCTGAAGGTACAATTCACATTATATATTCTATCACATTTTACCTTTTCCCTCTTTTTTCATAATAGCTTCTGAAAGATAACAAAGCCTTGATCCTCAGAGATATTTTGGTGTATGCTATTTCAGAGTTAGGGGTCAAAATACCTATAAGGATCTGGGCCAAAATACTTAGATGCTTGCTATTTAAGATTATTCCCAAATTCCTCAGTTAATAACTACTGATCTGTAGATCATTAGCAAAAAGGTCATTGCAAATATTCACAAATATCAGCTCCTGCTGTGATCATTAGCACATAATTCTGCTTTGGTTCTCTGAGAGAATGATTACGTAATCAACCCACACAGCACAATCTGCATATGTTATAATATAAAGAGCTGAATTAGGATACAACTATAGCTTTTTTTGAGTATTGCCATATTTGAACCACAAACGGTTTTTTGGCCATTATTTGTACTAATAAAACTCAGATATTGTATGTTCACAGAATGCACTCACAAAAGGCAACTGAATATGGGAAAAGTGAAGTTTTAAATGAGTATTGGTTTCTATGTTTTTAAGTGTAGAGCTTCATAAAAAAGTATTTGAAATTAGAGCAATATTGTGGGACAACTTCTCCTACGATATCCAGGGCATGGATCTCAGTTAAGCAACATATCTGAATTATTTTTTAACTGTAGCATGTAAAATAGCATCCATGAAGTTTTAATGGCATCATGACAACAATGTAAATGAATAGTAGTTAATTCCCTATAAGCCAGCCAATCAGTGGAAAGCCAGATTTACTTACGCAGAAGAGTGGATCCTCTAGCCATGAGACCAACATTTACTTAAAGATATATTTGCTTTTAGAGCCTCCTTGCCATTCCATTCTTAAAGATGGTGCAAAAATCTTTCATAGAGCATCTATTTTTGTCCTCCCATTCTTAGGATGCAAACTATCTTTACATAAATTCACCATTCAGTGAAGTATGTACCAATGACATCACTGACCAGTAAGCAGTCTCCTGATGTGCACTGGTAAAAATAAACAACAATAAGTATTTTTCACAGAAAAAATACCCAGATTTTTGTTTCAATTCATTTATTTACATCTGAGTTTTTTAAATTTTTTTTACTAAATGAATCATAATAATTGTGGTTAATTTCCATCATCTATTTGATATTTCCCCCTATTTTTCTTTCCTTTTTTCCCCAGTAGAAAAAAGAAATATCTATACATTATTGTAATTATATTTAATATAAAATATCAATTATTTTCACAACTGGATGCCTAACATCAGAGAGCTAAACAAGAGATCTTATTTATTTTCAAATGTGCTGACCAGGAAGTAGCTCATAATGAAGTATAGGAGAATTTCTTAATGCTCAGCACTTTCAAAATATGGCCACTTGTTTGGGTGCCTAAATATGGATATACATGCCAAACTTCAGGTGCCCAGTTACAAAAATCTTGGCTGTAGTGTTGAACCTATACCAGTAAACTTGTTTATTTAAGTATTATTAATAAAAAACTAAGGTCCTGAACCTACAACTCATTCAAGCCAGAGTCCCAATGAAGTTGATTGGGTTCTCTGAAGGTGCTAGGACTCCTACAGGTTGTTCTCTATAACAGATTGTGGCCACAGAATGATTTAGTTTTAAAAGCCTGACAGAATTCCAAAGGCTCACATTGCTAATTACAGGGAAAGGGACCTCAAAATATCAGAGATATTTATATTAGATAAAAAATGAACTATATATAGAATGTAGTTGCAATGAATTTTCTATTATTTTAATGAAGACTACATTACTTCACAGACATTTTTTTTGAATTTATCAGATTACAGTTATTACTATTTGACTAAACAGTGGATCAAAACATGAATCTGAAATTAGAGCTTCTCAGAATAGCCTAATATCTTTGGAAACAGGCAATCTTAGTATTATGATAATAATCCTATAATCTACAAAATCAAATGACACAAAAAGCTTTAAGTGCAAAAATACTATAAAACTTTATTTTAAGACTTTATAGTGTCCATTAATAGCTTATATTGGTATGTGAAGCAAACTAAAATATGACTGATGGATCATTACAATTTCAAATTAATAACTACCTCAATTACATTTTAATGTAGGCTCATATCAAAAGGATAAATTGCAGTATCATAGGTTGACAAATATGTCATATTTAACAATATTATTCTGAAAAAATACATTCAATAGAGTTAAAGTAAGAAGAATTACTTGTGTGCTGATTGTTTCACTAACTTTCAAAGATAATATTTTGGTGTGACCTTTAAATAAAACAAAACTATTATCTCAAGCCTTTTGCCTGGAGTCTGATTATGCACATGTAAGTGGCCCCTTAAATAAATATACATTTTATTTATTTATCACTTTATAATTGGGGAGAGTTATTTGAGAAAAAGTAATACTCATTTCTACAACAGTTAAACTAAAACCAAAGCTTTGGTTACTATAGAAATTGGAAAAGTTGAAGGGAAGCATTAAATACATGTATATGTGTGTGGTCCTTTTCCCTGAAAATTCACTCTTTGTATTTTGCAAACTGAAACATATAATATTGCCTCATTTCTATTTGTTGAATTAGCCCAGTTTTAATGTATTTTTCTTAAAATTACACTATAAACTCTTTGGGACAGGTACTATGTCACACTGTATGTTTATAGAATGTCTACTGCAAAGAGATTCTGGTCCCAATTTGGCCTTCAGGTATTATTACAACATAAATTAAAAATTATACCTACAGAGAGGTATGTGGTGATACTGTAAGCCCCACTGTAAGCCCCACAACTAGACATCTCAAAAGGATGGAACTTTCTTTCACTCTTTCAATAGCAGGAAAACTATCTCTGACCAGCCTCATTTTCAGGAATTTTAATGTTGAGTACCTATGGGTCCACATACTTGTTGCTTTAGAGAGAATCCATTGATGTTACAGTTGTATAAATGAAAATGGATTGGTATAGTGATTTTACTAATGAAAGCCATAGGAATGGTGCCAGATTTACCTTGGAGTAAGTGGCCCAACTTCACTTTAAAAGTAATGGAGTTTGGAAGGTGGCTTCCATGCATGAGTTTGAGTCTAAGCTGTTACTTCAAAGCATGGTCTATCCAGCAATTTTTAAAGCTCTAGTACAAGCCCCAAGAGTGCATGTGTCTCAGCCTTAACCTTTGGCAGCCGGACTCCCAGCTGTGTAGACTTACCCTGAGGGTATGTCTGCACTGCAATTGAAAAAAAAAAAAAGCCCCAAAACATGGCACCATGCCTCAGAGCCCATATTAATTGGCTTGGGTGCTTAAGGGGCTACAAATAGTAATGTAGACATTAGGGTTTTGTAGGCCTGAGACCTAATCCACTTCCCACCCCACTTCCATTAAACCATTAATCCATCCTTGCTTGAAACTTAGGGAGTTCATCACTAAAATAGATCCCCAAAAAGGGGGGGTATGTTCTGCTGTTGATAAAGCAGCCCCACCATGACCTTAATAAGAATTTTGACCACCCAGGTTGTAAAGGCACTGGGAAAATAGGATACAAAAAGAGGATACAGAAAGAGACTCAACAAAAGTTGTTCGCAATCTGGTGTCTATTACCAGATGCCAATTCTGCAGGGTGATGTCACAGAATTGGACCAGATAGCTGAACACTGGAGTGGTACCTGATGATGTGGACTTCTCTAGCAGGAGCAGACAAAGTGAGGAGAGCCACTACCTGATAGTTTCTTTCACAAATTATGAATAATACAGAGTCTAATTGGACCTGTGAGTGGGGTTTCAGATGGATGGTGATTAACTGACAGAGTTCTGGACCTTAGCTAGCCAAACAATTAATATCTGGCACAATAGAACGCTGGCCAATCTAAATCCTGGTGCACCAATGCAGTTTTGTTTATTGCATTTGTTCATATGCTATTATGCTTCCTTGGTTTGTTTCTTCCCTTTTTTTCAAACTAAAAGATCTGTGTTTCAAAGGATTCCTTAGTGCTTGAGAGAGAGAGGTAAGAACCACTGCAAAGGTAGTAAGGAAGGATATGCCGTAATTTCTTAGAGCCAGGAGTATGGCTTGGGGACAGCGGAGGAGTTGGGACAATTTTTTTCAGTTTCTCCAGCTCATCTCTCTAATATCATAGTGGGTGCTAGTCTGTAGAAGTTGCAGTAATCGTGAGAAACACTTAGTTTTGAGAATACGAGGGTAGGCCTTGTAAATAAGAGTATACCTCAGTTTCAGGGACACATGGTTATTGTAAATGGGTGGGGTTAGGAGAAGCAATATTTTCCCATTCAATGGTTATCTTGAATTAGTGTCAAGAGTTATTGGAAAAGGCTATATTTGAGAAATTATAATTATCCTTTTAGAACAACGTTGGCCACAGACTTATTATGAATGCATGATATGCAGTAAGCACCAGCGTATTTTACCTAGAAAAGAAAATTATTTTCTAATTGACATAGTTATATTGGAGAAAGCATTTTAGTTATTTCACAGCCTTCAATTAGAGGGCTTTGTATTCCCCTGCAGTATGAGTAATATTGTCAAAAGCACTGCAAATTTCTGATATTTATAATGGCATAAAAATTGTAACTGCACTTTCCTCTGTACAGTTAACAGATAAGTTTTCTCTACTGCCTTAGCTGACTTGTAGCTCAGGCTGCAGAGGCTTATACAAGAAACTCTAGAGGTCCCAGGTTTGGTTCTGCTTGTTGGTATTATAAGCAGAGGCTTGTCCAGGATTTCAGCTGGGTCACTGAAGCTTGGGATGCACTTCTTCAGCTAGGGGAAGTATGCAAAGCACACACCTACAGGTTGTGGTTCACTGTCCCATGTTGTGGTACTCTGACCACTTACAGAGAGAATGAATTTTCTCTACAGCTTTAGCTGAGAGCCAACTGGCTTTTCACTCAGGCTGGAGAGACTCATGCATTAAGCACCAGAAGTTGCAGGTTCGATTTTGCCTGTTGGCATTAGAACTACACCTAGGCTACGTCTCTACTGCAGGCTTTTTGCACAAGAAAGGCTGTTCCGGCGCAAAAACTTGCAGAGCGTCCACACTGCACACGTGTTCTTGCACAAGTAAATTTACAGTAAAGCATCAGAAGAGAGGGCTTCTTCACAAGAGTTATTCCTCTCCCCACGAGGAATAAGCCCTCTTGCGCGAGAGCTCTTGAACGCAGCGTGAACAGAAACAGGGTTTCTTGTGCAAGAAGCCCCTATGGCTAAAATGGCCATCAGAGCTTTCTTGTGCAAGAGACCATCCATACTGCCATGGATGCTTTTGTGCAAAAGTACATCTCTTGTGCAGAAGCACTTGGCAGTGTGGACGTGCTCTTGTGCAAGACCTTTGTGCAAGAACTCTGGCACAAAACAATTCTTGCGCAAGAAGCTTGCAGTGTAGACATAGCCCTAGAGTTTAGGGGTGACAGATTAAGGGCCTGGAGTTGGCACTTTAAAACCTGTGTCTGTTCATAATTCAGAGATTTTAAGGCAAAAATTAACCATTAGATCATGTAGTCTGCCTTGCATAACACAGGGAATAGAAACTCATTGAGATACCCTTGCACTGAAACCAATGGTGATTTTGCAGACAGTTTCCAACTCTCTTGTTTTTTGCTTCCTGACAGATGCAAAGAAAGCAAATCTCAAAAAGAATTTGGTCTTTAAATTAGATCTTCAGCAGGAGAGGGGAGCTGAGCTTGCACATTTAGCCAGTCTTGTTTTGAACAGTTTGAATCTCCAATGAAGAGCTTTCTGGAGCCCTACAATTTATATGCAAATATAATTTAAGATGTGATAGTTTTATTACTGTTTACTATCTGAACAGAAAGCAAAACTCTGCAGCGTCTTATTCAGCAATATTAAGCAAATTTAACAAACATCTTTCAATTAAGTTTTTACTGAGCACTTGCTCAGTCAAAACTCCCATAGATTTCAATTGTCTCCAAGACTCCAGACCTACTGTTGTAGCAAGGACTGAATAAAAATTATTTATGGTCTTCAGGATATAACCCAGACTTAAAAATATTGTTTAAAGCCCCTGTCCTACAATCAAGTGACTGGTTGCACACTCTTAAGTAGAGACCCATTGACTTATTGACTACTCTTTTACTATTATTTACTTCCTCTAATAAGCCTCTAACCTTTAATAAATTTTAATAGTGACACTGTTAGCATTATCAGCTGTCTAAAATACCTTGTGTAGTCAAGACTTGTATTTCATCTTTAGGTATATTTCTGAATTCTGACATGGAGGCATTTTCATTTGTTCACATATTTTACTTGTCTGCTAGCTGCCAAAATTATATTTAGCCCTCATATCCCAATACATTTTAATTATACCAATATTGTTTGATCCACAGTAATTCATTACATCATTTACAGATTCTTTATAACAATGCTATAAGAAGTGCATGAAGTCTTCTAGAAGTCACTAAGCAGAATCCATAATTTAGGACTTCAGAATGTTTTCCCCCTCCCCATACTCATTTTCAAGAACCTTGAAATTTTTGCAATGGTTCTCAACTCCCTCTCCAATATCCTTAAGCATAATTATTAGATTCCTAGAATTTAAATTCTAAACCATACACTAAAGTTGTTCTTTTTTTAGCATCCAAGAAAAACTACAATAAAAAGGAATCATTGGGAGAATTTGGAACAATATTATAAAATGTCTACAAATTGTCTCCAGGATCCCTAGAAATCTGTAGAATCCTATCTTAAAATTCTATTTCTTCACCATTACCATGTCATTGTGTTGCACAA
This sequence comes from Rafetus swinhoei, assembly GCA_019425775.1. Taxonomy (NCBI): domain Eukaryota; kingdom Metazoa; phylum Chordata; order Testudines; family Trionychidae; genus Rafetus; species Rafetus swinhoei. The sequence goes on along the minus strand of CM033424.1, from coordinate 27,821,344 downwards.
TCAATGGATTGCACAAAAAGTTCTGTGATATGCATTTACCATGAGTAAAAATTGCTATAGATAAAATATAATGGGAATTCTTATCTCTCTTACATGAATATTATTTACATCAGTAGAAGATTTATTCATATTTAGTAATCTGTACTAGCCAGCTTCTATATGGGTAGGGAAATGCTTGACTATTTCCTTGAATTCTCCTTCCTCTCTCCTGTCCTGGTTCAGATATTGCACATTCCTCCTCCCCCCCCATGTTCATTAATGAAGTCCACAATCTTAAATGGACCAGCTACCTGCTTAATAGCTATAAAATATTCCAGTAAAAGCAAAAGAACACACTATTCAAACATAACTAGAGTCGTTGAGGCCCCTGCTGGGTCTTGCAAGCTGCTATCACTCTTTCTTTCTGAGCAGCTGTATCTCTCTCTTGCACGCACACAGTGAATAAGCTACATTATGCATCACAGGACAACAGAAAATAGAAACATGAATCAAAGTGGATTTTGTTTTATTCCAAAAATAAACTAATCTCACCAAGACTAATATAAAAGTGGCTGACAGGGATAGATTATGGTTTGGACTAAGAGCTCATTCAGGGATTTTAGAATTTGTTTCCCTCCCCTCCCCCACCCCACACATCCCTGCTTACCCCTCCCCTCCTCCCATTCCCCGTCCCCGTGATTATCCAGACATTGGGACCACATATTGTGGGAAAAGGGGTGCTGTGAATTGATGTTTTCCCTTCCGCAGGGCAGGCAGGTTCAGAGACAGTAAAAATCTTGCCTCCATCTCCACAGCACACCTGCCAGTGCACATAAACCAGCATTCAGGGAGGGGGGGAAAAAAAAGAATAATAATTTGCTTCTAGCAATGCTCATGACTCAACATTTTTCCTACTTAATATACTTGAGTCAATTTACTTTTTATTTCTGGCCAAAACTGTTTGTCTAATTTTACTCAGATTTGTCAATAGTTTTGTTGATGCAAAACTACATTTTTCAACTGTTAAAGTATTCATCTAAAAAAATTTACCCAGCTCTAGCTTGGAGTTTGCTGTGTTTATTGGCTAGGATGTTAATTTTTCTATGGTATTTTGCCAATAAGTGAAGTTTTAACTGATAGCACACCTGATTGCAATTAAGTTGTCTTTTTCATAGTATTTGTATTATTCTTAACACATCAAATATAAATCAAATTGAAAACAGAAATAGAATTGGATTGCTCAATGAAATAGTTTGGCAAAATCTTTCTTTAGTGCTCTATTTGTAATTCTATGCCTTTCCTTTACTATTTAGTCTCAAAAAGGGAATGGATAAATTAAAATACCAATAGGTCATTTTCAAGCAAATCCATAACTCACTTAGACATTCAGTTACTCTGGAGTTTCCAGTCATGTCTCAAATGAAACACAAATAAATGTTTATTTACTTTGCAACTATGCTTTCCATACAATCATATATCTATATTTGACAGACTATGGAATTGTGTCAGTGAAAAATTATTGCAAAGTTGATCATTGTTTTTGAAATGGTAATTCTTCCTTCTCCATTTTGTATTTTTTTTAAATGGAGTGAGTACTGTAATTCATATAAGACAAGGCTGAACAATGTTCAACATAAGTCATTCTACAACTTACTCTTTCAAACACATTCATTTAGATACATAATTCGTTAATACTCCCTCCCTCCCCACTCCTTGCACACTACCAATTTCCACCTTTATTTCATGTTCTCAGGGATGTGCCACTCTTTATATCAGGTTTCAAATTTTAACTGCATATACAGACACCCAAATAAATTGCCTGATTTTCAGAAGCACTGAATACCCTACAGCTCTGTTAAAGGTCAACAGGAGCTGCAGAGTGCTTGGCACTTTTAAAAATTGAGCCACATCAGATGTCTACATATGGACTTGGACACTAGGTAGAGGCACACAGTTTTGAAAATGTTAGGGCTGTGTGTATTCACAAAAAGCAGGGGTAAAGAAATGGAGATTCTACTGATATGGAATCTCATTTAAATAAATCTTTTCCCTAATGCCAAGGAGTGAGGCATCCAATGATTGGAATATAATAGTCATCCCACTTTCTTTTGGCTGGGTTGCAGGGGTGTGTGGTTTGAGAGACAGGTTAGGGGAATTGAAATAAGTGTTGTTGTGAGGGACAGTGCTAACTATTGCCAGCACTAGGGAAACCAGGTGCTGATGTGGGGTGGGGAGGAAGATCAAGGAGCCTCTGGCTACATTACAAGTTTGGATTTTTAGACGAGGCCTCATCTCATTCTTTTGCAGAAATATAGTAGAATACTTCAGCCATCATTCTGCAAAGCATATGTTTGTTTAACTTTCAGATCATGCTTATACGCCTGGCTGACTTAGGGCCCAAGTGTCATTAATTTGAAGAGTTTTAGTTTGTTCGTTAAAAGAAACAGCGCTTATATGGACACAGGATGAAATTTTCGAAAGTCCCTATGTGACTTAGGAGTTTAAGGCCCATTCAAAGTTAAATTGTTACTTAAACCTGGGATTGAATCTATGTGAGGTGTCTGTCAGCTGAACAGCCAGGCAGAGGTTCCTGTGCAACCTTGTACTTTCTGGGCTTGATACATACCTCAGTGAAGTCAATAGCAAAACTCTCTTTAATATGAATAGTGTAGGATCAGGGCCATTGTGTATCTGAAGATGGGCTACACACATGCAGGTTCATACAAATTCAGTGGTTCTAGTATTCCATGCAATCAAAGCAGATGATATAGGAGACTGTGAACTTCAGGTTCTCTTCCTCCCTGCACTCCATCTGCTCAAAGCCCAAATAATCTGCTTTTGTGTGATTTTTACCCTGTGATGAGAGTTATTTGAGGTTTTATTGTTATTGTGTTTTGGTTTTGAGGGGATTGTTTCTTTTTCTTCTTATGTTTTTTTGGTTTGCTTTCAGGATTAGAGTTTTGAGGGTCTTTACAAATAAACAAAAACTAGCTAGCCAAACAGAAACCCCTCCCATTTTTAAAAAGTAATATGAAATTCCTACAGAATCCTTTATAGTGTGGAAATCACTATTTTTAAACTTGAAAGTGCCAGGAATCTTTCGACATTATACCATCAAAGCAACAGAAAAAAAATCACCATAAATTTTCCAAAAAATGAAAGAAGAAATGATATATTATACTTTGAATAGTTATAATTTAACACATTTCTAGATAAAATATTGCTTGACAAAATCACCACCAAACACCTGTTACAATAGACAGTAGAGTAAAAGATGTCTCTAGCCCATCCCAAATATAATTTGTTACACTATAGATACAGTTTCAGTTCTGTAAATTATCTTTCTGTTGTATGTGAACTAGAAAATCATTTCAGAATAAACAAAGTAAAGTAATTAGACGTTCAAAACACTCAGAAACTACAAAACAGGTCTCAAATCATACAATTAATATTTTTTCCTATTTCCTTATTTAATTAACTATATGATTTGGGAGGAGGGAATATTGTAATTAGTAATTAGTAATCAAACTGCATAATATCTCACAGTGTTCAGGTAAACAGTTCCTAGCAATGTCTTTGGCTGAAGACAAGCAATTTCACTCAGCACCAGTATAGGTATTCTATATGCCTACATAAAACCGACTTCTTTTGCAGAAGATTATCCTCCATGAATATTCCTAATTCTGGCCTCCCCAAACTTCAGTACAGCTGCTTAAACTCCCAGGCCTGGTCTACACTACATGGGAAGATGAAGTAAGATACACAGCTCCAGCAACAGAAATTACATAGCTGGAGACGACATATCTTACATTGCATTTCTGCGCCGTCCACACAGTGGGAGGCTGACTGGAGAAAATAAAACAGAAACTTTGCTTCTGTTCCAGGAGCTCAGAAAATATTTAGATATATTTGTGAAGCATGATAGTGTTCAATGTTTGTTTGGTTGCCAGATTCTTGCCTTTAGTCACTATATATTTTCTTCTGATTTAAATATTCAGCTAGATTCAGCGAACCTTTAATACTTGGTATTGTTTTGGACTAACAAACTCTGAAAGTACCAAAAATAAGAATAATAAAAAGTGTGTTTAATACTTCCCTCCACCCCCCAAAAAAGCATTAATACCACAGCTATCAGGAAGTGAGATTGATTTCTTATAGTATTTTTCAACCTGTTTGCGGGTAAGATAAGGATGTTATTATGGAGTATTTAAAACCTTTGGGTTTTTTTATAATAAATCTTGGTATACAATTGAAAGTTTTCACTAGAAGCAAATATTTTCAACTTTTTAATAAAAGTATCTGGTTCAGTTTAACTAGCACAATGTCACATTTGAGCCCTGTTGTACATAGGGATAAGGTAAAGCTTTCAAATCTTGTTTTTAAGAAGAGTGTTAATCATGTTCTCTTACCTTCATAGAATACTTTAAACCCATGGGCACTGACTGCAAAGTCACTTGTCAAACGCAGTGAAAATACAGATTTTGTACTTGTCACAGGTGGAGGAAGATGAAATCCTGTTAACCTACAAATATAAACATAACTTATGGTTAATTGTCTATTTTACGTTGGAAATTTGTAGTGAGTAATAAGTCTGAAACAGTCCAGTTGCATTCTTACAGACAATCTAAATGCAATAATAGAATCTAAATTTTATATTATTTGTGAAATCCATTTTCTAAAATTTCATAAGGAAGCTGCCTGACTGGCATTTATGTAGCCTAGCACAGGTGAGATAGGCCAGCTCAGGAAGGTTGCACATAAAGAAGGTCATTGTTGAAATTACAGAAACATGACAGATTTAAACAAGCTAAGGATCTATACCAGTATTTTCTTACATTATATATTTTATAGATAGTTAAGTGTGATAATGTTTTGTCCACAGAGTTTTCCCAGCATCCAGTTTTACACACACACACAAAAGGGAAGGAATCACAGCTCACTTAAACATGGGATGTTAGCAAATTTAAACTATGTATCTCAACCTACAGAAGTGCTTTTCCTCAAGTCTTCTGTCATGCCTAGCAAGTGTGGGAAGAATTGCTCAGAGGGTTTTGATTCTAATTCATAGAAAGATCCCAGATGGTAGTGTTGAGTAATTACTCATCCACTCAGAAGGCTCTCTTGCAGGGTTTTCCAGCTGTACTGTTTTTGGCTTTGTTTGGGGTTTTTTTTGGTCAGATCCATATATACACCCCAGGCAGCTGTGGAAGAAAGTTTGACATTCAGCCCAGTGTTTCCATTTCATCTGACCCAGGTGCTGCAGCCTCTTTGCTTTCCAAATGCTAGTTGAGACTGGGATTTGTAGTAGAGTAAATTCTCCAAGGCTCAAATTACAATAAAACAAAAGTGATTCTGGCTGGCTGATGGAATTAGCCAGGGAATTTGATGGACACAGTTGAAGACACATGCTCAATATTCATCAGTGGAATCTCCAATCCTAAGGTTACAGTTGGACCCACAGTTTCTCAAGCTAGAGGTAGCTTCAGGGCTAAAAGTATCTGTTTTCATCTATCCTTGGGGTGACAACTGTAGAATTTCTCTTTGGTATTGACTTTGCCTGTAAATCAATGGACTTGTATATTAGTAGTTTCATAAAACTGTAATACTCCATATATAGAACTGCCCTTGCAAGAAAAAAAACTTTCAGCTTCTTTCCCTGGTGCAGCAATTGCAACCTAACCACTTAATGGATGGAACAGAAGAATCAAGTTCCAGAAATACTCCACAGATTGAACTAGCATCCTATTTCTTACAGGAGCAAGTGCAAGTCAAATATGGAGACTGATCTCTTTTGAAAGTATGTTATGATTTGTTACTGGAGAGAACTCCTTCCTCTGAAATCACTTCCACAACAGATAAGGTCAGCCAGTATGCTGTAACAAGAATCCGGCATGAGCTGTTTGGGAGCTACCAATAGGGCATTTCATATGGAAGGGGGAAAGGGCTCAGCCCTAGAATTCATTGACCTAACAAAACTTGACATTGCTGATCTCAAAGTTACAGTGCATAATTTATCTCTTGACTCAGCCTTTTTATCTCAAAATCATGATAAATTAAACAGTTTACTTTAAGCTTCAGCTTACAAATTGATTGCTTTTGTGGATTTATGGCTGATCCATTATTGTTTTTTATTTAAATATAGCGTTGTTTTTTTCTTTCATTTCACTGGGGGAAATTTTCCTCGTTTTTTCTAATATATGTGGAAGATATATGAATTTAATATAAAATGTAACACAGCAAATCCAAAACAAAGAGACCCCCAAATCTAATAACTAAGCAAACGTTGCAAATGATGAGTGCTGACGAATCTCAACTGCTAGCAGGGAGTGTGCAGGGCCTCCCAAGAACAGTTCCTAAGCTTGTTAGAGGAGAATGGCAAAGTCATTTTATGCCTGTTCTTCAATCTGGTATATGTGGAGGTTCTTTTTCCTCTAACTAGTCATATTTAATCTATTTTGTAACTTTTTCCCCTCAGGAACACTAAAGAAGAAAACAGTAGATAATGTGGAGAGATTATTTTGATGAATTAATAAGATATGTATAGCAGGAGCCAGTAGATAGCTGAATAACAACACAACCATTGAGCATGCTTTCTTTTATAAAAGAAAGAAAAAAGATGCAGTAAAAGCTGTGTTATCCAGCAATTTATCAACCAAAAACCTCTACTAAACCCATATCTGATATCTCCCAAATACAAACCTTCAGTTTACTAACCAGGACTAGTATATTGCCCCTGAGGTTATGCAATTGTACACTCTGCCCTCTACTTGTATGCAAAAGAGGCAGGAGACAATTAAACAAGTGACATCAGGGAATTATTTGGGAAACCAGCTTCCAGGGTGTGTCATGGGGTTATTAGAGATCCAGCCCAATCTCCTACACCTCTTATCTATATTGATAATTGATGTTGATAATAATGATACTGAGGGACTGAATAATCCTGAAGTGCCTTCTGAATCATCAAAGAAAGAATAAATTATGTGCAGTAGTTTTAGCGTTAAGTGTATTTTTAGTTATCTGAGTGCATGCCATGTACTGCCCTCAGCGATAAGTAGTGTCATAAGATAATTTACAGCCAGGGGCGGGGAACCTTTTTTGGGTTGGAGGCCACTGATCCATAGGAAAATCAGTGGGGGTGCACACAACCCCCGCCCAGAAACCCCCCCCCCAAACCTCCCTGATGTGCCTCCCCCACCAGCTCCCCTCTCACTCCAGCACCAGAGCCTTGGGGTGTCCAAGCTAGTAGATTTTGTGGCTCCCCTCAGCTATGGATGGGGCCCCAAATGAGGGTTTCAATGTGTGGGGAGAGAGCTGCTGGAAAGCAGGTTGGGAGCATGGGGTTTGGGTGGGTGGTAGAGTACAGCAGCTGAGTGAAGTGCAGGGTTTGGCTGAGAGGTGATGCAGGAGTAGATGGGCAAGGGAGATCAGGGCAGAAAGGAGGATGCAGGAGCAGAGTGGGGTACAGGGTCTTGGAAGGAAGGAAGGGTGCAGGAGCAGGCTGGGGTGGAGCAGGCTGAGTGGGAGGCAGGGTGCAGGAGTGTAGCAGGGTGTGGGGACTGAGCGGTAGGTGGGTGCTTACCTGTGCAGAGCCCTGGGGATACACGTGTGCCCCCCTGCTGCTCCCAGGCGCTGGTCCTGGCTGCTTCTATTGATTGTGATTACAGCCAATGAGGGCAATGGGGGGAAAAGCTTCCAGGTGATGCTTCCCTGCACTGCCATTTCCCCAGGTGGGGGACTGGGGAGCAGCAGCACATGGAGCCTCTTCCTCCCCCCATAAGCCAGAGTCTTCAGGTTGGATGCAGCCCCAACTTGCCTGACTCTAGCCCGCAAGGTCTGAGACTCTCCTCCCACCCCCTGTGCAGAGGGGAGCAGGTGCAGCCATGGGGGGTGGGGAGAGGGGGGACAGGATCCAACCCACAGGCCATAGGTCCCCCATCCCTGACCTACTATCTGCATACACCTACGTGACTCAAAAAATAACCACTGCAGAGTGCAGTACTACTTACTGGATTGCTGAGCACCTATACACTATTTTATACTTTATTCATTTTATTGTATTCAAATTCTTTGAAAATTGGTATTCCAATGGTAAATATAAGTCTTCATGAACTGGAATATTTGATTGACCAGCACACTCCATTTCTTCAGCATACTGGATAACAAAGCTTTTACTGTATTCTGATATTTTTAAGGAGAGTAAGTCTGAATTATTAATCATAGTGTGAATTTTGTTTCCTAGAAGAAAAACTGATTTGAAAAACACCACATCATAGTGTTTTTCAATTTGATCATGACTGAAGCAGTACAAATACTTTAGTGTCTCAATAATGAATGCATTTTCTGCTGCTAGAATAGAAATTTAGTCATACCCTTATCATAAAATTCACAATATGTAGAGTTTAATCATTATCAGTCATTCCAATCTTATAAGGAGGAGCTTGAAATTGGTGGAAAGTCCAGAATGCTAAAGGTCAGGGTCTGAAATTACTGAACATTCTTCTCCATTTTTTACGAGTTGTACTGTGTAATAAGAATAGGTAGGATATCAGTAATGTGATTTCTTTTTTGTTTAACCTTAAGGCATTACTCCATGAGTTCTACAAAGTGTACCAATTATACTGATGTTGAGAGCTATCTACTCTAGATACTACAGTTAATTTTGTAATGTTCTCTGGTGACTAGCTACTTTGTATTCTGAAGGGCATTTAATTAGAGATGTCTTGATTGCTACTTCATCTGTGACTGTAATTTGGTAAAGAATAAATTCAATTTTACCCCAAGGGACACTTTCTCTTTAATCTTCTTCTGCCTGGGCTGTATCCAAATTTATACCAGATCAAAAATAGGAAAGGAGCACTGAATAATTTTGGTCATGACAGAACCAACAGTCATGTAATGAGGGAATGTTGCCCAAGGTTGGGCTTTTGACCATTCTTAAAATTATTGGTCAAAAATTGTCATAGGTAAAAAATGGTTACATAGTTGAAAGCATTAAATTATTAGAACCGTAATTATAGTAGGAAAAATAGTAAGATTTATATGGAAAGTTTTGCCTTAGATATTTATGCCTAATTACAAAATACAAGTTATTTTAGGGAGTTATTTTAATTCAGAAAAATGCAAAAAATATGAAGTTAAAAAAAGAATAATTATTAGCATATTTTAGCAATGTTAGTTTTTTATTTTAACAGGAATGTTATTCCAAGACTGAAGAGTTACAAAAGATAAGAAATTAAAAAGACAAGAGGAAGCTTATATAAATGAAAAATGTAATTTTAAATGCTGTGTAGGCAGCAGACCCAGTCTACAAGAATCATGCTTTTCATTATCTTTTTGGAGATATCTTTTGGATGGGGATATATATTTAGAGTGTGTAGAAGGAAAGTTCTGTTCAGAGGGAAGAATTGGAGGGTTATTTACATAGGTCTTTAATATAGGTCACTAGTTTTGTTGGCGATGATGGAGATGTTGTGGGATGGTTAATATTTTTGTTTTTTAAAGGAGACAGTTAATGGCAGTGCATCTTTTCTGTTTGTATTGAGAAAGAAGGGTTAGTGACTGTGAATCCTCTTTTCTCTCTCTCATTGTCTTAATTAAGTTTGAGGAGGGGAAGGGTTGCATGTAGTCAATAAACATCTGGGGCAAGGCACTGTATTTTACTCCCAGAAAAAATTGCCACTGAGTGTATAAAAAATTCATGTTCCCCGTGGACTTACTTGATTCCCTGCAGTAAAATGACTTTCTGATAGGAAAAGAAAAGGAAAGCAAAAGGAGTCACACACCACTCTCCTAGCAGTGCAGGTACCTCATTTCAGGAACCTGGAACAGGCAGTGACTCCTACCCTGAGACGGGATCAGCAACTAGTTCCAGTTGGGCTGGTGGCAGGAGAGGATAGAACTTCCTCTTTCCCTCCAAGGAGTGGCTGGGGCTGTGTTAGATCCACCCTCAGAAACCTTCCACAGCTGCATGAAGCTCAGAATCCTCCCTTACTTCCTGCCCCCATTGCAGTTGTGGGAAGGATCCCTGTATGGGGAGTTCTTCCCACTTTCACCTAACTCCAATGCATCCAGAACTCCCATATTTAAAAATTCCTCCTAAGCCTCACCAAGTATACCCCAAATCCGTCTGACCCTCCATAGATGAATCCTATCCCCTCTGAACCTCAGCCCCTGAAATTTGGAGCCTCCACTACACCGATAGCACCTGCGGCCGTAACACCCCCCACAGATGTCTCTGCAAATCAACTCCCCACCTTGATGTACCCCCACCATCTGCACCACCCTGAGCCCCCACATTCCAATCCCCACACCACTGGCCCCCTAAATAACTGTGGGCAGGCTCCCACCTTACCAAGCCCCACTTTCCCAGCACTCAGACCCCCCAATCCAGAGCTGCTGAGTCCCAACCACCTTCACCTGAAAGCCCCTGCACAGTTCCATTGCCTCTGAACCTGACATCCCCCCACAAGCCTTTGTGCATGCAGATCCCACCACACCTAGACTGCACCCAAATTATCCCATATAGAACCCTCTTACCCCACACCTGGATCTTGGACATCAAGTTCCTTCACACTTGGATCTTATCTTGTAGAGCCTACCTGCCCTACACCTGGGTAACCTGACACAGAGGAGCAGTGCCCCAAGGTGTTTTTTAGGATAGACCCAGGCCTTGTACTATGTCAGGGATGGGTATCCTGGGCGTGGGAGGCTGCAGAGTGAACTCTCACCTTCCATGAAGCCAATAGCCTGCACTCCCCACTGCTATGCTGGAGTCTCTGCCTTTATTTATTGACAAATAAAACTTGCAGAATTTTAAAATAGTGTGCTGAATTTTTATTTTTTGGCTTTTTTGTTTACTTTCAGGAGTAGTATTTTAATTTGTTCAAAGTTCTTTGTTCACTGTTGCGTGTATTGATATACTGGTATATAACTAAAGATACACATACATACAATGTTTGTTCTAGAAAGACTCCAGCTAATCAAAATGCCCAGCTTTCAAATGTTTCACTGCCCCTCTTATAGCAGGTGTATTAGCATCTAGTAGAGTGAATGACCAAAACATGTAAATAGCTTGCTGACCTACTTAAATGGTACAATGATACTGTCAAAAAGGTAGACTACCACCTACCTCGGAGCATTCTTTCTGGAATATCTGACAATATTTGACCATGGCAAAATAATAGTTGGCCAGTTGATTGGCTTGCCAAGCTTACTGTTGCCTCCCCTTGTATTTACTGCACTCAGCAAGAAGAGAAGAACAGATAAAAAAGAAAAATTCCTCAGAAAGGTTTAGTTCTCCAAGCAGACCTATAACCAGCCAAATAAATGTGTGTGTATGCTTGCACACATCTGTGCAGTGGTGGGGATGGCTAAAGGCTTATCACTGATGTTTTCATGCCCCATTCACACATATGTTGCCATTGAGACATGAGCAGGCTTGAGACTCTATAACGATGTAATGCAAAATATATACGGGAGATGTTGGAGCATTCTTCTCAGCATATTTTAAATATAGCAAAGTGAAAACATTCTTATTATGTTCATTCAATATAAATATGTCCAAATCATATTGTCTTTCTTCTTTGTTTATGAAAATGCATTTTTATTGAAATAAGAAAGCAAATTAATAGATTTTCCAGTGTCTCGCTCTTTCTGTGTGGGAACAAATGCACCAGTTACAAAGAGTTTGTTACAAAGCTAAAGATTTTTGTGTCTCATGCATTTGTTGTAGTCCTGCAGCAGAATCTTATTAGTAGATCAAAGAAATCAGGTTTTGGGGTGTATAATTCCATACATAGTTTGTTAAGACATATATAAATAGTCATAGCTCAAATGGAAAGTCTGTGTTTATATTTATTTCATGGGACACTATCACTTTTTTCTTCCTCTGCCAATACTGGCTTATGGGCTGAAGTTGACTAGTATCTTATTCCTCAAATACTCCCATTGAAATCAATGCAGCTGCCTCAGAAGAATGGTATTATTCAGCATATGTAAGGTGGCATCATCTAGCCTTTAAATGTAGGGGATTCGATTATGAAGTTATTTACCTAATATTCCCTTTGCTAATGTGCTCATTTCCAGCTAACAGTATGCTCTAATAATTCTTCAGCTATGAACATAACAGGCTTGAATTGTAATCTGAAGAAAATGACATCTAGATCAAACATACTCTTTATATAATCAGCTCTCAATAGATGTTCTAATTTTTTTAAGTGGACTTAGAACGTGACAGAAGCAGTGTGCATGATTACACCAAAAACATGAATAAAGTCAATTTGTTCATGTTACTTTATAAATGATTCCCATACATATGATAGTAAATACATTGCCTAATCACTAACGTCTACACTATGGGACAAGGTTGAATTAAGATACACAACTTCAGCTACATTAATGGCATAGCTGAAGTCAAAGTACTTGACTTCTGGCATGTCCACACTGCAGGAAGTCAAGGTAGACTGTAGTCAAAGTGAGAACACTCTCCCTTTGACTTCCCTTACTCCTCGTGGAAGCAGGACTACCTTCATTGATTGGAGTGCCCCCCTCAGTTTGAATTGGCAAATGAATTAAATGGCAAATGAAATTTAATGTGGATAAGTGTAAAGTAATGCACATCGGGAAAAATAACCCCAACTATACGTACAGTATGATGGGGCTAATTTGACTACGACAAATCAGGAAAGAGATCTTGGAGTTATCGTGGACAGTTCTCTGAAAACTTCCACACAGTGTGCAGCGGCGTCAAAAAGGCAAATAGGATGCTAGGAATTATTAAGAAAGGGATAGAAAATAAGACCCAGAATATCTTACTGCCCCTGTATAAAACTATGGTACGCCCACATCTTGAATACTGTGTACAGATGTGGTCTCCTCACCTCAAAAAGATATTTTGGCCTTGGAAAGGGTTCAGAAAAGGGCAACTAAAATGATTAGGGGTTTGGAATGGGTCCCATATGAGGAGAGGTTAAAGCGACTGGGACTTTTCAGTTTAGAAAAGAGGAGACTGAGGGGGGATATGATAGAGGTATATAAAATCATGAGTGGTGTGGAGAGGGCCGATAAAGAAAAGTGATTTATTAGTTCCCTAAATAGAAGAACTAGAGGACACCAAATGAAATTAATGGGTAGCAGGTTAAAAACTAATAAAAGAAAGTTCTTCTTCACACAGCGTGTAGTCAGCATGTGGAACTCCTTGCCAGAGGAGGCTGTGAAGGCTAGGAATATAACAGAGTTTAAAGAGAAGCTAGATAATTTCATGGAGGTTAGGTCCATAAAGGCTATTAGCCAGGGATAAAATGGTGTCCTTGGCCTCTGTTTGACAGAGGCTGGAGAGGGATGGCAGGAGACAAATCGCTTGATCATTGTTTTCGGTCCACCCCCTCTGGGGCACCTGGTGCTGGCCACTGTCGGCAGACAGGATACTGGGCTAGATGGACCTTTGGTCTGACCCGATACGGCCGTTCTTATGTTCTTATGTTCTTATGTAATTAGCGTGGGGCTATGGTATGCAGACAGCCTGGCCCAACCCTGCTGTGCTGCTGGACTTTCAGCAGCCTGGAGATTCATTTTTGAGGGGACTCCTTTAGCCCAGAGCCCTGGCTTACATACAGGGGCGGCCTGTGAGCCTAGGCCAAACTAGGCAGTTGCTTAGGGCACCGCCGGCCCGGGCGCCCCGTGATTACGTCATGGCCATTGACGGCCGTGAAGGCAGGGCACCGATCGTGCCTTCCGCCTGGGGCACCAGCTGCCGCAGCCGGCCTCAGGCCACTCCTGCCTACATACCCTAAAGCCCCTGCATTAATCTGGCCCTGCAAATAGAGACACAGCAAGCAGCATCCTGCAGAAAAAAAACCCTTACAGTCAAGAAGCCGGTGTTCATAAAAGGTTGAAAACCTTAGTGGAACAGATGCACACTTCTCTGCCTACTGATGTATTGTCAGCATTGCTAAACTCCTGCTTCCATCTGAACTGAGTATACTATGCAGCCACTTATTTGACATTAGGCTTTATTATTGTAAAATAGTTAACATACAGCATAAAATTAAGTCTGGACACTAAAGCATGGAGAGAGAGAGAGTGTACTGAGCATAAATTGAAACCTGGGCAACAGCTTATACTTTTTCTGATCTTTTATCATACATTGCAGAGATAATCCTTCCAGAGAAAATCATTTGCCTAAAGACATACCAAAGCTGCAATTTTATACCTGAGGGAATTAAATGATTTATATAATGAGAAGATACAATTTTGCTTTAGGCATTATTTAGAAACAGAACCATGAGGCCTCACAAAACACAATTTCAGCAGAAACAGGAGCTTGTGTTTTTGTGATACCACACTTTCATTTAACTAAACCAGCATGAGGGGAAAAATTACACCTAGTCATTTTCATGATGACTATCTCTTTGTAACTCTTCTCCCTCACATCCCCAGGGAGCTAGGGGTGGGTAAGACTGCACTGCAAACAAGCATACCACTTAAAAATGCATTTTCCCTAGATTTTACACTGCTACTGAGCAAAACAGGTGGATTTACCATGACAACAAAATGCACCTTGTGAGTCATACAGCATGCTATGGGACAATTTCCTTCCATAATGGCCAGCAGATGCTTTGGTAACCTGCCATATACCATTCACTCTTTGCAACTGGAGTCTACTGTTCCTCTATTAAAAATGGGTAGGTAAACAAGTTTTTCTACAGTAGTAATTTCCTGTACCACAGTGTGTAATCATAAATAAAACCATAAAAACAGCAGGGTTGCCTAAAGATCTTTTTTCTGAAGCTCTGACAAGTCTATTTTTCACCCAACTTATTAACCTGCTTTCTTTATTATGAAAAGAACCTTTGGAAAATAAAGCTGCATTTAAGTGTAGTTATGTCAAAAAGAAGCTTTTTTGGTTCCTGGGAAACTCAGGATATTAGATGGGATACATATTTTTGCTGCTTCTGGAATATCACTTGTTTAATTTATCAGAGAAGTAAAGAATTAGAGGGGGACAGTTTTAGTTCCTCATTTAGTGCTTGTATCAGCCAAATAAGGGTCCTATAGGCCATGTCTACACAATGCGGAAGGCTGAGGCTGCTGCAGTCGATGTTCTGGGCTTTGAATTAGCAGATCTAGCGAAGACTTGCTAATTCAAACTGAGAGTGTGGCCCCATCGGCACCGGTAGTCCTGTTGCTCATGAGGAGTAAAAGAAGCCAATGGAAGTGCCCCCGTTCATAAATTGATATCTTCCCACTACATGGGGATTGTCTGGATTTGAGGAACCACCACAAGGCACCTTAACACCCTTCATACCGTGGAATTCATCTGGCTCCGGATGCCCCATGTGTTACTGTGCAATGGGGATATGTATGTGGACATTCCAGTAGCAAAAGGACAGAGCCATTGCTCATTTCCTGGCTATGTTTGGGCTACAGGCATACAGAAACTGCTCCAGTTCTGAGCCTGGAGAAGGATATGGAGAAGTTCCTTGACATAAGGTAGAATTCCTGAACTCATCTTCTCCTGGCTGTTCAGGCCCTGTGCATTGTGTGATACAGGGTATGTCTCTTTAGGAAGTGTAGAGCTACCACTCTTCCTGTATGCTCTACATTCTGTTTTTGGTTTCCTGGGACAATTCCTGCTGGGGCAGAAAAAAGGAAGCCCAGCACAGGGCAGTTGTAGACTAATGCTATATAGAGTTGTAGCCTGTGTTATTATTGCTGTACCTAATTCATATTCATAATAAAGAGTTTATCTTGCTACCAGTCTGGTCTAAGGATGTTAAGTAACGGTTAATTGACTAGTCGAGTAGTCGATGGAATTTGCATTAATTACTCGACTAGTTGATAGGCACTTCTGTATTCCTCCTTTGAAATGTACAAGAGCCCCTACTGGGTCCAGCTGACTCTGGGCTGCATGCGGCACGCCAGCTTTGAAATGCCACGCAGAGCCGGGGTCAACTGGGGACTGCCCAGCTGATCCCGGACTCTGCACGGCATTTCCCCAGAACCTGGGTTAGCTGGGGACTCCCCAGCTGATCCTGGGTTCCATGGAAATGCTGCACTGGAATCCGGTATCAGCTGAGTCCCCAGCTCACCCCAGGCTTTATGCGCAACAGCTCCGCACAGCTGATTCCAGGTTCAGGGGTGCAGCTCTGCCACTTTGAAGTACCCCAATAGGATTGCTTCTCTTAAAACAAAACAGAAAAGATACAGAATCACCAGGCAGGTGAAATGGGCTGGCTGGGGTCCCATCTGGGACTGCCTCTCACTCCCCCAGGTACCCTTTAGAGAGGGGAGGGGAGGCTGAACCCCCCATATTTGTATGGGGATGTTACTTGCTGTTCCCCTTCCTCACTGAGGGGAAAGTGCAGTTTGTTGTTTTCCTCTCCCTCTGTCTGGGGAGTACAGGGGACAGACCAGCTGTGCACTTTGCTCTTGTTCCCTGACAAGGACAGGAAAGGGAAGAGCAAGCATCCCCTGCTCAGTCCTCCAACCCTGACTTCTACACTTCCCATAACCCAAGCCCCCTGCCCTCAGCCCCTTCTTACCCCCAGCTATGACTCCTGCACCCACCACATCTCCACCCTCTGCTCTGAGCCCCCACACACCCTGACACTCCTCAACCCCTAGCTTTGAGCCCTCCACATTCCAACCCACACTTACATTTCTTACAGCTACTGTTGTATCACCCCCTCCCAACTCATGGCCTGAGTCCCCACCTCCGAGATGTAAGTTACTTTTACTCCTGGACTGAACCAAAATGAGCCAGAAAAATAGGGTGAACTAGGATTGCTTCTCAATAAATCTTCCAGAAAAGAGATCGAATCTGGAGTAGTGCTCTGTTTTGGCACAGCTAGATCAATGCTTAAGGATTGAAAACTAGAAGAAAATGTTATTGGAAAGCAAATTGACACTAATCCATTTTTGTTAAAAGATAGCAAATCGTATGAGTTTATAGGGATGAAAAATGAAATTGATGGAATTCCCATTTCAAAAATCTGCTAAAAACAATTAAATGGAAAAAAAATTAACAATTTCTTTTTTAAAGAAATCTGAAATGAAAATTAACAATAAAAATAACACTGATTTTTTAAAAAACATACAAGTATTTAAATAAAGCATATACATTTTCCTTTTATTTAAAAAAAAAACAAACCCTCTTAATTGACTTACAAATCCAAGGAATGCTAGGTAAATCTGCTAGTTAAAAATAATTGCACTCTCATTGTACTTTGAAGGTACATATGTAGAAACGCCTCATACAGGAGGGAAAATGAATTGATTGTGACTATTCTTCTCATGAGTTAGTATCTTTCTGTACATACTGAAGAGTCAGAAACACAAACAGCAGAAAAGTAGCTAAGCTTTGGCTGCTTTGCTATTTGGAAAAGGAGATTCAAAAGCTGAAAACATAGTGATCCAAGAGCAATAAAAATCTCATTTTTTATTATATGCATGACAGGTGATTCTGGATTTTTGGATCCAAAGACTCATCAAGAATGGTTTTCTAAAAGGTTCTATAAATATGGGAATAAATATCTAATTGCATGTCAAGTAAACATTCAGCTACAAAACTGAACTCTAAACTCATTAGCCCTTAAGGAAAAATGCACTCCCAACTGCAGGATCAAATTAGCACAATCTTTTCAAAAGTCCAAAGCTAAAATGATGGGAAACAGTCTGATTTGTCATTGTAAAGTGCTGCTAGATAAATTGTTGACATTAGATTACTATGCTGTAAATAAGATGACAGCATTATCTTGATGCCCTCAGGCTGCTGGTAATTGTTCACTCAGAAGAAGACTAAAGGAGAAGGGAAGCATTTGGTATTTTTATTAAATGTATTATCCTTTTAAACCTTATTTTGATATTAAAACAAAGCTCTCTGCCGGAACATGTACAATTGTTATTATACATACCATCTGTAGATTTGTAAAAAAAAAAAAAAAAAAGTCTTCACTGGAGACTTTACTAGAGGAATGACCCAAAGATAAGTTAAGCCAATGGGAATCTTTCCACTGACCTCAATGGAACTTGAATCAGGTCATGCAAAATGTACTGTAGGGAACTATTCTGTGCTATAGGGGAATATTCTTCACTAGACTGGAAGATTGATGGAGTAAATGGCCTACTAGATCTTTTCTATGTTTAATTTCTATAACTGAATGCAGGATACAGAAAATAGCATGGTCTTCAATTGATAGTTTATTGTACCTTGTGCCTTAAAACTGAAAGACAAAACTATGTTAAAACCCAATCGAGTTAAGTTTTCACTTGATTTCAAAATAGTGTAATTCAGCATTGAACAGAGAGAAGTAAAGAGTCTTGAAAAGGGTGAGAATAATAAATAAAAGGTTATGAACCAAATGAAAGAATCTGAATTGACCGCAATTCTAGTTATCAACAAAAGCAATAAAAGAATCCCCCTGGGTTCCATCAATTGTGGTTACACTCCAGAAAAGGCAATAATATGGTATTCCACATTTATTCTCTTTCCCTGAATTTACATAGCTGATAAGATCAATGTACAAACAAAATATTTTACCTGTCAATGGCAGTCCTGTAAGAGCATAAGAATATAACAACAGCCATACTTGATCAGACTAAAGTTTCAGTATCCTGTCTTCTAACCATGGCCAGTGCCAGATGCCCCAGAGTGAATGAACAGAAAAGGTAATTATCAAGTGATACATTCCCTTTCACTAATTCCCAGCTTCTGGCAAACAGAGGTTAAGGACACCATCTCTGCACATCCTGGATAGCAGCCTCCATGAATGTATCTAGTGCTTTTTTGAACCTTGTTATAAACTCGGCCTTTGCAACATGCTCTTACAAAGAGCTCCACAGATTGTTTGTGCACCATGTGAAGAGATAGATCCTTTTGTTTGTTTTACACTTGCTGCCTATTAATTTCATTTGGTGACCCCTAGTTCCTGTGTTATGAGGAGTAAATAATTCTTCCTTATCTACTTTCTCTACATCAGTCATAATTTTATATATTTCCCCCCTTAATCGTCTGTTTTCCAAACTGAAAAGTCCCAGTCTTATTAAGCTCTCCTCATACAAAAGCTGTTCCATACCCCTAATCATTTTATTGCCCTTTTGGGAATCTTTTGCATTTCCAATATATACATATTTTAGATATGAGTGACCACATCTGCATGCAGTATTCATGAAAGTCTAGGTTCTTTACATCTTTCCACTTATGACCGAGATCTTTAAGCTGAATTCTACCCTCAATTATAGCTGCGCAGTTCCACAGTCTTCAAATAATAACTGTGGTTATTACCTGGAGGCCACTGGTTACCACAATGATACTCAAATACCTAAAGTAAGTTATGTAACAAAGGGTCCATTTTCCAGCAAACCCTATTTAGTCTCCTCATCTTTATTATTTGCTCTTACATAAATATCTTCAGTGGCTGATTACTAACAATAATACTACTTATTGCTTAGAAAACAAATTGATATAGCAGGTTACAGCTGGAACAACAGGTTGGAGCACACAGTGATTGATGACCTTTTGCCTATTGATTTACTTGTGGAATCTGTACATACAGTCATATCTAGGGTTTGTGGGAAACAAGAATTCTGTTCTATGGGCACTGATGATTGGGCATTTGGTTTCATTCCACATCGGGTGTGTCTAGACTGCAGGGTTTTTTCGAAAAAAGTGGCCTTTTTTTAAAAAAAACTTCCCCTGCGCCTAGACTGCTGCCGCGTTTTTTCGAAAGTAAATCAAAAGAACGCGGCAGGTTTTTCGACCACGGAAAACCTCATTTTACGAGGAAGAACGCCTCTTTTTGAAAGTGCTCTTTCGAAAAAAGGCACTATGTAATGCAAACTGTGCTTTTTCGAAAGAGAGCATCCAGACTGCCTGGGTGCTCTCTTTCGAAAAAGTGGCTTGCTTTTTCGAAAGTACTGGTTGTAGGCTAGACGTTCTTTTTCGAAAGAGGCTTTTTCAAAAGTATCTTTCGAAAAAGCCTCTTTCGAAAGAGGCTTGCAGTCTAGACGTAGCCATCATGATAAAACATAGTCCATCTTTTTTTCATTAAAAACACTGTACAGAGACCCCAAAATAATCAATAGCTCTCCCTTGTTATGTGAGAAACCTATCTTCAAATACTTACCCCAAATAAGGTACAGCAAGGTCCTGAATCTAGATCTCTTGTACCCCAGATAAGTAGGGTGGCCATATTCCCCTATGCTGAATATGGGATGCCTGGTAAAATTATTCATATTCATAAAATTATGCAGCACAAACTTTCAAATTAAAATCAAATTAACTGAGCCCTTATTAAAAAGATATGCTGCATAGTTTAAGTCTTTTTATTTATCTTCTTATCTTTAAGGTTTGAATGGGGAGAGGTGACATACATTCTGGTACACCTCTGCCACCCTGGCATAGACTGACCTAAGTCAACTTTCCCTGACCAGTCCTCCTCTACCTCCATGCTTGGCTGGCCCCCCAGGATTGATCCAACTCTCCTGGTACCTGGTGTCGTGTCTTCTCAAGGCAAAGTATGGGGGGGGCACACAGGCCCACAGCCCCCAACCCCTATTTTTATTGGGGTACACAGCAGAACCTTTCCCTGATCTGCTGTAGCTAAAAGCATATTGTTCCTTCCTGTTTGTAGAAAGGCAGCTAGCACCTCCAAGATGCTGCTGGCCTCCATAACCCAGCTGCCTTCTGTCCCCTGGCTAGAGCACAGATAGGAAGGGATTAAGCCCAAAGGATGCATTGAGCACCAGAGCCCTGGGAAACCTGACTGCAGGGGTTTCAGTAAGCCAGGCCAGAGAGATAGCTCAGCAGGGGAATGTGCCTAGGGACAGAGCAGGCCCACATTCCCTGGGGGAAGGACCTAAAGTAGGGAGCAGCATGAGAAAAGGGTACTTAAGCATCTCTCTACGGGGACCTTCAGGGTTGGGACACAAACAGTCTGGAAATTGCTTCTTCCCTGCCACTACAGAGCTTAGTTGAGGGGTGGAGAAGCTTCCCCATGCCAGCAAGTGTGTGGGGCATTGGAACATGCAAGCTCTTCCTGGCTGGAATGCTGAGCTACAGGGTCTTGAGCTTTCCCTGGCTGCCAGCCCAGCCAGAAGCAGGGCTGGAGGAAAGGAGTCTGCCAGCCAGGCTGTTGGTGAACTGTACGATCCAGCTGGTTCTCCGCATAGTACAAGGAATGGAACGCACTCTGCCAGAGGCGAGGGTTATGAAAGAACAGGGTACAGCTGCAAGCTGGAGGGTAGTGAACAAGCACAGCAGGAGAAGGCAGTGAGAGGGGAAACGTATAAAGGACAGGTGTGTGGACACCAGAGGTGACACATGACCAGCCACTGCCTGCCTGCACTCCCCAGCCTCCACAGTAAGCAGCCAGTGCTGGCTGGAAATGGGACAAAGGACGGAGACGGGAACCTGCATGCCAAGAGGAAGCATGCAGGAAGGCATTGATGGCTCCCACACTGGAAATTTGCTCACCCATAAGCTTGGCATACCCACCCCCATGATCAGCCACTAGACCCCCCCAATCATTGCATGTGGGTGGGCAGCAGGTGATCAATGATCCAGCCAGCAATAGGACCCACCCATACTGACGGGCAGGGAGAGACAGAAAATATGGGAAAACATTCTCATTCTTTTTTAAATAGAGACACTCCTTTAAAATGGGATTTCTGGTCACTCTACATATAAGGCTATTTGGGGATTCTCTTGCTTGCTAACCAGAATTCCCATTGTGGATCTGAAAAACTTTCCCCAACAAAAGTTTTGTCAAAACGGATATGTTCCATTAAAACTTAGATTTCAACAAATCAGCATTTTCTTATAGAAAAAAATGTTTCATGGAAAGACTTCCAACTAGTTTTAGTCATATCTCACACATGAATATAAGAGCTTTAGATTTTAATATTTGACAAATTTCAACTTACAGCTGTATTCATTGTTTATATACAGATTTAATGAACTAAGGTCTTGTATCCAAATAATTGCTGCTAAAAGTTATCTCCATTAATTTTGAGTTAAATGAAGTTGTTGAGGAGAGGAGATTATTTTACTGTCTATTTTTAAACAAGTTTACGACAAAGTGCACCAGAGCTGGGCTGCCTAGTGGGGCCGGGAGCCCAGCATGCCCCAGCAGTCCTGCTCAGCAGGGCCGGAAGACAGGTGCGCTGCTTCTAAATTGCCCGTCAGGGCTGAGAAGACTGGTGGGGAAGATATGGCAGCAGGGCTGTTGGCAGGCTCCAGCCATTGGCCAGGTCACTGCTGCACGGGGGCAGCAACAAGGGGACCAGAAATGACCTCCCCTGGTCCGGTAAAATCCCTCCTCCAGGATCAATCAGGTCCTAAGAGTGACAAACCAGGGAGGTTCAACCTGTATCTATAGTATGTTTACATGTGCACAGCATGGTTCCAGCCATCTACAGGAATGTGACATTTTCTTATTTTGACCACTAAGGTATCAGCCAGAAGATAGTTATTTAATAGGGTACAAAGTTTAAAAGGTGAAATTTGATTCCATTTGACATCCTAGGATCAAAGCAAAATTATACATCTCTACACTGAGACACTTATGGTTGTCCCTCTTTATTGAGGGTTCAAAACCAGCATCTCTCTTCAACTTCTATCCAATTGCATGGCTTGTTCTTTCGCCCATGTTCTATATTTCAACTTGCATGCAGTCCTTTCTGATGTCTGAACAACTTACATAGCTCAAGTACTGTAGTTCTGTGGTTCCAGTTGCACAACTGGGAAAAAGCACAGAAGAAGAACAAATCTTAAAAACTTAACTTTTTCCATATAATTTTGTTTTTCAAAGATTATCACAAAAAAATCCCTGAAAAATATGATTAACATTTGTGTTACACTAATCCTTCTAAAAAATCACCTATGCAGTATGCTGCTACATAATGTACTTTACCCCCAGCTGTTCTGTTTTTGTTTTTAGCCACAAAATGATTAGGCAGCATCTTTAAAAACTAAAACTGTCCTGCAAATTTGTAGTTCTATTATTATCCCTACCTTTACACAAAAGCACATATAATTTCATCTAGATAGGACTAAAATAAAACTGTGAATCCAACACTTTCTCTGCCTCATTGTACTTTAGAAAGTCCAAATATTGACACCAAAACTTGTGAGTTCTCTCAATAAATAGGACAAAACCAGAGCATACAGTCTAATAGTAGCCAGTTTTTGGTCAAGTTCAGAGACTTGAGTTCAGGTCCAATTGTAATTTCAACATCCTATAGTTTGTAGCCAACAGTTACTTTTGTTCTTGGGACTGGGGTAAGTGCCACCAGAGAAAGCGACACATTTTTTCCTGTCCCATTTTGACATGCTCCCCCTAAACCAGAGTTGGATTGATCTTACCTTCAAAGAAGATGGAAAATGATCAGGGAGGTTAGTGAGGGATGCCTCAAGCTACTAATCACGTAACAGTTCTGCCTTTCAAAACTTTTCAGGTGATGTGGTAGAAGAAAAACGTTTTTTAAGCTCCTGTACATCTAAAATGCCATGCAGCAGTTAGATTCTGAATTTCTCAGTGATCTATAGCCTCTGTCTCTCTAAATACCATACTGATACGGTCCCAATCACCAAAGAATCTGATCATTTCATTATCTTTAATGTGTTTATTCTCACAACATCCATGTCAAGTAGAAAAAATATGATTCGGGCCATTTAACTGGGGCAGAATTGAGTCAGAGACACAAAGATGTAGCTCTGTGGCGGAAACTGAACTTAGTTCTTCAAAGATCCAGGCAAATACTACTCTATCATTCTCTATCTTTCCTGGCTCCTACATTTGATCAGATTATCTATAACTAAGTAGACCTGTAAGAACAAGTCTGAGAATGTTAATGGGTAACAAGAAAGAAAGATCACAGTTATCTCACTTGTCCACCAACAAACTGGTCTTTTGGCTAAAGACCTTCTTCCCATTAAAGTTCTAACAAATTACTGGAGTCAGTCTGTTAGAACAAATCAATGCAATGTGTCTCCCACTATAAACATAGCTACAATGAACTTTAACATCTGTCTAAAGCAGGTAGTAGTGACAAGGGTGAAGTTTGTCATAGCATTATTATTATTTTTTTACAATGCTTACAAGCATGCAGAAGCTTTAATGTTCCCTGACACCAGGATCTTACAACGTAGATTTAGGTGTGATTCCCTGAGTAGGATTGACAAGTAGAATGGATTAAATGCGTTGCTTTGGGTTCTGTAAACCTCTGAATATATCCTATATACTCCTTATAAATTCCTTCCAAACACAACACAATGCTATTTCCAAAGGAACAATCCCAGAGAGGTTCATTTTCTACCTGACCTGACACCATCAATATAAAGCTACCACTTATATTTGATCTTTGTATTTTGGAGCCTGAGCATTCTGCAGTCCTTTCATCTATACTTAAAATAAGTCTGCAACAACCAAGAAAACAAAATACATGTTAACTGTTCCAATAAATCCTATGTTCAAAATATGTCAGATTTAAAAGAAGGAAACACATAAATGCTTATATTGGCAATAAAGTCTCCAAGTCTCCACTAACCCTTGTTTGTGAACTCTTATGGGTAGAACAAATCATTTACTACTCAGAGTTACATCTAAGATTTAAGGGAATAGCTATAAGAACATATTAGAAAATGAAAAAGCAATCTAAAAAAAAAAAAATCAAGCTACTTCCTAAAACACATTTAGTCCTCCTGTCCACTACCTTCTACAATGACCCAATATATATTTTCTCTACAATACTTACACAAAATTAAAGAACCAGCTGCTCTATTTTATGAAGCTAAACTATTTCTTTTGCAAAGACATACTAGTCACACACTCATACTACAAGACCAAAAGGGCCTGCGATTAAACTTAAAGGTGGTAAATTAAAACTGGTGACTTCTGTTTTAGACAATGCACAATTAGAATGTTGAACTTATTCTCACAATAGATGAAAACTTTGGGGGATTCTAAAAGGGATTAGACATTTATATGGCTAACAAGAGTATGCAGAGTTACAACGGTCAGGATCAAAAAATAACCAACAGTTTTGGAAAGCATTTCAACTCATGATTCAGAGCATCAGCTAATCTCTACCTAATGGAAATTAGGAAAAAGCATCTCTGTAGGCATCTCTGTGGAAAGTTATTCCACAAATTACTTATGCCTTACTTGCTTTTTCTTGCACCTTACTCAGAAGCAACATGTCTGGCTGCTCTTGCAGACAGTATACACAATAGGTCGAACTACTGATCTTGTGCAATATGTCAATTCTTATGCAAATGAATTCCTTCTCTTTGGAAGTGAGATATATCATTTCTAACATTTTTATAAATCTCCAAAGGGTAGCCATGTTCATCTGTACCCATAAACACAATGAGTTTTCCTGTGACATCTTAAAGACTAAGGCCATGTTTTCAGTCCGGGAAAGATTTACACTGCTGTGATCAATCTTCCAGAGTTCAGTTTGCGAGTCTAATGAAGACCTGCTAATTCAAACTCATAGGGTATGTCTACACTACAGCGTTATTTCTAAATATCTTATTTAGAAATAGTTAATTTGAAATAAGTTATTTCAAAATAACGTGTCTACACACAAAATGCATTTCAAAATAGCGTTTTGCTATTTCAAAATAGCATGTCTATGCTGAATTGCATTATGGCTGGCCGGAACCAGGTCCGGCATGGCATCAGGTCAGGAGTTACTTTGTGTGGCTGCTGCCTGAGGCTATCTGAGGCCTGTGCTTAAAGGGACACCCTCCTTCCACCCCCGGACAGCTGGTTCTCAGCTTTCCCTGCTTGCTTGCCTACCTCGATGAGGGACAGCAAAGCATTTTGTCCCTGCTTGCTTGCCCTCACTTGGGACACCACAGCACTCTGCAACATGGAGCCAGAGCTGCCCCAGGGCACTCTGGTCCTTCTCATGGACTCGTTGCTGTGAGCCTGGCTGCACTTTCTGCAGGCTGCCATACGGGAGGTCCATCAGGGGGCTGTCAGTATCCAGGAGGCCCTGCGGGAGAGCTTCCACCCTGAGGAGCACTATAAGCCTCCCTGGTCTGCCCCACTGGGGGCTTGTGCCTCACTCCTCCCTCACATCCTTCCACTTACCCCTCCCTCACCCGCCTTCCTGATGTCAAATAAAATACATGTATTTTCATGAACACAAACTCTCTTTATTTAACAAAATGGGGGGGGGAGGGATGAAACTTTGCTGAGACTGGGGAAAGGAGGCAGGAGAGGGGAGAAGAGAGGGTGGGAGAGGGGAGGTGGAAACCTGGGAGGAGGGATCTGGAAGGGGGAAGCAAGGTGAAGAAGGGGAAGCTCAGGGCTCAGGATTGGGGGGGTATCGCTGGACAAACTTGATTTTCATGCAGACCTGCTCCTGGGTTCACATGTGGCCTTTGGTGGCCAGGCTGGCAACTATCCTGCCATAGACGGCCACGTTCCTCCATCTAGTGCAGAGATCATGGACGTGGGGGGCATCCCCCCTCAAACCTGAATAAGGTCCATGATCAACACCCTGGACCAGTAAGGTGCCCGCCTTCTCTGGGCCCTGGCAAGCTCCTGGGAGCTGGCAGACTGCTCCTGGGGAGTGGTGGAGGGCTGGCTGCCAGTGGCTTGCTGGCTCATGTTTTGGGGCCACAGGGTCAGGGGAAGTGACTGCTGGCTCTGGGCTGGCAGGCTTGGAGCTGGCACAGGCACTGTGGTCAGATTCCACCCCTTTAAGGGCTCCGGGGAGGGGGGAGGGTAAGGAGTGTTCTTGGTTGAGGCTGGAGTGGCCACCAGAGCACCCTGGGAAGGCTGGAGGCCCCCTATTTCGAAATAAGTGTCTACACAGCACTTATTTTGAAATAGCTATTTCAAATTTGGCGTTATTCCTTGTAGAATGAGGTTTACCAAATTCGAAATAAGTGTTCCGCTATTTTGAATTTATTTCAAAATAGCGGTTTGGCTGTGTAGATGCTAGTAAAATTATTTTGAAATAATGGCTGTTATTTCAAAATAACTTTGCTGTGTAGACATACCCATAGAGTGCTCCCATTGGCGGCCGGTATTCCTGCTCCTTCAACAAGTAAGGAAAGCTATCGACTCTAAGGTTGGCTGCCTGCTGTGGAGATGCCAGGGAAACTCAAATCAAGGTACACTGACTCCAGTTATAGAATCATATAATCATAGAATACTAGGACTGGAAGGGACCTCGAGAGGTCTTCGAGTCCAGTCCCCCGCCCTCATAGCAGGACCAAATACTGTCTAGACCGTCTCTGATAGACATTTATCTAACCTACTCTTAAATATCTCCAGAGATGGGGATTCCACAACCTCCCTGTGCAATTCATTCCAGTGTTTGACTACCCTGACAGTTAGGAACTTTTTCCTAATGTCCAACATAAACCTCCCTTGCTGCAGTTTAAGCCCATTGCTTCTTGTTCTAGCCTCAGAGGCCAAGATGAACAAGTTTTCTCCCTCCTCCTTATGACACCCTTTTTAGATACCTGAAAACGGCTATCATGTCCCCCCGTAGTCTTCTCTTTTCTAAACTAAACAAACCCAATTCTTTCAGACGTCTTTCATAGGTCATGTTCTCTAGACCTTTAATCATTCTTGTTGCTCTTCTCTGGACCCTCTCCAATTTCTCCACATCTTTCTTGAAATGAGGTGCCCAGAACTGGACACAATACTCCAACTGATGCCTAACCAGCGCAGAGTAGAGCAGAAGAATGACTTCTCGTGTCTTGCTCACAACACACCTGTTAATGCATCCCAGAGTCATGTTTGCTTTTTTTGCAACAGCATTACACTGCTGACTCATATTCAGCTTGTGGTCCACTATAACCCCTAGATCCCTTTCTGCTATACTCCTTCCTACACAGTCGCTTCCCATTCTGTATGTGTGAAACTGATTGCTCCTTCCTAAGTGGAGCACTTTGCATTTGTCTTTATTAAACTTCATCCTGTTTACTTCAGACCATTTCTCCAATTTGTCCAGATTATTTTGAATTATGACCCTATCCTCCAGATTAGTCGCGACCCCTCCCAGCTTGGTATCATCTGCAAACTTAATAAGCGTATTTTCTACGCCAATATCTAAATCGTTGATGAAGATATTGAACAGAGCCAGTCCCAAAACAGACCCCTGCAGAACCCCACTAGTTATACCTTTCCAGCAGGATTGTGAACCATTAATAACTACCCTCTGAATACGGTTATCCAGCCAGTTATGCACCCACCTTATAGTAGCCCCATCTAAGTTGTATTTGCCTAGTTTATGGATAAGAATATCATGCGAGACCGTATCAAACCCCTTACTAAAGTCTACGTATACCACATCCACCGCTTCTCCCTTATCCACAAGACTCGTTATCCTATCAAAGAAAGCTCACAGATTGGTTTGACATGATTTATTCTTTACAAATCCATGCTGGCTGTTCCCTATCACCTTGCCACCTTCCAAATGTTTACAGATGATTTCCTTAATTACTTGCTCCTTTATCTTCCCTGGCACAGATGTTAAACTAAGTGGTCTGTAGTTTCCTGGGTTGTTCTTATTTCCCTTTTTATAAATGGGCACTATATTTGCCCTTTTCCAGTCTTCTGGAATCTCTCCTATCTCCCATGATTTTCCAAAGATGATAGCTAGAGGCTCAGATACCTCTTCTATCAGCTCCTTGAGTATTCTAGGATGCATTTCATCAGGCCCTGTTGACTTGCAGGCATCTAACTTTTCTAGGTGATTTTTAGCTTGTTCTTTTTTTTTATTTTATCTTCTGAACCTACCCCCTTCCCACTAGCATTCACTATGTTAGGCATTCCTTCAGACTTCTCGTGAAGACCGAAACAAAGAAGTCATTAAGCATCTCTGCCATTTCCAAGTTTCCTGTTACTGTTTCTCCCTCCTCACTGTCCAGTGGGCCTATGTAATTAACTTAGCTGGAGTTGCGTATCTTGATTTGACCTTCCCCTTTAGTATAGACCTGGCCTAACAGATTCATTTGGGCATAAAATTTTGTTGGTAAAAAACACTTTGTTAGGTCAATTTACTCTCAAAAGCATATGCACAAATAAATTTGTTAGTCTTTAAGTGGCAACAGGATTCCTCATTGTTTTAACATTTTTGTAGTTTGAGAAACAAAGTGGTAAAACATTATCTCAAGCAAATATAAATAAAACAATCCTTTTAAAAATATGCTGTGAAAATGTTTTAATTGGCATATGATGGCCATAAAGCACATACTTCTACAAATAGTAATTTGAGTCAGGGAAACTGAGTACTGGCTTCATATTTTGAAAGATTGCCATTGACAGGTCTCAACGTCTGAATGTTGATTTTGGGAGAGAAATTTGAGTGTCTGCTTTTCAATAGTTAGGCAGGAAAACTAACAAGTAGTGAAGAAAGCTCTTGCAACTCCATGAGAGGTACTGTCTGAAACTCAGACACAGAGGACATTCCATTTGTTCCCTCAATGTTCTATTCCATTTCCATAGCAGTAGACAACTGTGTATGAATTTGATCAAGTCTGAGGATTTTCCTGTGTGTGAAGATCTGAAATGTTCTAGCATGGTCCCCAGTACCCACATGGAGTCCCATTAACTTCTGATGCTAGGGTTTACTATTTCAGGTTCTCACTGAGGAAGTGAATTGCATTCTTGTCTGGTGCATGTAGGAAGGAAATGGGAAATGAAATTCCTGTGGAAAAAAAGCTAGTATAAACAAAAACATCTAAAATAACCATATATATGTCCTATATTTATAACATATCTGACTAATTCACTTACTCAGTTAGGAATTCAATTAGTCTTAATCATTGGCCTGTACAATGAGGAAAGTGGGAACTCACAAAAGGAGCTTAATAGAATCAAGCTGGTACCCTTCCTGAAACTTTTAATAACATAGTCTACCCTTTTATTATACAATTCGTTAGTATATCAGGAGTGATTTATGAACTAATTTATTTTTGTCAAATGATAATTTTTTGCTGTCAAAACATGAAATTGTTCAATCAATTAATCCATTATTTTAAAGTAACGATCATGGGTCAACATCGAACATTTTTTAATTGAACAGCTGCTTTGTACTCAACTATAAATTACTTGTCAGGCTCTGGTATGATCATTTGTATTCTTTATAAAAACATACATTTTTAAAGCATCCTGATCGATTATCAAGATGAAACTTCCATTATACTATGCTCCAGTTGACAACCGTGAATTTAAAACTATGTTTTCTTCTTGTCAACATAAATAAGCAAGTGTCATTAATCAGTATTTGTTCTCATTATAAGCAATACATGTTAACGTATCATTTCAAAATATGTCTAATTTAAATGTATTAATACAAGAAAACATTGCAGAATCTATCAAAAATTAGATGCCTTGCTATGACACAATACATTTATGTAAATCAGTATAAAGTGGTGATGATTATAGTGAAGGATTTCAGACATAAAAACTGAACAGTATTCAAAGATATGCTGGACCCTTATAATTATAAAAAGAAAATTGTAATAACGACAACCCAGTAAGTATATTTGCTCCTTCAGCATAGAATATGGAATACATCATTATGCTACATATGGACTATATCTTCCCTTTTACTTTGTTCCTTGGTGGGGAATGTGTTCCAAAATAATATTTGGCGGACAGTGTGAAGGTGAAGGTGACATGGTCCCTTAATCACTATCTGTAGTTCCCAGGAAACCCCTAAAGTAACAATAACTTCTGTCAAGAACTCTGCTGATATGGAGAACATCCGTAGGTAAAATGACAACAACATTGTCACCATAAAGACAACCACGCTGGAGTTCTCATGTTAGAGAGGGTGTGTGTGTGTGTGTGTGTATGTGTGTGCACGCGGGCCACTTACAAATATCCTGAGGTCTGTTGGGTTTATACTTAAGATCCTTAAAGTACTGGAATATGCATCTGAGGATAGGCACAGGTTACAGAGTGCAGCCCATACATCATTCACAGGCCAGTTCTACACTGGTGAATACTGTGCAGTGAATCAGTTCCCAGCACTGTAGCTCCCGAGGTGTCCACACTGGCAAAGCACGTAGTGCACACTAACTCTGTAGTTGCTGCACTCTAGGAAAATGATTTTGACGAGAAGTGTAGAACTTGCTGCCCTCTGGATACAGCACTGGGGAGCCAGTGTTGTCACTCAAATTCGTTTGCTACATTGTGACTGGCCTCCATAGAATCATAGAAACCATAGAGCTGGAAGAGACCTCAGAAGGTTATCAAGTCCAGCCCCCTGCTTTATGCAGGACCAATCCCAACTAAATCAACCCAGCCAGGCCTTGGTCAAGCCGAGACTTAAACACCTCTAGGGATGGAGACTCCACTACTTCCCTAGGTAACCCATTCCAATGTTTCACTAACCTCCTAGTGAAATAGTTTTTCCTAATATCCAACCTGGACTTCTCCCACCACAACTTGAGACCATTGCTCCTTGTTCTGCCATCTGTCACTACTGAGAACAGCCTCTCTCCATCCTCTTTGGAACCTCCCTTCAGGAAGTTGAAGGCTGCTATCAAATCCCCCCTCACTCTTTGCTTCTGCAGACTAAACAGACCCAACTCCCTCAGCCTCTCCTCGTAGGTCATATGCTCCAGCCCCCTAATCATTTTGGTTGCCCTCCACTGGACCCTCTCCAATGTGTCCACATCCTTTTTGTAGTGGGGGGCCCAGAACTGGACACAATACTCCAGATGTGGCCTCACCAAAGCCAAATAAAGGGGAATAATGACATCTGGATCTGCTGGCAATGCTCCTCTTAATGAAACCTAATATGCCATTAGCCTTCTTGGCTACAAGGGCACACTGTTGACTCATATCCAGCTTCTCATCCACTGTAACTCCCAGGTCCTTTTCTGCAGAACTACTACTTAACTGGTTGGTCCCCAGCTTGTAACTATGCTTGGGATTCTTCTGTCCCAAGTGCAGGACTCTGCACTTGTCCTTGTTGAACCTCATCAGATTTCTTGTGGCCCAATCCTCCAATTTGTCTAAGTCACTCTAGACCCTATCTCTGCCCTCAAGAGTATCTACCTCTCCCCCTAGCTTAGTGTCATCTGCAAACTTGCTGAGGTGCAATCCATCCTCATCCAGGTCATCAATAAAGATATTGAACAAACCGGTCCTAGAACTGAACCTTGGGGCACTCCGCCTAGAAACCGACCGCCATCCTGACATCGAGCCATTGATCACTCCGCCAGCTGGGCGGCCTTCTACCCAGCTTTCTATCCATCTTACTGTCCATTTATCCAATCCACATTCCCTTAACTTGCTGGCAAGAATATTGTGGGAGACCGTATCAAAAGCCTTGATAAAATCAAGGTATATCACATCCACTGACTTTCCCATGTCCACAGAGCCAGTTACCTCATCATAGAAGCTAATCAGATTGGTCAGGCACGACTTACCCTTTGTGAATCCATGCTGACTATTCCTAATCACTTTCCTCTCTTCCAAGTGCCTCAAAATGGATTCCTTAAGGATCCCTTCCATGATTTTTCCAGGAACCGAGGTAAGACTGACCGCCTATAGTTCCCTGGATCGTCCTTCTTCCCTTTTTTGAAGATGGGCACTACATTTGCCTTTTCCAATCATCCGGGATTTCTCGATCTCCACGACTTTTCAAAGATAATGGCCAAAGCTCCTCAATGACATTTGCCAACTCCCTCAGTACCCTCGGATGCATGAAGTCCGGACCCAGGGATTTGTGTACGTTTAGCTTTTCTAAATAGTTCCTAACCTGTTCTTTACCCACCACGGGCTGTCCATCTTCATCCCATCTTGCGTCACTTAGCGCAGAAGTCCAGGAGCCGACCTTATCCGTGAATACAGAGGCAAAGAAAGCATTGAGTACTTCAGCTTTCCCCACATCATCTGTCACTAGGTTACCTCCTTCATCCAGTAGGGGCCGCACACCCTCTCTGATCACCTTCTTCTTGTTAACATGCCTGTAGAAACCTTTCTTGTTATCCTTCACATCCTTAGCCAGTTGCAATTCCATTTGCGCTTTCGCCTTCCTGATAACCCCGGCATTCTCGAGCTATACATTTAAACCTCTCCTGGTCATTTGTCCAAGTTTCCACTTTTGTAAGCTTCCTTTTGTGCTTAAGTTCACCAAGGATTTCCTGTAAGCCAATCCGGTCTCCTACCATGTTTGCCTCTCTGCTACGCATCGGGATGGTTTCTTTCTGTGCCTTCAATAAGGCTTCTTTAAAATACTGCCAGCTGTCCTGGACTCCTTTCTCCTTCATGTTAGCATCCCAGGATTCTGCCCATCAGATCTCTGAGGAGTCAAAATCTGCTTTTTGAAGTCCAAGGTGTGTATTTTACTACTCTCTTTTCTTCCTTTGGTCAGGATCCTGAAATCTACCATCTCATGATCACTGCTTCCCAGGTTGTCACCCACCTCCACTTCCCTATTAGTTCCTCCCTGTTTGTGAGCAGAAGGTCAAGCTGCGCATGGCCCTGGTCGGATCCTTCAGCACTTGTGTCAAGAAGTTATCCCCAACATTCTCCAAAAACTTCCTGGATCGCCTGTGTACTGCCGTATTGGTTTCCCAACAGATGTCAGGGTGATTAAAGTCCCCCACGAGAACCAGTGCCTGCGATCTGGAAGTTACTCTCAGTTGTCCGAAGAAAGCCTCATCTACCTCATCCACCTGATTCGGTGGCCCGTAGCAGACACTAACCACAACATCACTGCTGTTGTTTGCTCCTTTAAACTTAACCCATACACTCTCAACAGGTTTTTCTCCCTCTTTATACTGGAGTTCAGAGCAATCATAGTGCTCTCTTACATATAGTGTAACTCCTCCTCCTTTTCTCTCCTGCCTGTTCTTCCTGAACAGTATATACCCTTCCATGACAGCGCCCAGTCATGCAAGTCATCCCACCAAGTCTCTGTTATCCCAATTAAATCATATTTTTGACTGGGCTAGGGCCTCCAGTTCTTTCTGTTTGTTGCCCAGGCTTCTTACATTAGTGTACAAACACCTCAGGTAACCAGTTGATCGCCCTATCTTCTCCATTCGATTCAGGGGTCCTCCTTTCTTGCTCGTTCCTCTCTGCATTTCTTCCCGGTATCCGACTTTCCCACTCCCCTCAGGGTTTTGGTCACCGTCCCCTGACGAACCTAGTTTAAAGCCCTCCTCACTAGGTTTGCAAGCCTGCCTGCAAAGATGCTCCTTCCTCTCTTGGTTAGGTGGATCCCATCTCTTCCTAACAATCCTTGTGCCCGGAACAGAGTCCCATGGTCGAAGAAACCAAAGGCCTCTCTATGACACCACCTGCGCAACCATGCATTTACGTCCTCAATTCGACGATCCCTGCCCAGTCCTTTCCCTTCAACAGGGAGGATGGACGAGTACACCACTTGCGCTCCAAATTCTTGGATCCTTCTTCCCAGCACTACATAATCCGCAGTAAGCCGCTCAAGGTCATTCTTGTCCGTATCGTTAGTTCCCACGTGGAGAAGCAGGAAGGGGTAGCGATCCGAAGGTTTGATCAGTTTGGTAAGCCTCTCAGTCACATCCTGAATGCGAGCTCCCAGTAAGCAGCACACCTCTCGAGATTCCAGGTCCGGATGGCAGAGGGATGGCTCAGTCCCTCGTAGGAGGGAGTCCCTGACCACCACCACCCATCGTTTTCTTTTGGGGATGGTGGCCGTGGAACCCCCATCCCTAGGACTACGCATCCCATGCCTTCCAATAGATGGTGTTCCCTTCCAGTTTCTTCCTTGTGAGGTCCCTTCCAAAGCAT
Source organism: Rafetus swinhoei (assembly GCA_019425775.1). Lineage (NCBI taxonomy): Eukaryota > Metazoa > Chordata > Testudines > Trionychidae > Rafetus > Rafetus swinhoei. Next base: position 27,786,602 of record CM033424.1, on the reverse strand, counting down.
TCAGCATTGCAGAGCCTGTGGAGAGAGCCTGAAAGCGATTATTTACCTCTATAGCATTGGGGGATTCCCATGCTGGCCTTTTTCCCCTTCTAGAAGTTACATGCTGCCAGTTCTCTTCCTGGTCACATATTGCCCTCTCCGGCTCTTCCGCCTGCCGTGCTTGAAGGATTAAATGCTGCCTTCTATCGAGGAAGTCTTCATCCTCTCTGATCGAGCATAGGGTTGACACTTGGGCCTCCAGCCCTCTAATTTTTTCTTCCAAAATGGCGACCAGCTTGCACTTAGTGCAGATGAAATCTGTTCTTTCTTCCGGGAGGAAGACAAACATGGCACACTCCATGCAGGTAACAACAGCAGAACCATCACCATCCATCCCTGCTGTCCTGGAGAAGGGATTTAAAAAGAAAGGCAAGAGAACCTCGCCCCCTTCCCAACTCCCTCTCTAAACTCCCTGTTAGCACTCACCTGTTCTCAAGCTCCTTGGTCGCTTGCCCAAGGAGCCTTATAAAGCCCTGAACTGCCTGAAAGTCCCTCCCCCTACCAAGGCTCAGCCAATCAGCAGAGGCTTCTAGAATTCAAACTTTAATTAGAAGCCAACAGTTTCCACCTGCCAATCACAGCTAATCACAGCACCTGCCAATCACAGCACACACTCCAATAAGAGGAGGGGGAGGGCAAAGGGCAAGTGAGAAAAAAAAAGCCTCACTCAAACACACAGCTGAAAAAACAAACAAAAACAAAAAAAGAACACACACCAACCCTCACTCAGAAACACAAGCTCAGCACACAGTAAGAAAGCCCCAGTAACAACACACACTTCCCTCAAGAGTCCTGTATCTGCTTCTCCTTTACCTGGAGAACTCCCTCTCTAAACTCCCTGTTAGCACTCACCTGTTCACAAGCTCCAGAAATGGCCCACAATCCCTCAAGCCCCCTTTGTTTAGGACTCATCTGTTTGTCCTGCAGGCATGTACATATCTCCTTTCAGAGCTCCGTTTGAGAGACTACTTGCTTTGCTGATTTACTCTGGGACACAGAGCAAACCAGTCAGATGAAATGCTTACGCTGTTGGACACAGAGGCTGTATGTGTGAGAGGGAGAGAGATTGCCATGCAAAGAGCCACAGAGGGAAACACCGGGGCTGAGATGTTGGAGTTTCACTCTCTCCCTTCCTCAGAATGGGTTGTTTCCTGACACTCTCTGAAGTTAAACAGCATGCTAACATCCCCCAAATACATACGGTCTTCTTCTCACCCCACACACACACACACACACACACACACACACACACACACACACACACACACACTTCCTATCACATTACTCCAACCTTCCCTTGACTTCTGTTGAAAAGCAGCAGGATGACCATGGAACAATGGGGTTAGGAAACCTGCATCATATGATTATTGCCCTATGCATCTTTGCAAAACCTTCCCAAAGCGCCCTGCGGCTAGTTGCACAGTGGGATAGCTACCACAATGCACTGCTCTCTGTGGCAACTTCTAATATGATCCACTGTCACAAGGAGCAAAGTGTGGACACACAACAGCGGTTTCCCTGCAGCACTCTGTGAGCAGCACTATAACTACCAGTGGTCTACATCTGCCAGAGTAGATATTGCCATAGGGAAGCAATCCAGGAACTAGAAACTCCAAGCTATGGAAAGTACAGCAGCTCAGCACTGGCTGTGACCCCCTTCCCTATCCCTGCTGTGAAAACTCCATGAGCTCCACTCCATTCCCTCTCCTCCTTCCTATATACAAATGACTAATGCCTTTTCTTGGGTAGCTGAGCACCTTCTCTCACAGATCCTTTTTCTCTTTGGAGGAGAGGGAGAGAGGAGAGGAACAGGAACCCACAGCTGCTAGAGGAAACTCCTTCCCAACCAGCAGCTACTCCTCCCTCTCTGTGAAACACATCCTGAGTGTACAGTGCAATAGGACAGGCAGCCTGAATTCACTTCAGTGCAGACTGTACCACATAAAGAGATTAATTTCTGAGCTCTGCACAGGGATTCAAGGAGCTCTTATCATTTCTTTAGCCATTCTGAGATGCCTTATAACCAGGACAGAAGGATGAGGGAGGGGAAGACAATGAAAGAGAAAGAGAGAGAGAAGATACAGGCCTTGGGACAAGGTTGTGAGGGAATGAATGGGCAGTACTATTGTTCATCATATACACCTGTAGAAACTGTCACCATCTCTGATAGGATCCCTTGAGTACAACCTGAAACCGCTTGCTCCGTTAACTCTCCAGCCTGAGCTCTCACAAACAGTGACAAACAGCAATCCCCTCCAGTCACTGTGATCTCTTAGCCATTAGTATGTGGATACCCAACACAGCTAAATTGCATGAAAGGTCAGCTAGCCACTTATGAATTATGCAGAGAAATGCAGCAGCCAATCACCCCAATTCCCAGCCTTGCAGCCCCAGAAATATACCGTCTTAAACAGCTCAAAACTCCCTTGGACACTGCAAGCTCATTAATTATTTTTCTATCCCAGGAAAGGATAGTAGACATGCAACAGCCCTCATAAATATGAGCTAGGATTCACTAAACACTTCAACCAAAAACATGCTGTTTTAGATAAAATATAAAAGTGATTTATTAACTCCATAAAGATAGACATTAAGTGGTTACAAGTGGCAGGCAAAGTTGGTTAGATAAGAAATCAAAATAATTTTGCTGTCGAATTCTAGAGACTAAGCAAGATTTGAATGAAGCTGTGTCTCACCCCAATAGATGTCACGGGCAGCTCATAGTTCTTAATACACATGCTGAATTCCATTTCAATCTATGATCAATATTTTCAGTTCAAAGTTTTTGTCTTCCAGACAACATTCCAAATGTAAAGATGAGGGAAGAAAGAGGCCAACTGGTGATATAACTGTCCCTTTTTTATACTTTCCTTCAACTACTGGAAAGATTTTGCTATGTCATATGAGTTAGGCCACCTCAATTTTGTACATGCCCTTTGAGGAGTCTCTGGGTTGGCCCTTCAGAAAATGGATTCCCCTTAAAGGGCCATCAACACGTCTGGTAGGTCCTGAGGTAAATCTATCTTTTTAAGTGCTCCTTTGCTGCCAATGAAAGGCTGGCTGTGGGCATCTCCCAATCTCACACTATATTTCAGTAACACACACACAACAACAACTCCAGAGACAATGGTAACACACACAATTCAATAGGATAGTAATGTTCAGCAGATCATGGTTTTTTAAATGTTACCTCAAAAGGCATGCATTGTGAAAAAAAAACCCATGATTTAATCACAGTGGTGAATATGGGGCTTCTAAGTTGCTATGTTGAGGAACAGAGTATCTCACCATCATTTTCCACAGAGATCACTTTTATAGCCAAAAAATTCCAAAACACTTTAGATTTGGAACATGATCCAACGCCCTATGGAATAAAAATATTTCTATTGACTTCAGTGGGCTTTTGAATAGATCGTTAATGTCTTTCAAAATCAAATTCCAAAATATCCATTTAAATCAATTGGAGCTAAATGTGTGCAACAATTGATGATCAAGCTCTCAAATGGATAAACAGAAAGGACTCATTTCACTCATCATGATAAGCAATCACCTGTGAAGCAAAATGTGGCAAGTGTTTGGCAGTGCAGAGTTTGCCAGGCTCGTGTTTTGGTTGTCATAGGAGAACGTTTTGAGATATAAATTAGCTTAGGTGACTTACCACAACTGAAATTTATGTCCCCAAATACAATCCATTGTGCATAATTCTTTAGTGAACAATGGTATATGACATCATCCTGCTCCTCAATAATAGTGAGAGTTTGGGGTCTAATATTTTATACTACTGATGAAGAACAAATCTGCTGTTGTGGCAGAATTTACACAAGTCATTTACAGCTCTCAGTCCACAACATTGTGTGAGCTCCCCTAAAGTTACACTGCCACAGGCAGCTTTTTCATTTTATATTATTGCCTAATATTTATGATGTGACATTTTTACTAAATACTGTTATGAAAAAAATCCATCATGGAAAGGTCTTTTAGATTATGTGCTAAAACCCTGGCCTTTTAGTACAGGCATAAATTTGTTCCAGGTAATAATATACCCTGTTTGGAATATAATCAGCATACTTTCAGGTAAGAAATTTTCAGGAAGCCCATTATATTTGATGAAGCTAGAATAAATCAATTAGAATTAAGGAAAAATGTTTAATCCATCTCTAAATATAGAGTTAAGCACTATCTGAACACTAAGAATGCGATTATGGTAATCATATCTGCAAATATTTTCCTCAACCAGATCTGCATAATAAGTTACCAACTTTCACACATGTGCCTGACAAATGTCTTCAGATTAATTCTTTATAAAAAAAAATTCACACATACTCACATAGACTCTCTCACACACACAGAAACACACACTGAAGTAACACAGCTGCATTTCTCATTTGTCACTAAAATAATGGATTTGATATGCAGCATTGAATTTGATTAAACACTAGGAAAACTGTAACTTATAGGTAGAAACAGATGGTAGAGTAAGTTGCTAAGTGAGGCTTTGAGAGTAAAATTGGAAGCAGATAAGATACCAATCCAAAAAGGGTGTGAGCATATAGGTGTACAAGCTAATGACATTAAGGGCAAGTTTCTGCTATCTTAACTTCACTAATAGAACCAGCCAAACAAATGACTATGTCAAACATTTTATGTTTCCTTTAGTTATATGTGTCATGATAAAGAAGTATAAGAGGCTTATATTAATGTTTGCAAAACACTTTGAAATCCTTAAATGAAAAGCGGTACATGGTTGCAAAGTATCCATATAAATACTTTTAGTAGTGAGAAGATTTCACAGCTCCTTTAATACACTGTGACTGGGATTTTCAAGGGTACCCAGCACTGGTCTAATACTGTTCTTACTGAAGTAAAGGAGCAACGGATATACTGGTCTGCATGGAACAGTGGGCCTGAGGCCTTGAAAGCTGACTGAATGAGTTGAATGCTTGGTATAACCTGAGCTTTGGACTGACCCTTCACTTTCCAGTTGTTCACGTAAGGGTTGACCCACAGTTCTAGTCTCTTGAAGAATGTTGCTACTACAGCCATACATTCTGAAAATACATAAGGAGCTGCAGACAAGCCAAAGTGGTAATGCAAGTGCTTCATTAGGAATTGGAGAAACTTTCTGTGTCCTGAGAATATAAATACATAAAAGCTGGTATCTCAGACTGTGGGTTTATTCCCTCCAGGTTCCAAAGAGGGAAAAATGGATGCCAAGCTGATCAAGGGAAACCTTTTGCAGATCTAAAGCAGGAGCGAGACCTCCCTTTGCTTTCAAGGTTAGGAAATAAAAGGACTAGAAACCCTTCCTCATAAATTCTGAGGAACCTCTTCTGTGGCTCCCAGATGAAGGAGAGTGTCATGAGACCGATGTGCCCTGCCCCTTTTTAGGCAGGGCTTTATGCATTTCAGGCCCCTCACTGAGGCTACATCTAGACTACATCCCTCTGTCAGCAGAGGGATGAAAATGAAGCACTTCGAAAGTGCAAATGAAGCAGGGATTTAAATATCCCATGCTTCATTTGCATAATCACGTAATGGCGCTCTTTCGAAAAAGCGCTATTTTGAAATTGAAACCGCAGTCTAGACACGGTTCTTTCAAAAACAGGGCGCTTTTTCAAAAGATCCTGTAAACCAGCATCTAGACTGTGGTTTCAATTTCGAAATAGCGCTTTTTCGAAAGAGCGCCATTACGTGATTATGCAAATGACGCATGGGATATTTAAATCCCTGCTTCATTTGCACTTTTGAAGTGCTTCATTTACATCCCTCTGCTGACAGAGGAATGTAGTCTAGACACCCCTGAGTGTTCAACCCCCTGCATGTCTCTGTCCCTATGGGCAAGGTCCTCTCACTAGGGGTATGTCTACACTGCACATTATTTCAAAATTAAGCTATTCTGGAATAGTTATTCTGTAATCTGAGGCAGGCTTTCCTAATGTAGACATGCTATCTCAATTTAGTGCCCCAGGAGGCACTGGGGAGGAATAACTTAGAATAGCCCTGATGCTGGGCTAATTCGAAATGGCCGCAGTGAAGTGTCTACACACACCCTTCTTAGTAGAATGAGATTTACAGATTTTGGAACAAGACCCCCTTCATTTTGAAATGATGTCAAAATAATGGAATGGCTGCGTAGACGCTTGCATAGTTATTTTGGAATAATGGCCGTTATTCCAAAATAACTTTGCTGTGTAGACATACCCTATGTCCCTACTCCCCACAACAGTCCAGCCTTGTGGAAACAGTCAGTACAACATCCCTTCTCTCAGGGTAATGAGGCCCAGTGGCCTGGGGCCATTCTATCCCCTTCCCTCAGGGCGGTGGGGCCTAGTGGTCTCTCCATCAGGTCCCAGCACACGGCCCTGTCAGTGGTGGGCGTACCCTACCATTAGCTCAGTGAGTAATCCACTTGCAACATGCTGAGATCTCAGGGTTTTTAACCTCTCCGTTCTGGGCTACTTCCTACCAGCCTCCCTGACGTCGGCCTCTTCTCTAGTCGTGTCCAGGTTGAGGGGTTTCTCTGGCTGTTCTCTGCTGCCTGGCCTCTGCAGTTCCATCTTCCTGTAGCTCCACCTGTAGAGCTCTGGCAGCAACTCCTTTCTCCGTGGCAGTCAGTCATGACTGAGTTGCTCCACTGGACTTTGTACCAGTTCTACAGCTGGAGCATGCCCAGCAGAGCTGTAGGGGTGAGGTTCTCTCAGCCAGGTAGCCCTGGTTCACTCTTTCATGCCCAGTGCAGGACTGGTACACCCTATCACAGAAAGATTGGATTATCTAGACCAGAAGTTTTTCATAAGAAGGGTCCCTAAAGAGGAATGAGGAGGGAAGGTGGGAAGGAGTAGTAGAGTTAAACTGGAGGGGATATCCCACTTCTACAGTGCTCTATGTCCAATGCTCTGTGGTGATGCAGGACCAAGAACTGAGGAAATGGGAAAGGTGATCTGCAAACAAAGGAAAAATGGGGTCTAATACCCTGGGAATGGGTGCAGTGTTCTCAAACATCCCATCAAAATGCCTGCTTAGAACCTGTTGGATATTTAGGTGGGGCAGGCACTGATGTAGAGGTAGAAATAAGGTGTTCTCTATATCTACCTTTGAGTTATACCAGAGAGATTGCTGAGGCACTTGGAAATGCCTAGTTCTATATTCCAAGAGAATTACACTCACATTACTTAACCCATGGTGTTTAACATAAGTCTGCTCCAAAAACAGCCAGCATCCTTCAAAGAGCAGGTCCTGCACCACTGGTTGGATCTCCTATGGGGTCCCAGAAAACTGCAATCAGAAGATCTCATGCATAGCCACTGGCAAAGCCATAGACTTAGCAGCCAAGTCATCTGAATCCAGAATGGCTTGCAGCGGGGCCCTTGTCACCAATTTTCCCTCAAGCTTTAGAGTGGACAACTCCTGCCTAGCATCTGCTGGGAGCATGTTTTTGCATTATAGCATGGACTCCCACATGTTAAAGTTATACAGTCCAAAAGTACATGCTGGTTTGCAAAATTGAGCTGCAATCCCCCACTAGAATAAATTTTCCTATCAAACAGATCCAACTTTGAATCTTTTGCTTTTGGATTTGTGCCCTGGCACCCCTGCCTTCCTCTGTCATTGTCAATTAATACTACTAGCAACCTGGGCAATGGAAGATAAAAGGAATAAAGGAGCTCATAACTTTGAGTGGATAAATCATACAAGAAGTGCCAAGCTCTAAAAATGTGGGTAAAAAATGCAAGGGTCTGCTACAGCCCCTTAATTGGGTCCTCAATGGCATCATTGAGAAGCAAGGCCATTCTGGAAGGAACTGCAGTGGCTAAAATATTGACCATGTGGTGATATGATTTTTTTTCTTCCTCCGTCTGTTTGCCCAGATTTAAAGTTACCTTCTAAAACTTCCTGGTGTTCTTGATAGTCATCCGGGGAGGCAACATGCCCTTTCCTGAGACAGCCTCATCAAAGAAGGAAGAAGAAGAGGACAACACTACCTGTGGATCCTCTTCCTCCACTTATTGCTTTGTGGGGTCTGGTTCAGATGAATCTTGATGTCCAGCACCAGGCTTGCTACCAGAATTAGGCTATGTCTACACTACAGAGTTTTTCCGGGATACCATAGGTATCCCGGAAAAACTCTGCCGCATCCAGTAAACACATCATCTCTTCCAAAAATTTTTTTGGAACAGCAGACACACTTTTGGCATCCCTGTAAACCATGTTTTATGAGGAAGAAGGGATGTTCTGAAAAAGGGGGGGGGGGGGTTTCCGACATTTGGCCCAGTGTATGCGGGCCAAATGTCGGAAAAGCCTCTTCTGAAAAAAGAAGTAGAAAAAGCCATACAAATTGCAGTTTGCAATTTGCGTAGCTTTTTCCGGAAGAACGGTGTAGTGTTGACATAGCCTAATGGATAGGTACAGTTTGCCTTCTAATGCCATCATTTAGGAGTGCCTGGATTATTATCTGGAAATTGAGGAAAACCCACAGATTCCAAAAAGGCCAATGGGCAGGCATAGGCCTCCACTGCCCTCCTAGCCAACCACTCAATAGTATTTCTCTGCCAAGATCCATGGAAAGATGGTAATGTTCAGAGGAAGAGTAGCAAGAATAGCTCAATGTTGGACCTAATCTCTGATTTTGAAGAAGACAATTCACCTACTACTGACCATGAAGGTGATGTTCCAGACACTGGTGAGGAAGAGAAGCCTACAGAGAAGCAGGTACTGCAGGCTTTTCCTTTGGCAGTGCTATAGCAATCTGACAAGGGTACATGAGACTGGCGTGGTACCAAGCACTGTAGTGATCCTGTGGGGTGCCAGGTGCCTATTGGTGGTGATAGCACTGACAGTGATACTGGCACTGATACAGTCAGGAAGTCCCTGACAGCCACAGATGCCACTAGTATGGTCAGTACTGAGATAGTATCAGAGTGATGGGGTACTATGGATGTGGAAGGACTTTGTTCTGGTTCCCTCTACTCAAAGGAACCTGCCTATGTAACCCTCATGCCTACTGGAAGTGGTGTACTGTCCCATCTAGCAGCACAGACCACTTACAGAGAGAATAATGAGTCTGTGCTACAGCCTTAGCTGATGGCCATTGGCTTTTAGCTCATGTGGTAGAGGTTCATGCACTAAGCTCCCAGGTTTGGCAGGTTCAGTTTTGCTTGTCAGCATTACACCTAGACACTAGAGTCAACAGTGCATCTTCTGTGATACTGAAGCAGACTTTCAGTGCACTCATCCCCCAACCTTCCAAAGTTGAGGGCTATCCATCTCCCCCTTTTAGCAGTCTGCTTCTTAAGCACTGGGTGAACAGTTCTAGGACTTAGGCACAGTCAGTCCTTACTAAAATCAAGTCACTCGGGGCTGAGTCTGACCAACCTGGCTCAGATGGAAGTCTCAAGGCCACCTTCAGGAGAAGACGCTTTAGCCTAGCTTCACAATCTATCTTTTTGCAGAGTATTAAAGTCTCAGCAAATTTGGCTTTGCTCCCAGTATGAGCTTCTTTGAGGCACTTTAAGCAGGTCGAGTGTGGGCTGCTCATGGGCATAGCCTTATTGCAAGGGACTCAAGGCTTGAAGCCCGGGATTGAGGCATCCCTTGGCACCAGAAATCTGCTGAAACCTTCAGATAGGGTAAAAACCAAACTAATCAACTAAACACTAAGAACTTTAATAACACTAAATTGTTTACAATACGACATGAGAAACTCAAGTCCACAGAGTACTTGCAAGAGTATGTAGAGTAGTTGCAGTGACCATCATGGGCAATAAGAAGGAACAAAGACGACCTCCGTTCAAATGGGCACTTTATAAAGGCTCCAGTGGGAGGGCAATAGCAAGTATGTTCAAACCACTTCAATGGCTACTCTGGAGGGAAAAGTTTCCCAGAAACATGCATGAGGCATGTGCACAACAAGAGTGGAATGAACATGTGTCATCACTTGAATATAAATAGGCTTGGAGGGATTAGCTTTTTAATCAATAAATGTTGATTTCACTGTATGCACATGCAAATTGATGACAAATATTTCATCAGATAAATAGGTTGCAGGTATATATTAGGTATATATCCTAATGTATTAGGAGGAGCATTGACAGCAGACCTAGAGAAGTGATTAATCCCCTTTATTCGGCTCTGGTGAGGCCACATCTGGAGTATTGTGTCCAGTTCTGGGCCCCCCACTACAGAAAGGACGTGGACGCACTGGAGAGGTCCAGCGGAGGGCGACCAAAATGATTAGGGGGCTGGAGCACATGACCTATGAAGAGAGGCTGAGGGATTCGGGTTTGTTTAGTCTGCAGAAGAGAAGAGTGAGGGGGGGGATTTGATTTGATAGCAGCCTTCAACTTCCTGAAGGGAGGTTCCAAAGAGGTGGAGAAAGGCTGTTCTCAGTAGTGACAGGTGGCAGTACAAGAAGCAAAAGGAGCAATGGGCTCAAGTTACAGTGGGGGAGGTCTAGGTTGGATATTAGGAAAAACTATTTCACTAGGAGGGTGGTGAAGTACTGCAATGGGTTACCTAGGGAGGTGGTGGAATCTCCATCCCTAGAGGTTTTTAAGTCTCGACTTGACAAAGCCCTGGCTGAGTTGATTTAGTTGGGACTGGTCCTACTTTGGGTAGGGGGCTGGACTTGATGACCTCCTGAGGACTCTTCCAGCTCTATGATTCTAGGATAAAAACACTTTTTATATTTTTGCATTTGAGGTTGACAATTTGTTTTTAACATTTATAAGGCTTTATGAATCTTGACAGATAGTCATAAATTATTTGCCTCCCACATAATTTTTGCAACTTTGAAAATATTAAAATGGATTAAAATAGATAAAAGTGATAAAAAATAAAAATCAATATTATGAGTGAAAATTATACAAACAAAAAATGAATTCTGTCAATCCTGTGTAGAAGAATGTGATCAAAGCAATTAATTGCAAATGAATTTGAGACTGTCGTCTCAGTAAACCCTGTGCTGGAAAAGACATCTTCATGTCCAACCATTTTTCATACTTGTACTGAATAAATCATTATTACAAGCTACTACTATATAAATCTGGTTCATATTAGCATAACAATGATGCCTAATATAACAGCATGTTGATCAATAACCTAAAATGATTTTAAACAACAAGATGGTATCCAATTACAACACTCATAGAAACACAAAATTTAATTTCTGTAGACAATCATCAAGGAAACCCTAGTCACAGTAGGATTAAAGTTATTTTTCTGCAGTACCGTTGATGGATGAAAACTCTTAAAACTGTTCAGTAAAATTGAATGATCAATTGTATCAAAGTAACACCAAAGATCAAAATATCCAAAGCTGAAAGCATATCAGAGTTTGCTGTGATAAGAGACACATTGAGGGCAAATATATATAGGGATATCAGTTCTGATGCATACAGAAACTGGCTTAGAATTTTTTATGCAGTAAAAAGGTAAAGTCAAGTGTGGGGTTTTTGCCTTTTTCATGTTAGCACTTCTAAAAATCTTTGATAAGAATTTGATAAAAATAAGAATTTCACAGATTTAAATTACAGAAAAGGAAAAATAATAGGTGTAAATGGAAGATTTTCAGAGTGCAATCAAATTCAGATGTATTGATAGGCACAGTTTAAAGAAAAACATTTTGGTAAGGAAGGAAGGCCAGTGAGCAGCACTTTGAAAATAAACATAAAGGATACTATTCCTTCATAAGCCACTTTTACATTCAATGTATTTGAATTAATTTAATTAATAAACCCATTCTTGGATCTCCTATTTGATTTGAAATAGGGAACTGGTGTGTCAGAAAAATGACTGTGTGATATAAAGATGCAAGTGTTTCACTGGAGACTATGCATTCTTTGGAGTAGAGCAGAGGTGGGGAACCTTTTTCGGGTCAGGGGCCGCTAGCCCACAGAAAAATCAGTTGGGCGCCACACACATGTGAGAAGCAAAAAACAAAACAAAACAAAACCCCTTCACTGACATGGTCCTCAATTGAGAAAGAGAAAGACACTCCCCACACTAGAGCGTAGAGGGTCCCAAGAAGATTTTGTGTGCTCCACTCCACAGCAGAATGGCAGCGGGAGAGGGGACTGGAGCACCAGTGCAGGCTCCCCAGTACTGGGGGAAGGGAAGCCCCAAGCCTCAGAGGCCAGATCCAAGCAAGCCAGAAGCCACATCTGGCCCCCAGGCCTTAGGTTCCTCACCCCTGGAGTAGAGTCTGTATCCTCTGTGCTTGGGTAACATTTAACTCTTCTTGAATGCTGCCAAAATCCAAACAACAATACAATTTCCAGAGCAGCTTTACTTTCACCAGCACTATGGAAAACATTTACCAATACAGTTCTGATATTTCACATGTGCAATGTGCTTTCTCAGTGTACATGGTGTTATTATTAAAGCATATAATGTGAGTCAGGGATCACAGAGTCTATTCTTAGCACTCATTTTTCTAGTTTGACTCAGAGCAAGTTGCAGCGTTTCTGACTCTGTTACACCATCTGTAATATGGAGACAATATGACCTGATTGCTTTGCTGGGTTATGAATTAAGATACACAGGTGGAAAGCACTTTGAAATACTTGGATATGAGACACTATATAAATGAAAAGATTTTATTTTTATGTAATCTTCAAGCACATATTGAATAATACAAGTATTTCTTACATTAAAATCTATTTCAATAAAATACATTGATTGAGCATAATTTAATAAGATTTAGAAATTAGTAATCTATATCACTCTAATTTCAATAATAATCTTATGTGGGACATATTTTACTTGTGAAATGCATGCAGTGAGTGTCGATTACAAACCATATACAAGAATAACTTGCTCTTTATGTTAATCACCTTATATGTGAGATATCCATTGATCTGAAACCTGCTCATTTTATTGTAAAATAACTAAGAAAATCAGCTGTTTCTAAGATCTGCAGTGCAACAGAATTGAAATTTAGAAAACAGCATTTTGAGGCTAAATATATTTTAAATGAAACCATCCAAAACAGAAAATTAAGGAAAACAGCTAAGGGGGAAGATGCTATTAAGCACGAGAACCTATGGGAAATATACAAATATTACCTCTGACATACTTATCCACATCATATAAACAAGTATCAGAGACAAGCAGAATAAAAACAGGAATGTTGGGTTCAACAGCTCAGCCACTATACATCCACAGCTAAACGCACCATTTTCTGAAGAGGATACATATATTTCATAAGGTTTTATGAATAGTGTGGCCCATATTAAAATCCTGCTACTGTCTTCTTTTCTGTCCAAAAATTTTCTCTAACTACATAGAACAAGTGTGAATATCCTTTGTAAATAGTGTCTGCTTAGCATTGCAAATGCCTCCTCACGAGATATTTCACCAGGCAAAAACATCTACACAAATTTTATACTATTCTGTGCACATAGCATGAATCCTAGAATTAAATATGTAAAGACAAATTTTGAGTTAAAAAAACCATGAGTTTCTTAGAAAACATCCAGTATGCATATACCGAAGAATTCAAAACCCCAGCTTGTGCATGTGAGTTAAGTGCATTGTACACACACTTTTTAAATTGTGTGCTTGATAGTTTCTGCTTGTTCCAGGGCTAAGAGGCTCAAATCTTTGTAATTTTGGTCTCCTAATATTTATAAAGATAAGTTTTAGTGATATATTGTTCTTAGAAGGCCCTTCATAACTAATGGGTTACTATTTTTGCTTAAAATAATTCCCAGCATTTCTATTTTTAACAGGTTGATTAAATTAATGTATTCATATATTCCATTATATTCATCATGTATGTTTCTCACTCCTTGGTTACTCCTTTCACTTTATATCTACTGTGCCACATTCATAACTTATGAACATTACATCTCCAACCTTTCCTCCCATCTTCACTAGTTACATCAAGCAGTTTTACATGCCAGTGTAGGCATTAGTTCTGAACTATATGGACATATATGGACACTGTAGAACAACAGCAACTCTGCTTGAGCTTTACTCGTGACTCAAACAGAGTTCCATACAATTTCTTTTGGGTAGGTCTTTCCAGGTAGGATTGCAGGCAGCTGTCAGTAATAACAATCAATTTAGGTCAGGCCAGAGGTCTGTCTAGCCCAGTATCTTATCTTCCAACAGTGGCCAATGCCAGGTACCCCAGAAGGAATGAACAGAACAGGTCATCACCATCTGTCATCACCTGACAAACAGAGGCTAGGACCACCATTCCTGCCCATTCTGTCTAATAGCCATTGATGGACCTAACCTCCATGAATTTATCTAGCAATTTTTTGACTCCTGTTAAAGTCCTGGTCTTTACAGCATCCCCTGGCAAGGTGTTCCACAGGTTAACTATGCATTATGTGAAGAAATCCTTTTTTGTTTGTTTTAAACCTGCTAACTTTTTAATTTCATTTGATGACCCCTAGTTCTTGTGTGATGGGAACATGTAAATAATTTTTATTTACTTCCTTAATACTGGTCATGATTTTATGGACCTCTATCCTATACCCCCTGGCTGTGTCTACACTGGGCCACTTATTCCGGAAAAGCAGCCGCTTTTCCGGAATAAGCTGTGAGCTGTCTACACTGGCCCCTTGAATTTCTGGAAAAGCACTGACGATCTACTGTAAGAAATCAGCTGCTGTTCCGGAAAAACTATGCTGCTCCTGCTCGGGCAAAAGTCCTTTTTCCGGAAAACTGTTCCGGAAAAGGGCCAGTGTAGATAGCCCAGCAGTCTTTTCCGCAAAAAAGCCCCGATCGCGAAAATGACGATTGGGGCTTTTTTCCGGAAAAGCGCGTCTACATTGGCCACGGACGCTTTTCCGGAAAAAGGGCTTTTCCGGAAAAGCATCCTGCCAATGTAGACGCTCTTTTTCCCGAAATACTTATAACGGAAAACTGTTCCGTTTTAAGCATTTCCGGAAAATCATGCCAGTGTAGATGTAGCCCCTTAGTCTTCTGTTTTCTAAGATGAAAAGTCCGAGTCTTATTAATCTCTCCTCATATGGCAGCCGTATCATACCCTATTCTGAATGTTTCTCCAATACCAAGATATATTTTTTGAGATGGAGGCAATGTATGCAGTATTCAAGATGTGGGCATACTATGTATTTATACAGAGGCAATAAGATATTCTCTGTCTTATTCTCTATCCTTTTTTAAATAATTCCTAACATTCTGTTTGTTTGTGTTTTCACTGCTGTTGCACATTGAGTGGATGTTTTCAGAGAAGTATCCACAGAGACTCCAAGATCTTTCTTTTGAGTGGTAACAGCTAATTTAGTCCCCATCATTTAATACATATCGTTGGGATTATGTTTTCCAACATGCATTATTTTTCATTTATCAACATTAAAATTCATCTGCCATTTTGTTGCCCAGTCATCTAGTTTTGTGAGATTCAACTGAAGCTCTTCATAGTCTGCTTTGGACTTAACTATCCTGAGAAGTTCACTAGTTTTTGAAAATGAAACATTTATCCAAAGCAAACCTACTTATCAAAAAGTCATTGCAAATTCAACATCAGTCTTGAATGTACATATTAAAGTAATTAGAATTTTTATTGAAAAAACATGCTGTTAAAATGAGCAACAACATGCATATTACAGGATAAGACTTAGAAGATGTTACAAAATAGAGATTTTAGTATACATGACATTTCTAATACATATAGAAGATATTTTAAAATATTGTGTTGCCATAGTTAGTCAACAATAGCAACAAGGAGGCACCTGTTAATAAATATTAACCTTTCTAGTCCTCTTTCTTCTATGTTACATTCATTTGCATATTAATGAGAAAGTAGAATCATAGAGAGGTCAAATTATTTGCCCAAGGTTATAAGGGGGGAAAAAATCAGTTGACAAGAAGGGAATTAAGTCATGACTTAGTCCCATGTCTTAAACACAACATTTCACTCTTGCATAATTACCTGCACTGTTCAATCTGGCCCTAAAGGTTTACAATTCCTAAAGTGAGGTTGGCAGCCTTACATTAGATACATTGATGAATCATTTGATGCCAGCATCTGGCAACTCAGAAAACAATAAAGAACTTGTCTTTGACTAGCAGCCATCTCTTACCATAAAAGCTGCTCTTCAAAGCGATAGAAATAAAATTAGGAGTCCCTTGAAAACATGGATATCTTTAATTTAAATTCATTATTGACAATATACTGAATGTAGATAAAACGTGTTGCTTTGTTGAAAGAAGTAGTTATTTCAAAACACCACATTATACAAATGTGGAGGGCTTAAGGAAATGCAAAAGAGACATCTGAGAATCATAACCAAGTGATCGCCCTCACTGTTAAAAGAACTAAAATAAGAATGTATTGTTTTCCTCTCTGACATTTATGCAGTACACATTACTGCACTTACTTCAATCCAATCACATTTGAAAGTTTCTTTGCATTTATGAGAGGGGGTTTGGCTTTAAAGGGAAATGCTAATTATCAAATTATATAAAAAGCAAGGCTACTGCCTTTATCGTGCTGGGTGTCAGACATTCTGAGGGGGGGCTTTCAAGGCTACAGCTACTTGGGAAACTTGCTGACCCAGTAGGAGAGAGGATAAAATTACTAATAATGACTGCATCGTAAGTAATAAATAAAGAGGGCACTATGACAAAAATCAGTATTTGCCTACAGTTAATATGATTGCGTCTGGTATAAAGTAGGGAAATAGACACTCTCCTTTCATTCTACCATGTGGTAGCCGTGGGGAAAAAAAAGATGCCTTTTTAATGGTAATCCCAAAAGATAGACTCATAGACTTTAAGGTCAGAAGGGACCATTATGATCATCTAGTCTGACCCCCTGCACAATGCAGGCCACAGAATCTCACCCACCCCCTGCTAGAATAATCCTCTCACCTATGTCTCAGATATTGAAGCCCTCAAATCAATAGGCCCTTTGCCTCAATAGGCAAAGAAGACATGGGCTATAGTTCGTGAAGAACAGCAGATGAAAGTGAGGTCACATATGAGCTCAAATGATTTATGACAGTGGTGGGGACTAGAGAAACTGGCACACATCAAACCTGAACACTTAAAGAGGATTCAGGAGAGAAGTAAAGTTAGGAGAGTAGTGGACTCCAAATTCACGCTGCAAAGGATTATTTGCTGTCTGAGGGAAACCTGGGTTGGGGAAGAAAGACAACTCCAGAATATATTAAATGTTTTCAGTATTGTGTTGGAGATGTCAAAGGGAGCAGTGTGAAGAAAATGCCTCAAGATGTCTACTTCCTGGGTGTAGCATTGAGTCCTCCAAAACCATATAAAAGTTGGAGCTTTCAATTAAAATTCATAACTTATATTCTTACACTTGATAGATGTGGATTTCAATTCTTGTCACCTAGGTTTACCAATCCAACTTTCTTTATTAAATATCTACACAATATCTGGAGGCTCTGAGGATCATGTTTCTAAGGATGGTGATAATTCTGGAGACATGAACACTGATTTTTTTTTCTCTTGAATTGCCTAGGAACATATCCATTTTCACACTGGGGCAGAGGAATTGTTCTGCTCATTGTTTATCACTTCCACATTAACCACTAGCAGTTGGTCATGAGCCTGACTCAAGGTTTCATTCACCCTCTGGTCCTCCATGGAGTTTGTCTTTCTAGTTAGACTGTCAGACTCCTGTATGTGGGAAGATATTGCTTCACTGTTAGATGACCCTTTTAAAGTAGCTTCTACTTGGCCAGACCTCCCCTATTGCCACCCCCAAGGCCCAGTTTGTCACCTATATCTGGCAGTGTCACACCAATCTCGTCTCTTATGTTATCCACCATACCAATACAAGTCTCTAGGGCACGGCTACTCAACATGTGGTCCGTGGCCCATTTGTTTGTGGTCTGTGGTGCGGTTTGGATTTATGCGGGGCTCAACACGCGGCCTGCAGGTGGGAGCCAAAACAAAAAAATAGTCAATAGAATGGTCTTCTGTTGATATGCGTTTTAGTAGTTAAATTCCTGGACTGTCATTCCTCATTAAAAGTGCTGTCATTTGGGCAGAAATCGGATAAATATTGCATTTTATTAATATCAGCAGAACTGACTTAAATGACTCCTGTGTGTTGTGTAGTCTTGCCTTAATTTTTGTATTCATGCCTGTCAATGTGAAAGACGCTATTTGCATATATATTTGCATGTATATGCAACCACAATTAAGTTGCAGCTCTCAGCATGTTCTGAGAGTATTGTTTTGGCCCCTGGGGCTTCCAAAGTTGAGTAGCCCTGCTCTAGGGTTAGGGTATTTGACCAGCTCAGTCAATCAGTACTCCCCTATCACCAGAGACAGAAAGGATGCCCACAGGTGTAAAATGGTCATCTCATCTCTAGTGTCTCCTCATAGTTGGATGTAACATGGCAGCTTTCTCTTTGCTGGGTCCAGGTGACAGTGGCCTCTGAGGTGTCCTGTCTTTTCCTGCAACTTAGCTTTCTGGCCAGGTCATTTTTTCTATTTCCCCTTCTACAATAAGACCCAGAATATCTTACTGCCCCTGTATAAAACTATGGTACGCCCACATCTTGAATACTGTGTACAGATGTGGTCTCCTCACCTCAAAAAAGATATTTTGGCCTTGGAAAGGGTTCAGAAAAGGGCAACTAAAATGATTAGGGGTTTGGAACGGGTCCCATATGAGGAGAGGTTAAAGCGACTGGGACTTTTCAGTTTAGAAAAGAGGAGACTGAGGGGATATGATAGAGGTGTATAAAATCATGAGTGGTGTGGAGAGGGCCGATAAAGAAAAGTTATTTATTAGTTCCTAAATAGAAGAACTAGAGGACACCAAATGAAATTAATGGGTAGCAGGTTTAAAACTAATAAAAGAAAGTTCTTCTTCACACAGCGTGTAGTCAGCATGTGGAACTCCTTGCCAGAGGAGGCTGTGAAGGCTAGGACTATAACAGAGTTTAAAGAGAAGCTAGATAATTTCATGGAGGTTAGGTCCATAAAAGGCTATTAGCCAGGGGATAAAATGGTGTCCTTGGCCTCTGTTTGACAGAGGCTGGAGAGGGATGGCAGGAGACAAAGCGCTTGATCATTGTCTTTGGTCCACCCTCTCTGGGGCACCTGGTGCTGGCCACTGTCGGCAGACAGGATACTGGGCTAGATGGACCTTTGGTCTGACCCGGTACGGCCGTTCTTATGTTCTTATGTTCTTATGTAATAGTCCATTAAAAAAAAAGAAGGAGAATTAACACAAAATAAAAGTAAGACAGAAGGGAATGACTCCTTCTCTGAGCATAGCAGGATCTGGCCCTCCCTTCTCTGTGAAGCTCCTACCTATACATCCTTTTCCTCAGGAGCAGAGGTTGAAGGCCTGTTTCCTTCTCTGTATTGTTCAAAATGAGCTGCTTTGCTCCACTTTTAAACTCCTTCTCCAACCTGCGTATGCCTTCCAGATATGTCAGAGCATAGCTTGCTCCACCCAGAGCAGTTCCTTAACCCCTTGTAGTCTAGTGTGGGGTTTGTATACCCCATTGCACCATATACATATCTAATCCAGTTTTTAGTTCTGCTACCTAAAATCTTAGCCTCTGTATAGTGGGAGAATCAGATTAACAGTCTGAGGGTGCATCTATACTGAACCCTTACCTCAAAATAAAGAGCTATTCTGGAACATCCCTTAAACCTCGTGAACGAGGGCTACAGGAATGCTGGAATAGTGCACCCGTTATTTCAAAATCTATTTCAAAATAACAGGCATGCTCAAAAGAGGCAGAATAGCTATTTTGGGATACATCCAGTATCCCGAAATAGCTCTGCTGTCTAGACGAAGCCAACTGTGCAACTCCTGGAATGAGGTGTAACAGGTAATTCAAACTAAAGACTTAGTTTGAATTACCGTTTAACTGCCGCGTGTAGCCACGGGCAGTTAGTCCGGACTAGTGGCATTTAAAAATGGCGACCGGACAGGAACATGCAAATAAAGCCCGGGATATTTAAATCCCGGGCTTCATTTGCAAGTTCGAATGCCTACATTAGCCTCCCTAGTTCTAACTAGGGGGCTAGTATAGACATAACTCCTTCTCCTTCCTCTTAGGGTAACTGGTGGAGCTGTCAGCAGGCAGGAGGTACTGGCTGAAATGGATAGGGAGCTTGGCTGCAGGTGGGTGCTATTCACCTGCTAATTTTTCCCATAGGGTCTTCACCCATGGCGCCCCCCTGGAGTCAGTGCCTATGCCATTACAGTTTGGACCTCTTCTCCAGCACCTCGGGACCTGACCAGTCCCAGAAGTGGGAATTTGCCAGACAACGGGAGATCCACTGATGCCACTCCCTTTGCTTGCTGCCCCTTCCCACTTCTGGCTTCTTCAACCCCAGCCCTGATACCAGCTGGCCGGGCAGCTCAAGTACCACTGCCATAACAGTAGGTTGCCTGATCGGGCTGCCGCAGTCCCAACCCCGCTGCCAAGCAGTACGTGGCCCTAGCAGCACTAATTCTACCGGGTTGCTGTGTCTGGCTTCCCATCCCAGGCTGCTGCAGCCATAGTCCTGGCCCCGCTGCTGGGCAGCAGGCAGCCCCAATCATGCTGCTGCTGCCACCGCTGCCACCACCACCATCAAGGCTGCTGCTGCCCCACTGCCTCCCAGCCTGACGTGGCCCAGCCAGGCTTTCCCTCATGGGCTGCTGTGGTCCTGGCCCCATGGCCAGGTGGCAGACAGTCCCAAATGCGCTCTGCCCAGGCTGCTGTGGCCCTGCTGCTATCAAACTTGCAGGGTTGCACCGGGCTTCCAGCTACTGGCCCTTCTGCCTCAGGTCTCTCTGATCCAGGAATATTTGTGGTCATGCCGGACCATGGATTTGCTGGATGAAAGAAACCCAGATTTGAGAGGTACAACCTATATTTTGCTTTGTGTTCACTGCTGTGTGACTTTTTTCTTGTTCAGATTATGTTCTGCATTCTCTATATATTTTATTTATATCCTTGTTCTAGTTGTATTTTGTTCTTCGTTTACATTCCCTTGTTCTTTTGTTTGTATTCATTCTGTTCTTTTATAACTTTGGCTCATTTTCCATCTTCCTTGCTTGCTTGTTTTTAATTTCCATTTTTCTCTTTATGTTAGTCTTTGATCTTTATTTTCCATTTTTAATCTCTCCACTGATCTTTGACTGGTGCTTTCTGCCTCTTCCTTGTTCCTTACAAAAATACAGCAAGTAGTCAGACTGTTTTGTTCTTTGGTCTCTGGATTCCCACAGGTTATTCCTTCCTTTCTTCACTCTTTCCCTCCAAATAGTGGACAAAGCTACTTCATTGTATGAATTAGTTCAAAGGAAAAAAAATCAATGACAGAACGCTCAGCAGTTTAAAGGTACTTCCAAAGTGACAAGTCTCTAATTTACTCCTAATCAACTCACACTGTTTCTGCTCTGCTTACCAATTTAGACAGAGGATCAGTGGGGAGAGAGAGAGAGGGAGAGACAGAGAGAACACCTGTATCTTCTCCATAACAAGTATGTTATTTGAGAGAACCCTAAGAGCTAGAGTAACCCCTAATGGTAATGGAACCTTTCCAAGATTCAGCAAGATCCATCACCTCTATAATGGACTATATCAAGATCTCAAAGAAGGTACAATAAATTTCTATTAGCCAAACAGAAGAGTGAGGGAGAAAACTTGTATAGATTAATTTGTCAGAGGTCCCCAGTAACCAAGTTATAAATGATTGCAGGTGCTCCGCTTAATATCTTCTTTGGGATCTGCTATCATTCTTGGAAGGCAAATGAAAATAATTATGGGGACTTTATTGATGGTGGATTTAATCAACTGTCAGCCCTAGAATAACTTCCCAGATTTTTCCTTGCATTTCACTCTGGGAATTAAAATCTTGAGTATTAATATCAACAGACTCGCCTCCCTTCTCCCTCACCCCCTTTTCCCACACACAGGTTATCAATCCAGAAACACAGATAACAGAATTTATCAAACACAGGTTTCTCTGCTCAGCCAGTCCCAGTTTCCTCCAACTCCTCATCTGCTGTCAGTGCAGCCCCTCTTTCCTCCCACCACCTATTGACTCTCAATACCTCCTTGGCTTCCAGTCCCACTTCAGTCTTTTTACCCAGTGATCCCAGCCTTCCTACCTAATTTCCTTTCCTTCCTCCCCATGACAAGGAGCCTAAATCTACTCCCTCACCTTACCTCAGCTCCCATTTTTGTCCCTTCTGCATCCTAATTAGGCACTTTCTTCCTCTATGGCTGCCTAGCACCAGTGGTCTGGGTGTGAATTGGGAGTCACTGAGAACACATTAGAGAGTCTCCCTGATTGCATTTCAGGTGCCCAGACCTTGACCTGCCCCAAGTGGTAATTGCCCCAAGCTGAAGCATGCCCAGTGCAGATGGTCTCTTTGGGGAGTTTACCTGCTAAAATTAAGAATTCTGAACTAAACAAGTACTGTACCAACTGCTGTTTTATGGGCTTCTAACTCGGCCAAATTTGGATTCATTTCCCCAGGGATGACAAAAGGCACATTCTTAACACAAAGCCCACTTGCCTGCCAAATTTCAAGTCCCTGTTTCAAAGAATTAGATGCAAGAGCTTTTCAAAGCAAGGGTAAGCAGAAGTTGTTATAATGGGGGAAATAATTCATTTTACTTTGGACTTGCTTTTGGAAATGACTGAACTCTTGTTGGTCTTGTTGGTTTTCTCCCCTCCAAAAATTCAGTGGGAGGAAGATATGCAGCATGGACAGTTTCAGATCAAATGGTTAAAATATGGCCAAGTAATATGCAACTGAATAAAGAGCCTTATAATGGGAACTTTTGGGCAACCTTAATGTTGAATGTCCCTGCCAGGCCTACTATAATTAAAGATCATTTGCAAAATGCCAAACTCAAACCTAGTTTGAAATTTTCTTCTTTGAAGTCACTGATTTCACACTCTTTAAATATACAGTAATGTTGAGTGTTAGGCAAAATCACACTGACGTTGGTGGGTGTAGTAACTGACCTTTATTTAGGATAAATGTAAAAAGCAACAAAGCTCCTTTATGCTAAAATAATAAGTGCCACTATCCACAACACAGGCCATGTGCAAAGCTGGAGTAGGAGATGAGCCAGACAGTCTGAAGGGGTTTCCTTCATGTCTGAATGCAAATACATGGTGTTAGAAATTGTTGGATGGTGCTGTGTATGTGAGAGAAGCTTTGGAGTAGATTGCTGGTGAGAAAGAGGCTTGTGACTGTAAAAAAAAATGGCCTCCTGTTTTGATTGCTACTGTATTCAGAGAAACAGTCCTCTCTATATATTCTTTGTACATAAAGAGAATTGCAGCAGAGAAATAACCAACAGTTTCATCTAGTCTTCTCCTGAGGGAAACAACTCGCAAGACGCTAGGTTTTGTTTAACTGCTCAGAGCAAAGCGGAGAAATAATACTTTCATTCTGCAACCACTATCCTTGTAGAGGACTCAAAAATATATTATCTTGATATTAAATGAAATGTTATTAACTTGACAAACTATTCATGTATATTGAATATATACTCAATTTTATCTCTCCATAATTTGACATAAAAATAGTCAAATATTTTGGAGCCCACATAATACAAAAATCCTTTAAAAATCTATCATCCGTACTGTCCTTTCACTCAGGGTTCTACAAGGGAACATTGATTAGAATGCAGCACCTCCCAAACTTTCCTATGGATATTGCTCAACATCTATATAGATTCAAGCCACTTACGGCTAGAAAATGATGTGAAAACAATTGCTTAGGTGTGCTAATAACTGCAAATTTTGAACAAATATAGGCCTGGAAAAGAAGCATAAAATTCAAAGCAGGATACGGTTTAGGATTTTGGGTTGATCGTTTACAAGTAGTGACATACCCACATAGCCCACATAACATGAACAATGTTTGGGGACAAAAAGAAATTATTTTAGGATAAGGACTGCAGCAGACAAGATATATAGATTGATGATAGAAGAATGATTTGGCTTTTATGGCTTGCCTGCATGGGGAAGTTTTGCCAGTTATATGCATCCAGTATCCACAATCTTTTAATGTTTTCTTGTACTTGTTTCTATAATAACCAATGCCCACGTTTGTGCTCTTCTTTCTTTAATTCTTTATCAATCTTTGCAGAACTCATTTGCCCTTTAAGCTTCAGGGGTAGACACCTGCTTTTTTCTCCTGTGAAGCACTATGCTCATGTATTGCATTATAGAAATAACTAATAAGCAGTCATTAAGGTATCTAGCAAGAGAGATTCCTTATTGACCCTATGAGGCCTGTACGCAGGAATTACTGTGGGGGCGCTTTTTTGGAAATGTGGACTGCAAGGGTGTGAACGTACCCCCATGTTCCCCCAAGCAAGCAGGGAAATCAGCCCCAGCCTTCCCCTGGCCGGCCAGAGCATGGGGGAAGGAGGCTCAGGCAGTACAATGATCCTGCCTTCACCTGGCCAGCCAGAGCATGCTTACGTAGGGGACTATCGGGGGTGCTTTTTCACCCTTCACACACACCTCTGCGTATGGGCCTGCCTATTCTTCAGATGAGCAAACCTGCACCATATTCAGTCAATGCACCTGATTTCCTCAGCCTCAGAGAGCTTCAAAATGGATTTGGAGCTAAATATTTCTATTGAGTATGAAGCATAAAAGCATAATATCCGAGTATAAAAGCAGCTGTGGGAATAACAAGAGAGTCCAAACAGTCAATCATGCATGATGCACCATCCAGTCCCAAACTGGATACTACTCAAGTGACAGAGAGCATTCATCCTAACAAAGATTTGAGATGGAGAATTTGTTCTGACCTAATTTTCTTGTGTGACAGCATTTCAAGTTCATTGTAAAAGATGTGTGTTATTACAATGATTATAATAAGTAAAATCAGCATTTACATGCGATATTTGACAGTACAAGCTATTTACCATATCTAGAGATCCAAGTCAGTGCAACTATTTGTAATGGTAAGACAAACGGGGTGTGCTCTTAATGAGAACGCATATGAATTCATGTAGCAATGTAAAAATTACAATAGAATACATTTTTATTCAAAGTCATGCATCTCTCTCAAACTCTTCCCCTTTTCAGTTTTGGAAGCACTGGGTCATGCTGCCAGAACATGTTTTGGTAAACACCTCCCTAGAAGCTCCAAAACTTATTGGCTTAATTTTTCACTCTGCCCTGCTGGCACCAGGTGTAAAAGATGATTGGTTAATATCAGGTTTAACATTGAGAAAAACCCTGATGGGTTTAAAACAAACAAACAAACAAAAAAACACACACACACAACAAATTTGGTAGTATGAGTACAAAAGATGTATCTTTTTTCCCTAGACAAATGTAGAACCATACCTCATAGAATCTGTACAATTTCTGGTCTGAGTAAGATATTTACAGTAAAGAGACATACTTCAAAGATCTCAGTTTTGATCTTGTTCAATGCATTTAACATAGCAATAGAAAAACTGCATTTTAATAGGGTAGCATTCATCATTTACCTTGTCCTAAAGTTTGCAGGATGCGGATGTCCATCATATAATGATAAATAATCATACTCTTCTTCTAGAGCAAAAGACTGAAAGACAATCTGTATTCTGTTTCGTTCTTCTGCTATTATTACCCATGTACAGTTTGCACCATTTGGATATCCATATGGGAAGCCAGGACTTTCTATAGTGCCATTTAGACCTTTTAAAGTTCCACCACAGGTATAAATAAACCCTGAAAAACAAAGAAGAGTAGATTAATAACGTGTTAACATAGACATACAGTAAAATATGACAGTGGAATTCATGATGCCTATTAATCAATCAGCAATATAAAATATCATGACATGTAATTGTCCTGTGCTACCTTAGAAGCAACAAAGCTTATAACATCATGACCATGTACTGTAGAAAGATATATAGAATGAAGTCAAATGTAATACAAGCAATATGGAAGGCACCAGACAACATTTTGTGGCAACTGCACAGAAACAAAAAAAATGTTTCCACATCTTCTAAGGAAGTTGCTTCTCCATGATAAAGTTTTGAAGCCGACAAATAGCAAAACATTAATGTTCAAGAGGGGAAAATAGCGCAGATTCCCTCAATGTAATATAATTATAAGAGAGCTATATCATTATTAAGATGATATAATCCAGTGTCTATATAAGTTTTAGTGGAATATTGAATGAAGGGGAAGCTAGTGGCATGTGGGTGGGGCAGTGACAGGCTGGGGCAGAAGGGGCAGTTGCTCTTGGGCCTGGCAATTCACAGGGGCCTGAGGCTCCTGACTGCTGCACTGCTACTGCTTCAATGATGGTGGCCAGAGCACCAGGCCCTTTAAATTGTTGCTGGAACACCAGGAAACGATTAGGGCTGGGGGAGAGAGGAGCGTTGCAGTCTGGACAGCACTGAGGGCTGCCTGGAGGACAGCATGGTGCACACTGGGGGCGCTCAGGGCTGACTCCTCCTTGCCCCACCTCTTTTGCCAGAGGCCCCGCTTCTTTCTCCTTGCCCAGGGACACAGAGGCTGTCAGCATTCCTGATTCTGGGCTGCGCTCGGACATCAAAATGGTGACTAATTGGTAGTATTTTACAACATTTGTTCTACAATGAGATATATGTGTCACCTCAAAATTAGGTTAGTGTCATTGACTTTTTGGAGGGGTTATTCCAAAACTAAGCTAACAAACTGCTTCACCCTGGTTGTTAAGTACAGTTTCCCATTGGGACCACATTATATCAGAGCATAAGGGACTGCATTGGCTACTAATACATTTTTGAATTGAACTCAACTCATTACTATTAACCAAGAAAAGTTCATAGCCTGATTATCTGAGAGATTGCCACTGGGCTGCCACAACTAAGGCACTTGAGTTGGATCTCCTTTATTTTAAGAGGAAAGGGACTCCTAGCAGTGTATCCTACATGAAGAGTCCTTACTTTTGGAATTCATTCCTGCTTTCCTTCAGTCCAGATCAATTGCAAATTATATTTATTAAACTGGTAATAATTTCTGGTATCCTTGCTGGAAAATATTTAATCTCTCAAAGAGGAGAGATTATATATACTCTATATATTTATATTATATTGTATGATTCACTGTATTGTATATTTTCAATGTAATGTTGCTCAGCAAATTGATTTATAAAAGCCAAAATATTGCCAAATCCTAAATATTGAGCTACACTGCTCACATGCATATGATTTAACTCATTAAATAATTTCTCAACACATGCATATTATCAAGAATGCATGACCCTCCCCTTCTCTGAAGTATTATGAGAAATCTTCTCGAAAAATCATGCAAACATCCCTTAAAACACATTTTCCTGAGGATAGCAGTAAGAAGAACAGATCTAATGTCTTTCCATGTTCTATATTTTTGTTTTCCTCCCTCACTGCTAGATAAGAGCTGACACTCATGGAATTCTGTTTATTACTATTTTACTTTGCATTGCAGCATACTATAGGTGTACAAAGCCAGAAGAAAAGAAAAGCTACTCAGGGGATGGCATTTTGGAATTGCCTTGTCTGGTCTTAAGAGTCACACCCTATGAGATTTACCAGCTGCTGCAAAGTAGCTCAGAGGATTCATTTTCATGTCAAATTAGCCTACCTACTTTCAGCTGTCAGCAGCCTCTATTGGCAGATGAGTCGTTTTTATTTATCCCTTCCTGTATCTCTGCCTCATCAACTCTTGATCTATTTTTAAATCTTATCTAAAAAATTTTATTATTTAACTTGGAATGAATAAATTTAACCTCTAAAAACTTTTGGGATATAGTGTGTATGGAAAGGACTCCACGGACTAAAGCTGAATTATTCAGTAGTTGTATGCCACAGAATCCCTAGCGGAATTCCCAAAGATCCAGAAGTACAACCTTCCCAGGAATAAGTTTTCTAAAATCTCCACCAGTTTAAGATTATCTAGCACTGCAGCTACACTGGGGCTCTCTCTTTAAACACAAGAGAGGAAGAACATAATGGAAAGATACACCTACCATTTTCCATTTGTTTGGGGCCAGCTCTAACAACATAGATGAATATATTCATTTAAAAACAGAAGCAGGTTTTAGCCAAGAGTTTGAAGTTACAGAGTTCTAGAATAGAAAGAATAGCTACTCCTCTCACTACCCAAGTTGGTGAACCTTGCACTGGACACAAGGTTGTTGAAGATTATTTTCACCTCCATCTCCTGAGCAAAAATGGGAGCATGAGAAGATTAATGTGTGGCATAAAGTCATAGTTTAGTCCCTAGTCTACTCCTGAGACACTGCCACTATGTACTGCCCCGTTTAGAGACAACACACATGCTGTCCAATTTCTTTAGAATTATTTTGCTTATTAAATACAATGTAGAGATATACAGTATCTGATGAAAAAACTATTCTAAATAACAGAACAGAAACAATGAAATATAATGTAAGATTAACTAAATAATACTCAACATAACATTTTTAATATTAGGCCTCATTCTGGTCATATTTTCATCTTTTAGGAATCTACTTTTTCTTCTACATATACATCTTTATTCTTCCCTCATCCAAGTCCTAATGTAATTATTTATGTTTTGCAAAACAGCATAATTTTATATTATCTTTCAGAGATAATTAATGGTTACCAAAATGGTTATACACATTGTGTCATAAGACATTAATTCAATTCTGGAGCATCAAAAACAAACCTGAAGTTTGATTTTTACTAGTTATGCTTTTTTGACCTTTAATATGAGAACATGTCAGTGGAATCTATACACCAACTGCTTTAATCTCTGCATTCAGATGACAATGCAGTCTATAATACTTCTTTAGGTGAACTCTTCAACTCTGATGGTCTCACTTGGAATGATTCAATAGACAATACAAGGGATTTTAATAACTTGTTCTCATCAAATGTTGAAAACATCTAAATTATTTACATAAGACTATTAGTGATAACACATCACTTTTGTACTGTGGTCTTTTTTATCTGTAGTTCTCAGGGCTGCATACAGAATTCAAAATGCAAGTATTAGTTGCAAATTATTTCATTCTCATTTCAAGAGAATGGTGTCAAAAGGTTAAGATAAAAGCAAAAAGGGAAGTGTTCACTAAATTAAATGTGAAAAGGAATATAATTGGAACAACATTCCTTTATTTATTCCTATTAAGTTCAGTTTATTTATTCAGATTCTAACTTTTCAATCTGCAGAAGATTGTTTCCATTGGATCGTGTTTAATTATATTGTAAAAAAACAAACAAACAAACAAAAAAAACAGTTGATGAACTTCATGGAATACTGCTCTTGCTCTCACCACCTTTGCATAGATCCCTCTTCCATCCCTCGTTACATATCTGTCATTCACATACATCCTTCCACAGAAAACCATTTCATTTCTTCCACAGCATTCAGTCTGCCAAACTGATTTTTCCAGTGCTACCAGCTTTGTCTTCCGGTCTTGACTGTCCTCCATTCTTTTGGCTCCATAGTCATAATCTTGAATTCTACCTTCACCCCTACACTTGCATCTTTCACTCCCTCTCTAAAGCAGCATGTGTGAACTCTATTCCTGTGCTCTTCCTGTTCTTGAAAATTCAATGATTACCCTACATTTACCTACTTCAGGATGTTTCTTTTATTCATTTCTGCACTGTTCCTGAACAACAACAACAAGTTGTTTTCTTTCCATTATACAAAGACTTACAAAATCTCCAAGAAATTATTTTTGCTTAAAAATTCTACAGCGGTATTCATTATATGAATATGTGGTCAATTCAGTCACACTGATTATAATGCAATTCCCTCCAAAAGAAAAACAGTTAACCAATTGCTAAATAAGTTTGTGGTCCTAAACACAAAACCTCTGTTTCCTTTTACTGCTGCATCTGCACCCAGAATACGACCACATTTATTTTAAGACGGAATTGAGCCTATTCAGTGACACATGAGCTCTTCACAAGCCCTTGCTTTCTTCTCATATAGGCCCTCCTTTATCCCAGTATGATGGGTTGCCAGATCCACACTGGACTCTAAACAATTAATAGAGTTCTTTGGGTGTTGCACAGGAGACAGCAAATCAGACAGGGGCTGCAAGGAGTAGCAGAGGAGCTTCAGTCACTCCCTTCAGGTTGAGGCAGGAGGAAGACTACTCAGAACTACAGATGTGTGAATAATTTTTGTTTTCTGACAATTTTGAAAAATAATTACCCTCAGTCCAATTTTGGGGCTTTGTTTTGACAAAAATCAAAATGTTTTGTTTTAGCCATTTTTAAGTGTTTTTAATTTTTTTTTTCAAAACACAAAGGAATTTGCAAAGCAAAATGTCATTTCAAACTGACAAATCAAAATATTTCATTTAGACAATGTCAAAATAAACTGTTTGCTTTATTTGTGTTGATTTTCCTCAATTGCTTTAGTTGGATTTTTTTTTTTCTGAATTTAATGTTTTTTCCCCATCCAATCTACCACAGCTGCTTTCCCTTCTCCCTACTTGTTTTTCTTTTATAAGTGGAAGGGTGGTAAAGGGCCACTTCACCTTGAATGGAGCCTTGAAATATGTGTTCATTATTTATGCTAAATAATCTATTCCACCTTGTGTTTAGCTGTGATGCCCTGAGTAGGGGTTAGTCTGCAGTAGAAGGACTACAGTAGCAGAAAGATGTACTGATGCAACTGTCTCAGTGCAGATAGAAGAGAACTCTCCTGTAGGCATAATAATTCCACTTCCATGAGAGAAGCTCTACCCAACTCTACTCTGAATTAGAATCAAAATAATCTGAAATGTTAAATCCTGTAAAAAAATGTTAAAGATTGTACCTGTTCCTCAAGGGTCTAAATTGACCATGTTATTTCAATTTTTTTTTTAACTGAAACAATTTTAGACTTTTCCAATGACTGAAAAGTGGGGTCTCAATAAAAAAAACAAACAAACTATAAACAAGTTTTAGGATATACATCTTAATAAAATCATCATGAGATGTATTTTTCTTAAGATAAACTGTTTTTCATTTCAGAAAAAAAGGCTCTTTTAACAACAAACGTGTTTGAAAAATATCACTTACTTCTTCTTTTACCATTCAGGACATGAAAAGCTTAAATCAACTGCTACTGAAAAACACCATAATCATAAATCAATGATGCAGAGAAAGATTCCTCTGCCTATTTCTCCCTGAAAATATAGAATTCCCAGCTCCCCAACACGGTCACAATATACTAGCCCTAGTCCTGCCTTCAGGACTGGTTACTCTTTTTGCTATTCTGTTCAGATTCTAACCCTTCCCTAACTACTATGGGATGAAGTCCTGTCCCCCTAATGAAGTCAGTGGAAAACTCTTAGCCTTTTATCCCTGATGTCTGAGCATCCTTCATTCCTAGAGCATTTCAGAACTTCTCCCCAGCCCCCATTTCCCACATACATTTTTCTACTGTCTTTTGGATCAGATAGCTATTTTGGAACTGTGGGTATCTCCTTCCTCCTGTAAATGGAGACGAATAATCTTGCTATTGCGGCTGGCACCTGGGCGGCTGAACTGGGCAAAAAAAATAAAATAAAGCCAGGGCATTTGGAATCCCATCACACAGAACATTTATTCTCTGGGCTAGATAAATTGCAACATATGCTGAGGATGCCAAATCTGCAGGAGAATCCTGTTATGTATGTTTGGGGAGATGGTAGCTAAATATTAATTATTTCTGAAAGATGATAAAGATTTTAAATAATTTAGTTGCTGATCTCAATCTCATTCAGCGCTCTGCATCTTTCTCTTTGGCCTAATAGTAACAAACGTAAACAATGATCTCCTCACTTCAAGAGCACTAAGTCCTGAGAGCTGCTTCAGAAGTAGAAGGATTTTTTTGGCTACTGACGAAGTGGAAGGTACCCAGTGTATCTACAGTTGAAGTGTAATACAGTAGTTTCACCAGTTGGTTGCCCTAAAAAAGCATAGCTTATTAAAGACAAGACTGAAAATGAATAAATACAGACTTCATTTTTGGTTACAAGGTTATTGTTCCCTGTACAAGGGAAGGAACACATACTCTCTCATACAAAAACTGTGGCACAAAATGGATTCTATTAGTTATTTTACTTTCACTGTTCCCTTTCAGCAATGTAACAAAGAAGCAAAAGGTTTTATACTGGGCCTCATTAGTCTTCAGTGTCAGAGTGTTACTGTTTACCATTAAAACAGGAAGATTTCTCTTTTTCTCATTTTTTTTAAACACTGTCTGGTTTAGCTCTGCCAAAGAACCAGGAAACGGGTAAGGCAGGTTGCTTTCAGAACACTTTGATCTCCTAGGATGGACTGCAGTGCTTTTGTGGACTTTAGAAATACCAGGTTGTGATTTGCACAGAATTATCTACCTCCCCATTAGTCCCCAAATATTGAATCTTAAAACAAAATTTATTAATTCATTAATAAACTGGTGAGTCTTTTGAACAACTGCACTCTGTTTTCATCCTTGTCATTGGCATGAAAAACAGGAGCAGGTTATGGCCAAAAGCCAAACAACCATGTAACAGAGGATCCATGTGAAGCTTCCGACAAAATAATTTTATATTATAAGTTAGTCCTAAACCATTATGTACACTAGACTAATAATTAAGCTACAGGAAATTTTTTTATGCCCATTATACTTAGGACATTTGTATCAAACGAAACACATTTCATATACATATGTCCTAAGTCAGTGGTCCCCAACCTTTTGGGGCTGCTGGGTGCCCGGGGGCAGGGCCACGCATGCGCCGTGCACCCGGGGGCAGCACCACCCATGCGCTGCGCGCCCGGGGGCGGGGGCCATGCATGCACCACGTGCCCGGAGCCCAAGAATGGCTCGGGCCAGCCCTGGTCACTAGGCGGGCACACACAAATGCCCCGGCGGGTGCCATGGCACCCGCGGGCACCGCGTTGGGGACCACTGTCCTAAGTATACATTACTAGGGTGTGTTCGTAGTTCTACCATGATCATTCTATTGGCTTCCCTCCAAGTTTAATACGGAGGCACTATTTCCCTCCCCTTAGTCCAGGGCTAGGCAAAATATGGCTTGCAGGCCGGATCTGGTCCACCAAGCCACCAAACCTGGCCTGTAGATGCAGGAGGGAGCCCCAGGCAGGCTCCCTGTTTACGTCACCCCACCCACATGCTGCTCAGAAAAGTGGCTGCCAGGCCATTTTTCTTTCACAACTGTGAGCTGGGAGGGAAAGGGGAGGAGGGATTCTTCATGAGCTGCCCCCACCCCCAGAACAATCTCATTGGCCAGTTTATGGCCAATGGGAGCTACCTGTTTAAATTAGAGGCAGCACACAAAGCACCATGCCCCCTGTCTCCTCAGGCTCTTAATTATACACACACACACACGGACCCTAAAGACTATGCAAGGGTGGAAAAGGAAGGGAGGCTGCCTCAGAAACGGGCTAGGCTGTTGGCTGGGAGTCACCCAGGTAAGTCTCCCAGCCAGAGCCTGCCTCTGTCACTCTACCTCTTCTCTCCTCAACCCCACTCCTACTCCACATAACCCATATCCTCTTCCCCCCTGCATCCATGCCCCCTCCCAGAATCTTCACTTCAACCCTCTGCCCCAGGTCCCAACCCTCTCCTGCTCTAGGTCCCAACCCAAACACCTTGCACCCCTTTCTGTACCACAATCCCCTGTCCCAGGTCACAACCCCCTCCTGCCCTAGCTCACATCCCAAACCCTTGCATGTCATGTCACAACCCCTTACTACCTAAGATCTCAACCCAAACCCCTGCACCCTAGTTCCCTGCCCTAGGTTACAATCCAAACCCCTGCACTCCAGTCACAATCCCTTCCTGTTCCAGGTCCCTCCATTAGTATCATGGAAATGTGTGGCCCTCAACCACACTTCCAAAATCTTGGAGTGGCCCCCCCATCAAAAATTATTGCCTACCCCTGCCTTAGCTGGTGGAGGCAAGCTGGGCCTCCTCCTCATGCTGGAATCAGAGGGGAAAGACAGGAAGTACAAGAGGCAGACTCTTCATCTCAGCTAGACTGGAGCCAGATGACTAGTCCAATGCAGGCCTCCAGCTACATTACTGAGTTGTGCATCACCTTGTCCACTGAGGAGACAAAGTGTAGAGAGGCACTGCTGGATCTGCTGGCTGCCATTTACTCAAAAGAGATGGAGGATTCACAGATGACAGAGCCCTGCCAATGGAGTGTGGTAAGAAGTAGTCTAGGGAAACTAGACATTAGTTTGGTTGAGCTATTGCAGTAAGAGCCTGAGTTGTAGAAAGATCCCTGCTGAGCCAGTGGCGGGATCCCGTGCCACAATTAGGTCCCCAAAATAGGACTCAGTGGAGTAGGGTGGCCCTGAGTCCTCCTACCTCCTGCTACCAACCCCTCCTGATGGATGGCGACCTACCCACCCTAAACCTGTGCTTTGTGTATTCGCAGTTGGCCTTAGCCAGAAGACTGGACTAAAGACCTGTCTGGCCTGCTGATAAAATGAGAGTCCCTATATAGTTTGCTGTTTGTCTCAGTCAAAACTGCTCCCTGCTCTGTCCCACCCAGACTGTAAACATTGCTGTTTGCCCTGCCAGGAAGCTTGAACCAAAGGACTGACTGGTGCTCAGCCTTGCTGAAGGCCAAAACCCAGGCCTACTAAATGGCTGTTTGTTGTGTGATGTAGTAAAGCACGGAGGACTCCTTCCAAGCTTGATGGGGAGGGATGGCCATTGGCCCCTACAGGTCATATATATTATATTTATATTTTTAAACTGTCAGTTAACGTTGTTCCTTTAAAGAAGAGACTTCCATATTTTGCTTTAAAATGTAACAGCAAATCCTGTCCAGAAGTACCAGAGTACTCTTGCACAAGAGGATGTGGAAACTCTCTGGAAAAATCTCCACATGTTTCATATGCTGCAAAGCCCAACTCTTTGGGGCTCTCTATGTAGCAAAAAATAGAGGACTAGCATTACAAATTGATGAAAGCAGGGGCTTAGTTAAACCATTCATAGCATTAATCATTCATTCTTTCCTAGACAATGGCTACCATTCCCACTTAAGAAGCTGGGCCACTCAGACTATATCTATTAAGTTCAATATCAGAGCACATCCACTGATGGATAAGTTACTGTTATGAAAACAATGGATAAGGATCTTAGGCCTAGTTTACTGTACGGCTATTGTAATGGGATAGCTATGCCTGCATAACTATGGCGTAGATGCAATCTACAGTGATGGAAGAGTATTTATCATCACTATAAGAATACCACTTCCCTGAATGATGGTATCTAGGTTGATAGAAGAATGCCGCCATTAACCTAATCGTTTCTACACCATGGGTTAAGTCAGCATAGCTACAGAGCTCCAGGGATGAAAAATCCACACCCTGAGGGCCATAGCTATGATGACCTATAATTTAAATGTAGACCAGTCCTATGACAGCACTAATGGAATGTCAAAGAGGTCCTTACAGAAAGCTACAGGAAAATAAATCAACTTTGCTAAGAAATTACATAAATGCAGTAGTACGCTTTTAAATTAAAGCTAAAACGGCCAAAAGATGTAATTACAGATTGCACACTAATTAGTATGTAGCAGCAGAATAATAAATGCAACACTGAATTTAGTTGTATTTTATTTAAAACCCAGAGAAAAAGCACCAGCTTCAATAAATCACATCTGGTTATTTGGAATTCAACAACAGTCCTAGTCTACTCACAGGAAACAAGATATTGCAAAATTAAGTCACCCAGCATAGCTAGTTAAAATAATGATTAGACAAAGAGGCATATAATTTTTATAAGCAGACACTTAGTGGTTGACTTCCTCTGTTGAGTTTGAATATGACCAAGATGAGATATATTAAAAAACAAAACAAAAACAAAACAAAAAACCAGCAAAAGACCAAAAAGGTTCCAGTAAGTAATCATGTATGAGCTAAATATAATCAAATGAATATTGGTGGTGATTTGAAGTGATGTTTGATAAGATTAGAAAGGACTTAGAAGATTGAATGATAGAAGAGTAAGTGAAAATTGGGAAGTTGCTTGTTTAAGGGAGTTTTGCCAATTGAAATTTAAAAAAAAATGTATGAAATGGAAAAGGGGGAAGCTTTCTAGGATAACTCTTTCTGTAGCTTCCTATACTAATAAATGCCTTCTTTACACAAAGAGACGCCCTTAACATGAGGTTAGATTTGTTTTAATATGTAAGCAACCTAAAAGGCCATTCATCTACCTTGGATTGCCTATTGTTTTAAAAATAAGAAACCTAAAAGCTCCTGCTTTGGATTTTCCTTAAAATTTTTCTGAAACACACACATAAGCAAAAAAAAAAAAAAAAAGTCACACTAGAAACTCACTTCCTGTTTGTCAAAGCAACATTATGGAATAACTATTTATTACTATTGTTTTCTATACAGAAAAGATTCTTCTAATTTAGCTGGAAATTAGAAGTCCAATTTTACCAAACAGTCCTTTTTAAAATCAACTGTAGTTTCTGAACAGGCTGCAATAGCTTTAAAGGAGAAGTGCAAATACTTACTAGTTATGTCACTGTTACAAAAGATGCTACGGGGCTTTTGCTTATAACAGTTGTGATCTACTGACATTAATTTGCAATTGCTTTTTATTAATTGTCCAAGGCAGCTATATGCAATATTTAATGTATTTTGGAAGCACAATAAGAACATGTATGAGCACTGGAAAGAGAGGAATGTTCTCCCCTAGACAGATATTTGAACAAACATGGTATAAATAATAAGGATTTTTTTTTTTTTTTACTGTTGGCTGGTTATGATCAATCAAAACGAAACCAAATCACACCTTTAATGTCAAAGAGCCATAGTTTCTAAAGCCTATTTGACTTCAATATGAAAGACTTGACACTAGGGACTGGGTCTCTGACACTGCTCTGCAAAAAATCAAATAAGGATTGAAATAGCTTAAAAGAGAGGGTGAGGTCTTACACATTCAAGCAGTACCATGTTTGCTCATTTTTCTGCTGTACTTTCAATACATGAACTGGACAATCTGACGGCCAAGAATGTATTTTAAAACATTATTTTAATGGATTTTTTCTTCTATTAATTCATAATGTTTTTACTAATAGCATGACAAGCACTGAGTTGTTTCTGATAAATTCACTCTGGTTAAGACCCCAAAGGATGACTCACATAAGACAGTCAAAAAAGAAAAGGAAGGGATACAAAAAGGCCAAAGCTAGGAGCAAAACCCTGGTCTGCAGTTTCCCAGCCTGCTGTCTTACCTATGGGACTACATCTCCTCTGAATGACCAAATTTTCCATAAATAATCTCAGTCATTATACCAAATAAGAGCCTAGCCATGGACAGTCTTTTACATCAAGACCAATAACCATTAAGTTAATTAAACCTTCTGAAAATAGTTTTAAATAACAGATCAAAATGGCTAGAAGGCTTTGGAGGCAATCAATCAATCAGTGTGACTCAACAGACTTTAGAAAAGCTTTTGATACAGTCTAACATGACCTCATTAACAAATAAGGGAAATACAATGTAGATGGAGCTACTATTAGATGAGTAGTCAACTGGTTGGATAAGCATTCCCAGAGAGTAGTTATCAATGGTTCATAATCATAATGGAAGGGCATAACAAGTGGATTTCCACAGGGATCTGTTCTGGAACTGATCGTGTTCAATATCTTCATCAATGATGGATTTAATGGCATAGAGAGTATGCATATAAAGTTTGTGGGTGATACTACACTGGGAGGTGTTGCATGTGCTTTGGAGGATATGATAAAAATTCTGGGCCAACTGGAGAAATAGTCTGAGATAAATAGAATGAAAATCAATAACAAATGCAAAGTAGTCCACTTAGAAAGAAACAATCCACTACACACATACAAAATGGGAAGTGACTGCCTAGGAAGGAGTATTGCAGAAAAGGATCTAGGGGCCATAGTGTATCACAAGTTTAATATGAATCCACAGTATAATATTGTTGAAAAAAAGGAAACATTCTGGGATGAATTAGGAGTGTTGTAAACATGAGAGGTAATTCTTCCCCTCTATTCCACACTGATTAGACCTCAATTTGAGTATTGTGTCCAATTCTGGGCTTCACATTTCAGGGAAGATGTGGACAAACTGGAAAAAGTCCAAAGAAGAACATCACAGAATGATTAAAGGCCTAGAAAACATGACATACAAGGGAAGGCTGTAAAAATTGGCTTTGTTTAGTCTGGAGAAGAAAAGACTGAGAGGGGACATGATGATAGTTTTCAAGGACCTAAAAGAGTGTCACAAGGAAATTCTCTTCAACCTCTGAGGATAGGATAAGTAGTAATAGGCTTAAAATGCAGGAAGGGAGGTTTAGGTTGGACATTAGGAACAACTTCCTGTCAGGGTGGTGAAGCACTGGAATAAATTGCCTAGCGGGGTTGTGGAATCTTCATCACTAGCAATTTTTGAGAATCGTTTGTCAGGAATGGTTTAGATGATGCTTCATCCTGTTATGAGTGCAGGGGACTGAACTTGATGACTTCTGAGGTCCCTTCCAGTTCTATGATTCTATTATTCTATGACATTACCAGTGATGGGAAGATTTGTAGATTAGATTGTATAGTGTAGATATGATCTCAGTGGACAGAGCTAGTTATTCCTTCTCTCATCAGCATGTTAAGAGGTGCTGTGCTGGAACCATTGCTGGAAGGGATTGTCTCACTGACCATAAAATTAAGATCTTAAAAAAAAGTGTCACCGTGCTAAGGACAGGAGAGAATCCTCTCATAGAAGAATTCATCTTCTACTAGTCTTCTTCTTGTAACTAATGACCCTTGTCCATGTACTTTCTGACAAAATTACTCTTTAAAGGTGGTGTATAAACAGCCTAAGAAATAAGCCTAAGTGAGGAAGCCAGAGTGGGCACACAGAAATAGTGCTGTTACAGCTGGCAAACACATAGTCAGCTGTTGAGGGGCTTAATGAATATATCTAGCTCAGCAAGCAAACAAAGCAGTAGTAGAGTCCAGAAAAAGTAAAATAGGGGCTCTACAGTGTCTAGATGTAGCTAGGTAACATGATATGCAAGATCCATTATGAATACAGTTGTTCCACTCTGCTTTAATAAATCATGTTTGTAAACATTTGTAAACTAATTGTTGGAAATAGGTATGTATTTATAGTTTATATTACCATGTGATGGGAATATTGAGGGGGATTCAAACATACTTATTTCTCTAGAAATGTCTTGCACATAACAATTGAAAGTACACCAACCTTCAGGAGTAAATCCATTGTTCTCAAGTCTTATAACAGCAGCAGCAACCTTGACACAGGCCTTTTCTGAGGATTAATGACCAATTGGTGTTTAATGGCCCAAGACCAAGCCTTGGGCCATCAACTCTTCCCTGCCAGTCATTAATCCTCAGCAATACCCGGAACCTTTTGTTATCACTTTAATAACACACATCATTTTACACAAGAAATGTGACTCTTACATCTTTAATTGATGTGCTGCCCAGCTTCTGCTTTGCCATCATGTGCTGTGTGGTCCATTTTTCAACACCAGTGTGCTTTCAATAACTAACATCACTGAAATTAATCAGCATTCCATAAGTCTCAAAATGTAAGCAACAAGACTGTGGGTTTTCCATGAATAATCATAATATGCAGCATAAAACATCTGCAAGAGGGAAGATATTACCTTTGAATAAATGAATGTGGTAAGATAAATTCTTTAGTACTAAAGTGCTGACATCTAAAGAGCTATCAATCTGAGCTTTACTCAATTGTGTGAGTATGAGAGAAAGACTGTATATCTGCATTTCTCTGTGACTACTCAAAGTATTGATCATCAGTCCAATAATAAGACACATTGGCCACTCTATTATTTTGAAGTGATTGGGGATTTTTATATTCCTAAGTATACAATAGTTATTTGTATTTTGATCTTAAAAACCATACAAAGAGTTACCCATTCAAGGTTCTGGTCATTCTTGAACCACAAGGTTTATATTTGTAGTGCTGTCCTACTGTTCTTTCAAACTAAAGAAAGCCATACATATGGCTTAGGGTCAGTGGGCTGTGCCAGATGAATAATTAACACTGCTCCTATAGATAACTAACTAAGGACATTAGCTAAGATGGTACAAAGACATAATACAGAAAGTTGCATAGTCCTTACCAAAGAAACATGTGATGGAACAGATTTGTTTCCAGAAGCGTATGGAGTTTTGCTATAGTTTGTGGTTGTTATTGTTTTAAATAGAGAGGGGGCCTTTCATATATTACCCGAGAGGCTGCTATAGCCATTTCAGGGGGCATGAAAGAGGACACCAAGTTAATAGCGGTCAGGAGAGAATCTTAGAGGAATAATAAGGAACAGCACATAAGACAGCAGAAGACTTGGGCACAAATGTAGGCAGGATACTCATATTTTTCTGAAGATGAAGATAAGTTTAAACATGTTACTAGTTTTCAATAGCTAAATGTTTAATTATAATACAGATATTGAAGATGGAAGGAAAATATATTCAGCCTCTATACTGCAACTGCTCAACTTCAAGAACAACGTGAGCTCTGTCTTCTTCAATAAACCTAATTGCCCTCACTCTGTGCTGAGTGGCAAGGAACAATTTGGCCTCTTAACATCACACAAAGGAAATGTCTCAGAAAAGTCTGCTCCTGCTGATGGTTCTGCTTCTCCATGTAGAGCATACACTGCTGACACCAGCACACGGTTTTAGGAACTAAATCAGAGGAGGTCTTTGTATCTTCAAACGTCAGGAATAAGACACTTCTCATACACAAGAGATGGAACTTGTGGCAATGCAAAAAAGATCCTGAAGGACAAGTTCCTTTTAAAGTACTTGGGGCGGGGGGGAGGGGGAGATTTTTCCTATACATTTTTTTAAACTCTTCTTGAGCACAGTGTCCTTACGTGGTCTTTTAAAAGTGTGTTCAATGGTGCAAGTGAAGAAAAGGATATGCTATCAGTGTTACTATAGTACCACATTGGTATATATTTTTAAAGCCACATGTGCCAGTCTTCTTTGATAAAGTCAGTACTGATTCTCTGATGTTAAGATGAAATTTTAATGAATATTTCACACTAGCAGTCTTAGATCAAACATCTGAAAGAGAAAAGGTACTACTACATTCCTCTAACCAACATATACACACACACAAACCAGGAAGCTCAAAATGCATTTGTGTGTGCCTTTAAAATATCGAATAAAGAATCCTCTTTGCATTCTTATAACAGATCCCCATCTCTTCTCTTCAAGGGACATAACAGAACCATAATGAAAGTATAAAATGGTGTAAAATGGATATAACCAATTTGATTTCAACAGAATGTCACCCATTTGTATCAACTCAGTATCTAGTCGAATTAGCACATCTCATGTTATGCCAATGATCAAAAGCTTTAAACAAATAAAAATAGGTAAGGATCCTTGTAAAGGCTATTAAGAAACCTTAACAACATCTCAAAACTTACTTAATAATAACCCTCTCTTCCTCCTGCCCACACAGAATGTCTACTTTTCTTTGTGTTATAAAACTTCTATATCAGCAGAGTGTGAAGAGATAATGAATTTAAATTAGTGCTTAGTGTGTCAAAAGAATATTCTAAAGCAGCAAGGAGTAGTATATATTCTTCTCGCTCTTATTTACTATCTCTATAATTAGGGCTATGTGATTATGCTATCAATGCCGCAAAACAAAAAAATGTAACCCACACCTAGTATGAATAATTTACCTAATGTGCATGGATATTACAGAATTTTCAAACAAAAAGTAATTATATTTTTCAGTCTCTCTTAATTACTTAGTTATAATTTGAGGGATGTGACTAAGTTATTAATATGGTGTAATAAGCTGAAATCCATGCTCAGTGAGCCTAACAGCTTTTAAAATTAACACTTTTCTCTTTAATGCAAAGAATCTGTTGACCACTGACTCACTCCAGCAAATTGTGAAGGATGTCTATGTGGCAAGGAGGAGGGGGCAGAAATCACTGCTCAGTGCACTCAAAAACCCAGAGTGCTTAGCTGTAATTGTTTGCTACATAGATAATGCGGGAAAAGCTCTTTCTAAATGTACTATAAATTGATCTATAAAGACTAAACATGATGATGATGATTACACTTGATTAACTGAAAGCTGAAATAACTCATCAGAAAGAATATATATCCTAGGATGCCAATTTAAGTAAGCAAAATATCAGCTTTTTAAACCCAGATCTTGCAACTGTATCTCCCTGCTAAGTACCACTACCTTCAAACAGAGTTCTGTATAAGTGTAGTCAGACTCATGCATATACTTGAGTGGTCAAGGGAGTTACATATCACCTCCACCACAAAACTCCCTCCACTGAACCCTTTCCAAAAAAACAAACACACACACACACCAGCCAAATCAAAGAAGTCCATTAAATTTCAGCATGGGAAATTTAGATTGGACATTAGGAGAAAACTTCCTAACGGTCAGGGTGGCTAAGCATGGAAATAAATTGCCTAGGAAGGCTGTGGAATCTCTATCACTGGAGGTATTTAAGAACAGGTTAGACAGACATCTATCTAGATCTGGGCTAGGCAAGAGCCTGTCAGTGGGCCGCATCCAGCCCACCTAGTTCTTCTATTCAGCCCATGCTGCAGCTCCCAGTCCCACCCCTAACTGTTATCAGGGATGCCAGAGACCTTTCAACTGATTCTATTTAAAGGGTTTGTGCCTGGTGGTAGGCTCCCAGGAAATGCGTTAGGGGGAGGCCGGGAGCTGCAAGCCTTTTCAACTGCTTCTATTTAAAGGGCTCTTGCCTTTGTGTGGCTGCTAAGGCATAAATCCTTTAAATAGAAGCAGTTCAAAGGGCTTACAACAGGGGAGGCACAAGCCTTTTCACTTCTGTTTAAAGTCCTCACCCCTTCCAGGGCAGCCTGCAACCACTTAGAAAATTTTTGATGTGGCCCCCCTTCAGAAATTATTGTCCACCCCGATCTAGATAGTGCTTGGTCCTGCTGTGAGGGTGGGAGCCTGGACTTGGCCTCTCAAGGTCCCTTCCAATTCTAGTATTCTGTGATTATATGAGTCATCTATGAAAAAGTAATCCTACTGTAATACTGTTGCCTTTTCACTGTGAAAAAGGTAAAGCACATTGGAAAGATTTTAAAAGATTTTAAAAGGGCTGGATTCAGGCATTGTGATGCTGAGTGTTTCAGTGTATAATTTTTGGGTTCCTAGAAAAATCACAGGAGTAGCACTGCAATTCAGAAAGCCTGAGTTAGGTACCTAAGCTTCCCAATGAATGGGAAGAGGCAGGAACTTTAGACTGTGATCCACAAAAGCCAGCATGCTAAAGGGGAAGCCAATAGGATATTAGTTAGCCAATAGGATATTCTGACAAGAGGGAGTTTATCATAAGCTCTCATTCTCTCCTGGAGTTTGGTACCTAATCCAGGCTGCAGGGAAGTGCCTATCTTTGCTAGCTTTCATAGTCACACACTCTTCCTCTGGTGACAGGGGCCCAAAGGCATCACTTGTAAGAATGAGTTAAGCACCTTCCACTCACAGAAAAAGAGGACTACTTAAACATTCTTAGTTCAGTGGTAACTTGTTACTTATGATGTATGGAGATCTAGCTTCAAGTCCCAACTCTGGTTCATGGAAGAAAAGATTTTAATGGCAGTCTCTCATCTCTATGCCCGGAGATATGACATAGTCTTATGTACAGATTCCTCCATCTCTCCTGTTGTAAAGTTATCCAACTTTGTATAAATAAAGAACCCTTGAAACACAGGGACTGGACGCTGGGTGTCTAACCTCCAATGTGGATGCCTTAGCTATCAGATAATAGAGTCAGTTGTGCTCACTCTGTCCCAATGACTAATCGTGTATCCACAGTGGAATACAGCACAATACAGTATTGACGATTTAAGCTCTATTGAATGCTTAGTGCAAAACCAGACAGAATGTGGGTTATTGGGTTTTTTTATTTGTTTCTTACAATACAAAACTGTGAATTGTGGGCCTGCTTCTGTAAGGTACTAACTACCTTCATGACCCAGTGAAGTAAATAGGATTTGAGGATGTTCAGCACCTTACAGGATCAGGTCCTTAAGTACCAATGGAAATTTTTCAAAGATGATAGCAGAAGAGGGCTTCTGAAATAATCATAACCCTTCATGAACTGTTCTAATTCAAAATTATATGGACAAACTAGAGAATCTGTATGTGGTAAAAAGGATGAATTTCTATAAGGACAAATGCATAGTACTCCATTTAGGAAGGAAAAAAATCAGTTTCATATATACCAAATGGGAAATGACTGTATAGGAAGGAGTACTGAAGAAAGGGATCTAGGGGTCATAGGTGACCAAGCTAGATATGAGCCAACCGTATGACACTGTTGCAAAAAAAGCAAACACTATTCTAAGATGTTTTAGCAGAAGTATTGTAAGCAAGACATG
The DNA here is from genome assembly GCA_019425775.1 of Rafetus swinhoei. NCBI lineage: Eukaryota > Metazoa > Chordata > Testudines > Trionychidae > Rafetus > Rafetus swinhoei. The sequence goes on along the minus strand of CM033424.1, from coordinate 27,742,239 downwards.
AGAAATAATTTTTCCACTCTACTCTGTGCTGATCAGGCCTCAACTAGTGTATCCAATTCTGCACACCACATTTCGGGAAAGATGTGAAGAAACTGAAGAAGGTCCAGAAAAGAGCAACAACCTTTTTTAAAGGTCTAGAAAACAATCTATGAGGGAAGATTGAAAGAATTAGGTTTGTTTAATCTGGAAAAGAGAAGACTGAGAGGGGACATCATAACAGATTTCAAGTACCTAAAAGGTTGTTAAAAGGAAATTTTTCCTATCTGACGAACTCGTTTTGACCCATGAAAGCTTATGCCCAAATAAATCTGTTAGGCCATGTCCATACTTACCATGCCAGAAATCAATCTTCTGGCATTCGATGTAGCAGGTCTAGTTGAGATGCTAAATCGTACACGGAGGGCAGGTCTGGCTAGTGCTGGCACTCCTAGCAGTCACAAGGAATAAGGGAAGCTGATGAGAGCATCTGAGAAGATGACACCAAGCTCAGCCTAAGGTAAGCCAACTCCACATATGTATTTTACGTAGCTGAAGTTGCATACTGTTGTAACCCAGCCTTCCACATCTAGTGTAGATCTCACCTTAGTCTTTATTTAAGCTGCCACAAGACTTCTCATTGTTTTTACAGATACAGATTAGCATGGCTACCCCTCGGAGATTCCACAACATCCCTAGGCAATTTATTCCAGTGCTTAACCACCCTAACAGGTAGGAAGTTGCCACACAGGACTCTTCATTGTGGAATATCTGTCCCTGGAAATTTTTAAGAGCAGGTTAAACAAACACTTGTCATGGATGGTATGGTGCTTGTTCCTGCTATGAGTTCAGGAGACTGGACTTGATGATCTCTCAAGGTTCCTTCCTGTTCTAGTACTGTATGATTCCATGATTTTAACAGGCCTAATCCTGGCCGGTGCCTCTGGGTAACATTTCAAGAGCAAACATTTGCTGTGGACAATATCTGAGTATATGTTTGGAGTTATTAGCAAGTAAACAACAAGAATAGTGGCAGGGAGCTGTTTCAATACAAATGTGTGCTTCTAGGAAATCATACATTTCTGTTGTTCTTGCTTACAAAGGTAGCCCATATTTCTGACACATTCCAACATCTCCTCTCCCCCAACACATACACTTGTAAGCTATTGGACTTGTGCTTTTATCTTTCAGTTCTAAAGCTCCAATATATTAACTTTCCATGCTTTTAAAATACATATACACAAAAGCCCTAACATCACTTTAAACTGATTCTCCTTGAAAAGGTCACTGACATTCAGCAATATCCATTGTGGAATCATAGAAACATTTTGCTGATGAGGGCACTCAACTGCACTTGAATTCAACACATCTCTCCCTTATTTTTTAAACATGCCCAATCCACATTAGGTTATCAATGTAGATTAAAAAATATTTTTTATATTTTATATACATGCTTCAAGAAATAATTTTTAAAAAATTGAAGTTTGACATCCAAACTAAGTATAGGTAGAAGACTTTAAGTAAATGTGGTAAATTAACATTGAAGCTATCAGAAATCCTTTATAAAGGGAAAATGGTTAGTTATTTCATTTTAAAATGTTCACTATCATTTTAAACCTTCATAAACAACATTCAATTTATGTTCTCCTTATTTGTGTATTTTTCCTTTTTCAATATTTACTTAAAGATCCAGCTTTCCTGCCTTCCTCAGGTATGCTGTATAGTGCAAATTATACATTGCTACATCTGCCTATTTCAAAATTTCCCCCCACTCATTTATTTTCCATCTATATTTAATTCCTATTTACTATACTTTCCCAGGAAACCTATTTAAATATAAATAATCATAGAATCATAGAACACTAGAACTGAAAGGGACTTGGAGAGGTCATCAAGTCCAGTCCCCTGCCCCCACAGCAGGGCCAAGAACTGTCTAGATCATCCCTGATAGATGTCTATCCAACCTTCTCTTAAGTATCTCCAGTGATTGAGATTCCACAACCTCCCTATGCAATTTATTCCAATGCTTAACCACCCTGACAGAGAGGAAATCCTTTTTAGGGAGAAAACAAATGAATTTACAGATTCATTACATTATTGTGAGCTGTGATACTTTTGTAAATTATCATTGTTTGATATAAAGACATGAGTGCTTTCTTTGGTAGTTACCCCTTCCCCCATCCTCCCAAACATCTATTGCTCTGTCATTTAAACTTTATGTCATGGTTTGACTTTACCACATGTCTATTTAAATTAGCAACCTTTTCTTGGAGTCACATTACCTGCTAAGGGTAAAGTTGACACTGAAATGTGGAAAGAAATCCTCTCCAATATTCCATTTGGCTAAGTTACAGAATGCCTACGTTTTCCTGGAAATAGTACTGCTGGGAAATGGTACTGAATGTTGGAGCAACTGTGAAGAGGGAAGAAAACTCGGAAGTCTGTATATACATTAATATCATCTTTTTCTATAGCTACATACTAAAGGGAGACCTCTGTCCCTGCGAGGCTAGAGCAGAAAGATAGTGCTTCACTAAGAGGTCCTTGTGATTCTATCTTCCATTAATGTCTAGAAAAGAAGAGAATTTGGCTTCATCATCCCACTTGCCTGAGAGCAGAGGGAGTATATGGCCCTCAGAGAAAAAAAAGGTCTGCAGCAGCAGTTTTGGCCAAGTGAATATTCAGCCACCTGAAATTATTTGTCAGAAGTCAGAAATCATTTGGCTGTATTTAGAAGGCTGAAAAATGCTGATGTTTGTACTGTTCAGTTTTTTTTTTTTTGGGGGCTACATCCATCTTAATTTGGTAGCTGAAAGAGGCTGGAAGAAAAAAAAATATGTACACGCAGTAAGAGCAAGATTCAGCTCTGATAAAAACAAGCACAGCTCCAGTGATGATGGTAGAGCTTTGATGCCCTCAGCACAGCATACTGAATTGCAAAAGATTTAGCAAGAATCAAAGTAGAATATGGACTACCAGAACATCCGGACTTAATAGCTAAGGCAAAAAGAAGAGTGTGCAAGGGATATTAAAAACTCATGTTTCAGAGTTTAGGACAGTCTAACTTAAAGAGTCTGGGACAAAATCTTCACAGAGAGCAGTTGCGCCAAGATTTGCCAACAATGGAGTTTTTTGCATCTTCCATTAAAACATCTGCTGCTGGCCACTGTCAGAGATAGGATAGTGTCCAATGTGGACAACTGATCTGCTTTATTGTGGCAATTTCTAGACTCCTTTGAAAAACACAGCATAAAGTTTCTTCATAAAAACCATAGTAAGATAAAGATCCTTAGAAATATTGTGAGATTAGGCTCTTTTAAAGCTAAAAAAAGAAAAGAATGACAACCATAGAAACAGAGAGAGAGGCAAAGAGAAAAAAAATCCTGAATAAGAGGAATACTTGGGCCAATCAGCATAAGTTAGGGTTCCTTTCTTTGTAGATTGTCCAGCTCTATTCAGAAGCAGTAAGGCACAAAGGAAAACATGCTGGGAAATTCTGCACTTCTTCATATACTTTTGGGCTTGAACTTCCAGGAGCTGTTGGAACTTTGGATACCCACTTGCCATTAATTTTAATTTTGGATTTTTTCCAAACCACTTAGGTGACTGAAAAGCTCAGCAATAATGTAAATAAATCTCAGTATATAGTGTATCCAATTAATTTAGAGTCTTTCAGTTTTCAAAATATTTAGGAGTAGACAATAGTTTCATGGAATATATTCATTGTAAAGTGTAAGTTTTTGTACATTAAAACAATTATGTGTTGCTCAGTACTGTTCATAGTGATGCATTTGCATTTTAAGCAAATATAGACATATGAAGTACATCAAATCATAGACCTGGAAGTAACCTTGAGAGGAAAACCAGTCCAGTCCCCTGCACTCGTGAGAAACAAGCACCAACTAGAACACTCCTGGCAGGTGTTTGTCTAACCTGCTCTGAAAAATCTCCCATGATGGAGATTCCTCAGCCTCCATTGGCAATTTATTCCAATACTTAATCACTGTCATAGTTAAGAAGTTTCTCTAAATGTCCAACCTAAATCTCCCCTTCCTTTTATTTAAGCCTATTGTTTCTTTTCCTATCATGGGAGGCTAAGAAGAATTTTTTTCTTCCCCTCCCCCCCCCCTTCCAAGTTTTAGGTACTTGAAAGCTATGTCATGTCCTCTCTCACTCTTCTCTTTTCCAGCCTAAACAAGCCCAATTCTTTCAATTTTCCCCTTAGGTCATGTTTTGTAGACCTTTAATCAGTTTTGTTGGTTTCCTCTGGTGGAGTTTTGTCCACATCTTTCCTGAAATGTCATGTCCAGAACTGGAAATAATACTCCAGTTCAGGCCTACTCACCATGGAATAGTGGGAAAAAAATATTTCTTGTCTAGCTTACCACACGCCTGCTAATGAGTTCCAGAATTGTTTTCTTTGTGTATAATATCTTACCTTATTTACTTTTACGTCTGTTAATTTTAAGTTCTTGTCCTCAATGTAATAGTGTAGCAATACATTACACAGACTAGTGGTGTTGTCTGTGAAGTATTTCCTTTTGTTGCCTTAAAATGTGGTGGTTTTTAACTTTAGCAAATGTTCTGTGTATGATCCTGGCATACTTCTCTTGTCTAGCTTACCAAACACTAACACTAGCTAATGTACTCCAGAATTATGTTTACGTTTTTTGCAACAGTGTTACACTGTTGACTGATACATGATATTTCTTAAGCTGCACAAATGCAAAGACATCCAGAGCAAATCCTAAGTGTGAATTGAAAATTTAATTTTCAGAAACACTCACACTTATCCACAAGAAAATTGATCTCCAGACATTCAAGCTAGTGACATTGAGCGCGAATGTCTATAGCAAGTAAAGGAAATTCATAAAGGTAAAAATCTGACATCCTCCCTTCTTCATATCAGTCCACATTTATTAACTATGCAAGAGGATTAGTGGAAGATTTTTTTAAATACCAAGGTTCATACTGACAAAATCTATGATCTGCCTGTCTTTCAATAGGATGCCTCAGCACAGGAAGTCAAAATATTTATTGGCTTTGTTGTTATTAAAATATCACAGGCAGCAATAACGAGTACTGAAGGAAAACAATTAAGCAGAGCTCTAGAGATCTAGAATTTAGTCTGCAATAAGATGGTCCATTAGTGCTCCAGACAAAATGTATAAAATCCTACACTCATACTAACACAGAAAGACCCATACTACTCAATGTAGACTCACTAGTCTAAGCTTGCTCTATCAGGTTCCCTTCATATGATATTCTTTATAGCTATCTTAATCCTTCTGGAGTACAAGTCACTGTATTTTCTCTCCTGCTCTTCTCTTTCCAGGTCTGGCAGTTCTGAGCCTGAGGGCTGAACTTCTTCAGAAATTAGCTCTTCGCTTATTTAACATGCAACTAGCTCCCTTTTATAGCTTTTGAACTCCTAGGAGACATGCAGCTAGCTGGCCACAATGTATCTCCCTCACAAAGTTGCCTTAGGGGTGGACCCCTGTTGCTTCTGTTTTATCAAGCTAATGCTAATGTTTTATCAAGCAGTTGGAAACATTTCCAAATACAAGATAATATTCCCACTTGCAGGTGCTTCTATACATCTTCAGTTTCTAATCAATCTAATTAGCTATGGAAAACTGACTTCATACCCTAGCACTACTTGTACCTAGGATGTTATCATACATGGTTGCAACACATCTCTAAGTTTGCTCGCCACTACCACTAATAGGTAGGATGTCCAGACATCCTGTTTTTAAAAGGGAGAGTCCTCTTGCAGGAGTGCCAACTTTTTCTTGAGAGCAGACAAATTGTCCCCTTTTCTCTGTGTCCCCCTATCACGATTGGATCCCTTCTCTCCATTAGGGAGATTGTGGAACCTCCATCTCTGGAGATATTTAAGAGCAGGTTAGACAGACATCTATCAGAGATCATTTAAATGGTGCTTGGTCCTGTCATGGAGGCAGGAGACTGGACTTCATGACCTCTCAAGGTCCCTTCCAGTCCTAGTATTTTGTGATTCCATAATGGAGGTGGGAGAGCAAGGCTAGTGGTGGGACAAAGATGCAGTGTGCAGGATTGGCCACTCCCCCTGCCAGTCTGTCAGCACAACCCCACATGCATGCCAGTTCTCATCCAGCAAGGCCCAACTCCTTATCCTGTCCCTGGCGAGCACTGGCTGTGTGTTGCAAGCTGCGGTGGCCAGTGAATGTCAGCAGGCACCAGGTGGCAAGCCGTTATGTGTTACCTCTGCTGCGCACTCACAGTCCTCTCTCTGCTTTGCCCTCATTGCCCTGCCTGGTTCCATTGCTCCTCCATATCCACCCTGGCATCCCAATCCCAGCACCATCTGTACAGCCAGCACCTGGCAGAGCACTCAGCTCACTAGCAGCCTGGCCAGTAGATACCTTCCTTCCCTCCAAGGCCGCTGGTTGGGTCTCCACACAAGGAAACCCCAAGAGGCAACAGGCCAGAGAGCTGCCCAGAAGATGACAAACCCTGTGTGTGCTAAACCCTGCACAGCGGTGGCATGGGATAGCCTCTCCACCCCTCAGGTAAACTCTGGATTGGTGGGGGGAGGAGCCTGTTCTAATCCCAAACCTGCAGGATCCACAGCAACCTGCAGGGCAGGGCCTAAGCACTCTCTTCACCCCTGGCCCCCTATTGTGGGTCTTGCCCCAAAGAATGTGTGTGAGAGGTGTACAGGAGTGTGTGTATGAACCTGAAAGCCTTATCGACAAGAAGGTAAACAGAAAGAAATACTGTGTAGCTGGATTCTTTTTAACAGGGGCTTAAACAACTTTGTTCATTTGAATGATTGTACAAGTGATTGCCATTGAACACACCTGAATACGAGCAATTTTATCAGGTGTCCCATATTCAGTATAGGGAAATATGGTCACCCTACTGACAAGTCTCTTGGAGTTGTGCTGTTAACCCATTTTTTCCTTCCTAGTCAATATCTGTTTCTGGGTTATTCCCCCTACTCTTACTCAGGTTTACCAAAGCTTCCTTTGCATTCTCTTTCCTTGCTAGTTTTTGCACCATCTCTCAGCTACATATATGAACATTTAATTAATGAATCTGATGCTACAATTATTCCTTTAAGTCTTTTTTTTTTTTTTTAAATCAAAACACTTACTAAGCTGTATATCCCAAATGTTCTGCTACAAGTAGATATGGTCAAAGAATGAGCAGTTTGTAATAATTTGCATCCCTCAATTTCACCAAATCTGTTTTCAAAATAAGATTGAATTCTGCATTCATATCTGCATCATGTACTAATGAAAATTTTAATGCCTTCCTGTAAAGTGGAGATTCTCTCTCTCACATGTAGACACAGATCTATTCTAAATATAATCTAACAGTATCAGTGTCCTAGCTATGTTAGAATAATAGAGGAACAAACACTGCCCCAAACCAGCTACTCAGAAACCTATACATAAAAATAAAGAAGCAGAGTATACCAACATTTCAGCCGATAGAGGCCGAAAAATCTCACCAAATTTTATTTCAAATGCTTATCTTAAAAAAATGAGTAGAATTTAATCTTCTTGAAAATATCATTCTTGAACTGATTTTGTGAATCCAGCCTCAGACTTCTTAGCCCATAACCTATCCAGATCTGAGTTTCAATACTTTTCAAGTATTTTCTATACTTTTAAAAAATAATTCAGCTTTAATAGGAATATTTTATTTTTTCCTGTGTAGAGTATTTCTATCACTGGATGGCAGTGACAAGCCAAGACCATAAAACCAATAAGCATCAGCAGTATTTTTCTTAAATTACTCGGCTTTGTTTTATCATTCTTGCTTAAAATGACAGAATTTTAATTAAAAATTTAATGTGAATATCTTTTCAGAGAGCTCAGTGACATTAAGCTTGTCACATTACTTACATTATTTTGACATCATTGTTTAATTCTGGAAATTATTTATTGAAATGGACTGGGCCAGTTGTGTATTTTTAATAGCCAATTAATTATGAATGCAGTAAGTAAAGTGAAGATTGAAATTGAAAAATGACTTACTTGTAAAACAAAAATATGTCCAGAAATTGAACTATACCAAAATGTCTTCTGATGGGCACATACTTAAACATATGCTTGAGCTTTTTCATGTGAGTAGTCCCTTGGAAGTCATTGGGCCTACTCAAAAGTATATACATCTTCTTAGGTTTAGGGTCTATATTTGCTGACAATTTTGAGGACAGAGAGAATCATCATATGTATGACCTCTTCTATAATACAGGTATTTGAATTTCACCCAGATATCTATGTATTCAGCTCAATTTATGTTTAACTAAATCAGATTTTCCAGAAAGGCATCCAGGTCTTGATTAGAAAACATCAAGAAATAGAGACTCTACCACTTCTCTTAGTGGTTTTGCTCCAGCAGTTAATCACCCTCAATGTGAAAATGTGTGCCTTTTAAAAATGCTCTTAGCCTTTGATCCTTGTCATGACTTTCTCCACTAGACATATCAATTCATTTTATTTCTTATTAAAAAAAAAAAAAGTGTAGCATCCAGATTAATAGTTACAAAAAACTTTAATTCATCTGAGGCAAAAGACAAGCTTTGTATTTCTGAAGGATATAATATTTCGCTAAGCGCCATTTATTACTTTCCCAATAAAAATGCACTTACGCTTCAAGACATGCTAAAGTGACACGTTCATTTTGGGAATATGGGGAGAAATATATCCCACAAAGGAAGCTGTGATTTGTCAAAGGATTAACATGTAGAAAGTTGAATTTTCAGAAACCAATATATTAAATTCTCATTTATTATGGCCAAGCCTCTCCTCTCAAATTCTAGCAGCAATATTCTTCTCTTGTTCATGTGTAGTAAAAACAGACAATCTAAATAAAATATCAGCTCTGTAGATCAGACAGAAGAAATTCTTCCTTAAATTAGAAATTACTGAGTACTTTTAATAATGATGATAGACATTTTGTAGGGAATCTTTGGACATCAGCCATCTACTAACACATAGGCTACTGACCCAATGTTAGTGAATCATGTCATCTTTCCCTCCATGTGCAGTGGAATGGCACAGATTGTATTGTAATCAAGGTCCTCCTGGCCACTGAGGGAAGAGGCAGAATTTGCCTGATAGAAAGTAGATTTCTTCTTTTATGAAATTATAATATAGCCACTGATACTATTTCTTACTCTGTTCTAATACTGGGATGGAATGTACACCATTTCTGAACCTCTAATGGGAACTGAACATTTGCAAACACATGGATACTTTTGTACAATCAGGCTATAGAACTTTGTCAAATATGTTCTCATTTATCCTTTGGCTTATTCAATGCCAATATATGTCCATCCTTTTGGCTTGGAATGCAAAGAGTATATTTGCCTCACTACATATAAATCAATACAGTTCTGAAGAACCTTAAAAACCCTTGATTCCAGTTCACTTAATTCATGGAAGCGAGTTGTAAATTGTCCCCCATCACCTCACACAGACTCATGTATCCCCACTACCTACCATTCTGTCTTGAGGTATCTTCAAAAAGTATGAAGAGTTCAGGTTCTCTTATTCTGTAAAATGTCTTACTAATTCCACTTGAGGAAAGCAAACTATTTCTCCGAGTCAACACTTCTGCAAATAGGTCTTACATGGATTCACTAACAGTAAATTTAGCCTCTAAACCAGATTTCTTTATCTATTTTTCACACTTGCCCCTGAGCATTTCCATTCACTCATGTGCCTTACATATTTAGTATGTTTTCTGTTTGTCTCAATAACCCACTTACTCTTAACATTTTTCATTGTGATCTTTTTCTGTCTTCTCCAACTTTTATTTAGTTCCTTGGCAGTAGTGGAGAAGAAATATAATCCTATAAATGATTATTTCTCTTCTCATCCCACCTCCACACTTGCTCTGACTTTCCTTCCCTAAAGCACCAAATTCTGCAGTTACTCACCCATCACAATGTACCAGCTTCAGCTCTGACTTACATCCAATGCAGACATAGTTGATGTAGATTAGAATCTTGTTTGACTCTGTTATAATTAACCTGCATATGGGAGCTCAGCATTAGAGACTGTGGATCAAGATACCATTAATCACATCTCATGTGTGATACTTACGCTTGTTTGCATTGTCAGTGGAAATGGCTAGTCTTCATGTTATTTTTCATAAATTAATTTTAGATGTGCAATTAAAATAGAGTGATTTATTCCCTTTCCCTTTTCCCAAAGGGATTAATGCAAGCAGCAATTAGTTGGATCCATACTAAGCCAATCCTTAGAAATATTTCCTTGCAACAAGTCACACCAAAGAAATATCTATTACCTTTTCTGTTCTCTAAAGGTTGTACAAATTTCTCAGTGATTTTCAAACAGCTTGTTTCTTTTGATATTAAATTGCACACTGAAATAGTTTAATCTATCTGAAAGGCACAAACATAGGATAGGAGACAAGCATTAATATTAGCGTGACCATATTGAATTATCAAATTACTCAGACTTCAGAATGTGATAGGTGCTACAATGAGAAAGAGTCAAAATAAAATTCCCACCAAAAATGCCATTTTGTCAAAACTACAAGGAGGGTGCAAAGACACACCATAATGGCCAATAGCCCAGAGTTTAGGACACTTAGACTACGTCTAGACTACACCCCTCTGTCAGCAGAGAGATGTAAATTAGACGTTTTGAAAGTACAAATGAAGCAGGGATTTAAATATCCCACACTTCATTTGCATAATCATGTAATGGTGCTCTTTCGAACAAGCGCCATTTTGAAAGTAAAATCGCGGTCTAGACACAGTTCTTTCAAAAACGGGGCGCTTTTCCGAAAGATCCTGTAAACCTCAAAAAATTTAAATCCCTGCTTCATTTGTGTGTTCAAAATGTCTAATTTACATCTGTCGGCAGAGGGATGTAGTCTAGACGTAGACGTAGCTGTGATGTGGGAACAGATGTTGCACTACCTATTCCAAATCAAGGAGGGCAGAGGCTTCAGCCTGGCTCTCCCCTATTCCTCCAAAGTGCCCCACTTGACAGACTATTGGCCATTCCAGATGCACCCGCTCTTATCTTTTTTCCTGAAAATTTTAATAAGGCCATTTTTGTTTCATGACAGAACAAAACCAGATATTTCAGCATTTTCTGTGAAACATTTTTTTTCCCCCCTAACTGGCCCTACTTACCAGCTCTAACTTTAAAATGCATCAGTGTTTAATTACATATTTCCTACTCATTAGCACTTCTAGCAAGAAAATTGAAGTGATGTTTAATGAAATTAGGGGCTCATGGGAAAACATACGAGACTTGTCTGGATTCTGCAAAATTCCTAAGAGAAAGAAAAATTCACGAGCCCTTCTAACAATACCCCACAAATTCCTGACACTTTCCCATATATAATACTGCACCATTCGCTGAGAGTAGATTCAAAATGAGTAGATCCCTTGAATGAGTGACAATATGTAATTCTGAATCAATGTACAAAAATAATTACATTTTATAGTTTAATGTAACTAGCAAAAATAATTCCTTCTGCATATTCCCAGGGAACGTAAAGAACAACTGGTATCTTTGAGGCTGTTGACTGGCAAATCCTACTTACATTCCATAAAAAAACCACAGTGGAGCACAGATTATAAACTACCTAGTGCAGGTGAATTGGGAAACTGCTTCTCCTCATGAATTGGCGTGGCCTTTGAGATTAGCTGCATTCTAGAACTAACTGTTCCAGATTTAAATATCTGCTTCCCAAGCACTCTCAGTGTAGGGCTTTCAGTTTCAGAATTCTGTCTGCAGTGTTTTGACTGATGCTACTACGGTTTTACTATGCTGTGTTGTACAAGATCTCTCTTTTCTCAAACACGTGCTTTAAAAAAAAAACAAAAAAAAACTACATGGGAAAAGTATGGATATTAAACTTTGCAAGTACAGGTTGGATCTTTCGGATCTGGCACTCTCGGGAACTTACCAGTCCCAAATAAGGGAATTTGCTGGATCTGCCACTGGCCTCCCAGCCCACCGCCCCACCCTGCTGCTGGCTCCTTCTGCCCTGGTCCCACTGCTGACGGGTTAGGGCTACAGCTCTACTGCTGGGATCAGGCTGCTCCCACCGGCATAGGCTCCATCACTGGCCCCCTTGACACCGGCTCAGCCAGGGCTCCCTCATGTACAGAGCTTCCGGCCAGTGGCTGCGGCTGACCAGCCACCACTGGCCCTGCTGCCGCTGAGGCCAGAGCTCCCTAACCACACTGCTGCCCCCTGCCACAGGCTCCCCTGCCATGGGATTCCCAGATTCTTTGCCAGGCCCCCTGCCAGGCTCCTGGCTGTGCCACGAAACCTACCTGCTCCTGGGCTCCTGGTCCAGGAACATCTGTGGTGCAGCAGGACCACGAGTATTGCCTGACCAGAGAGTCCTGGTTTAGGGATGTACAACCTGTACACCAAGCCATCAGATAGACAGCATGCTTTATAATTCTAAAAAAATAACACAAATCCAGTATTTATGGAGAAAGGGTATCTTATAATATGTTTCTGGGAGTTTGATTATTATAAGTTGTTTAATCTTGTTACACTTTCTGCAAAACCAAATGAGTGTGAATGTGCCCTTCTATTTAAAACAGTTGTTAGAGAGTTGCAGAACCTCACCTAAAACAAGGTGCTATGTGGGTGTATTGTTTGACCACAGTGTGTGTGTGCCCACATGCGTATGTGCACATTTAAAAAAAAAATTAGAGAAACAGGACAATCTGAAGCAGCATTGGCTGAAAAAAACTGGAGGGTGTGCCGAAACAACGCACAGCGTATCAACCTAAGAGAATATGGAGAGAGAGATTTGGAGTCTGATGTTGATCACAGAGGGGCGGGCTGCAAATAAGTGATACCATGATTTTTGTTCCTCCTGCATTTGAAGCAGCAAGATTTTGTACATTCCTTGTAAATTAACAAGTCAAATACCAGATCCAGTTGGAAATTTCTGCTTCCAACTAGAATACCATCAGGGCCCCAAATTTTGGCAAGCAACTTGGGTCTAAAAACTGTAACACTATAAATGGAACACAGTAAATATGATGTAGATGTTGAAAGCATTCATTTGACAAGACAGCCAGCACATTCCTTTTCTAAAAGCATTCCATGGAATTGAAAGGAAACATTTAAAACTGGTGAAAAGAAAAAAAAAATTGACCCACAGTTTATGGTTAAGCTGTGAAATTCATTGCTACAAGAAATGAGTCCAAGAACTTTGTAGTGCTTTAAAAATGACTGGACACATGAACATTATATTAGTTATATTAGGTAGCAACAATTTTATATATAGCAGAAATGAAACTCTTTTGCCTCAGACCAAACATCTTTGTAGGCAGGTTGTTCTGAAGCTACTGGTAGTAACCACTATCCAGGAAAGGCCACTGGATATGATGGATAAGTAGTCAAGTCCCGCCAAAATTGTTTTTAAAGTTCCCTTTATCTTCTCAAGATGTATCAATCTTCTTTGTATTATGCATGCATTTGGTACAAAAACATATATTTGTTTTATAGGATTAAAAACTTGATTCACATCTTGTGAGCTGTCCTAGAAATAAAACATCTATGACTTATCAACAGTAAAGAACTCTGAACATTCAGGATCTCTTCTGTAGCAAGTCTCAGATGGGTAGCCATGTTAGTCTGTAACTTTTATTTACTTTATCTATATATAAAAATTGATTCTGTTATTTCCACTCCAACTCATCTGATGAAGTGGGTTTTACCCATGAAAGTGCATGATTTTTTTTTTTAAGTCTCTAAGGTGCCACAGAATTACTCATTGTCTTCTGTAGCAGGATCACGTTGGGCCTGTGCTTGAAGTTATTGAAGTCAATTTTTAGTTGATTTCAGTACCATTATACTGGGCCCTTTATTAGCCAAGGATTATAAGACTATAGTTCTTATTGTGAAATAAAGCTTCATGCAGGATGTACAAAGCTTGACTCATACAGCTGGAACAGTTAAAATTAGCAGTTCTGTTAAAATAAAAATAGGACTAAAATGGGAGTACCAACTTTTAAATATTACCCACATAATAAGGATTTTTAGATCAGGCTTGCTGTTCATATCACATTTATATAAACCAGTTAGATTAAATCTAATGAATATATAAAATAGATATCTAATAGTTAACTATTATGTATGTGATGGACTGACAATTATAAACATCCTGACTGCTCTATTTCTTAAACTTGTGCAACTTGCAAAATTTCACTATGTTTGTTAAGGCTTTACATTTTAAGCTATTAAAATGTGAATTGGTATGCATCTGTCTTTGAGATATCTTAAATAAATGTATGCATCAGAATAACTAAAAAGCTCCACCTGCTGGTTTTCAGGTCCACAGCAAAAATGAAGAGTTCATTATTAATTTACAGACAGGTAATCTCAGTTACCTTCATCGGTATAAATGTCAAACAGCAACATCATTAAAGAGGCTAACACAAATAAATACCCTAACCCTGAGAGTCTATTTGTCTGACATAGCGTAGCCCCCCTCCCCCCATACATAGCACCCACTTTACTACAAATGGAAAAAAATACCTTTTTTAGTTTCACCATATTCTGTGGGCTGAACTACTTCATCAAATATCTAGCAAGCCAAATGTATGTGGTCTTCTGAGTTAATGTTATGAAGGTGGCTGTACAGCAATCTGATCTAATCCAGGAAAGAGCTGACATGGTACACAATGTAAGAATTAAAATTGACACCACCTGCTGGCTGGGACTAGGCAAGTTATTAGAGACTGAAAGGTATACTAATCACCACCATCACACCAAGATGGGGATACTCCCCCACACCTTTTGGGGATGTATTGGGGTCATACACCCCTAGTCATCTGAGATATTATATGGTCCCCATCTCATTCCTTACCCATAATATTTGTTTAAGAAATGAAGTTATTTGATCTATCTTCTATCTGGGGACTGCATCCTGCTCTAAGAGAATAGCTTTGTTAGCAATAACTTTTTTAAACCTCTGCACTCATCAGCCTGCAAATATCCTGAGCTCCCACCCCACAATTTAGGAAACCAGTCACTCTGCTGATGTAAGTTTACAGCTCTTACATGCTACCCTTGAGAAAGGTGAAAGTCTAGGAAATTGCAGAAGATTGAAATCTTCATTATTTGTGGCATCAGATATCAAAGAAACAGCTCCTCTACTTAGGAAACAATTGCTAAAGTGGCAGAGTCCCAGAAAATCATGGATTACTGAAAGCAAGCAGATATCCAGGCAAATTTGCTTTAATTTCTAAACAAATTGCAAGAAAGCTGCCCTTCTAATTACTGGTTTCAGTATTAACCTTATAATCAGTTTAAATTTTAATATTTTCATAACTGCAGCAAAATTTCTATTTTTCCTCTCATTCTACTTTGAAGTTGCATTAACTTACAGTCCAGAATATTTATAAAAATGATATAGAAAAAAAGCTTTGTTTTCTTATATGCGAATTTTTTCCAAGTGTATTTTAAAGAATAAATCTCAGAATATATATTGGCATTTAGAAATGGTTTTAATATTAAATTATTATTTCATTGCTTATTTTACTATATCAGTATATAATGTATTAGTTGAAATTATATTTCCATTAATATTTTACCATATACAGTAGTAGAATGAATACTACACAAGGACACCACCAATGACAACTTGTAAAAAATTTAATTCTTCTACTCTAACCCTGAATAGTGTGACTGAAATCATTGATAATCTGGTTATAAGTAAATACATAGAAGTAGATGCCTTTCAACACGGTCATAATCATAGGCCTTTAAATTGGATTATACAAGGGAGAAATGCCGTATGGCCTAAATGCCTAATATCACCCACTTTAATTTTTGCTCTTGATCGTGGCACACTGTGTGAGCAATTCATGGTACTAAATTCTAAAATACCAACCATTTAATGTATACTAACATTATACTTAGGATGTATCTGATAGTTAATCTGCTGATAAGGGGAAATAAGGTGATATTGCTGCTATGACTGTATAATCCACAGAACAACAAATGCATTGTGCTGCAGAGCTGATAACTTGGCAACACTGTGTCTCAAGATTGTTTGACATAATTCATGAAACAGCAGCTCACTGGCTCATGCTGGCCATACATTTCCTGTCAGAAACAGTGTTTAATAGTAGCTTACAGAGTTCCCTCTAACATCTCTAAAATTTTCCATCCTTGGATTTTCTTTTGGGCAGATTGAATTTTCTTACGTGCAACACCAATATTGAGGTCATATGTGGAAGTGCACCAGTAGTACAAAAAACCTAGATATAAATATATATTTTAAATAGTTTCTAGGTATGGAAGACAAAAAATATTAAAACAAAGGATCATTATGAAGGAGCAATGCTTAAGATATTTATTTAATATCAAATAAAAATAAAATTAACACTACCATTGTACTACTTATATTTTGTCAAGCACCAAAATGTGGCATACGGAACACAGCTATACAAGTAAATCAAAACCACAGAACAGTAAAAATCTATACTATTATAAAGAGAGAGGTGTCTGTCATGCCATGTGTCCCTGAGAACATTTGAGAAAATTGTGCCCCACCTACAGCTCCGCCACTTCTGCTGAGGCCCCGGCCCCACCACAGGGGTGGAAGGTAGAGGAGCAGCATGCTGAGTATGCACGCTCACTCCCTCCACCACGGAGAGGGGAAGAGCGTGCATACCCCAGCATCCCTTGAGCACGGGGGAGGGAAGAGGACACACAGACACAATGCCACCCCACCCCACCCTCAGGAGCAGTGGGGAGAGAAGAGGCCCCACGGCCTAAGCCAACCCAAGCCTCCCCAGCCCCGGGAACAGCAGGAGGGAGGAGGCCATGTGGCTCCAGCCTCCTCGGCCCCAGAGCAACAGGAAAGGAGGTGGCCATGAGGCCCAAGCTGGCCCAAGCCTCCTTGTCCCTGGAAACAGCAGGGAAGGAGGAGGCCACGTGTAGGTCTACCATCACAATGAGATTGGGTAATGCAAGTAAGTAATAAAGCCACGCAGACATCTAATAAAGCCACAAACGACTACTGAAAATAGGAAGGCAAAAGTAAAGCATCCGGTGATTGCTTATGGGTACTTTAAATGAATATTAGGATTTATGCTATGCAATGGAAACAGATATAAGTTCTCCTGGTTTGAAACTTTCAGATTGTATGGGTCACCACTAAAAGGGTAGAAGACCCAGAGCACATTAACACATGGCTGCAGAGTTTGCAGACAAATCCATTATTCAAAGAACTTGCAAATAAGATCTCCATCCTACAGAACACCTAGCATCACACCTAGTGCTTGCTACTTCTGAGTACACAAGAGCCAGAACTATACCAGGTAGCAAAGATCTGGCTTTAATGCCAATACCCCTCCTTAGACAAATTCTAAAAGTTAATGGAAATTGCCTGTCTGGAACCCAAAACTCATTGCAAGTCCAAAAAAAATAATAAAAAAAATACCAGGTTCCATAGTAAAGTTCTTCCAGTTTTAACAATTTACCATTAATTAGTAATATGAGATTTAAAAAAAAAAAAAAACCAAAAAAACCCCCCACAACATTATGATCAGAATTTTCAGATATTTACAACACTCCAAAGATTCTAGTTAAAAGAATCCCTTTCTTTCTTACCTTAAGCCATTAATATTTATGCAAACTTTGTTTGAAATGTAATCATGCACGTATCAGGACGTAGGCCTTTTTCTCACTTAAGTCTGAATCCTCATCTACAAAAGCAGCATAAGTGTTTTACAATAGAAAAAAAATCCATCAGTATATGTGAAGTCAGATAATGCATTAAGAATTGCTAAAGCAGAATCTCTCCCCTCTTCATTTCTCTGCTCTGGATCTGTCTCCCTCCAAACTAAGTTTTAGCCCAGGCTTTCTAACATCTCCAGTCAGTTAGCCACCTGTTAAACTCAACATGGCCAAAAGCAAGCTCTTGATCTTTCCCTCCTGATACCAGGTGAAAGATATTTTGGTCTAGAGCTATAGAGGATTCACCATTCTGTGTTCACTCTACAAGTCTAACTGTGGAAAATAACAGGGTGCTATGTTATTCTTCCCCCCTTCCCCATTATATTTTTCCTGTCATATTTCAGATCTTGTAAATATGTTACCAATTAGTTGGTAATTAATACTAACACCTCTTCACTCCAACCTCAACAAGGAAAGGGAAGATATACTTGATCTAAGTTCCCTCTGATACATTAATGAGACAATGGAGTTTTCACAACAGCACCTCATCATCCATGTAACCACATGACCTCCAGCATAACCTCCTGACATTTTGGCATTCTCTCTCCCTTATGCAGCCTGCTTTCTTCCCCTCCCTAGCCCAGGAGAGAGTCCTGTGTCTTTCCCCTGCACCAACAGCTGCAACCCAGATGGGAGTGAATCAGGACATCCCAAACAAACTCCTTGCACCCTCATCTCACCACACATAGACACCAGCACCTAACCAGCCCTCCTATCCCCACCTACTCCTGTGCAATCTGCTCTCCCTGACCCCAGCTCACCTGGAGATGGGGGTAGAATCCTGCCTCTCAGAGTTGCAGGCACCAGATAGGAGTCAAAACAAGAAGACACAACACAAACACACTGCCCACCTCCACCTCACCAGTACCAGTGCCAGTATCCACCAACCCCACCCCTACTTCCCCTACCTACACGATGCAGTCTACCCTCCTAAGGCAGCAGGCTGGAGGAGAGTGCTATATTTCTCACATGAAACTGCAGCCAAACCCAGCTGCTGTAATTAGACTAGTCCTCTCCAGGCTCCCCAGTCAGGAGACAAGAGGCTCCAAACTCCCAGCCCCAGCCACTCCCTCCCGCAACTATCACCAGTCTCCAGAACCTACTTGCTACAGCTGAGGGATGGGGGGGGGAAGGGAGGAGAAGGGACCAGCCACCCAGCCAGAGCTCTTCAACTCTGAGCTCCTGGGAGGGACTCATTAAGCAGCTGTGTGGCCATGCAGCTTATAGGGAACTTTGGTAGCCTAGGCTATGTCTACACTCGCGGCTTCTTGCGCAAGTATGGCCGTTCCACACTGCCTGCCCTCTCTTGCACAAGGAAATTTACAGTACGGCGTGGTAAGAAAGGGCTTCTTGCACAAGAGCTACGCTCTTTTTTAACAGGTGTAAGCCCTCTTGCGCAAGAGCTCTTGCGCAAGAGGGCAGTGTGGATGCTCGGCAGGGATTTCTTGCGCAAGAAAGCCCTATGGCTAAAATGGCCATCAGAGCTTTCTTGCGCAAGAGAGCGTCTACACTGCCATGGGCGCTCTTGCGCAAATGCACAGCTCGCACATGGCAGTGTGGATATTTTCTTGTGCAAGACTTCTTGCACAAGAACCCTTGCACAAGATGTTCTTGCGCAAGAAGCCGTGAGTGTAGACATAGCCCTAGAGTTTGTGAAAAACAACTGTGAAATGCAAACACAGTTTATAGTAAATATAGGTAGTGAAAGTTTAGTAATAAGGTAATAAGGTAGTGAAAGTTTGTTTATTTAGACTTGATAATAAAAAAGTGATAAAATAATACTTTTCATTTTATGATATAATAAGACACAAAGTAAATATTTAATTGTATGTTGTTTGCTGACTAAAGACAGCAAATTATTAAGTTTGATTAGCAGTTCTTTTTTCTTATTTCTGAGTCAATTATGAATTTTTTTTTTTAGGCCCTAAACTTTTCGTAGCTATAGGCACTGTGCCTATTGTGCCTAATGGATAATCCATCCCTGGGACTAGGTGTTATAAAAAACCAGAGTAAAACAATTTTGCTCCATTATTGTGTCTCAGCAATGCAATTGTACATAACCAGAAAATATTACATCACATTCACAGTAATGCAAGTCATGAAATGTCAGGAAATGTGTTTAGCTAGTCATTTCATGAATGCCATATACTATATTATATATGCATGCATGCACATGCCCAGGCAGATACTTGAAGATTTGAGGTGAAGATCAGTGATCTGTACAGATATAGTAGCCTGATAATTACAGGAGGACAAACTCTGTCTTCATCTGCACATTGACTCTTGTTGAATCCTATTGAGCCGTGTGTGTGCAACAGAGGGCAAAAGTTGGCCAATAGTAATTAGTACTGTATTATTACAGAATGTGTGCATAATTATTTCTGGCTTCTACAGTGCAGTGCAGGTCACATGGTAATTACTGTTGAAGCCAGTAAGTGCAATTATGGGAGAAGCAGTCACAAGAGAGAAAAAAAAAAGTTAAAGAAGAATCATGGAAGGTAGAAACAGGCAAGACAGGAAGTGAAAAGAAAGATAACTATCATGGATAGTTGACATTTCAAAGTTCACATTTAAAGTTAGAGTAATTAAATGATTTTGACAACTACTTTAAAATCAAAGAATGGTCATGTACAGGAAGAGTAACTTACTTCCCCACAAATGGGCCAGTTTAGATCCTAAATTAACAAGTTTTAATGCTAAAGTTAAAAAGAAAAACAAAACAAAAAACCCCTACTAATTTATCAAGCTCCTTCTATTTTCTCCTTAATAAACATCTCTCCCAAGTCCCCTCCAGCAGCCACATCAGAACTGACAAAGCCCCAATTTTTTTTTGTTGCTTTAAGAGAACTTCATGTAATTTATCATCTGTAGTGAGGTGGAGTGGCCTCCCTATGGACTTGAGAGCAAGGGACCACTATCCTCCTCCCAGTGGGCAGAGTCGTACCCAGCTTGCCCTCCTCCTGAAAATACTAGGGCAGGACAGGAAATATGAAGTGTGGACACCACAGCTTAGTTAAGTGGGAGCCATGGAAGCAGATCTATGCTGCTGGTCACCACAGTGGAGCCCAAACTGTATAGCACCTTGCCTCCAGAAGAGACAGACCCTAGAAGGGAATTCCCAGGATTGCCATCTGCAGGGTATCCCAAAGAGACAGAGGACCCTTGAACTATGGATCCCTATCCTTCAAACTGTGATGGGAAGTAGCCTGGGGAAACCAGATATTAGCCTGCTTTTATTGCTGGAGTCATTGTATTTTGGTAGGATCCCTGCTGACCAGTGTTCCCTGTAAGCTGTGCACTTGTACAGCTGCTCAGGAAAGATTCAGATGCTGCCCAGACGATTAGCAGAGTGCACACAATTAGGTTTTTGTTTCTACTAGTGATGCACATTTGCATCTGCCTTGGTACACATAACATTTATTCCACACATGGATGGAAAAAATTAGAGGGAACATTGCTGCTGACCCAGTGACAGAACCATACGCAACTGTTAGGGCCTTCGGCTGGGACCCAGTGGAGTAGGGTGGGCCCAGATTCCCTATCTCTGCCACCAACCCCTATGGATGGCAACCCATTCACCCTTAGGCCAAAAGGCCTGTCCTTGGCTAGTCCCCATCAGCAGATGGTGAACCTTAGACTGTATTTTGCTGACTGTCTTAGCCAAGAGTGCTAATGCCCCCTGCTCTGTCCAGCCAAAGGATCAGTGCCTTAGCCTGTTAATTGCCATCAGTCCCAGTCATGATACTGTGGGCTACGGCAATGGCTTATTGCTCTGCCCCACTGTTCATGGTGGTTTGCCTCTGCTAGGATGTTACAGAACTAATGACTGTTTATTGCTTGGTCCATTGCCAAGCCTGAGTCCCCAACTGATAGTGACTGAGGGACCACTACACCAGTGTTCCCTCTAATTTTTCCCAATCTTGAGTGGAATGAATTTTGTTACGTGCACCAATGTGGAGGTGATATGCAAAACGGAAGTGATGTGCGACACATCACCTTCATATTGGTGCACATAACAAAATTCATGTGGCGGGTATGGGGCCAAGAGGTTCTGAGTGTGGGAGGGAGCTCAGGGCTGGGGCAGAGGGTTGGGGTGCAGGAGTGTGAGGGCTCTGGCTGGGGCTGCAGATTCCAGGGTGGGCCTGGAGGTAAGGAGTTTGAGGTGCAGTAGGGGGCTTCAGGTTTGGGGAGGTTTCTGGATGGGTGTTGGGGTGCAGGAGGGGGTACAATCTCTACGCTGAAGGTTTAGGGTGCAAGAGGGTACTCACAGGGCTCGTCCTAACCAATTGGCGGCCCCGGATGACTGCCCGGTTTGCCCATAGGGTTGCCAGATGCTTTAAAAAAATTACCAGACAAAAATTTGTCAGGCAAAAAAAGGGGGTGGGGTTGGGAAATAACCAGGGAAACCTGCGGGGAGGATTTGGGAGGTGGGGCCGAAATGCAGTCGTGGCCCGCCCCTAACACCGGCTCTGTCAGTGGCCCCTTGAAAATGGCGGCCCCGGGCAACCGCCTGGCTCACTCAGCCCTAAGACCGGCTCTGGGTACTCAGAACGGGGAGGACTCAGAGTGGGGTAGGGGTGTGGGGCTTGGGCTTATCTGGGTGACTCCTCCCCCACTGGCTGCAGCAGCTCTCTATCATTCATTTTCTCTGTCTCTCTTGCTCGCTTTCTCTCCCCATTCCTTCATTTGAATCTATGATATGGATTCTGTGCTTTCTGAGCAGTGCAGTGGAAAGTACAACTGAGAAGGGGATTCTGATGCTTCTTGGGGCAGGTATAGTGGCTAGCTGTTCTTATTTACAGCAGATTCCACAGAGACTGCTCTGCAATCAAGAATAGCTGTGTCACAAAGTCCTCTGGCTACTCCATATTCTCTGGCATGGTTTTCTTGCTTGATCCCACCTTCAGCTCATTTCTATGTTGGAAGCCAAAGGCAAACAGAGTGGAAGACAACATAGGGCTGGATACATACAATGTCTTCCATGGAGTGGAGGAAATCTCACCAGAATGACATACAGCAACTGGATCTTGAAGTGACTCTATGAAGTGATAAGCACCAAAGATGTTCGGCAAACTTTTTCTCCATTTTGCAGACCCTTCTTGCCTCTAGCTAGAAACACAAACAGCAATATAGAATGTAGCAAAGGCCACTCTTGTGGTATTTCCAGGATGATTAAAAGAAAGTAAAAACCTCATGAAATTCCTATCCTAAGGGTATAATCTTACTAATTTGCATGTGAGTAATTTTATATATGTACTTACATGTTTACAGTCTCAGGCCTTAACTTTGCAAAAATGGTATAAAGATTATAGATAAAGTTTGATTATAGATAAAGCTGCTTATTTAAACTAACCCTAATAAGGCCCAGGCCCCTAACCCTTAATAGGAGGATTAGAGATTCTAAGGCCAGATGGGACCATTTGATCATCTAGTCTAACCTCTGGAACAGCACAGACCTTAGAACTCAAAATGAATGCTCCAGTGATCACATAGTTTGTTTCCCCTACATGCCATTGAGGGTGTGGGGCACCCAGAACTTAATTTGTATTAGGGCTGAGTCCCAAGATCCCTAAGCTTGGCAGTTCATCCCTGGTATTTTGTGCTTGCTACATAACTTATGAAAGTAAATTATTGTTTTCCTCTTTGTTAGCACCCTGGAATCTCTTTTACTACAAATTAAGCACAGGGGGGCTTCTTCCCCATGTGGTAACCCAAATAGTTGACTGGGCCATGGAGCCCATTTTCTGGATCTGGGATGGTAGGAGCTTGGCCTAGCCCCTCTACAGCTGCTTCCTACAAATTCAGTTTGACTCCGGAGGTATCCCACAAAAACCCCATCGTGTCCAAGGAACACGTTTGCTCTTCCGTTTTTTTTCGCAGAAGAGAAAACGCGTTCTTTCAGGGAACCCTGTATACCTCGTTTCATGAAGCATATCAGTTCCACCAAAGGGGGCTTTTCCACCATTTGGCCCCATCTAGACTGGGCCAAATGGTGGAAAAGCCTCTTCCACAAAAGCGAACGAAAAAAGCTACGCAAAAATTGCGGAGCGCAATTTGCGTAGCTTTTTCCGATAAAGCCCCATACTTTAAACCTAGCCTTAGATACTTTTATTTGGGATACAGCAAAGCTATGTGGAGTTGATTGGAGTCAAGCATAGGAGATGAGTATAGAGTGTTTCCATTTATTTTCACTTGTACAGACGTTCTGTCTCTTAGCATACTGACCCATTTATCTTTCTTAATTAGCACAGACATTCTGTTTCTAGCAAGCTGATCAATTTATTTCCTTAAACTGTCTCCCATGAAATGAGGCCTCACCCATGTCTAATTATTCAGGTCAAGCCAGGCCTGCATTATTAAAGCAGTTTCATGGGCCCAGCCACAGATTAGAAAGTTTATATTCAGTTATGACTTGGCACGCTGCTAACGTATTTGTGCCTGTAGACATGCAAGAAAGGAAATGGTGATTTCCTGTGGTTTATAGTTCAGCTAAACATAGAACTAAGAACACATGTTTGTCTGGCATCATGGTCCTCCCTCCTAAGAGCATCTTAGAAAAATCATCCCACAGAGCTTTTTAAAATGGAAAGTATTAGGCAGCCTAATATAGGGGTTAATACCAGCTCCCCCTGTAGCTTTATCACCTGCAACATATTAAGCATGTTGCTCCATTTTGACATTCTTATTCATTACCAGTAGATATAGGCTCCTAATATGAACACCTCTCTGGAGATTGTATCCAGTCTATGTCTAAAATGTCAAATGTACAAGGAAGTTTCTATGTTTTTCATTTATATACAGAGCTGGTAAAAAAAAATCCAACAAAGTATTTTTCCATGTGAAAATGCTGATTCATTGAAATCAAAGCATTCTGTGGGAATATTCATTAAATTTTGTTTTAAAAATTCAAAACCAAGCATTTAATAAGGTCAAAGCATTCTATTGAAACTTATCCAGATGGAATGTTTTAACATTTTGTTTCAAGACTACTTTTCAATTTGAGAACTGTATATAAATTGTAATGTTAAATAAAATATAATAAATTAAAATTTAAAACAAAACTCATAATAAAAACAAAGGATTTTGACTGACTCCAAACAAATTGTTTACAAAATTTGTTTCATAGAAAGTTTCAAAATTTGATGTTTCCTACCAGTATGAAATAAATCATGGTATTTGCTACAAAACATAAATGGTTTTTTCCCCAGCCAACTCTATTTATAGGTTTTGTATATTTTCTTCTTTTAATAATCATACCTCTTTCACAAATTCTGAAAAAAGCACCTTTAAATACACAGTAGTATAACAGTATATGAGCAAGAATTGTATTAATAAATTTTATTCATGCTTAGACGTCTCAGAATGTTACTGTAGTTACTATGAAGCTATTCAGGATTTTGGTCATTTGTTTAAGCATGCCTTTGAGGCCCCTTATCTTATGGTAACTTTTAGTGTTTAGTGCTAATTTTACTTGTAAGCAAATAAATGTTTTTTTTCCAAAATTGCGACATAAATATCCAATGTGTGTCTGTTCTCCAGCAGATCCAAGCAGTTACTTATTCTCAACTAGTGCCATACCATTCCAAGTGGGTCTTCAGCCACTTCATAAGGGATTGCAAACATTCCTATTCCCTCCCTATAACTTTTTTTTTCCTGTATGAAAAGATCAAACGCATAAATAACAAAAAATAAATTCTGCATTGGAGATAACACTGCTTATCTCTACTTTGAAACATTTTGTAGTTGAGTGTCAGCTACCCTTCTAAGCAGCCAGAATACTAGAAGTGTAGACATAAAGAAAACCAAATTCATATTTTGTTAAGGATGGAGCTGGTACCAATGCCTGCAGTTAACATTATCTGACACTTTACAATGTCAAAGCTAGGCCTGATGGAACTCAGAATTTCTATTTCACAGGAAATTGTTATTTGTTTGTTTCTGTTGGGTATGTCTACACAGCAGCTTTATTTCGGAATAACTGACATTATTCCGAAATAACAAAGAGTGTGTCTACACTGCAAGCCATTATTTCGACATAATGGCTAGCTGAAGGACTTCTAACTCTGACTCCTGTAACCCTCATTTTACAAGTAGTAAGGGAAGTCGAAGGAAGAGTGTTCTTCCTTTGACTTCCTGCTGTGTAGACATCACCAAAAGCCAAATTAAGCTATTTTGACTTCAGCTACATAATTGCATAGTTTAATTTGACTTTCGCCCTGTTGTGTAGACATGCTTATTTTGATTAGGCCCAGTAAAGAAAAGAGAAATTGTACATAATTTTTTTATTACTGAGTCTGCGAAAAAAAACCTACATAACAAAATTATAATACATATGTATTTATGCATATTTGTTTGTTTTTCCTGAAGTTCAATATTTCAGAAAAAATTATCATAACAGCCACCAGTAATAGTTGGTGGCCACACTCTGAGGCCACTAAAACATTTCTTGTAAGAACCACTGGACTAGACTCCCTGGAGTTTCAGCTTTCTAGTTGTCAGGCTTCCCAGAAGCCAAAAGGCTCAAACAGAACCATTTTATATTGGGGCTCCCAGGTTCTCTGTCATACAGATGGGAGTCTGGCAGCACTGGAATTCTTACAGACATTTTTGGCAAGAAGCTTGAGTACCTACACACTTTGGATCAAGGAGTTGAAGTTTGGAGCATACCCAGGTGTGAGAGAGCTGCCTCTTGCTGTTCCTATGAAAAAATGCCTACATTTGTTTAAGCTATAAATCTGTGGAAAAATAAATCTCAGTTTTTGCATGCTCGGTAGAGTTTGGTAGCTTAAGTCTCTAATTAGTCCATCTGCACCATGTGTGCTCTAGTCTAGGGCTGCAGCTGAGCAGGGACAGAATCCATTTCTAGACAGCACCATTCAGCTGCCTCAACCATAGGACTGTTCTTTCTTCTGCTTCAATCCTTTCCTAGAGCCTTTAAGAGATGAAGAAGAGATGCTACAGAAAATATCCTTCTTCACTATACAACCCTTATCCATCTCAAGCAGATGCATCACCATATATTGAATGAGGCAGGGTCCTCAGTAGGAAAAATAGTATGTGATCATGTAATTAAAAGCATATGTATGCTTTATACAGTGAAACCTTTGTTATCCGGTCCTGATGTCCTGATTTTATAGAGACAGCATTGGGGCTTTGTTTTATATATGTACTTTGTTATCCCCCACCCCATCCAGATTTTTCACGCTTGCAATGTGGGCACCCTACTCCTGACATCATTATTCATACTGCTCCAAAACACTGACTCTGGACATAATCCACATATTGCCACTGGAAGTGGACCAAAAAGCTATGACAAAATCCTTTATTTTTATTTTGAAAACTTTGATAAATGTCAGTTAATCCCACATTTATCCTTGTCTCGCCTGACAACTGCATCTCTTTCTGCCAGGCTTATTTGCTGAGGCTCTTCTATGTCTCATCTTTCTCCCATTTTCTTTTTCCTTTTCACTTATTTCCCCATCTCAAGGCAGTGTGACGTCTATCTTAGGTGCCAAAACAAATGGAAGAACAAGGGATTAAAACAGAGCTGTGCTTTCCTCTTTCACTTTCTGGCAGTTGTGATGTCTGTTTGAGAAGCCAGGAGGCCTGCATATTGGATCTATGAGGATTTTAAGGAGGTAATTTTGCAGCACTAGTTGTTTTTTAAACAGTTATATACTATTTTCCCTCTCTTGGAATCTTTACAATAAAGAATCCCCATGCCCAAATCAGATTTCTATCTTATATAAACAACTAGTCCCCTTCTTCATTTCTCCCAGTGCTGCCTCTGTTGATTTTTTTTATGTTACTTTACAAAATATAATGCATATACCACAGTAAGGTAGATAAGGAGAACATAACCTCAAGGTAAACAGGAGGAAAAAACATATCCCCAGCTTTGTTCTCTCTTCGTGTTTACCTTGCATTAATGTGCCATAGAAGAAGTATTCTCATCTTGCAGCTGAGGAAACAAAGGCATGGAAGCTCATCCTGCTCTCTTATGCTCCAACTACAAGAACATCCACTCTCGCCCACATTAAAGCCAAATGTTAACTTACACTTTATATAGAAGCCTACCTAATATGAGAATGTATTACTTGGATAAAATGGGTCTCTTACATTTTGTTTCATTTCTTTAAATTAGTCTTTTGCATAAGAATGCTATTTCTCTCTCCCATAGAAGTGCAATGTGTATTTATATGTCTCTTTTTGTTATTGAAACCCCAGAACTGAAACTCCAAAATTTAAATATGTTAACCTAGTGAAAGGCAACAACAACGTGCAAGAGGGGAACAGTACCTGCCTAGCTGCCAGTGTTATCTTATCTAAAAGCTAGTTTCTTCATCATAATTTTTGGACTGTAACTATAATTGTCAGGGAGAATCTTGTACAGATTACTCAAAAGTCCATTCATTTCACTCGAGAACAGTTATGGAAGTTCTGTAGTGTGAATATTCTGCAGCCTACCACATGGTTATGACTATTGTGGATTCATAAAGCAGATCAGGCTGCCAGATCTGCATTCTCCCAGCAGATCAGTATTCAACGATAACTGTAGTGTGTCACTGGTTAATTAAGTCACCTGGTATCGTTCCCGTTTCCTTAATGGAAGACTAAAACTTTTTAAATTAAAATAATTGATTGTATGAATAACATACCACAAATAGTGGCAACTCTTATTCACATGCAAGTCTTGTCTGCATGCACATATTCATATTCATATAAATACCAATTCCCAAACAAGTGTGCAGAGAAAAGCCTGTTCATCTAAAATAAAGTGATAAATCAAAATAGTTATTCACCGTTTCAATGAATATTCAAAAAAGCTGCTTATCAGCATTCATCCAGCTGTACTGAAATGATGGACCAGCAGTGGTCTGTTGTTTTTTTTATTAATTCAATATTATAGACAGTCAGGTTATGTATTCTCAATTTTTTAAAAATAAGTTACCTTTCAAATCTACCTCTTCCAGCTCATTTTGCATATTTAGTTTACATCTCCTCACTATTGGAGCAGCAGCAAGAGTAAGGACAATTTTTGCCTGTTGTTGAACAAAAGCCAACAACCTACCAGTCCAAGTGGAAGATTGAAAATCCTGGATTTGGTCTCTAAACATGAGGGAGCGCTCAAGTCCCTTCCCACTCTTATCATGCAGAGAGTATTTCTTCTATTCCTACACGAGGACAGTCATTTTATCCATTTTTATTTTAAATCCTATGGGTAGAGATCTTTTGTAATGAGAAAAATACATTTTTATTAAGTTTGTGGATTAAAATGCAGCTTTTAATAGCTGCCTTATCCCATGACTTTGGGCAGAATTAGCCCCCCCTTCCCCACACACACACACACAAGTTTGCCTATCCTGGCATCAAAAGAGCAAGAAGGACCATGTATCCTTCTCCAGCATTACTTAAAAATCAGTTTCCCTTCAACCAGAAAAGGTTAAGGAAACTAAAAGATCAAGAGTTGTACTCCTTGAAATACCTTCCCTGCTGTCCTGGGAGTTCTGTTACAAAAGCAGTCAGCAGGAGTAGAGATATTTCATGATTTTGTTGCTATGCAATCTCCATGACTTCCCAAGAACTCAAATTTTGCTCTCCTATATACAGGGCACATGCGGGGTGGAGGGGTGGGAGGGGGAGGAGGGAATGTCTTTTTGGGGAGGGTCATGCATAGTTGTTTTTTTTTCCTCTTTCCTTCCTCAAAGCAGTTGCTTGGAAGAACACACAATAGAGAGTACTGCAAGAAATTTTCAATTTTAAACTACCATTTTCATAGACAGAAGCTTAAACTTTTTGAACTAAAATTATTTTGACCCAGAACATATATATTTGGCTTAGAACTCAAGAGTTCTTGTCCTGAAGCTAGTATTGTGTAGGAAACAATTTTCCTGTCCCACAGAAGTTTGAAGGCATCACATATTTACCTGTGAGCTAGTGCTAAAACCCCCATTTGGTCAAAAAGGTTATTATTCAGAGTCTGCTTCATAGGAAGGTTGGTTAGTCTGCCATTATTCACTGAGTGTCAGTAGTCATATTTTAGAGACAACAATGTTAAATTCTGTCCCCCTAAGATGTCCAGGTTTCTCCTTATATTTGACAGTGGTTATCTGGTGCCAATTCTCTAAGGCGGTGTTTCTCATAATGTTGCGCAGGCCCCTTTTAGGAAAGCCATGACTGGGCCCTTGCCATCTTGTTTACTTAAGGGTCTGTAGCCATGGATCCTCGTGGCTCCCATTGGCTCTAGTTTGCCATTTCCAGAGAAGGGGAGATTCAGGAAGCGGCAGTCTGGATCATGCACTTCCCGTGGCTCCCCTTGGCTGGAAACAGCAAACGGGAAACAATGGCAACCATAAGGCTCCATGGCTATGGACCCTTTAGGAAAACAAAGAAGCACAAGCCCACGAGCAGCTACTCTAAAGTAGAGCTGTGGAATGCTTTGGGAAACACTGCTCTAAAGACCTGGCACCCCCGTCTCTGTTAAGAGGAAGGTAGGAGGAACCCAGGCCCATCCACTCCACTGGGTTCCAGCTGAGGGCCTTTAACTCAGTCAGGAAAAATTAATCTTCAGTGTGGTGAATGGGAGGGTTACTGCCTGTTTCTGGACATCTCAGCAATTCAGTTAACTAAATTGCCTATAAGCCATCTATTGTTTGTGACAAGTTGGGTCCGGACATATTTACAATGTTAGCAACCCTATCCATGTTTTAAATGCAGTACGTTAGGCTGTGATGAATGATGTCATTAAATAGAAATCCCAATCTTAGACAAATTAGACAAATATCACCTAAAATGGTGGGGTGTCCAACTCTGGGTCACTGACAATGAATGCTTAAGAACAACCTCTCCATTCCCTACACACATTATATATATAGCAAGTTCTGTTAAAACTATAATGGAATTACAATAAAAGGAGAAATGTGCCAGTTAGCTCATAAACACTGTGTTACTCTAATTATGTACTGTAGTGTCAAAAGTATTAGATTAGCCTGGGTTTCAGACCTGAAATCACCATTTCATTCTGTTGTCTCAGTGTGTGTTTCATTCTCACTCTCTGTGAAAAGGGTATAAAATGAAATATATCATTAATGCTTGCGATAATAGATACAGGTTCATAAGAGTATAATAAGGGGCTTAGAAGAAATAGGATGCAAGTATCATCCTGCACTGACAGAAGAATAAAGTTCTGACTCCATTCATACAACAACAGAGCAAACAGGAGTTCTTGAGGAAGAAAATTGTGATGCATTCAAGTTGATTTCATGATATTCTCTTCATACATACACATATTTCCCAATATTTTAAGCCATTAAAAACTTAAAGTTAGGAATATAAATGCCAGAATATGAAGTAGCCTAATTTTCAAACATGCTGAAGATTCAACAGTCTCCACCAAGGGGATAGAGAGGAAAAAAAGAGATCTAGAAAGTATATCTGCACATTCAGGGTACATCTACACAGCAAGACTAAAGTCGAATTAAGCCATGCAACTTCAGCTACATCAACTGCATAACTTAATTTGAAATAGCTTAGCTCGGATTTAGGCACTGTCTGCGCAACAGGATGTCAAAGGAAGAACACTCTTCCTTTGACTTTCCTTACTCCTTGTAACATGAGGGTTACAGGAGTTGGAGTAAGAAGTCCTCCAGCTCGACATTATTCTGAAATAAAGGTTAGTACTGTAAATGCTCTCTTTATTATTTCAGAATAACATCACTTATTCCGAAATAACACTGCTATGTAGTCCCACCCTGAGTGGGAGCTGCTGAATACTCAACACTTCTGAAAAAAATATGGATTTGGGAGCCTCAACTTAAAAATGTCTTTGCTATCTTTTCAAAACATATTGATTTGAAATCGAGAATTAATAAGATATTTCTCCAGTATTCAGTGGCTGAATTTCTAAACTTGGATTAAATAAAATAAAAGAGCAATGACCTAATATTTGTAATTGTACAGTTCAGGGTTTCTTTGCAGATACTGTATCATTCAGAGTACTCTTTTGCTATGCGTTTTATCATAGGTTAGTGAATTAACCTGACACTCAGGTTAATTCATTCTACTCTGTCTCATATATCTTCCCTAAGCCATTTAGTTTGTGTGGTAAGATATGACATTTGAAAAGAAGGTTTTACAGAACATTAATTTTTTAAATTTATTTTCAACATGCAAGTTCACTTTGAAAAAGATTTTCTGTGTGTTTTATACTAAAGTATGCATAGCTTTCAGCCAACATAATGTTAATAAGTTAATTTATTTAATGCACAGTGAGTGCATAATACATTAAAATGGGACATGTACATTACAGCTCTATTGTCAAATGCTAGGGATAATTTTTTGGTAAGACTAGTTTGTTTTAAATGGATTTTGTAAACTAAAATTGTTGAGTGATACTAGGCCAAGTTCAGTCTTCCTGTCGGCAGGTGCAATGCTGATGATTTTTTAGAGCTGTCTAGATATTACTGGGGTTTGTGGTGGGGCATCTCACCTTAGAGGAGTTAATATGGGTAAGAGAAGGCTTAATTGGCCAATGGGAGCAGCAGGACATAGCACAGGCTGGGCCACTGCTTCCCACGGCTCCCATTGGCAGGGAATAGCAAACTGCTGCCATTGAGAGCTATGGGGCTCCAGGCCTCAAGTAAACAAACCATCTAGCAGCCCACTAGTGGTTAACCCTGATGATCTGTGTGCAGCCCCTGGGCTGGAAGTTCCCCACCTCTGTCATAAACAAACTAGGGAAATACAACCTAGATGGAGCTACTAGAACAGTTGTACTTACAGTTATGAGCCTTGGGAGCCACATTTGCAACTACCAATAACCAAAGGAGCCACATGACTACTGTATGCTCTGTGCACCACCCCACAAAACACACATACAATAATATTAAATATTTAACTAGAAATATAACCACTCTAAAATTTTCAAATACATTTTCAATACAATGAAAACTAAATTTTGCTAAACCATTGATTGGGTGAGCACCATGCTGTTTATTTTGTTCTTTCTGCCACCTCTTTACCATTCCATGCAGCAATGTTATTTACATCCCTTTTACCCTGAGCCCTTGTGTCAGGGCCAACAAGGAGACAAGGTCATCCTCTTGAAGCTTGTTCTGTCTCTGGTCTCAACTAGCCCTGATCCTTCAGTTATCTGATTCATGGCACTCTTGCTGTTGCTTTATTTTTCTTCATCCCATCAATTGAAAAAGAAGGAACAGACTGGGTTTAGTGGCAGCAGTGTTTTGGGGGAAGTAGTTCATAATGTGGACATTAATCCAACTAAACATGCAACTGTGCCTAGTAATAGCAAAAATAGTAAACAACATTTATGCCCCACTTCCACAATTTTGGTTGTTGCTGCTGGAGAAAAAAACAAGGAAAGCTGTAGCTGAAATCTTTTATTTAGGTTTTCCTTCTTCCTTTCAGCTGAAGCTTAAATGCAAACTTCTCGCCTATGACAGGGTTAAAAACATTAAGGCTTTGGACAATCTGAACACAAGGGTTGGAGTGATAAACCAAGACTCCGGGGTTATATTTTTTGTTCTATCACTTGAAAAGTGAGTCCATTTCATGGAGTTAAATGCAAGGGCCCACCATTTCATTCTGTGGAATAAAACAAAATCTATTCTTTCCTGATAAAAGCTTCTAGGGATAACAGAAATTAAAATTTAAAAAATCAGACTTCTCTCTTCTGACACTTCCTATAATACTATCACTTCATGACAGTGGTTCTCAAATTTTTGGCCTGAGGCCCACCCTGCTCAATGCAAACCTTTCCATGGACCACCAGTTGCTAATGGAAATTCACCATTAATTACATAATTACCAAACTTCTTTTAAATAAAGTAAAATATTAATGTATGTCCTACACAAAAGGTTTCAACATTGTCTTTATTTATGGCAGGGGTGGGGAACCTTTTTTGCATGGGGGCCACTGACCCATAGAAGAAATAGTTGGGGACCATACAGGTGAGAAGCAAAAAATCCTCCTTCAAAAATGCCCAACTCTTACTGATATGTCCCCAGCTGAGACACCTCACTCCCCTGGCACTCCAGCCCCACAGGAGGTGTGTGTGGAGGGGAAGGGATAGGAAGGACTGAGATTCAGGATTCCCACATAGATCAGATTAATTCTTCTGGGGTTAGTGGATTTTGTAGACCTCCCTAGGCCTGGGGTAGAAACAAAAACGAGGGGTTCAGTGTGCAGGATGAGGCTGCCAGTGAGTGGGATAGGGATGGGTGTGCAGGATCTAGGCAGGAGGTGGGGTACAGGAGGCAGTGAAGGTGCAAGGCCTGAGTCGGAGTTAGGGTACAACAGCAGGCTGGGAGCAGGGTATCTGGCCAGGGGGAGGGGGAAGGAGAAGGAGAGGTTACAGTGAGTAGCCAGGAGGGAGGGGGCAGGAACAAGAAAGAGTGAAGGACCATGGTGAGGATAAGTAGGATGTCTGACCGGGGGCAAGGTGCCTGAGGGAGTTAGGGGTGTGGGGTCTGGGCATGAGGGGAAGGGGGGGTACCTACCTGCCTTTGCACCCTGTCTGCTCCCAGGCACCATGTCCCAGGCACAGCTTTCCTCTGCTCCCCTAGCCGGATTCTGAGGAAGGGGGAGCAGCAGTGTGTGGAGCCATTTCTGGCTCTGCTTCTTCCTCATGAGCCAGATCCAGTGGTGAGGCTCTGGGCTTTCTCCCCCTAACACTAGTGGGAAGCCAGCACTGATACTCCCACCTTGCGGGAGTGGGAGGCACAAGACTGGAGCATGAGTGTGGGCTCCCCACTGTGGGAGAATGGGGGGAGGGCTTGAGCAGCAGTCCATCTGCAAGGCAGCCCACTAGTGGTCCATGGACGGCAGTTTCAGAACCCCTGTTTTATGACAATTAGATAGAGAGAAGCTATACACATTCTATAGCTGGAAGCCTTGGTAGACCCAGGTTCAAGATCCTACTTTGCCACACACTTTGGGTCACCTTGAGCAAATCAGTTAACCTCTCTGTGCCTATGTTTCCATCTGTACAAAATGGGATTTTCCAAACATAGAAGGGTGTTTCGAGAATAAGTGTATGCAGGGGACCACAGAAATACGCAAGATAGACAGCCATTTCCCTTTTGTTTCTATTTTATGCTGCTTTCTTCTCTCCAAACTCTCCTACAACTACCACCCAGGCTATGTCTGGACTGAAAAGAAAAATTGGAAAAAGATACGCAAATTGCAAACTGCAATTTGTGTATCTTTTCCCACTTTCCTCTCAAAAGAGGCTTTTCTGAAATTTGGCCCATCTATATGGTGGTAAACATAGGAAGAAAAATTCCTCTTTTCGGCATATCCCTTCTTCCTGGTACAATGAGGATTACAGGGATGGCGAAAGAATACATCCCCTTTTTCAGAAATTGTTCTGAAAAGCAGACACATTCTTTGGACACGGCATAGTTTTCTGGGATACCTTCGGTATCCTAGAAAAGCTCTGCAGTCTAGACATAGCCCCACTGTAGGAAAGATCTGGCACTCTTTTAAGTCACATTTGTGTGTTACTTTAATGCTGTGATAATGACCACCTACACTTTCTGAAATCTACGTATGTCCCTCCATGAAATAAGAGAAAGCTGCATGATCACAGCAAAAGAAATCACATGGGAACAGGCTCTTGTACATTTTTAATGTTGCTGGATTAATAAGAAAAATTCAAAACAAAAGAAATATTGACAATAACTAGCTGAGCATGGAGTCAGAACTTTTATCCTATTATTTC
This sequence comes from Rafetus swinhoei, assembly GCA_019425775.1. NCBI lineage: Eukaryota > Metazoa > Chordata > Testudines > Trionychidae > Rafetus > Rafetus swinhoei. The sequence goes on along the minus strand of CM033424.1, from coordinate 27,706,763 downwards.
TGAAAATAAAACACTACAGGTAATGGACTCAGACTTTTCCACAGTCATTTCCTGTGTTTCTTTAAAAGATTGTTTCTGTCTATTATGTTTTTGAACCTGTGTGATTTTAAATTATGATCAGTAATAAAGAATACATTAATTACCAGAGAAAAGCATTACAAAAACTAATGATTGGAAGTTAAAGCAATTAGAAATAGGGCACACAGTTTTAATAGTTTCAGTGATTAATCTCTGGAAAAGATGCCAAGAAAAGTGGTGGATTCTCTATTTCTGCATGTCTTCAAATCAAGATTTTTTTTTCCTTTCTCAAAGATATTTTTAGCCTTATAAATTCTTAATTTTAATCTAGAACTAACTAGGTGATGTTATATGTCCAGTATTGTATAGAAAAATCAAAGTAGATGACCCACTGGTTTCTTCTGGCCTTAAATTCTGAATGTCTTGACAAGGTTAAATTATAATTTCCAGATGATCCCAAAACAACAATTTTTAAATAAAGATTGAGTATTTTCTAGTGTAATATAAATTCTGTGTTGAACTGAAAATTAGTTTAGAGAATTTCTACGTTGGTGCTGGATGTTTTTGTTCCAGCTCTAGGAACGTCTATGTTAAGACTTATAAATAAAAAGAGAAAAATTCAGAAGCATACTGTCGTATTTAGCTCTTCTGAGGAAGAGAGGCAAGAGTTCACTAAGCATATTCTACCATCTGTTTGGGATTCCATAAATTAAAGATATATTCTTAAAATTGCATGCACACAGACTTGGATATCTTTCTTCTATATTGCATCTGTCCTCCTTAGTTTCTCGCTGTAAGCAGAGAGACATGGAGATGTGGAACAGATTACTTATTTTTGGCTTGCTCTAGGCTTAAAAAAAGATGCTTGCCATTGATTTTAGTGAAGAGATCAGCATTTTTCTAGCAGTGTTTTATCCTCTATTTAAATCAGAAATTCTCCCAATGGTCTATCCTCTCTTTACATCCTGATATGCATCATTCCTGTTGATGTCTGTAGATGTTATCCAAGAAGAGAACAAAAACTATACTTAAATCAGACACGTGAACTATTTTTTTCAGTCAAAAACTGACTTTCCAGAGCTATAAAAAGAGCTTTAAATGATTTTTTCCCCTCTTGACACAGGAAATATAGATATCACCTACCTAGATTCTCCTGGAAAACTACAGTGACAGGACAATTATAACATCAGTTACTGAGTATCCATATCCACAGTGTTTGTGCTATGCATCAGCTTTTAAACTGCCCCTTAGGGAAATCTCATCAGTGTTGCAGACTCCAAAGGGGTCCCATTTTTCCTTATGGGTAGGCCACATGACCTCAACACCTGCAAGGCTGAGCGTATGGACTCCAGCCCTCTTGTTTCATATTCCTCACTGAATCCAACTGAGATAGACTCCTGTTCAGAGACATTCACCCTCTCCAAGGATCAATGCACCTTAGCAAGCATTTGCAGTGATGCCATGCAGTCTTTTCAAACCACAGTAGGACTTATTAGTCCACCAGAATACACAATCAGGAAGTCCTTAGGTTAGCACAGAAAGGCATATATTCACAGTAGTTAAGGCAGTGCAAACTGCTACGGAATCCATTTCCAGCTCTGAGTCTGTCAGTACAGGTAAGTACTCTATCTCTCCAAAAGCTAGTTCTTACCCTAGTCATCTAAAACGTTTCAGGCCATTGTCCATCTAAGAGTCATGATGTTCCACCTGTTTATTAGCTGATTTTAGGTATTAGTTGGTCAGTCCTTGGGGTTTTCATTGTCTTTCTAACGCCTCCATTGATAAAGATTGGGTTCAGCCAGTTCTTAACAGCCCATTAATAACACGCCTGGAAGTTGCAGGACACAAATACATCATGTCTCCACTTCTGTCCCAAGAGCTTGCAGTAGGTGAAAATACCTAATCAAGGCAGCCACTGCCAAGTATTTAATTCATAATGACATTACTGAATATTCCCATGTTGTCACACCAAGGAATTAAAACTTAAACAACTGAGGGGGAACAGGATTTTTCATTAGAGTAGGAGTTGAGAAAAGCTTCCATTGTAGTTCTTTGATGCTCTGCATAGATTTCCAGAAAAGATATGGAAGAATTGATTAGTTTTTGGCTGCAGGGGGGGAGACTCCCAGGCCTCTATTACATATCATAAAGAAGCAGAGAATATGAACATAGTATTTTTCCCTTTTCTAATCACTTTTAAATTATATTTTTATTATATTATATTATATTTTCATATATATGAAAATGTATTATATTATATATTATATTAAATATAATATAACTTCATATTAATTTATATTAATATATTAATTATTACTTTTAAAATTTCTATTTCGATATTATATTAAATATAATTGATATATATATACTATTATATTTTCATATATTAATATATTTTCATAGCAACCAGTCATCAAAGTACTGTTAAAGGTTACTGTTAGTGGAGGAAACATAATATTTGAAACAGACAGTTGATTTCCTATCACTATTTTTCCTGCACTTAAGAGGCAGAATTTTGTGACTGATTATTGAAACTTTCACTGACTTGAAAGTACATGCTGCATTTCACATTTGATTTGGAGAGAGCTCATACTGATAGTGGTTGGAAAGGCATACCAAGCAGAAATAATATATTGACAATGTGTGAATTAGAACATTACAGCAGAAGTGCAAGACAGACAAGATTTTTAGAGCACCATCAAGAAAATCTTGACAATATCATAATGAAGGTGTCAAATGGAGGTCTAAAGAAAACAAACATTGAAGTAGCTACTGGAAATGTAAGAAGACAACTCAGTACAGTTTAGAAAAGCAGCCTGGAGGAGTTATAGTCTAATCTTGGACAATAATAGTAATCATTGTGGATGTTTCTCACTTTTGTGTCTTTTTTAAATTGTCTAAACTTCAAAACAGAATACTGTTGGGTTTTTTAAAAATTTTGTGTGCATTTTTTTGACTGTTGTTCTTGGTTTGAATTTGACTTGAATCTACAAATTAGGTTCAGAGTCCTGAAAATTGTATTTTGGTGCAAAATAACTGTTTACCAAAGAAGATTGGTCAAGCTCTATTTAATAATGACCTGGGTGCTTTTGAAAATGTTGCCCATTGTCTTGTGGGTTGTCAGACTAGCTAAGTAAAATATCAACCATCTGCAGCTACATCACATGGTTATACAATGTAGTGAGATCATAGTTTTACTGGGGAATATGCACACATAAGTACCACAACTGAATAATACCAGAATGGCATCTTAAACCTTAACGACAAGATAGCTTATACACTACCACATACTGCAGAGGTATTATTACTACTAGTATTTCTTATAGCACTTTTATCCATAGATCTCAAAGCACTTCACAAACTTTTATGTAGTTGTGATAGTTCCCTCCCATGCTTTGTGAAAATTGGCTTAGGAATAAGAATATTCATAATTTCAAGATGCTTTATACAAAACGGATCATGTAACATATCAATGTTATAATAACAATCTACAGAATGTCTATACCCTATTTTTGCACATGTATCATTCTTGTTTGTGAAGTTCAAAATATGAAGTGTGTATCATTTATAGTTCTAAATCTATTAATGAGGGTCATTACTGGTGCCCGCAATGACTGACTCAGTGATCAAATCAATGACCTGTGAATGGCCTTGTTTGTCCTGTGAACCCAGACTATGACTGAACAGCATGTGACCGCACACCTGGTGCTAGAATCCATCTTAGACCTTCTAATTTTTCATGGGGATGAGAGATGTAAAATAAAGGATAACTGAGATTTCGGGAAATCAGAGGAATCAGAGTTTTATATATCTAACATCACAATGTAATTGTGCGCAGATAGGTTTGAGGGAAACATTCGGCAGATGTACATTTATAGAAATACATTTGTATGAAGGGCTGATCACCGGGAGTTATTTTCCCAGATGGTCACATTGTTTTGGACCATAAACTTCCAGACTTTTGTAGTGAAGCCAGCTGCCTTCATCAATACCATTTCCAGCTGAATTTTACTCCACAAGAGCAATATGGACTGAGACCATCTACCCAGTGACTAGCACCTTGAACCAGCTGCTTACTTTAACAGTTCCTAAACAGTTCCAGGATATAATTATAACCATAACTATAACAGATTGGAAGAGACACTCTGTCATGAATTGCATAAGGGCTTTAGCCTGCTCTCCCTACTATTAGTAAGGTATCTTTAAATGACATAAGCCTGTCTCTTTACAAATTCTTATGATGAGAATATCATTCACTGGTCCAACAAACCAAGGCCCCTCTTATTTATATCTTGTCTCTTCATTTGTGCTCTCTAGAAATATGTTGTCATATTAAAGTAGTTCTAAGCTACCCATGCTGTTCAAACCGGAACAGAAACGAATAGCTCTGAAAACATTATGAACAACACCACAGGTGTGCTAAAGCCTCAGTAGGGCTATCAAAACACCAGCCCAGCAAGACACTCAGGAGACAGTGCCTTAAGCATCATTCAGAGCTCTCAGAATATGAATCCGCTGTGTCACATTGGAAAGAGCAGCATAGGCTCCCACTGAGCCAGCTCTGCTGGGTGGTATAGGGGAATATGGGGCACTAGCTGTGACAAAGTCAGTCTGGGCAGCTATAACAGAGTGATAGGAAGCAGGTATATTAGCCCTAGAATGATTAAGATCCTTTTCACTATAAGTTAAATGGAGTTACCTCAGCTCAACGAGGGCCTCTTGAGTCCAGCTAAGAGCTTCTAGGGCCTTTTAACAGCTCCCTCTGAGGCAAGAGAGAAGGAGGAGAGACAAGCTGCTGCAGGATTAGTAGCAGCAGGGAGAAAGGCTGCTTCAGGGTGGATAGCTGCTGCCCTCCCTACAGAGGGAGCTACACAACAAACTGGCAGTTTAGGGGAACATCTGGCATGTCCCAGCAAATAACAAGGCCACACACCCTCAGAGTGGGGGTTAGGGAAAGGTATTTTCCTTTGTTTTGTGCTAGTGTAACCCACACACCTAGGCTTACATCTACACTGCAGAGTTTCTGTGCAAAAACAACTGTTTTTGCACAAAAACTTGTGGAGCATCCACACTACAAGCATGTTTTTTGCCCAAGAAATAGTACAGTAGATTGTCAGAAGACAGGGCTTTTTGTGCAGGAGTTATTCCTCTTTCTATGAGGAATAAGTCTTTTTGCATAAGAGCTCTTGCGCAAAAAGGCGTGTGTGGACAGACAATAGGGGTTTCTTGCGCAAGAAACCCCTATCAGAAAAAGCACAGGTGCTCTGATGGCCATCTGTGAATGGCTCTCGGAGCTTTCTTGCGCAAGAGTGTCCATGGTAGTGTGGACGTTCTCTTGTGCAAAAGCATATCTCTTGTGCAAAAGCACATGTCAGTGGGGACGTGCTTTTGCACAAGAAGCCTGCAGTGTAGACGTAGCGCTAGTGTGGTTCATGGTCCCACACGGGGCACCTACACCACAGGAACAGAGAAGAACAAGAGACCACTACAGGATGGGCTGAGAGCCAACAGGCTTTTAGCTCAAAGGGTAAAGGCTCCTATAGTAAGCTTCACATAGCTCAAAGGGTAAAGGCTCCTATACTAAACTTCCTAGGTTCAAATCCACCTGGTGGTGGTCACACTAGAAATAGGGGGGTAATTGTTTTTGGTTGGCAGATGGGCACTCCTAAGGCCTTCCCTGAGGCTTAACTGGAAAATGCTGGGAAATAGCCACCTAAATCAGAGAATAAACACCATCCAGAGTGGGGCTGACTTACTCCAAGCCTTTGCTGCCAGTGGAAAATGCCAAGATGGAGGAGGAGTCTTGCCACATGGATATAGGCCACCATGGCCCCACTTCTCTTTCACTCTCCTTGGGGTGACAAGCCAAGAAATTGTCCTTGAAGTCAGTGAAGTACAAATATGGCAATTGTGCCCAGCTCGTGGAGAGAGTCCTTGTGTGCTCTCCTCTGCATGTAGGCTGGACAGAGTCTTGCTCTCTATTGGACTTTTAGGATGGTTGGAGTTGGGGGAGGGCAGGGGAGACACTAATGGGATTCAGTTGGCATAAAAAACAATTATTTAGTCAAGAAGGCTTGTCTAGGCCATAAGCTTAGGTTGCTAAGTGCAGTATGATTGACTTGGAAGTTTTAAATAGTAAAACAGTCATTTTCTTATCTCAGACTACAGGCTGTCTGTTTTTGAGTGAATTCCTTCATCATATGAAATAAGTTTCTTCTTAGTGTTCTTATAACCCCCAAAGAAAAAAAACACCACAGAAGCATGTCCCAACTACAGTAATAAAAATTATGTGAGCCAGCTCTCCTCTCCTTTTCATAGATAACAAATGTCTTGGTCTCCCCCTTAAGCCAGCTCCATTTGTAAATGGAGGAGGATGTAATACATAATATCACATGACTTCTGGAAACCAGGCTAGCATAATGAAACCTGAAACCTGTTTTTAAAAGGTTGAGAAGTCAGTTTATGTTTTGACAATGCCACTTCCTGTTCCATTCATATATCTACCTTTAAGCAATGTGTTTTTCAAGTACCCACTTCCAATCCTATATGCATAGTTGTCAGTCCTCTACCTATTCTTACGCATACTGACTCTCGACAAGTGGTGTAATATAGGCAGCCATAGCAGACAATTGCCCAAAAGTAGTGGTATAGTTTATTCAAAGATACAAAAGATCTCTTCTGAAAAAAGCTTCTTGCACAAGAAGCCTGTAGTCTAGACATAGCCTCAAAGAATAATCTGCTGTCTATGGAAAACTGGCATTTCTTTGAAAAACTAGACACCTGAAAACCAAAATGTTTTGATTTGGAAATGTCACCAAGGTGCCTAACTGGAGTTGTAATTCAGTTGGTTTCCTCATGTTCCTGTTCTTCTCTGGACCCAGATCCCCGGACAGGCTTCTCTTATGACGCACTTTAGCCATAGTGCTCCTGTAATGCACCACAGTGGCTCAGCAAAAGAGGAGATCATGGTGTCTCATTGGAGATGTAGTCCAGCAATGGAACACAGATTGTGAAAAAGAATGAGGACATGAGATTAAACTCCTATGAGGCTCTAGGACATGAAGCACCACAATGGCATTTTTAATTCTAATTTCTCAGATATATGCAAATGCTTTTGATGTTTTTACAAATCAATGTTCTCTGAATTGTGATGTCATCCTTTAAAAAAAAGTTTTCTTTTTCTATGTGGGGAGTTAGAGATCTCAATTGACTGCCTTCACCTTTCTGTAAAGACTGTTAAAAAATGAGGCTGCAACATTGAAATTTTTTTTACTGCCATCCATTAGAAAGTGGTTGAAAAGTGTGTGAAATAAGGTGACAGACAGTTTGTGAAATAAGGTGACTGGCAGGATAATAGTAAGATTTAGCTTGAGATTTGACTGTGTGATGTAGAGAGCAAACTCTCTGTTTTATAATGTTCCCTATTATTTGTCATTAGTTCTTCTATTAGTTCCCATAATAGAAGAACTAGAGGACACCAAATTAAGTTAATGGGTAGCAGGTTTAAAATTAATAAAAGAAAGTTCTTCTTCACACAGCGTGTAGTCAACCTGTGGAACTCCTTGCCAGAGGAGGCTGCGAAGGCTAGGACTATAACAGAGTTTAAAGAGAAGCTAGATAATTTCATGGAGGTTAGGTCCATAAAAGGCTATTAGCCAGGGGATAGAAATGGTGTCCCTGGCCTCTGTTTGTCAAAGGCTGGAGAAGGATGGCAGGAGACAAATCGCTTGATCATTGTCTTCGGTCCAGCCTCTCTGGGGCACCTGGTGCTGGCTACTGTTGGCAGACAGGCTACTGGGCTAGATGGACCTTTGGTCTGACCCAGTACGACCGTTCTTATGTTCTTATGTTCCCCTATGAGATTTCATCTTTTAAATTCAGTACCCAGTCAGAAGAACAGGCAGGGAGATTAACAAGCCCCTGAGGCAAAGGGAAGGTGTGGGGCCTCAGATGGAAGCTGAAGTTCTCTGCATCCCTTTCCCCCTTCCAACCACCCTTCAGAGCCACTTGGAGTGCACCGTCCAGTGCTCTGACGGAGATTTAAAGGTCCCAGGGCTCCAGTCACCACTGCTGCCACAGTAATGCTGGTAGCACACAGGACCCCTAAGCCTTTTTGAACTTCCAGGCCCTGGGAAAACTGTCCCCTTTGGCCCCCCCCATCAGTGGGCCTGCCAACATGTCAATTTCTTACTAACACTCTGATGTTTTTTCTTCCCATGGTGATTTTTGGAAGAGGAATAAACTTTTCTATGAAATAGACAGAGAAGAGAGTCCCTAAGCCCACTTGGCACTCCACAACCACCCACTGGATTGCTGTTCAAATCTCACTTCAAGACCTCATATTTTATTTGGTACTTATATCTGAATACACAAATGTAAAACCAAGACCTGAATTTCTAAGGTTCCCTGCAAAATCTCTCTTCTCATCTTAGCTACTTTTCTTTCCTAAGACACTTTCCACAATTCTCCACCAGAGTTGAAGCTACTGAGACCCACCTGATGTAGGTGGAAGAGAAGACATCAGAGCAGGCCTGCATCTCTATGCAGGGTCCTAGAAATTAACAGCCAACTACACTGTGATGCCACAGTGAGGAGAGAAGGGCCAATGTACATTTATATTGTGTGCATTCCATTGTCTTACTAGTATACCCTGTCTGAAAACAGTTCAGTGAAAACTTATTGATAGTGTATAAAACCAAGGCATGATTAACAATATTAGAGTAGCATGTAAGAAGGTAACTGACATTTGTTTTTGTGGTCACACACTACTTTTTTAAAAATTCCATACTGGCGAAATGTCAGTACATCTCTTCCTCCGTATAACAAATCTAAGCATACCAGATGACAACTTCACATAAATAACTCATCTTTTAGACTGTAATACCACACTTCATTGGGTGGAATGGGTGAAAAGTTTATGATGAGTGAATAAATGCTTATTGATGTGCTACTTTGCCTCAAAAAGAAAACAGGACCTTGTAGAACAGCAAGAACCTTAAAATAGGAAAAGCTCTTCATGCAGCTACCCCTATTAGGTTAGACAAACACCTATCAGGGATGGTCTAGATCAGAGGTGAGCAATGAAACGGTAGTGGTTCACCAGGATTAGCACTGGTGGGCTGCCACTGCTATATTTACCTGTGTCTATGAAGGTATGGGTGATTGTAAATCCCAAAGGGAGCTATGGAAAGCTGTGCAGACAGAAACACCATTGGCTGGGAACGATGATCCATAGCCAGCAGGAGTTGCAAACACCCATATCTGTGGAGGCACAGTTAAATATAGTGGCACCAGCCTGCCTCTAGTTTACAGGCTAACCCTTGTGAACTGGATCCAGCCCATGGGCCAGTATTTGCCTACCCCAGTCTAGATTGTGCCTGGTCCTATTATGAGTGCAGGGGACTGGACTTGACTTGATGACATTTCAATGTGCCGTCCAATCTTGTGATTCTATGATTGCTGGGCTGCTGAAATATACCTTTTTGCATTACGTCTGTCCAATTACAATACAGGAAATGGAAAATCCTTGTTTGCAGACCAGTTCAAATAAATTAATCTTATCATTGCATAAAGAGAATGTGAGAAAATACCCACATTATTTTTCTTAGGATGCATGCACACATAAATAGAAATATCTTTGCTGAGGAAAAAGCAAAAAGTTATCTTGAGAGGAACTAGAAGCAACTACATTATACTTTAATCTTTGTCAGATTAATTACCATTCTTCATGTGCCTATGAATCCCCTTTATTAATCCAATAAAGATGAGCATGTTTTCAAAAGAAGAATGTTTTACATATTAAAATGATAAGTTTACTAATATAAATTATTCTTCTGGGTTGCCTATAAGGAAATCTTACAGTAATTTCTTATTTTGCATTACAGTTTTTCAAGTATGTATTTGCATTGGAAGTAACGATTTGTAACTATGTCAACTCATGCGACTGTTATCATGGTAAAATAATTCTTACTTTGTCACAACTGCAAATATTGGACTTGAGCTTTGATTTCTGCTGCTTGGAAATCATAAGGAATCATAAAAAAATTCTCACAGCACAGTTACAACACCTCTAATGAAGCTTGTATGACAGTAGATTAATGAAGATAATAGTAGCTATATTTAAAAGATTGCTGATCTTAGTACAATGAATAATCGATTTTTGATAAAGGAAGCAACTGTAAAGAAAATTAATAATCCTATATTGGTGGACAGAAAATCTTTTAAGAGTTATTATATTAACATATACAATTACAAATTGAATATATTCTTAAAATATACCACCTGCAGTTATAAAAATTCAGCGTGGGAGTGATTTAAGTGCTAAACAATCTAATGATTGTTCAAATGGTTGATTTCAAAATGTACTCCTGTACTGTGCATCATAAAAGGCACCATCAATTGGTACCTTTGCTGGCACTCCATGGAAGGGGACCAGTGGGGCCTGAATAATAATGGGTTTTCAACTGACTTCTCATTCCTAATGGCATTCTCTCTTTTCAATGTTAGAATATCTTTCAAGCAATAGCCTGCCACCTATTTATACCGTACCCATGACAAAGGAAAATACTTCAGTCTTCAGTGTCCATTTAACATCTTTCATAAGCACTATATCTATTAAAGACTAGACTTTGTCATCATTGCTCACACCATAGAAAATACTTTATTCCACAAATAGTCCCACTGAAATCAACAAGATTACATGCCAAGTAATGTACTCAAAGGCTCTGTCTACACTGCTGGGTTTTTGCGCAAGAAGATTTTTGCGGAAGAGATCTTCCGCAAAAACTTCTTGAGCAAAAGCACGTCCACACCTCAAAAGTGCATTGCACAAGAGAGCATCCACACTGCATGGATGCTCTTGCTCAAGAAAGCTCTGAGGGCCATTCACAGAATGGCCATCAGAGCACCTGTGCTTTTTTTTGGATAGGCTCTTTTTGCACAAGAAACCACTGCGGAGCATCCACACATGCCTTTTTGCGCAAGACCTATAGCTCAAAAAGGAGTTATTCCTCTTGGGGAGAGGAATAACTCTACTAGCAAAAGTCCTCTGTCCTGTTGATTTACTGATATTTTTTGTGCAAAAAAGCGTTTGAGGAGTGGACACTCTGCCGGTTTTTGCGCAAAAACCTTGTAGTGTAGACATAGCCAAAGTGAATATGGGAGGCAGAGTCAGCTTATAAATAAAGTATTAAATGAGTATCAAAGCTAACTGGCAAAAGTGACAGATTTTAAAATATAGATACCAGATACATGGGCTTCCCTAATATCTTTCCTTTATTTTTTACCTTTACTTCTAATTGTGATCCTTTCTCCTACCTTCTCTCTATTTGCCTGCTTTTTATATTTTTGGGACCACACCTTTGTTTGGAAAGCATCTTTTATATTGTGAGTGCAAAAGAAAATACACTTATTCCATAAAATGCATCTTTAAAGATACATGTGATGATTAGAAGGGGCTGGAGAAGTTATATTTGAAAACTGAGCAGATTCATGGAGGCAAGAAACTTGCGTATTGTCCCTATCATTTCATTATTTATACTGGATGGTGCAATATTGTATTTTACTTACTTGATTTTCCTCTTGGCAGACCAATGCCATTTCCAGTTAGTATTGTAGTGAGTGAGTGAGTGATTCACCTTTTCATTCTCTCTCTAATTAAGGTTCACATTTCTATTTCTACTTCCAACACATATGAAGATAATTAATAGTCATTATCTCCTGTGGTCTCTGCACAGAATGAACAGAAAACTATTGAATTCCAATAGCTAGTAAACCAACTATATTTTCTCTTCCTTATGTCTGAGTACACAGTGGATTTGTACTTTGCAAGTTAACAGGTCTCACTGTTCACTAAATCAGTGAGTGTCATACCATGTGTGACCTAGTGTGATAATGTGACAGTACCCTCTCTGGTCAGATGGAACATTGCACAGAGTCAGTTTAGTCTGATGGGGCAGGTAATCACTTCTCTTACCTGAGTCTCTATCATAGTCCCTGAACACCTGAGGGTGTTAGTCTTAGTCTCACTAGTAGTGGACAGGGTGTTTTCCTTATACTTGGCCATGTTAAATAGCCCTGATACTCAGGGTGGTCTAGAAACTCCTTTGATTCTTAGTTTGTGATGAACTAGTAGGGGAACATAGGCCTACACACTTCACTGGGTTTCAACTCAGGCTCCTTTAAGTAGACAAGTGGACTCGAGCTTCAACAACGTCTCTCAGTGTGCTATGAGTTTCCTCCTACGGCTTTCAGTTCTGTATGATTCTCCAGCCTGTCCACCACTTCTCTTGAGTGTGCTCCCCAGGTGGCTTCAAACTAGCTCACTGGCAGGACTTTCCTTCTCTAGCCTGTGTCCTTCTCTGGCAGCAGCCTCACCCTTCTGCGTCTCGTTTCTTCTATACTCCCAGCTTCTGTGAAGCTGCCAATCAGCATAGCTGGCTGTGGCTGCATCATCATAAGGCCAGCTTGGGGCATATGCTTCCCATTACACCACCATTGTGGAATATTTTAAGATATGATTATTTCAAGAAACACATTATTATATGTATTGTTGTAATGCCCATATCAGTAGCAAAACTCCAGTGTTCTAGATGTTGTGCAAATGCATAAGTAATCATAGTGCTTCCAGCAAGAAGCTTATTAACCCACACACCTAGTGGGTGTGGTTCACTCTCCCATGTAGTGGCACTTAGACAACTTACAGTGAGAGCTAAGAACAAGGGAGCTCTACAGTCTAGGCTGAGCATCAGCTGGCTTTATAGCTCAAGTTGTAGAGGTTCATACATTAATTTCCAGAGATCCCACGTTCAAGTCTGCCTAGTGGTGATCACACTTGCAATGTAATGTTGTTGCCTAATTTATTCCTGAAACTCCTTCTGCTTTAATATTGAAATATTAAATGAAAGAATTTTATATAGCTTCCAGGACTTAATGTGTAACATGCATTCTCATTCCTTTGTCCCCACCCTTTTTATTTAGGAATGTGCTTATCTCTTCTGCAAATGTTACAATAGCAGGAAGGCTATTTACATATTTTATGTAATATGAAAATATCCAGTTGCATTGAATGATTTAAAAGAGATGGAAAGGATATAGACCAGAGATGGGGATGCTATAGCCCATGAGCCTTGGTGCCCCCTACCCCACATAGATAGAGTGTGAGCACCGTCTCCCTGCTGCAGGAGGAGGGGAGTAGTGGCTGCATAAAGGTAAGGTGTAGGCCTGCTGGCTCTGCCTGGCTGTGGAGAAGCAGTGATGTTCCTTCTCCCCCCGGCTGGGGGAAAGTCAGGGCAAAGAAGCTAATGCAGATAAGCGCTGTCCCTCCATTCACCTGCAGGCTCTACTCCTGTCATTTCCACTGGCCACGAATCACATCCTGTGGGAGAGGTGCCTGCAATTACAGGGCCATGCAGAGCCACCTGTACCCCCCCGATCTGCACCAGATAGGTACCCCAATCTTCTGCCCCCCATTACCCTCTCCCACCCAGACCCTGCATCCCCAGCCTGCTTCTATACCCTACTTACCACCCTTACCCTGAAGTCCCACCCCCACCTATTTCCGCTCTGAACCCCTCATTTTTGTCCCCACCCCAGAGTCTAGGGGCCCCCCAACATCGACTAGCTCTGGGCCCCAAGAAGAGTTAATACGTCCTTGGGAGGAAGCCCTGAGACTCACTGCCATAGTGCCATACCCCCCCACCCTCACCCTCATGGGGCTGGAGCACAAGGGAAGCGAGGTGAGAGACCCTTTTTTTCCTCCTTCTCACTTGAGGGCCAGGTCAATGATGCTTTTATTTAACTTCTCACTTGTGGCCCCACTGATTTTTCTGTGGGTCAGTGGCTCCTGACCCAAAAAAGGTTCTCCACTGCTGATATAAATCCCCATGCTTCATAGTACAAGCCAACCTCCAAGGGTGCGAACTACACAAATTGCATATCTTATTTCAATGCTATTAAAAATAGCTTATTTCATCATAAAGCTTAAAAATAGCTTATTTTGTGAAATAAAGTGCTATTCTGAAACGTCCCTTGCTCCTCATAGAATGAGGTTTACAGGGAAATCAGAATAGCGAACCTGAAATAACAGGCTTGCTGTGAAGATGCAGAACAGCTATTTTGGGATACTCCAGTATCCTGAAAAAGCATTGCAGTGTAGACATACCCTAACTGAGAAGGTTAGGAACAATTTTTTTCCTATGAGCAGAGTATTCCCATAAGTGCCTGCTGAATGGTTGCTAGTGGGTTTTGCCCACAAAAGCTCATGATGCCATCTAAATTTTTTGTTAGTTTCTAAGGTGCTGCAGGACCATTAATTGCTTTTTAAGTTTTTTTAGACCTATTATGATTACGTATAGCACTTGCCAAGTTCCCATTAAAGTCTCGATCATTTTGGAATACTAGTATGCAGCCACAATTAGTCTTCTGGGCCACTTCATGTTGCAGTGAAGGGGTTAGCTTGGTCTTAGAGCTCTGAGTCACTGCTTCACAGAGAGTTAGCTTCATATACAACTCTGAGACAATCCAATTATGCATGTGCAAACTTCTCTGTTTGCAGCTGAAGTACAGTTAGCTTATAGAAATGTGCAAGGTAACTGTAATGAAGTTTCTGTGTGAATGTATCTGTTGTCTACACATTAAAATGGAGTTGGGGAGAAGTCTTGCCAATAGCTCTCTCCCAAACCTGAAACACTAGACTCTACCAATAGGATTAGCCATGAGACTGAACACGTATATACCTGCTCTAATCTTTTGTACTGTGTTTGTAACCCATCTGACCCTGGGAAGTAAAACTGCTTGGTATTCAGTCCATCATGTTTCTTTTTTATTGCATATATGGAAGGATAGTTACATCTGTGTGTCACCGTCTTAGCTTATAGAAATGTGCAAGGTAACTGTAATGAAGTTTCTGTGTGAATGTATCTGTTGTCTACACATTAGAAGAGAATACAAAGCGCAAATGGCATTTTTTCACATGGACAAAATCCACATAAAATCAGATATTTCAGCAACCTATATATATATATATACACACACACACAAATAAACAGTATTTAAAATGGAAGCAGTTATGTATCCATAGAACAATTACAGCATCTCCTGAGGAAGCAGAACCACAGAACACATATAACAAGAGGCAGGTGGGTGGACCCAGTAGAGCCCCAGATTTCCAGGTGCCCTAAGCTGCTGCATATCCTGTGTATAGGTCAGGACTGCCCTGAAAATAGGAAGGAAACTCACCAATATGGAGTGGTTGAACTCATGGGTCTTGATGTCAGATGCTGTGTGCAGTGATGAAGGATGTCCAATGGTTAGAACACTAGCCTTTGGAAAACCCACATTCAGTTGCAGGGGTGGGCAATGAGTATGTCAGATGTGGTTCACCCTGGTTAGCTCCTGATGGGCCTCCAGACACTTTATTTACCTGTGCATCTGTGGGTACAGATGCTCACAGCTCCTGTTTCGCTGCAGATCATTATTACCAGCCAATGGGAGCTATGGGAAGCGGTGTGTACCAGGACACTGCTTCCCACAGCTCCTGTTGGCCAAGAACAGTGCTCCACGACCAATGGGAGCTACAAGCAGCCATACCTGTAAACTCACAGGTAAATAAAGCATCTGACCCATGGGCTGCCTGTTGCCCACTCCTGTTCAATCACCTGGTTAACCAATTTCCTGTGTAATCTTAAGCAAGTCACTTAAGACATTTTTAAGGAATGTAGGCACCTAAGTTACAGATAGACACCTAGTAGGATTTTCGAAGTAGCTATCTCTCCTTGACCTCTTTTTAATCAATGAGCCTTAGGTACACAGTGACTCCTTAAAATATCAGTAGGTGCTATATACCTTTAAAAATCTAGTCCTTAATGTCTCTGGTCCATAACTCCCACACCTTCAAAGGAGTGTTGTAATGATAACAAGAGTAAGGCTTGTGAGATGCTTAAATACTACAGTGGTAGGAGGCACATATAACAGAGGTCATCATTTTGTGAATGAAACAAAAAAACCTTAATCCAAATATAAATTCATGTGCCCCCGCAACAGAAATTTACATAAGGTGTGTGTGCATGGTGTTCACACAAACAGCAGAGAAGAAAAGAGCCTGTTAAGTTCTTATGGATGAGTATTATTGATTCAGTACTGTGCTCTATAAAATATATTAACTGAACTAGAACAGTCTTCTTCTGGGACACAGTTTCAGCATAGTGTCTGCTTTAAAAGATTAAAGATGCCTGCCTGTCCCCAGGAAGCCCTGGAGGAACAAGCCAATCTACTTTTAAGTTTCCTTTTATCTATTTCCAAACAATTTAATTGTGATGACCCAGATAGGTATTTTCCTCTTTTGTTATTTCCTGGACTGGGACTAGAGTCTCATGACAGCCACAGATTCTCAAAAGATATTTGATCACCCAAAAGAGATTAGAGCAAACAGAACCACATGATAATGTTATTTATGGTATCAAGGATAAATTATTATAAACCTGATATCTAGGATACATCTGGTTTCTAGGGAAAATACTATAGACATTAGAAAGAAACTGATTTATTGTTTTGCGGCTTTAAGAATAAAAGAAACTGATACGATAAACATTATGTATCAATATTTATATAGCACCCTAGGCTCTTGGTCACTATAGGCATATACAACATTTTGTTTCTGCCCCCATGGGATTTAGTATTTTATAAGATTTATTGTTATGGGTTCATTAGCAATATAAAGCAAATCAGCTTTGCCTTTAGCCCTAATTACAGGAATGGGCACCTGCAGGCTTTTGTTTTGTTTTGTTTTTAAACATTTCAGCTGCCTATTGAGCACTGTGCAATTTGTGAATAGAAATCCCCTTTTGTTAGAAAATATCCAGGATTAGTCCCTATATAGCCCTGCTAAAGAAACAATCAGATCTATTGCCCTCTCATTGGGGGAAAAGAGTATTTGTTGTTGTTATCCAACAGATCTTAGCCCAATCCCACTTCTGCTTAATGTGCCTTCAGTCTGAGGAATGGGACAGAGCTAATTTTGGAGAGGTCTTCTTCATAATGCTGAATTTTGAGAGGGAGCTGTAAAAATCCCCACATAGTGGTAATTGGTATAGACTCCACAAAAGTTTACAGGCTTACTTGAGATAAAGTAACACAAATGGTAGTATAAATACTGATTCCATGAGCGCTCAGGGTCTGGAGCACACACAAAAAAAGAGTGCATCGGTGGGCCCCGCTAATCAGCTCTGCTCCCTTTCCAGTGCCACCCACACACTTTACCAGTTCCTCCTGCTCCCCACCACAGCACCTCCCACCTGCTGAGGAACAGCTATTCAGCAGTCTTCAGGAAGTGCTGGGGAGGAGAGGATGGAGCAAGGATGGGGCACACTGAGGGAAGGGGTAGAATGGGGTGGAGAGAGGAGGGATGGGGGTGGGGCCTTGGGCTGGAGAAGGGGTCAAGCAACCCTCTGTCAAATCAGAATGTTGGCATCTCTGAATGGTGGTGCATTTTCTTACCACTGCATAATTTACAAGTTACATACTGGAGGGACTGAAACAAAAAGTTTATCAGGAAAAACTCAACTAACAGAAATATGCAAGGAAAAGGACCTTTTAACATCTTCCTAATACTTGCATTTTTCCACTACACCGCTCTTTCATCCTTCAACATATCATTGTCATCTGTTTGCCAACTTAATTTTTGAAGTTCCTGGCATGAGTTAGATGTGACTTCCATTTAAATTAATGGGAATTAGGTATGCTTGTATCAAAGATGAATTTGGCTGTAAATAGCAAATTCAACTCAGTTTAATCTGAATGTATATGTGGAGTAATTTGAAATCAATGGAGCTAATCCTGATTTACACAAGTGTCACTAAAACTAGAATTTGATATCTCTAAGGTCATATACTGAAGATTGCTCTCAAGTAATCCAATTGAAGTCAAGGTTATTCATATATATAAGGATTGCACAGCTGAGTCTTGGATTTAGAATTGAGATTTAATAGAAATTGTAGCTCTGATAAGTTTTTTAAGGAGCAAATTTAACACTAAACAATTTATTTATATGATAGCGTCCTAGGCATTATAATGTCAAATACATATGTTTTATTGTTTGGATTTTAATTTATCTGCCTAGAATTTGAAGACCAATTTTACCGCAAATTTGAATCCTTGTCCTCTTTTATTCAACATAAAATTAAATGAAAAAAATAGTATATTAAAAAAGGAATTTATATGTAACTTATTTTTCATTTGCTTTAAAAAAATAAACAGATTGTTGCCATTTTACATAATAGCTCTCTGTCATTGTACACATTGTTTCTGCCATCTAACAAATTTGTTTTCAGCCTTAGAAACTGTGTATTTTGTTAGATGTTACCCAAGACTTTTTAACAGAATTTCAAGGGTTTGCTTTTTCTTCCACATTACTAGAAGAATAGAGGAGCAACATTTTCAAATTTGGGTTCCTAAATCAAAGGCTAATTTTCAAAGGTGCTAATGCACCCCCAACAACTGACTGGGGGAATATTCTTGCCATTTAACTGCAAGTATTACGTAAGAAACATGTATGGCCACTGATTTAATTGGCAAAAAGTAGGAGCTACAGGCTGGAAGAATAAGACATAAAACTTGAGTCTCTTTTCTACTATAGCCTCTTTTGCCATTCAAGCATCATGAACTTCATGACTGGCCACACCTTTTACATAAAAAGGTTCGCTTGCCAGAACCCCTTGTTCCTGACTTCTTTGACACCACATGCAAGCTCTGTCACATCCCACATATTGCCTTTGGAGAACTATGCCTCTCCTTTCCCTTGCTATTGCTTGTCTTTTCAATTGTGTGTCATCTGTAATCTCTCTTTTAATCTTACAATCAGCTTTTGCTTTTTGGGAGCAGAATCTGACTCACTCTTAATGAGGCTGGTCATTGATGCATCCTCTAAGTAGGAAGTAATTAGCAATGTCGTTGAGTTCAGCTGTTCATTGCACACATGGCAAACTAGTAGGACAAATAACTGGCTCATAAACCAGAGCTGAGGGATTACTGGAATGTGAAGAACCATTTTAGTGCACATACAGAAAGATTAATAGCCAACTCTGTACAAGGGAAAGCAAAAATATGATGCAGAACCTCCTGATATTGAATGGATGGCCTATCTTTGTCCCATGATTGACTAAGCTACTGCATATTTCTTTTGTTCTGATGTGCAGTTAGTGGTAACATTTCGGAGGGTCTTGATATAGTGGGAGAAAGGACAAATAGAATACTCGTGGCTTTCTATTGTTTTCTATACTCTTGTTAGCATCACATTTACACTCCAAGTCCTTCTATAGTTCTCTATTCCAAAAAAATAATAAAAGTTAACAGCAATAACAAATGAATTCTTTGCTCATTTATTTTCTTTCCCAGTTAAAAAAAATGACCTAAATTGCAGGTGCTGATTTGCCACTTGCAACTTTCTCAAGGCTTCACTTTGGGCCCTGACAAGAAAATGGATGTTTCTACTCCCCGCAGTTCTGTCCATTGTCCCTTAGAAACAGTTTGCCCTGACAAGGTCATGCATGACCAGGGACTGTTTTCAGAATTTCTGTTTCCAGGCTGCTTCATAACAGTCCACAAAGGCATTGCTAAAGTGTATATTTGATCCAACATGAGCTAGTCCCATCCTCTCTAAAGCCACAGAAGCACTTTGGAAAATAGCTGCCTATTGCAGAAAGGACTTGACTACAGAAGTGGTGAACTGGATTGGTTGCAGTGCACACATGCTATACTTGGAAAGTAGTATGGGAAAAAAGGCATGAGAGAAAAGAACAAGGAGGGTAGGAAAAGTAGAGGGAGGGTAGCAGAATTTCAAAGTTATTATTTTGATCATCAGCCCTACAAACAGAATGTCTCTACTTTTCCACAAAATAGCAGCAGTGCAAGTTTCTCCATCCCACCTTACCACTGTGCCTAGGCTTGATACAAAGTGGTCACGTCACCCAGTCGCTAACAACAGTTCAGATGAACAGTGGTAGCAATTTTAGGATTTCCATTGTAGATGTTCTACTGGCTATTGCCATGTTTGCAGCACCGTATCACTCAGGCTGTCACAAATAGCTAAAGTACAAATAATATATGAGAATGAAACAAATGGAAAGGAAAAACTACTCTGAGGATACATCAGAGATATCCCAAAATAGCTATCCTGTGTCTCAACAGCATGCATCAAATGACGTAGAAGCTTAAATTTCATTCACTTTCCTATTAGATTTAAGCATCTAAAATTGATTTTCAAGAATTACTGGACTCCTGTCTGAGTTAGGAGCATTTGAAAATGTTACCATATGGCCACAAATCATGGATCTGGAAGTAGGATCCAGGCCTTCCTAGCTCTCTGACCTGAACTCAGATACCTAGGAGTAAAATTTTCCAGAGTATGTAAGTGATTTAGGAGTCCACCTTTCATAAGTGACTTAAGCGCTCTGAAGTCCCATTGACTTTCCTTGTGTCTTAAATTAATGTTGAAAGTGGGATTTGGGCTGCTAAATCACTTTGAGACCAAGTTTTAAAGCTATATTTTGGTCCTAAGAGTCAGAAAGGCACCTAGTAGGATTTTCAGATGCACCAAGGCTCTGCTCTGCATCTTTAGGCACCCAAATACCTTTAAAAATCTAGTCCCTGGGTACTTCTGAAAACTTTATCTCCCAGCTCATACTCCTTCACAACTGTCAGGTCACTTATTACCCAAAACATATAGCTCCATTTCCATGGCCAATACAGCAGTGTGGACACCATCATTGTCAGTGGATTAACCACTGGAACGAACTACCCATGGAAGTTGTGGATTCTCCATATTTGAAAGTCTTCAAATCAAGATAGGATTCCTTTTTGGAAAGGCATGCTTTAGCCAGACACAAATGTTAATAGGCTCAATAATGGGAAAACTGGGTGAAATCTGATAGTCTGGTATAAACAAGAGGTCAGATTAGATGACCTACTTGTTGCTTCTGGCAAACTCTATAAATCTAACTGGAATCAGTGAAAGACATTAACGAAAATAAGTTCAATTATGTATTCAGAAGTTACTGATAATTTTCACTATTGGAAAAATCCTTTCCATAAGATAATTAATTTTGTCTTGTTACAAGAGATTACTGCAGAAATCTGATATAATGTTTTTCTTGTTTATTTTAATATTCTAGTACCAATCAATTTCCTGTCTATATTGTTTGGCCTTCTTCAGATACACTTCACAAACATAGTTAGGCAGACTTTTGTGAGTTTAGTTTTCAACCAAACTAAGGTCTACTCTAGGGTCAGAGTTTGTTATCTGCATATTTAGCTCATGGTAGACCCTACAGAAGTAATTAACAAGATATGACCTTTTGGGATGTTCCTTCATTTATTGATTAAAAAATCTTGTTCAAATATTAAGTGTTATACAAGTGATAACTATTACTAAATAGCATGAATAAGATTTTCAGCAACACTCAGCACTGGCCTACCTATTTGCACTGGAGTTAGCGCCATTGAATACAGTGGGAGCAAAATTTGGCCATGCTCAAAGCCGTTGAAAATTCCCAGTCCACATCTTTCATCAAGTGTATTTGTTTCATATAGGTTTTCAAGAAGGGTGTAAAGTTATAAATATGTGTAAATGACATAAAATAATTATGTTTGCCTAAATGTTGTTTGATGAGAT
Source organism: Rafetus swinhoei (assembly GCA_019425775.1). Taxonomy (NCBI): domain Eukaryota; kingdom Metazoa; phylum Chordata; order Testudines; family Trionychidae; genus Rafetus; species Rafetus swinhoei. Next base: position 27,685,081 of record CM033424.1, on the reverse strand, counting down.
AATAGGATGAGAAAATACCAAGTAATCCAGTGTAAAGGGTGTCAACACAGCTTTCTAGGTGTTATTTTATCAGGTCAGACAGCCTAGTGTCCTCAGAGGACCCTTACCTATGGAACTAGCTTGCTCTGATGGTCTGATATCCTGAGCTTTGCTGCCTTCATGTGGTGTGGACTTACTGAGCAGTACTCAGCAGACTGATTATGTTAGCATGAGCAGTCCATGTTTAGAGAGGCAATAAATTGGATATAAATGTAACTATTTATTCAGCTACCCATTTGGTTAGCTTTTATGCTGATCATTTTGTTTAATTTTCAATGCCAAAAGGCATATTTAAATAAATGATTTGTGGTTGAAGCAGGATCAGACCACGAGAGAGAGAAGGTATGCATATAAATTATGCCTGAAAAAAGCATTGTGGCTTGCTAAAAGAATATGAACAGGTCAATGCTGAGTAGTGATGAATGGACTGGGAGAATTAAAATGCACCAGGGCATACAGTATGACAGTTTAAAATTGAAAGATGACATGCTTTCTGGGAAGGAGGGGATTTACAGGCTTTGAAAAATTAAAAGATGCTGGCAATCTTGATGCATTCACTGGAAGTTTACAAGTGACTAAGCTGGTTCTTGCAAAGAAGAATATTGTATAAAAAAAGGGAAGGATGCTATAGAAAGGGTAATGAGTGACAGGTTTCTTTCTGTATTCTTTTTGCTGTATTCTTTATACATTCAGAAAAAGTATATGCAACGACAGAGATTATACATCATGATAATATATGTGCATATTAAGTTTGTAATTGTATACGTTTTTTTGAAAGTATAAAACAAGTTTTAATTTTTGCAACTGTTTCTGTCTCCAACAGTTTCTCTTCTTCTAAGAATGTAATATGTAAAGGAGTGCTCTGAAGTGGTCTGAGCTGAAGACTAAGACGTTCTTGCCTCCCAGACAAATATCAGCATTTATACAAACCCATTGAACTCATTGGCTTTAGTCAATGCCCCTAATGTTTTTACTTTTGTTCCCCACTCCATCTTATAAAATTGAGAGACAGTAGCCACTGCATAGGGCTATTTTGGGTATTGGCGATGATAACAATGGAAATAAAGGTTACCATGATCCTGATTCAGAAAAGTATGTAAGTTTGCCTTCAGTGTGACTTCAGCTACCCTGAAACTACCTCACTGAAGAGGAGTGCTTTTTTTAAAATCAGGACCCATATAACAGTGTTAGGAAAATCCCCATCTACTCACTAAATACAACTTTAAGAATGCTCTACAGTGCCAGGCTGGCATAAAACATATTTATTAGGGGCCAGTGTCTGGCACCCCAAAATCTTTTTGCTCTTATTCCTCCTTTAGTTCCCTTCCTGAATCTACCATCATCTTCTGTCTCCTCAAGGAATTTCCCTTTGTTGTGGAAAAGACTCCTTTTACAGACCCTGCAATGTGAAACAACCTTCCTATTTCTCTGTATACTAGACTTCATGGGTGCATCTAGACTGGCAAGATTTTGTGCAAAAGCAGGTGCTTTTGCGCAAAAACTTGCCAGCTGTCTACACTGGCCACTTGAATTTGCGCAAGAGCACTGACTTTGTAATGTACAAAATCAGTGCTTCTTAAAATACTTTGACGCTCCCGCTGGAAAAAGCCCTCTTGCGCAAGTGTTCTTGCGCAAGAGGGCCAGTGTAGACAGGGAAGGAATTTTTTGTGTAAGAAAGCCCCGATGGCGAAAATGGCCACCGGAGCTTTCTTGCGCAAAATCGCGTCTATACTGGGCACAGATGCTTTGCGCAAAAGCATCCGTGCCAATCTAGATGCTCTTTTGCGGAAATACTTTTAACAGAAAAACTTTTCCATTAAAAGTATTTCCACAAAATCATGCCAGTCTAGACGCAGCCCATCTGTTTTCAGTTTTTTCTTCTTCTAATGCATCTTCTAAAATAATTGCAGGAAAAGCTATTAACCTGGGCAGTGTTATTTATCTCTGTAAAATATGCAGTTTGTGGCAAGGATGTTATACCAAATAATGGCAAACTGTATTAGAATTTTATCTTTGGACAGTCACCCCAGAACTTGAATCCGTAGTTCAATGTGTGGAGACTCTTCCTACTCTCAATTGTTCGTTATATGAAGGAAATGGGTGAATCTAGGGGGGGGGTGAGCACAGTGGCATTGCCCTCCCCAAAAATGTCTAGCCTTATGGGTGCGCACTATGGCCAAGGGGATGAGTCTTTGTGCATTTAACTTAATGCACCAGGACAGGCCGCTGCCAGCAGCCCTTCTGACTCCCAACATCCTCTTCTTCCTCATCCCCATGGAGGCCATGCTGCTAAAAGTCTCTATGCAGTGCAGTGGGGAAACCAGAGCCCTGCATTCAGTATCCCCTTACACCAAGCAGTACAGAAGGGAAAGCAAGAGCAGCCTCATCAGCAGTATGGTCATAGGAGCACCTGGAGGCATCAGAAATGCAGCAACATCAAGTCCAGATGCAGCGGTTGCAGCAGCTGATGCCAGCCTGGCTGCAGCTCCAGCTCTCAGGAAACCATATTTAACAGTAGCAGCAGCCAGGGTTCCCCCACTAAGCTGGCTTGTCCATCCCCAGCACTAGAAGTTCATGTGATGCTCATCCTAGGAGCAAGGAGGGACTCAGCGAGACTGGGAAACTGGGGAGAACTGGGTTCATAGACAAAGACAGAGAGAGAGAGAGAGAGAGAGAGAGAGAAGGAATACACTCGGACACAGCTCTGCTCGGTCAGCACCTCTTACACTCTGCATTTCTCAAATCCTCAGAGACAGGAACACACATAAACACAGGCTTATGCACATAGATATGCACACACAGCTCCACTTAGTCATCCTGTTTTGGCATGATACACTACACTAGACTGAGCCCCCAGGGTCCTTGTGCAATCCTCAAACAAACATTATGGAAGGTACCCGGTCCCACAGGGCAGTGGTGACCCCAGAGTGGGGCCTCACTGCAAGCTTCTGGCAGCTGTGAAATTTGAGCCCCTCTAGTGTTCCCTGTAAGCTGAGTTCTTGGGTGGCCATACAAACCCAGACCAGTCCTGGATGATGGATTTTGCTGAACCAGGGGAGGTCATTTCTGGCCCTCCTGTCACTAGCATCCCAGTCCTGGCCCTGCCACTGGCTGGAGCCTGCAGCTGGCCCCACTGCCCAGCCAGGTAGCCCCCATGCAGAGTCCCAGGCTCATGGCCCCACCAGAAAGCCCAGCTGCAGCATGCCTGGCTTCCGGCCCTATCGGGCAGCCCAGCTGCAACACAACACATCAGGCTCCTGGCCAGCTGGCAGCTGCCCTGCCAGCCCACAGGGCTCCCAGCTGCCAGCCCTTCACTGGGAGTCTCTGGTCCTGGAACATCCGTGGTCCTGCACCAGAGAGTCCTGATTTAGAGAGGTTCAACCTGAACAAAGAAAATAGAAACACGTTAAGTGAACATAAAGTAGTATGGTATTTGCAGGGTCTTTGACTTTGTCTAGATTTAAACGTTTAAAGAGCAACCGTGGCAGTGCTTTAAACTGAACGTGTGGCCATGGCACGAGCATTGGGGAGAGAGATATCCCAGCGCTCTAGGTAAACCACCTCCACAAGGGGAGTAGCTAACAGTGCTGGGAATGCGGCTCCCAGCGCTGTAGCCTGGTTTAGACTGGTGATTGAAAATGATGTAACTTGCTGCGCATGGGAAAGGGAAGAGTCACACATCTCAGCCACAAAGTTACAGTACTGTAAAGTGCCAGTGTAGACTTAGCCTTTGCAAATAAACCCAGTTTCTAAGACTTACATGCATATTTACTTGTACACCCTATAAGTCTGATCCTGCACATAATCCAAGGAGAAATGTTGTTATTCATTTCACGACAGCACAACTGTCAGTACCAAAAGTTAAATGTGCTTAAATTTTTGCAGGACCAGACTCAAGAACATAAATTAACACAGAGTTTCCACAGCTGAAACTATTGCTGGTCAATTTAAGTTACACTTGTGTTTCTGCTGAAGATAATAAAAATGCACAATATGATGTATGGCTCATAATATCTTTGAAAAATGGAAGCAAAAAATCCTCTCGCATGTATTATCTGCTATGTATATGCATATAATGGAATTGGGTGGAAGATAAAGGACTGTTATCATAAGTTTGTTTCTTTACATGTTACAAATGTGCAATCTTAATTTTGAAAAAAATGAGGTTAAAATAATTTCAGCAAAAATAAAGCAGTAAAAACCCCATATTGGAACAATTCTTACATTCACAGGCCTCATTCATTTGCACGCCTCACGAATATACACAAAGATTCTTAAATTTAGTCACTAAAATATCTACATCCTTTGCTTATGAAGCCCTGAATGTTTAACATTTTAGCATTAATATTGTGAACATTTCTTTTTCTTTTGAAACGCCTAGGTCCAGCTGTTTGCATTTCAGCAATTGCATACAGTAAGTAAAAGCAACTCACTCTCATCACAGTATAGATGATAAGGAAGGTCCATGTACATGCCAAGTTTTTCTGTAAACAGTGAGGCACAAAATAGGGAAGTTTTAATCCCCTAGTAGCACAAAGAGTTGCATTGGCTTGAGCACAACTAAAAGAAACAGAGTGGTTACTGTTTTTTCACACGTAGCCATTTCATGCATGGCCAGGGAATGACTTATGATGCATTCACACTTAGGGGCTTTACAAACCAGAGGAAGAAAAAAAAAACAGAAAAAGAGAGAATGCGCCCACCAGAAAATAAGATTTGCAATCTCCTTTAAACACTCACCCAACAAGCCAGGAGTGGTAACAAGGATATCAATTACGAGAATATTAATTAAACATTATTCCACAATAATTTTTCAGTCCATGTTTCTACTGAGATTAGAACATTCCCCATTTAACCAAATAAAAAGAGAAAGTTCAGTTTTTTCCTCCCTTCAGTCCCATTTAAGGTAGTGTTGAATTTAAAGCAGGGGTGGGGAACCTAAGGCCCAGGGACCCGATGTGGCCCCTGGGTTGCCTGGATTCGGCCCCTGAGGCTTGGGGCTCCTTCCCCCCCCCCACAGCATTGGGGAGCCAGGGCTGGCACTCCAGCCCCTCCACCATTCCCCTGTGGGGCTGGAGCACACAATATCTACTAGTCTGTGCCCCCATAGGCTCTGTCTGCGAGGGTAATATGGGGAGTGTCTTTCTCCTTCTCAGTCAGGGGCCACATCAGTGAGGGTTTTTTTTTTCTTCTCACTTGTGTGTGGCCCCTGACTGATTTTCTGTGGGTCAGTGGTCCCAGCCCAAAAAAAGGTCCCCCCTTTAAAGCAAGGGCAGTGTTATACAGAAACATTGTTTAAATGCGATCAGGCTATGTTTTCACCACACATTTTTTAAGTGAATGAATTGTATTATTATTTTGGAAAGCAAATGGAAATCGTCCCTACTCTGATTTCTAGAACCAAATAGGTCTTATTTAGTCCACAGTCCAATGAACACCATGTGGGTGTGGTCACATACAGTTTGCTGGGGGATTAGGGTTTTGCTTGCTGTTCCACCCAGCCCATCCAGGTTTAACATTGTACAAAGTAGCTTCAAAAACTCTTTTTACCTAAATATTTAGGAATAGGAGAGAGTTTCTAAAGAGTTACTTATTTGCAGGGCATTGTAGACACAGTGTCTGATGTTCCTTTGAGAGGTGGCTGATCCCTGTTCAAATCCAGGTGGAAAGGGGACTTGTGCTGGAGGGGGATCTCCTAGATCATGAGTAAATACCCTAACCACTAGGCTAAAAGAGGAAAGAGAGGTCTTTCTCTTCCTCTTGGACCCCTGAAGCCGTTTTGTGTGACATTACCTAAAGGATCCAATGCAGTTGGCAGCCAGCTGAGCACACCTATTGGATTAAGTCCTGCACACAACTAGACTGTGAAACACCTCTCTTCCCCAGTTTGTAAATCCCTCTGAGACTGAGCAGGAAAGTGGTGGCTGGATGCTTGGAGTGAGCATGCAGGGTGCTTGCCCAATGGAGGAAACCCAGGTGCCTATGGAACTTTTATTGGGAAAAATAGAAGAACTGTGCAACTTTAGGTACCTACAGAATTAGGCAGCAGCTGAGTGGGAATTTTGTGGGCCATCAGGCCTGCTGACAGGGAGGGATAGAGGGGTTGCTTGCCCTGGGGTCCCGCAATTCAAAAGGACCTGGTGCTCCTGGCTGCTGCTACTGTGGCAGCAGCTGGAGCCTGAGGTCTTTAAATTTCAGCCAGAGTCCTGCATGGTGCACTCTTGGACCAGGGAGTTTGCCAGACCAGGTGAGGTCAGTAGTCTCCTGCTGGCTGCCCTGCTCCCAGGCTCCTCTTCTTGGGGCTTCCTGGCCCCCCTAACACTGGCCTGGCACAGGTCCCCATCTTGCCCACTGCCCCGGGGTCTCCTGGATTCCTGGCAGGGACTGCTTTGCCACTGCTGGCCCTGCAGGGTTTTCCCTGGGGTCCGAGCTGGGGCTACCCAGCGCTGCTGGCCCTGCTGCTGCCAGGGGTTCCCCAGCTGGGGCTCCCAGCTGCCCCACCCTGCTGCCACTAGGAATTCTGGCCACCTGCTTTTGCCAGCCCTGCATCAGCCAGAGGGTTCCCCGGCAGAGGCTGCCTGGTCACCCCGTTCTCGCTGCCACCATGGGTTTGCTGGGATTCCTGGCTGGGGCCTCCCAGCCACAGGCAGCTCTGCTGCAGCCAGGGGTTTCCCAGGTGGGGCTGGAACTGCCCAGTCACTTGGCCCTGCTAACGCCAGGGGTTTCCCAGCCAGGGTAGGGGTTCCCCAAATGCTGCCTGTCCCCACTGATGCTGGGGTTCCCTGGCCAGCATGGGGGATCCACAGATGCTGCCTGGCCCTGCTGGGACTCCCCAGCCCCTGCATTGCTCCTGCCTCCTCAGGGGATCTTTGCTCCAGCAATATCCATGGCCCTGCCAGACCAGAGAGTCACGGATTTGAGAGCTTCAACCTGTATTCCATTTGAAATTACAGCAATTCACTCCATTCTCATTTGGTAAGCAACATCCCAACTATATTGAAGTCAGTGGAGTTTCATTAATTATACTAATTGAGGAGGCAGGCACAAGAATAAGTGTTTGAAGGACTGAATCTTTGCAGGAATCAATGAAGGTTAAAGAGTCCATATCTTCTGTATTACAGGATTCTTGGATCTCCATTCAGCTCTCCCCATCCCAGAAAATATTGAGCTTTTTGATTAAATTAGATTTCCCCATAACAATATTTAGATAAAAACAGGGATGGGACATTTACACTCTTTCCTTAACACTTCCCCTTCCCCATCCCTGGACCTACTTATAACACACTGCAGGACAAGACTTTACCTTATTCTTTCCTGCTTGAGTGTGCATAAGATATGAAACAATAATAGTGTATGAAATAGACCTCCTCTAACCCCTTCCATTTGTTGATGAGCAAAACTTTATTTTTTCTTCTTTAATGATTCCCTTTCAACTCCCACAGTGAAAATAATCACCTTGGTCAAGCTAGAAGTATGACAAGTAATTATACAGTGTAAAATTGGTCCAAATTAAGGCTTTAAATGAGCAAGATTGCTAAGAGTGTTTTTATTTTCCTATGTAAAAAGTACTAATTTCCAGACTCCCTGCAATATATGGATTTTTAAAAAAATTATAAATTTATTTTATTTTTATACTGTATGAGTATCTTTCATAATGGTTAGCAATAGATAGCTAGTTGAAAGCAGGTGTATCAGTGGAAAGTGTGTATCTCGTTAAGAGCTAAGACTCATGTGACATTTGACTGTGAATATGAAAGACCGGGACTAATACTAACTTCCTTTTAGTGTTATTTTTTAAAATAGTATTTGTTACTAATAAACATGAATGAGAATCTAAATGAATGTGAGAGAAGACATTACTTAATGGGTGCATGAACCCCTAGCACTAGTATCCTTCAAATGATTATTATTATTTCTCATGCATTCACTTAGTTTTGTTTGGTGTTTTCAGATTCCTGGGAACTACTCACGTGATTAAGAATTGATTGTATTAACCTAAAGAGAGAGAAGACCATTTGGAACAAAGAATAAGTCCACTTAAATAAATCCTGCTGTAGTGCTAAATCCGGGTGACTTCCCTAAAATGCTCATTTCAATAGAAATCACCTGGGATGCTGTCCTACAACAATCCAGTGATTTCCTTTTCACAGCTCTGATGTTGTCAGAGGGTTATATTTCAGTTCAACTGCAAGGGAAGTTTGAAACAAACCCCTTAGATCATACTGTATCATTGCTCTGGTGTAACTTAATGGAAAACCTATCAATCAGCTCAAACAGTGGAAGATTATACTTATACAAAAGAGGAGTAAAGGCCCACATGCTCTCCTGTTGGATGCTACCTTGGATGTATACACCAAAAGGAGTCAAGTAGTTGCAGTGACCAGAAAAAGATTCCCCCTCCACACATAACACCAGATGCATTTACAGCTGTGTAAATTTTTTTGAATAAATAGTTTGTTTGCCAAAAAATGAATTTTCAGTCAACCTGAAACTGTTCGTGAATTTAACATAGATTTTTTCAAACTCTTTTGGTCAAAAAAGAAAGAAAAAAAGGGATGCATTAACATGGGAAATTTAATTGCCATCCACAAAACTGCTGAAAGAGATATGTCCTCTATAACTTTTAGCACAGTGATGAGAGGGCTTGTTTGGGGATCCATATTCAATCTCTGGCCTCTGCCTGATGTGGAGCAGGAAGTTGAACACTGATCTTTAATACTATAGGAAAACACTCAAGATACTGGGTTACGGGATGTGTGGTAAAGGGCTCACCACCACCTGCTCCTCTGGCCAGTGGATCTAGCCCTTTGTTTTCTTCTGCTTTTTTAATTTTAAAATATCCTGAAATAAAATGTTTTATTTCAATCAGAATAAAATGTTTCATTCAACCCAAATTTATTTTATTTTTGTCAATTTCTTTGATATATTGTAATTTTTCAAAGCTTTTGTTTTAATGGCTTTTTTAAAATTCTCAGAACTGCATGTGAATAAAAAAATTGGTTATTCACATAGGTCTAGGTGGATTGTATAACCTGCAATAATTATAATTGCTACCGTTATGGCAATAGGAAATCTGGACCAGTGTATCTTATTAATCATTGGGTTAAATATAACTACCTATTTGTATTAGTTAATCTATAGTCATTGCAACAATTATGAAACAGAAATAGCACATGTGTTGCTATGCTTATCTGAAGCATTCAACATATGAGCCATATACACACATGCATGAACTCACACACGCGGAGTTCTTGATTTTCCACTACCTTGCATCTTGCATAGCCATTTGCTCCTTTGCAAAGTGGATGTTAATGCTACTAAAAAATAATGTTAAAAAATTATACCTACTTTATACAGGGCTAAGTGACTGCAGAGTAGTGTATGATTTATGAAATTCTGTGCTATAATTTTTGTATCCCATTACCTGCTGGCTTTTTAGATGGCTTATCATTTGCATATAAAGCTGTATTGGTTCCAGGTATAAAGTTCAATTTTTTTCCATTTCTATGCATCTTACTTATATTATGTAGAGTGTACTATTTTTTTCTGCAGATCAAAGAAAAATTGTTGAATACTGATATTAAAATTAACATTTTTATGCTGTGCCAGAGATATTTAGAAGTTTCATAAGTGTATATAAGGTTAAGGAATATGATAAAAAAAATTAATCTACTGATAAATTTTCCAGGAAAATCAGGATACAAATTAAGACACATGTAACTTATTCCAATTCTTTTGATTACAAAAGGGAGAACATATAATAGATGAATATTAACACATGCATCTTGGATACAAGCTAACATGAATAGAAACATTATCGAAGATGGGTGAAAAAAATCTCCCAGAACCCCTGAAGTTGTTTCCATTTCATAGGATTCAGGATGAACTGATAATTTTTCCAGAGTTTGTAATATTTTATGCTATTTTTATCAACATATTTTTGAAAATTCAGTTACTAAAAATCCAGTTTTCAGGGAGAAAACATGGTTTTAGCTATGTACAAAATTATGATTTTAACAATTTCAGTAAAAAAACCCAGAAAAATCACAAAACGTTAACTGACAATTTCTCATGAAATTTTTCATTTTTGAAATAAAAAAGAACTTTCTCAACAACAAAAACTGTGCTCCCAAAAATGTCAACCAGATCCAATTGATTTTTTATTCTTTCTGGGTATGTCTACACTACAGCGTTATTTTGAAATATCTTATTTCAAAATAGTTAATTAGAAATAAGTTAGTTCGAAATAATGCGTCTACACACAAAATGCATTTCAAAATAGCATTTGCTATTTTGAAATAGTGCGTCCACACTGACTAGATGCTGAATCGCATTAAAGGCCGGCCGGAACCAGGTCCGGCAGGGCATCAGGTCAGGAGTTACTTCATGTGGCTGCTGCCTGAGGCTATCTGAGGCCTGTGCTTAAAGGGACCTCCCCTGGACAGCCGGTTCTCAGCTTTCTCTGCTTGCTTCCCTACCTCGATGAGGGACAGCAAAGCATTTTGTCTCTGCATGCTCTGGTTGCCCCCACTCAGGACACCACAGCACTCTGCAACATGGAGCCAGAGCTGCCCCTGGGCACTCTGGTGCTTCTCGTGGATGCGTTGCTGCGAGCCTGGCTGCACTTTCCACAGGCTGCCATCTGGGAGGTCCATCGGGGGGCTGTCAGTATCCAGGAGGCCCTGCGGGAGAGCTTCCACCCTGAGGAGCACTAAGAGCCTCCCTGGTCTGCCCTACTGGGGGCTTGTGCCTCATTCCTCTCTCATGTCCTTCCACTTACCCCTCTCTAACCCCCCTTCCTGATGTCAAATAAAATACATGTATTTTCATGAACACAAACTCTCTTTATTTAACAAAACTGGGGAATGAAACTCTGGTGAGATTGGGGAAAGGAGGTGGAGAGGGGAGAAGAGAGGTGGGAGAGGGGAGGGGAAAACCAGGGAGGAGGGAGCTGGAAGGAGGAAGTAAGGGGAACAAGGGGGAGGGAAAGTTCAGGGCTCAGGGTTGGGGGGTCTCGCCGGACCAACTTGATTTTCATGCAAACCTGCTCCTGGGTTTGCATGTGGCCTTTGGTGGCCAGGCTGGCAGCTATCCTTCCATTGACGGCCGCATTCCTCCATCTAGTGCAGAGATCATGGACGTTGGGGCATGCCCCCCAAACCTGAATAAGGTCCATGATCTCCACCCTGGACCTCCCTGGCAGGCTCCTGGGAGCTGGCAGACTGCTCCTGGGGAGCAGTGGAGGGCTGGCTGCCCGTGGCTTGCAGACTCATGTTTTGGGGTCACTGGGTCAGGGCAGTGACTGCTGGCTCTGGGCTGGCAGGCTTGGAGTTGTCACAGGCACTGTGGCCAGAGTCAACCCCTTTAAGGGCTCCGGGGGGGGGAGGGAGAGGAGTGTTCTTGGTTGAGGCTGGAGTGGCCACCAGGGCAGCCTGGGAAGGCTGGAGGTCCCCTATTTCGATATAAGTGTCTACACAGCACTTATTTCGAAATAGCTATTTCGAATTTGGCATTATTTCTCGTGGAATGAGGTTTACCAAATTCGAAATAAGCACTCCGCTATTTCGAATTAATTTCAAAATAGCGGTTTGGCTGTATAGACACTAGTAAAATTATTTCGAAATAACGTCTGTTATTTCGAAATAACTTTGCTGTGTAGACATACTCTATTTGTAGTTTTCTTTTAGAGAGGAATCTGCCAGCACTTTATTTAGCCAAACCAGTTCAGCTTTGTCCAGCAAAATTCTGCTTGGTCAGATATTTAACAAGTGCCACAGAAAGGGACTGATGGCTTTTGTGGTCACAAGAGAAATATACATGAAAGATGTGAAGAAGGGAAAGGAGGGCTCTTAAACCTTTGCTGGTTTATGTAATCAGATTGTCATTAAGGTTTTGTACCTATTTACTGAAATATCTGACACATGCAAAATACCATATATTGGTTCTGTAAGACAACCCAAGAGAACAGATATGTATGAATGAAGATTTGTTCTACAATAATCATTTGAGCATAAACTTTTGTAACTAAGGCTTTTCACCAGAAAGGGAAATTACCTAATAGTTCCCACAGCCAACACATACACAACTTCAAAATATATCTATCAAATTTATTTGCCACCACAGCCTGCCTCCATCTCAGAACTGCATGCCATCACTCACAAAGATTCGCACCCTCACAATGTGTGAAGACTGATTAGCCTCTTCTACTACTATAATAGAGCACTTTGTTAATAGAGCAAGCATGGAATGGAAAGCAAAAACCTGAAACATGAGTTTCAAGCTTCTATAATGTTCTGCTGAGACAACTGCTCATGTTCTCTTACATGTAACTTACCTTTCCCTACTCTTATGAAAATAAAAACGAAGATACTACTGATACTATTGAAACTTACTACAGAAAGACTTAAAGAAAACCAGTTTGGTTCCAGACCACAGACTCTACAATTGTCTTCCTTGGCATGATTCTTTGTTATTGTGCATGTTCTGTAGTCACCAACACCTAAGCAAAGTGGGTATAAAATGCTATCAACACAGAGTGTAGGATTCTGTTTTAATAGCATTTTACACCCTCGTTTTGCAAATCTAAATGCACAAGACATAAGCTAGTGATGAATCACGTCCATTGATTTTACTGAATGAATATATTTTCTAATTATCAATATTTATTATTGTACCATAGTCATGGCCCAAGATCCTGTTATGCTAGGTGCTGAATGAACACAGAAGATGGTCCCTTCCGCAAAGAACTTTCATTCTAAGTTTAAGACAAGACACAACAGGTGATACAGACAGACAACTGACTGAGTACAGGGAACTAATGAGATAATGCTGGTCAGCTTGCTCAATAGTGGTGTGTCAGTACACCAGATGCCTACCTGTTGTCATCATCACAGCATTACAACCATTACAGCAAAGAAGAGTTTTAAGAAGCAATCACTAGACAAAGATATATTTTTAAAAGTTAGCATGAACTAAGTACTAATGCAGTGATACATTATGCACACATCATTAAGATTAAAAGGTATTTTACACACTTTACTTAACACCTTAGGGTGTGTCTAGACTACATGGCTCCGAAACGAGGATTACAGGATCTGCCGATGAAGGGTTCTGGGGACGGCAGATCCCCGTCTAGACTGCCGTGCTGTGCCAACAATCAGTTGATCGGCACAGCATGGTGGCCATTTTGATTTAAATGAAGCGGCGATTATTTAAATCTCAGCTTCATTTCCCTTTTTCGTGTAAACTAATCTACATGGCTCCATCGACGGAGCCATGTAGTTTAGACGTACTCTTAAAGGGGTCCTTCATATATAAGATAGCACCATGCACTAATATAGATACACATACATATACACATACATACGCTCATTGTTGGATAAACTTTACAAGCATTGATTGGTTGTTCAACTTATCAAGGACACACATTTGCAATCTCATTAGAAAGAAATCTTATCTTGCAAAACCCCCAAATTAGCATCTAAAATGTAATGGTTGTGTCACTACATTTTGACTAATTACTATACTTAATCTGGTCAGTCTAGTTGGATTACAAAACAGTAATTTACAGAAGGCTCAACTGCATAGTGCTTATGCAGATAATACTCACATTACCTCTCCTTGGATATTAAATCTGCACAAGGGCAAGACAAGAACAATTCAGGTAATACTTGGCCCCTAATGTGACTAGAAGAATATCCTTTTATACATGATGTAATGTGTAATCTTGTTCCAATGGCTGTCCCTATTTTGGTATACAAATATTTAATATAGCTTCACTCTTATACTAAACAAATAGACTTTCTGGTTAGGGTGCTAACCTGGAACTCAGGATATCTGGGTTCAAATTCCTGCTTAGCCACAGATTTCCTGTGGGACCTTGGCCAAGTCACTTACGGCTTGATTTGAAAAGTTGCTTAGGTGGGTATCAATCGAGATGGACCTTTCCCACTAGGAGCATAATTCTCATTGATATCAAATGAATTTAGGAATTTAGGGGCTTTAAAAGACCCAGTAGGCGTCTATCTGAGTATTTACAAACCTAAATACTTATAAAAATCTGGCCCTTGGTGTCTATGCTTCTGTGTAAACTAAAATAACAGTATTTCGTTACCTCACAGTGGTGCTGTGGGGATAAATACAGTAGGGGGTTACACACTTTCAGTTTATATAGACTGTGATTATTGAGCAAAACACCTGCACTGTGCCATTCTCCCATCACCCGCTTTCTCAGGAACTCCTTGTAATTCACACAGGTTCTGTGTGCCTGCTTCTTCCATTTGAGCAGTTCTCTGTGCAGCCCATTCTCATTTCCCCCCATATCTTCCACTCCTTTCCATGGCAGGGCGGTCTGTGTGTGCCCCTTCTTCCATACCAAGTTCCCCCAAACTACCAAGGGCTCTTTGTACCCTCTCTTCCAAGGTCCCTCATATTTACCATGGGGCAGGAATTCTGTATGTACCCATGTTCTCCTGTGTTTCTCCATGTCCACTTTCTTCCTCTCTACACAAGCCCTCTCGTCACTGTGCACTTGTGCCGCCACACAGGAGAGAGTTAAATGCCACCCAGCTGATTAGCAGAGCGACCACAGTTAAATTTTTTGTTCCAATGGTAGTGCATATTCACACATGCCTTGGTGCATATAAAAATGTATTCTGCACATGGATGGAAAAGATTAGAGGAAACATTGACCACATTTCCTGAAATTTTTGGAATTAATCACGTGACATTAAAGTTATTGCGTTGCAGAGGGACAGAGCAATGCTGTTACACTGAAAGTTAAATTCTGCCAGTTAAAGATTATGTGATAGATACCATACATTGTATGATGACAGGTTTCAGAGGTAGCCATGTTAAACTGTTTCAGCATAAACAACAAGGAATCCGGTGGCACTTTAAAGGCAATTTTATTCCATAATCTTATGCCATAATAAAATTGTTTGTCTTTAAGGTGCCACCAGACTCCTTGTTTTTAGATACTATACTAATGGGGATCATGTAAGTTCCTAACATAGAACAGATAGAATGCTTTATATGAATCAGTGACATGGCCTCATCTAACAAATGTGTAGTATTGGTAATGGTGTATCAAAAAGGATATTGCTAAATTAACTGGGGTTCAGAAATGGGTGACAAAAAATATTATGTTTCTGGAAAAACTGAGATGAGATTGGAAAGAAACGTGAAGACTGAGAGACACACATCAAAAGATCTTACATTAAACCAACTGGTAACTGGAGATACTGTACCTTCTGTTACTTAAAGGTGGACATGCTAAACTCTTTTCTAAGTTATAGACAGCCACTTTTCCTGTCTCTAAATAAGGAGAGGTTTGTTTCAGCAATGTCCTCTCTCTCTGATTTTGGCTAGAAGAAAAACCTACCATTGTAGGTGGTTTATAGTTAATTAATCATGTTCTCCATTAAAAGTCTGTATTTCAGCTTGTATATTTTACTCTACCACACAAATCAAAGGTCAGTTTTTCCTTCTTCGTTCTCCTTTCCTCCCCCATCCTTTGTATCCCAAGAGCAGATTTCCTCTATCTCCTGAACTACATGTTCCAGAGGCCAAATTTTCCTTTCAGCTTGTAGGCATCAAGTTAGGGAGATAAAGGTGGGGTACTGCACTGAAGGGGAATAGAAAGGAAATTAAGTAGATAGAGCAGATGTTTCCGGTGCATTGCCTCAGAGTTGCCTTCTCTTTTGAACAACCCGAAGTATAGCCTGTCAGGGTACGTCTACACTGCAACGCTATTTCGGGATACCAGAATATCCCAAAATAGCTATCCGGCATCTTCACAGGAAGTCTGTTATTTCAGGCTTGCTATTCTAAAATCCTGGTTTCAGAATAGTACTTTATTTTGAAATTTGATGCTGTATAGACAGAGCCAAATAATGAAATAAGTTATTTCAAAATAACATTGAAATAAGATACGCAATTTGCGCAGGTCAAATTGTGTATCTTATTTTGAGTTACAGTGCAGTGTAGCTGCACCTTCAGGGAGCATGAATAAAAGCATACAAACAGAGCATGAGCAAAACCTTGGATCTAAACAGACAAGTCTTCTCTTTCTAATCCTTATAAAAATCTCTATAGAAAAAAGGAGTCATTTCTCTCACAACCTTGCTCTTAACATATGGTGCCTCAAAGAGCCAAAAAGGACAGGCAAGATATGTCTAACCTTTCTGCCCTGCAGAAGCGGCCTCTGTAGAGCAACCTATACCTCTTCTATTATTTCCTGCTACTCCTCTGCATCCCTAAAATCTGCCACCTCTGTATATCTCTCCTGCTTTCCCTTCTTTCAGGCTTCCCTTTACCCATGGAGTCTCTCCCTCTTCCCATATGCCAAACAACTTATCTTTTGTAACTTTCAAACACTTTTTTAAAAACTCCCCCCGGGACAAAAAACAAACAAAAAACCTATTCATTGATGACTTGTCCCAGAGATTTTCTAGGAGATGCATGATATCACAGATGCCCTATATGTGACTGAATAGTCTGCAGGTCTGGCACCATCTTTTCTTATCATTGTAATGCTGATCAATTAACATTTTAAAGAATTTGGATTTGACCTGTGAAAAAGAAAAAACAGGACCTGATTTATAATTGCACTAAAGCCCCTTTACACTACTCTGGAGGCATATAGGGGTTGCAGTGTGAGTGAAATTCAGGCATAAAGTATTTCAAGACACAGACAGTTAGAATTAAAGAGAATCAATTAAAATCCTAAGATTCAGCAGGATGGCTATGTAAACTTACTGCAACAGAGTCAAGAACTAGTGAGGACTACACAATTATCTGTTTGGACAGCACATTACAAATGTTACTAAAAAGTTAGCTGTGAGCAGAGATGGTTAGAAACCGAAACTTCTGTGAAAGACTGTGTTTCCTTACCCTTTGATACCATTCCGTTTCAGTGGCTGACACTATATATTTCTTCTAAGTGCAGCTCTTAAACATGCTTGATTGAGCCACCACTCCTGATTAGCACTAGGAGTAAATGAACATTCTAAAAATGGATACTTTGCAGATTATTTGCATTCCCTGGATTGCATTTAAGCACTGTGCCCTGACTAACCTTTTCTCCCTTTCACACCAGCTTTCCCTTGTGTCATCAGTGCACTGTTCAGTGTAAGCATAGAATGCTTTGCTTAGATTGAAGAGTATTGGACTCATTTCTCAGCACAGCTGCTGAAGAAATGTTGAGGGCTCAGCTTACTGCTTACTGCTTTTGCTCTTCAACATGAAGGGTTGACCACCGTGAAAACAATGAAAAGTAGGCACAGGACTTGATGTTTAAAGCCATAGCTATACTACAGCAGCACAGCTATGATGATACCGTAGTGCCATAGTGTAGATGCTTTCTCAACCGATGGAAGAGATTTTTCTGGCAATGTCCTTAATCCACCTCTCCAACGGTGTGTTTATACTATACTGCAATATGTGCTACATGGAACGAGGTTTACAGGGACATCGGAATAGTGAGCCCGTTATATTTCAAAATAACAGACATGCTCAAAAGATATAGAATAACTATTTCGGGATACTTCCGATATCCCGAAATAGCTCTGCAATGTAGATGTAGCCCAAGAGGCCAGAGCGAGGCTGATGGAAAAATGCCCCGTTTCAAAAGATCCTGTACTCCTCTGTCAAAAATGCCTCGTCTAAACTGATGGTTGTTTTTTTTAAAAGCCCCATTTCGGAAAAAAGCGGCAGCCGCCATTATGCAAATGAAGTGTGGGATATTTAAATCCCGGCTTCATTTGTACTTTCGATACGTCTAATTTACATCCCTCTGCGACAGAGGGGTGTAGTTTAGACGTAGCCTTAATTTAACAAGGGAGGCAGCTAGAGGAGGACCAGTCCTATCCTGGAAGAGTGGGAGGATTGGCAGACTAGGGTATGTCTCACTATATGGCACTGGCCATCTGGCTTTGCCTAGCCTGGCACAAAGATTGGGGCTGGCTTGCTCCATGGTCTGCTCCAGCCCTGACCACCACTGCTTCTTCCTACCTAGCTAGCTGGCTGGGCTTATAATGCATTCAGTTAGAAACTCCAACCTGGCCTGCTCCATAGCAGCCCCCACTAGGTTTATGGGAAACATCAGAGCAGTGGCTGGCAAACTGCTGACATTAGGATCCCCCACTTGGAGCAGGGGAGTCAGAGCACTGAAAGGAGTTCGTCTCCTGACAGGGGCGTTAATCCCCTCATCCTTGTCTCCCTTCCAGGATAGAACCACCTTTACTTTTCCCATCCCTTGCTGGGTCAGGGCTCCTCCCATCTGCTCCTGATCTAAGCAATGGATCTTGATATAGGGTCTTTGCCAACTGGTGCTATGGTGTTTCCTGTGGGGTCTGCTGTGGTGTGGGCAGACCAAAGCTTCTACTGGCCTGGCATTGTTAGTATCACACCCTTCTCCATATTGGGCAGATGGGAAACTAACCCCCCTCAAGACTGTGAATTTTCCAACAACAGGGAGGTCCAAATATAACTCACAAACCTTCTGGGTGTGGTTCACAGTCTCATGTAGTGGCATTTAAACCACTTTTAGAGAAAAAGAATGAGTTTGCTCTACAGCCTTACCTGAGCACCAGCTACATTTTAGCTTAAGCAGTAGAGGCCCATGCACTAAGCTCTAGAGGTCCCAGGTTCGGTTCCGCCTGTCGGCTTTCCACAAGAAACTGTGATTTACACAGAACATTATAATTTTACCAAAATGTTAACTGTTAAGGCTTTGATGTTGAGTGCCAGGTGTTTGCCTCAGGCTGATTTTTTTTTAAGCTTCAGCTTTTAAAAAAGCTTTTTTAAAATGGCTTAGCCTTTTCTGAGAATGATAATAGGAAAAATACTGTTACTCTAGTAAAAAATTCTTACATGTGTTTTACTGAGACTGCTTTGAAGACAGGATTTGAAATCTGACAGAGAGGAAGGGGAGGTCACTGTGGCGAGGTTTACACTAGGAAACTATTTTGAAACAACTAAATTTGACTTAGTAATTCCCAACTTTACAAAATCAAATAGTGTGGCCCTGCTATGGGGAAGCCTCAAAATCAGTTCAAGGCAGACTGTGTTCATGTTGACACGCTACCTCAGCTTAGAGCCCCAGGAAGCACTGTGGAGTAATTAATTTGAAATACTTTGTGGAGTAATTATTTCGAAGTAGTGACACCGGAGTGTCCACACTAATGCTATTCCTAACTAACTATTTCAAAATTAGCATTATTCCCTGAGGCTACATCTAGACTACGGCCATTTGGGCTCCGCACTCCCCCGTGCTGCATGGAGAGCGCAGAGCCCAAACAGTCGCTTACGCCATTTGCTCCCACGCAGTGGCCCGGCTGAGCGGCGCAGAAGTCAGCCAAGCACAATGGTGGGAGCGAAGAGGGGTGGGGCAGTGATGTTCACGGACAGGGGGTGGGGCCTGGAGCCGCTGCCATGCTGCACGTCACCACCCCACCCCCTTTTGCCTCCCGCCGTGGCGCTCGGCTGACTTCTGCGCCACTCCGCGGGGGAGCAAGAGGCACAAGTGGCCGTTTGGGCCCCGCGCTCTCCATGTAGCACGGGATGCCCAGAGGGAACAGCCAGCATTTCAGGCAACAGCACCGCCCAGAGGGGAACAGCCAGCATTTCAGCGTTACAGACTCTCAGACATTGGGCTACTATTATTTTAGAAATAAAGCCCTAGTGTAGACCAGGGCTGTGATGACACCATCTACCTTTTACCATCGCCATAGACAGTCATTCAAGCTTGGCCAAGCCATAGGCCTCTGAAAATTGCAGTGTGCACATGATCTGTAGCCAGTGGTTAGGTTGTGGCTGCTAACCACATAGGCTAAAGCATAGGCAACATTAATTCTGGCATTTCCTAACTTTTGAATTCTTGACTTTGCATTCTTTTATGATGGGTTTTTTGTATGTAATGATGTAACATAGGGACCAAAAGAGTCATACAGCTAGTAGCCTAAATGACCCTTTAGAGAAATATTAATATATAATGGTTGTGTTTTTGTGGGTTTACATATATATTTTCTGAGATTGACAATGTAAGCAAAGGGTACTGTCTATCATTGTATTCCATTGATTAGGAGATCAAAAGGAGATGTTAATATGTAGATGAGCGATGAATGTAATAATATCATGCTTCTTATTTCTCTTTGAAGATTTTAGTAAACTACCTGTAAATGGCTGAAGATGTGTAATTGCCTAATGTTAATACATATGGTTAATTACTGGTGGTACTCAGCAAATAGGAGTTACGTCAAAGACACCATTCTTCATCCAAGAATAACAATAGCCTGCTAGCCATATATAAAAATTCTTGGGCCCTGATCATGTTATCCCAGATCTGCTTAAGCTTCATCTGGAGAAGTTTGAGTTGCAAGACTGAGATCTCCATTTCCATTTTGGATCATCCTCATATTGCAAATGGGACACATTGGACTATAACCTAATGAATTGATTCTGGAAAGGACTCTTTGAAACTCTAAAGCTCACCATCATTTTTACTATGAAGCTGACCTAAGGATTTCTACTATGAAGCTGACATTAAGCTAAGGGGAAATGTAGATATGTTGGAGGGTGGGGATAGGATCCAGAGTCCTGCACTTAGGATGGAAGAATCCCAAGCACTGTTACAGGCTGGGGACCAATTGGCTAAGCAGCAGTTTGGCAGAAAAAGACCTGGGATTACAGTGGATGAGAAACTGGATATGAGTCAACGGTGTACCTTTGTAGCCAAGAAGGCTAATGGGATATTAGGCTGCATTAGGAGGAGCATTGCCAGCAGATCTAGAGAAGTGATTATTCCCCTGGTTTTTGGCACTGGTGAGTCCACATCTGGAGTATTGCATCCAGTTCTGGGGCCTCCATTACAGAAAGGATGTGGACACATTAGAGAAAGTCCAGTGGAGGGCAACAAAAATGATTAAGGGGCTTATGAGAAGAGGCTGAGGGATTTGGACTTATTTAGTCTACAGGATAGAAGAGTGAGAGGGGATTTGATAGCAGTCTAACTACCTGAAGGGGGGTTCCAAAGAGGATGAAGAGAGGCTGTACTCAGTGACGACAGATGGCAGAATGAGGCTCAATGGTCTCAAGCTGCAATGAGGGCAGCCTAGGTTGGATATTAGGAAAACTATTTTACTAGGAGGTGGTTAAGCACTGGAATGGGTTACCTAGGGAGGTGGTGGAATAACCTCCTGAGGTCTCTTCCAATCCCATGATTCTATGATTCTATGATTTTGTTCAAATCAGTACATGCAATGATCTTTTCTTTAATAAATGTTAATTTAATTAAGAATTAGCTGTAAGCATGCATCTAGGTAAGATCTGAAATATTCAATGACCTGGTGGGTGATGTGTCTAATCTTTTATGACTGGTAGAACTTTTTATATAATAAACAAGATTTTTCAGTAATCCTCAATAATATTTGATTTGGCTTTCTGGGTGGGAGCTCCAGGCTGGGTTGCTTTATGGGATATGTATTTCTGGTTTCTGGTTAACCAGTAAGATATTGTAGAAGCTGTTTTGTTACTGACTTGATGAATCTAAGTATTAGAATTGCCACTAGTATGAGTGATTTATATGCCTCATTCCTTGCAATTAGCCCTAACTAAGCAATCTTTGTATGGCCCCCCTGGGATGATGGTCACAAATGGATATATAGTTTAGACATAATTTCTACTGTAGTAAGACAAGGTTCCTGACTCAAAGAGGGTCAGGCTGGGCATGTATTGGGGTGGGCTGAAGTTATAAGGTGGAGATGCACTTCACTACTCTGAATCTCCCACTGGTATAAAATGCCTTACAGAGCATATATTATTAGAGTGGTTCTCTTTCTGCTCTACCTTCTGCTGGGACGGATGGGCATCAGGGGCTGCACCTGACTTCTTGAGGATGCCACTTTCCATTATGTTTCAATGTTGTTCAGACATAAGAGACCACTAGGGTCATTGTAATTATGCAATTTTAGCTTTCTTCCTTTGTCCTTCTTCACAGGATTTATCAGCTTGCATTCTTTCATTTTACTTGCCCATCAAAGCCCAAACAATTCCAGATAACCTAGCACAGCACTGGAAAAGAGGCCATCCATGGAGAACCATGAAAATTGTACAGTAAGGAGGCTTGCTGTTCTTCCCTGGATTCTGTTATTCTTTATCTAATAGAGGGAGAAAATAGAGACTGTCCATCAGTTCTGAGAGCCATGGAAACTGACCTTCCCCTTTGTACAAGGCTAAGAAGAGTAGAAATCTTGAAATAAGTCATTCTCTCCCATTTAACCAACATAATGATGCTTTAAAAGTGGTCTCATGATTCTATATATTTTGGTTAGTCTCTAAGGTGTCTCAGAACCACTCATTTTTAAAAATAGTCAGAAAGTGTTTAAAAAACCTGTTTTTTTAAAGTCATTTTTATCTCTTTATTGAGAATTTCCAGCTTGTCTTACAGGTGGAATAGACACTGTCAAAATTTGATGCTAGATAAAGCTCCAGTATACTTTACCACTGTGCTATCTAGTCTTTAGATGGAACAGGTAAAAACAAAACATTTGCATTACATTATGTAACAAAACATTAATAGGAAAACATGGATAGAATGACAGTCTTTATCCAGACTGTAGTAAACATCAAAAGCAAATGAGCAGCATAAAGAAGATTAATTTGAAAATAATGTGATGTTTGTATGCAAATTAGATGCTAATAATCATGCTATTTTTACAGTATATTCCGCTAATTTGCCACAACATAATGTAGGAAGCAATAAGAGTGAACAGGAATAGTGGGAACCCTTGAATGTTCACAAAAGAAACACTCGATCATTTTAGGCTCAAATTTTCCTGTGAAATTGTTATATTATGGTAGGAAAAGGCCTCTGAACAACTGCTTATCATAGAGCAGCTTCCATTCTGCATCACAGTGGTACAGTCAACATTACCCATAGGTCCTCATGTTCTCATCAAGTGAGAGGCTGTACTTCCTATCCCCTCTCCATAGTTGTTAAACCCTCCTCCCCATGAAGAGGAGAAATAATCAGAAAACGGCTATAAAGGAATGCCATGAATTGATACTAGTAATGTTTCACATCTATATAATAACTTCTAACTTATAAGGATGTCAAAGTCCAAGAATCACTTTAACCACCACTATAAAGCAGCCAGTTTCAGAGTAACTTGAAAGGACAGTGTCTTGAATAACACACTTTATTATTTTTTTCTAAAGGTAAATTATTCACTGTTTACAAATGCTCAAAAAGAGCATCTGAATAAAGGTGCCTTACAGAAAAAGACATCACAAGAGATACACATTAAGTGGGAACCTGCTTTATTAGTCCAGGAACTTAATGTTTAGGTGATCAACTCAATGACCTGTGAATGGTTTTGTTTTTCATGTAAACCCAAACTGTGGTTGGTCCTATAAGACATGTGACCATGCCATCAGACGCTGGAACCCATTTTTGATCTAGTATTTTCCACTCAAGGTGAGAAAAAATTAAATTGGGCACAAAGAATCTCCTCCTTGGGCAAAATTGCTATAAAGAGGGGCAGGAAACTAAACAATAGGGCTATGTCTAGACTGCCCACTCTTGCGCAAAAAATATGCAAATGAAGCAAAGCGTGGAATATTGCGATGCCTCATTTGCATAATTAATGAGGCTCTGGTTTTGCGCAAGAGGCTTTTGTGCAAAAAGGAGCTATCTACATGGCTCCTTTTTGCTCAAAAACCCCCTCTTGTGAAAGAGCCGTTCTTCCTCTTTTTTTCAGGAAGAACGGCTCTTGCACAAGAGGGAGTTTTTGTGCAAAAGCCTCTTGCGCAAAAATGGAGCCTCATTAATTATGCTAATTAGGCATGGCGATATTCCATGCTTTACCTCATTTGCAATTTTTTTGTGCAAGAGGGGGCAGTCTAGACATAGCCTCGGGGTATGGCCAGATGCAAAGAGACCCACTTACCACCCAAGATCCCTGCTAGAAACATCTAAGACTGAACAGGAGGAAGGATTGGGCCCAAGCTAGGAGGTTGCCTAGCTTGTGAAAGAGATAATTAAAACAACTATTAGAGTAAGTATTTCTGTGTAACAAGTTTCATAAGGCATGTCTACAACAAGCAGAGAGTCCACACTATCAAGCCTGTCATTTCGAAATATGGGGCTGGTTATTTTGAAATAGTAACTCCTACTTTACTTTGGGAATGTGCTTATTTCAAAATAGTTATTTTGGGAGTTGTTATTTCAAAAAAAGTATGTCAAAACAATCTCGTAGTGGAGACATAGACTTATTGAATTAAGTATTAGCTGGCATGTTTTGTTAATTTTGGCTTAGTAACTTTGATTCATTTGTTTTCACTTGCAGTCATTTAAAGCCTATTTTTTAAACTTAATAAAACACTTTTGTTTATTATCAAGCCCATTGTAAATAATTGTTACGTGGGAAGTCACAACCACAGCTCATATCTCTCATTCATAGATAAAGCAGGCAAACTTATAAGCTTTCTCTGTGTAAAACATGTATACAAAGTAAGATGGATTTATTTGGGGTTTTGGTCCTCTTTTGGGGGCCATGTTACTGGGTTACATGTTACAGAGCACTTCCTAAGATGAGCTGGTTTAGTGTCTGTGTTACGCTTCCGGGGACCTGTTACGCCTACTCTGTGCTTTGGCCAGGGGCAATCAGAGCTTCCGGCCTAGTAGGATAGAGTGGTGAGGTGACCCAGAGGGCTGGTTGGCAAGCTCAATGGCATGACCAGCACACCAGGAGCCAGTCCCAAGGGGACCCTGTGATCCAATCCATCACAGTCTCATTCCTCCTTCTTGGGACTGTGTTTTCACTTCTGGCCTGTAGACTGTGCCCTCAAATTCAGGAGATATCCAGCCTCCCTCCTGTTGCAGTGTCCTGGCTGAGTTCTCCCTCTCAGCAGGACTTGAAGATTCCTTTTTAGTCACTCATCCTAACAATTAATTACTCTCCATCCTCCACAGATGAGTCTAATAACCTCCAACACCTGACTGTCCTGACTGAGAGAGAGTGGGGAGCCTTGGGCCACCCATTCTACAGGAATTATAGACCCCAGCCTTAAAGGAACATGATCTTTGGGTTTCCCTCTTCCTTCTCTATTACAGAGTAAACTGTTCCTTAAGGATCATCCTCCTCTTTTACTTGAAAGCTCTGATCCTCTTTTTAAACTGTCTTTTAACTTGAGACTGACTGAATAGGAATCTCAGATCTCTTAAACTTTGTTAGGGGTTTGAAATCCAAACCAGAACCCAGATCTGCATTTTGTCATTAATGAATGGAGTAGGAAACCCAAATTCAAACACTCCTAGAATTTCAAGAGTCTCTTTTTAAATCAGAATCTGAATTCAGATATGAATTTTGAAGTCTGAGCTCATCTCTATCAAATAATTCACTTCACATCAGTCAGTTAAGGTTCCTGACCTCTTTTATGCAGATAACATCCAAACATAGTCTAGATCAGGAGTGGGCAACTATCAGTCTGAGGTCCAGTTCCGGCCCACCAAGGTTAGCCCATAGCAGGCTGCCACCATTATATTTACCTGCACCTCCACAGGTACAGGCAAACTGCAGCACCTGTGGGCCACAGAGCACAGTTCCTAGCCATTGGAAGCTGTGGAAAGCAGAGTCCTAGTTTGCATTGCTTCCTGCAGTCAGAGCCGGCCCAAGCTATGGGCTAACCGGGCTACCGCCCGGGGCGCCCCATTATAGGGGGCGCTGTGCAGGGCTGCCAGGCCAAGCAGGGGTGGCACCGCGCATGCTCCACGTGCCCGGGGCGTCGCCATGCATGCACCGGGCGCAGGGCCACGCATGTGCTGGGTGCCCGGGGGCAGGGGGCACCACATGCCCGGGGTGGGGCCACGCATACGTCGCACTCCTGGGGGTGGCGCTGTGCTCCCAGGGCCTGGGGCGCATGAATGGCTCGGGCTGGCCCTGCCTGCAGTCCCCGTTGGCTGGGAACAACAATCTGCAGCCAACAGGAGCCACAATTGCTGGTACCTGCAGAGGCCCAGGTAAATATAGTGGCGGTAGCCTGCCCAAGTTTAATCCTGGCAAACTGCCACCATTTTATTGCTCACCCCGGAACCATTATGACATAAAACTGAGATTATGCTTATGTGCTTTCTTGGCTCAAGGACTGCATGACAGGAATTAGCATTTCTCCTTGTGGACTGATTTTTTAATTCCCAGACGCTGTGTCTAGACTACATCCCTTTGTCGACAGAGGGATGTAAATGAGGCACTTAGAAAGTGCAAATGAAGCGGGGATTTAAATATCCCACACTTCATTTGCATAATCGTATCATGGCGCTCTTTCAAACAAGTGCCATTTTGAAAGTAAAACCGCGGTCTAGACATGGTTCTTCCGAAAACGTCAGGCTTTTTCGAAAGATCCTGTACTCCTGAGATCAAAAGAGCTCCATGATGCAATTATGCAAATGAAGTGCAGAATATTTAAATCCCTGCTTCATTTGCACTTTTGAAGTGCCTCATTTACATCCCTCTGTCGACAGAGGGATTTAGTCTAGACATAGCCAGTGAGTGTAATTTGTTCCTTCTCACAAAATATGAATTAACCAAAACCATGTACAATAAAAGTGGAGAAAAATCTGAATAGTTTAGGAAAAATTAATAACCACAATATGACTGGATCCTAAAATTGAAGAATCAAATTGCCTTCTTTGCAGTATTGGAGCCAGACTCACTCAACTTCGCTCCATTGCTCTGTCATTGTTTTGTAACATATAATTAAACAGTATCCATTAATTTAGATTACATACATTATATATTAATCTAGATTACGTGGAGTATAGATTATATGCTTTACTTTCTAGGTTTCATTATGCAACCAAATTGGGAGGAAAGTTTGGTGCAACAGTTACTCTAGAAAGAGACTGTAAATAGTCATTTCATGATTTCTTCTTCTTTAAGTAAACAAACATTGATACTTGACCCAGTATACTCAAGATTTCAGATAAGTTTTTTCCTAGGGAAGAACAGTTGCAATTCCAACTATTGCGTCACTCTGAACTCTGTGGCAACCTCCCTAACTTCTGTCCGTATCTTACAACCTGAAGTAAACAGTGTTTCTGCTAGCCTCAAGAAAGAATGAAAACAAACAAAAAAACGCCAAGCCATTTAATGAAAAACTGAATTTACTATGATTTTCCTTCTGAACAGCTGAAGGAAACTGCAAGAATTCACTTAATTGGTTTGGAACTTCACATATTATATAATAGTCATAGGTTTTAATTTTCCACTCAAACATGAAACCAAGTTAATGAAAATTCACTGTGTGCAATAGCAACAAACAAAAAATCTGTCTCAGTACAAGGAGCGTACAATGCTGAGCAAACCAAAAGGCTTTTCTGTATTCCCAGTAGAAAACAAAATGTACAAATTCACCAAATGTTTTGGTCTTACAACTAAAATGAGTTCTATACATTATAATATCATACTTAAAATAGCTGTATTAGCCATTAAGAAAACTTTCTAACACAAATTTTTCTTCAGTATAATCAGGGTAAATATTACCCTTAAAGAAGAGCTGAAAGAGAGCTCTGTGGAGCTTGAAAGCTAGTCTGTTTCACTGACACAAGTTTGTCCAAGAAGAGATACCTAGTGTGTCTCTCACAACTATGACTGGTGAACTTTCATGATGTGTAAAATTCATTAGAGTTTTCAAAGCAGAAGGATTCATTTCACGTGCAGTGTTGCCAGTTGCAACTCTGCATTTATATTAATTTTAATTACTTACATCAGAACTGAATGTGTCCCAAAAAGCTGTCCACTTAAACTGGTGGATACATACTCAGCATTGCTCAGCCATTCCTGTGCTGCACTATACATGCTACCATGGCTGCTCTGCCACTTACTCTTGTGTTAGCTTGATGAGAACTAGCATGTGTGAACACAAGCAGTGGAATCAGTCCCCTCGTGCATAGTGCCTAGATCTTAGGTGCCAGACTTTTACTCAATGAGTCTCTCCTAGGGTGTGTCTACACAGCAGAATTATTTCAAAATAACAGCCGTTATTTCAAAATAACAATGAGAGCATCTACACAGCAATTCCATTTTTCGAAATAAATTCAAAATAACGGATGGCTTATTCTGACTTCGATAAACCTCATTGCACAAGGAATAATGCCTCTTTTGAAACAGCTATTTTGAAACAGTGGTAGTATGGATGCTCTACTGCTGCTATTTCAAAATAGCTGCTCCCCAGGACCACTGAAAATAATTACTCCCCAGTGCTTCCTGGGGCTCTACATTGAGATAGCACATCCACACTAGGAGAGCCTGCCTTGGACTAATTTTGAGGCTTCCCTGTAGTGTGGATGTGCTATTTCAAAATAAGCTATTTCTTTAAAAAAATCAAAATAGCTTATTTTGAAATAAGCATGCTCTGTAGATGTACCCTTCATGTTTAATACACTGAACAATTTACCTATTAAGCTGTATAAAACATTTTGTAATATTTGCTATCACAATCCAGTCCCCTGCCCACCAACACTGTGTTCCCAAGCTACTCATGGAGAATACTGCATATGCCTATTGGACATAAACAAATCATTCTGAAAACATCCTGCCTTGCAGTGAAACAATGTCACCCACTTCTCAGTCATCTCTAACCAAAGCTGTTCAGTGGGAATCCAGGTGAGCTGCCCTTCCTCCTTTCCCCAGCTATGAGTGTGAGATCACAAGAGCAGCATATTTTCCCTTTTCCATACTCTGAGACATAGAAAGCCCATTTATGTTCAGAGTGTTGAATTATTCTGTGAGAATAAACACACAGATACAGTTACCACATTGCCTGTGCTTACTCTGCTATCCATGAGTAGAATTATCAGGTGAAGGCATCTGATGATCTTCTCCCCCTTTTCACATGGAAGAGAAAATTAGCTTCTTAGTTTGCCCCTCCTTTGCCATCTACTGTTCTGGACCCTGCCTATGGTGCCCCATGAGACTATGGCCTGTGCTGTTGGGGGAGCAGAGATTTAGCAGGCTAGGGGCAGAATTGGATGGGCTAACAACCTCTCTTTTAGCCCTGAGGAGATCCCCCAATAAAATATAATCCAAGTTAGGTTATAGTATTTTTTCAATACCCTCCCTCCCCAGAGTGGTCCTGTGACTAGCAGGAGTCCTATTTAACATGGATGCCTTTTGTGATGGGGACAGAAAAAAGGAGAGGGTGGTGAGGCCAGAATGACTTCTAAGGTCTCTTCTTGGATGTTCCTGACCTCCTATGACTCCTGAATAGCTGTCTAATTCCAAGATAGGTACTGCTGATGTTTATCTTATGGGTGGGAGGGAGGGAGCAGCAATGACCACCCTCTGCTGAATTAATGCAGGGATGTTCCAAAATGTTATCCTTGAGGAGGGGCATGTCTGGCCACATGTGGTATAGTTTCCATTCTGTCCCTCAGCTGATTTTTGTATTTGAAATTAATATGTCCTATGTTGTGTACCCTTTGTAGCCTTTTCTCAGCTGTGCACTTTTTTTTACATGCTGACCTTTGTGCTTGCAAATTCATTCCTCTTTTCAACTGACCTTCCTTTCATCCTTCAAATCCCAATTGAAAAACACATACGACCATCACAAAACCTTTCCAGATGGATCTGTCCAAAGACATCCTTATCACTTCTCGCTGAACTGTGTTCTGTGGTATTGTACGTGTCTGAACTGTTTTGGGACAGATCCTCAAAGGCAGGTGCCTAACTCTCAACAATTTCAATGGGAATTAGATACCTAAACACCTTTGTGGATTTGAGCGTAAATCCCTTGGCAAAAGGCAAGTCTCCTTTTGGTTTTGTATAGTACCAAGCACACTGATGACATTTTTTTCATTCTAAAAGATAAACATCGTATACCATGTTACATTCACATTCAGCATGCTTTATCCTTATGTGCTGCACAAGTTGGGATGTTAAGTCTACAATGGAATCAGTTCCCCAGCACTGAAAAGCAGACACCTCTTGGATGAAACACAGATGCCATTTAATCTGGCTCAAAAGCACTTGTCACCAGATTAGAAGAGGACATGGAGGTTATTCAAGGGGAGTTAGCTAAGCAGAATGTAATTACCCAAGAGACAAGAGTGAATAACAGTATTCTTATGAGAAATGCCATTACTTCTTTTATGACCAGATCTGACCGGCAACATCTCTTCTGCATGCTGGCAACTTCAATCTCCAAACACCATGACCCTGGATCAGTACTGTCTCAAAAGGAAGAGATCTGCCTACAGCATGAGCATCACATCTCACATCACCAAGGAATTTCACAGGATTACTGAAAAAAATGTCCTGAGCACAGGCTTCAAATAATTCATTCCTATTTTATTTATGGCAGAGAAGGTGACATTTAATGCCAATATTTGAATAATGCATTACATTGCTTTAATGCTCTTTTGTTTTCTTGGAAATTGGGTATGTAATGGGTGGTAATTGCATAACATTCTAGTCTCTCTCGTCTTCCTTTTATTTCATCTTGGTCTACATGCACCATGGAGAACATCAGTTGATTCTTTTTAGAGCATTTTTTCTTT
Source organism: Rafetus swinhoei (assembly GCA_019425775.1). Lineage (NCBI taxonomy): Eukaryota > Metazoa > Chordata > Testudines > Trionychidae > Rafetus > Rafetus swinhoei. Next base: position 27,654,486 of record CM033424.1, on the reverse strand, counting down.
TGTATGCAATATGGAATATATTCAATCCAAAACAAACAAACAAATAAACAAACAAACAAAGAGCCAGTGGTAATTCTATAGTACCTATTACTGAAGTATTTAAGTGCTATTATGTTAATTCAAAGAACAGACATTTCTCAAATGTTCTGGGGAACAAAAACCTGTTTGCGTGAATGTTCCTGAATTGCAAATAACAAGGAGCATACACATAGCTGAACCAATTAGTTGTTTGGAATTTAAACAAATGTTCATGAACAGTGTGTCAGAACACTGACTAGCTGTGCTTTTCCAGATAAACAAAATATTATGACATTTACTGGATCCCTAGATTTCCTTGACTAAGTATAGGGAATACATAAAAAATGTCACAAATGCTGTGCTAGTAGTATTAAGCCATGGGTATTTCATGTATTTTCAAAGTAATCACTTTATGGCCCATGCAAGTCTTCTTCCATCTCCTGGCATAGGCAGATCAAACTAGCTCCAGCCACATTCTAAAAAAGGTGAAGAGACAGATCAAGACATGACTGTATGCTAAGGCAGCAGCAGTTAGCTCCAAAAATTCTTTAGTTTCCTTTTACATTATTTGCTTCATTACAACTCCTTATAACCTTCCATAGAATCTGTGGAATTGGAATCAAAGTTTTTGGCCTACGCATCTACTTCAACATCTATTGAGCAACCTGTTCTAGACAATAGGATATCACTGGCAGCCAGCATCAGCCAATAGTGCTACCTATGCTTTTTTCCTTTTAAAGTGATTTTGGTTTCCCTGAAGGAGAGAGATTTCACAGCAATTTATGCCCTCTACCCTGCCATGAAAGATGTTCTTCTGCATCATTAGCATTTCTGTATTCTTCTTTATTTCTTTGGACCAGATACCTTCTATTGCTATTTTTTAATGGAAAGGGACAGTTGATGTTTTTAATTTTTTTAAAAGTTAGAGACGGTTAGAGATGATAAAGGACCAGTAGATTTCATATAGAAAGATCTTTGATATGTCTTAAGCTTGCCATTTAATTTCTATTGCTAACAGCCCAAACACAGCATCCCTTTATAAACAACCTTTTTTTTTTACAAGTTTTAACACCTCTGTTGTTTATAGCACATATTTGTAATTCAGCAAGAGGAAAGCTTTGGGCTAGAGAAGTGCCTTTTCTTTATCCCAAGACTGGAAAGTCTACGTTTGCTTGTTGTTCAGTCTTAATTTAGCCCTTTGTGTGAATACCGTAATGGCATAATATTTAATTACATAAAGACATGCCATTTTTCCACAGAACTCACACTTCATACAGTGCACAGGATAAATGTGAAAAGGAGCTGGATAATGCACAAAGGGGCTGAATTAAATTTGTGAGCAGAACCATGAATCTGGTATTTCCTAAATTTTGAATGAACAATTTCACAAACTAAATAACACTGATAATGTGTGTTTGTCCATTATTGGTCTGATTAGTTCAGGAGATCTAACTTATAATATTTCAGGTATTAATTTAATACAGTAATAAGCAATTCCACTCCTCTTTATTATTTTATGCTTGTCAACCCCTCTACAGCTGGCATTTGTTTTGCAGCCCTAATGATGGAAAAAATATGTATTGGCTTGAGTCACAAGAAATCTAGCTGACAATCTTAGTTTAATTTAAAGTATAATTACAAATTACAAGAGAATATTATATGTAATGTAAAAAGTTATGAAAAAGCATTAGAATTTAATATAAGTCAGACAATGTTATTATTAAAGGCAACACTAATAGCATTTACAATTCAAAGGTATAACAAATAATAGTTAAAATATATTGAAAGGACCAGATTATTATAGTGTTAGTGATGTTGACTAGCAGTGTAGGGTCTGCTCCAACTCCTACTGACTCCATCACTTCCCTGGGAGTTGGATTGGGCCATTACTCCACAACTACTCCCAGTGAAGTAAATAAGTACTAGACTCGAACTAAAAGTAAATACTATACTGGGGAGAAAAAGCATAATAGATTCTACAAAATATAGAATTTTAATAATATTTAAAAGCTAAATACTTACAAAAAACTATGCTAAAGGAGTATCAAGGTGGCCAACTCAAGTGAGGAAATGTTAACATTAAATTTATTTCACCTCCTTGTGTGGCTGCATTATGATTACATAATGTGTTTTCCACATCACCCCCTCATTCAGTTCACAAAGGCTACGTCTATATTGGAAAGATTGTGCGCAAATACTCTTTAATGCAAGAGTTTTTGCGTTAGAGTATTTGAGTAAGAGAGCGTCTACACTGGCATGTGCCTTTGTGCAAGAGATGTGCTTTTGCGCAAAAGCATCTGTGCCAGTGTAGACGCTATCTTGTGCAAGAAAGCTCCGATGGCCATTTTAGCCATCGGGCTTTCTTGCGCAAGAAATTAACGTTGCCTGTCTACACTGGCCTCTTGCACAAGAACAGTTATGCAAGAGGGCTTATCCCCTGAGCGGGAGTGTCAGAGTATTTGTGCAAGAAGCACTGATTTTATACATTAGAATGTAAGTGTTCTTGCGCAAGTACTCGTGGCCAGTGTAGACAGGTGGCAAGATTTTGTGCAAAAGCAGCCGCTTTTACGCAAAATCTTGCCAATGTAGACACAGCCAAAATGTATAGTGATCACTGAAAAGGTAACTATTCAAATGTTTGGTTTATTTATAAACTTGGGATTATGGAAAACAGAATTTGCAGAACTAACTTCATATAATTTTGATGAGATTACAATTATGGCTGATAAATGTAATAGTGTTGATATAATACATGTTGATGTCCGCAAGGCATCTGATTTGGTATCACTTGATATTTTATTAAAAATTGGAAGGATAGAAAATCAACATGACACATTAAATAGATTAAAAACTGACTATCAAAGTGGTTGCAAAATGTAATTGTAAATAGAGAATCATTGAGCAGGTAGGTTTTCAATGGGTTCCTCAAAGATGAGTTCTTGGCTCTATTGTTATTTAAGGATTTTACCAATAGCATTGAATAAAACAAAACCACTCATAGTTTTCATGTGACACAAAGCTTCAGTGAGTGTTAAATATTGAAGATGACAAGTCATGGATTCAGAGTGATCTGGTTCATTTTAAGATAGGCTCAAACAAACAATATGTGTTTCAGTACGGCCAAAGAGACAGTCATACAGCTAGGAAAAAGAACACAGGACATATTTACAAGATGGGGGACTACAGCCTGGGAAGCAGTGACTCTGAAAAAATACTTGGGCAGTGAAGTCTTGGCTGAATATTAGCCGAACATGAGCTCCCTCTGAGATACAAGTCAAAAGGATTGTGGATGTGTAAACTTGAATTTCAAGTACCTTCTTATTTGGCACAAGTTTGACTGCTGCTGAAAGACACTGTCCACTTCTGGTGTCCACAGATTCAGAATGAGATTAACAACTTGGAGACAGTTCAAAGAAGAGTCACAAAAATGATTAAATGATTGAAAAAACACGACCTATAATAATAGAATCAAAGAGTTCAATCTATTTAGCTCTTCAAAGAGAAGGTTAAGGGAGATTTGATCACAGTCTGTAAGCACCCACATGGAAAACAGAAATCTGTTAATAGATGGCTCTTCAGTTTATCAAACATAGCTGTAAATGATCCAATAACTGGAAGTTGAAGGTAGATGCATTTAGACTAGAGATAATATGAAATTATTTTTAAATGGGGTAATTAACTATTGGAACAATTTACCAATTCTCTATCACTGACAATTTTAAAATCAAGACTGATTTATTTTCAAAAGATATGCTCTAGCTCAGCCACAGCTATTGGACTTGAAGCTGGAATTAATTCAGGGAAGTCCTATGGTATATGTCATGCAGTAGGTCAGACTAGTTGATAATAGGTGTCCCTTCTGGCCTTTAAAATCTGTAAATCTATAGCACAGTCAATGGGTATGTCGAATTAAGCTAATTCGAATTAACGCATCTACACACAAAATCTATTTTGAAATAGCGCGTCCACACTGAGTGGACCCTGAACCGAAGTTAAGGCTGGCCGGAACAGTGCCGGCAGGGCATCAGGTTAGGATTTAGTGTGTGGGGCTGCTGCCTGAGGCTAACTGAGCTCTGTGCTTAAAGGGACCCTATCCCCACCCTGGACAGACAGTTCTCAGGGTTCCCTGCTTGCTTGTCTACCTCGATGAGGGACAGCAAAGCAGTCCTGTCTTGGAGAGCCCTGAGTGCCCGCACTGGGGACACCACAGCACTCGGCCACATGGAGCCAGAGCTGCCCCTGGGCACGCCGGTGCATCTCGTGGGGTCGTTGCCATCAGCCCGGCTACATTTGCTCCATCTGGGGGGGTCCATCGGGGGGGTTATCAGGATCCAGGAGGCCCTGTGGGAGACCGTCCACCCCTCAGAGCCCTCAGAGCCACCCCGGTTCTCCCCACCGGGGGCTCGTGCCCCATTCCTCCCTCACATCCTTCCACTTACCCCTCCCTAGCCCCCCTTCCTGATGTCAAATAAAAAACATGTATGTTCAAAAATAGAAACTGGGTTTATTGAACAAAACTGGGGGGGGGGGATGAACCTGTGGGGAAATTGGGAAAAGGAAGTGGGAGAGGGGAAGAGAGAGGGTGGGAGAGAGGAGGGGGAAACATGGGAGGAGGAAGATGGAAGGGGGAAGCAAGGGGAAAAAGGGGGAGGGGAGCTCAGGGCCCAGGGTTGGAGGTCTCGCCGGACCAACTTGATTTTCATGCAAACCTGCTCCTGGGTTAGCATGTGGCCTTTGGTGGCCAGGCTGGCAGCTATCCTGTCATAGATGGCTGCATTCCTCCATCTAGTGCGGAGATCATGGACGTTGGGGGCATCCCCCCCAAACCTGAATAAGGTCCATGATCTGCACCCTGGACCAGGAGCTGGCAGCTGGACCTGGGAGCTGGCAGACTGTTCCTGGTGAGCAGTGGAGGGCAGGCTGCCAGTGGCTTGCTGGCTTATGTTTTGGGGCCACTGGGTCAGGGGCCCCTGTGGCCACTGCTGGCTCTGGGCTGGCAGGCTTGGAGTTGTCACAGGCACTGTGGCCAGAGTCTACCCCTTTAATGGCTCCGGGCCTGGGGGAGAGGAGAGTAAGTTTTCATGGGTGTGCCCAGAGTGGCCACCAGGGCTCCCTGGGAAGGGCTGGAGTCCCCCTATTTCGAATTAAATGTCTACACAGCACTTAATTCGAATTAGCTATTTCAAATTTGGCATTACTCCTCGTAGAATGAGGTTTACCAAATTCGAATTAAGTGCTCCGGTATTTCGAATTAATTTCAAAATAGAGGTTTGCATGTATAGACGCTATTAAAGTTAATTCGAAATAACGGCTGTTATTTCGAATTAACTTTGCAGTGTAGACATACCCAATGTGTGACCCATATTATATTTATTGAATAACCTGCAGAGCCTCCTCTGAAATAATTATTTCGTTATGTTTTATGACACATCAATGTAATATGAGTCCTTCATAAATATTAATTAACTTAACTTCATAGCAGCCCTTTGAGATAAGGTGGTGTTAATATTCCCATTGAATTTATGGGAAATTTAGTTGGGATTGGTCCTGCTTTGGGCAGTGGGCTGGACTCGATGACCTCCTGAGGTCTCTTCCAGCCCTAGGATTCTATGAAACTGAGAAACGAATACATTAACATCAAAGAAGTCTCAATGTTCTCAGTTATGGTTCCACAGCAAACTTCAGCATCCAAAAGAGGAAATTGCAGGAATAGTTCTGCTCAATTGTACAGTTCTGGGATGGAACACTCTCAGCTACTCTGTGGAGAGGGCACCTGGCTAAACATTTTTCATAAAATGATCACTCAATTTTGATCCTGTCAGTTCTTGTTTTCAAAGGAAACCTGCACAGCATGTTCAAAAGGCAAGCCTGGAAGCTTAAATTCATAATTTTACCGGACACTAGAAATCATAGTCTTAATAAAGACACAGCTTATTACAACACTGGCCAGTGTCAGCTGAGCTAGAGTTGGAGGGCTCAGATTAAGAAGCTGTTTAACTGTGGTGTAAACATTCATGCTCAGGGTTCTGGGACCCTTCCGCCTCACAGGTCCTGTAGCCAGAGCCCGAGGGTCTACACTGCAAGTTCTGGTCAGCTAGCATGGGTTTTCAATTGCACTGTTTGCATACTTTCTGAGCACATTTCCCAGATTTGAAGATGAACTCTGCGTAACTTGAAAGCTTGTCTCTTTCACCAACAGAAGTTGGTTAATCAAAAAATAATTACCTCACCCAACTTGTCTTTCTGCAATGGCACATGAGCAATTTGGTCAGCATATAGGAGCTGTGAGAAGATGGGGCATAATCAATGCAGGTGGAATGTTTACAGCTTCAAAGTGAAACCATTGAAATAAAATATTTTCCTCTTATCTTGCATAATGACTATACCTTTTTTGCTAGAATTTTCAATAAACAAAAATAACATCAGCCTGAGATAAAAACACAGCAGGGAAAATTTCATTCCAAATTATTTAAGGTTGGCACAGTTATATAAGCAATGGAAATTGGGTCCTATTATAGAAAGTGTCAGGCACCCTTAATTATAGGCATCACTATAACAATCAACACTGCTTTAAAGAAAAATCAAACTGTATACTTCTTTAACTGTACTTCCTGGATGCATATATTAAAAGGGGCAAATTTGGGTCTGATTCTCCATCTTTTAATATTAATTTAAGGTGTTTAATGAACAGAGACTAAATCAAGCTTTTGAGATTGCTGAAAGCTTCTGCAATTCCACAAAACCTGCTTTACCTCTTTTCAAAAAGCATGGAGTTTCTCTTCATTAATATCTTCGAAGGTAGATGACCAGCTAGGAATATAGCAATGCTATGTTATGGCGAAAATGTTAACCACAAAGATGTATTCCTGGCGGCTGACACAATTGCCTGGGAGGGGTGGCTCTGGGTGGGACCTTAGGTGGAAGGATCTAGGCTGCAGCTAGCCTCCCCCAGCCAGCCCTTCAGCAATGCCCAGAAACTACTGTCCACAGCTGCAGTGGCAATTTAAAGGGCACAGGGCTCTGGTGGCTATCATTGCTGCAGCAGCAGCAGCTGAGAACCCCAGGCTCTTTTGAATCACCAGGCTCTGCAACAGTTGCCCCCTTGGCACCCTTGTTGGCAGCATGTTTTGATGTTGTTTGCCATTTCCCCCTCAAGTATGTATATATTTAACTCCATCATGAAACATTAAACAGATAAAGAGGCATTCAGCAGAGCTACAATACAGGTAATGATGGGTCTGTCAGCAATTCCATTGTGAACTCCATTTAGCACTAGGAACTTAGCATTTCCATCATTTCAAAAATGTCAGACTGAAAGCTGGCAAGCAGCATAGCAGCCTGGATGCAAATTTGTTTACACAAAATATGTAAATCTGTTCAGATGGTTTTGATTTAGAGATCAGCCAGAAACTTTAAACTCTCAAGGTTTCTAATGCTTTTCTGCCAACTTTATGTACCAAATTACAAGTGATTTTGTGCAAGCAGGTAATAGGAAATGAATTAATTGTTTTTCAGTTGTTTGAAGTCTGAAACTTTGTTTGGTTTAGTGTTCTAGGTTTGAAAATGTATTTCGGATCTTGTGCTGTAGTTAGTTTATTTAATCAACCTCCTCCCCACAAACACAATAGCACTCTGCCACAGTCCAAAAAACCGGATTAATATTCCCAGATTTTATTACTCCCTATTTTATTAGAATACAGTTGGGCAACCTGCTAAGAACTGTAACATGAGAAACAGTAGAAATAGAATAGCCAAATCGTACTATATTGAGTGGTACTGAGTGTCCTCAGTTCCCATTAACTTTAAAAGTGATCTGCTTTGTGTTAGTGATACTGGTTTCTGTGTGAGTCTGAGGGTGCTTTGCATTGCTCAGGAGGAACTCAGATTCTTACAGGATTGTGCACTTACAGATTTCCAGTTTCATCAGTTTAGTTCCTTGCCTGGTATAAACAGTTTTCAGTATTGCCAAGCTGAACTTGCTTTTATATAAAAAATACTTGTATATAGAAATCTATTATACTTTCATTGGTGTCAATGACAAAACATCCAATGGTTTCAATGGAAAGGGGCTCTAAGCCAATCCACACTAACAGATGCTCTAAAAAGACTTACCTATGGAAACTCATGATACTATATATTTTTGTTAGTCTCTAAGGCTATGTCTACACAGCAGCGTTATTTCAAAATAACTGATGTTATTCTGAAATAACATAGTCAACATCTACACAGCAAGCAGTTAGTTTGACATAATATTTAAATAATGTCCAGCCAGAGGACTTTTTAATCTGACTCTTGTAACCCTCATTTTACAAGGATTAAGAGAAGCTGCAGAGAAGAGTGCTCTATTTCGAAATGAGCACTGTGTAGATACACCCAAATTCAGAATAAGCTATTTCGACTTAAGCTACACAATTACCGTAGCTCAAGTTGCATAGCTTATTTTGATTTTAGCTCTTCTGTGTAGGCATACCCTAAGGACCCACAGGATCATTCAGAGTACATCTACACTGCACAATTATTTTGAAAAAAACTATTCTGGAATAGTTATTTTGAAATAGCTCATCTACACTGCAGGGAAGCCTCAAAATTATTCTGAGGCAGGCTTCCCTAAGGTAGATGTGCTATCTCGATTTAGAGCCCCAGGAGGCACTGTGGAGAAACAACTTAGAATGGCCCTGGTGAGGGGCTATTTCAAAAGACCAGCAGTGGAGCGTCTACACACGACTTATTTCATAATAGCTATTTCGGAATAGGCATTATTCCTCATAGAATGAGGTTTATAGATTTCAGAATAAGCCTTCCATTATTTTGAAATTATTTCAGAAATAATGGAATAGCTGTGTACATGCTTGCATTGTTATTTCGAAATAACGCTAGTTATAATGGTGCAGTGTAGACACACTCTCATTGTTTTTAAAGCTACAGACTACTGCAGCTACCCCCACTGAAGCTCTAAAAAGACTGTTGTTGCATGATAAATCTTGTTATTTTTTTTTACTGTATTGAATTTTACCCTATAAGTGGAAATAAGTTTTGTATAAAAGGGGATGTGTTCATAATTGATCATAATGCAACACTACACAGAAAAGACAGTAACAATTCATAAGAAAAAACAATGAGAAAGTAAGATATGAGGATTCAGTAGTTAATGAGAATGTGGCAAGTTGAAAAATATTGGTAAGAAACAGGTAATCATGAATAATTAATATTAATATTGGACCCAATGGAATTCACAGTCATCCATGTGTACTAGATAAAGACTAGGATCCTTACTCTAATGATCTTAGTAATTAAATGCGTAAGAAATTACGGTACATAAGAAACAGTACATATAAGTGTTGTGAAGACAAAAACAGTGGAAGCAAGTGAAAGTAAAAAATGTATCTGCTAAATATATCCAAATGAGTTTGGCCAATGAATACTGATCTACAGTGTGATGTATGTAGGTTTAATAATTCAAAAGCAAAGCTCTTGGGAATGGGGAAAAGCCGACTCTAGGTAACAGGTACACTTCTACCTTGAAATGTGTCTCTGTGGAAATGGCTTCATGAAGGTTCAACTTTCATTGTATCCCATTGACTTTAATGTTGAAATTGCTCAAGTAAAAGGTGTTTTCCTCCCAATTATCAACCCCACAAATTCACCATGCTCTTTAACAGCTAAGCAGGTTATATTCTACTGTGTTCATCAACAGTAACAGTGGTTCTGCATGGAAAATTATTCCCTCAGTGACACCAGTTGCACCCTATTGTTTGTAGGTTATATCTTCATACAGATCTGTGTGATCTCATTAGCCTTCAGTTGGTTTCAGTTAATAGAGCCAGGGCAGGAACAACAGAGGTGCAATATAGAGAGGACTAATGTCAACTGTTGAAGCAAAATCATCCATGGAATTTGACTATAGTTCCACAAGCTCCACAAGGTTTAAAGGACCCATCACCTGCCTATTCTATGAGGCTCAAAATCACACTCTTGAATGAGCATGTAACAGGAGCTCCATAGATTTTCTGTGGATTTTTTTTCTTTCTTGTGTTATTTTTTTCCATTATTCTTGGCAAGCCTTTAGCACAAGTTGAATAGGTGTGTTTGTTTTATAAAGAAGATATTAATAAAGGCACAATAATTCAAGCATTGCTCATGTGAATACCTCCCCTTACTAAGGGCCACATGCAGTCCCACTACCACACATTTAACACTTGCAGGATCAGGCTCCAAATTGCTTGTTTATTATTAAAGTCAGTTAGAAATTAGCCTCTAGACGAGCACACAGACTGCTTCTCACATTGCCAGGTGTCATACTAACAAATACTGGGGGTTCTTTTGAACTTCATTAATGTTGTGTCTTTCTTTAATGTTTGCTTTCTCACAAGTAGTGATTTTACCCTTTAATTACTGGGAGGCATTATCAACTGTGATGCAATTTAACAATTTGTCTGGGAATTCATTTAGGTTTGGGTTTTGTTTGTTTGTGTTTTGTTTCTTGAAAAATATTTCTGACATACTATTCAGGTTTTCCCCCGGTGTATCGAAACTCCACATGATGATGAGACCATAAAAGAGAAAGGCAGGAAAATGGAAAACTGTGCCATTTAGGACCACATCAGCTCTTCCTTTCTCCAGAACCTGCCACATTTTCCCAATTCCATAGCTTGATATTTGCTCCTTTTACCAGCTTAGCCTTCCTGCAGAACCAAAAGGTCCAAAGAATTTGTTTCATTCCTTAGTAGGTCTGACCTGTGGGTGTAGAGCAGGGGGGAGGGAAGGGGTACTGATTCCTCAATATGAAGATTTTATGAGTACATAATCTGAGGAGGACTTTCTATATTTCACTTCAGGCCCTAGTTCCTCAGGACCTACAGAGATCTACAGTAGCTCCTGTAGAGGGTCACATCTAGAATTGGGAAGTGGAATTGGGATATGGAGCCTGGCAGATCAAGATAAAATGGAGAGCATGGGTAAGATATCTCACAGGAACTGGCTGGGAGCTTAAAGAACCTTGCATCTGGTGACATCCGAGGAAGCATGTGGACACAGTTTAGGAGCATGGCAGGCTCTAGGCCTCATCCAAAGCCCATTGTAGTCTATGGAAAGAGTTCCAGTGACATCAGTGAGAGAGAGAGAGAGGGTTAAGGAATACTAAGAAACTGGGAACCCTTGGAAGCTAGGATGCAGGAATTACTGTATATGGGAATGTTGAAGACTAGTGCCTGGGTTGTTGATCTCTGTTGATGTTGTTGCCGTCTCAGTGTTCCCTTAGGCTACATCAAAACTGCAGTTATTTCGGAATAAACTATTCCACAATAGTAATTTCGAAATAGCACATCTACATTAGGGAAGCTTGCCTTGGACTAATTTTGAGGCTTCCCTGCAGTGTAGACGTGCGATTTTGAAATACGCTATCTCGACTGAGAGCCCCAGGAGGAATAACTTAGAATGGCCCTGATGAGTGGCTATTTCGAAATAGCAGCAGTGGAGCATCTATACACGCCTTATTTCAAAATAGCTATTTCGGAATAAGCATTATTCCTCATAAAATGAGGTTTACAGAAGTCAAAATAAGCCATTCATTATTTTGAAATTATTTTGAAATAATGGAATTGCTGTGTAGAAGCTCACATAATTATTTCAGAATAATGGCCATTATTCTGAAATAACTTTGCTGTTTAGACACACCCTTAGTGTGCAGATCTGAGCACTTTGCATAAATCCCAAAGCAAACCCACCTTGGGTGAACACTTTAGTGAGAAAGTAAGTTTGTAACAGTGTTACAAAATTGACACGACATTGATTCTGCCATGCTTCATCTTTTACTTGAGCCCCAGAACTTTCCCTTTTTCCCCTCCCACTGAGAACAAAGATTTCACTGTATGTAGCACCTTTATTTAGGTGTAGAAATGCTTCAGCCTTCTTGTTTATGTGGAAGGATTAATGTTCTATACAAAGGAATGGTAAACATAATGTTGGTGCAGATTGTGTTTTTGCCTTCCTCCCTGATGCTGCGGACTGCAGATTAAGCCACCTTATGGCCACTATAGGAGCTGAAAATACATCTCTGAAAGCACAACAATATTTACATCCTTCTGCAATATGGGGACCCTATTGCCACTGTGTGGAGAATGAAGTCTGAATTTGGGGGGAAAAAGTGTCCTCTTCTCCTAAATGTGGTTCATGGAAGCTAATTCAATGAGGTTTTTTCAGGATCCATAAAGGGCTTTAAAAGACATGTCCTCCCAAACATCAGTCATCCTTTATTTTGCCAGGAAGGCACAGCAATGACTTAAGTAAAGGGAAAGGGGTGACATTGCTGGCAAAGTCTCTGAAGCTAAGAATAGTGAGGATCTTGTGAGGAGAATGAAGATACCATGGACCATCATCTCTTTTGGGGAATGGGAGAAAGTAACAGATGTCAGGAACAGATGTTTAAAGTAAAAACTGTGGCTAGATGTGTCAACAGGAAATTGGAAAAGAGTATGACTGGTAAGGAAATGAGAGGAGAGGGGTTTAATTTGATATTCTTGTATTAAAAACATAAACACGACAAACACTCTGTGTAATCAGTTCATCTCTGCAGTGGCACAAAACCACAAATACTAGTCCATAAAATAGAAGATATTACACATTTCTTTCCTAAATCCACAGACTGTTATGTATCTTAGATTAATATAATTCTGAAGGAAGAAAGGAGACATTTTAGCAGGTTATTGTGCAGGGATTTCTTGCTGGCTTGCCTGCTTTATTTCCATTTGAAAGCTGCTACAATATTTGAAATGTTAGAAGTAGCCCTGGGAAGGATGGAGTATTGGCTAAAGTGCAGGTGAGATGAACTAAGGTGTAGATCATATGTTGTGTTGGTGTATTACATGTATATCATCACAATATAATCATGCACACATAAATATGTGTATATAAAGTTGTATATCATTGTCATAAAGATGCTAGAGAAATTCTTTGTACCTTGCCATTTTCAACTGCGTATTATTATTACATTTAGTCCTATAATACTCATTAAAACTCTCATGCCATGCAGCAGCCTTATTGGAATCAAAAGGGCCACTCCTGTGGTTGATTAAGGAGAGTAATGTATAGCAAATACATGGGAACCCTCTTGTGGAATGGACTTTTAAAAGAAGGCACCTGGTTAGCACAGGCACATTTACATATGATGACCTAGGTACACATAAAAATATGTTAAGCATGTTTGACAGAAGTACAGCTATCGGACCCTCCCACCATCAAGCAACATGCACACATGAAAATTCACAAAACTGAATAGGTTGAATGCAGTGTGTAATTGTTTGCCTTGGATATATACAGAAATCTGTTGCCTTTATTTTTTCTTTTGTTTCTTTTCAATTAATCACACAGATCTTTTAAAGGTCATAATTTGGACATTTGCTTTTCAATTTATTTCTATTCTTCAAACCACGGAAGGTGGCATGGTGGGTTTGTTTGTTTGTTTGTTTGTTTGTTTTGTTTCTTTAGAATCAAAGGCTGTTTTCTTGTTGTTACATATATAAAGAAAATATTAACAAAGTGAAAAATTGTTTCTGTTTCTTTGTTTTTAATTCTGTTCTTGTGTTTGTTAATTACTTCTACTTTTAAACGTTGCCTAAATATTTGTTTTATGATTGGATTCAAAGTAAAAATGAAGTTCATTAATGGAACTGAAGCTGGAAATATTCTCAACTGAAATCTATATGACTCTTAATTTCTTTACCATTGTCAGCAACCCATTATTAGTTATAGAACATTTTATTATATAACCAAAATTTTAATAAAAAATATTGAAACCAGGTTGTAACCTGGCAGTAGTTCAGCATATGTACTGCCAAAAAAGCACAGGCACTCTGTGATCTTACAGACATAAAATAAACATCTTTTTATTCCATTGCCATTACACTGAAGTTAGCAAGCCTATCTTTAAAGGAGTTGACATGCTCAGCGATATGACATAAAGACACAGAACATTTTCTAATTCTATTCAGAATATATAATTTATTTTCTTCAGCCAGAGCCATAGACAATTTACTTTAGCAATGCTGCAGTCTGTAATGCAATGTGAGATTTCCAAAGGGAAATTTCAACTTCTATTGAATATTTGTAATGTCTTGTGAAAAGTATTGTGTCTCTTGTGATTTATTTTTCAGAGACAAAAGAAATATCTGTTCCAAAAAATGCAATCCAAGATGCAGTGTGAATTTAAGATCTCCGAGATCCTTTTCTTACTGATATTGAAGCCAGCAGGAGTTCTGACAGTGCCTCCAATGTGACCAGGGTCAAGCTATTTATAAGCTTATTTTAAATCCTACATCATAGATTCATTCCATGGTCCTTTGGATCAAAGATGTTATGAATAAGCATAATGTAATTTTTTATCAAAAATTACAATACTTGTTTTTGTTTTACTCATACTAAGTGTAAAATTGTAAATAAAATTACAGAGTAATGAAGAGGACAAATTACAACAGGATGTGGAATTTCTGAGTATTCAGTTTTCTGAATATCTCACTAAAGTAAAAAAAAAACATGTTGCATTCAAGAGGTACTATCTCAATGTGAAGGAGGGAAGAAAAGGGACAATAATAATATTTTGCACATTTATTGTATCTTTTCCTTTAAGGATTTCTAGGTAGGTTTACAAACATCTATTCATTAGGCTTCAGAGCAATATAAAGAATAGGGATCGCTTTACCCACCACTAAAATGCAGCCACCTCCAAGATAAATTGTGTCAACCTATGTAAGAGATTACAGCAGCAACACACAATAATTCAAGGCAGAAAATGGCATCAACATATTTATCTAATAGATAGTATCAGTTTTTATACCATTTTATGGAAACTGGATTTAGGAAACTGTTAATAAATCAGTTAATATAATTGTTAACAAATGATGTTTTTCTTTTAATCATATTACTACTTGTACTATCATTTTGTTAGTGAAATAGTTCATGTAAAATGGGACATTTTCATTGGGAGATTATGAATATACTTTGAGAAGCATGCATATAATGGATGGGCTTGTGCGCATGAACATTTCAGATTTCTAGGTATATCTCTGTAATCTAAAGATGTACTCTACTAAATTTCAAAATAATGTCAAACACATATAGATCCAAACAGTAAATAGTCAAGCAGACAAATCAAACTTCTATAGTGAGTGGGGGCTTCTTCCTTCTTCAGGTGCTAAAATGTACATTTGGCTGTCAGAATAATCGGATGTGATGATAGATGATTAGATTAAAAGGCCAAGGACCATCAAGTCTGATCCCCTGCATAACACAAGCCATAGAACCTCACCCAATAATCTCAACATCAAGCCCACAGTTTCTGCTTGATTTATAGCAATGGTCTTCAGTGCTGAGTTAAAGACTTCAAGTGATGAAGAATCTATCACATCCCTTGGTAAATTGTTTGTCTGGTTAATTACACTCACTATTAACAATTTGTAGCTTATTTCTATGATGTAACATGAATCCTGATGATGATCCTTTAGGATCGGAAAAACCTTCTCATCTCTTGATAGCTATCTGTTGTCTGGTTTGTCAACTCTTTGGGGCACATCTTTCTTGCTTTCTTGCTTTTTTTCACACCCACGAAGAATGATGATGTCTGAAGATTTTATCTGTACGGTCTTGTAATGATCTACACAACTCATGAGCACCTTTGCCATTTGTGAGTAACCTAGTTATTATAAATGCCTGAACTTGCTCAGGCATGACCTGTACATATCTTAATGTCTGACAAAGATTAGCCAAACAATATTTAGACAAAACTTGCAGTTTCTGTTATTTTATGTATGGGGTATTTTGGGAAAGGGTGCAGTCCTTCAAATGCTTATCTAAATTAAACCAGGCTTGTCCTTTAAAGTCTTGTTACTGAAGATGTAAGGCAGCCATTATTGGACTCCATAT
Source organism: Rafetus swinhoei (assembly GCA_019425775.1). Classification (NCBI taxonomy): domain Eukaryota; kingdom Metazoa; phylum Chordata; order Testudines; family Trionychidae; genus Rafetus; species Rafetus swinhoei. Next base: position 27,638,556 of record CM033424.1, on the reverse strand, counting down.
TTAGATGCCTTTTGAAAGGTGCCCCAGATGCTGGAATAATTTGCATGGGGAAGGGGATGCTCAGAGTCATTGAACCAAACTGTGTAAACCCTGTGAGTAATGGAAACCACTTTAAGCCAGGGGGTGCTGCAACATCCTCTGCGCACCTAGTTTCAGCACCTATGGGTCCAGAAGTCCAGCCGCTTGAAGGGAACTAGCATGAGTGGGAGAGCAGGCTAATTTTCTATACTAAACATTGCAGGCAAAAACCTGCTGAGTGTCCACCACCTTAGAGCCTGGAGACCCAAATGATGGCTAATGATGCAAGAATAATTGACTAGGCTCTGCCAGGACTGGTTGGCTCCACAGAGCCTGCTCCTAAGTGAGAACCTGCAGCCCCCTGTAGGCCAGTACTGCAGCTCTTCCCTGGCTTGTAAGGGCTCAGGGCAAGTGCAGGGGCCCTGGCTTATTGCCCCTGTCCATTCTGGAGGGCCATCAGGTGGCAAGCCCCCTCCCGTAGGCACATAAGTAACCCATGGTAGCACTCGGGAGGTGCATCGCCGCTCTGAGCTCCTGCCAAAATTGTAATTGCTAAATGGGGTGCCCCCTCACGCCTGCTCTCTGTTCTTCTGGGTGTCCTCCCTGCACCCTCTGCCCCGCAGGCACCAGTCGCCTATGAGCCCTGGCCCCTCTGAGGCCTGAACTCCCGGGACAAGGAAGGATGAAGGAGCAGCTAGCTCTTCCGGGGGAGAGGAGGCCAAGGACAGAGCCCCGCATTAAGAAAGGAGCCTCCTAGAGCTTCCCCCAACTTGAGGTGAGGGAAGGGGGCGAGGGGTGCATCAGCGGCTGGCGCTCCGCTGAAAGGCTCCGAGATTGGTACCGTCTCTGGTAAATATCAAGCCCCGGCCCCCTCTCTCCCATTGCAACCACAGCAGCGAAAGGAGGAAACGGGGACCTACCACTCTCCGCTCCAGGGCCTCAGGACTCAGTTTCCAAAGCAGCCCTTGGGTCAGTTCAGGCCTTTGGCAGGGGGGAGAGGGGACAGAGCCATCCATCACCCCTCCCCCCTACATGTGGTAGTGGGGGTGCTCAGAGCTGTTGTTCCAAACTGCAAACCCTGTATCTAATGGGAACCCCACTTCAAGCCAGGGGGCTAGTTCCAGCACCTATGTCCCCCCCCAGCCAATCGATGAGGGGAAAGGAAACACTACCCGGGAAATGCATGAGCCAAGTCTGTGTGTGGGTGGTGGGGTGGGATTCAGGGAAAAACCCCAGGGCGAATGAGTCTCCCGCGGCCTCTCCCCCGGACCACCCCAAGATCTCACTCTTCCCCTGCCCTTTGCAAAGTTCCTCTAGTTCGGGCGGTCACAGCCCAGCCTGGAGATAGAAACCCGAGCGCAGGGGCAGCCTCCTGTTCCCAGGCCAAAGGACTCCAGCGCTGGCTGCTCTCAGGCTCGAAGGGGGTGGGAGCGGTTTGTGTCTGTCGTTAGCCCCCTCGCCGGCTGCTCTCTTCAGGGGTGTCTTACCCAGGGGACGGGTCTGCATCTGCCACGCCTGGGGCTCAGGGCTTCTCCTCCAGCTCGCAGATAAACCCGCTGCCTGCTGCGGCTTGCACCGCGTGTGTGCACCTGCCAGGAGTGCCCGGGATCTGACACGTTTTTAGAACCCCTCGTCTCCCCCCCCCTTTCGCTGCTGGAGGGGGGCGCTTGAGCTCGGCTCTCTGCTGAAGATGAGTTGATATTTTCCGGCCTCAACGACGCTCTTGTTCATTCCTGTTCCCAAGGCTGCGTGGGAAGGAGGGAGAAAAGCATCGGGCTGTGCACATTTCTAGGGGATACACCGCACCCCGCTCTGACAGAAACGTGTCCCCCAGCCGGGCAGCTGGGGCAGGATGACACTGTCTGGCAGTGGCACTCATCGGCGAAGTCACTCTCCTAGCATTTGTAAAAGGTGCCGTTTCTTCGTTTTCCTACTCCCGTGCAGTCCTGGGAGGCCTGGCTTGGCAGCTGACCAGCGTCTCCTGAAAGGGGATTGTGTGTGAGCCGTGCAAGCCACAATGCCTCTTCATTGCCGCTCATTGTAACCCCTTTGCAACAGTTCTGACATACGCCTTACTTTTTTTCCTTCTCGTGCAGGCGTTTGGAGGACAAACCCTTCACTGCTGTGGCTGTTTAGATACAAAGGTGCAGGATGGAGCTTAGAGCCCAGATGTAAAATTTCCAGCGAGGTGTGACTGTGTGCACATACAAAAATGTGGTGGGGGGGGGGGAGGCACAAATAGACATAGACGCAGGTGCAAGCTTCCCGGGATAATCTGGGGTTTGGAAAACAAGTGTAGACAAACTGGAGCTAGCCTTGGACCAAATCTTTTGGAGGCAGTGGTAAAGCAGGGAGTAGTGGCTGGGACCTTAGAGACAGGAGCAGAAAGAAAGCGACTCCTGGAATACAGCAACCTGCGAGATTTTGATAAAACAGGGAGGCCTGGGATGAAGAGACAATGGAAAGACTCTTGCTGGTGAGGCCTAGGAGACCATAGCCGGGGTTTGGGTGTCTGTGGGTGATAAGGGACTGTGGAGGCACTGGAATTGGTCTGGCAGGCAGTGCTGTGGGTAAGAGCCTGGGAAGCAGAAGGACCATGAGAAAGGCCTTTGCAGCAGTGGGGTGTGTGTCTCCTTTCTTTCTACATCTACAGTGCTTGCAAAAGGGTAGGGTGGTTTTTTTGGGGGGGGGAGGGGAGAGCGAGGGCATTTTGCAGAAACGCACAGTACCTGCAGTGCCGCTCCGAGCACGGGCCAACTCTTTCAAACTTGGTGGTCTCGAGGGAACCCAGTTAGACCCCCAGTTTATCCAGCTACACTTGAAGTCTCTGGGTGTTCAGCCTCTGCGAGATCAGGATCTATATTTTGACAATGTGACACCCTCCTCCCCCCGGGTCACAGCATCTTTCTGAATATATCTGCGGCCAGGAATCAGAAGAGCTGATATTGCGACGTCCTCGCTTTCTTCTGTCCATGGCGGGTTCCATGCCTGTGCTCCCAGGTTTTGCACGCAAACATCTCTAGGGCTTTTTCCTTCCTCCCAGCAAGGACAACTGGAGCTGTTTATTCAACAGGTGCTCTGAAAACTTACACTCAATGCATGGTCAGCACCACACAGGAAAACCGGCTGTGTCTTTAATTTTGTAGGATGCTGCCTCCACGCGACTCCTATTCACAAAGCAACTGTTTCACAATAGCAGCTGCCGGCGTCATCCATTAACCAGCGCAGCCTTCTATCAGGCACCTTCTAGGGTGATCCGGTTTTGCAGAGAACAAACTGATGACATTCAAAAGGAGACACGTCACACAGGGAATTTATTAACGAGCTCGTTTAAATAAAAGGTCCCACTTGGCATGGTTCGGTCCTGATCTCTGAGCCCAAAGCTCAGAACTGTTTCAGAAATGGGCAAACACTCTGGGACTAGCTTGCTGCCAGGTACGTAAACACCGGGAAGGCTGCCTGTAATTAGAATGTGCATTAAAATTCCGGGCATGCTTCCTCGCATCAGATAGAGTGTCGAGATAACGTGCGATGAGGTAAACCCTACAACAACACCCCCATGAAACATGAATTATCATTTCCAACGGGATGCAAATGGAGCTGCTTTCTGTGGGGGAACAACCAGCTGCAAAGCTCGACAATCAACTGCTTCATAAAAGCCAGAGCCAGAGAGGGAAGGCACCCGTTTGAACAAGAAAAACCTCCATACAGTTGGTATGGAAGCAACCTCGATAGGCAACAACCGAGTCTTCCAACTCGGAAAGGATCGATACTGTCTACTAGACATTCTGGGCGCGTGTGTGTGGCGGAGAGGGATGCGGGGGGGTAAGCAGGAGATTAATTCGAAATTCAATATTTATCTATCGACAAAGAGAAATTTTGGGGGGTATCGGAGAAGGGCCCTCGGGATGCTTAGAGTCCCAGCGCAGATCCCTTTAGGGAAGGCACACTTGGTGGGGACGGATTAGCACTTCAACATGTAGTGAAGGCTGCCTCATATTCGAGGTGCTGTGCACAATATTCAAACGCCACATTTCTTTTTGTGATGCCATTTCCCGGTACCTGTATGCACCCAAAGACTTAACGCAGATCCTTATACTGTCAACTACAGACTTTCTTCCTATCCTCCATTCATGAAGGGAAAAAACGAACACAGAAAGACAAAGATAAGGGGGGGGGGGTCGATTTTTCAAGTCAGGGGCATATCATGCCTTCGAAGATGAGAGGTGTTTTTTTTCTAAATACGGCTCTTCCGCATCCAAAGAATTCGGCATGCATACATACGAGTGTGAAAAAGCCTTCTGAATTTGAGAGACACCTCTCTCTCTCTCTCTCTCTCTCTCTGTGTCACACACACACACACACACACACACGCACAACCACCATGCACCTCTGCAACTTTCCTAATGGAATGGTTAAACAAATCAGTGCATTGATACAAACATTCCCGCAAAGACCCGTTTGTTTGACTGTGGGAAAAATACACCCCCTCCCGCCACCCTAGAAAAGTCATCCAGTGGGCTTGTACTTGTATATACACTAGTTAGAGGCTATACGAACCAACTCACGTATCCGTTTGAGCATACTGCAAGAATATTTATTGAGCCCCAGCTCAGTCACTGCATTGAACACCAAGGCTGGCAAGCAATTGCATTTCCTATTTCAGAAGAGAGCTCTGATTCAGCTCCTTCTTCGCCCTCCCTTTAATTATCATTTATTTGTTCAAATTATAAAGTGCCCCTGGTGAAAGCTTTGCGAAAGGCGAGAACTCAGAACGCCCAGACCGCAAGCCAAGGGTCCCCTGCAAAATGCCCCCCCAAACACCACCCTACCTTGCACATAGGAAACCAGCAATAAAAAGACGAGGTTCCAAAATGTAAATCCACTTTTAATCCCCATTTTCTTCAGCAGCATGAAGTCCAGCCGGCCACATGTAGTACATCCCCTGTCCCCAAAGTCTGCTATTTTCGACTCCTTTGCCCGGATTTCCCCTTTGCAGATCCCTTTCATATTATTCGGGAGAGCTCCTAATTCCTATTCCTTGGCCAGGCGCAGTGGAGTTGTTGCTGTTGATGGTGCGCGGTCACAGCTCAGAGTGAATGGTGTTTCTGGGATACCACAGCAACCTTGACGAGGACTCAACCATCTCTCCAACAGGGGCACAAAGTCTCAGCTACTCTCGATTGTGTCTTTTCCTTCCCCCACTCCTCCCCGCCACCCCCACCTCCATAATCAAAGAGCCACCACAATTTGGGCTTGTTAAAACATCCACCAAGAACCCAGGGACAGCATCTGAAAAGCCCAGGCAATCTCCCGAATCAACTCCAAACAATATTTGCTACTGAGGTTCCTCTACCCCCCTTCCCCGAGAAGATCAATTCTGCCCAGCAAAGCAGCTCAAGGAATAATACACTAGTGAGGTTTTCATAGTCGCCTGAAGGAACATCTAGGAGCGAATGCAGAAGGATACATCCATCCTGCTGTCGCTTGGACAGAATAATCCGTAGCATATTATTAAAAAGGAGGCTGCGTTGTTTAAGGCTGTGAACCTCATCTCTCCTCCCCCCCCCCCAACACACACACTACATTGGGGCACACAGCACACACCTTTCATAGTAACGTGTGTTGCACTGGATCATTAAAAAACCCCTCTTACTATTGCATTGCATTGTACAGCAGAATGAACTGCAGGAAGGTATTTCAAAGATCAAGAGATTTTTGCAAACACAAAACACAGTTCTGCTCCCTGAAGAATGCTCAGTTTTTCATTGCCCACAACGTCGCTCTCCTTTCTCCTGTAAGGGGGGCTGCAGTGCATTCTCCTCCCTTTCTTGTCACCCTGTCCATAGAGCACAGAGACACTTGTCTTAATTTCTTTTTGAAGCATCCAACAAACCTGTAAATTGGGGGGAATTCTTGCAAATAAACGGAAAGTAACGTATCTCAGTCCAAAGGGTTAATGTTGTGCAAGGAAAGAGCACTTGCGCCATCTACCGGCCGTCAGGCGACCTCCGCTTCCTTCCCATCGTTTGTAACAGAGTCCTATTTCTGGGCAGTAAAACGTCAGTGAGAAGGGATAATTTTGCTTCATTCTATCAGTCACCGGAGAATTGGGGGACCAGGCGTAAACAAAAGCAGCGTGTCCTGTAGAATTTGCTCTTTTACCAGACAGGACGGGTAAAAGGGGGAGGGCCCGATGGGGGAACTGCCAGTATGGGTCAGAAAAAAGCCGCATTCGCTTCAAGAGCTTCTCGCATCTGCCCCAGGCTTGGCTTGAAACAAATGAATAAACAAACCGTGGGGGGGAGGAAGGGGGCAGGGGTTGTCCGGTTGTAGAGAAGGCAGCCGTGGTCTAAGCCTGCGTGCTAAAGCCAAGCTATTAGTGTTAGAAATGTAGCCGTGTTAGTCTGGTCTAGCTGAAACAAAAAACAGGACTATGTAGCACTTTAAAGACTAACAAGATGGTTTATTAGGTGATGAGCTTTCATGGGCCAGACCCACTTCCTCAGATCAAATAGTGGAAGAAAATTGGCACGACCATATATACCAAAGGATACAATCAAAAAAATGAACACATATGAAAAGGACAAATCAAATTTCAGAACAGAAGGGGGATGAGAGGGGAGGTAAATGTCTGTGAGCTAATGATATTAGAGGTGATAATTGGGGAAGCTATCTTTGTAATGGGTAAGATAATTAATGTCTTTGTTTAGACCGAGGCGTAAAGTGTTGAATTTAAGAGAGCTTATAAATGTGACTTCACATGGTTGTGTCAATGTATTATGTTTGTATGAGTGTGAGATGTTCGGGTATGGGTGTTAGTGGGCTCCTGGCTGGTGTGCTGGTATGTGTGTTTATGCATGTGGGAAGCTTTTATGTGCATATATATGTATAATGGGAGTGGACTGTGTGTGTGTATGTGTGTGAGAGAGAGAGACACTGGTACCCAGATGTGTGAGTATATGTGTGTGACAAGTGTATGTGCGCATGTGTGATGTGTGTGACTGTGGGTGAGGTTCATGTGTGTATTTGTGTGCATGTCTGTAATCCATCTAATATCCTTGAAGTTTGTGTGTATAGATGTATATGGGGTGTTTATGAACCTGTGAACATTTTCAATGTGCAGTTGTATGAATATGCATGTGTGTTGATGTATATATGTGTGTATGTGTAAAAGTTTGTGAGCATTCATGATTATCTGTCTGTGAATATTTATGTGTATGACACGAGTTTGAGGGGGCAGGTTTGTGTGTATGGGTATACAGTATGTGCCTGCCATTCTGCCCTCATTTATATCTGTGCTATTCCATTGAAGTCAATGGCAATGGGCCTTGTGTGTGGGTGTCTGAAATAATCCACTTGGCTGCAGGAGCTGCATGCAGCTCAGATAAAGAAACAGCCAATTTAATTATAGATGCTTCATGTTACTAACTGGCCTTGTTAAACATATACAGGTATGTTTGCTGGAGAGGAGGCAAATCCAGATTTTCTAAAATGTCTGTGTTTGTTGTCTTCCATCTTCTCTTATAGGGACACCTATAAATCGGTAGTAAGCCTGGGAAAACTTCATGGGCCTATTAGCCTCCTCAGTCATGGATCAGAAATTGTTTTTGCCAAAAACATCAGCCTTGTGCTGTTGTTGAAGGCAGTGCTAACTTAGGATCAAACAAGTCCTTCAACTTTCTGACAGGGTTTCAATATTCCCCTTTATTGGGCAGTGGTGGATGGAGGAAGTCCATCATCTTCACTGTGTTCTTTAAAAAAAACCTCTGATATGTCACTCTTGAAAATTGCTTTCTATTTATTGGATTTCGTTTTGCAAGAAAGTGTTTCAAAATGGAGAACGGAATTTTTCTTTCAGAAGGGCATGGCTGAGCTCAGCTCCAATATTTTGCTTTCTCTATGTGCTTGGAACAAAGTTCTGCTCTTCGTTTTCCACAGTAACTTTAAGCTGTGCCATTGCACTCTCCCTGACCATATGCGTCAGCACAGAGAGAAAGAGCATGTAGGTACTTTTGAAAACATTACCCCTAGTGTCTAGAAGCTGATTTATGTACATTACCCCTAGTACCTAGGAGCTGATTTATGTATATTTATGTACATTTCAAAAACATAATTGATGTTATCATTTTGGCTATGCATGGTTTTTCATACCGTTTCTTCAATAAACCCTTACTCGGTATTCTTTGGCTGAGTCTAGATGCAAACTATAGAGATTTTATTATCTCTTTTAGTATTTGGAATAAAAAAATGATGGGGTTTTTTTGTTTATTGTTTTGTTTTGGCATGGTCAGAGCCTACTGATCCTTTGGGTTCAGGTCAAGGATGAAAGTGACTTGGCAAAGACAGTTCAGTCAATGCCTATGATTCAATACTCTCAAGAGTTTTTAAACAGCATTGAGATCAGAAATGGGCAGCTACTTATATTTCTGACGTGTCAGGCACATGATTGCCAGTGGATGCCAATGGAAAGTGTAGATCAGAGACTTGTCTATGACCACACTGCTTTGTACTGTCCTCTTTGGATGACCCATAAATTAAATGGAATTGGACTTGCTCTGTATATGAATGGGAGCATTTATCGATTCATAAGCCAGGCACTCTTCTCTATGAATATGTATGGAATTAATTCATCAAAATAGCTTTGTGGGCAGGTCTTACAAGGAGGCTTAGGCACTTAACTGCCAACATTTTGGCATTACAGCCATTCACAAATCCCTGCTCAGCCTCTGTCCATTTTTCTGTTGTTAAAGTTCCCAAGGTGCTCTATCCCCAAAGTCCTGACAGCCCAGCAGCTAGGTCACACCTAAATCCCAGTGGGATTTACAAGATAGGTGTTCCACCACCTAACTTGTTTTTGGGGTTCAGGCAGGGAGGCATGTGCTGAAATCACATAAACCCACTATTAGCCCTTTTCAAGCTATTTGAAATATACGACCTTGCTCTGGCCCCTAAGTGATGGAGAGAGTTTGTGGCTGTGAATCCTGAGCAGAGATAGGTGTCGTCTTCTCGCCTGGACTTAAGTACCTAAGTCCTTTGGCAGTTCCAGACTTAGGCTACACCTTTCCACTCAGCATTTCTTATTAGCTGCCTTAGGCAGCTTCCTGCTCAGCATTCTGGTTTTGTGAATCTGATTTTTAAGCACCTAATTCTCTTCCTGCATTTTATAAAGCACCTGGATGCCTAACTCAGGGCTATAAATTCCACTATGTGCCTGGGAGCTTGTAGGTTAGGCCCTGTAGTGTTCAGTGTGAATCTCAACCTGTGCTGCTGTTGGCATTTCATGTGAAACTGAAAACTGAGCTGCTGACTGCTTCAAGTCATGAAAGATCCCCTGCTACTGTTTGCCAGAGCAAATGTATTACACCAAATTCCAGCTTGGAGAATTACATTACAACTAAAACTCATCCTTCATTTTCAATTAGATTTGTTTTTTCTGAACATGCTGTCCTTTGCTGTTGTGTAGTATTGCTACGTGTTACTATATAGCTCTCACATTGCATCCCACAGGTGGCTTCACTATGTGAGTAGAGCAATCACTTATAATTTGTAAAGTGCTTTGGACTTCTTTGGGTGAAGAACACTGCCCCTTTCTCTAAATATACATCAAAAACACATAAGGGATGGGAATTTTCAAAAGCACCCAAATGATTTAGAAGTACAAGTCCCATTGATTCCAAAGTCAGGTAGGCACATTTGAAAATCCCAGCCTAATGGAGAATGTAGAGCTTTCAGATTTTTTGGACTCCATATAGCCTTCTTTTAATGGTGGATATGATTCTGTTATCAGCTGTCTTTCATACTGTTGACCAGGAGATAGTGTTTGACATGCTTGTGGATCATAATAAGGAGAAAAAGAATTTCTTGAGTAGTTCTATTGTCTTCTATTTGGAATTAGTTGGAAGGTAGCATTAGGTGCCTTCCAGGCTGTCTCATGCAGAGGGGAGATACAGGGTTCTATTTTATCTCCTGTCCCTTTCAATGCATATGCAAGTTCATCACAAGAGATGTGAAGTGCTGTAGACATCTTTGCCTTGTTAGACAGATGGCACCTGACAATGCAGTGAAATGCCTTTCCCAGTGTCTAGTAGGCAATGAGGCTTGGATTAAAGCAAACTGGCTGAGATTCAATCCATGGATATACATATGCAACCTGTGGTGTGTGTACTACCACGCTTTCAGAGGCACTGGGGGATGGAAAGAGTATAAAACATAGACAGACTAGAACACAGATCAGAATGATGTATAGATAGTGGGCTGTTGGAAACAACTGGAGGAAACTATGGAGATAATATACCTTCCCTTGGCTGAGGAACATGGTTTGTATTTTGTTATTCATGTTTGCAAACCATTGAATTCTCAGCTGTTTCTGGATGTCCACATAACGGCAATGACAAAAAATACTATTTTGTACTTGGCATAAAATGCGTGGCTTTTACTTTCAGATGAACTACTGACAGTGAGTGATTCATTATCACAATTATCCGTGCCTTTGTCACCTCCACGTTACATTATTGCATAGTGCTCTACTTGGGGTTAATTCTGACACTACTTTGAGACTTCAACTTGTGCAGAATGTAGCTATCTAGTGTCTTTGATTGTTGTAAGGAAATTGTTACACATGTGGTTTCCAGATGCAATTCCAGGCACGTATTTGGATGGCAAAGTCCATTATATTTTAAATTCTGCTTACTTTACAGATTGAGATTATATTACAGCCCTATAGTTGTAGTCATCTGAGACACTTAATCTTAAAGTCTGTAGTTGGGGTTACCAGGGCTCTGGATGCAGGGTTTTTTCAGTAGAGAATACTCAATTCTTGAATGTGTTTGATTTAAGAGAGCTTGACATTCAGGGCACGTCTACACAGCAGGGCTAAAGCTGAACTAAGCTACGCAACTTGAACTATGACAATTGTGTAGCTTAAATTGAAATATCTTATTTCAGCTTTTGGTGCTGTCTATCCAGCAGGAAGTCCAAGAAAGAGCACTCTTCCTTCAACTTCCTTTATTCCTTGTAAAATGAGGGTTACCAGATTCAGAGTAAGAAGTCCTCCACCTCGCCATTATTTTGACATTATGTCGAAATAACTGCTTGTAGTGTAGATGTGGACTATGTTATTTCGGAATAACTTCAGTTATTCCAAAATAACACTGCTGTGTAGAAGTATCCTCAGGGGACTCAATTAGATGGATGCAAGGCAGAAATGTATCTTGGTGGGCTAGGAAAGATCTTTAGTATGACACTATGTCAATTTTTTTAAAGCATGTTTTAAAATAGATTGTTGCAAGCACTTAGAGGCACTAGATTAAGCTTGTTTTACAATAGCTTTGTTGTTGCAGATGATTTTTTTTTCTATTTATCTCTCTTGGTAATTGTGTGGCCCTAAAGGTGATAGTATATGAGTGCATGTGAGAGCATAGGGTTAGTCCTCATAGCCACTGAGAAAAAAATGAAAGATAAAATATAAGAGGAAATTGTTATGTTTTGTAACTGAAGTATTAAGCAAAAAATGATTGCTTGGGTTTGTACCAATACCAAATATTGTCTTATTGACATTCAACATTACTGGTAGCATTCAGGATGAGAAAAAAGCTAGGAAAAATAGCATAATGATGAGACAAAAAGAGCACAGGAAGAACACAGTGATTTTTCATAAGTGGACTAGGCAGATATCAGAGGTGGATAATTTTATATCCTATCACTTTTTTTAAGAAAAAAAAAGAACACCATTCAAAACACCACTTCTCTATTTGTACGGTGTATATACAATACAATTTTATTTTGTAGCAAGCCATTGACTGACATAGTTCACAAAATATAGTGCATGTAGAAAGCTGATGCTATTATTCATGGCACTGACTTGAACTCTGTTCTCTCATTGATGAGTGTGGATTTTCTCAGACTTGTGTTTACTGTAGCTTGTTTTGACAGAGGTGTAAAAATCACTTCAAATGAAAAATATTTCAGCACCGTCCAGAAATTTAAATGTTAATGATTTATGTGACTGTATTTTATCTGTCGTATGTGTTGTATTGTCTAATGGGTCATAGTTTTAATGTATTTGGTTGTGTGGCTCCTAGAATGTCAGGGCAGCTAGGCATCCTAAAAATAAAATTACTTATTCATTATAATTAATAACACTTACAGGGAGTTACATATATGAATCCCCTGTGCCTCACTGGGAAAATGGGCCAGAACCTTAGCTAATGTGTGGCATCATTCAACTGAAGCCAGTTGAGCAACATCAATTTACAGCAGCTGAGAATCTGTTCCAGTTTTACAAATGGTGGCTTATCTGTCCACCTGTATTATAATACTACTTCAATATTGTTATTCCATTATATAGTATTTCACTATTTATTGCCTATCTTAGTCTCTCTATACATGCCAACATTTTACTGTAGGTGAAACTGAAAGAGAACAATGTTTCCTCTCAGTGACCTGTAAAACTATCTATGGTATATTACACATAAGCATTTTAAATAACTGTAAATTAGATTAAATTGTGTTCAGTTTTGTTCACATCCTTTCAAAAAAATGAGGGGGCAGAAATAAACAGGTCCAAAGACTGGCAAAAATGATTAAAGGAAAGAAAAGTTTTGTATGTGAAGTGAGACTGAAAAAGTTGGAACTCCCTTGGTTATAGAATAGGTGAATATGAAGGGACAAGTAGTAGCTTTTAACCTTTCCAGGTTATTGTACTCCTTTCAGGAGTCTGATTTATCTTGTGTACCTCCAAGTTTCACCTCACTTAAAAATTGCGGAAAATTGCTTACTTACTTATTGTACCATAGAATTATGAAAGACATAAATTGGAATATGAATATTGCACTTATATTTCAGTGTATAGAATATACAGCAGTATTAAAAAGTAATTGTATGAAATTTTCATTTGTACTGACTTTTCTAGTGCCTTTATGTAGCCGGTAAAACTAGGCAAATATCTAGACGAGTTGATGTACACCCAGGAAGACCTCTGAGTATCCCAGTGGGTATGTGTACTCCATTTTGAGAACCATTGTGATAGATATAAAAATGCATGTCATATATAAAGTAATTTTTTTAACTTCTGTTTACTATTTCTCTCACACAAGAACCAGGGGAATGGTCATTAGTAGTGTAAGGCAAAAAATATAAACCAATAAAAGAAAATTGTTTTTTACACAACACATATTTAATCTTTTGAATTCACTACCTTTCAATAGTACTGAGGATAAGAGTTTAATAGGATTCATACATGGATGTTCAATGTTATGTAGACAATAAAGAATTCACAGCTATGTAACATATGATAGCATTTATAAAGGGTCCAAACTTTCAGACAGTTATTTATGCTTCAGAGCACAAATAAAGCATAAAATGACTGAGATTAGAAAAAAAAATCTCCGATGAGTGCGTTATTACAAAATGTTCCATCATAATATATTTTATGCTTGCCATCTTGTGACCAACAAATTACAGGTTGAACCTCTATAATCCAGCACCCTTGGGACCTGACCAGTGCCAAACCAGAGAGTTTGTCAAACCACAGGAGGTCAATGTTGTCTAGCAGCATTACCAGCACATCCACTGCTTATTGGGCTCATAGAAGATATTAAGGGCTAAATAACACTGAGAGCTAGGACTGGTGGCTTTAATCAGATTTTATGGGGTCATGGGAAACTTGGCCACACCCACTATAAGTGGACAGCCGACTAACTAAAATCTTGCACGGATGTTGCCAGACCAGGGAGGTTCAACCTGTATATTACTACAATGTATTTCACAGAAAGAAATCCACTTAGAAACTTCAGCTGATGCAAGTGAGGTTGATGGACAGGAGAATCTGGATCTTCTACCTTTAGGATTGTGACACAGAGGCCCATTGGTGCCAGTTGGCAAAGGATTCGCTACTCTGTATTGGCAATTCTTATCAGGCCTGATAAGCTCACTACACCTAATACCTTACTTTCATAGTACTTATCCAAAATGTGTCTTTCAAGTTATCAAATGAAAGCTGATTACATACCAGTCATTCATACTGTTGCAAAATGTATGTACAGATACTATATAAGAAACCGTGTATATTTACACACATAGGTCTTCTGACAGACAAAGGCATGGCATTTGCCTATCCCTGTATTTGATATAAACTAAAAATTGTAAAGCAACACAATGGAAGCCCTATTTACATATCAAATAAACAGGAAAACTAGGTTGATAGGAGATGTGAATCCAACACAGGGGAGTTCACCAGATAACAAGCAATGGAGGAGAAGATTCGTCCCTGGGGCTGTACTTCTAAAAGGGACATTTGAAAGGTTTATTGGACTATAAGAGGAAGGAAAGAGGACCCCCTTCTTATCTATCCTGGAGGAAGCAGAAAGGACAGCCCTTTCTGAATTCATGAAAGTTGGAGCCCTGCCATTTGGGCTAATGATACTGGAAGGCTGGCTTAGGTGAGAAATTTCTTTAGACAAGAATTTTAGCCTGTTAAAAGTTAAGTTTAGAGTCTAAGTCTCAAGGAAGCATGTTAGATCTTTTGTGTTACACGTAATTTATTATTATCTTTGGTCATTATTTCTTACATCTTAATATTTGTAAATAAATTTGTATTTGTTTTAACTGGAAGTAGATTCCAGTGCTGTGCTGTTACATTGGAGCTCATCCTCAGCTGAATCAAATCAGTCTTTGTGTACACTAGCTGTTTGGAGACAGCTTACCTGGTTATTCGTGTAAGCATCCAGTGAGCAGGGCTGAATCCTACAGAAGGGGGCAATGGCAGAGGGGCATGGAGGTTGGTGTGTTTGTCATTCACCTGCATAGAGGGCAAGGTCTCTGGACTTCTGGAAGTCAGTGCTTGTCTGTGGCCAGAGGCTATTAGCTTCAGGAAGCTGAGCTACAGCAGGTGTCAGGCCAAAGTGTTTCACACTAAGGGCAAGCAGTGATGAGGCATCTAACAGGCCTGAGGACCTGCAGGGAGCATCACATGAGTATAGGATAGGTATCTTATCTAGGTAAAAATAAATATGCATAGTAAAATATGAACAATAATTAATTGCAATAGAGGGCCAAATCTTGCATTCCTTTCTCAATTTAAACTCCATCCTATACCAGTGGAATAGCGAATAGGTATGAATAAAATAGTGAGGAATGTTGAATTTGGCCTAAAGTGATTAGGATTTGGTTTTGCATGTAGTGCTAATCTAATAAGTTGTGGCAGCAGACCAAGAAGGCAAGGATAATTGCTTGTTTCCCTTAAACCATACTACTGTAAATGGGGAATCTCCATCATATAAAAATGAGAACAAATTGACAAAATCCTCACTAAATAGCACACACGCTTTTGGCCACCTGTTCCACATTTCCAGTGCAGACTCCAAAGATTAGATTTAATGCCAGAGCTTCATACAAAGTCACACATCTCACATCATTCACGGTAGCACATAGCATACATAAACTGAAACTAAGCTATAGTTAATACCACTAGAATAGCAACTAATTTCATGGTCTAAGAGAAAAGCATGTTTCATGTGGATCTGTGTTTGATTGTGCCAGACTCAGGGCACATAAGTGGCTTCCACTGATGATGAATTTGAGGAACAAAATGTACATCAAGAATTTGTGAAGTTTCGTGGCAGAATGAATCCACAAATGGTGCAGATATGTGGATTAATAGATATTAACTCCCCAAATTGGGCTGAAATGTGGATATACAGATAATTCATCAAATAAAGAAATTTAAGTCTGCAGTAAGAGAAAAATTATATCTGCCTTCATACTCAAGTCACAGAGTTCCCAGTCTATGATAAAAACTCTAGTATGGAAGGAAGTGCATGCAGAAAAGGGTTTTTCTCCTCTGTAACGCCAAGCACAGCTCTGAGTTGTCTCTCCCCGCATTGGTGCAGACAGTGTTTGAGACCAGAGCATGGAAGGACAGGCTTGGGATGGAGTTAGGGTACTAAGGTCTATGTGGATCCACCCTCTTCTGGTGAAATGTGATGCGTCCAGTGGTATTGAAGCACAGCAAGCAGTGGCCCTGAACTTGCTCTGTTAATGCTGCAGCATGAGGAATAAGTCTTTCTGCACTCATCCCTTCTCACACCAAGCCCTGCACTCAGGTTTAAAACGAGAATAAAATTTGACCATTACTGACTCCATTACAGAGCATACAGTATCAGACTGTGAAGCTCAGAGAAACATTGATGGACTGCTGATGCACAGAAAATGTGGGAGGAAAAAAAAGGAAGTAATTTGCCCCTCTCACCAGTCTGTCTCCATTGACCACATTGGTGTTACTTTTGATTTACCCTGGTGTGAGAGGAGAAGCAGACATAGTGTGTTTGATGAGCCCCTTGAATATGCACTTGCAAATAGCATGAAAGTTTTTGAAGGTTGTACCAGTCTGAATGTAAAGGAGGTGATTGCAGTTAAACTCCAAAGGGGTAGAAATGCAGCATTCACTAGGGAGTATAAACAGCTCAGTGGATATGAAGAGGCTGTCAGTGGATTCAGAAATGACAAGGCCTGTTGGAACCCATGTCACCATGGGTTTATTCCCAAAAGAGCAGCAAATAATGAACAAGAAAGAAGGGGAAACCTTCTGAAATGAGTGGCATGAAACCTTCCATTGGTTACACAACTGTGAAATGAAGTTATTTGACATATTTGTAGGGTACAGTTTGCAAATTCACAGCGCTACTTGTGTTTGTGCCAAAGTCTGCTCTGGCAATCAGCAGAGACTGGATTTCCCAGGACTGTCGTTACAGCTCCTTCCACAATTTTTAAAGGAAAAGAAAAAGAAAACTCCCCACAAGGGCCTAAGAAAGTGTCTTTTTTTCTTTAACTGCCCAATGACAAAACTGTAAAGCTTGAAGTATTCCTTTCCCCAAATGTGATCATGATGCTCATTAGCAAAAGCTTTTAAAAATAGAAAAACACTCCAAAACATTTATGCATGATAGAAAATCAAATTTTCATGTAAATGCAGTTCATAGGTATGGATTTTGGTAAGGCTCACTTATTACTTAGCAGCTTACTACAGCATATGTGCAGGAAATAAAAGAAAGAGAAACAGAGTATGCTACTGGAATAGGAATAGCTAAGTATACTGTAGATGTTTGAAAATTCAGATGGAACTTACAATATTATTTGGACAACTTAAAACTATCAGGAATCTCAAAACTCAGATCAAATTTTGACATATTTGTGTATATATGTCGTGTTAGCATGTATGTGCATGCATATAGTATACACAAATGTATATGATATAATCAGAAATATATATTATTTTTTTCTGTGACAGGTAAGACAATCAAAAGAAAAGTATTATCAGGGATGAAGAATCCACTCCAATATTTTTTCGTGCTATATGGAATTGTTAGAAAAAATATTATTTCAAATTGATCTCACCTTTAATAAGAAAGAGTGGGTAGTTGGCAACATTTGGTTTCTAAAAATATTTCAGTACCAAGGATGAGCTATCATCAAACTTTTCCTTAATATCTAAAAAGAAATTTGCTATGAAATGTGTTGCATATGTAGCAAGCTAGTCTTTAATTAAGGAGATCCATGTTTTATATGTAAAGCTGATTGTATAGCTAAGTTGTTCAATAAACATTACTTTATAATAATTAATAGAAAGTGTTATTGCTCTTATTTGATGGCATTTCCCCCTTAATGGGCAGGCCTTACTACCCTGAAGGAAAGATTCCTTAAAGACTTTGTTAATGCAGGTACTTTTTTTTAATCCAATTGAAGTGGTTTTTACAGCTCTTCCATACTAACAGCATAAAACATGATGGCTGCATCTAGATTGGCAAGATTTTGCGCAAATACTTTTAACGGAAAAGTTTTTCAGTTAAAAGTATTTCCGCAAGAGAGCGTCTATACTGGCATGTGCCTTTGTGCAAAAGATTTGCTTTTGCGCAAAAGCATCTGTGCCCAGTATAGACGCTCTTTTGCGCAAGAAAGCTCTGATGGCCATTTTAGCCATCGGGCTTTCTTGCAAGAAATTAACGTTCCTGTCTACACTGGCCCTCTTGGCGCAAGTATTCTTGCGCAAGAGGGCTTATGCCTGAGCCGGGAGCATCAAAGTATTTGCGCAAGAAGCACTGATTTTGTACATTACAAAGTCAGTGTTCTTGCGCAAATTCTCGTGGCCAGTGTAGACAGGCGGCAAGTTTTTGCACAAAAGCGACCGCTTTTGCGCAAAATCTTGCCAGTCTAGACGCACCCAACAGGTTAAAGTCACAAACACAGTCAGCAACATAGTGCCTAATTCTTTAGGCCCCTAAAAAATCATGGGGTTCCACAAAGTCTGGTTTGGCTTCAAGGCTCCTTATACAATGAATGGGGATAGACAGGTGCCTCAGAACGGGATCCCAAAAGTCAACATGCTAAGCGAGGACCTATCTTGCCTAGCTAATAGGAAATGCTAAGAAGACAGGTGTATACTTCCCATGGAGTTAAGAAACAAGTCTGGGCTGCAGGGAGGTATCTATTTCTACTTGGGATTCACAGACAGTCTTGGAGTCAGGCAGCTTAGGTGTTTGGACCTTGAAGCTTTTCCAGTGTGCATAAATAATTGAAGAATTATTAAAGCAGAGGTATTGTATCCTGAGTAACCAGCTAGAAAGCTTCACCTACCAAGTCGTAGATTCATTCTCATTTGCTTTCTTGCTCAATGACTATTTAAGTAGTTGTATCCAATGGAAAATCCCTGAGCTAAACGGTGTGTTGGCTGGCTGGATTATGAATGGGCCCCAATCTGGTATGTGATCTCTGAGCTCATCTATCAGATCAGGCTCCTGAGGTGCGATAAACACAAGTATGCTGATTTCCTCCTGCTTTATGGATCACAATGGGGCATAAGCACTCAGATGTGTAGAGTGAGGCAGCAGTGAACATATGCAAAAACGTAAGCACCAATGGAAGATTTATACTGAAAATATATGTGCCAAGTGAGTTTAGGCACCTGTAGGGTTAGGCAGCCAGTGAGCAGCAGTTTTGTGAATGCCAGTGGTGCCAAAAAATTGGACTTAGGCATTTAAAATGGCAGCTACATGCCTAAAACTTTTGGTAATCTAGCTTGAATCCTCTGTGTCGCCTTTCTTACATATGTTCATTGTAATGATTAAAAATAGATAAATGATACAAAGAAATGTATACCTTGGATTATATCCCTAGCTAGTGTAAATAAACATAACAACACTGAAGTCAAGGAAGACTATGCCCATATGTACTGCAAAAGTTCTTGCCCTTTTATGTGTTGTATACAGCGGTGTTTGCGAAAGATTTTTATCAAAATATGTTCTCTTTTGTATAGTATCCTCCATGTTTCTTCTTTTAAGAAGCATTCATATTTTACCACTTTCCTTTTACAGCAAATCCTAATTTTTTGACATCTCAAACTTATTGCACCATATTTTATAAGACGTTCAAAAGAAATTCTCAATACTTCATAATCACAGCTGATGAAATGCTGGAGTTAAATCAATACAGATATGTCATATAGGCTAGGTGTATCTGTTTTGAAGTTTAAGCACAGAATGAGGCTTTTCCCTCTTGATTCTATACTTTTTTTTATAAATAACACTATTGAAGGGAGCTCTATTGTAATACAACTTCATAGCCTAACTGAGAACAAGTCTAAAAATTGCCATTAGCATGAATGGGCAGTACTAATTTATATATCTAATGAAAATATAGAAGGCTTTATTTATACTGCTCAGCTCTTAACCTTAACCTCCTGTCTGCAAGATGTTTGTAAACACATTACACCTTTTAATGCAGCAATTGATTTAACAAGGTAAGGCATGAATCATGAACAATTTTTGCCAAAGAGGATATAGTTATTTGAAACACTACGAGCTGCCTAGCCTAACACACCAATAAGATGGAACATCACTTTGAAACTTCTTTGTCCAATGTATTGGCTAGTTTGGACTTCATCATGACAATCTATTAGCATCAATTGCTTTATACAACACTTCAGAGTGGAATTTATTTGTATTGCATGCTAAAGCAGGTAAATTGATACACAAGTACAGTGAATAACAGACATTTTTTTCCTTAAGAAAAAACCTTTTGATTTTCTATACCAAGGAACAAGTTAAATCTCTATCCTGCTTAAGAACAGAAAATGCCAAAGAAAGTGCAAATGTTACTGAATCCATGTCTACACTATGCAGAAGACTGACGCTGCCATGGTCGAACTTTCAGGGTTTGATTTAGTGGGTCTAGTGAAAACTCATTAATTCAAAGTAAGAGTGCCTCCATGGGCACTGGTACTCCTACTCCTCACAAGGAGTAAAGAAAGCTGATGGGAGCGTTTACTTCCATCGATCTCCTGCTGCATGGACAATGATTTAAGATATGTTGATTCCAACCACGTAATTAACATAGCTGGAGTTGTATATCTTAAGTCAACCTTCCCTTTAGTGTAGACATGCCCTAAATTTCTTTTTGTCATGCTTAAGAGGACATG
Source organism: Rafetus swinhoei (assembly GCA_019425775.1). Taxonomy (NCBI): domain Eukaryota; kingdom Metazoa; phylum Chordata; order Testudines; family Trionychidae; genus Rafetus; species Rafetus swinhoei. The sequence continues at coordinate 27,618,068 of CM033424.1, read as the reverse complement.
GTGTTTGTGCTCCCCCCATAACAACACATGGGTAGCTTCTTAAACCCATCAGCAGTACTGTATTTTCATCTGTCTCTTTGGATGGATCTGTCCTCAGAATTTGCAACAGACAACATTATTTCAAAATAATTTACAATGGTTTGAGAATATGTTGAAAAATATAAGAAGAAAAACATAAGTACAAATATTACTTTTACCTATGAGTAAGTATACTCAATCTCAGTCTTGATAGTATGGAAGTAATTTTGGTAAATAGGGGGAAACATTAAAAGTAGAGCTGTCAAGCAAGTAAAAATTAATTCTATTCAGTCTACTATTCTGATATTCACAATTGTATTATTAAACAATAACAGAATGTCATTCATTTAAATATTTTGGATGTTTTCTATATTTTCAATTATTTAAATACTGTGTTGAACTGCAACACAAAACACAAAATGTACAGAGCTCACTTTGTATTTATTTTTATTACAAATATTTGCACTTTAAAAAAACCCAAAAGAAATAATATTTTTAATTCACCTAATAAAAGTATTCGAGTGTAATCTCTTTATCATGGAAGTTGAACTTACAAATGTAGAATTATGTAAAAGAAATGCATTCAGAAATAAAACTATGTACAGTTTTAGATCCTACAAGTCCATTCAGCCCTACTTCTTGTTCAGTCAATTGCTTAGACAAACAAGTTTGTTTACATTTGCAGGAGATAGTGCTGCCAACTTCTTGTTTACAATGTCACATGAAAGTGAGAATAGGCCTCCTCATGGCATTGTTGTAGCTGGTATTGCAAGATATTTACATGTCAGATGCTCTAAAGAGTCATGCTTCATAGTCCAGAGGCTATGTCTAGACTACAGTGATCTATCGAAAAAAGGTATGGAAATTGCACTCTGCCATTGGCGTACCTTTTTCCAATAGTTTTTTTCAGAAGAGTCTTTTCCGAAATTTGGCCCATCTACACTGGGCCAAATTTTGGAAAAGACTCCTCTTTTGGAGGAGCCCTTCTTCCTCGTGGAAGGAGGAAGTCAGGGATTCCGAAAGTGTGTGTCTGCTCATCCGCAAAAAAAAAGTGGAAGAGCAGACGCATTCCCTGGGAAAAAAACCATGTAGTGTAGACATAGCCCAGTTCATACTGATGATGGGTTTGGCTCAATAATGACTTAAAGCAGGGCAGGCTGTTTCATGGTCATTCTCGTAATATGAATCAGATGCCACTAGCAGAACTCTGATTTTTCTTTTCTTTTCTTTTCTTTTCTTTTCTTTTCTTTTCTTGTGGTTTGGGTTATATAATTTCTGCATGTTGCTCTTTTAAGTGTTGCTCTTTTAAGACTTCTGAAAACATGCTCCATGCCTTATGCCGCTCAGATTTTGGCAGGCTCTTTAGATTTTTAAACCTTGGGTTGAGTGCTATCGCTATCTTTAGAAATCTCACATTGGTACCTCCTGTGCATTTTGGACAACATGTCCTGAGCCATCATCTGAGACTTCTATAACTTGAAATATGTGGCAGGATATAGGTAACACAGAGCAGGAGACATACAATTGTCCCCTAAGGATTTCAGTTACAAATTTAATTAACACATTATTTTTTTAACAAGCATCAGCATGGAAGCATATTCTCTGGAATAGAGGCTGAGGCATGAAGGGATATACTAACGTAAATCAGAAACAAGCAACATTATCATCTGTAAATATAAATAAACTTATTTGCTTTAATAATTAGCTGAACAAGAAGTAGGACTTAGGGGACTTGTAGGACCCAAAGTTGTATATTGTTTTGTTTTTGAGTGCAGTTATGTAACAAAAATTCTATGTTTATCAATTGCGCTTTCACAATAAAGAGATTAGACTAAAGCACTTGCATAAGATGAATTGAAAATACTTTTTTATCATTTTTATAATGGAAATATTTTAAATCAATAATATGGGAAATATCTGTAATCAATAATAGTAATATAAAGTGAGCGCTCTATTCTGTTATAATTGAAATCAATATATTTGAAAAGGTAGAAAGCAATAAAATACTAATTAAATTCATTAAATATTTTGGTATTGTTTAACACTAATTAATCGTGATTAATTTTTAAATAGCAATTAAGGTTTTAGTTAACTACATGAGATAGCTGTGATTAATCGACAGCCTTAATTAAAAGGTATACAAAGAGTTGATTTCTTCCTCCTTTATCAAGACAATATGCCAATTTTCTGTCAATAATTTTTTTCAATCCAGAGGGACTTTCAAAAATTGCAGCTAGTCCTTGATTTGCAATAAACAGCAGCAACATCTTTTTCTCTATCTTTGTTGGATCAGGTGCTGACCTTTGCATCAGGCAATGCATATTAGGTCATAAGCTTCTGTTCTCCACATCAGATTACTAATATATGCTGTATATCCAGCTACCATTTCATAGCCACAGCTGATGCAGACCAATCAGTAGCTGCAGCTGATGCAGAATGAATTAGTGGAAAAGAGAATATTGTTGTCTTGAAGCAGGCCCTGTGGCAGAGCCGGTCTCCAGCCCACCTAACAAGAGCAGCTGGCCTGTAGTAGGCTGCCTGATAGGCTATATTGCTTGACTGGTCAGCAGAATCAGTAGCCAGGCTTTTAAGCTCAATGTCTGCTTAAAGCATTTGCCGGTGGCTGTGATAGCTTCTATATCTTCTTGTTCCTAGTTTGCTGTTGACTTAACTCACTTTGCCTGATCTGATCCTGGCCCTGGTTTCTCACTTTGGCTCTGACCCTTATCTTCAATTCCTGGCTACTGACTCTTATTCTAATCAATGGGCATAACTCTTGCTGTAACTACTGGGAATAACTGCCTGTGTTCCAGTAGCTGACAATGATACTATAGACACAGCATCCACAAAAGTACAAGATGCTCATAAAATGTGTAGCTTACATGTAGAAGGTACAGTTAGTGAAACAATTGTTTTTGAAGTGTAATCATGGAATATCTTGAAGATCTTCTGTGAAACTTGAAACCAGGCAAATTATTTTCCCCTCCAAATCATCTGAGCTTGTAGAATCAATGACTGAGAAATTTAGCCAGAACAATAAATCTTCTTTTTAACCCAAGAGCAAGTCAGATTGCAGGACCCTAGGGTGTCCTAGCTGGGAGTAGAACTTGACAGTGGAGGCTGGTGTTTTCTTTGATGCAGTCATGTTTATTTACAAGCCATGTATAATTTCTTTTTCTTCTATATTAGAATTCCTGTTATTTGCAACAAGGTTGAAAATGGAAAAAAAGGAAAAGAAAAGAAACAGGATTAATCAGGAAAAGTACATTGTATGAAGATCTCTTCTGAAAAAAGGTTCTTCTGAAAGAAGCCTGCAGTCTAAACATAGCCTGGGGCTTCCAGGCTCAAAATGGTAGGGGTATGTCTACACAGCAGGGCTAAAGTTGGAATACGCTACACAACTTCAGCTACGTCAATTGTGTAGCTTGAGTTGAAATAGCTTATTTTGGCTTTTGGCATTGTCTACACAGCAGGAAGTTGAAGGAAGAACACTCTTCCTTTGACTTCCCTTACTCCTCATAAAATGAGGGTGTGAGGAAATGGGGAGTTTTGGGGGTTCAAAGGGGGGTTGCATGCAGAGGGGGCACTCAGTGCCCGGATGTTACTGGTTTAATGTGACAAGGGGGAGGGAGTTTGTTGTTTCATAGAACAGCCCAGAACTGGAGTCGCGGAGTTTGGTGCTCTGGTGACCAGCCAACCCTGCTCAGAGGACACAACCAGTTCCAGCCAGATGAAAGATGATCAGCTGCAGAGGGGAGACCCCAGTGACCGACCCAGATAGTTCCAGTGAGGGGAGAACATTGGACGGAAGAGCGGAAAAGTGAAGAAGAGAGGGGCCCAGACGACTCTTTTACCTAGAGAGAAGACAATGGACATGGGAGGGGCCATTGCTGTGGATATTGGAGGCTCTGCTGGAAGACTGTTGGGCTGTTTGGGACAGAGAGCAGAGCAGGTAGGACTCAGCTAGCTGCAGGAGAGACTGACATGCGGGGCTGAGAGATCCTTTGCTGTGTTCAAAGCTCAATAAACCCTTCTGTTTTGTGCTGGCTGAAAGTCACTCTGGTCTGGAGAATGGGGTTGCACTATTCCCTCTGAGAGTGGAGGCCCCAGGGGTCCAGAGGGAGTGGACCCCTGAAGGGGCTCATGGTGGAGGCAGGCATGCTGAAGGCCCTGAGAGGCACCATCCTGGAAGCAGAGGAGAGGACCCCCCAAGTGAATAGTAGGCACCTCAAGAGAGGGTTGCCACACTAGAGTGGGATCCCCAAGAAGGGGCTGCCGCACTGGAGAGTGGGGGGTTCCGCCCAGGGGCCGAGGGGCCAAGTGTGGGCACCACCTGTGATCCGTGACACAGGGTTACCGTGATTCAGGATAAGAAGTCCTCCAGCTCGACGTTATTTCAAAATAAAGGCTTGTAGAAGAGACACACTCTTTGTTATTTTGGAATAATGTCAGTTATTCTGAAATAACTCTGCTGCGTAGACATATTCAAGAGTGACAGCTACTGATACACCCCTACTACATCCAAGATCAGTCATGCTAGCATGCTAGGGGGGGTTTCTGGGCCTTCTGATAGGCCCATTACACTCCGCAATAGACAGACAACTTTCCACTGGAGAATGGGTTTCTTTGGGACCCACACAGTAATTAATGTTCAATTGATGCTCATTGCGAAGGTTGTGATTATGTTTAATCTGCACACCCTACACCATTATATACCAGTGCTGTTACTCAACAGTGAGACACAATATATGCCTGAATTTTTTAATGCTATACCAGCTGATTTCAGAAATGCATAGCAACTTCTTTTGTCTTCCCTCAAGTACTCTGAACTGTGCTGGCACCTGACAACAGTAAGTAAAAAACAAGGATGATCCTTGCTCTGGAGGTTTTACAGTTGAAATTCAACATAACGCTACAGGTGAAAGTCATAAACAGAATGTGTGTGTGGGGGCGGGATACATGGAATTTAAGATAAAGGTAACAATTATAAGATCGCACTGTAAGGATTAATTATTGTGTATAATGTGATAGTACCAAAATAACCTAGTCAAAATTAATATACCCATTGTGCTGGGAAAGGTATAGGGGGGCAAGGCACAGGTCCCTAGTGGGGAGGCCCTACGGAGAGTTATTGGGGTCCTTGAGAGAAACTGTCCCTCGAGGCCTCCTGGACGTGCACCCCGGCCTGATGTACCTACCGAATGTCAGCTGCCCGTGATTGCTCAAAGGCCCTCCCTTCGCAGCTGGCCTATGCTCCCCACCCCAGGAGGAAGGCCTCCCTCTTGCTCTTCACAATATTGTGGAGCAACATGCTGAAACCACTTCAGGGATGTTGTGCTCCTCCACGTCGAGGTGGGTCAGGAGGCACCTAAACTGTGCCTTCAGGCTCCCAAAGGCGCATTCCACCTGCATGCAGGCCCAGTTGAGGTGGGCATTAAATTGTTCCTTGCTGGGGTCCAGGTGGCCAGTGAAGGGCTTCATGAACTACGGCATGAGTGGGTAGGCCACGCCATTACAATGTGGGGCCATCACATGCCCAGAGGCACCTCTGGCTCCATAGCAAAAAGAATTCTGTGGTGCCCAAAAAATGGACAACAGAGCACACACTGCGAATGCTTTGCTGTCCCTCATAGAGGTAGGCAAGCATACAGCAAAACCTGAGAAATGGCTGTCCAGGAGGGTCCCTTTAAGCACATGTCTCAGATAGCCTTAGGCAACAACTGACCTAATGCCCTTCCTGAACTGGTTCCGGGTGGCCTTATATGTGAGATAGTGTCCACGCTGATTGGATGCTATCTTTTGAAAAAGCAGATCACTTTTTCAATGTGATTTTGAAGTGTAGACACTTTCTTTTGGAAGAAGTTTTTCCAGAAGATCTCTTCTGGAAAAACTTCTTCTGAAAGAAGCCTGCAGTCTAGCTGTAGCCTTATAAATGCAAATGGGAGAAATGGCTGATGCATATCTTGTATACATATTCAATAACAATGAGCCAAGTTCTGTTTTTACTTTCGAAATATTTGTGCATTAGTTTTTTGTATTATTTAATCCATCACTCTGCTGGCAAAAACTTCGGAGCTTATAAATATAGCAGAAATCCTAAACAGACTAAAATTTACCAAGCCAGCAAAGTGTCATCCATTTTTCCTTTTAGTTAGTAAATATATTCTTTGACATTCCATTCACATTTAATTTCAAAATCATTTGTTACTCTTACTGAGTTTACCTCAGGTTCTGCTCAGTTTGCATATCCACTTCTTCTTCGTCACTGTGGCATATGCAGTTTGTAAAGATGCCTAATGCCTGGCAACTACTTTACTTCCATAATTAATTCTTTGTAAGTGTCAGGTCATGGACTTCCTTCAATTAGATTGGCTGGTACTGCTCTATTAAAGTTGTCTATTATTTTACAGAAAGCCTGATGCTACAAAATGCTGAATACCTCTTGGGCTGTACTGAACAGTCTTCACTCCATAGGTCAGCAAGTTATTTGTGCTTAGCTTTAAGCTGAAGCCAATGGGACTAGTCATGTTTAAAGTGAGGTGTGGCCTTAAGTGCTTTGATCAGTTCCAGTGTTTCCCTGTAAGATGTGTGTTTGGGCAGCCATCCAGGAGAGATTTGAATGCCACGCACCTGATTAGCAGATCACCCACACAGCTGTCAGCATGTGTTTCTATTAGTGGTGCACATCCACACATGCCTCGGTGTATGTAACAAAATTTATTCTGCACGTGAATGGAACAATTAGACGGAACATTGGTTAGGACCACAGACATTAACATTTGAGAGTGCCTAGCACCTTGCAGGTGGTGCTGAACGCACCGCAAAAATCAAATGCTGAACCATTTTCAATCTCCAACCTTCTGTTTCTTTATAAGGTTCTGGAGGAAGCTGTTGCATTATAGTATCTTTAAGTGAATATCATCTCTGTACTTAACCAACATATGGAGAAATCTGTCTCAGTGTCTAGATGCTTTACATATTTGCAGACATTTATTTTCTCCTCATTCTTCAAATTACTTCAGGATTTGGTGTGGGAAAAGCAATCATTGACATTTTTGGTTCAATTGTTAAGTCTAATGCCAAACCAGCACTACAATTAATAGAACTACTGCTTAAGAAACTCTTTGTCCCCTGGCACTTATTATGTAATTCTCTTGGCACTAGAAGAGATGTTTGTTCTCAAAAATGCAATTTTTCAGAATTATAGATAGCATGTTAAGTAATTTAATTTATACAATGCAATTCATGTATTCCTCATGTCCACAATGTGAAAAATCTACCTTTTCAATTGTGGGAGAGCCATAAAACCTATGTAATAGTCACATATCAATAAAACAGTATTTCTGTTGCCAACATTTTGATTTATTGGACATTAAGCCAGAGATTAGTACAGAGGTAGGCAATAATTTTTGACGAGGGGCCACTTCACAAATTTCTGAAGTGGTTGTGGGCCACCCTGGAAGGGGCGGGGCCTTGGGCAGATATGGGGGCAGGAGGCTTCCCATGCTTCCCCACTCACAGACCCTGATTGGCCTTGGGGTGGAGGGAGCACATGAAGTCTTTGTCTCTGCCCCCCAGTGCGTAGAGAGAATCATCAGCTCCTCCATCCCCAGGTCTCAATTGGCCTGGGGGCAGGGGAGTAGCAGGGTGGTTGTAGGCTGGATCAACCGGATTGGTGAGCCACATATGGCCCACAGATGCTGTCTTGCCCATCCCTGGTGTAAGGGATTAGGGTCAGGAGGGCCTGTGAGGTCTGGGAGGGGAGTTTGGGTGAAGGAAGCAGCTGTGACCTGGGGCGTGGGATTGGGGTGCAGGAGTTTGAGTTGTGACCTAAGTGCAGGTTCTGGGAGGAGGTATGGGCTCAATAAGGGGGGCAAAGGATTTGGCTTTTGTGGGATAGGGACATAGGAGTAGGGGGGCAGAGGGCTGGCGGGGGGGAGAGGGGCTCTGGCCAGGAGACTTATTAGTGAGACTCCCTAGCCAGCAGGCTAACCCATTTCTCAGGCAGGAACCTGCCCTACCCACCGCACAGGCAACAGGGTCATGTTCTCTGTGAATAAGAGTCTGATGGGAGGGAGGAGTGGTGTTTCCCGTGCTGCCTGTTTTTCAAACAGGCAGCTTCCATTGGCCAGAAACCAGCCAATGGGATTGTGCTGGGGGTGAGCGCAGCCATGAAGCACCACTCCCCCTCCCTCCTGCTCACAGAGTGTGTAGCACTAACGGCCCTGCATCTGCTTTTCTGAGCAGTGTGGGGGGGGGGGCAGGGCAAGCAGGGGAGTCTACCTGAGGCTCCCCCCCTCTGTCCGCAGGCTGGATCCAGTGGCGTGGCAGGCTGGATCTGGCCCACAGAGGGCTTTTTGCCCCGACCTGGATTTGCGCAACAAACAAAAATATAGAATCAGAGAACCATAGAGCTGGAAGAGACCACAGAAGGTCATCAAGTCCAGCCCCCTGCTCTAGGCAGGACCAATCCCAACTAAATCAACCCAGCCAGGGCTTGGTCAAGCCGAGACTTAAACACCTCTAGGGATGGAGACTCCACTACTTCCCTAGGTAACCCATTCCAGTACTTCACTACCCTCCTAGTGAAATAGTTTTTCCTAATATCCAACCTGGACCTCTCCCACCACAACTTGAGACCATTGCTCCTTGTTCTGCCATCTGTCACTACTGAGAACAGCCTCTCTCCATCCTCTTTGGAACTCCCTGCAGGAAGTTGAAGGCTGCTATCAAATCCCCTCACTCTTCGCTTCTGCAGACTAAACAGACCCAACTCCCTCAGCCTCTCCTCGTAGGTCATATGCTCCAGCCCCCTAATCATTTTGGTTGCCCTCCGCTGGACCCTCTCCAATTCCTCCACATCCTTTATGTAGTGGGGGGCCCAGAACTAGACACAATACTCCAGATGTGGCCTCACCAAAGCGGAATAAAGGGGAATAATGACATCTCTGGATCTGCTGGCAATGCTCCTCTTAATGCAACCTAATATGCCATTAGCCTTCTTGGCTACAAGGGCACACTGTTGACTCATATCCAGCTTCTCATCCACTGTAACTCCCAGGTCCTTTTCTGCAGAACTACTACTTAACTGGTTGGTCCTCAGCTTGTAACTATGCTTGGGATTCTTCCGTCCCAAGTGCAGGACTCTGCACTTGTCCTTGTTGAACTTCATCAGATTTCTTGTGGCCCAATCCTCCAATTTGTCAAAGTCACTCTGGACCCTATCTCTTCCCTCAAGCGTATCTACCTCTCCCCCTAGCTTAGTGTCATCCGCAAACTTGCTGAGGATGCAATCCATCCCCTCATCCAGGTCATTAATAAAGATATTGAACAAAACCGGTCCTAGAACCGAACCTTGGGGCACTCCGCTAGAAACTGACCGCCATCCTGACATCAAGCCGTTGATCACTACCCGCTGGGCCCGGCCTTCTAGCCATCTTTCTATCCATCTTACCGTCCATTTATCCAATCCACATTCCCTTAACTTGCTGGCAAGAATATTGTGGGAGACCGTATCAAAAGCCTTGCTAAAGTCAAGGTATATCACATCCACTGACTTTCCCACATCCACAGAGCCAGTTACCTCATCATAGAAGCTAATCAGATTGGTCAGGCACACTTGCCCTTTGTGAATCCATGCTGACTATTCCAAATCACTTTCCTCTCTTCCAAGTGCCTCAAAATGGATTCCTTAAGGATCCCTTCCATGATTTTTCCAGGAACCGAGGTAAGACTGACCGGCCTATAGTTCCTGGATCGTCCTTCTTCCCTTTTTTGAAGATGGGCACTACATTTGCCTTTTTCCAATCATCTGGGATTTCTCCCGATCTCCACGACTTTTCAAAGATAATGGCCAAAGGCTCCTGTCATGGCTCCTTCCCCACTCTGGCATGATAAATGCAGAAGTGGGGGCCAGCAAGTGTACCCCAAAGCCTTATCTACCAGGCTTTGGTATAAAACGTCCCCCAAAATCTTAAAAAAACCTAGATTTTGGGAATAAAACTTCCGCTGCCACCACCCAAATATTAATAACGAGATTAGGGGAAAGATCATTTGGGAAATCTCACCCCTATTATAAAAATCAGGACACACAGGTAACCAATGCCAGGTTAATAAAAGAAAAGAGAAACTTTTATTGTTACAACAATATTCCTGTTGCAAGCATAAGGATCAGATGGAAAGGTAACAAAATATACTCATGGAGGTATTACCCCATGGGCTAGAACTTAGTTAAAAAGAAAAGCCAAACATCTCTTAAGCAGTGCCAGATATCAGATCCCATACCCAACCCTTAAAACAATAAAGCCTAACGAAACTACCTACACTTTACCCTACTTACAGAAAATGAAGAATGGTGTCTTGGAGAGAGAGAGACATGCTTGTCCTTCTCTGTAGCTGCAGAGCACACACCCAGAGAGACCAAAGGAGAAAGGAAAAAACCCAAATTCCTTTGTCCCAGTTTGAAAGTCCCACCTACATTCCTACTGGTCACTACACCTGGCTAGGTGTAGTTAACTCCTTAATCCCCAGGCTGCTGGCTAACCCTCATAATCATGACAGCTTCTCAATGACATTTGCCAACTCCCTCAGTACCCTCGGATGCATTAAGTCCGGACCCATGGATTTGTGTACGTTTAGCTTTTCTAAATAGTTCCTAACCTGTTCTTTACCCACCACGGGCTGTCCATCTTCATCCCATCTTGCGTCACTTAGCACAGAAGTCCAGGAGCCGACCTTGTCCGTGAATACAGAGGCAAAGAAAGCATTGAGTACTTCAGCTTTCCCCACATCATCTGTCACTAGGTTACCTCCTTCATCCAGTAGTTGGCCACACATCCTCTCTGATCACCTTCTTCTTGTTAACATGCCTGTAGAAAACTTTCTTGTTATCCTTCACATCCTTAGCTAGTCGCAATTCCATTTCCATTTTCGCCTTCCTGATAACCCCCCGGAATTCTCGAGCTATACATTTAAACACCTCCCTGGTCATTTGTCCAAGTTTCCACTTTTTGTAAGCTTCCTTTTTGTGCTTAAGTTCACCAAGGATTTCCCCGTAAGCCAATCCGGTCTCCTACCATGTTTGCCTCTCTTGCTACGGCGTCGGGATGGTTTCTTTCTGTGCCTTCAATAAGGCTTCTTTAAAATACTGCCAGCTGTCCTGGACTCCTTTTCCCTTCATGTTAGCATCCCAGGGATTCTGCCCATCAGATCTCTGAGGAGTCAAAATCTGCTTTTGAAGTCCAAGGTGTATTTTACTACTCTCTTTTCTTCCTTTGGTCAGGATCCTGAAATCTACCATCTCATGATCACTGCTTCCCAGGTTGTCACCCACCTCCACTTCCCCTATTAGTTCCTCCCTGTTTGTGAGCAGAAGGTCAAGCTGCGCACGGCCCCTAGTCGGATCCTTCAGCACTTGTGTCAAGAAGTTATCCCCAACATTCTCCAAAAACTTCCTGGATCGCCTGTGTACTGCCGTATTGGTTTCCCAACAGATGTCAGGGTGATTAAAGTCCCCCATGAGAACCAGGGCCTGCGATCTGGAAGCTTCTCTCAGTTGTCCGAAGAAAGCCTCATCTACCTCATCCACCTGATTCGGTGGCCTGTAGCAGACACCAACCACAATATCACTGCTGTTGTTTGCTCCTTTAAACTTAACCCATACACTCTCAACAGGTTTTTCTCCCTCTTTATACTGGAGTTCAGAGCAATCATAGTGCTCTCTTGCATATAGTGCAACTCCTCCTCCTCCTTTTCTCCCCTGCCTGTTCTTCCTGACCTGTCTATACCCTTCCATGACAGCGCTCCAGTCATGCGAGTCATCCCACCAAGTCTCTGCTATCCCAATTAAATCATATTTCTTGGACTGGGCCAGGGTCTCCAGTTCTTCCTGTTTGTTGCCCAGGCTTCTCGCATTAGTGTACAAACACCTCAGATAACGAGCTGATCGCCCTATCTTCTCCATTCGAAACAGGGGTCCTCCTTTCTTGCTCATTCCTCTCTGCATTTCTTCCCAGTATCCGACTTTCCCACTCCCCTCAGGGTTTTGGTCACCGTCCCCCGACGAACCTAGTTTAAAGCCCTCCTCACTAGGTTTGCAAGCCTGCCCACGAAGATGCTCCTTCCTCTCTTTGTTAGGTGGATCCCATCTCTTCCTAACAATGCTTGTGCCCGGAACAGAGTCCCATGGTCGAAGAAACCAAAGCCCTCTCTGCGACACCACCTGCGCAACCACGCGTTTACATCCTCAATTCGACGATCCCTGCCCAGTCCTTTCCCTTCAGCAGGGAGGATGGACGAGAACACCACTTGCACTCCGAATTCTTGGATCCTTCTTCCCAGCACTACATAATCCGCAGTAAGCCGCTCAAGGTCATTCTTGGCCGTATCGTTAGTTCCCACATGGAGAAGCAGGAAGGGGTAGCGATCCGAAGGTTTGATCAGTTTAGTAAGCCTCTCAGTCACATCCTGAATGTGAGCTCCCGGTAAGCAGCACGCCTCTCTTATGTAAGTCATTCAAAATATAGAAAAAATAATATTTACATACTCTTACTCTTAACACTAGCTCAGCTAAAGGAAGAAATAAAACCTCTGTTAATGCTGGGAATTACAGAAATCCAAAGTTTGGGTTTGTGGAAAATTGAAAACTAAGTTTTTCTGGCATTTAGTAGGAAAGGTTGTTTGCATCCCCTTGGGTTATTAGAGTGTCTAGTTTCAAGTGTAATATTACATGCTGAACATTTTAAAGATGCATTTTCATTTTGCTCTGGAAGTATAAAATAACATTTAATGACTTTCATCTTGCAGATTTTGTATTTGTACTTTGGTTAAGTAATAAGTTCTGTCAACAGAAGTCACCGATGGAGTGTCTTGATAAGAATCTTGCTCTGTTATATGTTGGTACCCATTTGCTTGTGTGCTGCCTCAGCTGTGCGCAGATAGCCAACACAGCATACCGGAGAGGAACCCACATAGTTGCACAATCAGATAAGTTGTGAACGTGCCAGGCCAGGTTTCTTGTCAAATGAAGGATGGTCTCTAGATCCCTGGGTCAGATTTCTACAGTTCTGATAGTACATGAATAGCTCTGACAGTGGACTCAGCTCAGTCAATGGTGGGAATTTCCACTGCTCCCTCGGCTGGACAAGGACAGCCCCTCTGAGTTACATCTTTATACCCAGATACAAACAAGTTACACCTCAGTCTTAACATATCTGGTTGCCACACATTGTCTTGTGTATGTTGGTTTGATCAAAACATCGCAATCCATCACACTGTCATCCTGACCCTATTCTGAACAAGAGTCAGTATGTTCTTGTTATCTATGGGGAGTATATTAGTATCAAGATATTTCCTAAGTGGATGTACTAGTACTTCCCTTCTAGAATGTGTTTGTGTGCATGGACTGTGCCTAGCACTTCTTAGGTATGAGTGTTTCTGCAATATCAGCCCTATTCTTGCCAGATTCTGTGAGCAGGGCCTGCCCCTTGCTCACAGTTCAACTTTGCTTTATGTTAGCAAAGTCTTGATGGCATTTTCCCTAGGCCTCATGCCTCATATCAGGCCTTTTAGGGTATTTTCACACTAGCTCATTAGTTTGAGCTAGGTAGGCAAATGAGGGCAACCGGAGTTGCAAATGAAGCCTGGGATTTAAATATCCTGGGCTTCATTTGCATGTTTCCGGGCGCCGCCATTTTTAAATCCCCCTTAGTCCGAACTAACTGCCCACGGCTAGACGCGGCAGTTAAACGTTAATTCGAACTAACTCCTTAGTTCAAATTAACTGTTACTCCTCATTACACGAGGAGTGACAGTTAATTCGAACTAAGGAGTTAGTTCGAATTAACGTTTAACTGCCGCGTCTAGCCGGGCAGTTAGTTACACGAGGAATGACAGTTAATTCGAACTAAGGAGTTAAACTAAGGGGGATTTAAAAATGGCGGCGCCCGTGAACATGCAAATGAAGCCCAGGATATTTAAATCCCGGGCTTCATTTGCAACTCCGGTTGCCCTCATTTGCCTACCTAGCTCGAACTAACGAGCTAGTGTAGACATATCCTTATATACAGCCTCATGTTTCAGGCCCTCTTATTGGCTGTTACTGAAGTTAAACCAGGATAACAGAAATCTGCCATTGCCCATATTTTGAACTGCTGGGTAGGGTTATTTGGAAAGTCAGTAAAAGATCTGCCTGTGTCCCCATTGTAAACAACAGGTCGTCTATTACAGGGATGCTTACATGTTATATTACTGGAAATATGCTAAAACAAGTTCTGCTGGTGTAAATCTTGGATAACTCCTTTTGCTGAAGTGTAATTCCAGTTTTACATCAACATAACAGTGCAGAGTTAGCCAACAATATGCAAAACTCTTTACTGATATTTTGGGGTCAGAGGTAAGGGAGAATGCCTAAAGTTGCAAGATGTTGATCTGAGACATTTAGTAATCATACAGAGAATCAGCTTTTTTTATTATTATTATTTCAAGCAAGGCTTAGTAGCTGGTTCAATAAAATTACTGGGGAGGCTAACTGACTTCTAGATCAAAATTCTATTGAATGGTTCTTCTGTAGTGTAAAGGAATAAGGAGTAATGTGAAACAGTTTATGTATATGAGGGTATGTCTACACAGCAAAGTTATTTCGAAATAACTTTCCTAGCATCTACACAGCCAAAGCACTATTTCGAAATTAAATTGAAATAGCGGAGGGCTTATTTTGAATTTGGTAAACCTCATTCTAAGAGGAATAACGCCAAATTCGAAATAGCTAAATCGAAATAAGCGCTGTGTAGATGCTTATTTTGAAATAGGGGGGCCTCCAGCCCTTCCCAGGGTGCCCTGGTGGCCACTCTGGGCCAAACCAGGAAAACTCTCCCCGCCCAGCCAGCCCGGAGCCCTTAAAGGAGTAGACTCTGTTTGGCCACAGGGCCTGTGCCAACTCTAGGCCTGCCAGCCCAGAGCCCACAGGCGCTGCCCCTGACCCAGTTGCCAACAAGAGTGAGCCAGCCAGTGCCAGCCAGCCCTCCACTGCTCCCCAGGAGCAGTCTGGCAGCTCCCAGGAGCCTGCCAGGGACCGCAAAAGGCAGACGCCTTCCTGGTCCAGTGCAGAAGATCATGGACCTGATTGAGGTTTGGGGGGAATCCTCCAACATCCATGATCTCTGCACTAGACACAGGAATGCGGCTGTCTACAGACGGATGGCTGACAGCCTGGCCACCAAAGGCCACATGTGCAACCAGGAGCAGGTGCGCATGAAAATAAAGGAGCTGCAGCAGCCCTATGCCAGGGCCACAGGGGACAGCTCCCAACCAGGGGCAGACACAGACCCCATCCCCTATTATGATGCCCTGGAATGCATCCTGGGGGGCCAGACGGTCCATGCCCCCCAGGTGGTCATCGACCCTGGGGCAGAGGGCCCTGACCAGGACATGGAGGAGAATGACAGCCAGGAATCGCAGGAGCCTGGAGGGAGCATGGCACTTACCCAGGATCCCCAAGGCATCACAGCAGCCATGTGACTGCTGTTTTCCGAGGCCAGGGAGGCCTCGACATGTGAGTGCCATCACTGTCCCCTTATGCGGGGCTGGAGAGGGGCGGGGCGAGAGGGAGCCCAGGGACCGTGCGTGTGGGCCTTGCTGACCACGGAGCATGCAGCAACCTGTGCATGTGCTGTGCCAGCCAAGGCATGTGGCCCTGGCTGGCTGCCACACCTGAGCCCTGGCCTGTTATCCACACGCATGTATGTATGAAGGCACATGACATGCTCCTGATCCTGGGAGGGACACTGCACAATGCCCTCCCTCCAGAAGCCCCCTCTACGCAGAGGCAGATAGCAGGACATGAATGTGTGGAGACTTGCCATCTTCGCCTTGCAGAGGGGGGCTGGGCTTCACCCACTGTGTCCCCAGGGATAACTGACCACTTCTCTTGTTTCTCCACAGCCGCACCAGCTGCGAGTGCAGAGTGCACCACCCCACCCAGGACATCCTCCCACACCCAGGCCAGCAGGCTCACCTGGAACCAGGAGGAGTACCAGCGGCAGCACCTGGGGTTACTGCAAAGGCAGGTCTGCAGCCAGGAACACTGGGTGCAGGAAGACCTCCAGCTGTGGCAGGAGAGCTTGCAGGACCTGCTTGACCAGGGCCGTGCCATCCGTGACCACCTGCAGACCCTGCTGCAGCGATTGGTGCCTGCTGCCGCTCCAATGGTAGCCCCTGTGGCCACCCCAGCTATCGCTCCTCCTCCCCCTCCTGCTCCCCTCCTGCTTCTTTCCCCCTTTCCCCGTTCAACCCTCCATACCTGCTTCCCCGGGGATGCCGAGGCCCCTGCACCCGCAGTGCTGGGACACAGGTGGGCCAGCAAGACCCCCAACCCTGAGCTTCTCCTTCCCTTCCTCCCCTTGCCTCCCCCTTCCAGCTCCCTCCTCCCAGGTTTCCCCCTCCCCTCTCCCACCCTCATTCCCCCACTCCCCACCCCAGTTATGTTCAATAAAGAGAGTTTGTTTTTGGCAATACATGTGTTTTTATTTGACATCAGGAAGGGGGGTTAGGGAGGGGGAAGTGGAAGGACGTGAGTATGGAATAAGGCACAAGGTCCCAGTGGGGCGCATCAGGGAGACTTCACTCCTCCTCCATCTGGAAGCTCTCCCGCAGAGCCTCCCGGATACCGACAGCCCCCCGATGGGCCTCCTGGCTGGCAGCCATGCGGGGCTGCCCATACAGGCCAGCCAAGTGGTCAGCCTCTGCCATCCAGGCTGGCAGGAAAGCTTCTCCCTTCCTCTTGCACAAATTATGCAGCGCACAGCACGCTGCCACCACGTGTGGAATATTCCGCTCAGAGAGGTCCAGGCAGGTGAGCAGGCATCTAAATCGGTCCTTCAGCTGGCCGAAGGCACCCTCCACCACAGTGCGGGCCCTGATGAGCCTGGCATTAAAGGCCTGTCGGGAGGAGTTGAGGTGTCCCATGTAGGGCTTAGTGAGCCAGGGTTGTAGTGGGTAGGCTGCATCCCCCACCAGGCACAAAGGCATGTCCACATCCCCAACCCTGATGTGGTGGTCGGGGAAGAAGGTCCCGGCGTTCAGCCTCTGGCACTTGGAGGAGTTGCGGTACATCCACACGTCGTGTGCTTTGCCGGACCAGCCCACGTTAATGTCCACGAACTGGCCCCAGTGGTCAGACACGGCCTGCAGGATGACCGAGAAGTATCCCTTCTGGTTTATGTACAGGGTGGCCTGGTGTTCTGGGGCACGGATGGGGATGTGTGTCCTGTCGTTTGCCCCCCCCAACCCCCGCGCAGTTGGGGAAGCCCAGGCCGCCAAACCCCTTGATCACCGTGTCCAAATCAGTGAGGCGGATGACTCTGCGGGACAGCACTCTATCGATGGCCTTGACCACCTGCAGAGGGACACACAAAACCACAGAGAGTCACTGGGGTGCCAGGGTGGCTGACAGTGCTCCTTCCCCCGTCACTGCCCCACGCCCCCACTCCCCAGGAGTAACCTCCCCTGCAATCTTGGCCAGCGCAGGCAGACTATAGCGTGGCTGGGTCAGAACAAACCCTCCCGGGGAGCGGACTTGCACCATCTCCCCCCCTTTTCCCTAGGGCAGCCCATCCCCTCCTTGCAGCCCCCCCCCCCTTCCTGGTACAGTGGCCAGAGACTGCCATATCTGCATAAGCACTGCTCTGACGGTGGATCTCCCCATGCCGAACTGGTTCGCCATGGATCAGTAGCTATCCGGCATAGAGAGCTTCCAGAGGGCGATGGCCACACGCTTGTGGAGGGGAATGGCAGGTCTAATGTGCGTGTCCCATTGCCGCAGAGCAGGGTCGAGCCACTCACAGAGCTCGAGGAAGGTGTCCTTCTTCATCCTGAAGTTCTGGGTCCACTGTTGGTCTCCCCAGTGCTCCAGAACGATGTGGTCCCACCAGTCGCTGCTGGTGTCCAGACGCCAGATGCAGCGGGGCACGCTGATGTCCGGGCACTGCTGCTGCTCCTCCACGTCCCCTAGGGGGGTCTGGAAGAGGGCTTGGGGGTTGGGCTGCAGCAGATGCTGCCAGGCAGTCTCCAGCAATTGCTGCCAGGCTTGCAGCAAGACATCCAAAATGAGCACCAGAGTGCCCAGGGGCAGCTCTGGCTCCATGGTGCCAGATGCTGTGGTGTCCCAAGTCAGGGCAACCAAAACAAGCAGAGACAAAAATGCTTTGCTGTCCCTCAGCGAGCTAGGCAAGCAAGTGGGGAAAGCTGAGAACCAGCTGTCCAGGGGGGTTCCTTTAAGCACAAGCCTCAGATAGCCTCAGGCAGCAGCCACTCAAAGCAACTACTGTCCTGATGCCCTGCTGGAACCGGTTTCAGCTGGCCTTAAATGCGATTCAGCATCTAATCAGTGTGGACACGCTATTTCGAAATAGCAAAATGCTATTTTGAAATGCATTTTGTGTGTAGACGCGTTATTTCAAAATAACTTATTTCGAATTAACTATTTCAAAATAAGATATTTCAGAATAATGCTGTAGTATAGACATACCCTGAGAGTGTTTGTTAATTAAGGAAGGTCAGAGAGCTGAGTGTTGACCCTGTGCAAAGGGAAGGTTCAAATATGGAACTAAGGGTGCATATACACTGCAGCATTTTTCCAGAAAAACTGCCATTGAGTTCTTTTGACAGAAAGTAGAAAGAACAGAGGGTTTTTTCCGACAGCAGGAAACCTCGTTCTATGAGGAAGAAGCCTTTTTCTGAAAAAGCTTTTTTGGAAAAAGGCGTGTGTGGACGCAGAAGAGGGAATTCTTTCGAAAGAAGAGGCCTCTAGGACGTAACACATGTGTCCTGGTGGCCACAATCAATGTGGACGCTATCTTTCGAAAAAGCACATCACTTTTTTGTTGTGCTTTTGCTGTGTGGACACCCTCTTTCGAAATAAGCTTTTCTGAAGATCTCTTCAGCATGAAAGACTCTTTCCAATCTCCAAAAGAAGACTTCTCTCCTACGCATTTCCATTACCCACAAATTTCTACCTCTTCTGAGGTAGCCAAAGAAAATGGATAAACTCTGTAATATGAGCAAACTATCAACAAACTCAGGTTTATTTATACCAAAAGAGATTCAATAGCCTTCCCACTGAGAACACCCTAAACTGATAGAAAATATGTTATTGAATATGAATTCAAGACTTACAGATGATAGGAAGATTGGAAGATTATGAGCTGCTAAAGAAATAAAGGTCCCATTTCCATGCAATGTGTGGAATAATAGTATGTGAGGAAGACTGTAGTTTTTGTTAAATTTACATTACATTAAAATGGAATTATGTTTTAACAGCATTTTCCAAAGTGTGCTATAGTGCATCAGTATGGTCTCCCATTAGAGCTTCTAAATAAATAAGGAACACATTGATAAGCATTTGTAAAACATATCAGTTTGGTACAGAATTGTTTACCTCTTCTTTTCCCAAAGATACTCAATGGCGCATGCAAAGGAATGTTTCTAAAGAAAGAAACCAGGAGATTGCACATATAGTACTAGGCCCTTCACATTGCCTTTACTTAGTGCTTAAGATGAAGCCTCATTCATTTCTAAATGTGCTTTCTCTGAAACAAGACCGAAACGTGTATTGCTAGGTCAATGTGTGGGATGCTTCAAGTGCTCACGCCTGCTCTGTGGAAAAACACTATATTGCAGTCTTCAGTGCTGTTATAATACTGGTTCTACTGACACATTTCAGTTTTATTTAATCTATTTTCTTATTTTTCTTCCTGCTATTATTGCTGTCAAGGTCACTGCATCAACACAGATTTGTCACAGCTCATCTGCTACATTTGAACTAATATTTGCAGCTGTGACCACAAATTGTTGCTATGAAAGTTATTATGATTTCACAGAAAGAATAAATGCTTCTAATCAACTATGCTGTTTTTATTTTAATGAAAACCTTGTTTGGAGATGAAAAGATCTGTCCTATAGACCAGCAAGGAGGAAGAAACTCAGCTCTAAACACTGATTTATAGAAATCAGAGGCCTTCTCCAATAGCCACCAAAGTCAGTGGGAAGTGCAGGATCTTGCCTTTAGGTGTGAAACTTATAAACTGGTGAAATCCTTGGCAGAAGGAGCCTTTTGAATCCTGATGGAGGAGTGATACAAATCACTCCATTGGAATGTGAAACCAGACTAGACTACATGCTAAAAGCAATGCTCAAGGATGAGGATGGTAAGGTACCCAGAGAGCAACATTAACTTTCCCATGCTGCACATAATATTCCAGCTCAGTCTTTCCTTTTAAAGAACCAAGGGTCACCGACAGTGTTCCCTCTAATCTTTTCCATCCATATGCAGATTTTTTCCATCCATGAGTTGACTATATTTTTTATGTGCACCAAAGCATGTGCGAATGTGCACCACCAGTAAAAACATAGGGGATAAGTCAATAAATAGCTATTAGCCAACATGTTCAGGATGCAATCCCATGTTTTGGGTTTCCCTAAGCTTCTGACTGCCAGATGCTGGAATTGGATGACACTGGATGGATCAGCTTGATAATTTGCCTGTTCTATTCATTCCTTTTTAAGCATCTAGAACAGGCCACTGTCAGAAAAGAGAATATTGAGCTAGATGGACCATGGATCTGACCCAGTATGACAATTCTTATGTAAACGTGTTGCAAATAGGCTGAGTTAACACTGCTCTGCAACAGCCTTTCCCTTTTGAACGCCCTGACATTTGTGTGTTTACATTCTTGCCCTGAAGGAGTAGGTATAATGGTTCACTCCACTCCTTCACCAGCCTCTCATGATTCTCATACATAAAGTGAGATTCTCATACATAAAAGCATGATTCTCATACATAAAAGCATACCACAAGAATCATGACCAGAATATCTGTGGTACAATGATCACTGGCCAATCCAGTACCCACACTGTTACTAGCTGACAATTAAGAGAAGGACTGAGGCTGATCTAAATAATATAAGTATTGGAATCAACCTGTGGCATCCCAAATTGTTGGGAGAGTCTAAACAAGTTGTTCAGACCTCTTTGTCCCGATTTCATACACCTATCTCCTCAGCAGGTGAAACTCTTGCCCATTATGTGTAAATTAACACAGTGGATGTCAAAGATTCTGCATTAACAACACTGAAGCCTGCAATTCACTGTTTAGCCACAGAACCGGAAACAACAATTAAAACTTCATACACTCTAACACACCACTACAGCAACCTCATTCCAGGAAAAACACATGTACGAGTGAGTAGGTAATTCATACTCTTTGCCCATTTACTTTTGTTCACTAAGGACCTGTTTTGGATTTGACTGGGGATCTGGGAGTAAGAAGCTACCATAGTCCACTACCAAGACCTCTTAAACTATTTAGTCCCCTTGTTTACACAATTACTTAAAAACAAAATTAAATTAAATAGAAAGAAGTAAAATAAAATTACATACCTGCATTGAGGCAACATGAAGCTTGTGTTTACAACTTCCAGGATCAAAGGAAGTGCTACGGCAAGAAGTGCCATACATCCTTCAATATCAAGGCACAATGGGGCATCACCGTAATGTTTTTTTTCTGTAACTCATTGTGTGAACGCATTGCAAGACATATGGTACATCTTTACCTTAATTGAATTTCTTTGCTTCTCTAAGTTTGTTTGTGTCTACCACAGATATTTCAATATATAGTCTGGTTATTTTGAATGTTATTAATATGGTGCTGATTCAGTAGGCTAATCAATACAAACAGAAGGACATGGCAATTTCTTGACAATTTTAAGAAAAAAAACCATGTTACATCCTATATGCTATCCAGTTGTCATGCCTGGCATAATTTCCATAGGTGCAATGCAAGAAAAATTAATTCAAGTAGTAATGCAGAGAATAGCTCTGACAGGGAAAGGATGATTTTAAGCAGCTTGCACATTACATTTAAAGGTAGATGTACAGTATGTGGACTTTAACGTTTTAAATATGACATGTCTTTCTCCCTGCATGCACTCAATGCATGGCATATATTTAATATTCATACACACACATCTAGCTTTATACCTAATGGGTGACTGATATGGATGATTGTCAAAAACTGAAGCAAACAAATGCTAGCAAGAAGCTGCTGGATTTTGTGAAACACCCTTTTAAAAGTATCAGAAAGTCATTTGTGCTCAGCAGCTAAATTACACTTAATTTCTGATGAATTACTCCCACTAGAAGTACCTTTATAGGGATTCTTTGAACTGTATATAAGGTTTTTTCTACTTTTAAACAATGCATTTTTAAGGACCCTGGACAGAGGCGCCAGTTCAGATTTTGGTAAAGGGGTGACCTGTGCATGCTGTGAGGGGGATGGAGGAAGAGAGTGAGAGGATGGGGTGGGCATACTGAGGATAGAGGCTTCAGCAATGTTACTGAGTATGCTCAGTACAAACCAAGCACCAAATGGGGAGGGGGGAAACCAACCCCATTCACCCTCCCAACCCCCACATCACCTCTATCCAGGGGCTACCAAGCAATTGGAAAACTCCACTCTCTTTGGCAGACACCTTAGCAATTAACTGACAGGAGCACTGTATCCAATTCCTATATAAAAGAAATGAAATTAAATAAATATTAGACACGCTCAGCTCTAACACTAATATATTCTGACATCTTATAGTAAGTCACTTAAATTTTAAGGTTAGTCTTAAAATTTTAATGTATATTCTTACGTTGTTACTAACTCTGTGGAGAGAGACAGACCCTGTCAGACTCTTCAGCTGTATCTCAGCTCTGAAATGGGAGAGGAGTCTAGTAAATTACAGCAAGGGGACAGATACATTTTAGCTGTATATATGAACATCAGAATAGCCATACTGTGTCAGACCAATGGCCCTTCTAGACCAGTATCCTGTCTTCTATCAGTGGTCAATGCCAGGTATTCCAGAAGGAATAAATGGAAGAGGCAATCATCATGATCCATCTCCTATCGACCATTCTCAGCTTCTGACAAAAAGAAAATAGGGACACCATCCCTGTCTATTCTGGCTAGTAACCATTGATGGATCTATTCTCCTTGAACTTGTTTTTGTTCTTATTGGAACCCTGTTATGGTTTGGGTCTTTCCACCATCTCTTGGCAGAGTTCCACAATTTGATTGTGAAAAAATAATTTATTTTGTTTGTTTTAAATCTGCTGTCTATAAATTTAATCAAGTCAGCTTCTTGTGTTATGTTAATAAATGAAAAAATATTTGTCCACACCTTTCCTGATTTTCTAGACATCTAACATATCTCCCAACCTTTTCGTTATTTCTTTTCCAAGATGAAAAGTCCAAGTCTTGTTAACCTCCCCTCATATGGAAGCTGTTCCTTACCCTGAATCATTTGTGTTGCCCTTTCTGTACATTTTCCAAATAAAATATATACATTTTTAGATGGGGTGACCATCTGGATACAGTATTCAAGATGTGGACATACAATGATTTTATGTAGAAGCATTATTATTATCTATTCCTTTCCTAATAATTCCTAATATTCTGTTATCTGTTTTAGTTTTTACACTGCCACTGCGTATTGAACAGATGTTTACAGGAAACTATCCACAATGATTCCAATATCTCTTTCTTGTGTGGTAACAGCTATTTTGCATCAATAGTTAGGATTTTTTTAAAATAAATATTTTAAAAAATGTGCATTACTTTGCACTTAATACAGCATTCCATCTGCCTTTTTGTTGCCCTGTCACCCAGTTTTGTGAAATCCCTTTGTAACTCTTTGCAGATAACTTTGGATTAGTCCCTGTTCACCCCCTTTTAAAGAACATTTATAAGTTTAATACAGTAATACAAATGCAAATCCAAGCAATACAACACTCATTCCTACTCTTTCCCACTCCCTAACTTTTAAGTGGAGTACCCAGCAATGTTTTCATGATGATTTAATGATCCTTCAATTACTTGAATATCCAGCCTTTTGTTATTCTTAATCACTTGCCTCTCTCTTTTTTATAACAAATTCCCTGCCCAAAGGCAAAACTGCAAGCAGCTCAAACTCTGTTGCATTTAAGAACTGCCTCTGGAGTCATGGCATGCAGCTTTAAGCAGACGTCAGGTATGAAATCCAGGGGTGCCAATTTCAAGAGGGTACTGCCCTTCTAGCCCCTTATAAATGGTACACTTGACCCTGAAAAGCAATATTTGTAATTCCATCTTTCTGAAACTGAATTTCACTCTCTTATATTGACATCAATGCTACATTGTAGCTTAAAAGTCACAGGAATCAACAGGGTCGCAAGCATGTGGGAAAGTAGGAAATGGGGTTACATCTTAAAATGAATAAAATGATTATAAGATTTGAGCATATTGATATGAACAATGTCTTCTATTTGTTAGCCTTTAAGAAGTGACTATATAAAAGTAGTATGGCAGTGATACAGGTGGTGTTTTCACATATCCTTCTGTAGAAGTTCGCATTCTACCTGTTTCAATATAAACAAGTTTTTTCATTTGAAATTTAGTACAAAATTCCCATTTACTTTGGTGAGTGTTCAGCATACGGTGTGAAATTCATCCCAGGCATAGGGTCAGCACAAGATTCTGTTCACCACTTTGCTGCTCAAGTCATATGTGAAAAGTTGTAATGGTGATTAAGTGGCTTGTGAAATTTTACATGGGCTGTCTGCACCAGTGTATATTTTGCCCACAGAGGCTACGTCTAGACTGCAAGCCTCTTTAGAAAAAGGCTTTTTCAAAAGATACTTTCGAAAAAGCCTCTTTTGGAAAAGAGCGTCTAGACTACAACCAGTACTTTCGAAAAAGCAAGAGCACCCAGGCAGTCTGGATGCTCTCTTTTGGAAAAGCACAGTTTGCATTTCAGGGTGTGTCTAGACTACAGGGTTTTTTCCAAAAAAGTGGCCTTTTTTTTCGAAAAAAACTTCCCCTGCATCTAGCCTGCTGCTGCGTTCTTTCAAAAGTAAATCAAAAGAACGCGGCAGTTTTTTCATCCACGGAAAACCTCATTTGACAAGGAATAACGCCTTTTTTCAAAAGTGCTCTTTCGAAAAAAGGCACTATGTAATGCAAACTCTGCTTTTTTGAAAGAGAGCATCCAGACTGCCTGGATGCTGTCTTTCGAAAAAGCGGCTTGCTTTTTCAAAAGTACTGGTTCTAGTCTAGATGCTCTTTTTTGAAAGAGGCTTGCAGTCTAGACATAGCCACATAGCACCTTTTTTCAAAAGAGCACTTTCGAAAAAAGGTGTTCTTCCTCATAAAACGAAGTTTTCCATGGTCGAAAAAACTGCCGCGTTCTTTCAATTTACTTTTGAAAGAATGTGGCAGCAGTCTAGAAGCAGGGGAAGTTTTTTCAAAAAAAGGCCACTTTTTTTTAAAAAACCCTGTAGTCTATTTTTGGAAAAACCCTGAGTAATTAAGGGTTAGGATGCACAAGCTGGAAGGGATATTTATGTTTACATAGAGGATTATTTAAAAATATTAGGACAAAACAGCATCCTATCACTGTATTGATAGGCATATCAGAGCAAGATCTTTTACCTCAACACATTGGAACTTGGAGAAATAAAGTAATGTTGTAGAATATATGGATATTGTATCCCAAAGAACCATCTTATTTTCAAAGAATATTAAGTTAGGAAAGTAACTCAAAATCAGGAATGACAATGTTAAAGTTGCCCTAAAACTCTACCCCATTGGCTATACACATTACAATAAAGGGTCCAAACTTGAGCTGGCGTAAACAGGAATAGCTACATTGAAGATAATCGTGCACCTTTAATTTTCATTAGTAACACTATGCAAGCTTTCAATGGTATCTCTGCTTGATTAACTTTCACTTGAGATGACTGATCAATTAAAATATTTGGGCACATGCTTGGCTCTCTAGCTGAATTTAAAAAAATCAATATAGAAAAAGGTCATGAGTAGATATGGGATGATTTATCATAAAAAGGATCTGTATGCCTCTTGAGTTGCATAGAAAAGTAGATTTCCAGGCTCTGTTTCCAATATTGTTTATATCAACAGCTTTTACTCTATTGCTCTTTGATGTTGTTTCAGAAACAGACATAAGTTGCACTCTCCTCTGAAGATGTATGCTGTGATGTACATCTCCCAGTAATTTGTACAGTGAAATAGGTTAATTCTTCTCAATTGGGAAAAACAATGGGTCAGATCCACAAAGATATTAGGATGCCTCTGACCTCAAAAGCACCGTTCAACAGTTCTCTTAACCTTTCGGTGTCTTTACTCCCTGCCCTGCTAGAGGTCTAAGCTTTGACACATGCGGTAGCTAATGAGCTTTCCTAGCCCCATTGAAATCAAAGCCCCGAAGGCCCTACAGCAATATTCTCAAGTTAGGTGTTCTCCAGCCTATCCCATATTGGGTCCCACAGGAAAAAAACAGCAGG
Organism: Rafetus swinhoei; assembly: GCA_019425775.1. Classification (NCBI taxonomy): domain Eukaryota; kingdom Metazoa; phylum Chordata; order Testudines; family Trionychidae; genus Rafetus; species Rafetus swinhoei. The sequence goes on along the minus strand of CM033424.1, from coordinate 27,591,671 downwards.
GTAAGTAAGTCGTGGTTGTATGCAGTGATTAGGGCAATCACCTAGCCAGTGGGAGACCCAAATTCAAATCTCTGTTCTGCTTGATTTGAAGGAGACATTTGAAGTTGGGTTTCCTACAACCCATGTAAGTTTCCTAGCCACCTGGCTATTATTATGAGTACTATGGATTTATAAAAAGACAATAAGATATTCTCTGTGTTATTCTCTATCCCTTCTTAATGGTTCCCAACATTCTTTCTTTTTTTTTTACTGCCTCTGCACACTCAGAGAATGTTTTCAGAAAATTATCTACAATGATTTAAGATCTTCCTCTTGAGTGGTAACAACTAATTTAGTTCCCATTAAATTATGTGTATAGCTGGGATTGTGTTTTCCAATATGCATTGCTTTGCATTTATCAACACTGAATTTCATCTGCCATTTTGTTGCCCAGTCACCTAGTTTTATGAGATCCCTTCGAAGCTCTTCTCTATCTGCTTTGGGCTTTAGTACCTTGAGTAGTTTGGTATCATCTTTAAATTTTGCCACCACCCCGTTTATCCCTTGCTCCTGATCATGTATGGACCATTTATTTATTGGACTCTTTAATACTCCAGAAAGGGTTAATTCAGACTTTGTGGCTTGGTGAAAGGGACACACCACCTGAGCCCCAACCTGGTTATCTGCCAGCCACAAGGGTTTAGGCTCACATCGTACTCTCTTCTCACCTGCTGTGTCCCCCTCAACCTTCTTTCTTTTTGTCTTTCCATTTAGCTTATCACTTACTAACTGCCCTCCCCCCAAAAAATAATCTGACATACTGTTTGCAGCTTTTGTTTGTCTGCTTGTTATACAGAGTAGAGGAAGGGGTATCTTTCTTGTCTATTAGCTTGTATATTCTTTTGGGCTAGGATTATCGAGTCTTTCTCAATAATTTATTTAGGAATGGGTTCCTGTTATTGGCTGTCTCTAGACACTACCGTAAAACATTATGATTATTATTAATATTTCCTAGTCCAGATATTAGTTTTTTCATCTGTTGCATCCTGGCATCAAACACCCCCAGGGTTGAGGGTGGGGAGTGTTGGATCTGGAGTTCTGGGTCAGGCTTATCTTTTAGCTAAAGCTGTACTCTAAAGGGAGATTTATCTCTTGAATACCTCCAAGTGGCTGGGAGTAGTACTGTAATATTTTCTCACCCTTGTGGGCTGCCAGCTGAGTATAGTGAGCCCTTTGACAAAGTCACAAAGTCTGAATTAATACCTTGTGTGGTATTAAAGAGTCCAATAAATAAACCGTCTCTTTGCACTTGCTAGAGTCTTTAGCTTGGCTCTGGTTCCTTTAAATCGAGCATGTTGTTTAGGCCTCCAAATAAGTCCTGTCCCATAGGTACTGACTCTGAAAAGTGCCAGGGCCTGCTTGACCCCCAGCTGTTTCCTAGGTCCCACCCACACTCCACCTCATCCCCCAAGGTCCAACTCATGCCATGCCTCTTCCTGCCCCAACTCCACCTGTCCCCATTTCTTCCCACCAATTCCACACCCTCCCCTGAGTGCACCATGTCTTCACTCCTTCCCTCCTGTCCCCCTCAAGCCCCAAATAGCATGAAACATCCAATTGTGGTGGGTGGGAGGCATAGGAAAGAGCTGACCCATGGGGCCTGCCAGTGGGCCAGAAGTGCTGGGGTGGAAGCGGGAGGAACCCCCATAGGGAAGTGCTAGTGAGTGCTCCACACCCATAAAAGTTTCCTGATGGGTGCTCCAGCCCCATAACATCCATGGAATTGTTGCCTATGCCCTGTCCCTTTCTTGTGCATGTAGAGGAACCCAACCCAAACTCTACTCCAGGGACATTGCACACAGCAGTTGGATACTACTCAACACCAATCCTTCACTGCTATTTCTCTGGGCCTCTTCCTACCAGGCCCTTTTATCTCCAGCCTGTCTGAGATCCAGTATTCTCAGGTCCTTCCCTCTGCACTCCCAGTTATGTTGGTTCTGCGATCCATGAATACGGACTTATTGGCAAGCTCCTCTACACAGAGAAGAGCCTGCTTTTCTACTCCTCTGGTCTCAGCCAGTAACTGAATAGCTGAACATAAGCAGTTCCTTTTATCTGGGCCAGCAAGGCCCTGATTTGATGTTGTTAGCCCCTTTAGCCTGTGGAGAACCAGCTCTCTCTGGTTTCTAAAATGGCTATTCCAGATAGTCCTCTCTTGGCAAGCATGGACCCAATTTGCTGCTTTTTTCCACTCAGATCACTGGTTCTTTGGGCAGAATGTAGTAGGACCACAGGGCTTCATCTGTGAGCTCCTATGGCTGAATGTATTCCGTTACATTCCTGGTATGTTTTGTATTGAACTATATGCAACCAAACACAGAAATGGCTTATTTTTAAAGGCATTCTCAGTTGTTTTTCTCATCTACCATCATTTGGGAATGGGGAGCAGCCAACGGCTGTATTTTAGAGGGCTATATAGTGTAAAAATGTAGGCACCTGTGACCCTGGTGCAACATCTGATAAGAGACCAAGTGACAGCAGAAAGAAATTAAATTGGATTTAGTCTACCTTCATGTAGATATAGATATTACAAACAGATAACGCAAGAATCAGGAAAAGGCAAATTTCGATGAGGGGATCACAGTTAATAACAGTGCAAATAAAAACAGAATTCTAGAGCAAACAACAAATTAAGCACCTGGATTATCCTAACAAAGCCCCGAGGTTTATGCCAACAGTGTTGGAAATTAGAAACAAAATTAACTTGTCAGAAATAGAATAAAAATGCGATCTTTTTCAAAGTGACTATTGTTTTCAAATGTCACTGGAAGTAATTAATATTATCAGAGCATTTAAGTTATTGCTTCAACTTCTGTGTTTTATCCTTCTTTTTTTTACCTGTGTCTATCTTGTCTATTTAGATCTGTGGTGGTCAACCTGCAACTAGAAGGCTGCGTGCAGCACATTGGGGTTCCATGTGTGGCCCATGAGACATTTTGTTTACCATTGTCCATGTGCAGGGTTGCCAGATTCTGCTGGTTTTCATCGATGTATTTTTTTTCCTACCCATATTATAAAAATGACACACCCTTAAAGCAAGGGCACATGAAGTAAGGTATGTGCTGATTGCACACAACATTGTGAGAACCATGTCCTCTCTCCGTATTCCATCACAGTGCTGCTACAGTTCAGTCAGCACACCTTACAAATTCTAGGTATGGAAGAGCAGTTAGCAAAACTACCCTATCTTGGGAGACAGTCTTGGTTATGACTATCTTGCAGTCCAATGAGATGAAGGAGGGTCATTCATGTGGCCCACTCCCTAGCCTAGGTTTCCCCTCACTGATTTAGATTATAAACTGTTTGGAAGCACGACTATCTGCTATTCTGTGTTTTTCTAATGTCTAGGTCAATGAAATCCCATTTGTGGTTGATGATTAGGCACTAACATAATAAACATGATTATAAATTATAACTTAGTATATATTATGCTTAGTATATATTAAATATTTTGCTAGCCTAGTTCATAAAGGCAAAAGACATCATGATCTGGAGATATCATGAATATTATGGTAAGACTGTCCACTTGCGAAAGCATGACTGTAACTATTTCACATATTTGACCTGTGAAATATTTTATTGAAACAAGATATGTTGGAGTAATGCTTGTTTGGAGTTGCATTATCTGGGTTATTATTTCTTTAATGATACATGCCTGATTGAGAATTCTGGAAAGCAGTCTTTTTTTTACCTACTCAACAGTCGAGCAAATGTGAAAGCCTCGCCAATGTGCCTGGATGCAAATGAACCACAAACTGAATTTTCTAGCTGGGCCCTTTCAGTATAATGAACTAAGTCTGAAATATTGAACCTGAATACTTTGGAAATTTCAAAATCTGGAACCAAATTCAAATTTTGTTGCACATGGCCATTTCTAAATGCCATACTAAATACTTAAATTATTTAAAGAAAGTCAAAGTTTATGCCATGACATGACAAATACAAATTTTCCTAATTTCCACATTTGAGATGCTCCTCTTCTTTCTTTGATTATTTGTGCTGGATTGTGGTTTTCCTCTTGTGTTCTTACATTTCTGATTATTATCAAAATCTTGTTCTGTCTTCTCTCTCATTCCTAACTATTCACCCTATAGATGTCTTTTTTCTTCTTGCCTGCAGAGCTGTTATAGTTCCCCATGAAGATGCCAGGGCAGATTATTTGACATTTAGCAGTTGTCTGGGTTTTCACACTGTTCTTTCACATCCATTTTTATGACTATTCCCTACTAAATGAACCTGAATGATCCTCAGTTTGCATCTTGTATTAATTTTCATGATGAATTGGCAAGTTTCACAAAGTATAATACTTCTAAATCATTGACATTCTCATCTATAACATTGTTGATATGTTCTTTTGTCTGATACGTGATTGGAGGCTTGCCTATAATTTAAGAACTCTGTCTTCTCGACATTTCACTTCATTCCACTCCATCCAACAACATTTCTTTTCATTTTTCATATTATGGTTGTAATTCTAATTTACTAGCTCCAAGCAGACATTCTGTGTTTTATGTTTTTACAAGGACAAATATCTCAGTCAGCCTGTCAAAACCCTTCAGTTGTTAGTTTTGTTAAAAAGACAGAGAGAAAGAGAAAAAAAAACCCTACCGTTTGATTTAAAAGTAGATCCTAGATCTGTTGTGTTTGTATAGCACCTAGCGTAATAGGGTCCTGGTTCATGTGTGGACTCCTAAGCACTACTTCAATATGCATACATCCTCACAGGAAAAAAGAAAGATGGTCTAGTGGTTAAAGCAATAGTTTAGACATTAAGAAGCCAGCATTCAAGTCCCTATACTGCTACAGACATGCTATGACTTTGTACTTTGTCCCTCGTCTGTAAAATGGGGCAAATGTACTTCCTTACTCGCAGGGGTGTTGTGGTGATAAGATTGTGAAAGGCTCAAGTATTGCATAAGTGGGCATTATACAACTATATGGAGAACTAGAAAGGTGATAGAAAATGCATATATTCAGATAAGTGAATGCTTCTGTTTAATGAACTCTTATTGTATGTAGCTAACCATGAAGTCCCCCTTTTTCTCTGCTTAGACATATTTTTAAAATAGACTTTTTGTTTTCAATTTGTTTTCCCCAAAACACAAAATATTATTTGTTTAAAAAAATACACAACTTTCATAGGAGGGTGTTTTATAGCAACTATTGCAAAGTGCTACAAATTCAACAGTCTTACATTTAAAAAAATATCAGCCATACATGCTTACATTTTTCTTGTTTCATATTCAGATTAAATATTGCTCATCACAATCCAACAGACTGCTTAAATTGTACACTTGTCAGATGCTTTGGCACCTTTAATTTTTAAGCATTATCCTTTTTATGTAGTTAACTGAGTCTTAACAAAAACATTTTATTTTAAGTATTTATGCTAGTACAAGTTTCTTAAAAAGACTATAGGATCCAATGTGCTCTAATTGAACTATTACAGTAGCAGTAGTTTGTCATATTAAGTCTGTGAAATTATTACCAGTCTATATCAGTAGCAAATTAACACTCCCCACAAGCACCTCATCACCAGCAATGATTCATCTGTGCTGGCTGGTGTACTACAGGAAAGAGAGTTGTAAGGGAAGAGTGGTGGACCAGAAATGAGGCTCTCCTCATCCATCTGCTGAAGGAAAGGAGCATAAGGGGGTATCTTATTTCCCCCTTTGAACTATTTTTGCCCTTTCTATACTGAGAAGAAAAACACAAAGGCTATGTCTACACTGCAGGCGTTGTGCGCAAGAACAGTTGTTCTTGCGCAAAAACTTGCAGAGCATCTACACTGCATGCGCGTTCTTGAGCAAGTAAATTTACTGTACAGCTTTGGAGAACAGGGCTTCTTCTGGAAGAATTATTCCTCTCCCCACAAGGAATAAGCCCTCTTGCACAAGAGCTCTTCCACAAGAAGGCAGTGTAGACAGGTAACATGAATTTCTTGCGCAAGAAAGCCTTTGGCTAAAATGGCCATCAGAGCTTTCTTGTGCAAGAGAGCATCCACACTGCCATGGACACGCTTGTGCAAAAGCACATCTCTTGCGGAAAAGCACATGGCAGTGTGGACACGCTCTTGTGGAAGAGTTCTTGCGCAAGAAGCCTGCAGTGTAGACGTAGACCTCGAGAAAATACAATGTAAGTTTCATTTGACATAGGGAGCATTACAATCTGGAACCGCAATGTAATGTTTACCTTTTCAGATTCAAACAATAAATCTATATATTCATAATACAATCCCCAACTGATTTTGATGAAGAGAAAATTCTAAGCCAATGGTCCAAAAATCTTCCATGAATTAAAATATTATTGGTCAATCCTGAGCATTTTTTTAAAAACAGGATATCCAGTTATCAAGCAATAGATTGTCAGATAGCGTATATTTAATTCCTTCATTTTCAGCTTAAACCAATTTTGATTGAAAATTTCCTGGGTTTTATAAAAAATATTTTTTCTTATTTTCATCCTACTTTTGTATCATTCAAATATATAAAACATACAATACATAGCATAAGATATATGTATTACAATAACACATTAGTCTATGTGTATATGCAAAGCTGCCTGTTTCAGTAAGACTGTATCATTCTAGAAGAAACACACACACAAAAAAACAGGCACACCCATAAACAAACTCTGAAGTACTTGTGTATCTGAACATACTGATGGATCTCATGCCCGTCACATAAAAACTTCAATTCCTGTTGATTCCACATGGAACAATTCTGGGTCCAGTTTTGTTTAATATTTTCAGCAACGATTTAGATAAAGACATAGATAGCACACTTATAAAGTTTGTAGATAATACCAAGCTGGGAAGGATTGCAAGTATTTTGAAGGATAGGATTATAATTCAAAAGGATCTGGACAAACTTGAGAAATGGTTTGAGGTAAATAGGATGAAATTCAATAAGGATAAATGCAAAGTCCTACATTTGGGAAGGAACAATCAGTTTCACACATACAAAATGGGAAATGACTTCGTAGGAAGGAGTACTGCAGAAAGGGATTTTAGAGTCATTGTGGACCACAAGCTAAATATGAGACAACAGTATAACAATGTTGCAAAAAAGGCAAACTTTGTTTGGGGATTCATTAGCAGGAGTGTTGTAAGTAAGAAATGAGAAGTAATTTTTCCACTATGCTCACTGCTGATTATGCCTCAAGAGTATTGTGTCCAGTTCTGAGCACCACATTTCAGGAAAGATGTGGACAAATGGGAAAAAGAAGTCCAACAAAAAAGATTAAAGATCTAGAAAACATGACCTATGAGAGAAAATTGAAAGGACTGGGCTTGTTTAGACTGGAAAAGAGAAGACTGAGAGGGGACATGGTTTCAAGTACCTAAAAGGTTACTACAAGTGTGTGTGTGGGGGGAATATTCTCCTTAACCTCTGGTGATAGGACAAGAGCAATGGGCTTACATTGCAGCAATGGAGATTTAGATTGGACATTAGGAAAAATGTCCTGTCATGGTAATTAAACACTGAAACAAATTGCTGAGGGGGGTTGTAGAATCTTCATCATTGGAGATTTTTATGAGCAGGTTAGACAAACACCCGTCAAGGATGGTCTAGCTAGTGCTTGGTGATGACATGAGTCGAAGGGACTTGACTTGATGACATCCTGAAGTCCCCTCGGCTGTGTCCACACTGCACCCTTAGCTCGAAATAAGCTACATAGTTTGAGCTACGCAAATTACGTAGCTTATTTTGAGTGTATTTTGAAATAGCTTATTTCATAATTTGGCACTGTCTATACAGTGCCAAATTACAAAATAAACAGCTATTCTGAAAAGTCCCTTAATCCTTGTGGAACGAGCTTTACAGAGAAGTTGGAATAGCAAGCCTGTTATTTTGAAAGATATTTCGAAATAATAGGCATGCTGTCAAGACGCAGAATAACTATTTTGGGATACCAGAAGTATCCCGAAATAGCACCGCAATGTAGACGCATGTACCCCTCCAGTTCTCTGATTCTATGAAGACTGGGGTTACAGGGAACTGGCCCAGGGAACTGAAGACGGTTTCATTGAAGGTACATGTTGCCACATTGTTGCTATTCTGAGGGGTCCTGTGTGGGACCCTGAATAGTGGATGGGCCCAGCCTCATAGCCCCCATAGGCCATTTGGGAAGGGATTACAATTAGATATCAGTAACTCCCCAGAAGGGGATTGAACAATCAGGAGGCCCAGCTGAATTCTAGGGTCAAAACAGATGAAGTGGGCAAAACCATCGTCTCCAGAGAGGAAACCTTGTGGGAACAGCTTGATGGCAGGAATGGGACTAGTTTAAAGACTGCAGACACACTGAACCAGAGGAGTGCTTGTGAGAGTTGGGTGGCAACCCTTTTACACTCATAACTGTTCAACTTTAAAAGAATAAACAAATAACTGGTTAATAAATCCTGTCTGTTATTACAATAACTGTCACCTTGATCCAAAATATTCCAACAGAAGATACTATAAAGCTAGGAAAAGGCTATTCAATTCACCATGCTTTTTCTTTTTAAAATGAATATAATACCACTTTATTAATTTATCGCCTGCCTCTCAATCCTTGACTGCTCATTCTCCATAAGCAGGGCCGGCTCTAGGCACCAGCAAATCAAGCAAGTGCTTGGGGCGACACATTTCCAGGGGCAGCATTTCCAGATAAGCAGCCGCTCCCGGCAATGCCTGGCCCCGCCCCGCCGATTTTAAAGGGCCACGGGAGCTCGGCTCTGGCTGCATGTCCCCGGAAGCTGGCTGCGAAGCATGGCGCGGCCAGGCTCCACCCCGCCCCGCCAGCTCCAGTCCTGCCGCGGCCCCAGCCCCCTTCGCCGGTGAGAGACTGCTCCCTGCTGGTCGCCTGGCTCGCTACACCCGTCCCTCCCTGCCCCGCCCCGCGCCCCTCTGGCTCTGCGCCGCCCGTTACCCCCACCACACCTGCGCCCCGCACCCTGCTCTCCTGCACCCCGGTTCCCCTGCTCTCCCTGTTCCCTGTGACTCTCTGGCTCTGCGCCACCCTTGCACACTGCACCCTGCTCCCCCCGATCCCTGCGCCCCTCTGGCTCTGCGCTGCCCATTCCCTGTGCCGCCCCTGCACCCTGGTCCCCACGCCCCTCTGGCTCTGCGCCACCTCTGCACCCTGCAGCCCCTTTTCCTGTGCTCCCTGGGTCTGTGCCCCCCCTTCCCCGCACTGGCCCAGGACTCTGATCCCTCTGCCCCTCCCGTTCCCCGCATCCCATTCCCCATGCCTCCCCTGCACCCTGCACCCTGCTCCCCCCAATACCTGCATCCCTCTGGCTCTGCACTGTCCATGCACCCTGCTCCCCCTGTGGGTCGGGATTGAGGGGTACTTGTCCATAGGGAGGGGCTGGACAGGGCAGGGAAAAGGCTGTTGTGACCCAGCAGCGAGTGAAAGAAGAAGGGGAGTTTACTTGAAATGCCTTTGCCTTTATGGAAAAAAAATAATTAAAATTATATTTGCTATTTATAGTATGGCTAAAATGCCAGGACAAAAACAAAACAAAACAAAAAAATTGCAAAGTGCAAACGTGTAAAAGCCAAAAAAAGGGGGGGAGGGGCAGCCAAATTTTTTTTTGCTCTGGGCGGCAAAAAACCTAGAGCCGGCCCTGTCCATAAGCAAACCTAAGTGTCTCTTAAATTCATGTATGCAATTTGCTTCAGTCACTTTCTAAGGAAAGTTTTTACTTTGTTTACTAAAAACATACTGCTTCCACTTCTGGCATGTTGCCTCTGATTTCCCTTGTGATCAGTGATGACATCTTGGTTAATTTCAGGTGTCAAGTTCCTATGTCATTTCCTCTATCGTTTTTAGTGGTCTAATGACCTCCCTGTTTGATGTCTTCCCATGAATGTAAATAATCTTTAATTGTTTTCACATTCAGTCCTTTAATCCAGTGGTTCTCAGTCTTTCCAGACTATTGTATCCCTTTCAGGAATCTGATTTGTCTTGTTTGTGTACCCCCCAAGATTCACTTCACTTTAAAACTACAGGTTGTACCTCAATAAACTGGGAATCTCTGGTCTAACAACATCTGTGGTATGGAGAGCCCCAGGACAGGGCAGTAGGGCTGGTGGTAGGGCTGGAAGCCTGATGGCAAGGCGGTCTTGCAGCAGGGAAGTCTGGGGGGGGGGGTCCAGTGGTGTGGCTGGGAGCCTCACAATAGGGGGGTCTACCGGCATGGCTGGAAACCCTGCGGGGAGGGTGGGGCAGTGCTCAGCGCACAGATAGAAGGCAGGGTGTCAGACAGGGCCAGAAGCAGAGCCAGCAGCGGTCTATAGTATTGGTGGCAGGGGAACTCCACTGGTTTGTCAAATTCCTTCTTTCAGGACCCGTTAGGTCCCTAGAGTGCTGGACCAGGGAGGTCCAACTTGTACTTGCTTACAAAATCAGATATAAAAATACAAACTGTTACAACACACTATTATTAAAAAACCTTTAATTTCTCATTTTTACCATATCATTTTAAATTAAATTAACTGGAATATAATGATTGTAGTTATATTTCAGGGTATAGCATTATAGGATAGTATAAACATAATATTTTATGAAATTTTAGTTTCTACTGACTTCGCTAGTGCTTTTTGTGTAGCCTGTTGTTAAATAGCTAGATGAGTTGATGTACTCATGGGAAGATGTCTGTGTACTTCCAGAGGTTCACGCACTGCTGGTTGAGAAGCACTGCTTTAATCCATCATCTGGAACCTGAATTCTTTTTTCTGTATTTTTTTCTTTCTATTCTTTACTCTGGCAAAGATTTCATCGTTTCATTCAGAGTTTGGCTGGAGCAACACTGAGGATAATATTGTGCCAATGGGACTTGCATATGTGGGTAGCTGCCCCATGTCACCACTTCCCCATTTGCCGGCTCCTGTGAAAGGTTCCTTGTGGGTCTGGGTTATTGCGGAAGGAGAAGCAGGAATATGGGAATATGGCACCATTCTCCCTTCTCGCTCATCCCTGGCTCCAATGTCAAGTAAAAGTTCCCTTTGTACTGGTGAATTAAACAGGGGTCTCTGGGCAGTGATCAGCTGGGGAATCGTTGGCAATGGAATCCATGGAGCTCAGCCAGAACTGCACAGCCAATAATTATGCTATTCTTTGTGGGTCATCTTGGAAGTTCACTGGCCTGAGTTCTTCTTTTGCTGGGGGGTGCAGCATTTCAGGATTCTGTGAGGTTTACATATAATTTATTTATTAAGTATCAAATAATGGCTCATAAAACAGCCTGCCTGTAAACCTTATTTCAGTGTTTCTTAAACTGGGATCTGCGAGGGTACTCCGGGGGTTCACCAGCCCTGCTGATCAACTTATCCCCCTCCCTCTCTCAATTCCAAGTGCTGCAGTTGCATATGACCAAAAAACGGGAAGATTTTGAGAGAGGTGAAAGTAGTTTTGGAGGGGGGAGGACAGAAGACTGGTGCTAGCTAGGACCACTCCCACACCACTTCTCCTGTTTTCCCCCTGGTGAATACTTACTGCTTCCTACCCCCAAGATCTGGACTTGGTTGCTAGGATCCTGAAGTTGTTTTTTCGGGGGGGGGGAGGTAGAAGCTGCTAATCCCACCAGATGCATTCCCAGAGCTGTTAGCAATGGTATATGAGTTCCCATGTCCCCCTTGACCTCCCTGTCTCCATCCCACCCTCCTGGAAGGGACTTTCATTTCTCTCTGCCTTCTGCTGACTGGCCTACCCACTGTCCCTCAAAGCTGGTGTTCCCATCCAAGTGCATCTCTCACATCTGTGCCCTTATGTTGTGGATTGCAGTGCCCATGCTCACCATCCTATGATATCTCTTTGCCTTTCTCCACCACTGTGCCATGGAGTGGGTTGATCATACATTTGACTTGAATGGGTTTTTTAGACAATTTTAATGGGATCAGCAAAACTCAGTGTTTTACTTATATGCAATCATTTCAGGGCTCATATCCATTTGTCTTCTTACATTTCAGGCCTCAAGTTTTCTCCTCATGTGACATAGGTATTTGTCATAAAACCCTATCCATTTAGTGCAATAAAACTAGATCAAAATTATGATGCAAGATTCTATGGCACTGTGGTGTGAAAATCTGGAAATTTTTTATTAGCTATGTTTAAATTTAAAGATAATTTAAAAATAAATATCAAAATTAATCTGTACAGAAGCCTCTGTTTTATTTAATTTTATATTAAATAAAATATATTTTATGCTGCATTCACATGTTCTAGTTTTGTGTGACAAATGTATAATTAAGTCATAAAAAATATTAGGTGAAAAGCAGGAGGTTTTGGCCTCTGGATAGACCTGGAAGGTAGTCTGAGATTATGGAATATATATTTAGGATGATCAAAAAATCATCTATATTTTTAATGTAAATTTGTACAATTTTGAATTTTCATAAAGAAAAGATGCCTGGAAACAGAAGAAAAAATCCACTTGGAAATGTCATCAAGGTGACTCACTGGAATTGTAGACTGGGGCTGCGTCTAGACTGGCATAATTTTCTGCAAATGCTTTTAACGGAAAAGTTTTTCCGTTAAAAGCATTTGAGGAAAAGAGTGTCTAGATTGGCACGGACACTTTTGCGCAAAAGCACTTTTTGCGGAAAAGCATCCATGCCAGTCTAGACGCGGTTTTGCGCAAGAAAGCCCCGATCGCCATTTTCGCCATTGCAATAGTTGAAAGTAGTAAGGCCAGGCAACCTCCACACAACGAATCTTGAAGTGGATCTCACGATGCATTACACGCGCAAAACAGTCCTGAGCTGTCTACACTGGCCCTCTTGCGCAAATACATTTGCGCAAGAGGGCTTTTCCCCAAACGGGAGTAGCATAGTATTTGCGCAAGAACACTGACAATCTTACATCAGATCGTCAGTGTTCTTGCGCAAATTCAAGCGGCCAGTCTAGACACAGCCTGAGTGTTTTGGTCCTTCTCTTTCGTGAAGGTAAAGGAGGAATGAAATATTAACAGCTATTTCTATTACTGTTGGAAATGAAGACTTCATAATCTTTTCAAACCACATAATGATCCATTGCTGGAAAAAAATGAACTTGGCATATTAAAAGGAGTTCAATCTTATCCAAACAGATACAGCTACAATTAAAAATCAATTTCCCTAATACAGTAGACAAGACTGGAGATATGTAAATAATACAGAGAAATGTCACTTATTTGGTAATAAAGGGAATGGTGCCTCCTTGATGGATGGCTGTGCATATTGCTAGAAATATTGAATAATTGTGAAAAATAGCTTTGTTGCAGGCATAGGGTTATACATACTTAGTAATTCTGCCAGGTGTGGTCAGCTACAAAGAGAACTAGTTTCAATTTTCTGAAAGTTCTTCTAAAAATTTCAATATCATTGGCTTAAATCCCCACTCCAAAACCTGGGAAACTTACATAAAATCCTGGACATCCTTGGTAGGCAATTTTTCCCTACGCAGAAGCACTAGAGCCTTTATTTAGTGGAGGATGGGAAAGGAGATAACCAGGATAACCCAATATTTTTAGGGAAGTTAGCAATAAATAAATGAACATTAGATCAAATGACCACTCCATCAGGATGCCTCAACAATATTCCAAACTTCAGGTTTTTTGGCAGATGTGAGTGTCACTCTAATCACTTCCCTCCATCACTGCTCTCCCACTATCAATATGTTCTCCTGGATTGGTGGAGTTTAAGATTTTAACTCCAGTGCCCCCAAATGAGACCTAACCCATTTAGTCATTTCACTTTGCTCACCAGTGAATGAATGCAGAGAGCTCTCACTATAATGGAATTACTGCTCATCAGGAGATCTCAAGGAGATCTGGGTCACTCTCCTGTCTTACCAAGAGGACTCAATGGTGGGTTTCCTAGTTTCCAGGACTTTGAGCCACAGGGTTTGTGTTGACATGAGAAAACTTCCATTATAGACTGTGAAAACACCCATAAAAACCTCACTTTTCTAATAACCTTCTGAAGTAGCTTGTGTTTCTCTTACTTTTTAAATATGTCAATCTTGAATGGCTCATCTTATTTTCTGTTGTTACCTTAATTACAGTTTAACTAGCTTTGCTGTTCATTTGTATCAATGTAAAACGTGAAGTAATTTTGGCCTTCCTTTTATATTTTGGTTAAACAATTGTTTTTGTGTGTTTGTCTATACACTGAGGAATAGATCAAAATGCGCCTGGCTAGGAAACAAGATATCAATCACCATGAATAATGAAATCTGAATCCAGCCATTTCATATGTGCGCATTCAAGTAATCATTCTGGGTGGTGGCCATAGATGGTTCCAGACAGTGGAGCTTGCCCTGCCCTGCCCTCCTGGTACTCCTGCTGGGGCATGGAGTCAAACTGCAGGGGCTTGCCCCGCTCTGATGCTCCATCTGGGGAGTGGGGGTTGGAGATTTGTTAACCTCCCTGCCCAATCTCGTTAATACGGGAGCAGAACAAGTGTCCTCCACCCTTCCCTGGCAATGCAGCTGGAGTACTGGATGGGCAGAAAAGAGAATTCCCCATGGCCCAATTGTAGACCTCGGCAGGAGCTCCAGGTGGTGGAGCTGGACATGCACTAAGGCAGGAGCAGAGATGGGATGGGAGTGTGCCCGGCTGTTAATTGGGTGGGCCATGACCCATGGCCCATTCAGGCCAACCCATGGGTATGCCCCTGTTCTATCCCGAGTTTTCATTTGTAATGGTGGGAGTCCTGTTACCTTGCACTGGTTCTAGTTAAATGCCTGGTATATGAGAGGACGTAGGTAGATAGCACTCCTCCACACTGTTACGGTAATAAAGTTGCAGCCTTCCCTTTAAACCCATCCCTCTGTTTGTCTTTCTTTTCCCTGCATGCTCTGATCAATGAGGCAATTAATCAAAACATTACGAAAAAAAAAAAAAGGAAACCAGCCTGTGCTTTACATTTGCTTGTGGCTTTGATTTTATTATGGGCCAGATTGTGCTATCCTAACTCAAGCTCCCACACCTGGGGTGGTCTCATTCACTTCAACTGAGGCAACTGAAGTGTAATGCACTAATCTAAGTGAGTGAGGGTGACATGTTATGGCCCATGGTGAATACTCCTTTTGTTGTCTTTTATTATGGCTTCTTGTTACTTCAAGTGCTTCTGTGTGAGGAGATTCATTGACTCGTTGTCCTTCTTTCTCTCCCAGACTTCATTATTTGTGAAATATATGTCACAGCTCATGAAATCTGGTCCATGCTCCTCCCTGTGAAATGTGGTATATTTAGTGCTTTTACCCTATTCATGGGGGAGACCAGTGTTTCCCAATTAGAGATCCTCCTGACCTAAAAGGGAGTTGCAGATTGGTCACAAAGTTATTTTTTTTAGGGTGGGGGAGTGTGGGAGTGCCACCCTTATGCAGGCCCACAAATGACTGACAAATTGACCAGAATGGAGCATGAATTTGATAGAGACTTATTAATAGTTCATAATGCATGGAAACCAATGCTCTTACACAGAGCTGGCAATTGATATCTTTGTGCCAAACTTGGCACTTGGCTGACCATCTAAAGAACAAATATACCACTCATTCAGCACTCGTTTCTACATATCTTACACTCATGCTACATAACAGTTAGTTACACAAGTATTCCACTGACTTCAATGGCTGTTAAATGTGAATACTCAAATTAACCATTACTACTTACCTTGATTAAGGATTGAGTAAAGGGTCATAGTATTGAACTGTCTGCTGGAAGACTGAAATTTCAAGAAAAATGAGAAATTGCTTGATGAAGCTCAGAGGGATACACCTGTCACAATAAGGGAAACTTGAGGAGTAAAGTATAGATAGCAGAGACAAAGATAGATGACATTAAGACTATATATAAAGGTGGTTTTCAAACTTTTTTCTCATGACCCAGTTGAAGAAAATTTTTGATGCCCATGACCCAACATAATTTTACTAAAGTGTGGGCTCTGTGGTGAGGCTGAGGATGAGATCTTTGGGGTGTAGAAGGGGCCTCTGGCTTTGCAAGGGGTCAGGGCTGGGGGAGGATGGGCTTATGTTGAGCGGCTCCTGGTCATCGAAGCAGCAGAGGTGCTAATACAGACTTCCTGCCTATCCTGGCATCACAGACCATGCTGAGTCCCAGAAGCAGCCAACAGCAGGTTCCCAGCCAATGGGAGTGCAGAGCTAGTGCTCAGCAGTGCATGGAGCCCTGTGTGCTCTTCTGCCTCCTGCCCTTGCCTAGAAGCCGGGCCTGCCGATGGCCACTTCCGGGGCACAGCGCAGTGTGAGGTGCAAAGACAGGCAGGTAGCCTGCCTTAGCACCGGCTTTTAGGGTTTGACTTTAGATACCTTTTTGAAAATATTTAGCTCATGTGTATAAAGCTGTATCTCTAGATTTTTTATTGTATTCCTCTCCCCTAACCTTTCCATGTTACGTGTCTTCTTTGTGGATAAAACTCACTTCATCAGATTAATTGGATGGTTCTACCCCCAAAAGCTTATGCCCTAATAAATCTGTTAATCTTTAAGGGTGTGTCTACACTGCACCATTATTTAAAGATAACAAGCGTTATTTTGAAATAATGATGTGAGCATCTACACAGCAATTCCATTATTTTGAAATAAATTTGAAATAACGGACAGCTTATTCTGACTTCTTTAAAGCTCATTCCACGTGTAATAACGCCTATTCCAAAATGGCTATTTCAGAGTAGGGCGTGTGTGGATGTGGCACAGAGAGTTATTTCAAAATAAGGGGTCTCCAGGAAATCCCACAGGTGCCTTGGTGGCCACTCCGTCCACACTCCTCAGGACTCTATAGTTCCTCTTCCCCTGCAGCCCTTAAAACTACAGACTGTGGAAAGGGCCTGTGGCAGGAATCTGGCCCTGACTGTCTCTAGACACACTGCTGCTGCCACAGTATGTCATCTGGCTACCAAGGCTGACCCTCGAACCTCCCAGAGACCTTCCCCAATCCCAGGGAGCAGTCTGATGGTTCCCAGGAGCCTGCTAGGTAGTAAAGAGGTGTGGGTCATTCTGGTCTGGGGTGGAGATCCTGGCCCTCATTGAATTGTGGGGTGAGGAGGAAACCTCCAGGATCTCCACTCCAGATGGTACAACCTCTATGGATGCATGGCTGATAGCCTGGCCACCAACGGCCACATCGGGACCCAGGAGCAGGCCTGGATGAAAGTTAAAGAGCTCCACCAGGGCTATACCAGAGCAAGGGAGCGCAGCTCCCACTCAGGGACAGAACCACACTCCGGTCCCTATTTTGAAGACCTGTACCGCTTTCTGGGGGGTGGTGCAGGCCCTTCCCCACCCTTGGTGGTGGACTCGGGGCTGGAGACTCCCATCATTGCCCACCCAGGGGTCAGAGCTGGTTAGGAGGAGGAGGAGAAGGACCCCAATGCAGCCAGTATCATGACCTCGGTGATCCTGGAGCCAGTACCCCATAGCCTGGATGTGTCCCAAGCATCCTCCAAGGCCGGGGAGGGAACATTAGGTGAGTGACCTTAGTTTTCTCACACAGACATGGTGGAGGTGGCAGAGGCTCTGGGAGGACATGCAATGGTGGAGAGAGATCTGGATGGAGTTACTGCAGCAGGGATGTAACATATGCATTACTGTGCAGTCTCTCCTCGCGCACCAGGTGCTAGCTCCTGCTCCTGCTGCCAATCCTAGCCCAGTCTCAGCTCCTGGTACTGTCCTTCCTCCCATGCCTGCCCCTGCTCCATCCCCCCTTCTTGCTTCTCACTCTAGCCTCCCTGCCCCAGCGTGGATGCTGAGGTCCCCGCACACGAGGCAGAGGAACCATCTGAGCCACACACCACTCCCAGCCCCAGCCCTGAGTCTCTTCTCACCCCTTCAGCTCCCTCCTTCCCCCTCCAAGGTTCTCATCCCCCTTCTCCCCCTTCTCCCTCCCCTCTTCCAGGTTCTTTCCCATTCTTTTCTAAAACAAAAAGTGTTTTTTAGTGTCTCCGCAGGGGAGAGGGGTGGATGGGGGAAGGGAAGGAGTTTTGGAGGAAAGGCGGCGAGGGACAAGTCACAGGCCCCTAGTGGGGAGGCCCTGGTCAGAGTTTCACTAGGGTCCTTCTGAGAAACTCTTCGTCAAAGCCTCTCAGATGCGCATCCCTGCCTGCTGGACCTGCTGTATGGCAACTGTGTTCAGCTGTTCAAAGACCCTGTCCTCCTGACTGGCCTGTGCCCCCCACCCAGGGAGGAATGTCTCCCCCTTCCACTCTCAGAGGTTGTGGAGCATGCAACACATGGACACCATGTGCAGGATGTTCTGCTCTCCTACAACCAGCTGGGTCAGGAAGCATCGGCACTCCACCTGCATGCAGACCCTAGCCAGCCGGGCATTAAAGTGGTCCTTGCTATGGTCAAGGTGTCTGGTGTGAGGCTTCATGAGCCACAGCATGAGAGGATAGGCTGTGTCCCCCACAATGCACAATGGTATGTCCACATCCCCAGCCCTGATGTTGCACTCGGGGAAGAAAGTGCTGGCCTCCATCTTGAGGAATAGGCTGGAATTGCGGAACATGAAGGCGTTGTGCACCTTCCCTGATCACCCGATGTAGCTGTTGGTAAAATGCCCATGGTGGTTGAGCACTGCCTGCGGGACCATGGAAAAGTATCCCTTCCGGTTAATGTAGAGAGATGCCTGGTGGTCAGGGACTTGGTTGGGAATGTGGATTCTGTCAATAGCCCCTGCAGTAGAGGAAGCCCATGGTGTCAAAGCCAGAGACAATGGGGTCCATGTTGCTGAGGTGGATGACCCTGTGCAGCAGGATGGTGTTGATGGCCCTCACCACCTGCAGAAGGAGACAAACAAACAAACAAAACAGAGAATCACAGGGGTGCTAGAGCCCTTGGGAGATCACTGAGCTCCCCCTCAAACCACACCAGGAGCCACCCCCTATGTAGCCCACCCCACAGCTGTGTGAGGGTGGGACTGGAGAATGGCCCAGGGAAGGGAGCTTCCCCCCACCACCTCCACCATCAACCCTAAGCCCCACTCCACTTTCTCTAGGGTTCCTCTTTCCAGCACTTCACCCCTCCCCTCCTGGGACTGCAGCCTGAGAGTGCTATGCCTGCATGATGAGAGCCCCGATGATCAACTTCCCCATGGCAAACTGGTTCCTGACGGATTGGTAACTGTCCGGCGTGGTGAGCTTCCACATCGTGATGGTGACCCACTTCTCCAGGGGGATGGAGGATCTCATCTGGGTGTCCTGTCACATGAGGGCAGGGGTAAGCCAGGCACATAGCTCCAAAAACATCTCCTTCCTCATTCAAAAATTTTGGAGGCACTGTTGGTCATCCCACTGCTCCATTACGAGTCGGTCCCACCAGTTGGAACTGGTGTTCAGCTGCCAGAAGCAGCAGTGCACAGTGGGATGCAGCTGGAAGGGCTGCGCTCCCAGACAGAGGTTGAGGGTCTCCTCAAGCAGATGGGGGTTGTGTTCCTGCAGGGCCAGGAGGGTAGCCTACAGAAACTGCTGCATAAACTGCAGCATGACAGTCAGGAGCTGTCACATACCCAGAGGCAGCTCCAAATCCATAGCTGGGAATGCTGTGGTGTTCAATAATGTGGCAACCAAAGCACATAGTGAATATGCTTTGCTTTCCCTCAGAGAGGTAGGAAAGCAGGAAAAGAACCTAAGAAACAGCTGTACAAGGGGGACCCGTTAAGCACTTTTCTCAGATAGCCTCAGGCAGTGGTTCCAGATGGCCTTAAATGTGAGTTAGCATCCAATCAGTGTGGATGCTCTATTTCAAATAGCTAAGCACTATTTTGATGTGCTTTTTGTATGTAGACGTGCTATATTGAAATAAGAAAATACATTCTGTAATAGCTTATTTCAAAATTAGCCTGCAGTGTAGACATACCCGAAGGTGTCACAGGACTCCTTGTTGGTTTTACAAAATAAATAATAACTAGAAGAACAACAAATTACACAGCTGTACATCACAACATTCAAATGCTTTTAATCTGTTGTATGTATCAGTAAATTGATTATAATGTTTGTAGCCATCTTAGTCCCAGAGTGGGAGAAAGTCAGGGTAGGTGAGATGATATCTTTTACTGGACCAACTTCTCTTGGTGTGACATGCAAACTTTGGATCTACACGTTCAGACCTGAAGAAGAGATCTGTGTAGTCTGAAAGGTTGTACCTTTCACTGACAGAGGTGGTCCAATAGAAGATGTTATCTCATGTTACCCCCTCAGTAATTTTAGTCATTTTAAAACTTGAGAGCACAGTCCAACTGTAAAAAAAAAATAGCATTTATTGTGTCTCTGTGACTGCCAAATCAAATGAGCTCACTTTACCACGTGAAAAGATGCTAAACCAAGCTTAAGATGGTCATTATGATGAAAGGGTAGTTTGTGATTTACAGCAGAGCCACATTTTTAATTGTACAAGATCTGCTTCTGTTTATACAATGTGTTGAAATGATTTTAAGGTAATATGGTACATTTTAAATACTCAAATATGTTTTGTAATAAACAAGAAGTTCTTCATTTGAGTACTAGCTTATTAAATATCAAGAGCCAGTTTGTTTCAGAACTGTAGAGCATGTTAGAAACAAACTCCTCCATCACCCAGTGTTTGTCTCTTGTAATTGAATCATTCACTGAGAAAGTATTCATGGGATGCATAAGCCTAGAAGAAGTGTAATTTAACTATAAGCCTGTAATACATGGGTTATGAAGTGCCTAATGGGAAAATAGCAAGAACTTAAAATTCTATGAGTAGCCAATGCACAGATGCCAGGATTATATGGCATGTAAATGGGACTTGGGCTCAACCTAAAGCTTGTTACTTAATCATTTTAGCAAGCCACCAGAACATTACAATAGTACAAACACTATACATTGAAGCCCATTTAATGTCAACATCAATTTGCCACAACAGTTTTCAACATTATCTGTAACTTTCCAGTAAGCAATCTTTGCCTCCTTACTCTGAAATTTTAAAAAGGAGACTCTTTTTTCAAGTTCTTTCAACCTAATTTTTTTCAATGTGATCTTTTTAGTTTCACATGGTTGTTTATATACCTCATGCATTTATACCAAAACCACAAAATAATACAGTGCAGGGACAACTGATTAAGGTATCAAAGCCAAGCTTAATTTAACTGATGCTGCATTAACAGAAGGGTCTTTTTTTGTAATTATTTCATTTGGCCATACTTTTAGGTAAAAGCTGTGTATGTACACAACATAGTCAAATAAATGTAAGTGGAAGTCATCCTATTTTGAGGGGATTACATTTTATACAAATCATTAGATTTGATTGAAACCCAAGAAGTTTACACTAGGGTGTCACAAAGCATTGAGTAACTCACCAGATTTCCTTATGAGATTTCAGCCACTGAATTTCCAGGGGCATGTCTACACTCGGAAGAAGATCAACCCTCTGGAGGTTGATCTTCTACTGTTCAATTTATCAAGTCTAATGTATACCTGCTATATCAAACACTGAGGGTGGCCCCTGCTGGCATCTGATACTCGTCATTCTGCAAGGATAAAGGAAGCCTACAGGAACATTTACTCCTGTCAGCCTCCCACTGTGTGGATGCTGCCATGGCTGCATATCATTTTGCATAGCTGCATTTGCATACCTTAAATCAACTTGCCTGGTCTAGTGTAGACTAGGCCTTGGTATTTTAAGCTTCCAGAGTCTGAACAGAGTCCAGTCACTGACTCTGTCTTGGGGTATCTAGGCACACTCTTGACATGCAGTTCTATCTAGCACCTCATCCTAATATCTGTGGCCATATTGTCCCCTGCCCCACCCAGGGCCAGCCCAAGCCATTCGTGTGCGCTAGGCCCCGGGAGCACGGCACAGCCCCCGGGAGTGCGGCGCATGCGCGGCCCCGCCCCCGGGCACGTGGCACCCCCGGGCCCTGGGCACGCGCCGCATGTGCGGCCCAGCCCCGGACACCAGGCGCATGCACAGCAACCCTGCGCGACGCCCCCTACAATGGGGTGCCCTGGGCGGTAGCCCGGTCAGCCCGTAGCTTGGGCCGGCTCTGGCCCCACCCCAGGAATCAGTGTTGACTCCTCAGATTCCTCCATAATTTATACATAATCTCTCCCAGAAGCCCACTGAAGATATGAGCCTTCAGATAAACCTCTTAGAGTGCCATAGGGTACATATGGAAAATTACATCCAGATACTTTGCAGAGAATCCTAACACGTTATTTCTATTAATGGCATAAGTACTGCACAGAGCTATGCAAAAACAACAAACCCTACACAAATTTTCCTGCCTCTCTTTCCTCACCACTCCAGGACATTCTTTGGCCTGGAATCACAGCCATCTGTCTAGAGTTGGTCTGCTCCATGTCCATATCCAGTCTGATGCCTTCCTGTATGCCTTGCCCTAAACCCCATTATGTGGCAGTATGAGTCTGTTTATATAGCCTCCTACAAACACTTTGTTTTGAATCTGGTAACTTCCTATTCTCCAAACTCCAGCCTTTCTCAGACAAGTAAAAGAAAACATATTTTTTTAATAGGAGACACAGTTTGTTCCAAGCAGTTTCCACCTCAATAATAGCCACTAAATTCTAACAACCCACTGAACCCTGATCTACACTAGGGAGTTATTTTAAAATAACTCCCCTTATTTCAAAATAACAAGCCGAGCGTCCACACTACCAAGCCCATTATTTTGAAATAATAGTGCCTGCTTTCCACAAGGAATAATGCTTATTTTGAAATAGTTATTTCGAAATAGTAATAGAGATGTAGCCGTGTTAGTCTAGTTTAGCTGAAACAAAAAACAGGACTATGTAGCACTTTAAAGACTAACAAGATGGTTTATTAGGTGATGAGCTTTCGTGGGCCAGACCCACTTCTTCAGATCAAATTGTGGAAGAAAATAGGCATGACCATATATACCAAAGGGATACAATCAATAAAAAGTGAACACATATAGAAAGGACAAATCAAATTTCAGAACAGAGGGGATGGGGGAGGTTCACAGACATTTACCTCCCCCCCCCATCCCTCCTCTGTTCTGAAATTTGATTTGTCCTTTCTATATGTGTTCACTTTTATTGATTGTATCCCTTTGGTATATATGGTCATGCCTATTTTCTTCCACAATTGGGTCTGGCCCACGAAAGCTCATCACCTAATAAACCATCTTGTTAGTCTTTAAAGTGCTACATAGTCCTGTTTTTTATTTCGAAATAGTGACAGCGTGGACGCTTCACTGCTGCTATTTTGAAATAACTATTCCCAAGAGTCATTTAAAGTAATTACTCCCCAGTGCTTCCTGGGGCTCTAAGTTGGCAGAGCACATTAAGGAATCCTGACGTGGACTAATTTCAAGGCTTCCCTGTAGTGTGGACATGCTATTTTGAAATAGTTATTTTGAAATAATTTCCTAGTGTAGACATTCCCCATTTGTCCTTGGCTTGGCAGAGACATGGCTCAAAGGATGGATATACTGAGGGCTCCCATGCAGCAATTTTCATAGTGATTTCATAATTTCAGAATATCAACCAGAATTTGCAAGTGCACAGACAGATTTCCCAAATTATTATCTAGAAATGTAGGTGGACATGTATGTATGTGTCCAGATTATATCTACAAGACACTTTGTGCCTTTCATTTCTCACTGAAACTGACAGCAATGGAAACATGAAAGACTGAGTAAAAAAAAAGATTTAATCAAGTAATCAACCACTGAAAAAATATTACAAATTTCAGAGGTGAGCCTGGAGGAACATCACATGAAAAGTTCCAGAAAGGGTAGGTCCTTGTCAGAAGAGGTTGGGCTGGGGCAGACTACCTCAGCCAGTCTTTCATGGCCACCAACACCATCGTGGCCAGGAGCCTCAGGGTTGCAGCAGCGGAAACTGGGAGCCCCTGTGCTACAGTGGCAATTAGAAGGGCTTGGGGTTCACAGCCACTACCGTAGTGACCAGGACCCCCAGGCCCTTTTAAATTTCCAAGACCCAGAGTAGCTGCCTCTTTTGCCCACCCTATTAGCCCCATCAGCACCCCTGCCAGCAGGGACCAGAAGTGCTGCTACAGCAGCACTTTAATGTCACTGACCATTTTGGTAGGGCAGCTAACCAATGCTGTAGCAGTGTTACTGGACCCAACCAGCAGGGCACCCAATAGGAGAGGGAGGAAAAATTCAGTCATGTGCAAGCCAGTTTGGCCCAGTTCTTACCCATGAGCCATACTGGAACACATGGGCCCACTTTCACCTCTGTTAACATAGCTTTTGCACTGCACCCCCTTCATCTGGATGCTTGTCTATACTGTGAGATAGATCAGCATTGCTGCAAATGATTAATTGCGTCTGGTGAAGAGAAGCTAAGTCAATGGCAGAGCACTGTCCTGTATATATGTGTACTCCACCTTGCCAAGAGGCAGGTGTGCCAGCAGCAGAGCATTTTCCATCAACATAGTGTGGCATAGACACTGCTATAAATCAGCCTCCTAAATGATGTTGAATTTAGTTATATAACTTATTTAACTGAAGTAGCATAATCTAGGTCGCCTTATAGCTTTTATTCAGACCAGCCTAATTGAGGTGAGTTATTACCATTTGAAATTCCCAAATCCTTGGCTGCAACCAAGATTCCCTGAATCACATTCACATGCTTTAATCTCAACGACTATCCTATATGTTAAACACTGACCCTAACTACATGGAAGTCAATGGAACTCATTATTGACACTGGGGCTATGTCTACACTGAGGTTTTTTTTGCGGAAGAGGATATGCAAATGGCATGCTCATTTGCATATCTTCTTCCGATTCTTTTTCAGGAAGAGGTTTTGCTGCTAAAAAGCCCTGTGTAGACGGGGCCGTTTGTCGAAAAAAACCCCTTTTTCGCAAGACCCTGTAAACCTTGATTTTTGAAGAATAAGGGCTCTTGCGAAAAAGGGTTTTTTTTTGACAAATGGCCCCGTCTACACAGGGCTTTTTAGCGGCAAAACCTCTTCCTGAAAAAGAATCGGAAGAAGATATGCAAATGAGCGCGCCATTTGCATTACCTCTTCCACACAAAAAACTCAGTGTAGACATAGCCTGGGGGTACATCTACACAACAGAGATAAAGTTGAATTAAGCTACACAACTTC
The DNA here is from genome assembly GCA_019425775.1 of Rafetus swinhoei. Classification (NCBI taxonomy): domain Eukaryota; kingdom Metazoa; phylum Chordata; order Testudines; family Trionychidae; genus Rafetus; species Rafetus swinhoei. The sequence continues at coordinate 27,566,562 of CM033424.1, read as the reverse complement.
AGCTATGTCAATTGAGTAACTGAAGTCAAATAGCTTAATTCGGCTTTTGGTGTTGTCTACACAGCAGGAAGTCAAAGGAAGAATATGCTTCCTTCGTCTTCCCTTACTCCTTGTGAAATGAGGGTTACCATGAGTTGGAGTATGAAGTCCTCCAGCTCAACATTATTTTGAAATAAAGGCTGGTAGTGTAGACACACACTGTTATTTCAGAATAACATCAGTTATTCAGAAGCAACACTGCTGTGTAGATGTGCCCTAAAGGACTTTGAAGTGTGCTTTTATTCTTTAGAAACAGATGCCTTTCTTCCTTCCCCACCCCCATGCCATCAGAAGAGCAACTCTTTAGTAAATACTGTAAACATTTTAAATAAAAATAAAAAAGGGGGGTTGAAGGGTTTGGTCTTTGAATATTGGAAGTAGTGGGACTAGGGCTTTATGAGTCCAGAAAACTAACATCAAAAGATGCAAAAGGCAGAAGAATGAATGCTTTTTACAAAAATCAGTAAAATAATGTAGGACCTGATCCAAAGTCCACTGAAGTTAACAATAGTGTTTTTATTAACTTCAATGTGCTTTGAGTGAGCCCTAAGTGTTCTGATTTATTTTATTCGTTTTCTCTGTGATGTCTAGGTCTAATAGTCTATTATGCCTGTTGTGGCTTTTTTTGCCTGCATTTGAACTGAATATTACAGCAACAAGCATAGCATAACTGAGATTGTCTAGCACTGTCCATATTCCGTCTGTGCGCTGGACTGGGATTTTTCATTTCATACATCATTTGCAGCTTGCTGCAGTGATTCCACAAAATTGTATCCATCCCCCAAAAAGAAAAACTGAACACAAAAAAAGATACATATTGTTGTGAAACTTTAGGTGTATTAGGCATGCATTTTAATAACCAATTAGATATGAGCAAATAAGTCTTAATTCTTAAAACAACAAAAAAGTGAGAGATTTCTATTGCCTTGATAGTATGTTAAAATGAACGTAGAAAACTGCTCACACAACTATGCATGAAAATGTAAACATGAGTATGATTAGCTCTAATTTTCATATTCACAAATGTGTGATTAAAAAAAAGAACACGAAATTTCAAGCAGTTCTACATAAAGCTATTTACAGCTCTTGTTCAGATTGGGGAATAAAAGGGATAAAAAAAAATTGTGACCCGTTCTATAGTCTGTTAATGCTACTTTGTAATATGTAAGCCCCACAAATTGGCCTTAAACATTCTTCATGCCAACTATTGCTAAGAAATTGCTTGTCTTGATGTTAGCATTAAAGGCAGGAGGCCAGTGGAAAACTCTCCTGTATTGCAGAACTGTTCGTTGTAATCGCCCAAGTCCTCAACCAGTATTTGAACCACAATACCATCCTGTGAATTAGGAGCTTGCTCTGCTTGTGGTTCCCTTGTAATCACCTTAGTACCAACTTCTGCTCCTCCTTTCTCCTGTTGTTCAGGATCTTAAAACTTAAATCATGAAGGATTTTCAGAGATGTGTTACCACTATGGAATCCATCAATCCAAAATCCAGGATTTGGGGGTTTCAAAGTTTTAATTTCCAGTCATTATACAGAACTTATATTAATAGACATGAAGTCAAAATGTGGCTATACAAAATAATGAGGAAAATATAGAGAGGAAAATCTTTGTTTTGATTTGTAGGGCCAAATTGGAAACAAAACTGCTAACTCCTCTGTTTGTTACTGCTCCAAAGCCCACTGAGTCAATGGGAGTTCTTCTATGTGTCTATTAAAGACAGTGACTATGAGGTGATATATCAATGGTATTGCACCCTGTAGAATTCTTTAAAAAAATACTTCTGATGTGCAGGAGACAGTGTGGTTCCAATTGGTATGAACATTTTTTATAGCTTCTTAGAGGAAAAAACATACATTTTAGTACATGTCTCCTAAAGCTTTTTTGGTGCTTTTCATTCCTACAGAATATAAAATAAAAATTATGTCTTCTGGACATTAGAGAGTATAACAGAAGCCTGATCTCTGTAGCAACCCTCCCCCCTTTAATTTTCATATTGAACACTGCAGCAGCTTCTACTGCAGAAAAAATAGGGATGTTAGAATAAAATCTTAAAAACTGCTTCATTATTTATTGTTCTTGTGAAATATAAAATATGCTATAATTGGTGGTTTTCCTTAAGAAGGATTTACATAAGAAAAAAAATGTTACCTTTTAAAATATAACAATCCGCACTGAAGAAAAACAGTTAGTAGAATGACTCTAACAATTTAACAAAAATGATTAAAGGCCTAGAAAACATGAGCTATGAGAGAAGACTGAAAGAATTGGGCTTGTTTAGATTAGAAAAGAGAAGACTGAGAGGGGACATGATAGCAGTTTTCCAGTATCTAAAGGGGTGTTACAAGGAAGAGGGAGGAAAATTGTTCTCCTTGGCCTCTGATGATAGGACAAGAAGCTATCTGCCTCACCCAAGCAAACCCCATCGTTGTTAAGAGTGCTGAGGTGGGTGCAAGGGCTTGGTTAATGTAATATAAAATGGGGAGAGAACACCCTATTGGAACCTACCCTGTAGGAAAGGTATAACTTTCTGTCTATTCATGGCAAGTAAAAAGGAAATACATAAAATTGATCAGTGCATTGTGAGATACACAGTACTTGCCCAACAGTTCACAGTATCTGAGAGCAATGAAAAAGGCTGAATGGCACTGGTTAATTTTTTCCAGGACCAGATGAATTGGAATTGTATACTTACTGTAGTAAGCAAATTCATTTTTTCTTTGCGCAACTACAAACCAAGGATTTTTCTCCGCCTATCCCTGAAATTATTTTCTAGATATTTAAATATTCTTCTCTACAGTCATTCCATTATTCACAATGATTTTTCAACTTCTTTTTTTTACTGTGCTCTCTTCCCACCCCAAAACCTTTTTCTTCTCCACATGATTCAGCCTCTTTTCTATTATCTAAATTTGTCCATCAGGGGACTCAATCATATGTATGGGACACCCCTTGAAACATTTCTGTGTCAGAACATAGAGTCAAACTGTATACGTGATGGCTATCTTAACTCTTCAATTAGCACATTTTATCTTCACATAGTCTATGTCTAGATTACGGAGTTTTCCAGGATGCCTCCGATATCCTGGAAAAACTCAGCAGCATCCAGGGAATGTGTCTGCTCTTCCAACATTTCATGAGGAAGAAGGGCTCTTCTGAAAGAGGAGGTTTCTCTGAAATTTGGCACAGTGTAGATGGGCCAAATTTTGGAAAAGCATCTCCTGAAAAAACAATCGGAAAAAGGTACGCAAATTGTGGAGCACAATTTGCGTACCTTTTTCGGATAAAAAGCGGCAGCCTAGATGTAGCTATACTTAGCCAAATGTAATATTATTGGATTGTAACTATCAGGTAGAAATTATTGTCTGAAAGGAGAACAATGACCAACATTCTCACAAATATTTATTATATTAACATTTTTAATTTTCATAGAATCATAGAACTAGAAGGAATCTCTAGAAGTCATCAAGTCCTGTCCCCTCTCCCCTGAATTCATGGCAGGACCAATCACCATCTCTATACCATTTCTGACAGCTGTTTGCCTATCCTGCTCTTAAAAATCTTCATTGATGTAAATTCCACTATCTGCTTAGGCAATGTATTCCATTTTTTTGGTCCATATATGGATAACCATTATGTGTTTGAAAAATGGCGGTGTCCTTTCAGGTATTTAGAACACACAAAAAAATTGCCAAAATTTTCTAGCCTTTTTTACTCCCAATTCAGTTTTTTGAGGCATATCAGGTCCAGACTTTGCACTGATTTTTAGCTAAGTCTTCAAGCATTACCTTTACTAATGTACCTTGCCAAGCAGAATCATTGACTTAAGTGTCAGGAAAGTTCTATAAGGTCATCCCTCAACTGACACAAGGTTATTCCTCATAGTACATTTCTAGAGTGAGATTTAAAAATCTGTCAAACATGTCTGAAAATCTGACTCCCCTTAAAATTAATAGAAATTGGGCAAAAATCCCAAAGGCATCTTTGAAAATCTCATCCCTAATGTTTAATTTAAGATAGATATACATTCATGAAATCATGGCACTTTCCCTACATGACCATTTAATAGCCTCGCAGATATTAATGTCAGGAAATAGTCCAGATATTCAGCCTATTCTTAATTTTATCTCATATATCCTAGTACAGCACATTAAACCCTACAAATCCCTAAATAATTTTTGTAATGCTTCCCTGAACTCCTAATCTAACATGTTAATATCTTTCTATCATGTGATTTCCCAGAACAGAATTGAATATTCCTGCTGCAGTTGTACCAAAGTTGAATCCGGTCTTCATTGAGCTGATATTTTTGTATATAGAGCTGAAAATTGTATTGACTATTTCTGCAGCCATGTTGTATTACAAATGACTTCTGTCACTGTCATCATTGTGAATGACTGCAACCAAGCTAGTAGGATTCATTCAACTGTTTTCAATGGAAGTTGAAACGGACCTCTGGTTCTCCCACCCGTTTCTTGAGATCTAGATAGAGCTAATCAATTTTTCACACAAGTAGTTTTTCTGATGAAAAATGCCTCTTCGTAGATCATGAAAATTCTCATAAAAACATTTGTTTAAGACTAGATTGGAAACACATAGTAAATGTTGGAGATGCAAAGAGCCATATGCCTACTTTTCACACAGCCTCTATACTGGTAAAAAAATGCATGGAACTCTCTATTCAGTATTCTCTCAAAAACTGGCATTTTGCTACATCTCCTTATCCAAGCTTGAGTATTTCAGGGGTTCTAGACAAACTATTGCCCATTAACATTAAAAAATAGATTGCAGTAACTATTTTAGTGACCCAAAAGAGTTATTTTGAGAAAATAAGGATCGAGGAAATCTACTGTTCCTTCCTCGCACACTGACTGGCTTAGCTATTCTCTATTACTGCATTAATGGAAAAAAATTAATTTGTCTAATAGAAATACTTGGAAAAATATGAAGACGTCTCTTCAGTCATTGCTACACTCAAACCGGGTGAGCTGACCAATAACCTGGGGAACTATAACTTGATATCATTCCTGTTCTCTACCTACAAACTCCAGGAATGTATCATCATCTGTAGAATCAGTCCTCTTATCGAGTCAGTGATCCCTAATGAACAAGTGGGATTCTGGCCTAAATATAGTGTTAATTGTTGCAACCACTTTTGGCCATTGTAATGCACATTGAGGCTGGGTTCCAGAAAATATTAAAAGACTGGCTCAGCCTTTGTATTCCTGTCATCAGACTACACTACAGCCTGGATTGAAGGGCTGGTGCTGAAGCTTGCAAGGATCATGTCCTTCTACAAAACCCTATTCCTGCTATGGACAATGGTGAGCAATTGGCGGCTATGTGTCTACTTGGGCAACGAAGTCACTTTGCTCTGGTTCCTCAATAATGTCACAAGGCTCAGTACTCATGTTGATACTTTTCAATATTTATATGAGCAACATGGCTTCAGGAATGTCACACAAATTTGCATATGCAGGTGATCTTGCACTGGCAACATAAACAGCCACCATCAGTGACATCAAGCTGACCTAACAGGGATGTAAACACCATGGAGGAAACTTCTGGAAATGGAGGCTCCAGCCAAATCCTCACAAAACAACAGTCACTGTGTTCCATCTTGATAATGGGAACATGACGCGTACATTAAAAGTGACAATTTGTAGCAGCATTGTGGGATATAACACCATTCTAACCTATCTTGGAGTGAAGCTGGATTGCACACTAACCTTCCACAACCATCTGAAGAAGATAGTTGCCAAGACAAAGACAAGAGTCAACCTGGTCTAGAAACTGGCAAACACAAGCTGGGGAGCATCAGCATCATTGTTTTGGACATCAGCAATGGTTCTTTTAGCCAAGTAGTATGCACTGGTATGGACCATAAGTATCCATATTAAACTTTTTGATGTCCAACTGAACACTGCAATGCAGTGAATCACCAGTAATCATGGAAAACGGATGGCTTTTCATCATAGAATCATAGGGCTGGAAGATACCTCAGGAGGTCATCAAGTCCAGACCCTTACCCAAAGCAGGATCAATCCCAGCTAAATCATCCCAGCCAGGGTTTTGTCAAGCCTAGACGTAAAAACCTCTAGGGATGGAGATTCCACCACCTCCCTAGGTAACCCATTCCAGTACTTCACCACCCTCCTGGTGAAATAGTTTTTCCTAATATCCAACCTAAACCACCCCCACTGTAATTTGAGACTATTGCTTCTTGTTCTGCCATCCGTCACTATTGAGAACAGCCTCTCTCCATCCTCTTTGGAACCTCCCTTCAGGGAGTTGAAGGCTGCTATCAAATCCCCCCTCACTCTTATCTTCCATAAACTAAATAAGCCCAAATCCCTCAGCCTCTCCTTGTAGGTCATGTGCTCCAGCCCCCTAATCATTTTGGTTGCCCTCTGGTGGACCCTCTCCAATGTGTCCACATCCTTTCTATACTGAAGGGGGGGGAGCAGAACTGGACGCAGTATTCCAGATGTGGCCTCACAAATGCTGAATAAAGGGGAATAATCACTTCTCTAGATCTGCTGGAAATGCTCCTCCTAATGCACCCTAATATGCCATTAGCCTTTTTGGCTACAAGGGCACACTTTTGACTCATGTCCAGCTTCTCATCCACTGTAATCCCCAGGTCCTTTTCTGCCGAACTGCTAATCATCCCTTAATAGCATCCCTCATTACCATTTGAAGTCAAGTAAACCCTTCTGAATCCACACACTTAACTTTCAGCAATGCAACTTCATTCCTGGAGAATCTTGAAAAGCCGAATGGAATTCACAGGAAGACACAAATAAAAACCTCATGAAGGACGTGAAGCAGAAGTTCTCTGACTTTGCTCTTCCACAAAGCTCATGATCAATGTTAAACCACATCTGCACAAACCATGATAGATGCAGATATTTGCTGCACAAATAGAAAATGAATGATTCTCCACTATGCAACTGTGGTCACTCAGAAGAGACCATGGCACATATAATAACTCAACGTCAGATTCACAAATACTGTCAGGGCATCACAGTGATACACATTGCTACTCCAGACACAATTATCTGACTTACCAATATGAAAGTAAATGTATAGCTGTTGCTCTACATTCACTTCAGCTATACAAAGAAGATTAACTCTTCCTTGTTTCAAAGGGAACAGTTTTCATCAAGATCTTTCTCTTAGAAATGAGGAAGCCTAATGGATATCACAAATGTATTTTATGCATTGAATCCGTAATATTTTTCTCTGCTGTATTTTGAACTAATGGAGTGTCAAAGCCACAAATTTCAGATTCAGATTTATGTCTGGTTTATGTTTCCAGTTCAGGTTATAAAACACAGAGCTAGAATCAAGATCTGATTCTAGTAGGTTCAGATCTAGGGTTATAATTAACACCAGTTTATAATATAAAACCATAGGTTAATCCCATTGAGATTTATTCTGTTATGTTAATATACACACATGCGTTCTAGCTAAAGGAAAGCCTGTATTTTGTAATAAGGAAAAACATCTACATTCATCATGCTAAATGGACATAACTAGAAGATTCACTTATCAGAGTTCAGTAATTTAAGTTACTTCATAAATTTAGCTTCTTTTTCTGTTTGGTGGATGTCCATGAGCAAATTGAAATTATCTTAATTTTTTTTAATTATTTGAAAATATTTGAAAACTTTTTTTTCTCCTCCTTGTAGTGATTACAGACAATGCACTATGAGTATGGAATACTCCATATTCAAGTTTGGTGAATTAGTAATGACTGATTGAAGATTTCACTTGGCATTACTTCTGCGTCCTGATTGGATAAGCATAACTCCACCAATCGCTTTTAATATGCATTTTGGAGTTTGTATGCTAAGACTGAGCATTTGTGTGAGTAAAACCCAGTTAATCAATGGTTTGATTCTCTAGAGCAGATGTTTTCAAAGTGTGGGTCATGACCCAATACTGGGTCTTGGAAAGTAAGGCACTGGGAGACCTTGCTCAGCACCCAGGGACCCTAGTGGCCAGCTTTGAAAACACTTGTACAAACCCTACCTGTTAAGGGTCTTAGGGAAGGTGTTTAATAATCCCATAAATTCTGGATGGGGTCTCAATCTGGGGATATTTCATCCGCACCTGCTCCTGAATGAGGATGTGCCCCTTGGTGGACAGATTCTCAGTCATGTGGCCATAGACACTGATGTTCCTGTGTCTGGTGTGGAGATCCTGGAGATTGATTTCATTGTCCCAAACCTCAATAAGGTCCAGGATCTCTGCCCAAGACCAGGAAGATGCACATCTCTTGCATCCATGGGCAGGCTCCTGGGAGCTGTCTAACTGCTCCCTGGGAGCAGTGGAGGGCTGGGTGGGAGCAAAGGAGTCGCTCATCGGTAAAAATGTGTAGCTGTTGCAGCTGTTGTCTGCCACAAGCCCTTTCCCCTGAGGCTGAAGCTTTAAGGGCTCCAGGGGAAGGGACTATTTCCAAGTAGCTGTTTCGGAACAGGTGTTATTCCTTGTGGAATAAGGTTTACAAACACCAAAATAAGCCACCCGTTATTATGAAATTATTTCAAAATAACAGAATTGCTGTAGACTCTTGTATAGTTATTTGAGAATAATGGGCGTTATTCCAAAACAACATTGCTGTGTGCAGATGCACCTTTATGTCCCAAACATCTGTAGTCCATTTAATATTGCTTTAAATTACATTCTTCCCTCATTTTCTTTTCTCTCATCATTTCTGTAGTCTGTGATAAGAACAGGAATGGAAAAACTTTTGATTTCAACTTTAGAGTAAACAGATTTTTCATGGGTTTAAAATTATTTACAATTCTCTCATACATTCGTCTAGTCATCCATCTTCTCCACAACTTCTCACCCTCTATTTTAAGACAAATTTGCAGCATGAATCTGAAGACCTTACTGAAAACATTGGCACAGTGTGCTGAGAAGAGCAGAGTGATGTTTTCCAGTGAGGGAACAATGAAACAAAAATGAACTCAGTAGCCACGAGAATAACAATATTATGTGCCATAATAAATGTAATTGGTGAGATTTTATGGGAACATAAAAGATCTGATATCAAATAAAGGCCATTATTCCACCTGTTCTGGTATTCTGCTTCCATTAGTACTTGCCTATACTTGATGTTTCAAATAAAATCAGAGTACACTATAATGCACTTGCTCAAATGTTCAGTGTTATAACAAGGGGTGGGGGAGGAGTTTTTTCCAGACTCCCACTGATCATCAGTTTAGGCCCCGAGGCATAAGATTTTATTATAATTATCTTAGCTTGCATAGTTGTAAAACTTATTAATGGTCATAAAGATGTAATTTTGCTATGTACATGTATTGGAGAAAGGAATGAGACAATGTAATATGTAACTAATCTTGATTTCATTGCGAGCTATTGGCACTCAGCTCTTCTGAATATCAAGTCATTTATTTAAATGTCAGAATTAGGAATTTGATGCTAAAAATTAATCATCCAATTTGAAAAAAGTCTTTGTTCTTAAAAGTAATTATAATGAACTGTATGGATTGTGAATGGATCACCCAATGGTCTGCACATGAAAAGAAGCACAAAAATGGAAAACACACTCACATGGTCATAGGATGTCTGAAAGCCTAGGAAGAAACTAGGCCATTTTGCTTTAGATGAGGAGGAACATTGTGGTTAACATTACACACAATTGTGGAAGTAAGTTAGGCAGTGTTATGTAGAAGAAACTGGATACAAGAAGGAAATAAGAGCTAGAACTGATTCAAAGCCTAAAATCATAATATAACACAACTAGAGAATGTAAGGGCATGTCTACAGTAGGAAATTACTTTGAAATAACTAAATTCAAAATAAAAACTCCTGAAATAACTATTTCAAAATAAGCTTATTCCCCGAAGAAAGCAGGAGTACAGGTTTTGAATTAACCAGCTCATTATTTCGAACTAACGGGCTTGGTCATGGGATGCCCTGCTTATTATTTCAAAATGGGGGGGAGGGATTATTTTGAAATAACTCCTTAGTGTAGACCACGGCTAAAAGAGTTACACATGTCCGGTGAATGGTAAATGATGGTCTGTACTGTCATTTTAATATGGGAATAGAGGGAGCTCCAAGGAAGTCTCCAGTGAAACCAAAGTATTTATACAAATTTATACTGGCTGAAGATTTGGTCCATAATCTAAACTCTGAAAGAATAAAGATAGAGAAAATGTATGTGCAAATAAAACTTCCTTCTTAATTTCAGGCATGGTTCATTATTCTTATTTTTCATTCTTTTCAATATGCTGATATTCAAGGTTGCAAAGGTTAAGCATATTATACAATTTAGAAATTAGACAACTTTGCATTTAACATTTGTGAACAAAACTCTTGATTGCTAATAGGTGGAAGTGTGTGATGTTCTATGTTTTGCACTCTAATGTTAGCACAGTTGCAATTTTCCTACGGTGTAATTGTGACTGAATGAATAAAATGTCAGCTGAGATAATGAAATAAGTATAGCAGGATGGTCCCTAATAATAATTGCGAAGTCTCTGGTTGCATTTTCATATTTATGTTTGCTTGTGTCTTTAACAGAGTTTGAAAAGTGCTGAAGAAAAGCCATTCTGCAGTTTCTTTTCCTGGGTGGACACTTCTGGAGGGTCTGCCATAAGGAACTCAGCCAATTGGTTCTCACTGTGGGGATTAATGAGTAGAGACAGCACATTTGTGAACATATGTCATTTCACAGAGATCAATTTGTTGTTTGGATGGTGAGAAATAAGATATTGTAATGCTATTGCCTAAGCTAGGCAGAGGAACCAGCATATTTTCAGCTTACAAACAAAGGAATAAAACTTATTATTTCTCTGTCTTTGGGTGTTCAACTTGCAGTTCAAGATGATATCAGAGGAGGAGTGCAAATAGCTTGCCAGCAGAGCCTCCCATTAAATGGTCATAAAGTACTTAAATATCAATTTTATTTAATCTAATACCTATAACAAATGGCTGCACAAAGAAGCTCTTCTTCATCATGAAATGCACTCTACTTTGCATCCCCCCACAGCTCAGCCTGACTTGTTGACTTCCTCAGCCATGTTCAATGGGAGCTTTTCCTGACAGGGCAGATTTGTATGCAACCCAGATGGGTCTTCCGACAATGACTTTGTAATTGAACACTTAAGAGAGAACCTGAAGACTAAGTTTGCTCCTCTTCCATTTTTCTGCCAGGTCCTGTTGCAAAATGAAGTGGGGGAAAGAACTGGAAGTAAGAGAATAAATATTTCTAGAATTATAATAAATCAGAGAGGAACTGGTAAAATAATCTTTCATTCTCTTCACACATTCCACTCAGTCCTTCTCTTTGTTCAGCCAACTATTAAAATATACAAGTTTGTTTACATTTATGGGAGATAATACTGCCCACTTCTCAGTTTACAATGTCACCTGAAAGTGAGAACCAAAGGGTTCTATGTGATGATGGTCCAAAACAGTGGGAACTGATGCATAATTTTCATCCTCTGAATTGAATGCCAACAATAGAAAATGGATTTTTTTTTTTTTTGGTGATTCAGATTCTGTAGTTTCCCCATTGAAGTGTTGCTCTTTTAAGACTTCTGAGAGCATGTTCCACACTTCATCCTTCTCCCTTTCAGATTTGGAAAGGTGCTTTAGAGGCTTGAATCTTGAATCAAGTACTGTAGATATCTTTAGAAATCTCATATTAGTACCTTCTTTGTGTATTGTCAAATCTGCGGTGAAGGTGTTCTTAAATAGAGCAATTTATGCTGGTTATTTATCTAAGAATCCCATTACATGTAACATATAGCAAAATGCAGGTAAAACCATAGAGCAAAAGACATACAATTCTCGCCCAAAGAGAGGTGTTCACTCACAAATATAATTAACACATTATTATTTTAACAAGCATCATCAGCATGGAAGGACATCCCCTGGTATGATTGTTAAATCATAGAATCATAGAATACTAGGACTGGAAGGGATCTCGAGAGGTCATCGAGTCCAGTCCCCTGCCCTCATGGCAGGACCAAATACCGTCTAGACCATCCCTGACAGACATTTATCTAACCTACTCTTAAATATCTTCAGAGATCGGGATTCCACAACCTCCCTGGGCAATTTATTCCAGTGTTTGACTACCCTGACAGTTAGGAACTTTTTCCTAATGTCCAACCTAAACCTCCCTTGCTGCAGTTTAAGCCCATTGCTTCTTGTTCTATCCTCAGAGGCCAAGATGAACAAGTTTTTCTCCTTCCTCCTTATGACACCCTTTTAGATACCTGAAAATGGCTATCATGTCCCCCCCTCGATCTTCTCTTTTCTAAACTAAACAAACCCAATTCTTTCAGCCTTCCTTCATAGGTCATGTTCTCTAGACCTTTAATCATTCTTGTTGCTCTTCTCTGGACCCTCTCCAATTTCTACACCTCTTTCTTGAAATGCGGTGCCCAGAACTGGACACAATACTCCAACTGAGGCCTAACCAGCGCAGAGTAGAGCGGAAGAATGACTTCTCGTGTCTTGCTCACAACATACCTGTTAATGCATCCCAGAATCATGTTTGCCTTTTTTTTTAACAGCATCACACTGCTGACTCATATTCAGCTTGTGGTTCACTATAACCCCTCGATCCCTTTCTGTTGTACTCCTTCCTAGACAGTCGCTTCCCATTCTGTATGTGTGAAACTGATTGTTCCTTCCTAAGTGGAGCACTTTGCATTTGTCTTTATTAAACTTCATCCTGTTTACCTCCGACCATTTCTCCAATTTGTCCAGATCATTTTGAATTATGACCCTATCCTCCAGAGCAGTCGCAACCCCTCCCAGCTTGGTATCATCTGCAAACTTATTAAGTGTACTTTCTATGCCAATATCTAAATTGTTGACGAAGATATTGAATGGAGCCAGTCCCAAAACAGACCCCTGCGGAACCCCACTTGTTATACCTTTCCAGCAGGATTGAGAACCATTAATAACTACTCTCTGAGTACGGTTATCCAGCCAGTTATGCACCCACCTTATAGTAGCCCCATCTAAGTTGTATTTGCCTAGTTTATTGGTAAGAATATCATGCGAGACCGTATCAAATGCCTTACTAAAGTCTAGGTATACCACATCTACCGCTTCTCCCTTATCCACAAGACTCATTATCCTATCAAAGAAAGCTATCAGATTGGTTTGACATGATTTGTTCTTTACAAATCCATGCTGGCTGTTCCCTATCACCTTGCCACCTTCCAAGTGTTTACAGATGATTTCCTTAATTACTTGCTCCATTATCTTCCGTGGCACAGAAGTTGAATTAACTGGTCTGTAGTTTCCTGGGTTGTTCTTATTTCCCTTTTTATAAATGGGCACTATATTTGCCCTTTTCCAATCTTCTGGAATCTCTCCTGTCTCCTATGATTTTCCAAAGATGATAGCTAGAGGCTCAGATACCTCCTCTATCAGCTCCTTGAGTATTCTAGGATGCATTTCATCAGGCTCTGGTGACTTGCAGGCATCTAACTTTTCTAGGTGATTTTTAACTTGTCCTTTTTTTATTTTATCTTCTAAACCTCCCCCCTTCCCACTAGCATTCACTATGTTAGGCATTCCTTCAGACTTCTCGGTGAAGACCGAAACAAAGATGTCATTAAGCATCTCTGCCATTTCATGAAAGGGCATACCAATCTTTAGTATATTCAGGACATAAAAACCGTTTGCAATGTTGGCTACAATGATGCTGTATGAATGGCAGTTCTCACTCTGAGGTGAGATTGTAAATAAGAAGCAAGCAGCAATATCTCCCATAAATGTACACAAATTTGTTTGACTAAACAATTTGCTGAACAGGAAGAAGGACTGATGGGCTTGTAGTCTCTAAGTTTTACACTTTTTTGGAGTGTAGTTATGTAAAAGAAATACTAATGATTTTACCTTTGTAAGTTGCATTTTACAATAGATATTGTGCTATAGTAATTGTGAGAGATGAACTAAACCATACTGTTAATTTTATCATTTTTACAGTGCAAATATTTATAATAAAACATTATAAAGTGAGCATTGTATACCTGGTAGTATGTATTGTAATTGAAAAAATATATTTGAAAATGTAGAAAAACATCAGCAAATATACATTTAAATTGATATATTATTGTTTAACAATGCAATTAAAACTGCTATTAATATCAACTTTTTCAATCCAGTTATTTTACATCTGTCATTTGAATTAACTATGATTAATTAACAGCCATAATATTTTATCTTTGCATTGTTTGTTTCTGTTCTTCCTGACCTACAATATTGCAGCCTGTGATAATTTCACTATTTCTTAGTCTCTCATATAACATTTTCTTATGGCTATTTACCAAACTGAAACACTGCAACACCCTTCTTCATTTTTTTCTCACTTTCTCTGTTAGAGTTGGCTGGGAGTTTTTCAACAAAACAGTTTTGTCAGAGAATATTGACTTGTCAGAACTGAAATTGGTCATGGAAACATATTGACTTTAACAAAGTTTTTACCTGGAAGTTTTCTCAGGTATAGGATGGAATTTTTGGAGACTGATCATGTACTAGCATAGTTGAAAGCCTCATTAACAGGGCACTGGAATTTTGGAGAACCAAGTTCAGCTCTTTGGTCCTAGTAGTGAGTGCTGAAGAGTCAGCCTCTCTCTGACCTAATGAATTGTATATAATTTATATAAAGCAGAACAGAAGCAATGGCAGAGGTAGACTGGGTTGAGGTGTAGGTACAAGTATATGGTGAAGGGCAGGGAGTAGCCCAGGCCCAGCTGGCTGAGAAGGCCCTGCCCAAGTATAAGAGCGGAGAGAGCCCTGCACTTGGAAAGGCAACAAGATGGTGGAAGGGAGCGCCTGCAACCCCAGCACCAGCCCCGGCAAGTACTGGCTCTGACACAAATAGACTACAGGGGTACCAGGGCATGGTAGAAAGCAGCCCAAGGCAAAGGACTGGTAGAGTGGCTCGGCGTGTATCGGCCGGATTCCCCGACGAGCGGGCAGGAGACATAGTCCCTACCTAAAGGGCCCTGGACTGGGACCCGGTGGAGAGGGAGGGCCCAGGTCCCCCTACCACCCTTTCCCCTACCCTGGACAATCAACCCCTGATCCAGGAAAGGCTTCTCCAAGCGGCTAGGACTCAAAAGCCGTATTTACCCTGATAGAGGGGCATTGACTTTGGGGACTAGGCTGCTAGCTGGATTTACCCTGATAGAGGGGCCTTGACTTTGTGGCAAAGCCAAGGAGGGGGGATGAGCCCCTCAACAGGTGTAAATTAGGAAGAGTATAGTCTTGAAGCTAACTCACTCACCAGGAGAGTCCCTAAATTACCAAGCTAAAGGCTGCTGTAATCTTTGGTCTGTCTTGTGTTCTTTCATGAAAAAATTTAAAGGCCCTCATTTTCATTGCAATGAAAAATGAAAATTAATTTTTTTACCTAATTTTTTTCTCAAAACTAATTTTTATTTTCCTGTCAGCGCTTCTTTCAAAATCTTGGATAGCTTTAAAAACGTATCTGATAAACTTTGGATTTTTAGTAAATTTGACAGCATGACTGAAATCCTTTTATGTTCATTCTTGACTGTAGGTGCTTAGGCCCAGAGTGAGTCTGTCAGATAAATGGCATTGTGCTCAGATATATTTGCCTCTGTTGTCTGTAGCACTTCAGACACTTAGCTCACATGTTACATTTGCTCTGTAAAGCTACAGAGAAAAGATTGTACTCATACAGATGTTTGATCAAATGGTACGAAAAGCCTTAGTTCACATCACAAGGCACAACAGCTGCAATGTCTACATGTCAGGTTCTTGTAAACAGAATTGAATGCGTGTCTACTGATTATTTTAGGTTAAAATGAGAAGAACTTTGCATCAGCAGTCTCTTGAGCCCTATTAACTTTGCATTACTAACAGATGTCCTGAACAATTTGTTAAAGAATCTTTGGAATAGACTCAAGAACATTTATCTCCCAATAGGAATCCCCATATTATACTGTGCACAATATATGAGCAGAACAATATAAATATTCATATGGCTGATGTTGATAAAACCAATCAAATAAAATATTCATTTATTGAGAATTATTAACATGTAATTTCAGGGAAGAAACATATCTGAAAATGTTTGGGGTGATTACATTGTTATAGGGGGAATCCTGATTCCATCAAAGTCGATGGGAGTTTTGCAGCTGACTTCAGTGAAATGAGGACTTCCCCTTTGTTGCTCATTTATCCTTCCCTCCACAACCCACTATAGTCTAACAGGCTTCATGTCACTCAAATATAATTAGGTTAGCATAATATAAGGATTGTGGGTGTTAAGAGGGGTTGGTTGTAACTATCAACAATTAGAAAAATAATCTAATACTTTTGCAAAGATATTGCAAGGAGAAACAATGGAAAGGATTGCATAGCTGTAAGGTTGGTGAGAATTTACTCACAAGTATTCCATCTGAAATCAATAAGTATGCTCATATCAAGCTACTCTCACTTATATAAGGAAGGGAGAAAGAATTGTGTCCATTGCTGATCACTGTTTCTTGTGACCAATCAGGTATGTTGATCAAAATGGCATTTCTAAAGCCATTTTCTGTCAGTGCTGATGTTTTTTTCATTTTGCTTGTATTCAATTTGCTCTGCTGGCATCTGAGACTGAAAATAGACTGGAAGTAATTGCTTTAATGTTTTTTCATGTTTTTAAAAAGATAGAAGGAACCTCACACTTTTCTGAATGTCCTTTGACCTTTGTATATTTGTTACTTCTTGTGGGAATATTAGAGGATAAATAGATTGGAGTTAGAGTTTTGGTAATTCTAAACACTCAAGAATATCAGTTTGTGTTCAAAAATCAGGAGGTTGCTTAAGAATTCAGGAGGAATTAAAAAAAAAAGACTTTTTGGATTTTTTAAATATTTGTCTTCTAACACCTGGAAGCTTTAAGATTTTCTCTATCAAGCTAGGAGGCCACTTTTAAGGGTAAATTAACACTTAGAGTCTTACATAATCACATGACTCCAGGAGCTGGGGTTTTAAGAAAATGACCAAACATCATGCAACTTACAATTATAAGAAGCTGTAACACTGGTTGAATATGAAAAAAAACCTGCACACCAAACCAGGGTAGTTATACAAATATCCCCAACAAAGAATTCCTGTAAATAATTCTGTTATTGACCAATTTCTGTTCCAAGGACAGCCAGGCATAAATGCAAAACCTAAGAGTGGGTTATATATAGGTTCCATTATATCTGAACCACTTGTGCCCTCTTAAAATAAATGATTCTGTTTTGGTCCCATCAAATAAATCAAAGCCAATCAGTGTGACCTGCCTAGACATTACGATTAAATTGTTCTGCCACTGCAAGACAGAATTTTATGTCTATGCTCCTTTGTGATTTGGGGAAATTTCAAAGAGTCTAAAGTGACATCATGATATAATCATAGCTGTTAAATCCTCACCAACAGAAAACTGTGCTCATTTTTGTTATCAGTTTTAAAAATATATAATACAAAGAAAGAATGTGCAGAGAAAGGCAACAAAATATATTAGGGGCATGGAAAGACTTCTATATGGAGGAAGATGGAAGGTGAATTCTGGCTGTTTTGATGTCAGAATACAACATTCCCATTGATTTTATAAGGACCAGATTTTACTCTGACATTACACAATTTAGAGGAGAAAAATGAGTGGAGATAGGACAGAAGTACATTCAATGATGTATAAGATACAGAATGTCATCAGCAAGGGTCTATTAACCATTTCTGATAAAACTTTGCCTAAAAGAAAGCAAAAACAAACAAAAACCATAGACTCTCTAAATTAGGTTATGAATAAACTCAATTAAATGAACTGGGTAGCAATTAAAAAGCAACATATTAAAATCTATACATTTATAGGGATACTAAATTGCACAATCTGAACATTAATTATTTGAAGAAACTTTACTTATAGATAAGTTATTCCATACTTGTCCATGATGGGTTTCTTCAATGTGCCTCTGAAACATCAAGCATTGGTCATTGTCAGAGATGATACTGAACTAGTGTAGAGGGATCATTGTCCAGATTCAATATGACAGTTCCTTTACCTTATTTTCTGGTTGTGGGTCCTATGCAAATATAAGAATGATTTGTTCTGATAGGCTTCATAAAATCATGCATTTGCTGTAGTGGCATTCTGTTCTTTTGGAATAAGATAACATACTGTAGTATCATTGTGTGTGTGTGTGTGTGTGTGTGAGAGAGAGAGAGAGAGAGAGAGAGAGAGAGAGAGCGTGCACTCATATGCACATTTGTAGGCTTTTACTTTTATTTTTATTTGTAACTGGGCAATCCCATTGATTTCAAGTTTGGCTTCAGTGAATCTGTGTTTGTCTAAGTGAGGCCAGAATTTGGTGCTTTTGGTCTCTACAGACCTTTCTAAATAAAGCCTATTGAAGTAGATAGAGGGCTGGGATACAACAGTGGTAGGCAATTGCCAAGGTAGAATACTATGGAGAAGTAATTATTTAGATTAATGGATCCTTAATTACTTGGGTAGAAATTAAGAAGAGCCAACATTTTTCCCTGTTGCTAACAAGAATGCTATTTATAGAGAATGAATAGAAAATTGTGCCCTTTAAATTGTATAGTTAGGTTTTAGTGTAAGAATTAGGCTTTAGTGTTAGGGTTATGTTCAAAATGTAGGATTCAGTTTTAAGATTACAAACAATGTAAAGCTTACTCAAGGTTCAAATGTAGCCCTGCACATTTCTAATTGAATCATATGGTCAAAATGCCAGTTCTGTCTGCCTGTCTGGCTGTCTCTGATCTGACACCTCTCTAAATCCTGTCAGTGGCTAAAAGAGTAATCTCAAAGTCAAATCTGAGTCAAGATAGCCTCAATGTACCAACAGTGTTACACTGAGACATCTCAATGTATAAATTATGTACATATGTAAATATGTATCGCTATAATCATGTTCTTTCTTGTTAAGATTGCATATGTTGAGCATAATATTTGTCCTCCATATTCATAAGTCTATTCTTTTAAAGAACCAAAATATATTGTGCACTTTAGAAAGATATTATGGAGGTATAAGCAGTAACTCCATGGCTAAGGTTTTCAATTTTTCAGAAAAAGCAGGATTGAAATCTCTATATTCTGCAGTTGAATGATTGAATTTACTTTCCCCATTTACCACAATTACTGCTCAGAGAGTAATTGAAATTTCTGTCATACTATTTGCATAAAATAGTTGCAAACATTACAAAATAACATACTGATTGAACCTCTCTAGTCCGACACCCTTGAGACCTGACCAATGCCAAACCAGAGAATTTGCTGGACCATGAGAGGTAAATATTGTCTAGCAGCAATGCCAACATGTCCACTGCTTACTGGGCCCTTAGAAGACATTTAGGGGACATTAGAGCTAAATAACAGCACTGAACATTGAGATCTAGGATTGATGGCTGTAAACAAACCTTATGGAACTATGGGAAATGTGGCCACACTCATGAAAAGTAGATATCTGGCTAACTAAAATCTTGCTGGACCACAGAAGTTGCCGGACCAGACAGTGCCAGACTAGAGAGGTTCAACCTGTATTTTGCTCCCCGTACCTTAGAATATGTCTACACAGCAAAATTATTTTGGAATAATGGCCGTTATTCCAAAATAACTATGTGAGCATCTACACAGCCATTCCATTATTTCAAATTAATGGAAGGCTTATTCTGAAATCTGTAAACTTCATTCTACAAGGAATAGTGCCTATTCCAAAATAGCTATTTCGAAATAAGGTGTGCGTAGATGCTCCACTGCTGCTATTTCAAAATAGCCTCTCACCAGGCTAAGTTATTCCTCCCCAGTGCCTCCTGGGACTCTAAATGGAGATAGCACATCTACATTAGGGAAGCCTGCCTCACACTAATTTTGAGGCTTCTCTGTAGTATAGACGTGCTATTTCGAAATAAGCTATTTCAGAATAACTATTCTGGAATATCTTATTTTGAAATTAATGTGCACTATAGATGTAGCCTTAGTGTACAGGTATCTAAAAGGGTGTCACAAGGAGGAGGGAGAAAAATTGTTTTCCTTGGCCTCTGAAGATAGGACAAGAAGCAACGGGTTTAAACTGCAATAAGGGAGGTTTAGGGTGGACATTAGGAAAAGTTTCCTGTCAGGATGTTTAAATACTGGAATAAGTAGCCTAGGGAGGTTATGGAATCTCCATCTCTGGAGATATTTAAGAGCAGGTTAGATAGACATGTATCAGACATGGTCTAGATGGTACTGGGTCATGCTGTGAGGGCAGGGGACTGGACTTGATGACCTCTTGAGGTCCCTTCCAGTTGTAGTGTTCTATGATTCTATGATTCTACAGCTCACTTGATATGCTACAGTAAGCAACACAACTGATTTGAGCAACCTTTGCTATTTCTAATGTGCAAGCATTCACATCTTTTCCAATTGATTTCAATATTTTCTTGAACAGCAATTGTATTTTACCAGGTTTGATACAAAGAAAAGGCAGAACTTACATGCATGGGAATGCACAGAATAAATATTACAAAAGAATCCAAAACACTGATACACAGAAATTGATTGGCAAAATTGGAAAACTAAAGCTTCTCAAAATGAATTTTGTACACCATACATTTTTGATCAAAGAAGGAGCAACACCAGCAGGTAGGGCTTTTTTCCAAAAGAAAGCTTTGCAGGAAAAAAAAAAGACATAACATTTTTTCTGTTTTTCACAGAATTCCCCACTAAATTTTAGTAACAAATTTTAATTTCATAAAAATAACTTTTGAAATCATAATCTATTTTATCAAAGTACACTAAACTGCACACTACATATGCTATATCACTCCATAGTTTAAAACAAGAGTTTCATAGTGTGAGCTAAGGATGTTAAATTGTGGTTAAATTACTTGTCAAGTAGTCGATGGAATTTCCATTGACTACTCGACTAGTCGATAGGCACTTCCCGCATTCCTTCTTTGAAATGTACAAGAGCCCACGGGGCTCTTGAATATTTCAAAGGAGGAGTACGAAACACCGTGTGCAACTGGGGCCAGCAGGAAGTCCTGCTGACTCTGGGCTGTACACGGGCATGCCAGGTTTGAAATATACAAGACTCCTCAGCGAGGACTCTTGTGCATTTCAAAGCTGCAGCGCAGCATTGAACCCAAGATCAGCAGGAGAGTCAGAGTACCCTGCTGACCCCAGACTCCATGCTGCACTACCGACTTGAAATGCCACGTGGAGCTGCGGTCAGCGGGGGGGACTCCCCAGGTGACCGCGGGTTCTGCACAGCATTTCCCCAGAACTGATCCCAGATTCTGTAAAATGCTGCACTGGAGCCTGGAATCAGCTGGGGAGTCCCCAGCTGACCCTGGGGCTCCACACGCAGCAGCGCTGCACAGATGACCCTTGACTCAGCTGTGCGGCGCTGCCCCTTTGAAATGCCAAGGCGGAGTTCAAAGAGATAGCATAGCACATCTGAGCCAGGCTCAGCTGTGTGGGCTGCCCTTTGAAGAACGCCCTCTGCCCCCCCTCCTTTGCTGCCTCTATCTGATAGAGGCAGCAAGGGGGAAGGGAATTGACTAGTCAACTAGTTGACTGACTATCCGATAAGCAAATGCTTATCGGATAGTCGACTAATCCACTAGTCTGTAACATCCTTAGTGTGAACTTACTAGTCAGGCTCTGTAGGTATGGTCTATAACAGATTATCACCGCAAGGACTAGGCAAAGAAGAGAACACATAATACAAATTGAACAGTGGGTTACACAGGTAAAAAGTATTCATTCCAATGGCAGTTAGATGGCCAACAACTTCTGGATTTGGCTCTTTGCATGTGCAGAGTGGGGTACGTGGGACATGACTGTACCAGTGATGCACTGAGCACTTGACCTGTTGCAGCCCAGTTGAATACATTTGTTTAGAAACTTCCTTACCCACAGTTCATAATCTATTTTCATATTTGACTGTTATTTGGAGTAATAAACACCATGCCTAAAGTTTTAAAACTCCAAATATCCTTAAAGAAATAAGTATTATTTAATTAATTCATCCCACAGGACAAGAAATTCCCACAAGAAAATGGAAGGATTGGCTGTATGGAAATTAAATTGATTCCACTGCTAGCCAAGTCATAGTAAATCCCATAGTAAATTCCTATTGGTCATCATGTGTCTTCATGGCCCTGACATGGTCCACAAATGCATATAGACAAACATATTGGAACATATATAGGATAAATAACCAACTGTATACATTTCTCAGACACTGCTTTGTGTAGGAGAGAAAAGAGAGGCAGCAGATGGCCATAGCTTGGTTAAAATCAAAGAGCCCACCCTTATTTGACTTTTGGAGCCATGGCATTCATGGGGAACTTTCAGCTGTGCCAGTTGTTAAGCCTTTGAAGCCATCAATTGGCACAAATCTGTTTTGAACAAACAACACCCTGCTCCTTTTCCCTTCTGCATGATGTGTAGGGAAACCAGATCCCATGATGCTCACATCTCTGCACTAGTCAGAGGCTTTCAGTGAGCACTTAATGTGCCCTTACCTCATATAGTGATAGTAATAGTCTGCATGTCCCCAACTCAGGTGTGCAGCATCTATGGTCCTTTGTTTGCTGCCATCCTGTGGGGAGCTGCCATATTGAGTTGTTATGTAATTATGCATTAGCCACACAAACAACTGTGTGCTGTGGTTGATCCCGACAATCCCCTTTAGCGACCAACGAGAACAATGGCTATCCAATAGGATAAATTAAACAGATTTTTGCTTTAAAATCTATGGTGACTAGTTGTAGTCCAGATACCTAAAAGAAGTGGAACCTTTTGAGGCAGAATTTAAAAACATAGGTATCTTGTTAGTAGTTGGAGTCTGAACCCAAGAATGAAGTGCAGCTTCATGTAACTTGAAAATGAGGGTCCAGTCACTGTGCTAGCTTAATTTATTTTTTGTGTTGTTTTGTTTTCTTGTGGTTACTACTTCCTCCATTTAAAGTCAATGTAATTAATTTTTAAAGCAAGAAAAGAACAATTTTCTGTAGCAACATGACCATTTAAAAAAACCCAATTTTTATCAACTAAACTTTATTTCTTGTTGGCACCCATCAACCAAAACCACTTCTGCGTTTGAATACGAGAACTATAGCTTTCACTATGGTCTGAGAACTGCAAAGTCATTTTATCACTCAACACAGGTAACAATTATTTTGGAGTTCTAACTTTCCTCATGTCTTTCAGTTAGATAAGTAAAAATATTGAAGCCAGGTGTACATCTCCATTACAATAGTTGTAGGTAAATCTATTCTTTTTCTAGTTCCATTTAGGGTTGTCAACCCTTCACAATCGCCCTGGAGTCTCCAGGAATTAAGGATTAATCTTTCATTCAAGATTATATCATGTGATGAAACCTCCAGGTATATCCTACCACAATTGCAACTCTAGCTCCAATGTAGGACATTGAGCCTTGTTAGATAAGCCTAATATTAAAAGTATGGTTTCCTTAAATTGTTTCAAAATAAACACCTCAGAAACAGTCATCAGCACAAGTGTGGTAGATAGTCTAGTTTATCAGCACTCCAGACTCAGAATGGACAAATATTTGATTCAAATGGCCCTGACATGTCTGTGAAGTACAGGCAAACATAAGTATACAGAGCTTGATCCATCAGTTCTGTTGCCTGGTCAACTATAGATACAGTTAGAATATTGGATATATCATATGTATCTTTCTTGCTTTTTGTGCATGTTGTCTGTTGTAAACAGGAAAAGAATTCTCTTTTAGAGAAGAAAATTTTGAATATTACTGTATTTAAACAAAACAAAAATAAAGAAACAAAATCCTTGATTCCAACACTATTAGTTTCCTCTAGTGATAATTGCAAAAAAGGCTTTGTTTAACAGTGGGCTATCATCTTTGGAAATTTACCTTCCACCCACCATTATCTGTAACTAGAATATATACTATTATACTGCATATATAGAGAAAAAGATATAAGAAAATCTTTCCATTTGTCTACTATTATATGTAAACTAGCCAATTAGCCCATCATAAGACAGGATTTTCAGGTCTCTCCTCCACCTTGGTCTTCTCTCCTGAGCCTCCAGTCTCTCACTCCGTCTCTCTCTCTCTCTCCTCCTGCTGCCTCCCCCTCTCTCTCTCAGCTCTCTCCTCCGCCTCCTCTCGCCTTCTGCCTCTCTCCGTCTCTTTCTTTCTCTTCTCCCCGTCCTGCCTCTCACTCTCCCTTTCTCTTCTCCTCCTCCTCCTCCTGCCTCTCTCTCCCCTCCGTCTCTCCCCGCCCCGTTCCCCTGCCTCTTCCCCTCCCGCTGTGGTGCTCGGCTGAGTGCTGCCTGCTCAGCTGGGCCACCATGAGGGAGGGGGGCCGGGCGGTGACATACAAGGCCAGGGGGGCAGGGCCGTGTACATCACCGCCCTGCTCCCCCTTCCTATCCCGCCGCGGGGGAGCCCAAATGGCCCCTTGCGCCGCTGGCTCCTCCGCGGCTGCCCGGCTGAGGGGCAGCACTCAGCTCAGTGCCACAGCAGGAGGGGAAAGGGGGGTGGTGACGTACACGGCCCCGCCTCCTGGCCATATACATCACCACCCCGCCTCCTTCCCCTCCCACCGTGGCGGCTTGGCTGGGAGTTGTGCACTCAGCCGGACCGCCACGGGGGAGGAGGGGCGGGGAGGTGATGTACATGGTCAGGGGGTGGGGCCGTGTACGACACCACCCCGCTCCCCCTTCCCCTCCCACCGTGGCGCTCAGCTGAGTGCTGTGCACTCAGCCAGGCCACCATGAGGGAGCCCAAACGCTCCCCCGTGGCGGCCCGGCTGAGGGGCGCAGCACTCAGCACCATAGCGGGAGGGGAAGGGGGGGCAGGGTGGGGCCGGGCGGGGCCGGGCCATGTACGTCAGCTTTACAGACTCACAGACATTGGGCTACTATATATATGATATTATTGACTGGGAAGTATTCTTCAGATTTCAAAGGTATTGTTATTCACATCCATAACTGTTGCATGATCGGGCCCTTAATTTCGTAATGTCTTGCATTCAAGCACTGCTCGTCTTAATATTATCTCTCTATATATTTTAGAAAGTTTGTGCATCTGTCTGTCTGTGTGCCTGTGAGTCCATCTATCTGTCTGCAAGTCCATTTGTTCAAGAACTCCTCCTAAATTATAAGAGCTAAGACCACCAAATTTGATATGTAGCTTCCTCTTATCCTACTTTAAAGCAAGGTCAGGCTCTGTTGTGCCAGGAAAATGGAAAGTGCCTGGCATGGGATTGTTTTCTACAACATGGAAAGGGATGGAACTGAGAGCAGGGATAGTTACACTCTGCAATGACCACTTGGGGGCAGTGAGTGCAGGGGACAGTTATACCACAGAGTGACCAAACAGGGGGGAGCTAAACTAGGAAGAGAGTGGTCAGCTGAGGACAGGGATCTCTATATTGCCAGTTACTGACCATGGATAAGTGGCCACCCCGCCCAAATCCCTCTTCCCTAGTCCTTGGCCACAGCACCAGAGGGGGGCCGTGTCCCCAGCTAGGAACCATTGGCCAGCTTCAGCTTCCCCCCTCCCAGAGGAGGTGTGCAGACTGGGCTGGCCAGCATGACCGTGGCAACCCACACCCCCACCCTCCTCAGAGGAGATGTGCAGGCCACAGAGGAGCAGCATGGTCCAGGGACAGCCAACACAGTCCTGTCCACGCCTCACACCAGAGGAGACTCAGTCCAGTGCTGGACAGCGCAGCCCTGGCAACTCAACAGGAGCCTCCAGACAGGCAGCATGGCTCTGGGCATGGCTAAGGGAGCCACCTTAGCTGGATCACCACCAGCCACTCTATTATGGGTGGCCTCAGTTAGCCCCCCAACCCCAACTTCCCAGTGCCCAGCCCTGACTCCTGCACTCTCCACCCTCTGTCCTGAGCCCTCAAAAGGAACTGAGAAATGTCAGATAAATCCTTTAGTGACCTACATAAACAATAGCCATCTGAACACACTAGCCTCACAAGTTCTGTTTCATAGAATACTAGAACTGGAACGGACCTTGAGAGATCATCAAGTCCAGTCCCCTGCTCTCACGGCAGGATCAAGTACTATCTAGATCATCCCTGACAGATGTCTGTTCAACCTTCTCTTAAACATCTCCAATGATGGAGATTCCACAACCTCCCTAGGCAATTTATTCCAGTGTTTAACCACCTGACAGTTAGGAAGTTTTTCCTAATGTCCAACCTAAACCTATCTTATTGCAGTTTAAGCCCATTGCTTCTTGTCCTATCATCAGAGGCCAAGGAGAACAATTTTCCTCTCTCCTCCTTGTAACACCCTTTTAGATACTTGAAAACTGCTATGACCTCCCCGTTCAGTTTTCTCTTTTCTAAACTAAGCAAGCCCAATTCTTTCAGTCTTCCATCATAGCTCATGTTTTCTAGGCCTTTTATCATTTTTGTTGCTTCATTTATCCAAGACTTCTGGAGAGAAAGAATTGAAGGAATGCATGCAGAAAAGAAAGTCATGTGACTCGTAGGGGCTCTGTTGAGTTTCTTCCTTTGCTTTAATGGATTTGATTGAATATGGAAGAGTTGCGCTGTAGACCAGTTATATTATAAAAATGTCTGTGTGTTCAAACATACACATAACCTGCATACATGTATCCTATAGAAATATTAGATTTTCTAAAATTAAGTAAACCGTGTATGTGTACGTGTGTGAGAAAGAAAGAGAGGGTATGTGTGTGTGGGGGGGGGAGGGGGGAGGGGGGGCAGACGTATATGCCTGCAACAGATATTTCCATTATGCCATCTAAATGACCTATACAAACTTTCTAATGTTCCAGAGGGTGCTCCCACCAGCTCTTCCTTAAGGCCCCAGACCTGGCCTGCCTCTTCCCACTTGGTTCTTGTACTGCCTCTTCTCACCTCTTCCCTAAGTGCACCAGTCTCATTCCTTCCTTGCAGGACATCCTGCATGCCTCCGAATAGCTGATCCATAAAATGGGAGGCACTGGGGGGAGAGAGAGAAAAAGGCTGTTGCAGCCTTTTTTTTCTATGGCTGCTCCAGCCCTGGCTCATACAAAGAGTCGGTGCCTATGTACTGGCCCACATAATTGATAGGTTGAGCAAAGGATTTGGGATCAAGAATTACTGAATCATAATGCTAGTTATGATGCTGATACTATAGCATTCTGATTTCATTTTTCCTTCTAACTCAATTTCCCCTCTGTAAAATTGGAATGATAAAAATCTTCCCCTATCTTCCAGTCGTGCTATGAGTCTGTAAAGTATGGTGCAGATATGCTCTCAGTATTACTTAATCCAAACTGGGGTTTCAGATATCTTGAAAGTACAAGAAAAGGATTTTTTGATATGAGTATTATATTGGTGTTCAGGAAACGAAAAAGTCATGATTTTTGAAGGTTATGAAACATTACATGAGGTCTTTTTAAGGGCCTTATAAAATGAGCCTAGGGTTCTGTTTCCTTTTGATATGCGCGTAGTCCAAAATGATCTTATCTGAGTCATTGTGCAGTCATATTTTGGTTGGAAAAATGGCAGTAAGACATATAGAGCTCCACAGCTTCAAGCAGAATGGAGACAAATTGATTACACATTTTAATTGAGATCTAATATTTATGGTTTGTAAATCAGTTTTTCCCATTCATGCTGTCCCTGGCAATAATTTAGCTTTCTGTTTCAGTTGAAACACCAAGGCTATATCTACACAGCAGCATTATTGCGGAATACCTGATGCTATTATGAAATAACATAGTCTACATCTACACTACAAGCAGTTATTTCAACATAATGCCGAAATACTGTCAAGCCAGAGGACTTCTTACTCTGACTCCTGTAACCCTCATTGTACGAGGAGTAAGGGAAGTCGGAGGAAGAGTGCTTTTTCTCAGACTTCCTGTGGTGTAGACAGCGCCAAAAGCTGAAATAAGATATTTCGACTTAAGCTACGCAGTTGACGTAGCTCAGGTTGCGTATCTTATTTCAGTTTTAGTCCTGCTGTGTAGACTTGCCCCAAGATCTGAAAAGCTTTGTTTCTTTTCCTCAGAACAGTTATTTTGTATGAATCAAGGAGAAAGACTATTATTTTTGGTAGTGAACATGTTTAATTCTTTTCTCAGCTGGATCTCAAATTTTCAGTATTCAGCAAAGATAGATTTTGTGTTTCTCCTAAAGTACTTGAACTAAGAATTTTCCTAATTGTATTATATTCATCTCTTCTAATTACATCACTTTCTTTATCTTTTGCTTCTTAGCAATTGGAAGGGATCTCCCTTACCCTGACTCCTAAAATGTCTTGGGATGTGCTCCGGAAGGGACAGAATGAAAAGGACTCTGAATTTCTAGGTAAATTATATTTTATGACACTTCTCCTGAAATTAATATAAAGAAAGGTGATAAATAAGTGAAACAGCAAAAATAACTATATATCACATCCTTGATAGTCATTCTAAAAAACACAAGTCCAGATTCAGTTAATAGAGTCCTGTAGTTTCCCATCTATGGAACTTCACCAGTTTATAATAGCTTAGAATCTGGTCCTGATCAGAGGAACATAAATAAGAAAAAATAAAATATACTAAGTAATCAGCATTTTTGTATACTTCTGTTTCTTTACATTTCTCGCATCCAAATTTTTAAAGCCATTTTATTTCCTAATCTCTTTTCTATTCAGCCTTGTCTTTCCCTCTTAACATTAGCTTTCACTCCCCTTTGAACTACCAAGACTCCCCTCCTTTAATAGTAGTCACAGGATTGTCATGTGACAAAAGGACTTTTGTAATCCTAAACCCATGCCGTGTGTCTGGGGCCAGGTAATATGGAGCATACTCCCTGTCTCTTCTTACCATATTTGTCTTTATGTGGCTCCTCAATTTCTTTACCTTTCATTTAAGAACATAAGAACAACCATACTGGGTCAGACCAATGGTCCATCCGGCCCAGTATCCTGTCAGCCAACAGTAGCCAATACCAGATGTCCCAGAGGGAGGGAACACAACAGGTAAATCTCACATGATCCCTCCCCTGTCACCCACCTCCGGAGACACAGAAGCTAGGGACACCATTTCTACCCATCCTGGCTAATAGTCATTGATGGACCTAACCTCCATTTCACCTCTACTATTGCTCCCTGTTTCTTCATCTCTCTCTCTCTCCTCCTTTGTTCATTCCCACATATTTCCTTATAGATATTTGCTCAGGGGACCTCCCCTCCATTCTTGAGAGGATGGCTCCAGAATTGTATCATGAGGATTCTTGGGAACCTCTTCTTAGTAGAACACTCAATGCTCAATGTTGCAGATGGCTAAGAACTTACCCAGCTGCGGGGTTTTTTCTTTTCTTTTCATTCATTAAAACTGTAACATGTAATTGCTTTTTAGGACTAGGGAAATAAACACTTTCTATTTTAGACGTCATTTTTATCCATTCGGATCCAGCTTCCTTCACTCCTGGTGACAGATCCCTGAAGGATGAGAGGGTTCGTAGGAGCCTGTTGTTGTTAATTATTATTATTTTCTGCTATTATAGTAATGTCTAATGATCTTATTGTGCTAAGCACTGTACTAGTGCACAGTAAGAGGTGTTCCTGCTCTGAACAGTCTAAACTGACAGGACAGAAAAAGGGTGGGAGAAAAGAAGTACTTGCAAACAGAAGTACTTATGTTTTTCAGTGCTGTTTCCCAGGCCATAATCTCTTGAAAACACAGTGTGTACGTGTAATTGTCCAGAAGTTACTCTGAACAAAGGAAAAAAGGGTTTTGTAAGCTGTCAGTAAGTCAAGTAAACTTCTAATGGTAGCAGAAATATCAGTCCTTTTCTTCAGGGTTTTCTTTATTTAACAAAACAGCTAAAGGTCAATTCAACTTAAACCATATCTTTCACAGATCATATAGTTCCTTCTTGAAACTCAGGGCCTTCCAAAATTACTTTCTATGAATGCTTTCACTGCTGATGTTGTTTCCTGCCAGGGCTTTCACTAAACTACTTCAGAAAGCAAAGCCAGGTCCTTCTCCAGACCCTAGATCTTCCTCTATGACTGAGCAAGCTACCTCTTGTAAAAAGTGCTGCCTCAGAGGTGACTCAGCCAGTCAGCCAGATTTTTGAAACAGGATATTGGGTGCCTCTTCTAGGCCTTTTTAAGAAAGTACCGTCTAAGGAATATGTAAAGGGAAGGGGGAGGAGGGGCATGTTGCCTGGATCATTGAAAGGCATGGGAAATCACACAGAAGTGGGCTTGAAGATGAGAGAAAATAGTTTGCTTTATTGTTCAATGTAACAGGGCAGCCTGCCCCTTGAAGGGACACTAGGCCTGGAATCAGTCAGCTAGGTTTGGTTAGCTCCACTCTGCTACATCGGTGCATGGTGTTGGACATAAAAGGGATGACACCCAGCAGTGAATGCTGGCTGCAGGAAAGGACAGGCGGAAAGAACCCTGGGATAGAGGAAAGCTAGAGGGTGGATGTAGTCCAGTGGTCAGGACATGGTTAACTAGATTCCCAAGAGTATTATGGGATTGACCCATGCTACACCACCCCCTTACTTTGTATTTTAGTTAGTAGAATGTCTCTCCCTGCAGCTGTTATGCATTTAAATAAAATAGTAAATTCCCAGCCTGCAGTGCTGTTAGTAGTAGACTTAGTTCTCTTGCTGTGAGTGGTCTTTTACAAAAGTGGGTAGCAAAGTGCTTGTCAGAGGAGGGCAGTCAGATCCCTTGGGAAGAAGGGGCTGAGCTTAGACTGAAACTGGGGCAAAGATGGTAACCTTTAATTGTGTTAGATAACCTAGAAGGGGTAAACTTTTGTTAGTGATTGTTACATTTTGATGCACTCCAAATCAGCAATTTCAAAACACGATGGAAATGAAGCAAAAGAGGTAAGCTGGTCAATCAAAACAAATAATAACCATAAACCAGTTAAATCAGCAACAGTCGTAAAAAAACATAATAACCACCCACATGGCAGGAATATAGCTGCAAGCCCTGAGTACCTTTGTATACACGCGCGCACACACACACACACACACATGAACAGGCATCATCAGAACAATGAGTTCAGGGAACAGGAATCAGGAAACAACAGGAACAGCAACAAAGAGTAGGAAGGTCACACACGTACATACCCATCATCACACTAAGTTGACGGGCCAGCTCACAGCAGCAAGGTAGTTCTATGGTGGAAACAGGCCAAAGATCATCGTTGACACACTGAAGTGCTGCAATACTCAGTTTTAACACTAGAGAGCACTTTGGAACATTGGATCTTGTAGTGAGACCAATACGAAGAAATGGAAGGCAAATATAGAGAAGTGTGGATCCAGTACAGCAATCCAAAGCAAGAAGGATGGCTACAGGATCCACTCCACAGCAGATCAGCAGTAGGATATGAGCTTGCAACTGTATTGAAGTCTGCAAACAATCTAGCAACCCACCAATGCATAGCCAGGACTCTGGAGAAAGGAACATGTTGTCCAGATATCACAGTGTGGTCTAGTAATACACGGCACAAGGGTAGCTTTGCTGCCACAGGAGTTGCAGTACTGTCTGCCAAAGGGCAGGGTGTATGGCATCTTGTTAATCTCACCAACACAAACCCTCAGCCCCCTCATTAATTTTGTGCTCATTGCTCTCCAAATATGTCAGTGGCACTGTCTCTGCTGCAAGGAGCTCACAACTTAATTTAAGTGGCATGAGGCAAATGTTACTGATGCTATAGAAAACACAGTACCTTATGTTAGGGTAGACTGAAGATGGGTTATCCAGCTGGACCTCAGAAGGATCCAAAAGTTGTTGCACACATATCACTGAGATGGTTGAAGAGCAAGGCTATAATGGCATAGCTTTTATCTCATTCTCTACTCCATCAGCTCCCCTCTAGTGTATATATATTTCAACTTATGGTGACAAAAGTATGATACCTTTAACATTTTAACACCTTCCTTTTATTACATTTTCTGCAGTATACCAGATGGCAAAAACAATGGTGTAATCTGTGCATCTGCAATCTGAATAGATTTAAAATCACTCTATTTATTATTCAGGTTATTTTAAAACTCACTCTATTTATGGTGTTGTTTGTTTTGAACCTAGATACTGTGCATAAATACTTTACAGGGGTTGGGTTTGTTTGTTTTTTTTTCTTATCCAGTACATCCTCTCCTCACAGCCTAATAAACTCTCCTTAACTAAATCTATCCTGGGTTTGGATTTCAATATCCTTCAAATGGACTCCCTGAAGAAGCACAAGACCTTACTCAAATAAAAATAAGGAGAAACATTCATAATAAATATGAAACATAGCAATAGCAGAGTATGTTAAAATGTAATTTAAAATGAATTAATTCAACCCAGCTTGCGAGTATAAAAGCAAATAATACTTTCCAGGTAAACAAGAAGAAAGAAACATATCCACTGCCTTCCTCTGTGTGTGTGACCTTAGACACATCAGACTGGATTACTAGTCTTCATCATTACAGAGCAATGAAATATTCTTCTAGAAGTAAATTATTTTGCTCTTCTTTGCCAAACAATAATGCTCATCCAGCATATTTGGAAACCGCTTTAAAAAATCCAAATTAATTGAAAAGTCATGCTTGCTGATGTGGAAGACATCTTCTCAATGGATCTAACAAATTAATAGGCTCAGAATAGTAGATTCTGTGCTTGTTTTGCACTAGCCTCTCTATACCTAACCAGGACAGTGAAAGAACATATTGTAACTACTGAAGTTTCACACAGTCCTGTAACGTGTAAGAAAATTCTTTTGTCATATTAAGATAGTTAAATTTTAACATATACATTACATTTGTATTATATAATCAAGTAAAAAATCAAAATTTGATTTGTTAAAAACAGCTTATTTATCAGAACCAGTATTGCAACCTTTATTTATGCTCAAGGGTTCTTCCTGTCATGAATGGGGCTCTTAGTATCACTCATTTTCTCTGTTTTAATCTCCTTGTGTTCAAAGCCCTATATCCCATCTTCCTCCTTAAAGTCAATCTTTGAACTCTGTACAATAATAATAGAGGCCTCAGTGCATTTGTATACAATTTAACAAAGCAACACACCCAGGATATTACCCCTTGTTTGCTGAAAAATCTCTGAGCTAAGTTTGTTCTTCTGTGTGTAACCCTTCTGCCAGGGAGTGCTGGCAGCAGCCAGGGCTGGGTTCAATATCTAGGGGTTCTTTTTCACCCATCCCACACAGAACTGGCTCAAGCCCCCACCTAGTAACCTGGGAAATTCACACACACCCCTGGGTGCCTCTGAGAAGCAATGCTTCCCCACCCACAAGCACAGAGTCTAAGCATAGGAAAGAAACTTTTAATGAAAGAGGGAGAGAAGTAATTTGGCATTAACTTGGGAGACGACCACAAATGTAGTTCATAACCAAACCACGAGTAAACATCCCAGCTCAAGTGGATTGAGCAATGTCCTTTGCCTCTGAGCAAGTGTCCCATTCACATTCCCAACTCTTCTCTGTATCCCACTCACAGTTGCTGCCCTTGGTCAGGGCAGACCAGAGCTCAGAGGTGATTTGCAGAGCTCACCTCCCATTCTGAGCAGGGCAGGGGAGGGAGTTAGGAGGCATCTCACCCACTCCACTGCTCACTCGCCATCCACCTGCTTGCTGCTCTCTGACACCACTTTGCTGGCTGCCTGCTGGCTGCTCCCACCAGCTGCAGCTGGCCACTTGCCACTGCTCCTTCCGGCTTCTTGCTCCTGCCAGCTGCCCTGCCAGCCACCTGCTGGCTGCTCCCATTGGCCGCCTGCTGGCTGCTCCTACCGGCTGCCTGCTGGTTGCTTGCTCCTGCCAGCTGCTCCCACTGGCCTGCTGGCCACCTGCTGCTGCTCCCACTGGCCGCCTGCTGCCACCGGCTTTGTGATGGATTTGAATCTCGGCCAAACCCAGTGATTTCAGCTCTCAGTGATTTTAGCTCTCAGTGATTTCAGCTCTTGACCCACAGTGCAGGCCAGCAGAAAATAAAGAAACTCCTTATGGAGTCTATTTTAGTTCTATCATTAGAACAGGGCGGAGTGGAGGGGAAGGGAGAGAAACAGATTGAACCATGTCTGGAGGGCACGTACCCTGCTGGTTCTGAGCTCTGATCTTCCCCTCAATTCACTTCACTGCAGCTTGCCACTGCAAAAAGTGACTGGACTTGAGACTGCAGTTTGCGACTGAGGCAAGTGAAATGACTTAGGACTGTTGGTCCCCTAGAAAGGAGGAAAGGACCAAGTGGGGGCACAGCTGGAGGGCTTTGCCCAGCAGAGGACGCTGCAGTCTGGAGAGTGACGTGAGTCTCAAGAGTGGTGGAAACAGCAGAAATAATGGCAAGCAGGATACCACTTGAGGAAGATGAACTGGCACCTGAATGGCCAGCAGAAGGTGCCACAATGATGAGTCACATCCCCTGTTACAGCTCCTTTCTGAAGATGTATGTAGCCTGTGCTCTGCTGTATGACTGTGTCACCTGTGCTCTAGCTCAGGCTTCACTTTGCCAGGCACGATTCCTTTATGAGCACTCTTTCTTTTTTTATTAATAAAACAGCTAGAAGTAAGATGCACACAAGCATCTCACAGGAGACACAACATAAACTAGCAGCTGCAGGGCACCAATGCTTTCCAAGATTCTCAACCGCCTGTTATGGTGCCTCTTTTGATATAGACATAATAGTTCACCAGAGGAGTATTGCAGCTCTGAAGTTTATGGCATAGGCCACATCTTTTTGAGGTACTCCAAGGACAAATGAAGCTCACCTTCAAGTGTTTCCTAACCTCGGTGATGCTAAAAATCCATTATTTCAAATGTTCTGGAAGATAATGAAGAGAATCCTGGGGTTATTCAGCTTTCCCCAAACAAAACCCTTTTCTGCTTTTTTGTCACCAGAAAGCTGCCATAAAAGGGAAATATATCTTAACTATTAGGGGCTCAAGTGATCCTCACTCTCCAAAGGCATAGTTTAACTTCTGTATTTGGAGGGGCTGCTCCAGTCAGGCCAATGGAGCTGACTGAGGGAGGGGACTTCTGTACCTGCCCAAAGCTTGCAGTGTTTTTTTTAGAGGGGGAGGGACTATGCCCCCTGTATCCTCTAAACGATACCCATTCTGCCAACTGGATTGTGCTTGGTCATTAAATAGAGAAAGAAATAATATTTATATACTAAAAAAGCTGCACTATGCACAGTGTTGTACCATTACAATAATGATAGAAATGTAGCCGTGTTAGTCTGGTGTAGCTGAAACAAAAAACAGGACTATGTAGCACTTTAAAGACTAACAAGATGGTTTATTAGGTGATGAGCTTTCGTAGGCCAGACCCACTTCCTCAGATCAAATAGTGGAAGAAAATTGGCACAACCATATATACCAAAGGATACAATCAAAAAAATGAATACATATGAAAAGGACAAATCAAATTTCTTTGAAGCAGGATGCAGGTAATCAAGTCGTTGAGACAATGCCCTTTCTGTCTGACTATGAGACAGACCCTTAGTCTCCTATAGACAACCACCTAACCTCAAGATGATTCTTACCAACAACCACAGGACATACCACACTAATACCAACCCTGGAACCTTCCCTTGCAACAAACCCCGTTGCCAGCTTTGTCCACATATTCACTCTGCTGATACCATTATTGGACCTAACCAATTGAGTTATAAGATCAAGAACACATATTCCTGCTCATCCAGAAATATAATTTATGCTATCATGTGCGAAAGTGTCCGTCTGCTATGTACATTGGACAAGCGTCTCAGGCAACGCCAAAGAATCAATGCCCACAAAACAGATATTAGACAGGATCACAAAGAAAAAACAGTTTCGTGCCATTTTAACCAGAAAGGGCATTGTCTCAATGACTTGATTACCTGCATCCTGCTTTTAACACCAGACTTGAAAGAGAATCCTCTGAACTGTCATTCATGCTTAAATTCGACACTTTACGCTTGGTCTAAACAAAGACATTAATTATCTTACCCATTACAAAGATAGCTTCCCAATTATCACCTCTAATATCATTAGCTCACAGACATTTACCTCCCCCCCTCATCCCCCTTCTGCTCTGAAATTTGATTTGTCCTTTTCATATGTGTTCATTTTTTTGATTGTATCTTTTGGTATATATGGTTGTGCCAATTTTCTTCCACAATTTGATCTGAGGAAGTGGGTCTGGCCCACGAAAGCTCATCGCCTAATAAACCATCTCGTTAGTCTTTAAAGTGCTACATAGTCCTGTTTTTCATTACAATAATGGTTTATCCACACCCTGAATACTGTGTCTGGTTGCCCCATCTCAGAAAAGGAATTGGAATATTGGAATTGGAAAAGGTACAAAGAAGATGGAAACCTGAGTGGTAATTCCTGGAATGGACCACAGAAAGAGAATACTCATACAGTTATCCTGAAACTGTGGCACTACTCCTTCAGCCATGTGTCCAGTCAGAAACAACATACATCTAGAGTTGTCTTCTTCTGAGATTCTCTGACCAGGTGAAGATAATAGCCATCTCCACACAGCATCTGAGAACAACTCTTTCTTTCATTATTTTTATTTATAATTTGTAGTACAGTGGCGCTCATAGGTCTCAATGATGTCAAAATCCAAAGTATCAGTCCTTTACTCAAAGGCTATGTCTACACTGCAGGGTTTTTGCACAAGAAGTCTTTTGTGGAAGAGTACTTGTGCGAAACCTTCTTGCGCAAAAGCACGTCCACACCTCTTGCTTTTGTGCAAGAGAGCATCCACACTGCATGGATGCTCTTGCACAAGAAAGCTCTGATGGTCATTCACAGAATGGCCATGAGAGTACTTGTGCTTTTTCGGATAGGCTCCATTTCTGCAAGAAACCCCTGCAGAGTGTCCACACTTGCCTTTTTGTGCAACAGCTGTAGGGCAAAAAGGAGTTATGCCTCATAAAAGGAGGTTTACCTATACCAGAAAAAGCCCTCTGTTCTGCCATTGTACTGTCAATTTACATGCACAAAAGTGCATTTGAGGTGTGGACGCTCCACAGGTTTTTGCGCAAAACCAGCTGTATTTGTGCAAAAACCTTGCAGTGTAGACGTAACCAAAGAGTTTTCAGTCTAAAAGCCTGTGGATGGAGAAATGATGTGGAGGGAAAAGGGACAATGGATTTAATTTAGCTGTGACACTGATGTTTTCAGAACAACTCCTTTCATATCTGGGCTTATAGAAGCTAACCATCTCAATATGCTAAAGTGTATTTAAGTAAGAATCCTATCCTTACTGATTCTGGTTAGGTGCAGCTATTAACATTAATAATTTCTTCAGTCCTCATGGTTAGACTTGTTGTTTCAATGAAGATATAATTTTAATATATTTACCACCTTTAGCGCACTGGAATTTTTTTGATAGTACACAAAACATTAATTTCAGAGGTCACTATCTAGGGACTCCTAAACTACTTGCAATCTGGAGAGTTTATCAACAATTTAAACTTTATTTTAAGGCTTTCCTAGACTTAATGAAAATTATTCAAGCTATGTAAATTTGAACAGAGAGTAATTTAGAAGAAAATTTGCCTTTGGAGTGCTACTCCGAGGTGAAATTATAAGCCTTGATATTAAAAAAAAAAGTTATCTCAAGAGTTCTTTACTGTTAATGCTTCTAGCTTGATATGCTTCTTAACAAGTTATGTTCTTTCTAGCAATGCACTAAGTTTGTGTTACTCAGCCTTGCTGAATCAATTTGAACAGGAAATAAATTAGGATTCCTTGACATTATGGGAAACATTGATCCATGGGACTGGGGCAACTGGGGCCACAAGACTTCTTGAAGGTGACCTTGCAGAGTTTCTATGCAATCTTTTTTTTTTTTTAAAGGAATCCTGTAAATCAGCCATAAGCTCTCTCAGCTGAAAAGGGAAGTGTGAGAAAGAGAGGGTCTTTGTGCTGTGGCACTGTAACGGAGGTGTCAGGCCACTTGAGAGACTGACCTTCTTTTGTTTTCTGGTTCTCTTTGTAGTTTCTCTCTCATGCTTTCTTTTCCCCTCCCTCTTTTTTATCAGGGTTAATTATTAAACATCCCCTGTCATCAGGGTGAGTTCTCATTTAGCATGCCCCATCATGAAGTTCTTGTATGGACTCATTTGGCGATATCTGGCTGCCACATCTCCATAGCAAGGATTTTTCTGCTCTTAGATTATCAAGGGTCGACTGTCTTCCTCAGGCCCCCTGGGATGGTGCAGGGCAAAGGGGACAACTGCCCTGGGACTCAGTGATTCAGCAGGGCCCAGGAGCTGCTGCTCTTGTGGCAGCAAAGGTATCTGGAGCCCAGGCTTTAAACTGCTGCCAGATCCCCATGCGGCACATGCCTCAGGCATGTGCTGCGGGGTCTCAGTGCAGTCTGCACAGTGCTGAGGGGCAGCTGCTCAGCCCCATCCCTTCTGCCCGGGGCCTCACCCCCTCCAGAAGTCAGCCCTCCCACCTTGCCCAGGGACCCAGTGAGTCTGTTAGTTCGCCTGGTCTTCCTGAAAGTTATAAGGTACATTTTGTTTCACTTCATGGGGCTTACCTTCATAGTGGACAGTAATGGAGAATACGGAGATTGAAAGTAATGAAGCTGGGCTCTAAGTCCCTGAGAGATGGGAGGTTTCCAGAGCACAGCCTCTAGCCTGAGCCTGAATGTTTACATTGCAATTTGACTGCACCTTAGCTGAGCCCTGTTAGCTCAAGTCCACTGGCATGGGTCAGCCATGGGTGTCTAATTGCAGAGTAGACTTATTCAAAGGCACTGGCAAAATTCTTCCTTCTATTTCCTTCTGCTTCTGTTAGATGAAACAATACAGGTCTACCTCTAAGTTCTGAGGGATTGACACAACCCTGTCTTCTGACACAGAGGCATTACTGGATGCCATGATTTGGAAACAGATCAAGCTCTGAACTGAGGCACTGACATGGTTCTCTCTCCAGGCACCATACAAACCCTCTCTGAGAGGTGACGCATCATAGTGCTGACTGCAGGTGATGACATTGTTTTTTCATTGTGACATTGATGAAACTCTGCCAGTAGGTGCCAAGAGAGCTCTGGCACTGGGTGCCAGGACATAATGCAGGGTTATTTCCAGGTTCTGATGGAGCTCTCATCCATCCACATAGAGTTCAGGAACAGCTCCCCCTTCAAGTCAAAGGGAGATATCAATTTTGATGAGTGGCTGAGTGATCAGCAGTATTTCAAATTCACACTTAGGTATCTACATTTGACCGCCCAAAAATGGAGATACCCCAAAATACAGACCACTTAAAATATGTGGGGCTGAACAAATAGAGTTATACTAAAGACATCCCTTTGTCCCTTTTATTGCCAAACCATTAATCACATTGAAGCTACAATATCTGAATCATGAAAGACACATGGAGGTACAGTTAATAAATGTAGACATATCACTTTCCCGTAGAGCACCAGGTAATTGTTTAAACACACCATAGATTTCAATTAAACCTTCTTTGCAAAGATAAGCATGAGCTGAAATGACAGGAAAATTTGGCTGATATGCTTTGAATTATTTAATTAATGGATTCATATTTAATATGCTTGTCAAAGTATGTTTTTGCAATATCCTTGTTTTGTGGAATACATTCTATCTGTTTGTGAAGGTAAAATTAAGCTTCAGAAATAAACTAATGCTATATATGCTGCTTGTGGAGAACTGAGAAGTATCTGTAGTAATTTGCAAAAATATTTTGCATGACTTTGTGTATCATAAGGTGGGTTAGTTGCTATAGAGTTGGCTCAAAAGGGTTTATGAAATAAATGAAGCAGGGGAGGTTTATTTTTTAATGTGTTCTGGATAAGGAGCATACTAGCAAACATTCAATCACAATAACCAGTTTTATAGCCATGTAAAATAGCTATTTTGCCAAGGTTAAGAGATCCTTATCCCTTAAAAAGTCTACCCTACAGAAATTCTTTGCTTCTAGATGAGAGTGAGAGCTAGGCCTGGCCTATATTTAAAAATTAGATTGACCTAACTATATCACTCAGGCCTGTGAAAACTTTTGTGCTCTTATCACCATAGTTCAGTCGACTTAAGCCCCTGTGTCGAAGGATTCATCCACCTAGCTACCCCTTCTTAGATAGGTGAATTAACTTCATCAATGGAAACCCCTCTTCCCTCAATATAGGATTCACAAAGAGAAATGGAGATATGGGCCTGTCACTTGAAATGGGAGAGCTCTGACAACTATAACAGGGTCCAAGAAAGGGAACCAACCCAGGGACCATGATATTGCTTAAAAGAGTCATATTAAAGTGCTAATATGGTTACTCATCATAGTATCTTGAACTTTAAAAAAAAAGTAAATTAAAGAAACATTGCTGAGGAGTTGTTTTCTCAAAAAGATCAAGATCAGTCCATTGTCTAAGAGACATTTCTGTGGAATACTTTGTGTTGGAGCAGCATTTTGCTGTATAAAAGTCACTCAGTAAGTATTAGAGATGGGTAGGAATTGAGCCGAGGTCTTTCATAATACAAGGGTGCTCTCTCACCACTGGGCTAGAGAGTCGGTCTGTTTAACTAGTCCAGTTAACATGCAATTATTTAAATAAAGTGGAACAGATCAACTGGAGATATTGAAAGAGACCCATCCTGAAATAGATTGGTGGTTAAGGCGCACAGGTGGGTGTTTCTGTGTTATGTGGCTTTACTGGTCACTCTGTTTACAAATTTCATCCTGGCTCTGAGAAAACTTATCAACAAAAGATTCCTTGAAACGGATATATTCAATTTTCATGAATTAGCATTTTCCAAAACCCTGTGTGATGAGCAGGGATGGCCGTTCATGGACCAAGAGAGGGAAGAACACCTCCCCGAGCTTTGGTGGACTGAGCCTAGCCCTGCCTCTTTATCTGCCCAGAACTCAGGGGGTGGGACTAGTTGTATAAAACCCTAGGCTGGGAGCTCAGTCAGGCCCCAGCTACCAGAGGAAAGAAAGTCCTGCCCTACGCTCCTGAGCTGGGAGGCTGCTGAGGACCTTGCAGACACCAAGGTCAGGTGTGGACTGCCAGGCCCTCAACCCAAAGAGGAAACTCTGTTAGTCATACCTGAGGGTTCAAACCCCAATGACCCCAAGAAGAAGCCGTGGAGCCAGGTATACCCCAAGGGGGAGTCCGGAAGTGGCCCAGGGAAAGCTGACGAGAGTCAGGCTGACTTCCTCATATGTTGTTGAGTCATGGTGTTGTGGGCCGAATCCCCACTGGCCCCAGTGGTCAGCCCTCCCACTTCCAGGGCTACAATTCAGTGGAGTAGGAAGGGCCTGTGTCTCCCCTGATACCCTAATCCCTGGGTGGCAGTCTCCCCACTGTGCATTACAAGCTGCATTTGGACTCTCTGTCCACCTAGGCTCAGCTTTGCATTACAAACTGTGTTGGGACTATCTGCTCTGCCTCACGCTAGGGCCTGGGCTCACCTTTGCATTACAGGCTGAGTTTGTTTGCCTGCCCCTCCCTGTACTAAGGGCCTGAGCTTTAAGGGGACCATGAATGGTTGTTTTATATGCCTGGCCCCATCCAGGAACTAGTTTACACAGACAGGGAACGGGGTGCGTACTGGCCTGAGCATAGGCCTGAGCCCGGGGACTAAACTTGTTGGCTTACACCTTGAAAAACATTGTATTGAAAAATTCTGTATTAGCTCTAGTAATAATGGCTTTGTACTGCCCAAATTTAGTGTCTCTCAGTGTCTCCAGATCATATATGTTTAGTTTACAAATAAAAAGGTACTGGGCTAGATCCTTAACTAATGTAAATTATAGCTTGATTAATATACATGGAGAAATGACAATTTACATGAGTTAAGGATCTGCTAAGTGAAGGTACTACAAACTCACACAGCAAGCTGGAAGTCAATCTAGATTCTCTATTACTGGTGATAATACAGGAAAAAGAAACATTTATTAATTTGCAGCTCAAACCAGTTCTTTTGTTATAGCTGTGCAACCCACTGTCTTCATATTAGTCTTTCAGTAACATATTTGACCCCTGCTGCCCCCATGCCACACACTACTCTCCTTGGGTTTGTGCAAGTGTAATTGATTATACTTTTGTGAGCAATTTGAATGACATATGCTGGAGAGATCTCATGCTGTGAGTACTAAAACATCCTTGGAATTTTGAAACATTGTAGATGACAATTTTCTAACTCAAGAAGTGTTGCAGCCTGCATGGGTGAATACAGTATTAAACATTGCCCTAACAGATAAAGAGAAATTGATCACAGAAATGAAAATTATTGGTAGCTAAGATACAACCGATCATAGCTTGCTCACATTTATAATATGCAAGCAGGATAACATCCAGCCCAAGTATATATGTACTCTCTGCTCCAATAAGACCACTTTCACAAAGCTAAACACAATTATAAGCCAATCCGCGGGAAGAATTTATTGAGAAAATTGTGAATGATCATTTGGAAATACTAAAGAGTACCTAACTAGTTGCAAAAAAGCCACAATCAAGGAAGACGGCTATTGCAGATTCATCCTATGTTTCTGGCTCATTTTGGTTCAGTCCAGGGGTGACACCAACTTAAATTTCTTACAGGTAGGCTGCGTCTAGACTGGCAAGTTTATCCGCAAAAGCAGCCGCTTTTGCGGAAAAACTTGCCAGCTGTCTACACTGGCCGCTTGAATTTGTGCAAGAACACTGACGATCTAATGTAAGATTGTCAGTGTTCTTGCGCAAATACTATGCTGCTCCCGTTCGGGAAAAAGCCCTCTTGCGCAAATATATTTGCACAAGAGGGCCAGTGTAGACAGGTTAAAAGTGTTTTGCGCAAAAAAGCCCCGATGGCGAAAACGGTGATCGGGGCTTTCTTGCACAAAACCGCGTCTAGATTGGCACGGACGCTTTTCCGCAAAAAGTGCTTTTGCGCAAAAGAGTCTGTGCCAATCTAGATGCTCTTTTCCGCAAATGCTTTTAACGGAAAAACTTTTCCGTTAAAAGCATTTGCGGAAAATCATGCCAGTCTAGACGTTGCCGTACTGTTGTATCACAACCCTCCCTATGGTTATCATTTAGGAGGAGTTCTTGAAAAAATAGACAAACACAGAAACAAACAAATAGACAAAACTCTCTAAAATATATAGTAGATGGAAGAAAGGGGAAGTTAAGTTGATACTAATAAATCAACTTACTTAAAATGACTAACTCAGAAGTCAGAAACTTGAAAACTGACAAGGAAAATATTGACAATAATATTGGTCCATTACCAATTGTTAACAAGAGTAAATGGGACGTACCAGGTAATTATAGACCTGTCAATCTAACATTGATTCTTGACATGGTAATGGAGCAGCTACTCTAGGACTCTATTAGTAAAGGATTAAAACAGGGTATTGTAATTAATGCAAATCAACATGTGTTCATAGTAAATAGATCTCGTCAAAGCAACTTGATTTTTTGGGGGTGGGTTGGATTACTAGTTTGACAAAGGTAATAGTGTTGGCATACCATAGTTACCCTTCTGTAATGTTTTTTACAAGGTACCATAAGACATTTTTGATTGAAAAAATAGAACAATATAAAATTAACAGAGCACACATTAAACTGAGTAAATGCTAGCTGACCGATATTCTGAAAATATAATACTCACCTGAGAATCATGATAAAGCAAGTGTGTTTTCAGTGGGGACTTGCTAGAACTGGTTCTTGGCCCCTAGCCCTATGCTCGTTAACGTTTTTATCCATGAGCTGGAAAAAAACATAAAATTATCACTGATATAGTTTGTA
Source organism: Rafetus swinhoei (assembly GCA_019425775.1). Lineage (NCBI taxonomy): Eukaryota > Metazoa > Chordata > Testudines > Trionychidae > Rafetus > Rafetus swinhoei. The sequence continues at coordinate 27,522,755 of CM033424.1, read as the reverse complement.
GATGGCAGCTAAATTCCAAAGATGACAGATCACTGATTCAGAGATATCAAATTGTTTGGTAAACTGGGTGCAAGCTAAAAATATTCATTTTAATACAGCTAAATATAAATATGTACACTTAGAAACAAAGAATGTAGGTCATACTTACAGGATGGAGGATTCTCTCCTGAGAAGTAGTGACCCAGAAAACGACTTGGAGCTCCTGGTAGATAATCAAGAGAACATGAGCTGCGAATGTGATACAATGGCCAAAAGAGCTAGTGTGATCCCAGGATGAATAAACAGAAGAACCTTGGCTAAGGGTAAATACATTATTTTACCTCTTTATATGGCACTGGTGTGACTGTTGATGGAATACTGCATCTGGTTGTGGAGCCCACAGTTCAAGAAGGATGTTGATAAATGGGAGAGTATTCAGAGAAGAGCCATGAAAATGATTAAGTAGTAAAATACATGCCTTAGAGTGATAGACTAGAAGGCCTCAGTCTATTCAGTTAACCAAGGGAAGGTTTAAGCATGAAGGCTACATCTACACTGGCAGCTTCTTGCGCAATAACTGTTTTGCGGAAGAGTTCTTGCGCAAAAAGTCTTCCACAAGAGTGCATCTACATTGGCATGTGCCTTTGCTCAAGAGCATCCATGGCAGTGTGGGTGCTCTCTTGCAAAAAAAAGCTCTTATGGCCATTTTAACCATAGGGGCTTCTTGCGCAAGAAATTCATGTTGCCTGTCTACACTGCCCTCTTATGGAAGAGCTCTTGCACAAGAAGGCTTATTCCTCATGGGGAGAGGAATAACTCTTCTGGAAGAAGCCCTGTTTTACAATGCTGTACTGTAAATTTACTTGCACAAGAACATGCATGCAGAGTAGACAGCAGGCAAGTTTTTGCACAAGAAGCTGCCAGCATAGACATAGCCGAATTGATTGCAGTCTATCAGATAGCTCTTCAATCTAGCAGAAAAAGGCATAAAATGATCCAATGGCTGAAAGAGAGATGTGATTGCTCCCTATAAATACACCAGAGGGATAAATACCAGAGAGGCAGAGGAGTTAATTAAGGTAAGTGCCAATGTGGACACGAAAATAAATGAATATAATACAAGCTGCTCATCAACAAATTTAGGTTTAAAATGAAAAGAAATTTTCTAACCATCAGAAGTGTGAAGTTCTAGAACAGCATTCTATGGGGAGCAGTGGGAGCAAAAAATAGAAATTGCTTCAAGACTGAGCTTGATAAGCCTATGGAGTGGATGGTATGATGAGACTGCCTGCAATGGAATGTAATTTATCTGCAACTGCTAGCAGCAAACATCTCCACCAGCCAGTGATGGGACAGTAGATGGACAGAGTTGTGAGGCCTGGCACATGGGTCTGGTATACCTGCACAGCATCTAACTGAGCCATATTTGGAATCAGGAAGGAATTTTCCTCTGGGTCAGATTGGCAGAAACCTTGAGGTTTATTTATTTATTTATTTTTGCCTTTCTCCAAAGCGTGGGGTATGGATCACTTGCAGGTTTAAAATAATGTAAATGGTGGATTGCGTGTAATCTTAAACTAACATGATTTGAGGACTTCAGTAACTCAGCCAGAGGATAGGGGTCCATTAGAGGAACGGATGAGAGAGGTTCTGTGGCCTGCAATGTGCAGGAGGTCAGAATAGATGATCATTATGGTCCCTTCTGGATTTAGAGTCTATAAATCTAAGCTGAAGGTGGATACATGCTGACTGGAAATGAGGCAAATTATTAAAGTGATGATAAGTAACCTTTGGAACAGACATAGGAAAAATCATAGTGGAATGTTCATCACAGACAAATTTTAAATAAAGAATGTGGGGTTTTTTTTCTAAAAGATACAGTCTACAAATTATTTTGGGGAAGATCTATGGTCTGGGTTTAAACGAGGTCAAAACAGGTGATCACAATAGTCCCTTCTGGACTTGGACTCTATGAATGAATTTATGAACACTTCTATTGCTGCACAGGAAAGAATGAAATCCAACATACTCTGTCATAGCTGGTTTGGCTCTGCAGTGCCAACAGAATTAAGTTTATTTTTATCAGTAACATCAGACTATACATAGGAAACAGGTCTTAGATATGTGTCTCATTTCCACATAGCAATGCAATTTCTGGGAAGTGAATGGCACTTTACCTGTTTTCATTAGGTTCTATTGTTTAATCATTACAATTAAGAATTTAGATAAATTTCACATCTATTTGAAGAATTAGTATCATTTGATTCTTTAGAGGAAAAGTATGACAGAGTACCAGATTGTTCCTCTTTGATCCATCCATAGACATGACCCTGGATACAAGGATCTCACACATCTCTTCAGTGATGGATAGGGTCATACATCACCGGGTACAGTTTTTCCTGTGCCCATTCCTGGGGCCTTCGATTGCCCTTTGTGCCTGGATGAGCCATTAAAACTGGACAGGCAATGAGCCTGAGAGGGTCAGCATTAGAACCTAGGAAACAGTGCCTACCTTTTTGTTCTCAGTCCACTAGACAAGCTTCACTCTTTGTTTTTATTTCTTTAAATATTCGTGCATCTCTAAGCAGTTAAAGTACCTGTGTATGGATGAATCTCCTGTGTATTGCTGGAAAAATAATCTGTCAATGATAGAAAACAAAAGGGATTAAAGAATAAAACTTGGAGGCATCCTGGTGCGTAACACGTATGTGAATCTGATTCTTCCTCACACAAAATAGGTGTCTTACCCATAAAGAAATTCTAAAACCAATCAAAAAACCCTGTGGAAAAAGTCTTTTTTTCCTTCGCTATAATCAAAGAACAAATCAAAGACCTTATAAATTTACAAACATGGCCTAAAACAAACAGATCTTGTTGAGAGCAATTTTTGGCCGTCATTAGAATTTTTACTGGCCAGCTATGACCCCTTATGCACACAGACTAGAGCACTAAATGTCAGGAATTTCAAGACACTTCATACCAAAGCCAAATCCCAAGCTGTAACAAAGACATTTATGATTCATTGCAGTGGTCTCAAAAGGGTATGTGTGAGGCTCAGGAACATGCTTTCTGAATGTGTTTTCCACCTACCAACATCTGGGTTTCCTTAGCAAACAGGCTCACATGGATTTGTTATTGTCCCAATACATTTTGTTGGTTTGGATGAATGGAATGTCATGTTTCTTACTTGTAGCGATAGTTGCCGATTACCCAGTTTTGTACTGTATCTGCCTTTGATTTTTCTGCTTTGTGCTTTCACTTCAATTTCTCCTTTTCCCTCTTGGTTCAAATCATCAAGGGCCTTTGTAAACACAAAGAAAATTGGAAACGGGGAAAGGTAAGAATTTTCATGACACATAGGTATGCCTGCTTATGTCTGCAATCTCATTTACACATGTAGTAGCCATACTTATTTAATGGTACCTGTTTTCTTGGGCTCTGATTCAACACAATACTAGCATCTTCCTAACTTTAAGCATGGGAGTAGTCCCATTGTAGTAAATTGACTGGGATTGCATCAGTGACATTTACTGGAGGCCTATAAAGGTTTTTGCTGGTATTATAAATGTAAAGTCTGAGCTATAAGAAAACGCAGGGAAACAAAAGTATTATAGCTGAGAATTGCAATAGTTGATGTGGGCTATGAACTACAGAGTTTACTCTAGGACAAGGTGGTTTGCTGTGGGGGAAACAGGAACTTTCTCTAGGAGTTTGTTCTAGGAGAACTTTGTTATAACGTGTTTATGTAAGCCTTAATCTTAATGATTTTCCCATTAAAATCCTTTTATGCACAAAATCTATTCCTAAAGCAACTGTAAATTATGATATAATTTATCAGTGTGGCATTGACTGTCTGCTTATTTTCCTCTTAAATGAAATAACTCACTTTCCTGCCCAATGCCCTCAACTGCATAGGACCATGAAAGGTATTTATTGATGCTCCTCTACTAACCTGAATATAATAATGTTGTATTTTATCTTTAAAATCAATTCCTTTATATGCTGTGTCGGAGAAATAATTTCTACAATGTTGGTAAGATCTCTAAGTTATTTATTAAATATTTTTGACAAAATATATAAACTCTAGATAATATTAATTATATCTGTGCTTTTGGGACATGGACTTCCTTTTTAATTGACTTGTTCCAGTGTTCTTAATTTCACATTATTTAAAAATGTATAATCCATCAGTAATTCACTAAGGGTATGTCTAGACTGCATCCCTCTGTCGGCAGAGGGATGCAGATTAGGCAGGTCGACATTGCAAATAAAGTGGGGAATTAAATATCCCGTGCTTAATTTGCATAAAAACGGATGTCATTTTTGCCGACTCAGCACTTTGTCTGCAAAAAGAGGCCGTCTAGAGGGGGATCTGTCGAGAAAGAAAGCCTTTTTAGACAGATCCTGTAAACCTCCTTGTAAACCTTCTTTCTTGACAGATCCCTCTCTAGACTACCTCTTTTTGCCGACAAAGTGCTGAGTTGGCAAAAACGGCAGCCATTTTAATGAAAATTAAGCACGGGATATTTAAATCCCCGCTTCATTTGCAATGTCGACCTGCCTAATGTGCATCCCTCTGCTGACAGAGGGATACAGTCTAGATATACCCTAACTTATCAACTCTAACTTCAATCCCTTTTTCTCTAACATGCTCAAAGTCAACTCACAGAAGTAAGAACAAAAGAACAAAATCAGGCTCTGATAATAAACTTAATTAATTCTCATTTAACATTACACCAATTAGTGAGAAGGGTTTTTTTTTCTTATTTACATTCATAACCTCATTATTAAATCAACTACTTCTTAAATACTACTCCAGTAATAACATTGAGAATGTATAGAAGAACGAATTTATCACAATTTTTATTTTCATATTCAGCAGTCAGGGGACCATTCTTCCATAACACACACTCATGAGTTCCAGTTGTGTTTTTCTTTATATTCCCCTCTAAGGTAATTAACATGCAGTGTATCTAAATATATGGATTATAGTTTAAAAAGTGGTTATCAACAATTACTATCCTTTTTTTTCCAAAAGAGATCTTTGGGAGCAGATATAGTAAAAATATCAAAAAACTAGTTTAATAATTCATGCAACACAACACAAATTATTATGATCTACACCCAGGTGTTTCAAAACACATTATTTTCTGTGATAATATCCAGTTGAGTCAGCATTGGGAATCCATGAAAAAATCTGTGGTTACAGTAATCATAATGGAAGTACAACTTATTACTATCAGACTTATCCTTCCTCCATCCTTTCTAGTTTGAAGATAATATTAAGAACAATAAAAATAGTTATTATCCTTATTCTTTTCTTTCTATTGTCTTAATTTCATTTGCAGGTTTCTGTTATTTCTATTCCACTTTCTCGCACCACTTTTCCCCCTTCAGTCTGTTGCTGAGTTTTTTTTTTTTTTACTTGTTTCACTATGGAATTAAATCAGATGTTTTCCCTAACCTGGCTGCTGTCCACACAAAACCCTCTCACTTGAGTGTGAGGATACGTCTCTCTCCACAGCAAGTGGCAGCCCACAGCAGTGAGACTCGGGCTCATGGTCTCATACTATTGCTCATTGCTTCTTGTCCTATCATCAGAGGTTTTCCCTCTTCTCCTTGTAACAACCTATTGGGTACTTGAAAGATGCTATCATGTCCCCTCTCAGTCGTCTCTCCCAGTGCTGATGAGCGTGTCCTCTCAGTTAGAATTAGCATGTCTTCTTTAGACCCACTAATTAGAACCCTGGAAGATTGATTGTGCAGCTTTGATCTTCTCTGTAGTATAGACAAGCCCAAAGTGAGTACTTTGCATTTGTCGTTCTTGAACGTCATCCTATTTAACTCAGGCCATTTCTTTAGTTTGTCTCAATCATTTTGAATTTTGACCCTATCCTCCAAAGCACTTACAGCCCCTCCCAGCTTGGTATCATATACAAACTTTATAAGCATACTCTCTATGCCAACATATAAATCTCTAGTTTGTCCAGATCATTTTGAATTTTGACCCTATTACCCAAAGCACACTTCCCAGCTTGGTATCATCTGCAAAGTTATTAATCATACGCTCTGTACAATCATCTAAATAATTGATAAAGATATTGAACAGAACCGGTCCCAAAACTGACCCCTGCAGAACCCCACTTGTTATCCCATTCCAGCATGACTGTGCACCATTGATAACTACTCTCTGAGAACGGTCATCCAACCAGTTATGTGCCCATCTTTTAATAGCCCTATCTACCTTGTATTTCCCTAGTTTATTGGCAGGAAGTTCATGTGACACTGTGTCAAATGCCTTACTAAATCTAGCTATACCATGTCTACCGCTTCCCTCTTATCCACAACACTTTTTATCCTGTCAAAGAAAACTGTCAGGTTGGTTTGACATGATTAGTTGACAAATCCATGCTAACAGTTACTTGTCAATTTATTGTCTTCCAAATGAGTGCAGATGGATTCCTTAATTATTTAATTAATAGTAGTGTAAATGTTCAGACTCAGGCTATGAAACCGAGTAGGGAAGGTGGACTTTGAAGCCTCATCTCCTGCTTAAACTTTAATGTCTACACCTCTGTCTTTAGTGTCATGGCACAAGCCATAGTCTGTCGGCTCTAAGATTTGCTGCCATGACTCTAAGACTTGCTGCTGTATAGACACACTTATACTCTTGAGGTAACTGACCCATCTGGGTAACAGACTAAAGCCTAAGGGAGGCATACACTTGGATGGTAATCTGCCCACTTTGCACTGTGAATACAGGCTAAACTATGTGGGTGTTGAGTTCCCCAATGCTTTCTCCCTAATCCCTCATGTGCCCAGATATATAGACAAGTGCTTCTACAATTCACTGGGAAAGAATTATAATTTGCTTCAATTTACAACAATACTAACGACCAAGTGACATGAACCCAGAATTTATCGGCTGTGTCTAGACTGGCATGATTTTGTGCAAATACTTTTAACGGAAAAGTTTTTCCGTTAAAAGTGTTTGCACAAAAGCGCATCTAGATTGGTCCCGGAGTTATCTTTATAATGATGCGCTTTTGCGCAAAAGCGCGTCTATGTTGGCGGGACGCTTTTGCGCAAGAGCAGAAGACCGGAACCATTTTGAAGAGGGCAAAAGGGCACCAGCCCTTTCCAGGGGCGGGGGCTGGAGCTCCTTTGAGACACGTGCTTAAAGGGATCTCCCTGGACAGCTGTTTCTCTCCTGCTGCGTGCTATAGGACCTCTTGCAGGGACTGACAGCCATAGCAGTTTTGGTGGTTGCCCTCTGCCTTTTTGGATACCACTGCCTTTTGTCACTTAGCGCCTTTGCCTGTTTTTTTTTCATCTCCCTTGCTTTTTCTGCCATGGAGCCAGGGGTGGCCATGTGCCTGCTCTGGCCCCTTCCGGCCATTTTGGAGTGCCTGCAGCTGGTGCTCCAGGCTGCTGCCCTCCTGTTCCAGGACTTGGGAGGCCATGGCGTCCCTGTGGCATCCCCACCCCAGGGTGGAGAGGCCACTGTGGAGACTGGACACCAGTACGGACTGGTGGGACTGGCTGGTCCTGGGGCAATGGGACGACCAGCAATGGCTCCGGAACTTTCGCATGCGAAAGCGGACATTCCTGGAGCTGTGTGCCTGGCTCGCCCCTGCGCTCCAGAGAACCACCACCCGGCTGCGGGCACCCATCCCCGTCGACAAGAGGGTCGCCATCGCAGTCTGGAAGCTGGCCACCCCGGACAGCTACCGATCGGTGTCACACCAGTTCGGGATGGGCAGATCCACCGTCGGTGTCATCGTGATGGAGGTAAGTCCCAGGAGGAGTGGGGAGTGGGGTGGGGGGAGGGTGCTGCACTCCATGCCCAGGGGCAGCCAAGACTCCAGGCTGGGTCACCCAGGGGTTTGGGCCGTCCCTCCCTTGCACAGGCCTGCTGGTGGTGGTGGGGGGGCCGTGGGGCGAGGGGGCCCTGGTGTGTGTGTGTGAGCACAGAGGGCATCACAGGGGGGGGGCCAAGGGACCGCACACTCACCCTGCCTTATGTGATGTGTTCCTCTGTGTTTCTCTGCACCCTTCTGCAGGTCATCCATGCCATCAATGATGTCCTGCTCCCAAGAGTCATCCGCCTGCGCGATGTGGACGCTACGGTAGCCGGCTTCTCTGCCCTCGGGTTCCTCAACTGCGGGGGAGCCCTGGATGCAACCCACATCCCCGTCCGGGCCCCGGAGCATCGAGCAGCCCATTTTATGAATAGGAAGGGGTACTGCTCGATCGTACTCCAGGCCCTTGTGGACCACCGTGGCTGCTTCCTGGATGTTTATACGGGCTGGTCCAGCAGGGCACACGACTCCCGCATACTACGCAACTCCGGCCTGTTTCGCAGGCTGGAGGCGGGCACCTACTTCCCCCGGTGGGAGTTTACTGTCAGGGATGTGCCTATGCCCATCTGTGTCTTTGGGGACGCGGCCTACCCCCTGCTGCCCTGGCTAATGCGGCCCTACACTGGGCGGCCGGACCAGAACCGGGCCCGGTTCAACGACTGCCTCAACCGGGCCCGCAATCAAGGGGAGTGCGCCTTCAGCCGCTTGAAAGCCCGCTTCCGGTGTTTGCTCACCCGTCTCGAGATGGGTGAGCGGAATGCCACGGAGGTAGTGGCCGCATGCTGCGTGCTCCACAATCTTATGGAGCGGAGTGGGGAGGCCTTCCTCCCCACATGGATGGCAGCCGAGGGCCAGGCCTATGAACAGCTCTGCACAGCTGCCATCCGCCAGGCGCACCAGGATGGGGCGCGCATCCGGGAGGCCCTGACGGACATGTTCTCCCAGGCCCCATAGTAGGGTCGCCTTGTTCTCCCTTTACAACTCTGTCCCAACCCCTACCCCTACCCTTCCCCCTTCCCTCCCCTCCCCTTACCTCCCAATAAACACCAAACACAGTTTTTCTTGAACACAAAAACTTGTCTTTTTTTTATTTACAATGGGGAGAGGGGAGATCTAGGATGGGAGGGGGAGGAGACCTTGAACTGGGAGGGGGAGGAGCTACTCCTGGGAGGGGGGGCCCCTGCGACCGCTCCTGCGGGGGCGGACCTGCACATGGGGGGCAGGCTGTATCGGGGCAGGCTGCACGGAGAGGTGGGCAGGAGGGGCAGGAGCAGGAGGGGCAGGGGCAGGAGCAGGAGGGACAGGGGCAGGAGGGGCAGGGACAGGAGCAGGAGGGGCAATTGCTGGAGGGGGCAGGGGCAGTGCTAGGGGAGGGATGGTGGGTGCATGGGACAAAGCCATGCCATAATGGATGGCATGGCCAATGTGTGTGCGGTGAGGGTCGCAATGGAATCTGCCATGCGGATGCACTGGGCCTTGAAGGAGCCCCAGGCCTCCTGGCGCCACTGCACGTCCGCCTCCACGCGCCGAGTGATGGCTGCCTCGACGCGCTTGATGGCCTGCACGTGGCGCCGAAGGAGCTGGTCCTGATGGCGGAGCCGCCGCCATGGTGGTTGGGCGGCTGGGGGTGCTGCTGCTGCCACTGCTGCAGGGCTAGAGGGTCCCCAGCTTGTGCTTGGTCCAGCTGCAGGGGAACAAAAGAAAGGATGGGTCAATCAGGCAAAAACATTTGCTCAAGAGGGCTTTTTCCCGAATGGGAGCGTCAGAGTATTTGCTCAAGAAGCACTGATTTCGCACAGTAGAACGTCAGTGCTCTTGTGCAAATTCTCGCGGCCAGTGTAGACAGCTGGCAAGTTTTTGCGCAAAAGCAGTCGCTTTTGCGCAAAATCTTGCCAGTCTAGATGCACCCCTAGAGTCTCTGATACAGCACGGCTGCATCTAGACTGGCAAGATTTTGTGCAAAAGCGACCAGTTTTGCGCAAAAACTTGCCAGCTGTCTACACTGGCCGCTTGAATTTGCGCAAGAGCACTGACTTTGTAATGTACAAAATCAGTGCTTCTTGCACAAATACTTTCACGCTCCCGCTCGGGAAAAAGCCCTCTTGCGCAAGAATACTTGCGCAAGAGGGCCAGTGTAAACAGGGAAGGACTGTTTTGCCCAAAAAAGCCCTGATGGCGAAAATGGCTACCGGAGCTTTCTTGCGCAAAATCGCGTCTAGACTGGCCATGGATGCTTTTGCGCAAAAGCACTTTTTGCGCAAAAGCATCCGTGCCAATCTAGATGCTCTTTTGAGGAAATACTTTTAAAGGAAAAACTTTTCCGGTAAAAGTATTTCCGCAAAATCATGCCAGTCTAGACGCAGCCCACCAGTATAGCTGCAGATGAGTGAAAACTATTAAGAGTATAACTTTGATGTGTGGCTGCTCAAACCTGAGCTAGGTCAAATTGAGTACTCATACCCAGATAATGATCACCTGAATTATCTCTGCCATGAAGATATATCATTTGTAATTAAGTAATCAGCACAAGGGGACTGACAAGAGAAAGAGAACTGAGACAAATGCTCAAACCTGAACCGAAGGCTGAAATAACTACAGACTGGGACATAATGACTTATCCCTTCGATGAGGGATGCTGTTCCAAGAAGAAGGATTGTTAAGCAGGGATGGGGTTCACCTTTTGGGGAAGGGGAAGAGAGTATTTGGACACAGACTGGCTAACCTAGTGAGGAGGGCTTTAAACTTGCTTTTACGGGTGACCAAAACCCACAGGTAAGTGAAAAACATGGATACCTGGGAGATGGCTCAGAAATGGGAGGGAGCATGGGTTATAACAGCAGAGATAAAGGCGGGACAAGGCAGAACTAGGTGTGGGCAAAATCAAATCAGTATCTTAGATGCTTATATACAAATGCAAGAAATATGGGGAATAAGCAGGAAGAACTTGAAGTGCTAATAAATAAAGACAACTATGACATAGTGGGTATCACAGAGACTTGGTAGGATAATACAGATGATTGGAATATTGGTATAGAAGGGTACATCTTGCTTAGAAAGGATGGGCAGAGGAAAAAGGTAGGAGGTGTTGGCTTATATATTAAAAATGAATACACTTGGACTGAGGTAGAGATGGACATAGAAGACAGACTTGTTGAGAGTCTCAGGGTTAGGTTAAAGGGGGTTAAAAATAAGGGTGATGTCATTCTAGGGGACTAATACAGACCACTTACCCAGGCAGAAGAGATGGATGAGGCATTTTTTAAAAACAACTAAAAATCATCCAAAGCACATGATTTGGTGGTAAAGGGGAACTTCAACTATCCAGACATCTGTAGGGAAACTAATACGGCAGGTCACAGATTACCCAGTAAATTCTTGGACTGCATTGGAGACAATTTTTTATTTCAGAAAGTTGAGAAAGATACTAGGGGGAAGCTGTTCTAGATTTGATTTTAACAAATAGGGAGGAACTGGCTGACAGTTTGAAAGTGGAAGGCAGCTTGGGTGAAAGTGATCATGAAATCATAGACTGTGTCTAGACTACATCATTCTGCTGAGAGAGGGATGCAAATCAAGCACCTTGGAAGTGTAAATGAGCCCGGGATTTAAATATCCCGGGCTTCATTTGCGTACTCATGTTCCGACGCTGTGCCAACAGTTAAGTGGAGCTGCAGCTCTGCCAACAGCAGGGAGCAGAGTACAGGAGTACAGGAGCTGCCGAAAAAGCTCCCCACTGTTGGCAGAGCCACGGCTATACTTTACTTTCACTTTTGACACTAAGCCTGATCGGCACAGCGTCGGAACGTGAGTATGCAAATGAAGCCCGGGATATTTAAATCCTGGGCTCATTTGCAATTCCAGAGTGCTTGATTTGCATCCCTCTCTCGGCAGAGGGATGCAGTCTAGACATAGCCATAGAGTTCATGATTCTAAGGAATGGTAGAAGGGAGAACAGCAAAATAGAGACAATGGATTTCAGGACGACTGATTTTAGTGAACTCAGAGGTGGTAAGTAAGGTCCCATGGAAAGCAAGAGGAAAAACAACTGAAGAGAGTTGGCAGCTTTTTAAAGGGACATTATTAAGGGCCCAAAAGCAAACTATTCCACTACATGGGAAAGATAGAAAGTATGGCAGGAGACTACTTTTGCTCAACCGGGAGATCTTATATGATCGAAAAATCAAAAAGGAAGTCAGGACCAGATACTTCTAATGTAAGATAGGGTGAAAACAACTTAAGTAAAATAAAATAAAATAAGTTTCATGAAAGACTCTGTATGCACTCAAAAGGGAGAATAAAGAGTTCAGATGTTATTATAATTATTAACTGTTTTTGACTTCATGACACATCCAAAATATGACAATTTCAGCAAGTCAAGGCTGAGATGCACCATGCTTTGGCACTTGCTGAGAACTGACTAGGATCAGTGAAAGTTACTGAATTGCCAGCACACTGCATGAGTAGCAGCCACAGCCAAAGGATTAGTAGGTGTGTCTTCGCTAAATAGCAACTGTTCTCCATAACCACAAATCTTGCACAAATGAGTTCAATTGCCCAACTGGGCAGTTCTGAAGATACATGCTGTTGTTCAGCAAAACACTTCTCCTTGTGTTTAGTTATTTTCTAGTTAATGCCTTCTGATGCTTCTTTAATTCTTTACTTTACATTGTCATTAGAAAAAAGAATTTTCAGCTTTTTTTAGCCGATTCCCCAAACAATGCTGTTCACATATCTACAGCTGCAGGCAAAATTCAATACTTAACAAATATATGAGGCATTTTAACACTCTGTAACACGTTGTGCAACAAGACATGAAGCTCTGAGTGCTTGTTCTTGACAATGAGCTCAAATGACAGAATCTGCTTTTATTTACCCACTTCATTATTATTGCTTTACAAAAAAACAGACAAATAAAAATAACAGGTTTACGAATCTAAGTCTTCAGTTGCTAAAAGAATCAATGGAGCAAGGTGACCTGTCTATATCCAGACCTGCAAATGCAATATCTGAGCCACTCTGACTTTTGTTCACCCTTCTTTTTTTTCCTTCTTAGTTATTATTTTTATAAGGGTCAATAAGGAAAACCGTTATATTATACATCTTCAGTGGAGGAGGGATGAAATTATAGAAAGGGACTTGGAATCAGCAATCATATTCATAGGTTCAGAATTCTGCCTGTTTACTGTATAATCCTGAATGAATCTGTGCCTTGGATTACTAATCAGTAAAATAGATAGTAGCATTTTTATAATGTGCATTGTGCTTTATAAACAAATAAAAGACAGGACTGAAATCCTCACCCATTTTTGGTAGGTAAGCGCTAAAAAACCAAAAAATCTGGTATAAAAATCTTGAGACACTGAGGAATAAAGAAAGGATTCCACAGGGCTCTCCTCCAAGCAAGCCCTCATCAATGCTGGCGTCGGGAGCATTTCAAGGACAAGGTTAAGGAAGGGGGGGCATTTCAAAACAGGGCTCCAGCATAAAGTGCTGAGGAATGGGCAGTGGGTGAAGCTTCCACTTGGGGAAACAAGCTCCCCAGTCTGTGGTCCTACCTATACTCAGCTCCTGCTCTGCCCCAGGTTCCATCCCCCCCACTTTCCCAGGGTACGTCTACACTAGCTCGTTAGTTCGAGCTAGGTAGGGTAATTAGGGCAAGCGGAGTTGCAAATGAAGCCCGGGATTTAAATATCCTGGGCTTCATTTGCATGTTCCCGAGCGCCGCCATTTTTAAATCCCCCTTAGTCCGAACTCCATGCCCGCGGCTACACGCGGAACGGAGTAGGTAGTTCGAATTAAAGATCCTAATTCGAACTACCGTTACTCCTCGAGGAGTTACTTCCATGAGGAATAACAGTAGTTTGAATTAGGATATTTAATTCGAACTACCTACTCCGTGCCGCGTGTAGCTGCGGGCACGGAGTTCGGACTAAGGGGGATTTAAAAATGGCGGCGCCCGGGAACGTGCAAATGAAGCCCGGGATATTTAAATCCCGGGCTTCATTTGCAACTCCGCTTGCCCTAATTACCCTACCTAGCTCGAACTAACGAGCTAGTGTAGACGTACCCCCACTGTCTCCATCTTTTCTTCCATCCCCCTCTTTGCTCATCTCCTTCCAGCCAAATCACTGCACACAAATGTAGCAAATGACATTTGGAAAAATCCCACTTTTATAATTTCTTGTTATAGAAAATGGAGTATGTTTTCTACTGCATACCATATTGTGAAGACTGGACAAGCAGAAGGTACCAAAGGGTATGTCTACACTGCAGCAATATTTCGAGATACTTCCAGTGATCTGAAAAAGCTATTCCATGTCTTTGAAACAAGCCCATTATTTCAAACTGTAATAGGCTCGCTATTCCAACATCCAGGACAATGGTAACAGGAGTTGGAGTAAGAAGTCCTCCAGCTTGACAGTATTTTGACATTATTTTGAAATAACTGCTAGCTGTGTAGACGCAGGCTAAGTACTGTAAATAAGCAAATATAGCCCACTGGTTGTCCATGTTTTTACCTACCACGCCTCCCTCCCCCGTGGGGTATATACGTCGACGTCTTATCCTATTTCATTTTTACTCCTATTACAAGAAGACAAGATCAACATAATAAAATCTGCATCTTCGATTTAATAATAATTTAATAAGAGCGGCAATGTCGGCGTGTTTACTAATATAAAATAAAAGTTAAAATGTTACTTACTGTGAAGCTACTAAATAAATAAATGTTAGTACATACGATACTGCAGCTTTAAAAAAATCCATCCTACTCATTGTCATAAAATAGGGTATGTCTACACAGCAAAGTTATTTCTAAATAACAGCCGTTATTTCGAAATAACTTTACCAGCATCTACACAGCCAAACCGCTATTTTGAAATTAAATCGAAATAGCGGAGGGCTTATTTCAAAATTGCTAAACCTCATTCCATGAGGAATAGCACCAATTTCGAAATTGCTATTTCGAAATAAGCACTGTGTAGATGCTTATTTTGAAATAGGGGGCCACCAGCCCTTCCCAGGGTGCCCTGGTGGCCACTCTGGGCACAACCAAGAAAACTCTTCTCTCTCCCCCTCTCCCCGGAGCCCTTAAAGGGGTAGACTCTGGCCACAGTGCCTGTGCCAGCTCCAAGCCTGCCAGCCCAGAGCCAGCAGTTGCTGCACCTAACCCACTGGCCCTAGCATGAGCCAGGCAGCCATTGCCAGCCAGCCCTCCACCGCTCCCCAGGACCAGTCTGCCAGCTCCCAGGAGCCTGCCAGGGGCCAAAAAAGGCGGGCACCTGCCTGGCCCAGGGTGGAGATCAGGGACCTAATTCAGGTTGGGGGGATGCCTCCAAAGTCCATGATCTCTGCACTAAATGGAGGAATGCAAGCATCTATAAGCGGATGGCTGCCAGCCTGGCCACCAAAGGCCACATGCGCACCCAGGAGCAGGTTCACCTGAAAATAAAGGAGCTGCAGTAGGCGTATGCCAGGGCCACAGGGGGCAGCTCCCAGCCAGGGGCAGACCCAGACCCCTGCCCCTATTTTGATTCCGTGGACCACATCCTGGGGGGCAGGATGGTCCATGCTCCCCAGGTGGTCATCGACCCTGGGGCAGAGCTTGCCTCCTGCTGCTCCAGCCCCTGCTGCCTCCCCTGCTACTGCTCCTTCTCCCACTCCTCTCTCCCTCCCATTTCTTCCTCCCCACCCTCCCCACATGCCCAGGGATGCCAAGGCACCCACAGTGCTGGGAGACAGTTGGGCCGGCGAGTCCCCCAACCCTGAGCCCTGAGCTTCTCCTCCCCCTTCCTCCCCTTGCTTCCCCCTGCCAGCTCCCTCCTCCCAGGTTTCCCCCTCCCCTCTCCCACCCTCCCTCCTCCCCTCTCCCACCTTCTTTCCCCAGTCTCACCTCAGTTTCATTCTCCCCCACCCAGTTTTGTTCAATAAAGAGGCTTTGTTGAAATGAACACACGTGTCTTTTATTGTACAGCAGGAAGGGGGGTTAGGGAGGGGTAAGTGGAAGGACATGAGGGAGGAATGAGGCACAAGCCCCCAGTGGGGCACACCAGGAAGACTGTTACTGACTGCAGAATGTACTGCCAGGCTCACAGCATCATGTCCAGGAGAAGCACCAGAGTGCCCAGGGGCGGCTCCGGCTCCATGCTGCAGAGTGCTGTGGTGTCCTGAGTGAGGGCCACCAGAGCACGCAGAGAATAAATGCTTTGCTGTCCCTCAGCGAGGTAGGCAAGCAAGCAGGGAAACCTTAGAACCAGCTGTCCGTGGACGTCCCTTTAAGCACAGGTCTCAGATAGCCTCAGGCAGCAGCCACGCAAGATAACTCCTGACCAGATGCCCTGCCAGAACCGGTTCTGGCCGGCCTTAAATGCGATTCAGCGTCCTATCAGTGTGGATGCGCTATTTCAAAATAGCAAAATGCTATTTCAAATTACATTTTGTGTCTAGACATGTATTCACGGATGAAGCACTTGAATGGTTGACCAACTACATCAAGCGATTGCAACTTGCAGGTCAATCCACCTGGAATTACGGCGATATGTGCTCCAACGGCGTTGATATGTTTTTGAACCGAAGTCTCTGCAGGTTAGATACATCCGCGGGCATTCTAATATATTTTTTTTACACGATAGAAAAACTGCAGGTAATACATGAGTGCGTGTTACACTTGGACGGGTGTTATACTTGGACTAGATAAATTAATGGAGGTTAAGTCCATAAATGGCTATTAGCCAGTATGGGTAAGGAATGGTGTCCCCAGCCTCTGTTTGTCCGAGGGTGGAGATGGATGGCAGGAGAGAGATCGCTTCATCATTACCTGTTTGAGTCACTTCCTCTGGGGCACCTGGCATTGGCCCACTGTCGGCAGACAGGGTACTGGGCTGGATGGACCTTTGGTCTGACCCAGTATGGCCATTCTTATGTTCTTATATTTGCTAATTTACATAATTTCAAAATAACGCAGACTAAGTTATTTCAAAATACTGTTCTGTGTAGACGAACCCAAACAGTCCCCAGACACACAATCCCAAATGACCCAGTAACTGAAATAACAAGAAAGAGAAACATAAACACTCAAGCAAGCTCACTCATCCCAAGATTATTAGGTAGAGACAGAGAGCAGAAAAGATAATTGTGAACTTTTGCTTTATAGTGTCAGTGAGCATAGTATCAATAGTATTACTAGAATACTATGCCCACTTCTGATCTCCAATCTCCAAAAAGGAGTCTGAAAAAATGGTGGGTTCAGGAAAGAGCCACATAACTTATTCAAAATCTGGAAAACCTTCCTTAAAAAGAGAGCCGAAAGAAGCTCAATCTCTTTTGTTTATCAAGTGAAGGTTGTGAGGTGTTGTCGTTATGGTTGCTCTAACTCAGACAGAAGCTTTAGGGGGTAGCCGAGATAGTCTGTACAGGATAAATTTAAAAAACAACAAATGGTCTGGTAGCACTTTATAGACTAACAATACATGTAGATGGTATCATGAGTTTTCGTGAGCACAGCCCAAATCTTCAGATGACCGGAGTTTTGAGTTTAGGATGTGCAGACCCGAAATAAATAGGGGATCTGAATACTAATCTGCTATTACAAACACATTGGTCTTATTGTCTCACTATCACTGTTTTTACATCGCTGTAACTCCATTGGCTTCAATTGAATTATTCTGGGTTTACATCAATGTTAGATGAGTATTAGGTTAATTTTCTTTAATTCATATATATGAAAACTGTTTCATATGTCAGTCTGAGATTATAGGGTCCTTTGTTCCCAAAACTGTTGATTGTGGGATTGAGTGCACTCTCAAAAATTTTGTTTCATGATATAGACAGTTCGGAATTTAAAATTTTGGATGAAAATAATTCATTTGTCATCTAAATGGAATCCCTTGCTAATTAAGGAGGGATGTGAACAAGCAAGCTTATTATGTACACTGTGGTACAATTATATTTGATCTGCTTGACACAATGTATTCACTACAAGAAAAATTTTAACGTAACAGATGTAGAACAATGTTCAGATGGTGTAAGCCGGAGTAATGACATTGAAATCAATGCTATTGCACCTATTTACGCATGGCTGAATCTGGCTTTGAGATTTCTTTTTTATAATCCTTCACTGTGAGATCGTGACTTTATAAAACTTATTTGAAATTATTCTGTTTGATAAAATACTTTACTAGAATCTGAAATTTATAGTAGCAGTACACATTCAATTTTTGTTTAAAATTTTTTAAAGGTAATTAGAAAGCATGTTCCTCTTCTCAGATGTGGATAGCAGAGCTCAATGTCCAGATTCAATAACCAAAGGATAGTCTCCAGCTGTAAGGAGGCAAGGTGCTGTAAATCTGTGGACACTCTTTGGGTACGTCTACACAGCAACATTATTTCAAAATAACTAGCATTATTTCAAAACAACTTAGTCCACATCTACACAGCAGGCAGTTACTTTGAAATAATGTCAAAATACTGTCAAGCTGGAGGACTTCTTACTCTGATTCCTGTAACCCTCATTGTACGAGGAGTAAGGGAAGTCGGAGGAAGAGTGCTCTATTTCGAAATAAGTGCTGTGTAGACAGCACCAAAACTCGAAACAAGCTATTTCAAAATAAGCAAAGCAATTGACTTAGCTCAATTTGCATAGATTTTTTTTAGTTAAGACCTGTTGTGTAGATGTGCCCTGAGTGTATAATGCTGCCCCAGAGTCACTCTGTGGAGAGGAAACCAGACTCATCTGGCACATCGCTGTTACAACTCTGGACAAGCCAGAGGGCAGCCTGTTGAGGCTGGTTTAGGATCTACAATTAATTGGACAAGAAAGCAGGTGCAATGGTGGACTCTTGGATTTGCAGAGTATGTTGTACTCTCTTTTCCATGGATATTTCCATTTTATAAAAATGTAGTCTGCAATAATCATGGCAAAAGTTCAGGAACACCCTTTTTCAGGAGTTTCTGTGCTGCCATAGTAAAGCAGCACTGAGAAATCAGCCAGGGTGTCACACCCCTTTCTATAGGAGTGGGGTTTCTCCCCAAACACAAACAGACCTTCAAGCTGGTGCTGTGTGATATTTCCTTTTTGAGAATGGTGCATCAGACAATCTTAAAATGTACACTTAAGATGTCATAATTTGGTTTCATCTGTTGCAAGTTTCCAGGAAGACTTAACAGTAATGGTATCTTCTCAAGGGTCTGGCAGAGGTATAATTCAAAAAGCCACTTATAAGTGGCTGAATTCAGCTCTGTGTCAACAAGCTGAGTGTAATGGTTGTGACCCTGGATCACAATTCAGCTGGAGCAAACATTAGGGCCAGTGCAGATGTATGAAGGTCTGAAGGGCCTTTTCCTGAGGTTTCTGATGGTTTTCATATATAGGCAGAGATCTTCATTTTCAGGTGTTCCAGGTGAGGTTAGTATGTCAGGCTATGGTCAAGCTTTACTCCCAGGGATGCAATAATTGCCACTGTCTTCGGTGCATTAAGAATTATTCTCTGCTGCTGGATGTAAGTGGTCAAAGTATCATGTCTTGTCTGAGATTTCCTTTACACCTATGGTGATGGTTTCCAATATCAGAAATACACAGCTTCAGCATATGCATACTTTCTGGCCTGCATTTCAGGAAAGCCATATTGTATATATTAAATTAAATTGACCACTGTATCAATAAGGGCTGCACCGAATTCTTTCCTACTCAAATGTGGTTTTTATATCTTGAGTAAGACAAAGGACTTGATCTTGGAGTATCGTTCCCTCCTGAACCCAGCCTGAAAGAGTGATAAATGGGAACAAAATCACAAAAGGCAAGAAGACAGAATAATAATCAATGATAAAGGTAAGATGAAAGCTTTGGAAAGAATAAAAAAGGAAACGAAGTTCTAAGTCAATGAGTCTTTTATTGATTCTTTTTAATGCAAATACCAAATCTGTGTTGTTTTCTGTTAAGCATTATCCAAGCAAAACCAAGGTCATAATCAGTTGGTACTGTTCAAAAGTGGAGAGTGCATTAGTTACTGTGTGTCCACATTATGGATGTGCCTGCCTCAATCCATATTTAGATATCCCAAATACATATTTCAGACTCACAAATGTTGATTAATGCAAGGCATCTAACAATGAGTTACCCCTAAATGTAGATTTATGAGCCTCCATTTAGGCACCCAAAATGGAAATTGAGCCTTGAATTTCCTTCATATGGTTTATGGGACATTAATACTTTTAGATGTTAAATTTAACATTTCCAAGTATTAGCTAGCAAGTAATACAGTCGGTACGTCTTCTTCCCTTCTGGCTTTTCAGTTTGATTTCTCCTCTTTATTGTCTCTCCTTCATGATCTCTTTGTAACATACTTCCATTCTCTATGGCTACGTCTACACTGGCATGATTTTCCGGAAATGCTTAAAACGGAACAGTTTTCCGTTATAAGTATTTCCGGAAAAAGAGCGTCTACATTGGCAGGATGCTTTTCCGGAAAAGCCCTTTTTCCGGAAAAGCGTCCCATGGCCAATGTAGACGTGCTCGGAAAAAGCCCGATCGCCATTTTTGCGATCGGGCTTTATGAAAAGACTACTGGGCTGTCTACACTGGCCCTTTTCCGAACAGTTTTCCGGAAAAAGGACTTTATTCGAGCGGAGCAGCATAGTTTTTCGGAAAAGCAGCTAATTTCTTACTGTAGATCGTCAGTGCTTTTCCGGAAATTCAAGGGGCCAGTGTAGACAGCTCGCAGCTTATTCCGGAAAAGCGGCTGATTTTCCGGAATAAGTGGCCCAGTGTAGACACAGCCTATATGTCTTTTCTCTTACTGCCCAGTATGCCAGGAACAGCCTCAGACTCCCTCCTTTGAAAACCAACTGATCATATTCTCTTTCAAATCTCTTCTCAAAATTCATATCTAATCAAAGGTGCATGTCACTGAAGTATGTAAGACACTATCTTCTGGCTAACTTTCAAATACCAATTTCCTCCTCGATGCTGTTCTGCTCAATATATTGAGCAGGACAAATTCTACTCTTATTTACATCCATGCAAGCCTATTAACACGTTTGACTGTGACCATGTTTGTACATTTGTTCTACTATTGTCGCTATTGCTGCTGACCAAGAAACCCCATATTTATATATTCATAGATTCCATGGCCAGAAGGGATCATTGTGATCATCCAGTCTGACCTCCTGCATAGCACAGACCATAGAACTTTCCCCAAACTAATTTCTAGAAAAACACTCTTGATATTGTGCCTAGCACTCAGTCATATGACCCAGCTTCATATCCAGCTGTGTATCTGCTTTCTTATCCAGAAACATGAGAATTTCACAGTTCTCATTTTTTGCCATGCAAGATTCTGATCAGCATGAAATCTTCTATTAATTCCAATGATGGTACAACTTGTTTACACAATTTTTTTTATATCCAAATTAAAGTGCTGGCCTTCAGATATTTAAAAAACATTTGTACAAAAGAGAAATAAAAATCAAATATTTATCACAATTCATAATCTAACAGTGCAGGCTTTTTTTGATGAAGACCCATTATGCTGAAATTGAGGGTAAGGCCATAAATAAACTTCTGTTGCCACTCCTAGTCCCCTGGTTTGTCACAAAATTGCTTCCCACCCATTGCTTCTTTGTGTGTGAAAGAGAGAAAGAGAAAAAAGAGAGTTGGTTTTACAGCCAGTAAATTGGAGGGATTGTATGAGATGTGATAGAAGTTTCTGGCTTTGTTTGTACTTAAGGATTTCCCAGAAAACTGGTTGATAAATGTATAGTACCTAGCAGAAACTAACACAAGAGAGGTGCTTTGCATTGGGGTGTAGAGAGGTCTCGAACATTTAAGGAGACAGGACATCACATTCTCTTTCTGGCTTAACTAGAGAATCTGAGTCAATAGGAGAGGCCAAACATGTTCTCCATATGGACGCTTTGTGGGCAGTGCCTATGGCAAGTTAGGATTCACCAACCCACTTGCCTGGCAAGCTGCCAGGTAGTGGTTGTAGTTTGATGACAGCCTGAAAATGTGCACAGTTGGTTTGGGGGTCCACAATCCTTCATACCTGCTAACAATACAGTATCTTTAGGCATCAAATGTTTCAGAACAGAACATAGCACAATAAGATGGGAATTTCAGCCAGCAATGACTGCCCCCACAAAAATCTAATCCAGGAGCCAGAGCATCCTTAGAACCCTGAAGGTAATTGAGCCAGGCCAACTTTTCACTGCAGATCTAAATGAAGACAATAACTCTGCAGTACATCATTGGAAGATGATTTAAAAGATCCATGAACATAAAGGATGCCCTGTACATGTTCACTGAATAGTGGCCCAAATTATATATTAAGCAGAAGAAAATGCTTGAAAAAGGAAACTCTACTACATAAATAACAATGGTTCAACACTTGGAGTATGTCTACAGTGTAATCATGGAGGGTACGTCTACTCTGCACGGCTATTTCAGGACACCGGAAGTATCCTGAAATAGCTACCCTGCATCTTAGAAATGTGCCCGTTATTTTGAAATATTTTTTTAAATAACAAGCGTGCTATTTTGCCATCCCTGTAAACTTCATTGCACAAGGGTTAAGGGGTGGCTTGAAACAGTGCATTATTTTGAAATTTGGTGCTGTGTAGAGAGTGCCAAATTTCAAAATAGCCTAGTTTGAAATAGACTCAAAATAAGCTATGCAATTTGCATAGTGCAAATTTTGTATCTTATTTCGAGTTTCAGGTGCTGTGTAGACGCACCTGAAGTGAGCTTGCAGCTCATGTAGACACACCCAAGCTAGCTGTAATGTAGCTATCTTGAATAGCAGAGCAGTGAAGACATGGCAACACAGGCTGTACCCTATGTTGCATAAAAAAACCTCCGCCTGAGCTTATTTGATTTATATGTAACCCTTCTGCCGGGTAGGCCTGGCAGTAACCAGGGCTGGGTTCAATATCTCGGGGTCCATCTCACACAGAACCGGCTCGAGCCCCCACCCAGTAATCTGGGAAATTCACACACCCCTGGGCGCCTCTGAGAGGCAATGCTTCCCCACTTGCAAGCACCGAGTCTGAGTGTAGGAAAGAAACATTTAATGAAACAGAGAGAGAAGTCATACGGCATTAACTTGGGGAAAACACCACAAACAGAGTTCATAACCCAAACATGAGCCAAGCCCCCACCCCAGCCAAGAATCACCTGAAGTCCAAAGAGTCTGACACCCCAGAAGTCTCTGTCCCTGGTCCGTGCCACCCAGAGTCCCAAAGTTCACCCGCAGGGTTTCACCTCCCAACCTGGGTAGAAATGGGGGTGCGGGAATAGATAGGGGGCACCTTATACGACACTCTGCCACGCTCCACCAGCTGTCTCATCCCATGCCACTGGACGCTCTGCTGGGCGCCTGCCGCCGCTCCTAGCCTGCTGCTGCCGCTAGTTGCCGCTCCTCACCTGCCGCCGCTCCACGCCATGCCACTGGTCGCCACTCCTCACCTGCCGCCACTCCACACCACACCACTGGTCGCCGCTGGTTGCCTGCCGCCACTCCTACCGGCCACGTTACGTCACCAGCCAGTGATTCCCACCAGCCACTCTGCTGGTCGCCGCCACTTCACTGGCTGCAATAGGTCTGGCTCTCAGCCAAACCAATGATTTCAGCTCTCAGTGATTTCAACTCTTTAGCCACCAGCTGGACTGGCAAAGGAATCCAGCTTTCACTGGACTAGCAAAAGAAAAGACTCCTCAGGGAGTCTGCTTTAGGTCTGTCCTTAAAACAAAGGGGGAAAGGTGCAGGTTGGGCCAGTCTTACAGCTCACACCTGGCAGGTGTGAAGCAGGCTGACTCAAGCCCTTTAACCCTTCCCCCCAGCTTAGTTCTCTTAACTCTGGAAGGGGGGAGGCTTGTTCCTCCGAGACCTCTAACCATGATGGTGGTGTCTCTCCTACAAGAACTGGTGGCATGTTTTACAGTTCCCACATTTAGGGGTAGCATGATTAGTGACCCCCACAACAGTCCCAAATTATTTACAATTCTCCACATTCCATTTCAACACTGACCCTCCATCAGCCCTGGCTGAATGGGATTTACATAGCCACACCTCGTATTCTCTCCTGAGCTGTATTTACATATCAACAGTTAACAGTTAATTACCTTGCAGAGCTAAACAATTGTAGCGGGCACACCCACCCCTCCTTTTAGCTGGCTGATAGCAAGCAGCAGTTCAGCCCCTGCTTACATCTACACATGCATTTTCTGAAACTACACTAACTGTAAGGTCTAAGGTTTTAAACTGCAACTCATTGTAATCTTTATCAAACCCTACAACTTTGTAATCTTTGTAACTCAGCTACCTTGCTTGTATCTTGCTCTAAACTGCATTCTCCCCTGAGTGAATGGAGAGAGTGTGGGTATGTTTTTTGGAGTTGCTAAGACTGGAGCACATAGTGATGAGACATCACAGACTGCAGCTTTTGCTGGATAAGGGGAAGTCTGGGCATGCTCCCTGATGACGAGGTGAATGAATCACAGGAGCCATTCCAACACTATATAATGAGAGGGAGCACATGTGAGTTTCTCGGGAGCACTCTTTCTTCCACTGCTCCAGAGAAACTCCCCCCACAGCCAGTGTCTCTCCTCCTGACCAGCTTCCCCAGCAATGATGAGCAAACAGACCCTCCAGGATCTACATGCCTTGGCTCCTTCTGCAACCCATATGCCTGTATAAGTGTATGAGTGCCTAAGGGCAGGAATGAATGTGTGTGAATGAGTGAATGAATGGAGGGGGTGTGTGTGCTTGTTTGTTTATGTGTGTGTGAGAGATAGCTTTGTATCTTCTTTAGTTTACGCCTTTGGTGGCAGCTCTATATTCTTTGATTTAACCTTGTAGTGCAAATAGTGGAGTGCTAATTCTTCAAACAATAAACCCATACGGCTGCGTCTAGACTGGCAAGATTTTGCGGAAATGCTTTTAACGGAAAAGTTTTTCCGTTAAAAGCATTTCCGCAAAAGAGCATCTAGATTGGCACGGGTGCCTTTGCGCAAAAAGTGCTTTTGCGCAAAAGCATCCATGGCCAGTCTAGACGCGATTTTGTGCAAGAAAGCCCCAATCGCCATTTTCACCATCGGGGCTTTTTTGCGCAAAAGAGTCCTCCCCTGTCTACACTGGCCCTCTTGCGCAAATACATTTGCGCAAGAGGGCTTATCCCTGAGCGGGAGCATCATAGTATTTGTGCAAGAACACTGACAATCTTACATTAGAACGTCAGTGTTCTTGCGCAAATTCAAGCGGCCAGTGTAGACAGCTGGCAAGTTTTTTGCACAAAAGCGGCCACTTTTGCGCAAAATCTTGCCCGTCTAGACACACCCATACTAGTGTAACCCTGGGTGGTCTCCAGTGAAAATATTTTTGGGGTAACACTCTAAACCTTGGATAATTACTGGAGTAGCTAGTCTGCACTAAACCATGGCTTTGCTGCTAGAACAATACCTGAACTAGCTAAATTAAACCTAGCTCAGGTATACCTGCATGAGTTATAATCATATCTCATGACTGCAGCATAGACATAGTGCCTTCAGAAGAAACCTATCACTTTTGTGAGAGTGCAAAGAGCACTGGAGCACTGAGAACCTGTAATAATCATGGTGCTTAGCCGCATCCTATATATGAATGAAAAATTGATGGCCTTTCTCTAAACAAAGTCTTTTGTACTGATATTCCCAGAATTGGTGCAAAGATAGGAGAATTCAGTACTACCGCCAACCCCAATCAAACATCATGAATCAGATTCACCAAAATCCTGGGATTAAAAAAGGGTTCCTTTTCTTTGTCCTATTGTTGTTGAGCCTTTAGATTACACATAAGTAATGATTTCAAGCTTTTCCTTGCATCCAAATATCTAAACTTGGTACCTCTCAAAGGCCTCAATCAAGACTGGAGAACCCACTGTGATGGGATTGTCCAAACATAACAAAATAATGTCCTACATTATTCTGCTCTATTTTATGTCTTTAATCTGGTCAGATTTTAAATCCCCCTTCTTACTCCAATAATGATGGCAATGATAAATTCTCAAACGTATAGATTTTTAAGGCCAGAAGGAACCAGTATGAACATTTCATTTGTCTTCATATATAACACAAACCATTAGAATTTAAAGAAGTTAATTCCTTCAAACAACAAAATGTATGCATGAACTAGAGAAAATAATGGCTCTAGGGCTGTTGGCCCTCCGCTTCCTGGGGCTGCTGGGCTCTGTTATACTGGGACCACCGTGGCTTTCATACTCCAAGGCCACCAGGACTAGGGACATTGGGGCTGCCACAGCTCCGCTACCCAGGGCCACCAGGGCCACCAGGGCCAAAAGCCACAGGGGTTGCTTGGACTGCTGCAGCTCTGCTGTCCCAGGGCTGCTGCTTATGCCAACTCTATGGCCACCCATCCCTCTTGTCCAGGGGCTCCCTGGTCCAGCAATATCCATGGTCCTGCTGACCACCGATTTTGTCAGACCAGAGAGTCCTGGACAAGAGAGGTTCAACCTGCAGCAGCCCCCTTATTTAAGCTGCCTTTCACTTTTCATTGTAAAAGGATTCTTGAGACCTTTCTTTGAGATGCTTCCATAGTTCCATTATTTGCAGCAGATGTTTGGTATTTGGCAGGGAATATCTGTGTCCAGGAAGTGCCTTTTCTTTGTCCCATAAAATTCCATTCAACTTTTTTTTGCATGCATTACAATACAGTATTTAATTACATGATCGTATATTATTTGTCCATGTGAACCATTCTCTCATTCAATTCACAGGACAGTTAAACACAAGTGAAGAATTAATGTGGTGTTTGGGCATTTCCTAATCTTTTATCGATTCACCTTGCAACATAAAGTTTTTGTAATATACTTGTGAGTGTGTGCACACATATATGTACATTTTAGATTTGCCAAGTTCTTAAATGTGTTCCCTTTTTACAAATATCTCATCTTCCCCCATAGGAGCAACTGCTTTTCATCTCTCTGGCAATTGTTCTCCATCCATCTGCTGATCTATCCCAGGCAATAAGACATCTCAATAATAGTAATATTTCTATCAATGGAAAAATACTCTTAGAGTATTAAGTATTGCTTAAGTCCACATTGGTATAGGTCTAGAGGATGGGGGATTCCCTCACAACTCACTGAGATTTATTTATAAAAATGAGTGGATCTAGTATAATGTTGTTCCATTTGCTCCAGATGATATAATACTCATGTCACCAGCACTGTGAGATCAACCGCATCAAAGGCTAGAGATATATCTTGCTGTATCAATATAGGGATTTGTTTTCAGTCCTATCATTCATCAGCAGAGATCTTTCTTAGCCATTTCCTGATTGGAACTCTGTGCTGAATATGCTTTTTATTTGATAATGCTGCTGGTTCTTAGATGCCACCACCTTCTCAATGAACTCTCAGAGTAAAAGGGATGTTTCCATTGCTTAATGACCTGTGGTACATGTACAAACTACTCTTTGTTTGCCTTTGCAATTCCTTTATAATGCACATCAAGAAGCATCATTTCTCTAGTTGATCGTTTAAGCTATTGTTTCTGGATTATGATACTTATAAAATGACTTAGAAGTACCACTGATGGATGACAAATGTTGCAGTGAAGACTTTCAACAACTATATGTATTAATAAGACATATTCTATGATGGAGGTAGGTGACAAAGATTCTTGTTTTATTTCCATTGACAATCATTAACTGTTTACAATGTTTTATTTTTATTCATAATAGTAGGCAACCAATCATTTTTAATATACAAAGATGTGCTCCTTCTGGAAGTAGAGAGAAACACCCTAACTGCTAAGTAAGTATGAGGGGGAAAATCTACTTTTTTTGAGCTTCACAGATTAAAATAAGTGCTGTTCACAGAAAAAATGAACTCATTTTGTTTAAAAATGGCATGGCTGTTGTGACTTCCAAATGGTTCAGTGTAGATGCCACATCATTAAACTTACCAATACAACACAAGGTTTTAAGATAATAATTGGAGTAATAACTCAGACAGCAATTCTCGGTCACCATTCTTCACTTGGAATGGAACCATTTAAAATGATGACATTTTAATTAACTAAGAAATGGAAGATGGGCAATAGGCTCCAGTAAGTAAGATTAGAAACACAAGAGAAGTGTATTAATAATGCAAATTTTAAAATGGATATTCATTATTTGTTACATCTATCTTAGCATATAATTTAAATTAATGTTTAAAAATTTCCAATCTTCAAGGAGATAAGAGAAAGTGCACAAAAACTGAATCTTTGTAATAAAGCATGTTGGTATTTTGTGTCAGTGAAAATGTCTGAATCACAGAATCATAGGACTGAAAGGTACGTCCACAGATTTTCTAATCCAATCCCCTACTCTCAGAAAAGGTATATTATCTAGATCATCCATGAGAGATCTTTATTTAGCCTGCTCTTTAAAATCTCCAATGACAGATTCAACAGCCTCCCTAGGCAATTTATTCCTGTGGTTAACCACACTGACAGGAAGTTTTTCCTACTGTCCAACCTTAACTGCCCATGCTGCAATTTAAGCCCATTGCTTCATGACCTATTCTTAGAGGCTAAGGAGAACATTTTTTTCTCCCTCCTCCTTGTACCAAAATTATATATACACAAAAAATGTTATCATGTGCCCTTCCAGTCTTCTCTTCTCCAGACTGAACAAACCCATTTTTTTCAATCTTTCCTCATAGCTCATGATTTCTAGACTGTTAATTATATGTGTTTCTCTTATCTAGACTTTCTCTGGTTTGCCTACAGCTTTCCTGAAATGTGGCAGCCAGAATTGTACACATTATTCCAGCAGAGGCCTTATTGTAGAATCATAGAATCATAGGGTGGGAAGAAATCCCAGGAAGTCATTGAGTCCAACCCCCTGCTAACGGCAGGACCAATCCATACTAAATCATCCCAGCCAGGGTTTTGTCAAGCTGAGACTTAAAAACCTTTAGGGATGGAGATTTCACCACCTCCTTAGGTAACCCATTTCAATGCTTCACCACCCTCCTAGTGAAATAGTTTTTTCCTAGTATTCACTTAGACCTCCTCCAGTGCAACTTGAGACCATTGCTCTTCATTCTGACATCTGTCACTACTGAGAACGGCCTCTCTCCAACCTCTTTGGAACCTTCCTTCAGGTAGTTAGGCTGCTATCAAATCCCCCCTCACTCTTCTCTTCTGTAGACTAAATATGCTCAAATCAGCCTCTCCTCATAAGTCATGTTCTCCAGACCCCTAATGATTTTTGTTGCCCTCTGCTGGACTTTCTCCAATGTGTCCACGTCCTTCCAATACTGGGAGCACAGAATTGGACACAGGACTCCAGATGTGGCCGAATAACAGCAAATAATCACTTCCCTAGATCTGTTGGCGATACTCCTACTAATACATTCCAATATGCGTTTAGCCTTCTTGGCTACAAGGGCACAGTAGAATGGAAGAATTACTTTTTGTGTTTTGCTTACAATACAGCCCAGAAAGATATTTGCTTTGTTTGTAACAATGTTACACTGTCAACTCTTTATTTTATAATCCACTATGACCCCCAAATCCCTTTCTTCAGTATTCCTTTTGTAGTCCCCTTTCTAAAGGTGCCTCTGACTTTTTCTGAGAGATCCCATGGGCTGCAATCTAGCCCTAGAGACTACAACTCCCATGAGCCCTTGAGGAAACCAGGAAGAGAGGGCTGGTCTGGGTTTGTCCGGGCATGTTGAGAGAGGGTCTTAGGAGTCTGGGGCTCTCCATTTTGGGAGAGGAGAGCCAGATTGCTGTGGAAGAGCCTTATATCCAGCCCAGGAGTTGTTGTGTTGTGGCTACAGCCTGGTTCTGAAAGTCTGCAGTGCTTGGATGTAGCAGGCTGCTGATTGCCCTAGAGGGGAGAGATTCTGGCTGTGCCTGTGGCTGAGGAGGATTACACAAAAACCAGCACACAGGAGGAGGCTGTAAGTAAATGAGCTCTTTGGGAAAGTGCTGCCTCGGACAGACCTCAGAGATATAGACTAACTCTGGGTCCAAAGAGAGGCAGAGTGGCCAGCCCAGTGAACCAGAGCTGCTGGCATTTGGTGGAGCCTGCTCCAGTGGCAGAGGGAGTTTGCAGCTGGCTACAAAGCTGGACTAACACACATACAACCTACAGAGAACCTCCACTCCAGCTGCAGATCTTCAAGCATGACCACTCCAGAGGAGTGCACACTCTGGGGTGGGATAAATGGTTGCAGTGCAAATGCCAGATAGATAAGTTCCTATTATTGCTGTGTACTTTGTTAATGTTATTCACTGTTAACCTGTTAAACCTGTTTCTTTAAGTTGTTAAGTAAAGGTGTGTTCATTCTAATGTAATCAATTGGATGTATATTATTTATAATTTGTAATTGTTGTTCTGGAGTTAGATCCAGATTATTGCTGAAATAATTTTATTCCTGGAGGCTCCCAAGGCATACCATTAAGTGTGTACAGGGCCAGCCAGGTAGAGGCACCACCATTGCGTATTCTTTATGAGCCACTGGGATACTCAGGATCTCCTTTTATATCAAAACCATCAGGTGCCCAGGCACACCTGTGAGTGTGACCTGCTCCCAAGTAACCTGGGGAGGAAAAAGGGGGTTACACTTCCTAGGCAGTAATTTCCCATTTTGTATGTAAGCAAATGATTTAATCCCATTTACCTCAGACCACTTCTCCGGTTTGTCCAGATCATTTTGAATTACAATCCTATCATCCAAAGTATTTGCAACCCTTTCCAGCTTGGTATCATATGCAAACTTTTTACGTGTACTCTCTATGCCATTATGTAAACCACTGATGAAAATATTGAACAGAACTAATCCCAGAATAGATCCCTGTGATACCCATCTCAATATTCCCTTCCAGCTTGACCATGAACCACTGATAACTGCTCTCTGAGAATGATTTTCCAACCAGTTATGAACCTTCCTTTTAGTAGCTCCATCTAGGTTGTATTGGCCTTGTTTGTTTATAGGAATATCATGCCAGATAATATGAAAATCCTTACTAAAGTCAATATATACCACATCTTCAGCTTCCCCTCTATCCACAAGGCTCATTACCATGTCAAAGAAATCTATTAGGTTGGTTTGACATGATTTGTTCCTGACAAATCCATGTTAAACTCTTACTTATCAATTGATTATCTTGTGTTTGTAAATTAATTGGCTACATAATTTTTAATTTGCTCTTTCCCTTTTTTAGCATCCTAAGCTCATTTTCACTGCAGCTCACTATGTAAAAAAAAAAAAAAATATATAGCATGTCTGTTATTGCCACAATTTTTTATTGTTTTCCAACCCACAGATTAGAAATTAATTTAATATTTTATTTAATACAGTATTGATGTTTTGTACCTTTGGGGCCCCATCACATATGGTGGAAGGCAAATCTTATTAAGCATCTTTGAAAGAAAGCTTTAAATTTCTATATTGCAGAAATTGAGATGATATTTTGATCTGGACCCAAATTTGATTCAGGTTAGAGTTCAGGAATCGCCTCTGGGGGCTGGGATTTGGATGTACATTGACACTTTATAATATTTTTGTTAAGTGATGGGAATTTCATGAGATCAGCTGTTTTGCTGAGATTTCCTCCATTCTGTGATCATATCTTTGTCATTGAGAGATTTGGCCACACCAAAATTGGAATTTGAATATAGCCTCTTCTGGGTTTGGTTCTGACTTAAAACCAAAGAGGGAATGAACAGTCTCTTCATTTATGTCTCGCTATAATGTACTACGTTCTGTGAACTTTCCAGACACAGAAAGCAAAAAACATGTTTCCAGGAGCTAATATTGTCTTTTAGGAAATACAGTGGGAGTAAATGATACTAATTTATCTTCACTATAAATAAAAAGCAATTTTTTCTCACGTACCTGGTGGGTATCCTAACCACTCTGGGAGTGAAGGACGAGCAAGGGAGTTTACCATAAATAAACATTCTGGCCATGACTGCACGCATTTGGCCGTCAAATGGCCCAAATGAACTGGCGGTATGCCTTCTGTCTCCCGCCAAGTGGATTTCTGTTACAATTAGATAATATTGCTATTATTTGATTGCAGTGTTCTAACCCAAAATCTTTGGTGTATAATCCCAGTTAGAATACAAAATTATTCAAGACAACTTGGTCTCTTTTAAGATTCAGTCAGGAGCTGTGGTGTCTACAATCTGGCACAATTGTGTGATGGAATAGAAAACAGAAACTACTGAGAACTTAGAGTATACATCACTGAATCTAGCTATAGATGGACTCACTGAGCACTACATTATGTTAAACAGAATCTAGATACTTTTGTTTTGGTTTCACTGTTACCTGCTTTTTTTATTTTAAGTAATTTATAGACCTTATCCCTAATGTTATATATCCTTCTTTATTCTGCTCTTGTTACTTACATTTCTGCTTTGAATGTTGAATGCAATTTCTGTACCAGTAATAGGTCAACGATTCCATAGAAATAACCAAATAAAGATAAGAGATTACTGAATGCATCATTCCTCTACATATTCTGTAAATAATCTGTGCGCTTTTAATGACAATGGATTCCAAGCAAGCTATTCAAAAAGTGATTATTCTTTCTACTTCCTTTTCTGAAAGACTTCTTTTAAACATGGGATGCATTAGATTTTTTTTTAAAGTAAAATCAAACTGTCATAAATATGTTTTTCCTAAGTTAGCAACCTTTTAAAAATTGATTAACCCCCTCTTGTATTCCTGTTGTTTCTTAACATGTGTAGCCTTTATATTATACTCTCCACAGTTTTACCTATCTTGTGTTTGTCTTCAGTGTAATTCTGACAAGCATTAATTCATACTTATGGTTTTTTTCTGTTGTACTAAACTTCCTCTTATACAGATGTCAAGCATTTTCTCCCTCCACAAGGGTGCAACCAGAATTTTACTTAGGAAGGGGCACAGTGCTCTCCTTCTACTGCTCTGTACCTGGTCCCAAGTTTTCTCTCCTGCACTCTCATCTACTATATATTTGAGAGTTTGTTTGTGAGCAAGCAAGCAAGCAACTGAGTCTGTCTGTCTTCTGTCTGTTGTTTCAGAATGCATCCTAAATGGTAAGAGCTAGGACTGCCAACTTTGGTATACAGCTTCCTCTTCTCTGAACTTAAAGCAAAGGAAGGTTTTCATTGTGCCCAGAATAGGATTACTTCTCAGAAAACCACACAGAAAAAATACAGAATCACCAGGCTCATGAAAGGGGCAAGCTGTAAGCATGGCCCTCCTTGTCTAGGACTGTCCCAGCCCTGAGCCTCCCACCCTTCAAGTGCCATGTACGGGTGGCTGGAGGAGGCTGACGCTCCCCCTTCCCAATTTTTGCAGGAACATTGCTGTCTGTTCCCCCTTTGTCAGGGACTAAGGGGAAAGTTCAGTTTGTTGCATTCCTCAGTCTCTGAACCTGGATCTGCCCCAGCTGGGGAACAACCACCCCTCCCTGTCTGTGCCCTCTGGAGCTGCAGCAGCCATGGAGAGGCGTTTCTGGCCTGGCCCCATGCTGCTCTGGTGGGAGAGGACTGGGGTAGACCTTTCTCCCCAGGGAAGCCTGTATTCTGAACCCCTCATCCCCTGACCCACTCCAGAGCAATATTTTAAATGAAGCATGTATATTTTCATTTTATTTTTAAAAAAAGTTATTTGCATTGAGGACCTGACTAATGCCTCAATCTTCTACAGGTTGAACCTCTGTAATCTGGGACTCCCTGGTCTGGCAAAATCTATCTCCTGGCAGGATGATGGATGTTCCAGGACCAGAGTCCCAGTGGAGGGCTGGTGGCTGGGGTCCCTGCTCCTGGGCTGCCCAGCGTGCCACAACTGGGTAGCCAGGCTCAACCCAGTGGGGCTGCCCAGTGGGACCAAGAGCTCAGCACTCCACAGCAAGACTGCCCAGTGGGACCAGAAGACCAGTGCACAGGGAGCTGGGCTGCCTGACATAGCAGGGAATGAGGTGGGGAGACCAGGAGGGCAGCGAGGATGGCAGCAAGGAGGAGCCGGCCAAGAGGCTGGTGGATGGTACAGGGCTGGGGGGAGCCAGTAGCAGGGGAGCCAGATATGACCTCCCCTGGTCCGGGCAAATCTCTCTTCTGGGACTGATCAGGTCCCAGAGATACCGGACCAGGGAGGTCCAACCTGTAGTAAGAATATAAGAATAGACATACTGGTCCATCTAGCCAAGTGCTCTGTCTTCTGGTGGTGACCACGGCCAGATGCTTCATGGGCAATTACAAGAACAGGGAAATGTTTCAAGAGATTCATCCGGTCAGCTAGTCACAATTTTTAGTAGTTGAAGGTTTAGGGATGCCTGAAACATATGGCTGAATTGCTACTCACTTTGGCTAATTTACATTGATAAGCCTATCCTCAATTAATTTACCTAAATCTTTTTTAACCCAGTCATATTTTTGGCCTTCAAAACATCCCCCCTCACCAGTCATCTCTTTTTAGAAACCAAACAGACCCCTTTTTAAAAAAAATTCCTCATATGGAATCCGTTCCATACCCCTAATCATTTCTGTTGATCCTGTACCTTTTCCAACTTTAACATAACTTTTTTGAAATGGGGTGACCAGAATCACACATAGTACTCACGGTGTGCACATACCATGGATTTATGTTTTCAGAGGCAATCCACAATAACTTCAAGATCTTTCTTCACTCCCCCAACAGTATGGCCTATTCTATCATTTCTGTATGTTTTGTGCCATGATTGTATCATGTTTCATTGACTATTCTCATTCCATCATGACAGGATCTCTAGGGACAGAAATCAGCTGCTAATTTAATTATCTTAATATGCTGCCAGGCCAGAGGGCTACAAGAGAGTGATATATTAGCCCCAGATTAAACTGTTCAGGTAGAAAGAGCCAGTGATTAGACAGCAGAACCAGAGTGAATCAGAGCAATCAGACCAGTTAAAAGCTTCCCGACTCAAGGGACTCAAATGGCGATCAGGGCTGTGGTTTCTTGAGCTGATACCTATCACATTCTGCATCTACCTTTTCAACACAGGAAGAAGACTGGCTTTGGTAAAAAGGTAGTCCTGGCCTGTACTACTTGGAGGGGCCACAGAGGCTATGAAGTTTGGTTTCCCCTCTTTCCCTCAAGCTAAAAAATTAGCTCAATGAAGAGCAGGCTAGTGTCTAAATTGAAAGCTGCTGTGAGCCTCTGAGGTAAGTAATCTACCTGAAAGTGCAGGATCCACCAAGGTTGAAAAGGAGATTGGTCAAAATATTTAGACTTCTAGTATTTATATATGAGCACTGGAACATTTTGTCAATATTCATTTGTCTTTCTTCATATTATAATTAAATGAGACTCTTATGTTTGATTGTTCTTCATTAGCTCCTATCTGTATTTTACAATCTTCTCTTCTTCCCAAATTCTTTCTTGGGAGATAGAACTCCCACTTGAATTAATTCACCTCAAAGAGGTGTCCCCAGCCAAACCACATATTCCTCTTCACCTGTCAGCTTTTCTCTGGACTGTAGTTTAAAAATAGTCTGCAACTTTTTAAATTTAAATAACAGAAGTTAGGTTTCCTTTTGTTTAAGTGGCCCCCATCCTTCTCCCTGCCCTACACATAGCCTAGAACTCTTTCTCCTACCCAAACATTTTCCCCTACCCAGAGCCACACTCTACCGAACTGCACCCTGTCCTGTGATGTCCCCCTACCCAGACAGGCATCCCTGTGCTCTTACTCAAAGATTTAGTCAGATTGAAGACCACCAGTCCTCCTAGGAGTCAGGTAATTCTGGGATTCTTAGTCTCCTCTCTTCCATCTGAATCTCTGCTTCCCCCAGAGCCTATCCTCCACAGTTTCTGAAAACTGGGGTTTCTGGTGACCTCTGACATACTTCTCCCAGGGTATATCTACACTGCAAAGATAATTCGAAATAACAGCCGTTATTTCGAATTAACTTTAATAGTGGCTATACATGCAAACCGCTATTTCGAAATTAATTCGAAATAGTGGAGCACTTAATTCAAATTTGGTAAACCTCATTCTACAAGGAGTAACGCCAAATTCAAAATAGCTATTTTGAATTAAGTGCTGTGTAGACACTTAATTCGAAATAGGGGGCCTCCAGCCCTTCCCAGGGAGCCCTGGTGGCCACTCTGGGCACAACCAGGAAAACTTACTCTCTTCTCCCTCAGCCCCAGAGCCATTAAAGGGGTAGACTCTGGCCACAGTGCCTGTGCCAGCTCCAAGCCTGCCAGCCCAGAGCCAGCAGTGGCCACCGGGGCCCCTGACCCAGTGGCTCCAAAACATGCTCCCCAGGAGCAGTCTGCCAGCTCCCAGAAGCCTGACAGGGGCTGGAGAAGGCAGGCGCTTTCCTGGTCCAGGGTGGAGATCATGGACCTTATTCAGGTTTGGGGGGGATGCCCCCCAATGTCCATGATCTCCGCACTAGATGGAGGAATGCAGCTGTCTATAGCAGGATAGCTGCCAGCCTGGCCACCAAAGGCCACATGCGAACCCAGGAGCAGGTTTGCATGACAATCAAGTTGGTCCAGTGAGATCCCCAACCCTGAGCCCTGAGCTTCCTCTCCCCCTTCTTCCCCTTGCTTCCCCCTTCCAGCTCCCTCCTACCAGGTTTCCCCCTCCCTTCTCCCACCCTCTCTCTTCCCCTCTCCCACCTCCTTTTCCCAGTCTCCCCAGAGGTTCATCCCCACCCCCAGTTTCTATTTTTGAACATAGGTGTCTTTTATTTGACATCAGGAAGGGGGGCTAGGGAAGGGTAAGTGGAAGGATGTGAGGGAGGAATGGGGCACGAGCCCCCGGTGGGGAGGACCGGGGTGGCTCTGAGGGCTCCTTGGGGTGGACGCTCTCCTGCAGGGCCTCCTGGATCCTGACAGCCCCCCGATGGACCCCCTGGATGGCAGCCTGCAGCAAGTGCAGCCGGGCTGATGGCAACGACCCCACGAGATGCACCGGTGTGCCCAGGGGCAGCTCTGGCTCCATGTGGCTGAGTGCTATGGTATCCCAAGTGCGGGCACTCAGGGCACTCCAAGACAGGACTGCTTTGCTGTCCCTCATCGAGGTAGACAAG
The DNA here is from genome assembly GCA_019425775.1 of Rafetus swinhoei. Taxonomy (NCBI): domain Eukaryota; kingdom Metazoa; phylum Chordata; order Testudines; family Trionychidae; genus Rafetus; species Rafetus swinhoei. The sequence goes on along the minus strand of CM033424.1, from coordinate 27,485,848 downwards.
CAAGTGGGGAACCCTGAGAACTGTCTGTCTAGGGTTGGGGTAGGGTCCCTTTAAGCACAGAGCTCAGTTAGCCTCAGGCAGCAGCCCCACACACTAAGTCCTAACCTGATGCCCTGCCGGCACTGTTTCCGGCCAGCCTTAACTTCGGTTCAGGGTCCACTCAGTATGGACGCGCTATTTCGAAATAGCAAAATGCTATTTGGAAATAGTTTTTGTGTGTAGATGCATTAATTTGAATTAGCTTAATTCGAATTAACTATTTTGAATTAAGTTAATTCAAAATAGCGCTGTAGTGTAGACATACCCCCAAGGAGTTAGGAGTGTAAAGGTGAGGGGGCCAAGTAGGTGCATGAGTTTCAACACCAGACAAATTTGGTCTGGCTGTCCCCCTCCCCATCCAGACAGGGTGGCAACCACACCAAATTTTCAACTAGTGTGTTGAAAGGCAGGGTCTGGCCCCTGTTTATTCATCCACTGTGCCCTTGTCTCTATACTATGTGCACATTTCAGCTGCATATCTCAGCTCTTATGTACAGAAATATATTCTAATTACTGCTATTTTGTGTAATTTTAATGGATGTTTGTTTCACTTAAAAAACAAATGATATCCATAGAATTTAAGTATGGATATTCACCATAATATGAGGGGTGTGAACCTCTGGTGTGTTGGCCACATACGGTTTGTCACAGTTAGTTGCTGGTGGGTCACAAGATGGTTTGTTTACCTGAGCATCTGGGCTGGGCCATTGCTTCCCATAGCTCCCACCAGACACTCAGATAAACAAAACATCTGGTGGCTCACCAGCATCTAACCCCGGGCTGGAGTTTTCCCACACTTAATAATATTCTTCCTTTGCTCCTGTTTGAATTCAAATCTTGTTGTCTCCTATGTCTTAGATGCCCTTATTGTCTCTGTTCTTAACAGAATCTTTGTGGACAGTGGATCTTATTATATAAAATTGTCTTTCCCTGGATATTTGTCCCAATGATTCTGTCATTCTTTCAAAATACATTTAAAAATCAATCTTTACTCTTTGACATGTAGCTCTTAATTGGAATATTTTTACATTTTATGTCTCTTTTTATTTTTCTTTAGATGGTTTACATTCAATACAATAACTATTAAGGAATAAAAAAAATCTTTCTTTATGTTATTTCCATTTGTGTTTGAATCCCTTCCCTAGATTTCCTATCTTTTGCAACTCATAGACTATCATTAAGATAGACTTACAGTTGAACAGTTGATTACCCTTAGCATTAGATGGCTTGTAATAATGTCTTCTCCATTTCTTGTCCTTATACTCCCTTGTAGGTTCCTGACTCTACTTTGTGAAATAAATATAAATTGATGTGCTTGCTCCTTTTCTCTTGAGCAAATGAGAGACTCCATGAATGAGTCATCATTCACTTGGCAGTATTCAGCACTAGGAAACTCTTGAAATTCATGGGCTTGCCCTTCTTCAGGAAGCTTTGGTGACACATCAGATCTGAAAAAGACAGACTCTTTGCAAACAAAGCTGGGAGTTAGCATCATTTAGGGATTGATGGGATTTTAGCCTGCACTCTTGAATCTAATAAATAGAAGGTGTAGGGAGGTGTATGTTACACATGACTTAGCAGAGTAACCTTGAGTCAATTTGCATGTTGGTCCATGAAGAAAATAACTGAATTGCAGACTTTTCACCAGAAGAGATATCATGTCAGAAGCAGCCATAATGCATGTCTGTTACTTTTGAGAATAGGATTGTTTAAGAGGAACTAAAACTGCAGAAGAAGCTGCAAATAAAACTAAACCAAACCATAACACCTGACCGAAATATATGAAAAATTGTAGTAACTAGTATAAGAAAGAAAAAGATCAATCCAAATTCCCAAACTCAGTAAAACAGAGGACAACGTGATGCTTTCACTCAACCTCTATCTATTGAAAGTGTCAAGGAACAAATACAGTATTACTCCAAATTCTCTAACATGCCCTCACATGCGTCATTTCACAGGGCCATGGACAAACAGGATTCTGGATTTGCTTCACCACAGAATTGGTTAGGGATAGTCTTGCTTTATTAGTCTCACTACATCACTGCTACTACAGAATTAATGTTTCTGAATTGTTGTTATACAGCTATTACAAAGTGCACATCAGCAAGCACTACAGAGCAATCCATATAAGAGTAAAAGACACTTGGAATACTTATGCCTCTTCTACCGTGGGGAGTCCCATCCCTGATCCTTGCTTCAACGGCCGCAGTCGATGAGGCTTCAGCTGAGGGAATCCAGGGCAACCTCCGAGGTCTAGATCTCTGGTGAAACTCACCAACCATGGGACTCCCTACACTAGTTATATTACAGATGTTTACCAGGTGTGCGCATACTGGCTCAATGCCATTCTTATCACTCTTATGAGCTGAGACCAAGGTCAAACTTGTTTACCACTTAGTAGTTTCCCAGCTCAAGTGCATGGGTTAAAGCTGATAAGGGCCAGTTGGTGTTTGCATTTGCAGGGTTCAAGGATTGTACTAGGCTGTGTACTCCAAGGATGGAAACTTCTATCCCAGCCTGCTGAGCTGCAGGCCCTGAATATGGCTTCTTATATGACAGGATCAACAGTCACTTGTCAAGAGGCTGTAGTGCCAATGCTGAATGTATCCTTATGGTATGGATCTTCAAAGGAAACTTGGAAAGGAAAATATTTTATTAAATCAATTTTGTCCAGTTTTAGCGGCAAATATGAATCTGATGTTTCAGAAGCTGAACAATTCATCCTTCTTTCTTTGTTTCTTCTTACATAGTGTTAGTGCTCTCTTGATATAAGCATAACTTTGCACAGTTGAAGAGTCCTGTGGCACCTTATAGACTAACAGATGTATTGGAGCATAAGCTTTTGTGGGCAAAGACCCACTTCGTCAGATGAATGTAGTGGAAATTTTCAGAGGCAGGTATAACACCTACAAGATCTCCACCAAGCATTCTTGAAACTACGATACCCACACGAGGAAGTGAGGAAACAGATTAACAGAGCCAGACATGTACCCAGAAGCCTCCTACTACAAGACAAGCCCAAGAAAGAAACCAACAGAACACCACTGGCCATCACCTACAGTCTTCAGCTAAAACCTCTCCAACGCATCATCAGTGATCTACAACCCATCCTGGACAATGATCCCTCACTTTCACAGGCCTTGGAAGGCAGGCCAGTCCTCGCCCACAGACAACCCGCCAACCTGAAGCAAATTCTCACCAGCAACTATACACCGCACCACGATAACTCTAACTCAGGAACCAACCCATGCAACAAGCAACAAACCTCGGTGCCAAGTCTGCCCTCATATCTACACCAGCGACACCATCACAGGACCTAACCAGATCAGCCACTCCATCACTGGTTCATTCACCTGCACATCTACCAATATAATATACTCCATCATGTGCCAGCAATGCCCCTCTGCTACATACATCGGCCAAACTGGACAGTCCCTACGTAAAAGAATAAATGGACACAAATCAGATATTAGGAATGGCGATATACAAAAACCTGTAGGAGAACACTTCAATATCCCTGGACACACAGTAGCAGATTTAAAGGTAGCCATCCTGCAGCAAAAAAACTTCAAGACCAGACTTCAAAGAGAAACTGCTGAGCTATAGCTCATCTGCAAATTTGACACCATCAGTTTAGGATTAAACAAAGACTGTGAATGGCTAGCCAACTACAAAAGCAGCTTCTCCTCTCTTGGTATTCACACCTCCAGATCAGCTACTAGAAGTGGGCCTCATCCTCCCTGATTGGATTCACCTCGTCATCTCTAGCCTGATCCTGGCCTGCATATTTATACCTGCCTCTGGAAATTTCCACTACATGCATCTGACAAAGTGGGTCTTTGCCCACAAAAGCTTATGCTCCAATTCATCTGTTAGTCTATAAGGTGCCACAGGACTCCTTGTCACTTTTGCAGATCCAGACTAACACGAATACCCCTCTGATATTTTGCACAGTTGGTTTTTAACCTCACTTGGGTTGGTCCCCAAAAAGTTTATATATTGTGACAGGGTCAGATCAGAAGGCTATAAAAAAGTAGTGGAGGTGAGATATATAAGCCTCAGACTAAGGAGAACTCTGTTTACAGGGTAACATGGGGGGAGGTGAAAAAAATGTGGAAGAATGGCTCTTGCGCAAGAGGGGATTTTGCGCAAAAAGGAGCCATGTAGTCAGCTTCTTTTTGCACAAAAGACTCTTGTGCAAAAAGCTGGCACTCATTAATTATGCAAATGAGGATCAGCGATATTCCATGCTGAGCCTCATTTGCATATTTCTTGCGCAAAACGGGTGTAGTATAGACATAACCTAGGTGTGGTGCCTAAAATTAGGGGCTGCTGTGAGCCTCTGAGGCAAGCAAATCCACCAGGAAGTTCAGGACCCACCAAGTTTAGGCAGGTGTTTTGTCACAACGTATTTAGATAAGCTTCAGACATACATTTGATCTTCTATGCTTAGCAGAGTCAGACCTTTTAATGCTGTCATTTATAGTGGATAGCCAGAGAGTTTGTAAAGACCAAAACATGATTTGATGTCAGAAAGGACAAAAGGGTCGTTCCAGTTATGTCTCTCCAGTATAGCAATGGTATCTACAGATATTTGAACTAACAAATAGCTGTGTAGAATATAAATATCCGAAGGTTTGTTCATTGTCTTTCAGGCACATGCCTAAAAGTAAAAGGCAATTTTGTGCAAGCTATAAACACATCAATGTAGTTCAGTGAGCGTCAAAGACATTTTCGTCAATAATTTTTAATTGAAAATAAAGATGGAACCAATTTCCACAGTGTAAAATGTGATCAGTTATGTTGGAGCATTATAAACCATACCCTCCTTGCAGCATAGAAAAAAATACTGGACTTTGAATGATACCTCAACAGTAGTGCTGTATAATTGCTTTCCATCCTTTCTATCAGCAGTGAAGCTTTAAAACATTGATCAAAGATGATCACTAACACATAATGCTTCAGCAGAAGCACATTGTTAAAATTCCTCACTCTTCTTAATACTTGTAACATGATCCAGCATAAGGATTTTTTCAACCCTCAATTTTTTTTTTAACCCACGCAGAAAGGATTAAAAGAATCTGACAGGTATGAGCTAAATTAGAACATCAGTGTCAAAAGAAATATCATGGGCAGTTGCCTCAAAAGCATAAAAATACTCTGAACATTTGACATTATTGCACAATGTAATGTACAAGCATTATTCACTGTCAAACCCCAGATCCAAAGAGAAGACAAGCAAAGCCACATTTGATCTATTCCCAACTGAAGCGTTTAGAAATTAAACATGTTTGCTGATGATATAATGCACTTATTATGCTGGCTGATTTAATGTGAATTCTCCTGAAATTCTGAGACAGCATGTTGTGAATGAGTGGAGTAGTTTGGGAATTTTTTGATAAAACATTTTTAACCAGAGTATTTTGGTTTGTTGTAACTGAAAGCTCCCATGGGAATATGTTAATATTGATGAGTGGTTCATAATGGAAAAAAAGGGGAAAAATTCAATAATGTCAGAAATTTCAGACTGAAATATTTTGATTCAGTTCAAAATTACTTTTTGTTTCAATATTTTACTTAATTTTAAGTTATTTTTAAAATAAAAGTTATAATAAAAATAAAGCATTTAATCATTACTGAAGCATTTTAATCAACCCAAACTGATTCCACCCCAGGTTTTCTGTTCATGAACATTTTCAAGATATTGACTTATTAATCTAATTTGGGGTAAAAAATTTCTAAATGCTCAAAAAGTTCACATTGAGAAAATCATTTCCTGCCTGCCCTAATAATTAGTTACTGTTACTTAAAAAAAAATTATATACAAGTCAAAGAATTTTGCTCTAGTTTAATTGACTAGAAAAAACACACGAATAAATCTTTTTTTCCCTAAGGTTCGGTTACTAGAGTTGGAAACTAGAGTTTTAGGCCATATGCTATAGTCAGCTTCTCACTGCAATAAAACAAGTGGACATTGGGTAGATCCAGACCTTTTAGTTACTGGAGGATAGCGACCCTACAAACTCAGCCAAGAACAGGGCTATCAAGTCAATTATTGTTCTATTATTGTTAGAGAAAAAATGGGCCAGAGGAAAGACACTAAAACCTGAATTGGGCATGGCTAATCAGATTGACCAATTTACAATATTCATATGTAAACTTGTTCCAAATGTTTACCTTAGGACTCCTCTTGTATTATTTTCCTATAGATGATCTTCCAATTATCTATTTTTGATGTCTTATTTGAGCTCCCTGTTGTCCTGGTAAATACTTTGCAGAACAGCGCACTGTGGATTCATTCTTTTTTTTTTTTTGGATTACACACAGTGACTCTGGCATTTCAGCACAAATATGTTTTAGTCAGGCACTGTTCTTCCAAGTTAGGAAAATCATCAACATACTGTTAGGCAAGACAAATACTACAAGCTCATAAGCAAGAATCAAATGACTTCAATGGAGGAAAAAAATTAATTAGAACCAAAGAAAGGGGTGGAAAAAGCAACTGTTTCAGGAAGCTTAATTCCATTAATTTCTCCATCTATGAGATATTTACATGGATATCTACCAATTTCTGTGGATATCCTCAGATACTGATGAAAGGGAACAGTTTGGAAGATATTTTTGACACTACTATAGCAAACAGAAAACTAATTAAATCTTTACCATAAGCTCTTCCCTAACTCATTCTCAGTGGACAATAAAGGAGTTTAAATATAAATATTTCAGTGGATTTATTTTTCTGAATATTTTAAAAAGAATGAACCTATCAAATCTACACACAAATCTCTCAGGTTTGGATCCAGGATCCCAGGACCCTGGGAGAGTAGAGGGCTCAAGGTCAAGTCACATTTGCAGTGGTCAAGGCCAACCAAAATGCAGTGGTCAAGCTCTATTGCTTTTCCCCAGACTTTGGTACTGAGCATCTATTACAAAGTATCTCACAATCCCCAGGGCAACCTTTTGTCCTCTCACTCCCATGAATGATCAGCTGACTCCAGGAAGAGGGAAATAACCTGCTTGCTCATGTTCCAGTACATCTGTTCAGTATTTAATCCTTCGATTTTCTTTTGATTGATGAGCTGCAAGCACACATTTAAGAAACCTTCTCATTTGCAATAGTAATCAACCCGAAGGCCCTTACACCACATGCTGATTCATGGTATGGAGTCCACTGCTCAAGTTTGGTAAATCACTTGTGTGAGACCAAAACCAGTCAATTTTAATAAGAGTACCAGGAATGAACACCCATTGGAGCATATAGTGAAGAAGCTGGTAACACTGAAAATTTACTGGAATGCTGACAAGTGCAGCAAAAGGATTGGGCAACTCAGGACTGAGTAGTGAAAAACTAGGATCCAGAACTGCACCTTGCGTGAATTGCCAACATCATGCCTGCTTTGTGAAGAGTTGTCAAGGCTATAAGCCAGGATGGACAGATATGGGTTCCCTAGCTTTTTTTCCCCAGAAGCTGGGAATGGCAACTGGAGATAGATCACTTGATGATTTCGAGTTCTTTTCATTCCTTCTGAGGCACCTGCCATTGTCCAGTGTTGAAACACAGGCTAATGGGCTAGATGGGCCAGTGGTCTGATCCAGAATGGCTGTTCTTATGAGTTTGACTAGATATTGGATACTGTGCCAAGCATGGATCAGCCAGCATGCGTGATTATTTGGTCATCCTGGATGGTGACCTGCTAGCCTCAGAATCTGGTGTGAGAAGTGATGGAACCTAGCAGAATTGTCAAATAAAGCTAGCAAAGTGACTGGTGATGAGACTGGTCCCAAAGGAGGGTTTGTCTTGTGGCGTAGTACTTAGTAGAGCTTTTTATTTCCCCTTCACCCAGGGAATGGCCCACTGTGGAATCAGCAGCAAAAACAGAAGAAGCAGAAGCCACCTGAAAACATAGTAAGTTTCTGACTCCATTTTAGTGTTTGTTAATAAAGGGATGGGAGGGATTTCTGTTCTAGGAACTAATGCAAGAGCTATTTCAAGCCCTAGGCAGCAACATGTATCTGCTAATGGCAGATAATATTATAGTGATTTGGACTGCCTTGGTTCCCTCCCTACCACATGGAATCCAAAATGGAAACCACAAAACACCAAAAAAATTACAAAAACACTTAAAAATGACTTTTCACTGAAATGACACGTTTCTACTAGAGCATTCCTGTTTGTTAAAAATAATAACTTACATTGACATCCCTGTAAATATGCCAGTCCATACCCACACAACAGTGTATTTATCTGTCTGAAAACAGTGAACTGGGAGTATGGGGAAAATATAGTCCGTTTACAAATCTAGTCCATTTCAGTTAAATATAATTCCAGAGTGACAAAATCATGTGTCCGAAATATTCTTGGGGTTTGAATTCAGTCCAGGTGTGTGTGTTTCTGTGTGTTTGCATGCAGTCAAAACAAGCTAAGGCATGTGCATTCTAATGCTGAATCCTGTTGATTCCTTCATTCATTCTGACATAATCCCAGCTGCTGATAGCTGCAAATGTATCCAATAGCAGGAACTCCAGTTAGGTAGTCACATTTTGGGGAAGGTTGTATTTCCCATTGCAGGCTGTGTCTAGATTACACCTCTCTGTCGACAGAGAGATGTAGATTCGGTACATCGAAATTGCTAATGAAGCAGGGATTTAAATATCCCACGCTTCGTTAGCATAAACATGGTCACCGCTTTTTTCAAAATGGAGCTTTTTCGACAAACCCCCCGGCAGTCTAGACGTGGATCTGTCAAAAATAAACCCCTTTTCAACAAATCCCGTAAACCTCATTTTTTGAAGAATACAAGATCTGTCGAAAAAAGGTTTATTTTCGACAGATCCGCATCTCGACTGCCATTTTTTTTTCCGAAAAAGCTCCATTTCGGAAAAAAGCGGCAACCGTGTTTATGCTAATGAAGCATGGGATATTTAAATCCCTGCTTCATTAGCAATTTCAAAGTGCTTGATTTGCATCCCTTTGTCGACAGAGGGATGCAGTCTAGATGTAGCCCCATCTTGGTAGCTGAGGAGGCCTCGCTACTTATATATATGCTCTGCTGTCACAATATTTTCCCACCCAAGAGAGCTTAGAATAACATCCTTCTTTGCCAACTGGGCACAAGAAGAAATGTTATATCTTCCAAAATATGGAATGATAGAGAAACCTTACATAGCGGGGCCACCGACTCACCCCAAATTGCAAGTTGTTCTGCAACTTTTGGGGGAAAAAAAGGAGCTATAACTCTTCACTGACCCTTTTTTTTTGTATTTCCTTCCCTGTGATTAAGCCAGCTGTATCCAGAGAGCACCTGTGGTTTGAAGTACCCTCTGACATTATACTGAAGTTCAGTTTTAGAAAGTAATATTTTTTGTCCTTGAAATTCCACAAGGATTTTTTTCTGTGCTTCCACACTGAGCTATTTGAGACAATAATCTTCTGTGTCTTGCTCTGTTCCAGACTCCTGGGTATCTACAGACTGCACTGCTATCACTGCTTACTCCCACTGCAGCAGAAGCCTGAGTCAACCTAACTGTGGACCACTTCAAGAAGAAATGTTTCATGTATGTTTGAAGTTCTGGACAAGGCCAACAAACAGGTACAATACCAAAGACTGAAGGACCGATGGCATGGCACAAAGCAAGCAAAAAGGCACAGGTTTGCTTGAGAACAGGGTTGTAGTTTGGGAGCAGACACTGGAATAGGAATGATACTTAAAGGAGCATGACAGAACTCAGCAAAAAAAGCTGCTTGAGTAGCTGTCATCACTAATGGCCGCAAGAATACAGGCACGTGCTGCACTCACTAACAACTCCATGCCTGTGTAGTCCATTGGTGGCTGGACAGGGCAACTGTACTCCATGAAATCCTCCATGCAGACCCCCTCCTGCATGGATACCTCCACCTCCCTACTATGGTGTCAAATCCAAAGCAATTGTGGAAGATAGGGAAAGGAGGATGGGACAGGGTAAGGGAAATACAATAGCAGTGGGTTTCTGTCTGGTACATGATCTCACTCTTTGTGCTTGTTTATGTACTTAGTTTGAGGGTTTTGTTTTTCACAGATGTGTGGTGTTACTGGTATTTTGGACTGCCCGGCAATAGGTTAATGTTGCGATTTTCAACAAATGTTTATACACAAAGCCTCTTTTCATTAAGAAAGTGTATTGCTATTTCTACATCACATCATACAATGCTTATTTCAATTAATAATAATTGAAACATATAATCAGCACAACAGAGAATTCAATTTGCTATACAATTTGTCATTATTTCTCAACACAGTTATCTACATCAATTCAAACTTCAGCCAGTTCTTTACATCCATCTTTACTGTGAGTCAATCCCAGCTCTTTCCTATTTGATAAGCAGTTAGGTCATGCTTAAGTATGTTGACTACAATCCACTCCCATCCCCTCATCCCCCCCAAAAGTAAACAATCCACCCACCCACTCTTGACCCCCAAGCACATCCATAAAGGTACTATTCCTCCCTTCCATTGCCCCGTGCTTGATGTGAGTGAGAGCACAAAGCATCCCTGATTTCTGTTGTCTTGTTGCATTCAGCTCCAGAAGTGGTAGATGCACTTTCTGGTTGAATGTACTGGGTTCAGCAGTCCATCACTGTTACAGTTCCAGTCAGGGGGAAATGGTTCATCTCTGGCTTCACAAAGATCACAAAAGTGATGAAGAGGCCAACAAGCCATGGCATGCATACAGTTATGATCCACACTGGAATCCCAATGAGGCTGTAAATGTCACCAGCAGTATGTCAGTCTGCCAAATGCACCATTTTACACCTGTTAAGAGTGCAAGTAAACCTTCTTATGCCAGGGCCTGGGAGATCAGGGTACTGTTTAATAAAATAAAGCAAAAGGAGGTATGTGTGATCCCCAGAACAACAGTGGGAACAATACCTCCATGTGTGACAATGTCATTTGGTGGGAATATTGTCACAGACTGTCCATGAATGCAGATTCCTGAATAGTGAAAAAAACAACATGATATCTTGAACTTTCCCTGTACAGCCTACATTCAATGTTCATAAATTGGTCTCTGTGGTCCATGACGACCTCTATACTAATGGAGGAGCAGTCTTTGATTTACATACTCATGCCCTCCTTGAGGAGGGCAAGTTGTGGGCACAAGTCTCATATATGGCCCCAATGCCATTTGAAAAACCCATTCTTTTAAAACCATCAGTTACTATATGAATCTCTTTTACGCCCATCATCTTGAGGTAAATTGCATGCCTGATTACCTTAGAACCTCTTTCCCCACTTTACAAACAATTGTCTTTGCAGCACTAAACTGGTTGGCAGTCTTGAGCTTCTAGATTGTTATGGCAACCTGCCTCTGAATCAGCACGGTCATCCTCAGTCATGTGTCCTTTTTTGTTGGCGTGTCAGAGCAAGCTGCTTACAAAGCTCTGGGAATGGAAATTCTGTACCACTGGGTCATCCTAGATCTGTAAGACAGTGTGGTTTCACCGGCCTGTGCTTGTGGATCTGCTCCAACAGGACCATTCTACAAAGGCAGCATCAGTGGATGCACTGCATGTCATGGGCAGCATCAGCATTTTGAACATACCATGACTATGTCCTCCTCCTTCTGTTCTGTCATTAGTTGTTTCAAGAGTCTTCAGTGAGTCAGAAAACATCACCAAAAGGTCCACCAGCCTCTCACAGAAACTCTGTGCATTTCCTGAAACAGGAGTGAAAGCGCAAGCAAGAGAAGTACTTCCAATGGCATCTCCTCCTTTCTATGGGCTAGGGTTGAAGGGAGTGCACAGAGTACACAGCAGAATATGTTGGCAGGCTACTCAAACTTCCTGTATTGTGAAGTGTGAAGTATCAAAATTTCCTACACTGCATCACCATCAAAGGCCTAGAGTGGCCACATGTCAGCATGACACTAGGAAGTCTGTCATATGATTCATTGGACTTGGATCAATGCACTACAGTATGGACCCTGTGGCTCTGGTTAGAAATTTGTTTAACATAGGATTGTCAATCAGTGTAAACATTGAAGCTCTGAGTTCTCTACCCCAGGGTCTGCTGATTCAGTCTCTACTAAAATTGGGTTTATACTGCAATGTACACATATTCTCTGTGACGTTCAGTGAGATCTGGGCCTGGAAGAATTCCATATACGCTAAGTGCATTGTTGTAGAATTACAAGAAGTACAATGTCTTCTCTTCCTCCTCAGTTTATATGATTTTTTCCATAAAAGTCACATTTAATTTTAAATAACTTTTAATTTGGAATTAGGGGAAAGGAGATGGTGCCTGTTGGCTTCTCAGGAAAGTGATACATTTAGAGGTAGGCAAGAGATATTTTTGGTTCAAAGGCTTGAAAATGTGATCTAGGGCCTTTTTCACCTTGCGCACAAGGTCAGTAGTGAACAAACCATTCCATTAATAATGGTTATTTCATGGTCCATTGTGCATAAGTTCAATCCTAGTGCATGGATTTCCATGTCACAGATGGTAGGATCACAGCCTGCTCGGCATTCTCAGGAAAGAAGAGAAGGACTCATTGAACATGACAAGTGAACTACTCTCACACACTTAGAGATGGTCCCCATGGAGGAGTGCTGATGTATATTGGCAGGATATTATGGAGATGCGTGCACTGCTACTGACTTTTCTGTACTGGGCCCTGTGGAACAAAAAATGGGTCAGTCTCTAAGGCTGTCTTTCCTACATCTTTCACAAACAATTACTGTAAATTCACATGGAGGTAGTGAACAGGAGCAGCAAACATGTGTTTTGAGAAGGAGTTCTCCAGGTGAAGGAGAAGCAACTTCATAACCTTCTGGGGGAGTTCATGTATTTGTTGTTGTGTACTTGCTGCTTGCTAATGCCTGCTTTACTAAAGTTTATAATCCATTGAGGAAGGGGGAGAGGAGTTGTGTCCTGAACCTAGTGGCTAGGAGCATCTTATTGAGATTCTTGCCTGTCTTTCTTTGATTGCTAATAACTTTATAGATAGAATGGCCCTATTGGGTCAGACCAAAGGTCCATCCAGTACAGTATCCCGCCTGCCAACAGTGGGCAATGCCAGGTGCCCCAGAGGGAGTGAACCGAACAGGTAATGATCAAGCGATCTCTCTCCTGCCATCCATCTTCACCCTCTGACAAACAGAGGCTAGGGACACCATTCCTTACCCATCCTGGCAAATAGCCATTAATGGACTTAACCTCCATGAATTTATCTAACTCTTTTTTTTTAGATTTATGAAAACTAGAGTTGATAGTAAACAGGAACAGTAAACAGGAGATTTGCGGTGTGACGAGATATTTTTGTCTCAGTTGCCAGAAAAGTTTTACCTATCCGTAAATTGGAAATCAGTAGAAAAACCTCAGTAGGGTTTTCCAATTTGCCAAAATTATAAAAGCTTAATTGAACATAAAATGAGTGGTGATGGTGCCAGGACTCTGATGTTTTAAAAACAATAGTTAGTTGGAAGAATAAAGCTTTAATTAAACAACAATTAAAATAGTTTAAAGACAGAAATGCTGTAATGTTGACTATAGGGTAATGTAAGGGTATGTCTACACTAGCCCCCTAGTTTGAACAAGGGAGGCTAATGAGGGTGACCGAAATTGCAAATGAAGCGTGGGATTTAAATATCCCACGCTTCATTAGCATGTTACCGGGCAGTCGCCATTTTGGAAATTGACTAGCCCGGAATAACTGCCGCATCTACAGCGGCAGTGAACGGGAGTTCAGTAAAGCCCTTAATTCAAATTGCTGTTAAACCTCATTCCAGGAGGAATAACAGCTAATTCAAGTTAGGGCTTTACTTGAACTCCCGTTCACTCCAGCGTGTGAAGCGAGCAGTTATTCCAGGCTAGTCAATTTCCAAAATGGCGATCGCCTGAACATGCTAATGAAGCGCGGGATATTTAACTCCCGCGCTTCATTTGCAATTTCGGTCGCCCTCATTAGCCTCCCTAGTTCGAACTAGGGGGCTAGTGTAGACATACCCTAAGACAGTGGGAAATCTCATAGGAATGCATAGGAGTATACTGAAATGAATAGGGATTTCATCACTTCCTGTGGGGAAAGACTCAGCAAAACTGCACAGGCCTACATTGTAGCTCACAGAAACCAATGGGGTTTCCAGACAGGAAGTATCTGGGTTCATCCAAGGTTAGCTGAGAATACCTCATAGAGCTATATTGAAGCGCTTAGGAATCGTAGAACCATAGAATATTAGGACTGGAAGGGACCTCGAGAGGTCATCAAATCCAGTCCCCTGCCCTCATGGCAGGACCCAGTACTGTCTAAACCAGTGGTTCTCAACGTGGGCCATATGGCTCCCCAGGGGGCCACGCCTTACTTCTAGGGGGCCACTTGGAAAAAAAGGGACATTAGGGGCCACAGTAAGTTTCTGAGGGGGCCACCCAAACTTAACTGCCAGGTGTATGATGAATGAGGTTCAGAAGGGGGCCATGAGCAAAAAAAGGTTGAGAAACACTGGTCTAAACCTTCCCTTGTAGACATTTATCTAACCTACTCTTAAATATGTCCAGAGATGGATATTCCACAATCTCCCTAGGCAATTTATTCCAGTGTTTAGCCACCGTGACAGTTAGGAAGTTTTTCCTAATGTCCAAACTAAACCTCTCTTGCTGCAGTTTAAGCCCATTGCTTCTTGTTCTATCCTCAGTGGCCAAGAAGAACATTTTTTTTCCCTCCTCCTTGTGACACCCTTTTAGATAACCACTATCATGTCCCCTCTCAATCTTCTCTTTTCCAGACTAAGCAGTCTTCCTTCATAGCTCATGTTCTCTAGACCTTCAATCATTCTTGTTGCTCTTCTCTGGACCTCTCCAATTTCTCCACATCTTTCTTGAAATGTGGTGCCCAGAACTGGACTCAATATTCCAACTAAGGCCTAATCAGCGCAGAGTAGAGCAGAGTGAATGGAGGTAATGTAGGGATTTTATATTTATATTTCAGGCTTAATAATGTAGTAATGTATGACTTAATTTCATCCTGCCATCCACCCTCTTTATGACCCTCTGGGGCATTGGTAGAAATGCATCTGACAGACTACCAGTGTCTGTACCGATGTTAAGCCAGGGACAGACCATTAGGCCCTTTAGTTAAATATACATTTCTTTGTTTTAAGGTTTAGTAAGTAAGCTTTGTTTGTTTTAAGGTTTAGTAAGTAAAAGACAGGATCTTGTATTGTGTCTATATTAATAAGATTAGAGGAATGTTGAAGGCTTGGGCCACAATGTGAACTGTTTTGATTACAAGATTTAGTAACGTTTAATTTACAATGCTTTTTATTGCTCAATATAAAACACTGCTGTTTGTATACCTTTGAAGGTCTCTGTAAAAGACTGTGTGAATGAGGAATGTATGCATCAGAAAAAGATAAGGTGTGAAGGCCGTTGTTAACTACCAGATGGTCAAGAGAGGAGGGGCGAAGAACAAAACTTACTGGTGCCAGAGAGCCATCAGCGCACATCCATGATTAAGGAAGGGCAGAATTGATGACCCTAAGGTGGAGCTGGCACCCCTAAAGACAATTGATTAACTCAATCCAGGACAGGATGACCTCTCGGAGGTGTTTTGGAATGATAACATCAAAAGATAACACCAATTAAGGAGTAACCGGTCACAAGCTGACACAACAAGATCCATAGACTTCTACAGGGAAAAGAGGATTATAAAAAGAGGGTGCTTTGCCATAGGACTTTGGATTCGTCTTGCCACCAACCCCAGGAGCATCGGATCACGACCGACAGAGCCCGGCTCCCCTCTGCAATCAATCTGGCTGGCCACTAGATTGATCCAGACTCTGGACTGGTAACTATAACATCAACTGGTGGGACTGTATGCATGGTGTATGTGTGTGTGTGTGTGTGTGTGTGTGACTGAAAAGCATATGCTAACTGTTGTATTCTCAATAAGTGCGGCGTACTGCCTTCTCCCCTATAAAAGATCTTGTGTGCTTTGTATGGGCATAACAATAATGCAACCAAAGGGCCGTGTGCATCATTTCCTGTTTAGGAAGAGTTGATCTAAAGATCAATAAGGAAGCTTCACAGGAATACATGGGAGACAGGGATGATGCAAAGCGGAGCAGAATTGCCTCATTTCCTTTTGGCACTGGGCCAGCAAAAACTGCAAGTTCATTGTTTGTTAGCAGGTATGATGCCATAGCAAAGCTGAGAGATGACAGGCTGAACTTGGAGACCAAAATGTACACAAGGGCCACAGCCAGCAGCCTAAAGCTCTGAAAGGATAGGTACCAGCAAGAGAGCAGAATGCTGTCAGACACCTACCACCTGAGAAGTGGCATTGGAACTCTGCAAAAAGAATTCTGCTTGAAAACCAACTACTGAAGCAGCAGCAGCAGCAACCCATCTAATGTTCTAAGATTGCCTTGACAAAGGCTGCTCCCAGCACTCGGCCAGCAGGAGGCCTTCACAGGTGCCTGCTAGTAGCAACTAACAGGCTTCCATGTCCGCTACCACATAGCAGCACATAGCAGCATTCACGTAGGCGGCAGCTCTTCATCTTAGCAGCAGCCCGCTGTGAACTCAATAGGAAACCTGTACTGTCAAAATCCACCATCACTCACAGATAATACAACAGAAAGACCATTTAAGATGACTCACAGAGATTTTGAAAATAGCCTCTGTTCATTAAAATCCTTTTTCTGTTTGTTATCCTACCTAGAGAATATGGGTTTCGAGTGTAAATAAAGCTGAATGTCTATACTTGGACAGTGTTCTCTCTACTCTTTTATTACCTGTTAGGCCAGAATGTACTAGAAGTTTAGTTTAAAGCATATAATATTTTGATATTGTTATATTGTATGTTATATACTTGATTGTTATATGTTAGAGTATTAAGTGAATGATTATATTGTTAGATTTTATATGCTATAGATTTAAGTAGAATTGTTATTTCAGTGTTGTGTTATGTCTGTATTTTCAATGACACTTCCTTTAAATTGCAGCCGTAACATTTACTGTTTTATTTTATTAAGTTTTTATTCCTATGTCTCTCCTCTCTAAATTTTTTTTTTTCAAATAATGTATTGCTTGTTGCCAATTCTTGCTCAAAGAGCTATGTCTGTGTCCTTCAGGGGAAAATTAGCTAGTCTTAGTGGTTTTTCTCTGGAAAATCTGTAGGGTTGTCCACAGATTTTAATACCAGAATAGGTTAAATTTCATAATAAAAGGTATTAAAATTAGATTTCATATAGCTGGTTTCAAATCTTCTGACAACAGTGAGGGAATTTAGAGAGAGAGCATGAGATCCGGGAACACCTAAAACATTCTCTAAACTCTGTTCAATAACAACAGTTCCTCTCTCCCATATCTTTCTCCTCCATGTGCAAGAGTATAAATAATGCAGGTAGAAGTCCAGCTGAAAAGTGGGGACTACACACTTTATTGTACTGAATCCAGCGTATATTATTACTTGCCTGGTCTCCAGGTGGCATGTGTGAATAAGATGTAAGTAGAGCATGGCCCTCAGAGACTGATAACAACCTCTGGAGACCAGAGTGACTGAAAAGGAGGGAGCTAAGGGAGACAGAGAGGTACACAGACTAGACTTTCTGAGACATAGTAGAGCAGCCTCTGTGCTGTTGAGTGGAATGAAAATAATGGGGAAGGGGAACATCAAACTGGAAGAGAAGGAAATAATCCCATAGCTGGGATCTGCTTTCCAGATGATGTTGTGGTATCCTCTCACATTGAAGATATATCTCCACAATATCTCTCAGGGAGGGGAATTCACTTATTAGGAAGGGAATCTCAAATCAGTCAGGAACACCTCAGCTTGGTGCAACACCAGTGCTTTTTTTAGTTTTTTTTCTCACCATCACTTTATACCTATACAGCCAACTTTGAAAAGAGCAGCCCTAGCCAGCAAGATACCAGGAAGCTCCCACCTCCCTGACTTCTTCCCCCTCCTTCCTTCCTCTCTTTGGCTTCATCTCAGCCTTTATAGCTTCTGGCTAATGGGACTAGCAGGTGCTGCCAGTTATGTAAGTACATAAGAACAGCCATAATGAGTCAGACTAAAGGTCTATCTAGCCCAGTATCCTGTCTTCCAACAGTGGCATGACAGGTCCCCCAGAGAGAATGAACAAAACAGATAATCATTGAGTGATCCCGGCCGTCACCCATTCCCAGCTTTTAACCAACAGAATCTAGGGACACCATTCTTACCCATCTTGGCTAATAGCCAAGGACTTATACTCCATGAATTTATCTAGTTCTTTTTGAACCCTGTTAAAGTCCTGGTCTTCACAACATCCTCTGGCATGGAGTTCCACAGGTTTATTGTGTGTTGTGTGAAGAAATACTTCCTTTTGTTTGTTTTACCAGACAGACACAGGGCTATTCAACAACTCCAGTACATTTCACTGAATTGGGGCTGATTAAGTGCTTCTCACTTAGCATCTTGTCACAATAAACCAAATTAAATACAAAATGAAAACAGCAGTAAATGTATCAAAAACAAATGTCATCAAGGCTAACCAAAAAAGAAAAGATGTGGTTTGGGGCAAAGAGGCATCCTTTAAAAATTGGAAGTCAAATCCTTCTGAAGAAAATGGAAAGGATCATAAACTTTGGCAAATCAAGAGTAAAGTATAATTAGGCAGATTAAAAAAAGAATTTGAAGAACAACTAGCTAAAGTCATGAAAAGTAGCAACAAAAAACTTTAAATACATAAAAACAGGATGTCTGCTAAATAGTCAGTGGGACCACTGGAAGACTGAGATGCTAAAGGAGCATTAAAAAAGATAAGGTTGTTTCAGAAAAGCTAATAAATGCTTTGCTTTGGTTTTCACTTCAGAGGATGTGATGGAAGTTCCCACATCTGAAACATTCTCTTTATCTGATAAAACTAAGGCACTGTTCCAGACTGAGGTGTCAACAGAGGAAGTATTGGAACAAATTGATAAACAGTAATAGTTACCAAGACCAGATGGAATTCACCCAGAGTTCTGAAAGAACTCAAATATGAAATTGAAGAACTACTAACTGTGATATGTAACTTACTGCTTAAATCAACCTCTGCTTCAGATGACTAGAGCATAGCTAATGCAATGTTGATTTTTTTAAAAGTCTCCCTGGGTATTGCTGTCAATTACAGGCCACTGAACCTAATTTCAGTGCGAGGCACATTGATGAAACTATAGTAAGTAGCAGAGTTATCAAACTATAGTAAATAATTTGTTCAGAAAGAGTCAACAGGGCTTTTGAAAAGGGAACTCATACCTCACCAAACTTTCAGAATCCAGACTCATTTGAGAGTCCACAAACGTGTGGATAAGGGTTATCCAGTGGATACAGTGTATTGCAAATTTACAGAAGGCCATTAAAAAGGTCCCTCGTCAAAGTCTCTTAAGCAAACTAAGAATCACAGGATAAGAGGGAAGGTCTTCACATCTGTCAGTGACTGGTTGAAAGATAGGAGACAGAGTAGGAATAAACGGTCAGTTTTCACAATGGAAAAACATTAATACTGGGGTCCCCCCAAAGATCTCTACTGGGACCAGTATAGTTCACATAAGAACAGAAGAATGGCCAGTGCTTTTTTTGTGATGGTACTGCCCAGTACATAGTACTGGCACCTCAGTAAGAGCTCAACAACTTTTCCCCTGGAGTACCTGCACCTTTTTTTTTTTTTTTTACAAAAAAAGCACTGAGAATGGCCATACCTATTCTGATCGATGGTCTAGCTAACCTAGTATCTTGTCTTCCAACAGAGGCCAAATAGAATGAACAGCACATGGCAAACACCAAATGATCTGATGTCCAGTCTCAACATCTGGCTTATTCAACATATTCATCAATGATCTGCAAAAAGGAGAAACAGTAAGTGGCAACGTTTTCAGAGAGTATTAAATTACTCCAGGTAGCTAAGTCCAAAGATAACTACAAAAAAGTACAAGAGACAACTAAGGGAGATTATGATAGAAATGTCCCTACACTATTCAAGATATTATAAAGTGAATAAGGAAGTGTTATTTATCCTTGCTCATAACACAAGAACCAGGGTGGTCACCTGATGTGGAATTTATTACTAGATAATGCTGTGAAGACCAAAAATATAACAATTAAAAAAAGAATTAGATAAATACATGGTGGATAGGCACATCTATGGCTGTTGGCCAAGATGGTCAGGGATACAACCCTATGCTCTGCATGTCTCTAAGGGTATGTCTACACTACAGCACTAATTCGAACTTAGTTAATTCGAACTAAGCTAATTCGAATTAGTGCATCTAGACTTAAGAACTAATTCGAATTAGCGTTTTGCTAATTTGAACTAGCGCGTCCACACTGATTGGACGCTGGGTCACATTTAAGGGCAGCTGAAACCGGTTCCGGCAGGGCATCAGGTCAGTAGTTGCTTTGTGTGGCTGCTGTCTGAGGCTATCTGAGGCTTGTGCTTAAAGGGAACCCCTCGACAGCTGGTTCTCAGCTTTTCCGCTTGCTTGCCTACCTCGCCAAGGGACAGCAAAGCGTTTTTCTCTGCGCCTGCCTGTGTCGGTGGTTCCCTTTGGGGACACTGCCGCAGTTGGCAACATGGAGCCAGAGCTCGCCCTGGGCTTTCTGGTGCAGTTTTTGGACTTGCTGCTGCAAGCCTGCCAGCAATGGCTGAAGGCTGCCTGGCACCACCTGGTGCACGTCAGCCCCTGCCTCTCCACCTGGCCTCCTGGGGCCGTGGAGGAGCCAGCGCCCGGATGCTAGCGTGCCCCCGCATCTGGCGTCTGGACACCAGCAGTGACTGGTGGGACCGCATCGTCCTGGAGCACTGGGGAGACAGACAGTGGACCCAGAACTTCAGGATGAAGAGGGACACCTTCCTGGAGCTCTGCGAGTGGCTCGCCCCTGCTCTGCAGCGATGGGACACTCGCATGAGGCCCGCCATCCCCCTCCAGAAGCATGTGGCCATCGCCCTCTGGAAGCTCTCCATGCCAGACAGCTACCGATCCATCGGGAACCAGTTCGGCGTGGGGAGTTCCACCATCAGAGCAGTGCTTATGCAGGTACGGCACTCACCGGCCACTGGGCCGGGGGGGAGGAGGGCTGCAAGGAGGGGATGGGCCGCCCCAGGGAAAACAGGGGCGGGGGAGGAGGCGACAGTGCCCTGCATGGGAGGGTTCGGTCTGTCCCAGCCGTACTACACGCTGCCCGCGGGGGTTGCTTCTGGGAGTGGGGCGCGGGGCAGTGCCAGGGAACGAACACCCCCAGCCACCCGGGCGCCCCAGTGATTCGCGATTTGCTGTGTCTCTCTGCAGGTGGTCAAGGCCATCAACCGGGTGCTGCTCTGCTGGGTGGTCCGCCTCGCCGACCCGGATGCGGTCATCCAGGGGTTCGGCGCACTCGGTTTCCACAACTGCGGGGGGGCCATCGACGGGACGCACATCCCCATCCGTGACCCGGAACACCAGGCCTCCCAGTACATCAACAGGAAGGGGTACTTCTCCGTGCTCCTGCAGGCCGTGTCTGACCACCGGGGCCAGTTCATGGACATTAATGTGGGCTGGTCCGGCAAGGCACACGACGCCAGGGTGTTCCGCAACTCCTCCGTCTGCCAGAGGCTGCACGCCGGGACCTTCTTCCCCGACTGCCACATCAGGGTCGGGGACGTGGACATGCCCGTGTGCCTGGTGGGGATGCGGCCTACCCCCTACAGCCCTGGCTCATGAAGCCGTACATGGGGCACCTCAACTCCTCCCGCCAGGCCTTCAATGCCAGGCTCACCAGGGCCCGCATTGTGGTGGAGGGGGCCTTCGGACGATTGAAAGCACGATTTAGGTGCCTCCTCACCCGCCTCGACCTCGCCGAGCACAATATCCCTCCCATGGTGGCAGCATGTTGTGTGCTGTACAATTTGTGCGAGCGGAAGGGGGAGGCTTTCCTGTCAGCCTGGATGGCTGAGGCTGACTGCATGGCTGGCCAGTACGCTCAGCCCCGCACTGCCGCCGTCCGGGAGGCCCAGCGGGGGGCTGTCCGGATCCGGGAAGCCCTGCGGGAGAGCTTCCAAGTGGAGGAGGAGGACTGAACTCTCCCTGCACACCCCACTGGGGCCTTCTTACACCCTCCCTCCTTCCCCTTTACCCTCCCTAACCCCCCTTCCTAATGTCAAATAAACACACCTGTTTTGCCAACAAAAATCTCTTTTATTTTACATAACTGGGGTGGCGAGATGGAGAAATGAGGATGGGAGAGGGGAGGGGGAAACCTGGGAGGAGGGAGGTAGATGGGGGAGGAAGGGGAGGAAGGGAAGGGAAAGCTCAGGCTTGGGGGTCCTGCTGGCTCTCCTGTCTCGCAGCACTGTGGGTGTGGGAGTGTCGGGGGGGAGTGGGTGTGGAGGGTGGGGATGGGGGGTGCGGAGGAAGTGGGAGGGGGAGCAGGGGTGGGAGGAGGAGCGAGAGCTGGGATGGCCACAGGGGCCGGAGCAGGAGGAGGCAGGAACCTGTCCACCAAGGTCTGGAGGTGGCCTCTGAGGGCACGGCCCTGCTCCTCCAGCGCCTCCAAACTCCGCTGCTGCAGCTGCAGGTCCTCCCGGACCCAGTGGTCCTGGGTGCGGAGCTGGTGCTCCAGGAGCCGCAGGTGCCACCGCTGGTACTCCTCCTGGTTCCTGGTGCGCCTGCTGGCCTGGGTGCGGGTGGCTGTTGCAGGCGGGGTGGTGTGCCCTGCAGTACCAGGTGCTGCGGCTGTGGTGAAACAAGAGCAGTGGTCAGTTCTCCCTGGGGACACAGTGGGTGAAACCCAGCCCCCCTCTGCAAGGCCCGGGCCCCTGCATGACACCCAGCTGCTGCTCCACGGTGGGCAAGGCCCAGGCGCACAGTCCCTGGGCTCCCCTCCCCCCCGTACACATAAGGGGAGCATGATGGCACTCACATGCAGAGCCCTCCTCGGCCTCAGACGACACAGCAGATGTGCTCTGTGGGATGCCTCGGGGGTCCTGGGTCCTGGGAAGGCTCCCTGCAGGCTCCTGGCTCTCGGCGTCCTCCTCCTCCTCCTCCGTATCAGGGACGGGTCCTCTGCCCCGGGGTCGATCACCACCCGGGGGGCATGGACGGCGTGAGCCCCCAGGATGCAGTCCAGGGCCTCAAAGTGGGGCAGGTCTCTGGGTCGGCCCCTGGCTGGCAGGCCCTGGAGTAGGACTGCCGCAGGTCCTTAATTTTGCAGCGGACCTGCTCCCAGGTCCGCATGTGGCCTCTGGTGGCCAGGCTGTCAGCCATGCCGCTGTAGACGGCTGCGTTCCTGTGGCTAGTGCAGAGATCGTGGATGTTGGAGGCTTCCCCCCAAACCTCGATGAGGTCCACGATCTCCGCACTAGACCAGGCGGGCGCCTGCCTCTTGCGGCCCCGGGCAGGCTCCTGTGAGCCACCAGCCTGGTCCTGGAAAGAGGGGGAGGGCTGGGTGGCAGCGGGTGGCTGGCTCATCACGTGCCAGGTGCCGGGAGGGGGGCAGAAGAGTTTTCCTGGTTTGGCCCAGAGTGGCCACCAGGGCAAGCTGGGAAGGGCTAGCTTCCCACTAGTTCGAATTAAGTGGCTACACAGCCCTTAGTCGAACTATTTAATTCGAACTAGGTGTTAGTCCTCATAGAATGAGGTTTACCTAGTTCGAATTAAGCGCTCCGCTAGTTCGAATTAAGTTCGAACTAGCGGTTTGTAAGTGTAGCGCCTATGAAAGTTAATTTGAACTAACGGCTGCTAGTTCGAATTAACTTTATAGTGTAGACATACCCTAACTGATGGAAGATAGGCCAAGAGAACAGGGGATGTATCACTCCCTTTTCTGTTCATTCCCTCTGAAGCATCTGGCACCAGCAACTGTCACAAGACAGAAAGCTGGGCTAGATGGAGCATTGATTTGCCCTGATAGGCCAATCTTATGTTCTTATTTATAGTTTTAACTAATGCTGAGTGGATGTAAAGTTGGTATTTTGCTAATGCTCAGACTGCTTGTCCTATAGCTTTCACAGAATACAAAACAATTAGTATATCACACAAATCTTAATATACTTCTGGCTTTCTTAAAGCTTGATTTGCGCTTCCTGGCACTTATCCTTGACTATAAAACACAATTCAAGGGTGCAAAGCATCATTTTATCCCTTTTTCAGTCTGGGATAATTGTGTATTGGGCCAATTATTTGACATAAACTATACTATGTGAAAATGACCCTAATTTGTTCCAGCTCCAATGGTCCCAAAGAATTGTTACATAGCTAAAAATTGCTGGAGTGCTGTGATGCCTTGCCCATTTCCCCTTTTCTGTGTGTGCAGGCTAGGACAGGAGCCTCGGGGTTATTACATTGCATGCATACTACTAGGGGATCTTCCTAGAATGGAATGATCTTTCAGGAGCTAGTTGTACTGACTTTAATGCTTCTTTGTGCCTAAGGTGCATCAAAAGCAGCTCCAATACAGTCATAACGAGGTTGTTAATTTTCAGTGTTAATAATTTTCAGTTTTTAATAATTAGTTATTATCTAACTAATAAATGTATATTAAATATTACTTATTCTCTCAAATAATCAAAAATAGCTAAGTTTAATTGACACTAATTATTTCTAGTTGTAAAGGATTCTATTTGTTGACTGAATCATCATGTAGAAAAAAACCCCTTTATTCCTACATACAATGGGGAAAAAATCTGAATATCTTCTAAACTTCAAGAGCTTTGCCTTTCATTCTCTGACCTTCTGGAAAAATCTGCAAATATGGATGTTATTAGAGATGAAAGTTATATTTTGAAGCTGAGGACTGTTTTCTATAATCTTTTATTGTTTCGCTCATCTCTCTGCAGCATTCTGCAAAACATGGGCAGTGGCCAACACCTGCTACTACTCAGAGATCCCTGTAGAACCTGAGACTGCATGCAGCACCATCTCTCCTCACATCTGGATATTTCTCTATTATTATTGTTGTTGTTGTTGTTGTTATTAATAATAATTACTGTAATGACTAGAACCCCAACCATGAATTCAAAGACCCTTTGTGTTAAGTGCTCTATACAAATACAGAATGAGTAGTTGGTTCTTACCCTATGAAACTCACAATCTACATATAAGATTGTCATATCCTCTATCCAACAGACAACAGGTGGATACAGATGGATGGGGGAGTATATAAAAAAAATGAGACAGTATTTAGCATGATAGACAATGGTGTCTGCAAACTAGCAACTTTACCATGGTCAAAATTTTGTTGGCATCATGGCAAATGGGAGTTTTGAGGATTGATCTGAAGACAGCTCAGTCCTCAGATAGGTCAGTACAGATGAAAGCATAAAGGGGCTTGTTTCACAATTTAACAAGTGAACAATGAAGAACTACTGTGATCCTCACAGGGTAGTCAGAGGTGAGCATCAACAGCTTGATAGCAATACATGTAGGTTGAGTTTAATCGAATAGAGAAGAGGGAGCCAATGAAATGGGTGAATTGACATGGTCAAAATGACACTACAAAAATGACCACTCTAGAAGTATTCTCAATGGATATGTGTGGGTCAAGGCTGAATTCATAAAGGCCAGAGCAAATGTTGTACTTGTGAACATATGTGATGATGTGAGACTGGAGAGTTTTAGCTGTATGGATAAATAAGAAATATCATATGTTAGAGATGTTATTCAGGAAGAATAAGTAATATTTAGTTATAGCTGGATGTGAGGACCTAGAGATTAGTCTGAGTTGAAAATGACTTAAGAAGAAATTATTCAGATTTTTCCTAATACCAAAGTAACCATATGTCACTTATTTAAAACAATGCCAGTACCATGGGGATCCACATTGGGTTTTTTGGACTGACAGGATTCATCTTCTTTTTTTGTTCATTAGCTCTTACACACAGTGACACAGTTTTGACACTTGTAGCTGTGGAACTATCACAGATCCTAGGGATTTCAAAATAAACCTCAAGGGCTGAGGAAAACCCCTAAAGCCTAGTGTCAGGCTAGAGGTCTGAGGTTAGATAGGAATGTACAAGTGTTGTCCCATTTTCTTCTCTGATAGTTAAGAACAGCATGCAGTCAAGCATGCAAGAGGACTAAATCTTGGGTTTGCAGGGAGGTGCACAGTTCATGGGTAAGTCCCTTGTCATTCGGTAACAGGGATGACCAGACATATTTTTTTTCAAATGTTGTGCAGAACTACAGCAATCCTGCTCTTTATATAAATAGTGATGTATGTGGCCTGTGACACTATAAAATAACATGGCTTGAATCTGTATTATTCACCAAACACACATTTCAGCTTCACTTCCATTGTGTCCATTCCTGAATAATCAAAACTTGATTTAACACTTCACTTCAGTTTCTAGGCTGAATCATACTGATCAGAAACAGGAGACTGTTGTCTGTTCATCCCACCCAACTCAGGGTATGTCTACATTACAGAGTTTTTTTGGAAAAACGGCCATTTTTCCAGAAAAACTTCAGTTACGTCCATACAGCAATCATGTTCTTCCGAAAGAAAATCAAAAGAACAGAGGGGTTTTTCCAACATTTGTAATCCTCATTCTATGAGGAGGAAGCCTTTTTCTGAAAGAGCTCTTTCATAAAAGGGTGTTTGTGGATGGCGAAGAGGGAGTTCTTTCAAAAGAAGAGGAAAGAGGAAAAAGCACAGGTGCCCTGGTGGCTACTCCGTCCACAGTAATCACAGCTGAAATGCGAAATAGTGCTTTTTCAATGCACTTTTGCAGTGTGGACTCTCTCTTTCGGGAGAAGCCTGCAGTCTAGACAAAGCCTCAGGAAGGGCCTGTCTCAGAATATCAATGCCACCCTCAGCAATTCATTCGGAGGCTTCTATCTATTGCATATGTAAGCAGATTCAGCAAATCTGGATCACACAACACGTAGCTGGAGCAGGTGGTTGATCTGGAGTCACTATGTAGAATGGTCCATGAATCACAGGGATGGTTCTATGCTCTAGCAGGTACCACATTCTTAAGCAACCTGACTCAGTGGTGTGGGAGATGCCACTCACTTCCAAAGGCAAGAGAAAGAGAAATGCAGTGGTATCTGAACTGATTACCACCCTTGGACTTCTGGCACAGCATTTTTCTATAGTAAAGCAAATGAAAGCAATGATTTCTGTTTGTACATTTAGGTATGCTAAATTGAATGAGATACCTAAAGCTTTGCCTCACCCAGAGAGACCTCATTTTTATTACTCCAGCCACAATAATGAAACTTGTTTGTATAGAAGACAGGGTTTTCTCAGGGCTAGCCCGAAATTGTGGTACTTACTCCTACAGGAACCACCAGTAACCCCAGTCCACTCCAGTCCAAACATAAAACAGGTTTCTTCAACCTTGCCTTCAAAATCAGTGGCCTCTAGCTCGTCAACTAATTACAGTGTGCCAAACAATACTGAAGGTAGCTAGGCAGGAGACTGAAGCATTTATTGCAAAGTATAATTTGCAATGCCTTAATTGCAAAGTGTATTTGTAACTCTAAAAGATGATGAGCAAGATGTAAGAACCTAAACAGAAGTATTGTAAAGATGGTTCTTACTACAGGTTGAGCCTCTCTAATCCGGCACTCTCTGGTCCAGCAACATCCATGGTCCAGCATGATTTTAATTAGCCGGATGTCCACTTATCATGGGTGTGGCCAAGTTTCCTGTGGTCCCATAAAGTTTGTTTACAGCCACCAGTCCTGTGTTCTGTACTGTTATTTAGCTCTAATTTTCTCCTAAATGCCTTCTAAGAGCCCAGCAAGCAATGGAAGTGTTGGTAATGTTACTAGACAATATTGGCCTCCTTGTGGTCGAGCCCCGGTCAGTTCCCAGACTAGAGAGGTTTAACTCATAATACATGGCAACCACTTTGCCTGTTCTGGCAACTTTGGCAGGAATTCTATATTCCCGTTCCTCTGGCATTATGCTTGCTCTAATGAGGAAATGTGAGATTGGGTAAAGAGATAGTGTGTGGGGAGGGCATCATCAGGTTTTTTTTTCAAGATTCTAACTTACTGAAAGAGCTCTACTGCAGGGGGAACATTCAGCTAGACAATCTAAGAATATCATAAATGAAATGGAGATGGGCCAACCACATTATACCAAGATTGAATCTCCACTGTCTTACTGCTTATGTAGCCATTAGTAATTTGCAAAGTGGGTATAGAATCAAATCACAGTGTAAATGACAATATAAAGTCAAGAGTGTCTGGCCAATTGCTTTCTGTGATCATTCCTCATTTTCCCTAGATACCTCATTTCTCAACTAACCCTCCCTCCCCCCCTCCAATCTCTTGATAGAATTATTAAACAATAGATGGGTATTACACAATATTTTGTTACTTTCAACCCGAATGACAGGATGGACATTGGAAAACTAATTCTGCAAGTGTGTTTCCCAAAGGTGAGTTCATGAGTCAGTGCAGTGTTACTTGGGATACCAAGTCCATTTATACAACTGCTCTTGCTAACTATATGGCTCTCATGAACGAGATAAGAAAAAAGCATAACACCTTTTGAGAACTTTTTAATGATGTTTTTATGCAGAAGATTGAGTTTAAATGACATGGATGGGCTGTCTTATTAAAGTTACTATTAAATTTCATCAACACAGGACTTTATCTAAGAATCAGCCCTGCAAACTCATTGTCTCTGAACTAATAGCAATAGTAATTTAGATGACTATTTGATTATATGGAACACAAAACATTTCACAGCTCTTTCCCTTTAGAGGACTAAGCAATTATTTTATCAATGAAACAAGCAGCATTGCCTCAAAAAACATACACAGCCTTTTTTTCCCCACTGCATTGCACTATGAACAGTTATTTGTACCTGAGCAAAATCTGAGAAAAAAAACATTATCCTGTTGATCTCAAATTGTTTTACATATAGCTTGTGCAATTATAAATGAAAGCAAAAAAGGACTAGGAAGTGGAAACTGGTCCAGTATTTAAAAGCCAAATACAGAAGTATGATTACTGCCCCCTTCTGGAACATTGTCTCTGCATTTTGCAGTTCAACATTGATGGGACTATTTTATCGCTACACTATCTTGCACAGTCGTGTTGAATTTGCTTTTACTCTTTTACCTTTTCTAATCTCTATCAGCATTATTCATTTCCTGGATTTTCTCTCTTGTGAACTTGTTTATGCCCAGTTGTTCCAAATGTGTGCACTATTGCATAACAGTCGGGCAAACACATACAACTTTGGGCAAGGAAATAGCAGAACTAATATCCCACCAAACACGTACTACCTGGATAGGTGTGGTACCAGGTACACTCCACCTTGCCTGCTTGTAGATTGACTGCACTGTGTTTCAGATTATTTCCCCCCAGGCATTTTAGCTTGAATGTTTCGAATCCAAATTTCATATAATCTGCCCATATTTCTAATATCGCTACAATAGTTTTCATTAATAAGTCAACATTTGCCTACACAGGCCATTACATTGCCAGATTGTAGCTATTGAATGTAAAGGGAAAACTGTGGTCTCTCAGACACCAGCTGTTCAATAACTGTTAGTAAAATATTACCACTCTAAGCACTTCTGTATTATTTATTTGTCCTCATTGGTGTTTGCCAATTAAATTAATGAAGATAACATAGATTCTGTTCTTATGAGCCATCCAATCTTGCCCTCTCAACTAGATAATTTATTTTTATGTTTTCATATCTAGCTGTATGAGACTATTCATACCAATTACATTTTAATTTTGTTAGACACTATACCAAGTGCTTTACTAAAATATAAATTTATGCTACCTATTAGGGTTTTTTTAGTCAGTAACTTTGTAAAACTGTTAAAACAAATTTTCTCTCTAACCTATTTAAAGTTTGTCCTCAGTGCAACAGTTTTTTGAAACTGTGATTATTTTTTACTCCTTTTTTTGGGGGGGAGGGGGGCTTACTCAATTGTTCTGTCCACACATTAACAGTACCAACTCACTCCTCCTCATAGCTCATAACTTATATGGGATAGTGATATTAAGCCAGTTCTCTTAATTAGTCTTCTTCATTGCCTGTTAGTTCCCTTTCTTCAACCAAGATATGTCAAAGTGGGTGATGTCTAAACTTGGATGTTTCTCATTTGCATTCTATATAAAGATACATAGTTCTTCAGTCAGACCAAATACCCCTAGCCGCTGTGAGCATATGTCCCAACGTCACAAAAATGAACCATGGTAAAGGGAGATCAGCAATTTTTGCCATCACTGACAACAGTAAGCCTCTAACCTTCCATTAGAATAACATTGCTGCCTTATGACCTATACTCTTGTAGAAGCATTTTCTTTATCTTCACAAGTAAAGATTATATATAGAAACCTGAAGTCACATATATCTTCTGTCAAATTCCAAAAATATGTTGGCTCTGTCAGCGGTGCGTCTGCTCTTGTAGGAACTTGTCTAAATTGTGTTTAATTTTCTGTACTGCCTGTTATGAACATATGGTCTGGGTTGCAGATATACTGAACAACCACAGTTCCTGCTGAAGGCAAAGGAAGCTGTGGGTGCTGAAGACCTCTCAATATCAGACTATTAACCTCTCTGTGGGAGTGTCTGGAATAAGAATATTAGAATGTAACACATTTTGCCTATTATCAGAAGATTGCAGTGGTGTAAGCCTAAGCGCAGTCTCTTCTTTTGAATTGTGGATAACATAAAGTGGGAAATGCTTTCCTCAGGGAAGCAACTGTATTCTTGGAATCTATATTGTTAAACTCCCTGTATCTCTATGATGTTATGTATTATGAATAGTGAGTTGTTTGAGTTCTGTTACCTGATCCAGTTTTATATTCAGATGGAATTTTTTTTCAACAGTCTTCCCTTTTTATACCTGGTTTGACTGACCAATAATAATTAGGTCAAAATTTGTTGAAAGTGAGGATAGATTCTATATGCTAGTCCTAGTTTTGATTCCCTCCACATCCAAGCCACTTGACTCAAGTGAACTTAACACAAACAAACAAACAAAAAAAGCACCAACTTGGGAAAAAATGGTATAGGTAACAGTACAGATATGACCTACAGTTTTGTTGCTCATTTCAGGCCTTATTAACATATTCCAGTGTTTGGATCAGTAAGTTAAAATAGAACTCATATTCCAATGTCAGGGTTCAATGTTATAAATACTGCATGACCCCTTTTCTCCTTCAGCTCCCTCCAATCCTGTTAATACAAACAAAAGCACTACAAGGGCTGAGGAGGAATAAGTAGCTTAGCAAATATGATTCTTAAAATATTGATGTTAATATTAACATGTTTTCAGTAATGTATATTTTGATGGTTGATACTCTTCTGTCTGGTGATGGTTTTTCTTCATTCTCTACTATTTCATTTTGACAGATCCCCCCTTCCAAACCTTGCTTCTTACTGAATGAAATGTACATTCATATTCTTTGTAAAATCACTTTGCTGCTTATTAGATAAATAATATGCATGGATTGTAGTGCTGTTGCACTGGGCTTGTCCAAATCTGAGAAATGGATTTTCTACCACCTAGACAAGGGCAGTCATCAGCTCCTTATTGGTATGTTTTGTTTTATGTATTGATTTAACTGAACTTTTCCATGGGAAATTCTCAAAATATTACATTTCATAAAGTCTAAATGACATTTCATTTAAACTCTTCTTTTATAATATAAAAGATTTTTATAATGTAATAGTCAAAACAATAATAATGACTGAAGACTTTTAAACTTTTTTAAAATGAAAGTATAAAATGTTCTGATCAGGTCAAAATAAAATATTTTCAGCAATATTTTGTTTTGCAAAAATTGTGGAGATTGACTTTTCCTCTCTTTTTCAAATGCAATGAGATTTCAAAATCTTGGAATCATTCACAGGACAGAAATTCCATATTTTGTCATTCACAGGACAGCTCTATTAATTATTTTAGTACATAATCTGTTTTAATTAATATTCATTCAGGAGTAATATTCTTAACAGGCTCCTTAACATCTCTACCCCATGCTAATGAGTTGCCTATGTACCAGAAAACTCAAATCATTCAGTCAACTTACTAACACTTTCCCTTTCCATACCTCTGTAATTATAATGGCTATGGGGGAAAGAGATGGGTTGTTTATATTTTACTTGAGTGATCAACTAAAACTAAGTCACAAGTTACAGTCATGGCACTTGTAGAAAAAGGAGTAAGTGAGAAGAGATTTCTGCCTGAGTAGTACTTTATACCTAATTCCCATACACAGTGTGAGTGAGTGCACCAGGTATCAGTCAGGGTGTATGTATGTGTGTGGGGGGGAAGAACCTGTATAATTAATTGGAGCAATGTCAGGTTTCTACATTTTGGTCAACTTTCTGGGCTCAAGTTAGGATAGCCCTCCTTATTGCAGGGGAAGAGTTCAGTCTCTAACATCATTAAGCTCAGGGAGGCACCAGCTATCTCCCTCCCTCATCCCAGACCCTTTGTTGGGACTGACTCTTGTACAACTGATAAATTTAGTTGAAGAACCTCCACCCACTTAAAGCATATAGTCTAACACTCTGATTCTGCAGACACTGAGATAGAAATGAATATGAATTTTCAGAATTGTAGACTATATAGACAGAACACAGAATGCTCTGGGAGATCCAGAAGACAATACTTCTGAAATTGTTGCTATTTTGTGGCAATAGTCGTTTCTGATTAAGCTTGGAACTAGATTTTAACTCATTTGTATGACTGTAAATTGCAGTATTTGTTCTGGATATATGCTAATGTAACTGTAACCAGAATCTGACTATTAATATATATAGACTTTGTAGCAGTCCCATTAAGTTTCTGGAATCACTTTGTTTTTACATTTGTAAGACTTGAATTTGGTCCAAAGACTATATTTCATCTAACATACAATAATTAGATCTCAAGCCTACAAGGGATATTCAGAAAATAAAATTACTTTAGAATTGTTTTTCCCTGGATCACATAGAGATTTCTCACATGTTTTCAAAATATCAATATGCATAAAAAAAACAAGGGATTGAAGGTGGTTGCCCCAAATAAGGATTAATATTTCAATTACTCTAGTTATGGCACTTTCTAAACTGTGAAGATAATGTTACAGATTTCATTTTTTCAACTGGAAAAATAGGTAAATCATGTTATAGCTGAATATACCTATTAGGAATTTAAGGTAAAAATACATTATAGAACTTTTATAAACCAAAACCATTATAAAGCCAGGAAACTGCTATTTAAAGTTCACCTTAAAAAGAAAAGAAACCATATTAAGATTGAAAATGCACAGTTAGCGCACCCAAACAATCTTAACTCTGCCTTGTACAGGTATCATGTCAGAATCCCATTATTTTGTGGGACTTTTGGTGTTGTGGTCCTAAATTACATACTACTAACTTTTATAGAAATATTCATTCTTCTTTTCCCACTCTCATAGGACCATGCTGTAAGGCAACAATGGTGTACATTGTGTTTTACATGGCAATTGTAAAGTGAAGGGAACTGACTCTGTGCTCACATTGGTGTAAATTTGATGTGACACAAGTCAATGAAATTAGTGGTCTAAGTAAAAGGATACCAGATAAGTTAATCATCCTTCCTGGCTAATGCCTAATCTGGTTTTAAAAATTGTAAGAATGTACAGCAGACTTCCAATAATCCAGAATCTTTGGGACCTAGGCGGTGCCGGATTATCGGATATGCTGGACTATCAGGAGGTACTATAAGGTCGTTATATATATATACTGTATACATTATATACTGTATATAAAGTGTTCTTAACCCTTTTTATTGTACATACTGTATACAGTATACTGTGATGTTTTAGTTTTTGTAACCCTTTTTTACCCTTTTCGCTCGGTTCAGCTGCTGCTGCTGTTGCCTTGTGACTCGTTTTTTGCTGAAGCTCACTCACTAGGCTCTTGCTATTTTGATGCCGGACTATCAGGAGTGCCGTACATTTGGATGCCGGACTATTGGAGTTTTACTGTATTGTGGAAATATTAGATTTCTTTATTTTTGGGGGGTTGGGGAGCTGAAAAAAATATTTATTTTCTTTTTTCCACTGAAAAACTGGAAAATTGATTAAAACATAAAATGCCATTTTTAAAAAGTAACTGTAACAATATTTGAGGCCTGTTACCCTCTAACCTATTCAATTATATAATTCTGCACACAAGAAAATTCTCCCTACCTATATGCAGTAAGTGTCTTAGATATTGAAGCATACTTTAAGACACAATGTTTGCTTAAGAACATAAAAATAAGAACAGCCATACTGGGTATGATGCAAAGGAATGATTCTAACAGTGGCCAATGCCCCAGAGTGAAAGAACAGGTAACCATCAAATGGTTCATCCTCTGTCACCAACTCCCAGCTTCTGGCAAACAGAAGTTAGGGACAACATTCCTGCTTATCCTGGCTAGCAGCCATTACTGGAACTATCCTCTATGGATGTATTTATTTCTTTTTTAGCCTCTTATGATCTTGGCCTTGACAACATTCTCTGTCAAGGAGTTCCACGGGTTGAGTGTGCATTGTGTGAAAAAATACTTCTTTGTGTTTGTTGTAAATCTGCTGACTATTAATTTCATTTAATATGTGCTAGTTATTGCGTTATGAGGAATAAATAACACTTTTTTATTTACTTTCTCGGTGCCAGTCATGATTTTAAAGATCTCTATCACATACTATCCCCCACCCCACATGCACACACCACCGTAGTTATCTTTTTCCAAACTTGCATAACTAGATACTTTTTTCAGATTCCAGACTTGGACAGTAAAGCTTTATTTAGTGTGTAGTGTTTAGTTCCTTCCTCCAATAAGTATCAGTACAAAGGTAAACAATGCAAGGAAATAAGTAGTAAACCTTTGGAATTACTCTTGTGCAGTTCTCTAAATTCCAACTAAATACATTAGACATTATTGTCCAATGACATTATTTTCATTAGTGACAAGTCTGTTAAATTACCAGATTGTTTTTAGTTATAATAATAAGTGTAGTACAATGTTTCAGGTGCTCATGTGAACCTTGTTTCAATTCCCAGATTTGCCATAGACTCCTGTTTGACTTTGGACATGTCACCTGGGGCCAAATTTTCAGAAATATGTAGATGCATAAAAATGCCTACAGGGCTTTCCTAAAAATCTAAACAATTTATGCTCTTAAGTCTCATTGAAATCAATTGGAGTTAGGCAGTAGCTTGTTTGGGTGGTTTAAAATCCCTCTAAGATGCCTAGGTGTGTTCCAAATGCCTTTAAAAATCTGGTCCTTGGCCATTTTGTGCCTCAGCTGCCCAGTTGTAAAATGAGGATAATAACACTTCCCTACCACGGAGGAGTGTACTGATGATAAGTTCATTAAAGACTGGAATGCTCCCAGCTAAGACAATAACGGAGGCCATCCAAATATCTAAAATAAACTAAGGTGTTTTTTTTTCCTAAGCTCCTTTACCAAAAATGACAACAGAACCCTGTTTACCAGAGCATCCATTATTCTGCTTTCCATGCTAACTGAACAACCAGTGCACGTGCATGGGAAACCGACGTCACCTCAATGGCAGCACTTCTATAACTGTTGCATATTTTCAGCTTTGGAAAATAACTGTGACTACTAAGTGAAAACATGTATCACTATCATTGGATGCTAACATAGAAATGGTTATAAAATTAAAAAAGGAGAGTCATTGGCAAAAATGCACAAGATAAGAAGGGGATGGATATTAAAATGGTTTTCCAGGAGTGGTCAGTTAGTTTAAAAGCAACTCCTTATCTTAAAACAACTGATAGAAAGCTCTTTTTTCCATTTTCCTGATTAACTGAATTTTTGGTTATCTGATCTGTCCCCAATCCCAATTAGATTAGATAAACGATGTTACACTGTAATATTAGACACTGGCAGCTCAGAGTGAAATTCAGAATACCTTGTGCAGATACACAATACCTATTCCCTATGAAATTCACAATTAAGCTATAATTTTAGGGCCTATGTAAGAATTTAATTGGTCCACAGACCTTGTCCTGGCCTTTTGCATGAAGAGGGCTTAACTTTTACTGTGTATTAAGGAACTGTTGAGAACTGTAAGTTGAAGCATTCTTATTCACACCAGAAGGCTTCTAAAAAAAACACCCATTAGACAATCATCTATTTTTAGCATTAAATCTGTTTTGAAAACTAAGTTTTCTGAGTAGCTAAGATACCCTATTGACGGGTGCAGCCACACAACCTCAAACTAAAAAAGAAAAACCAGATTTCCCTTAATTATTGTCTTTGCACCACTTTCACACCATTTTGTAGCATTTTCCAAATTTAAAAGATGATAAATTATTTTATATTCCTCACACCTGCAGTGAAAATAAATAATCTAGATTCATTGGAAATTTGCCTTCAGAGCTGCTGGCCGACAGAAGCTCTGCATGTCATATTGCGATGAACAGAACTATATTTAGTATAGCTTAGGGGAAAATCTCCCTCCACCATGCTTTATCCATTCTGTTTGTATAAAAGGCCTCTCTTTAGTAGCTATATCTTACTTCCACTGTGATGAATTTCTCTAAGTCTAAGCCACTATTCAGTCACAGTCTGCCCACTTTACTGTGTAAAAATAACAATAGCTTTCTGAGTGCATGTGACTGTGCCGGACTCCTTACTGGGTGCACTTCACTGTATTAATCATATAAAGTCAGACATTTCAATGAAGTGATAGTTTAGTATTAGTGTTGTGGTTTAGACATAACATTCCCTGGTGCTAAATCTGAGTTAAAAATTATCAGTTTTCATCCATTCTAATGTTTTTGAACTATAAAGCACAATCTCCCAAGCCATACAATTTTCTCAACCTTTTTGATAAAGTTTTAGTTCCAAAGTGGCATAATACACTTAAAAACTTTACATGTTTCTTTACTATTTAATACAATGTAGTCCCTTTTGAAATAATTGTATTAGTTTCCAAACTTCATATTTAGATACACTTTCAAAATTGTATTGTTTGTTTGCTCTGAAAAGTAAAAATGATAAAAATTACTTGTTCTCTGTCTCACCAAGCATTTTAAAAATCAAAAAGATATTCCCATTTCATACTGGGATGAAATTGAGATCTTTGGATGTTTCTTTGTGAAAAACACAGAAAGATGCCCACCTAACTAGCCAATAGCCTAGGGCTTTATGGGGCTTGATTTATCATTATACAGCTTCAAATACAAGTCCCTGCTTCAATAAATATTTAATTTTTATGTAAAGTGAAATAGTTCCAACAGCTGAGAATGGGAGATACCCATCCCAGAATACCCAGTTGCCTGCTGGGAAGGGCACTCAACTCTGATAGCAAAGAAGGGACTTAAATCTTCTTCTCGCACATTGTGGGTAAATGCAATATTCACTGGCTTTTTGAGGGTCTCCGTCTCTTGATGAGAAATTCCATGCTAGACCCAGTGGAAGATTTGTAAGAACTGGAACATTTCACCAAAATGTTTTGTTTTCAATAAAGAAGCATTAATTAATTTCCGTTCATCAAAACAAACAAACAAGCAAAACCATAGTGTTGAAAAGTTCCAATCCAGCTTTAATTCAGTCATGCTTTTTAATAGCATGTCAATAAATTTTTGCTAAAACATTAAATCATTCATGACTTTTTTGAAAGGAAAGCAGAGAAAAGTCCTGTCACATAAAGCATATTTTAACATTTTGGTTTATTTTAAAAACTGATTTTCTTTGATCTCTCATACTTGCTGACTATAGTTATTACTAAGAACAGCTACAAAATATAATGTACACATCAAATCATGCTGTTCTACCCAAGGTTTTATAGCTCTTTGCAAAGTTAACTCAAAAATGTATATAGCCTTTGAATATCTCTATGTCTCTTTTGAAGGTAGGAGAGACAAAAGGAAATGTATTCAGTCTGAAGACAAGTAAACATGAACTCCAAGCAATCACACAACAGTGCAGGCAGGAATGACACCCAGAATTTGTAATTAGAAGATATGAAATGAAGACATGATGATTGCATCAGTGGCGACTGCTTGCCACAGACATAATTATTCTGTATTGCGTCTATATAAATACATACTAATTTAGGGCCCTTACTCATGTTAACAAATAACTCCTCTACCTGGCCTCCCAAGACGTCTTCTGTGGCTTGCAGAGGAAGAACAGAGGCTGCATTCCTGACACATCTGTTTTCCTCTTGCATATGGGAACACAATCAGTGGTTAGGAGCAAGGAAATGTTGGATCTTTGGGTTTTCCCCCCAACACATAGGTTGGTGTTGGAATTTTATAATCTGACACCTTTGAGAGCCAAGAGCAGAGTACTATACAATGGAAGCAATGAGAGAATGGGGAAGAAATTAAGGTTGTTAGATAAAACTATTCCTTTCCTGGGGCAGTGCAGCTATGTACCTCCCCATAAACAAGGCTACATATAAAGGAACATTGTAGCTCAACAGAAATACTTAAAACAAATTTTCTGTTAAGGATGTGACTAAATAGAGAACCAGTAATTAAGCTTTTCTGTTGTAACATTTTAATCCATCCTTCTACTGCACTGCTGAGTGCAGTGTAAATGCCAGCTTGATAGGTATTGTAGTTACACTAACAGAAAAACACGGGTGATGAGATGGATAATGTAGATCATACAGACAAATAGACGTTGGTCACAGTTAGACCAGTGGGCTGGAATAAGATTCTCATCCATTTTCTTCTACTTTCCTGGATGGAATGAGTGGGGATGCTTAACTGAACATTTTTGAACATGAATAAATTTTGTTCAATCAGCTTGAGGGATGGCAGAAGGTTTGAATCAGCTTTTAATGTAACCAGACTAGTTCACCCATCTCTAATAGAAAACCTTTCAAACACTGATTAGTCTGAAAGACAGAGTGCATTAATTTTATGAAGCAAAGCAATATGAATGTATGTAGGCAGTGCTGTTCTAGTGCTGTTAAGATTCTAATTAATTCTAGGAACTCAACCTGAGTACCTTACATTTGGACTTCTCCTACATTATAATGACTCTTGAACTTTTCTTTCTAATGTATGACAGAGCAATGCTTTTAGTATGCAGTTACAGTAAATGAACACATACATTTAGCATTTTAAGCCTGTAGCAGGTCTTTCTTTTTATACCAAAGCTCACCAATTGAATATTAATATCACACTTTGTAATTCTGAGGCACACAGTGAATTTCCTTTGTCTGCAAATGTCTGTTTAACAAGTGTTTAAGATTCAAGCAAAGAACTTGGGTTCAATACTTACAGTAGCACTAGGAGTCTGAATGGCTTATTAGCACAGTGAAATGACATTGGGTACCTTTTTTTACCTCAATTTTTTTTGTTGAACAGCCCAAACTATTGTTATGAGATTTCCTATTATTTATAATCAGTGTTATATTTCAAAACAGTAAAACAGGCTGTAGCTCACACATTTATGTGAATCTCTATTGAAACTACAAATCTATTAAAGGAAAAGCAAATAATTTCAGCTACTTGTCTGTGCTGAAATTGCTCACCTCTTTACCATCTTAGTTTGGAGACTGAACAATTCCTCCTCTTACTCTTTGGAGTTCAAAACAGAATTGGGTAAATATATGTCGTAAGTAGTGTCACTATTTTAGCATTAGAAATAAGCTTCTAATACTTGGGGCCAGATTCACCGGTAAGCACTGTGACACACCATTTTATGGCGCTGTTCCCTACTGTCCACCTTTGCATACCTACCATTTTAAGGGTTATAAGGATCCATTTGAACATACAGCATCCTCATCGTACCTGGCTGGTAACACCTTGGTCTTCACTTACGTAGCTATTGCTTCTACAGTTTTGACAGGCCATTCTCTCTCCTGTGCTGATTGGCTATTTGCTCCAACTGCTTCCAACCCATTTCCCAGTGTCTTCTCAGCCCCA
The DNA here is from genome assembly GCA_019425775.1 of Rafetus swinhoei. Classification (NCBI taxonomy): domain Eukaryota; kingdom Metazoa; phylum Chordata; order Testudines; family Trionychidae; genus Rafetus; species Rafetus swinhoei. Next base: position 27,445,980 of record CM033424.1, on the reverse strand, counting down.
CTCCACACCTTACAATCCCCTTTCCTCCTTTTCATGCCCTATACCTTTCCTGACTTTCCTTTTAATGTATCCTCTCCTTCCTTTATCTTCCCATTTTGCTTATCTCTGCCCAACTAAGCCTACTCTCCCCAAGAGAGAAGTCATAAAACTAATTTAACATTTGTTGCCTTCAAATTGATCACTGTGCTAATATCTTACATGTCTTTCTGTTTCCTTGTATCAGTTTTTGTTGTTTAGATTGTAAACTCTTCAGGGTAGGAACTTTCAACTACTGTACTGTGTTTACACAGTGCCTAGCACAATAGGTTCCTGTTCTGGTCACTGGGCGCTACCATAACAAAAATCATTAATAATAAATAACAATGATGATTAACTATAGCATGCTGAGGTTAGAAGGAGCTTGTGGCAAAAACACATCTTTGCTGGTTTTATTCTAGTTGGGGATTCTTCCTTTTAAAGGAATTCCCAAATGACTGGTTAGGCTTGCATTGTGATACCACAGCAATGTAAAGTAGGTGGAATGGGGGTCAGGATGTCGTGCAATGTTCTATAATCATAATATTGAGCACTAATTAACTACACAACTTCCACTGACTTTAATGGGAATCATATGGCTACAATACCACATATTTTGCATATTTCCCAATGCTCGTTACAGAGACCAAATTTATTTCTGTTAAAAAAATTATGATTTACTTTTCTGCGAAGTGGGCCTTGTTATATTTGGCAAAATACTTCTTTTATTTCAATATAAAATATATTTTTATGAGGAAGCAGAAAATAATCCCCATAATTTAATAGTTAAAGTACATTGCCTACAAGAATTTATATATTCAGTGGACTAATTCACAAAATAAAAGAATAATAACATACCCTTTTTATTTTTCCTTTAAAGAAAGTATATCCATGTGTATGTGTTTCTCTTTACCAAATTCTGCTTTTAGATAGTTTTAAAAGATCATAACATCTGTCTTTTATAATGTTAATATAAAAGACATCAATGTTAATCCTTGATGGATGGATTCCATCTCTTTTACAGCAGCAATATTATACTTTAACAATGTGAAAGTTATTTATAAGCATACACTGAAACTTACATATGGATCAATGGACTTTAGAACAGATTAAAGAAAAAATGAAAGAGAAATAACACATTATTGAATATGAGATTATACAAAAATAGCAATAATTTTGTCTAAGAAATTATATTAAACATGGTATCAAAATAACATAAGTATCCTTTAACTAAGGTTGGGTTGAAATATATTTTCCTGAACCTCAGTTACACATGCAATAACAAGGACTAAATTGTTCTTTCTATCAAATGACAGTACAAGTATGAATCTTATTTTGTCCATGTGACAATCTCAGAATAATTCAAATAGCAGCAGACAAAAGCTACCTGCTGTCCTGCAAGTGAACTGTGTAATTTACCACCTATACTTCTTTTGCCCAATTCAAGAAATGCAGGCTGTTAGAAAATCACTTTCCACATCTCTTTCACATAACAAAAATGCACTACTGAAAAAAGAACCTTGTGATCATTTTCATTGTTATTGTTTATTTTAAAAGATTGTCAGAAATTTCCTAAACAGCTGCCAAGGTTTCACCAGTTTTATCCTGGTTTAACAAGAAAATGACCCAAAATTTCAGGTAAATAGCCACATCCCTCTATTGTAAACAAAGCCATTTCTCCCAGGAATGGTGGCCATTATTTTTTTCTTTCTCGCAAACATAATCAGTGATTTCTGAGTGAAAATGTTTATTGAGTTTTATCATAGGCAACAAAACTTCATTGTCTACAATATCTCACGGACATGTGGTGAAAAAGCATCAAAATTTAACATATTGATTGGACACCAGATGGAATAATCTTAAATAATTCTAATCATAACGTGTTTGAAATTAAAAGATTCAAGTTTACTGTTTGAAAATAATTAGTAGTATCAGAGAGTTAAGGGCTATTCCGCAAGACTCTATTACCCTCCTCTTTGCCAATTAAGCCTTTTCAATACAATAGGATTTGAGACCCAATCCACAATCAGGGTCCCACAGTGCTAGGAATAGTTAAGATATATAATAAAGATAATATAGTAGATTCTCAGAATTACGAACACTAGAGTTATGAACTGACTGGTTAACCCACACCTCATTTGGAACAAGAAATCCCAAGCCACCCCCAAAAAAACAACCCAACAAAACAAAAACAAACCCCTACAGTTAAATGTAAACTACTAAAATATAAAGGGAAAGTTTTTAAAAGGATCTGACAAGATAAGGAGACTGCATCTTTCATTGAAATTAAACTGGTTAAAAGCTTTTCTACTACATAGTAAGGTTTCAAAGCTGTAATTAGTCAATTTTCAGTTGTAAACTTTTGAAAGTGCAACCATAACCTTTTTGTTCAGAGTTAAAAACATTTTGAGAGTTATGAACAACCTCCCTTCCTGAGGTGTTTGCAACTTTAAGTCTCTACTGTACTCTGATGGCACATCTACACTACATGGAAAATCGAGGCTGCTACGGTTGATCTTCCAGGTTTCGATTTAGCAGGTATAGTATAGTATCGAACTCAAAGGGCAACCCCATCTGCGCTGGTACTCTTGCTCCTCATGAGGAGTAAGAGAAGGTGACAGGAGCGTTTGCTCCCTTTGGCCTCCTGTTGTGTGGATGGTGAGGAAATGAGATGTAAGATACGTTGACTCCAGCAATGTAACTTACATAGCTGGGGTTTCATACCTTCCTTTGACCTTTCCATGTAGTGTAGACCTGGCCTGAGGCAGCAACTCCCAATCTACATGTCAGCTGGAAGAAAGACAAAATGGGTGGAAGTGGGTTTGTACACAGGAGAAGGAAGAAGAAAAGGACAAGGAGGCTTCCACACAGAGAGATGGAAAGAATATCCTCAGCCCCTTCTCCCAAATCTCTGGGGGGCGGTTTTCATACCACTAGAAATACTCAATAGAATGTCCAAATGTTGTTGAAGTACCTTCTCCAATATACCTCTTGACTTTGGTCATTGGAGCTTTCAGATCTCTGTCTTGCTGATTTCTCCACATTTTCTTCTGACTGTTTCATAGGTATTTTGTATCAGACACTTCAGGTCTTGAGATTGGAATCTTTCCTGTAACTCAAACTGATTTATTTAAATGCACTAGTCTATTAGTAGTGAAACCGTCATACTCTGGAGAATACAAACAGATTTATTTAGTTGCATAGCAGGTATATAGTTCATGCCTAGTTTGATAGGATGAGTGAGGCAAAGTGAATGAAGTAAGTTAATGAAATGAGGAAGCAAAGACTATTGTAACCTTTCTTATTATTTTAGTAACAGCATATCAATAATAATGTAACATCATGTTGAAGGTTTGAAAATAACATCAAATTGAGTTGTATATGGAAGTTTGCAAATTGATAAATAACTCATAAATAGTTTTGGGTTTTGGTTTTTAAAAAGTACAAGAGTGAAAGGAAATGAGAGCAGGGTCAGGCATGGCATGGGGAGGGAGAACTGGCATAGGCATGGCAGGGGGGCAGGGACAGGAGCTGGGTATGCCATCATCTCCCGTATGGTAGCACACATGTTGCGGCCCTGCTGCACCAGCTCGGTCCACATTTGGCACTGCCACTGGGCATCATCCCGGACCTTCTGTGCATGTCCCAGAGGATGCCCACTTGCTCCCTCGTGAAGTCTTCGTGGACCCTCCAGTGCTTGCAGCTACCCCAGGGTTGGGCAGTTGCCCGGCTGGTGGTGATTGTCCTCATTCATGGCTGGTCTGGCTGTGGAGAATAAAGAGGGAGAGGTGGTCAGTCATCCCTGGATACACTGTCCCTGAGCCCTTGCTCTCCTCTCTGAGCTGAGAGCTACAGTTCTTGGGCCAGAGGACGGTGATGACCTGGGAGCAAGGCCATGTGTGGCCTGGACAGTGGGCCCCCATTCACAGGGGCACAGAGGTACCCAGGGGACCATGCTTCCTGCCCTCCCTCCTGTCCCACGGACAAGCAGGCAAGGGAAGTGTCTGGCCACACTGGGATCCCATGGGCCGAAGAGGGTCCTGGAGCAGCCTGGCCTTCCATGGGGGACACACACACACCTGAGCCTAGGACCTCCATGTGCAGCACTCCTCAGTCTGTGTGCAGGCGGGCGTGTGCCCTTGTCCCCAGCTTCTTCCAGTGGTGGCTAGTGGTGGGAGGACATCACCCCCAGGCATCAGACGTGTATGTGGCCTTCCCAGAGCCTGTGAGCAGGAGCCCAGGGGTGCTCCGAGGCTGCCTCCTGGGGCCTCATGGCACAGACTGGCACTGCACGTGCATCCACATGCATGGACTGCAGCGCAATGTCCAGGCTGAGAAGGCCGAGTGACGATCGCACCCCAGCCCCTCAGCACCTGCCTCCCCCATCCTGTGTATGTGAAAACATAAGTGCACTCACCTGCTGATCCCTCCCCAGCCTCGGAGGATTCCTGGGAGACATCTAGGCCCCAGGATGCTGGTTCTAGGGTGATGTTGATGGTGCTGGAGGTCTCCTCCTCCTCCTCCTCCAGCTAGTCGTCATCCTCCTTCTCTTCCTCCTTGCCTGGGAGCTCCAGGTAGGTGATGATGGGTGTCTCCAGCCCTGAGTTGATGATTAGGGTGGGGAAGGAGCTGCACCACCCCCCAGGATGCAGTGGAGTTCAGTGTAAAAGGGGCAGGAGTAGGGTCCTGCTCTAGAGCGACATCTGTGCTCCCTGGCCGTGGTGTAGCCCTGCCAGAGCTCTTTGACCTTGTTCCTGACCTGCTTTAAAGTCCTGGGATGGTGGCCCCTCATGGCCAGGGCCTCAGCCATCTGGACATATATGTCCACTTTCCTGCATCTGAAGTGGAGATCCTGCAGGGACTCCTCTTTGCCCCAGATGTCCAGGAGAGCTAGGATATCCACCCCAGACCATGACAGCACATGTCTTTTTACGCCCCTGGCAGGGTCCTGGGAGCCCTGTGCATAATCCAGTGGGCTCTCAGGGGGCTTGAGGCTGGGCCATGGATCCGGGTAAGTGTGGCAGGGGCAGCCATGCAGTGAGTTGCAGCTCCCAGGGCTGGCTTCCTGACGCAAGCCTTGTCCCGGGTGTCTGTGAGTTTAAGAGCTGGCAGACAACAGGAGCTATAGAGTTGTGATGAGTGTGGATGGAGTGACCACCAGGACACCTGTGTTATTTCCTGAAGGCCTCTTTTTTTGACAGAACTCCCTCTTCCGCATCCAGACATGCCTTTTTCCAAAAAAGCTTGTTTGGAAACTATGTTCTTCCTCATAGACGAAGGTTTACCGCAGTTGGAAAAACCCCTCCATTCTTTCGGCTTTTTGTCGAAAGAATGCAATTGCAGTGTGGACATAAGTATTGTTTTTTCCAGAATAACGCCTGTTATTCTGGAAAAATGCTGCAGTGTAGACTACCCTAGGATAGCATTTTTCCTAGGTTGTATTGCTTTATTTATTTATTACAAATGTAAGCTCTTGGGAAAGATTTACGAAAGTGCCCATCAAAATCAATGGGACTACTCTGAATACCTCAAGTTAAGAAGGTGCATACATTTTTGTGCAGAATTACAATCTCATTGCAGAAAGAGGGCTTGCAATCTATGCAGGTATTTATGTTTGCAAACAGCCCCACTGAATTTAGTGACCTCGGCATAGTGCATTGATATTCTTGTGTGGATCTGACAGATATTGGGATATGAAGAAGAGATCTTATCAACTTCATGTAACTAGTTTAAACCATTTCATTTCCTTTTATCTAGAACACCCATAAAATGTAAAAAATTACTGAAAATTGTTGTCATATCTAATTTGTAACTTGATAAATTTCAATAAATGTTCTTGTATGTTTTGCCCTTTAAAATCATTCCTCACTTATGAAATAAAATTTAATTCTGTCAGCACTGAAATAATTCCCCATATCACAGAATTATGATTCATTTTACTTTTTCACAGTCAGTCTGCCAACTTTTTTAAAATAATCTTTTCACTAATAATACTTACTGGGAGAAGTAGCCAAAACGATTTAACATGAAGTACGAAAAATCTGGTATTATATATGTGCTTAGCGAGAGCCAATAACATATGAGTTTTTCGCTTTCTCAGATGGATTTGCTTGAAATGAGGTCATGGACTCAATGCATGTTCTCCAGTAAAATAAAACTGTTATTTTTCATTATTAAATGTGCACATGAACCAAGACACAGTGATAAAATGAATAGCCTGCTAATCCTATTTTATGGATACTATTCAGATTCAGAAAGTCAATTGACTAGCTTCAATGCTTGAATCAGGTAATACATTAATTCTCTATTCCTGTCCAGCACTAATAAGCATATCTTTTGGATTTCAAGGAGTATTTGGTTTCTCTGTGCTGACTAGCCTACATCTCTGTCTAATTACTTTCCCCCAGATTGTCTACTCTGCCAGTTAACTCAAGGCTCAATGCCCTGTTGGGTTTCTTATTCTACTTCTTCTCTGTGCTGTTCAGTGCTACCCCTATGCTTGGAACACCTTTCATTCATTCCATCCCAGTTTTGTTACTCTTAGTAAATCATGTCTAAATGTAGATTGCAAGCTGCTCAGATCCTGTCTTTTTAGCTTTTCTGTAAAGCCCATAGGCACACTTTGGTGCAATAGGAATTATTAATCCATTCTAAATCATACAGCAAAAATCATTTTCCTAGACAGTCACATTGGCCATGTCACCTCCTTTTTTGCATTCTTTCTGTCACGCTCTCTGGAGTGGCTCCCAATAGAGTGATAACTTTAGGGCAGACTACCAAAAAGCAGGCCAGATGCCTCCAAATGATGGTAGGTTCTATAATTATTTCCACCAACTTCATAACAAATGTGAACTCCCATTGTACTAGAATAGTCTTGTAATGAAGTCACACAGAGTCCTCTTAGACACTCCAGTCTTAGAGTGCCACCTGGGGAAGCTGGGCTATGTGATAAATGGCCACTTACACCAACAATCACAAAGCATTCAGGTTTCTTCCAGTCCCAAGAGACCAATCACTTACCCCAGGTCTATTTGTATTTTATATTTCATCACAAAACCAACACTGGCAGTCAGTCCTTTGTAATTATCTAAAAGTGTATTAACAGGGGGAAATGGAAATAAGGCTAAGTCTAGACTACAAGCCTCTTTCGAAAGAGGCTTTTTCGAAACAATCTTTCAAAAAAGCCTCTTTTGAAAGAGAGTGTCTAGACTGCAACCACTTTTTCAAAAGAGAGCACCCAGGCAGTCTGGATGTGCTCTTTCGAAAAAGCAGTTTGCATTACATAGTGCCTTTTTTTCGAAAGAGCACTTTTGAAAAAAAAGGCATTATTCCTCGTAAAACGAGGTTTTCCGTGGTCGAAAAAACTGCTGCATTCTTTTAATTTACTTTCAAAAGAATGCGGCAGCAGTCTAGACACAGGGGAAGTTTTTTCGAGAAAAGGCCACTTTTTTCGAAAAAACCCTGTAGTCTAGACACACCCGAAGAGAGTTATTTACAGGTTAAAACAGACCACCTGTTCACACAAGAGAGTTCAGTCTGTGGGTTCAAAAGGTGAAATAGATATAGTTGTCTATCAGCATTGAATGCCTGTTTGGAGCTAACCCATGCCACATAGCTTAGGGATCCTTATGCTTATGATTGGGAGTCCTTTCCCCTGAACATCCAGGCAGCATAAAAGAGATTCAGTTTCACCTTATGAGGGATTTTTATACCATCCACACCAGAGTCCAAATTATGGGATGAATTCATCCATAGATCTTCCCTTGCTGGAGGAAATTAAGAATGTGATCAACAAAGTAGTTGTCCTTTGATGCAACACAACACTTCATTTGCCTTCAATGGGTCATGGAGGAGCACTTTATCTTTATCAGTGCTTCTTTTCCTGAGATACATAACCACAGAGGTTTTCATTAGGTATGAAGATTGTAAGTGAGATCAATACATGCAGCATCCTAAAGGCACTCTACAAAGTATAAACCATAAACGCATTCTTATCAACTTATCAGTTACTATCTATTTTGATAATGCTAACACAAAGGTAACCAAGACAGGTTTCAGGCTATGCATTTGTTAGTGTTCAATGAGGCCTTGACAAGACTTGACACCTAGTATGTTGGCATCACACCTTCATTCTCTCCCACCTCTCAATCATATAAAATATAAACTATTTGCCTTCACTTTCAAGGCCCTTCATGATCTATCTCCACTGTATTTATCATACTTCATTCAATACTGAAAGGTCAGCTTCTGCCCCTGACTGGCTCATGATGTCAGCCTCTATTACCAACTTGTTAAATTTTCAAACAAACACTTTTGTGCTTCATCCCAGGTTGTCTGCCTCACAATGTGACACGTTTCCCATAAACTTCTGCAAAACTAACTCATTATCAACCTTCAAAACCCTTCTTAAAACTCTCTTTGCCATGAAGCTAACAAAAATCTTACTAGCTAGTCTATTGCTTTACTGGGACCATGGCCTATTGTGTTCACTAATATTGTCTCATTCATTCCTTGAACTTTCCCATCCGTCTGTCTATAACCACCTGTTTTCTCATCTCACATTTAGATTGCATGCTCTATGGAGCAGGAATCGTCATTTTGTTCTGAGTTTGTACAGTGGGTATTGATCCATGACTGGGGCTCTGAGGCATTATAATAATACAGATAAATACAATTACAATAATAAACACTTTGCCCATTGACATACATTTAATAATTTGAATTGTGAAAATTTGCCTTTATCCTAGGTGCTTACTGATTTGTGACTGGCCACCTGAGGGTATTCTTTAGTTCCAGTAGCTCTTGTTTTAATTTTTTATTTATAGATCTCATTCAGACAAAAATCAAGCCAATTCTGGAGATAGTGGGGATAGATTTTTTTTTTTTAAATATGTGGCCTCCCTTTTTAGGCTCACAACTTGTGGATGCTGGTTTGCAGCCAAAATTATTTGAAGTTGCTACTTAATTAATTTAGACATATGGAGGTATACCTATCTAATAGAAGAGGAAGAGACCTTGAGATGTCATTGAGTCCAGTCCCCCAAACTCATGGTGGAACCAAGTACCATCCCTGTCAGATTTGCCCCAGATCTCTAAGAGGCCCTCTCAAAGTTTGAGCTCACAACTCTGGGTTTAACAGGCCAATGCTCAAACCACCAAGCTGTCTCTCTCCCCACAGTTAACTACATTAACTAAATGAAGTAAATTGTGCCTGCCTGTTCAGGCCAGGCAGGAAAAAAAAGCCTTACTGACTCAATAAAAGACTGAATGAGAAATTACAATTGTCATGATCATATGTTGAGAATTGGTTTATTACAATGCTGCCATTTCGCAGTAGGAAAGAAATTGTGATGTCACCTCTGATGCCAAAATACTGCTATTCAACAAGTGCTATTCAACAAGGAAAAATAAAGGTTTCCTTCCTGTTGACTGAAAGGAATACATAACATACAATTGCTAATTGCACTAGTTGCAGTGAGAAGACACATAATGAGACATTAAGGAAAACAAGGCTATTCCGAGCCAAAATGGTTTCTACGAATGTCTCCTGTTTTACTGAAGCCTGAAGGCATGTATGTGACATGCCTTGTACTTCACCAATATACATACCAAAAAATGCTGCAGATTTCATTTCATATAAGCAATTTTTGTTGGAGTGTATTTACTTATAGAGGTTGTTATGCTTAACAAATGAGTTATGGGAAAGCCCCTGTACTGTTCATTCCAGAAGAAAGATGTATGAGAACAGGAGGATGGTGCATTAGGTGCCATCTACATTTTTTCATATGTTTTTAAGTTTTGCAGTATTGAGCTGAGAAAAACAGATACATTAGTGTAGGCTCTTCCTGACATTTGCAATCATTATAGAGAAAATATGCATGTACACCTTTCCGTAGGCCCTGTCCTTCCCTTTTTTTTAAAGAGACTAAATTATGACCTTTGATGCACACAAGTTAAACATGAAACTCCCTTAGAAAATTTTAGGGGATCATGAAAGTGTGATACATATCAGAGGGTAGAATTCTTTAATCTAGTTTCCTTCCTTATAAGGGTATGTCGACACAACAGTGGTATTTCTAAATAACTGACATTATTCCGACGTAACATAGTCTGCATCTACACTACAAGCAGTTATTTTGACATAATGTTGAAATAATGCTGAGATGGAGGACTACTTACTCCAACTCCTGTAACACTCATTTTATAAGGAGTAAGGGGAGTTGGAGGAAGAGTGCTCTTTCTCAGACTTCCTGCTGTGTAGACAGAGCCAAAAGCCAAAATAAGCTATTTCAACTTAAGCTACGCAATTGATGTAGCTCAAATTGCATAGCTTATTTTGGCTTTAGCCCTGCTGTGTAGACATGCCTTAAGGATAAACATGACACATGCTGTTATATGGTCAAACTGCTTTTTATTTTCTTTTAATTTGGGCAGGTCTACACTCGGGAGTCATTTCGAAATAAGTTATTTCAAAATAATATCTCCTGAAATAACAATTGGAAATAGAACTATTCCATTTCACAAGCAGGAGTTACTATTTTTGAAATAACAAGCCCTTTATTTTGAACTAATGGGCTTGATAGTGTAGACACCTACCTTGTTATTTCAAAATAGACTAGTGTAGACATGCCCTTAGAGTTTTTGGAACTCTGTAGACAAAGTTGACAACATGTATGCAGTTTAATGAATAGGAAGTACCCGTTTTCAGTGCATTTAGGTTCCTAAATATGTATTCCATACATATACACACACACACATTTATTTGAAGCTTATAAAAAGAGAGAGAGAGAGAGAGCGCACTGCAAGCTTCTCAACACCACTGTTTCACTATTGCAAAATACTTTTGTAAGGAAGAGAAGCACATTTCAAGCACAGTAATGTTCCATACAATAAAAATTAGAAGTGCAACATACATATTGTAACACAGTGTTAGGTATTACAATATTATAGCACGTTTCTGCACATTTAAGTGTATGTACTATCATCTTTCTCAGTGTAGTTTAGTAATGCTGGAGAATGTTTTCAACCTGTGCAAGAGAAAAAAAATGATCTGCTGGAATCATTTTTAAAATCACTCTGTAGCAGCGCTGTGGGGAAACATGATAAACTTCTGCAGGCAGACAGAGGAGCAGCAGAATGCAATTGTTCTTTTGCTGTGCTATCTTATTTTTCATTCAACATACCATGCAACATAAGCAGTAGCTTCCCTGCTTTTCTTAAATGAATAAATTACTGGCAATCATTGAAAATATGAGTGTGCTTAAAATTGGTCTCCTAATCATAGAATCATAGAGTATGTAGGAACAGGTTTCTAACCCACTGTAGCCAGTAGCCCTTTAATATATAGGTAAAACCTTAAACTATGGTCTCTGGCTGAGCTTTCTAGAGGCCTGCTGTTCAGTTGACCTAAGACCCATAAGGCCTAGCTGACCTAGCTAAGCTTTGAGTACACAGGGAAAACAGGATGAGCATAATAAGCAACCCTGACTGTTTATCCTAAAGTAGAGAGCCAAAGAAGCATAATATTAAGTAGGGAACCATAATTAAACTCTCATATCATAAGTTTCACACACCCATGCAAGGCCAGAGCCCTGGAAGGGGCCTCAGAGTCTGGGCCGCTCTCCTGAGAAAGAAATAACAGCCGCCTTCTCAAGGTCAACCACGAATCGTTGCTAAGGAACCAGAGATAGCGCCTCCCCCCTTCATGAGCCCAATTTTCAAATCTATCAAAGGTATACTTTAAATAATTGCTTGCTGCGTATCTTTTGTTGTTTTGTTTTTGCTCTATACCCCTAGACAAGCACCTATGGACCATACCTAACACCTATCGGGGAAACACCGTTACCACTCCTACGCATCCCAAGTGGAATGTAGCTACGCCTAGCACATTTTGGGGGGAGGGATGAGAACATATACCTTTGTTTTGCAACTGTGTTAACCTGAGCCGTAGGTGGAGTTACTATGTAATCTTTTAGATTTTTTTGGCTTATTGGCTCATAATATCTTACTGCTAGAACCTATCCAGGGGCTTGGGAACGCCTCCCACCATCATTTCTCTCTGCCCATCAGCTCCCTTTATAATGTCTTATAACCATTTACTTGGCAGTGTCCGCTAAACCCAAGTGGCAAGGTGGCACTCTGCCAGCGCTGTGTGTAATAAACCCTCCTGCTTGAATCTACACAGTGTTTACATTTTTGGTTTGCAACAGAGTACTAGAACTGGAAGGGACATTGAGAGGTCATCGAGTCCTGTCCCCTGTCCTCATGGCAGGACCCAGTACTGTCTAGACTATGCCTTATAGATGTCTATCTAATCTGCTCTTAAAAATCTCCAGAGATGGAGATACCACAACCTTCCTAGACAACTTATTCCGGTGTTTAACCACCTTGACAGTTAGGAAATTTTTCCTAATGTCCAGCCTAAACCTCCTTGCTCCAGTGTAAGCCCATTGCTTCTTGTCCTATCCTCAGAGACCAAGGAGAATTTTTTTCTCTCTCCTCCTTGTGACACCCTTTTAGATATACCTGAAGACTGCTAAAATGTCATGTCCCCTCTCAGTCTTCTACTTTCCAAACTGAACAAGCCCAATTCTTTCAGTCTTCTTTCATAGGTCATGTTCTCCATACCTTTCATCATTCTTGTTGCTCTTCTTTGGACCTTATCCAATTTCTCCACATCTTTCTTGAAATGTGGTGCCCAAAACTGGACACAATACTCCAATTGAGGCCAGATCAGTGCAGAGTAGAGTGGAAGAATGACTTAGAAACAAAGAGGGAACAAACTGAAATCTATCACAATAGGTGCTGGTTCTGTGGGTGACCAGGGCTGGAGCAACCACAGAAAAAAATTAGTGAGTGCTTAGCACCCACCATCAGCCAGCTCTCCCTCCCCCTGCACCTCCTGCCTATCTGTGGCCCTACCACTCAACTCTTCCCATCCTTTCCAGCACCTACTGTCCACCACAATCAGCTGTTTTGCAGCATGCAGGTGGGTCTGGGAGGAGGGAGGAGCAAAGAGGGGTCATGCTCAGGGAATGGGGTGGGAAAAGGCAGGAAAGGGTGGGAAGAGGTGGGATGGAGATTTGGGTGAAGGTGTAGGGATGGGATCTGCTGCAGAGCAGGTGTGGGAAGAGGCCAGATGGAGGTAGGGGCATGCGGAAAGGGGGTTGGATAGGTGCAGGGCCCGGGACAGAGTTGGGGGTTGAGCATAATTAAACAAAATCTCACATCATCATCAGCAAGTCTATTCATATGCCTTTTTGGCTAACTTGTGGGAAGGGATATGGAGGGAGGACAGAGAATCATGGTCTCTCTGGAACAATGACTATTCAAGTATTTCACGCAAAATAGAACAGCATCAGCCACAGTGATTAGGAGAGCCCACACTCATAGTTCAAGAGTTAAGCCATTCTACACTCATGTAGAAGGCAAAAGCTTCAATTCCTGCTCCAAATTAGGCAGAGGTGAGAGATCCCCCTGGTGAGTACCGTGACCTAAATGTTATAAGGGGGCTGGTGCGGCTGACGATAGCGCCAAGCCCCTCTTTTGTGAAAGGAACATTATTAGTCCTGCAAAAGCATTTTCAGGACAAAACTATTTATCAAATTCATGTCACATTTGCAAATAATTTCAGGGTGACCAAAACTGCCTTTTTTTTCAATAAAATAAAATTGTTCAATATGCTTTACACAGCAACAGTCCTCACATTTTGTCCTGTCCCGGCTCCATTCACTTCTCCTCTGTCCCACTCATTCTGCATCCTCTACCCACTCATAGATTCCTGGAAGAAAGGAGTGCCCTGAAGGGAGTCTTCGGAATGGAGAAAATTGTGGCTGAAAGGCACAGGATTCTTTATTACTTCAAATAGTAAAAACATGTGTAGTACAGCTCAAAGCTCACCCATGCAAGGTCACCCATGAGTTCAGTTCTTACTGTCAATGTATGTGGGTTACTGTTGCAAAGTTTTAAAATTCATTACACCTGAAAGAGATTATATGGAGTCTGTATGGAACTGGAATCACACTACAATGTCTTAAACACAGTTCAACACGCTTGATCAACTTCATTCAATAGCCTCATTGAGTGAGCCACATGGTGTGAGATTTTCCACCTCTTTTACAGTTGTAGGATCCAAGGGATCGCCTAGAATAAAGTAAACCAACCACCTGCAACTTCTTTTCTGTGTCCATATATTCGTAGTGCTTACAATCTTTATGGATTTAGGTGATAAATATTTTAGAACTCTATTTCAGACACTTACAAACACACACCTATAATACAGAAAAGACTCACAGGGTTAAATTATCCCATCACACCCAGCCACCAAGAGCAGAATGATTCTAAAATCTACAGCCATCGAGGAACACAGTGAGGCATTGTCCAGCTCAACCACTGTGAAAAAGTCAGTTATCAGTGTAAGTTAATAATCCTCCCTTTTGGATACGCTTGACATATATGTACCTGAGAATTTATTTCTGACCCTGGGTTAATTTCTGCTCAGCTGAAGTGTTGAGTAAGCTTCTTTTCCTAAGGCAGTGAGAACTCGATGTAACTTAGTGTGTGCAATCTTTCTATCAAAACAATGTAGGGAGCCCATAACTTTTGTGTATGGATGCCAAAGCATATAATAACAATAAGTAATTATTTCATTCATCAATATTCATAATAGTGCCTACATCATTAATTATTTGGTACAACAGAGATAAAGTCAATAGGATAACACCTTTACCCTGAATACTTGCACTGTACTTTAAAATACCTCTGCTTTGATTAGGCATTCATGTAGTACTAAGAAACCATTACTGTGTGACATCATCCAGTCTTATATACACGATTCCTTATTTAACAGTTCAGGAGGGAGCCTCTCACACATTCAGTAAGAATGGCTAAATGATATAGAGCAAGGTCACCCATGAGTTCAGTTCTTACTGTCAATGTATGTGGGTTACTGTTGCAAAGTTTTAAAATTCATTACACCTGAAAGAGATTATATATATAGAACTATATAAAGTGCTACTCACTGGCTGCTTTCATTGCTCCAGTAATGCAAAGCAGTTGCAAATGTGACTTAGTTGGATTTATGTATCAGTGGCACAATTCATAGGAGCCAGAGAATCACAATTCACTGATAAATCTGGCCCATTACATATGTATAAGAGAAAGACAAGCTAAGATACAGGAAGAGGGAAAGAAACATTACACCTGACAGATTTTAAGGAAAGCACTAATAAAAGGAGTTTGGGTGAAGCACTATGATAATATAAAGTATAATGTTTCCTGTACCTCAATTTACTTCTCTGCAGTGAGAAAGACCAGAGTTTAGTGGTTTAAGAACAAAATATAAAATACAGAATTAAATGTCTGATAGGAATGACACAAAATCTCTAAAGGAAATCATATTTAGTAAATGTATATGCACAAGTAACAGTTGGCTTACCTTTGAAATAATTATGAATAATGTAAACAACTCTTGTTTACAAAAAACATTTTTTGTGGGTACAGGATTCCCCTAAGTTTTAATACTGGTAAATGCAAAAATCCTATTATGTGTACACTTATATGTACTTCCTAAGGCACTTCTCTGTGAGGATGTATACTTCTCAGACTGTATGGAACGGTGTTAAAACCCTGTGTAAGGCATGCCAGTTCCTTAAAGTTGGGAGATAAGTGATAGTTCCATGGCAGTGTTGGGCAACCTGTGCCTGCAGGCTGCATGAGGCCCCTCAGGATTCTGTGAGTCCTGCAAGACATTTGTTTGTTTGTGTTTGCTTTTGCCTGTGCACAGGGTTGCCAGATTCTGCTGGTTTCCATCTATATATTTTTTTCCCTACAATATTACTAAAGTGACACACAAGTAAATCAAGGGCATGTGAAGTGAGGTTCATGGTGATTGCACACAACACTGAATGTGAGACTTGTGTGCTTCCTTTGCATCCAATCAGTGGTGTTGACAGCTTCCAGGCGCTCCTGGGCAAGGCATGTGTGGGGCCAGCTCCACATCCACAGAACAGGCAAGACCTCGGGTGGAAGTGAGGCCAAAACAGCTAGCTGTCAACACTGCCCGAACTACGGCACTGGCCACCCTCAGCCCTCAGGGTTGCACAGAGCATGCAGAATGGTGCTCCTGTGGCAATTTAAAGGGCCCAGGGCTCCAGAAGCTGCCACCGTTGCAGCAGTGATGGCTAGGAGCCCTGTGACCCTTTGAATCACCAGGCCTCTAAAACAAACTCAAGAATCTATGTATCCTTCCCACAATGGACACCAAATCCCTCAGTGGCCCAGGGCTGGAGCACCCATGGAGAAAATATGGGGGAGGAGTGATGCAGAGCATCCATCAGAAGCCCCCTATCAGCTCTTCCTCCTCACCCCATTGTCTCCCATCCACCAGCACCCCCTATCATTCAGCGCCTCCCCCTCCTTCCCAGAGCCTCCTGTCCATTGTGGATCAGCTATTGGACAGTGTGCAGGAAATGCTGGTGGGGAGGTCAGAGGAGTGAGGTTTGGGTTCTCTCAGAGTAGTGTGTGAAATGGGACAGGAAGTGGCAAGGGAGGATTAGATTAGAGCCAAATTCTGTCCCTACTCATATATGATATCTTTTTTGTCACATTCATGCGTCCCATGGATGAATTTGGACCGTAATCTAAGGATCCCATTTGCATGACCCACAACAGGTGCAGGATCAATATTATATCAGGGTAATAGGCAGATACAGGTAGGCAGAATGCCATGAGGGCAGGAATCAGTACAGTCAGTGCCCACAAGTCTTTTATAAAATGTTCTATGCACATCTAAAATATAACCTTTTGCAGTTTTGTGGCAGGTTACATATACCAGTGTAGTCTAATGTCTCATGTTTTAATGAATACATTTTATTAAACCAAAAATGAACACCTAAAAAGATTAATTTGTTATGGGCTAATTTCTGGACTATTCATTTTGCCTTTCAATTTTATAAGCTGTGTCATGAAAATGAATGTGGAAACTAGAACACACATTGGAATGCACTTATAGAGCACATTACATTTCAATTTCCACAGGAATTAGCTCTATAGGAGCTGGTTTTAATGCAGAGCTAGTGGCGGTGTTGATTAGAAAGCCCAATGAGTGGGCAGCATATAGTTTAAATACTATGTGCTAGCCACGATCTACAGTTTAAATATAATAGATTTGCCATTGTGGTTTTATAAAAAAAAATTGCCCTGCCCTTTGCTGACATTTCAAATACAATGAGCAACTGCCAAATAGCACAAATGATTGGAGCTAGGCTGTTGTGCTCTCTCTCTTTCTCTTTATTTCACCAGAGGGATCATTAGTCTCCCTCTCTCTCTCTATTACACCAGAGGGATCATTAGATCTGGCCTGATCTCCTCTATATATTACAAGCCATTACATTTCACCTTATGTTGAGCCCAGTGAGCTAGTTAGTCTAAAGCATTATAATCCTTGGGAAACTAAATTGTTGTGTGCCACAGGTTGAGAACAGGAGAGACTGATGTGTTGCAATTGCCACCATGACACCAATTTCTCTCATCAAGTTCTTTCTGCTATGTAGCCTATGGAGTTTGCTATGGCATAAATGATCAAGGATGTCAGATAAACGAATTCAGTTTTAAGCAAAGATGCTCTTCCCACCTCACTCAGGTGCTCACTGTGAGCCTGAATGGGTTGCCAACAAATTTGCATTCAAAATGCTGGATACAATCTTGAATCACTGAAGTAAAACACACTCTCTGGAATTAAACATTACTTCACTGGGCAACTGAGATGACAAATCTTCTGATTATGTGGTTCTCAAATGTCAGGCTGCGCCACTTTAAAACATACGCAGACAAGGAGCACTTATGTTCAAATG
Organism: Rafetus swinhoei; assembly: GCA_019425775.1. Taxonomy (NCBI): domain Eukaryota; kingdom Metazoa; phylum Chordata; order Testudines; family Trionychidae; genus Rafetus; species Rafetus swinhoei. Next base: position 27,428,113 of record CM033424.1, on the reverse strand, counting down.
TTGTTGTATCACTGTGGAGAATGATAGTACAAAATTAAGAAGTGGGGCCAATCCTGAACTTGTAATCTGCTCCCGCTAGGCTTTTCTCAGGTATGGGAGTATAGTGTAGACAGATTAACGTGATAATTCTATTCCTGTGACTGGAGCTGGATTTAGGGATAGGTGACCTAGGTGGTAACATAGGGTATGTCTAGACTACATTCCTCTGTTGCCAGAGGCATGTAAATTAGACTACCTGACAAAGTCAATGAAGCCGGGATTTAAATATCCCCGGCTTCATTAAAATAAAAAATGGCCGCCACGCTGTGCCGGCTCAGCTGATCATCGGCACAGCATGGCAATCAAGACGCAGATCGGTTGACAGAGGAAGCCTTTGTCAACTGCTCCTGTAAACCTCATTTCACGAGGCATAAGGGAGCGGTCGACAAAGGCATTCCCTGTTGACCAATCCGCGTCGTGACTGCCGCACTGTGCCGATGATCAGCTGAGCTGGCACAGTGCGGTGGCCGTTTTTATTTTAATGAAGCCAGGTATATTTAAATCCCGGCTTCATTGACTATGTCGGGTAGTCTAATATACATGCCTCTGGTGACAGGCATTTAGTCTAGACATATCCCTAGGGTGCTGGGCTTGTGGGACACTGAGGTTTGGGACACTATAAAGTATTCAAAAGTTTAACAAATAGAGGAAGACTGGCCCTGCTTGTGACAAAGACTATAATTCTAAGAGTGCCATTGATGTCCAAGCATTTCACAATTTTTATTCTTGAACTTTAGCTAAGTGGATTCTTCTATGATGTCTAGATGCAGAGAATTCCAAACATTTATTGCATTCCATGGGAAAAAAAGACAATTAGAAAAGAAACAGGTGACCCAGGAGTGGATGAGGTAAAGGGAACTGCTTTATTGCCTACTCACGTTTATCTCGGACATTCAACACAATGTCCAAGTGGCAACAACTTGATGCCAATTACACCCTTTTATCTATTTTAGTATGTTAATTCATATGTCTATCACTACCTTATTTAGTAATGTTAACTCCCATAAAATAAATATTAATGAGCAAATAATGAATACAATTATACCTACCCCTAATTACTATTTACAGAATTTCCAATTAAATCAACACATTCCTATGCTACAAACTAACAGGTTACAGAGATTACAAGGAATTTGACTCTGAAGATATGTTATGCAGAACCAATGAGGATAAACAAGAGGCATAACAAAATAGAGCAACTCCATGCTTATTTATTTTTCTAGGCTGCAAAAATGAAGGGAAAGAGCATGTCCAAGGGTAATGCCTGCTTTGGCTGAAATCCTTACCACCATCCCAGACCCGTATTCATTTTACATATCCCAACACTTTAATTTATCCTTTGGGGTGTTATACGCACAGTGTCCGTGAGTTCTTCTCTTCCTTCATAAGTCAACTATCTCCTTGCCTAAATGTTTTGGATCTTTGGATGTGTAGGCACCCTTTATTAGTGAGACCTCTGAGTATTATCAGCAGTCTTTCAGTTATGTGCTGCAATCTAGCCTTAGGGTACGTCTACACTGCGCAGCTATACTGGGATACCGGAGGTATCCCAAAATAGCTACCCTGCATCTTTACAAGCCGCCCGTTATTTCGAAATATTTTTTGAAATAACAGGTGTGCTATTTCGGTATCCCTGTAACCCTTGTTCCATGACGGGTCAGGGATGTCTCAAAATTTGTGTAGCACAAATTGCGTATCTTATTTCGAGTTTAGGGTGCAGTGTAGATACATCCTTAGAGACTACAACTCCCATGATGCCTTGCGGAAAGAGCATTCACTTTCCTATTGGAGAGAGGAGCCAGATCGGGGTATGAAGTTCTGTGTACACCAGGAGTTGCTGCTAGAAAGCCAGGAGCTGCTGCTGAGAGCTTTGCTGGGGCTTTGATTAATCAGGGAACTTCAGAGATGTTTGGCGGCTTTCCTGGATCAGAGAAGAAACTATTTCTGTGCCTGGAGCAGAGTGAGAGAACCCCTACCCTTGTTTGGGAAAGTGCTTGCAAGGGAAGGGGCACAACAGAGACTGAGTGTGAGGAGAGGTTGAGTGATCTTCCCATCAAACTAGGTCGCAGAGCTCCTGACATTTGGTGCATCCAAATCCTATTTTCAGAGGGGTTGTATAGCTCATTGCCTTGGCTGGACTGATGCACTGAACATGCAGAGTGCTGGCTCCAGTTGCAAGTCTTCAAGCTCACCTGTGCAAGCACCTAGAACTCTGAAATCCAGAGAAGTGTACACTCCTAGAGAGGGATACATGGGGCCCCATGAATAAGTTTCAGTTATCACTCTATATGATATTTGTTAATTGATTTTATTCAACTGCCCCCCTGTGAATGTCAATTATTAATGGCATTTAATCTTAACCTATTATACCCTGTTTTTTGAGTTGCTAAGTAAAGATGTGTCAACTCAAAGTATATTGGAGCTGTATTATTTATAATTGATCCTTTTGAGTTAGACCCACAAATGATTGATGATGATGATGATGATGATGATGATTAGATTTCCTTTTTTTCTGCAGGTTCCCCAAACAGGCCATTGAATTCATACTGGCACCAGCAAGGTGGCAGCACCACCAGTTTTAAATTCCTTTAGAAGTAAAAGGGACTACAGCAGAGGGATGTATAGAGGATGCTCATCTATCCAACATCAACCCTTGGATTCTCAGGATCTTCTTTAATGACAACAACATCAGATGCCCAGGCCCACAGGTGAGTGTTGCCTGCTCCAAAATAACACAGAAGAAAAGAAGGAGGGCGGGATTACAGATGTTTATGCTCTTGATTATTTCAGTAGAATTTGGAGCAGTCTCTGTATGACCAAAATGATCCTCTGAACCCATTTCTTTTCAACACACAGCTCTTGAACCCATTTTCACAAACGAGACTTGATAACTTCAGTTACATTTCTTTAAGCATCCTTGTGAAAGTAAGGTGTCTAGCAGTGGAAGGTCAGACATTTCAGTGCCTTACAATGTTTCAGCTTCTAGTATCTGGGCTAGAATACCCATTGTCTAGCTTTTTTAACATCCTTTTATTCTCCAGGACTTCTTGTATTTATCTAATAGAATTTGTAGCCTAATGGTGTTTAGATCTAATATACATCATTGCTTATTTTTGAGATTTTATTTATTGAAGATCCTCCTTTAAATGATTTTTATGTTCAGCTATATTATAAAATATTTCATTGCTATATCTGAAATCTACAGTTTACCTTTAAAAAAAATATGTTCCAGCTCTTATAGAAGCAAGAGAATGTAGCTAGAAAAAGAACAGTGCACACATGGAACTAAATTATATAGGCATTTTGCTAATTACTCTATATATGTTCAGAATGTTTCTTTAATCCTTCCTGTTAGTAGTCTCAAAACTTCTTTCATAGCTCTGTGTCAATGCCTGGCTGAGTTGTAAAGCTTTTTTTTTTCTTTTTTTGGCCAATGTATTGAAACCAATCTCAGCACAGCACTAAAGCAGAAATCTTGACACCTCAGACTACCAACTAGACGAAAGAAACATTTCTTTTCAATTTATCGGTACTGGGAGACTTGCCATGCATGTACATAATGTCAAGGGACTCATAGGTAATACATTTAAGTGATTTTGGATTAAATCAATGCTTCTCCTCAAACGGTATATTAAATGGTGAATTGAACAGTTTTGTTTTTTTCTTAGTCATGAGACTTTTCTATTCAACTCTAATGGTACTGAAGTAATTTTAAACCTTTTAAAAATCTAGAGACCACTGAATTTTATTATTATTGGATTTCTAGTAGTGCATCCAGTCCATGTTATGCAAAATATGTACAAAAGGTAATAGGATGGTCCCTGCCTATCATCTATATTGACAAGTCAAACAAAAGGAGGGAGAAAGGAATTATTTTTTTCCATTTTAAAAATCAGAAATTGAGGCATAGAGGCTTTAAGTGAGTAGCCCAAGGTCACAGAAGAGTTTAGTAGCAGAGCCTGGAATTGAACAATCTCTACTGACTCCCCGTAAGATCTTTTTTTTTAAATTGAACTCTCTATCGTGTATTTGCATCACTATTAGCAGCAGGTGTATCACCAATTAAGCTTGATGTTCAATCCTACATGCTGACCTGGCAAATGAAAGAGTTTTGGGATGATCAAAGGAGGACACAGGCTTACAAAATAATTCTGGAGCATAGGAGCAAAACCATATGTTTATGGTTTTGAAAAAAATTATATACCCTTTCCCCACCAAATAAAATATTGCTAAACCTTTAAAGAAAGAAAAAACCCACATGCAAAAGCGCAAAAGCGCAAAAGCACCGTACACAAATAAGATTTTTCTTTAGTCAGGAAACATTTCTTTAGAGCTCCCATTCTTAACAAGCAAATACAGAAATCATTTTCCTCCACAGAAGGGTTCTAATAAATTATTCTAGCACCTTCCTACAGGTGTAGTTAATGTAGCTTATCCTTTTATCAAGGTCAAAAGGAACAGTTCTTGGTCTCCCTTCTGACAAGGGAAGCAGATACTAAAGGCTCCTTCCTCAAGAGGGTTCAGATAATAGTTCAAATCCTCCTTCAGCAATTCTATTCAAGGGAGTTCATGCCCAATGAACCTCCTATTCTCTCTAGGGATGCCTCTTAATGAACCAGAAGCTTAAGATCCTTTGCTTTAAAGCCTGGCAGCTATAGAAATCTTTATGGTAGGACCAGACTCTTCTCTCGCCCCAGTGAACAAATTTAATCTGTTTGTTCATTCTCTGGATGGTAGCATACATACACTTTGTCACAGTTAGGTAGAATTCAGTTTCGTGCTGAATAGACTGATCTTTAAATGCAGTAGGAACCTGATTAAATGCCCCCACACACGCACATCCCCTTGCTGCTATCCAAACCCCCATTTCAAAATTAACAATATCACCTTCTTTTATATGTCCCCTGTCTATTGTGTTTTAATTATCCCAACTCTTGATGCTGCAGGATTTTTCCCTATGGATTTAAAGGTGCTCAGCTGTGTATTTAAATAGATATTTAAATAGAATATATAGGCCCCTACTAATAAGTCAGTTACACACAAACATAATTGAGCTCAGAGAGCTAAAAGTCCTATTAGTCTATCTCTGTGAGGGACTTGCAATTTCAGGTGTGTTACCCAATCAATTATTGAATGTCTCAAGTGATGAGGCTTCCATCATGTCCTTTAAGACTATTCCATAGTAAATGTGGATTCTCTGAAAAGAGGTTGGAGCTGCATGGTTGACTAGCATGACATAGTTTCTACTCAGTGAAGCCTCTCTGCTCAGGACCTGACCTCTTCTTTGCAGACGCAAAGCTTCTTCAGCCTGGGGAGCTCTGACTAGATTCTGTACCTGCAGGAAAGAATCATGAGGATTTGTCCCTATCTATTTTTACTGTGCAGACCAAAACAGCAAAGAAAAGTGACACACTATTTCCATGAGCATCATTTTAAAAAGAGCATTCAGAATCAAGTGAAATCTAACAAATATACATATTATTATGGTAACATTCCTCAAGCTATAATTAACTTACTTAGATTAATTAGTTCAGCCATGGAAACTTCTACTCACCATCTTGCAACCCAGGGGGAATGATTTTTCTGATTGGTGAATAACCACACTGATTTTTATTATAATTATCATCATGTAAAAAGTTGGTGGGGGAAGGGAGGAAAGATTTTGTCTCGGGCTGGTAATTTTTATGACAATTGTATAAGGTTGAATTTGATAATATGTGCAAAGTTCATAAAACAGAAAGAGACCTACACACAATGAGTGATAAAGCATGTTATTGCTATCAGGTGAAAGAACTTTATGGAAACATCATTGTGACAACAATATAAAGGTAAATTCTGCACTTAGTTACACTGGTGTAAATCCACAGCAAATATATTAACTTTGGTTCTAACTACTTAAAGTCAATATGTTGAACTGATTTAAGTGGGAACTTAATCTGACTTCATTGAACTAGATGCAGGATTATACATGTGACTCAAAAGTATCTTGGCATAAAATGAGAATATTGTTAATGAAATGCTGAAGTGAAGATGAAATATTAAATATTGGGAAAAGCCATTATTTATTAGAAGGATAACAATAAAAATATAAACAATCTATAAGCCATATCATTTTGTTCTTCCTGATAGTTTTTACAAACAGGATTAGTCCTATAATACTAAACATCTTGAAGTGTAGTTCTAACTCTAAATAAGACTATGTAAAAATGGCACCATCTTACTCCACAGAGCTGTTCCTTTGGTGTATTTAGAGTTATAATAGTTATAACTACCTTTTCAGTGATAAAAATAAGATTAAAATGATTTGAACTTTTTATGGTTTTCCATTGGCTCTGATAGAACAGCCTGATAGAATGAGCTGAATTCTATTCCATCTTGTGAATCAGTACAGGGGTTAACTAAATGCCAGTGAGCTATATCTAATCATTAACGTTACAAACTTAAAAAAACAACAAATGGTCTGGTAGCACTTCATAGACTAACAAAACATATAGATGGTATCATGAGCTATCATGGGCACAGCCCACTTCTTCAGATGACCGGTCATTTGAAGAAGTGGGCTGTGCCCACAAAAGCTCATGATACACTCTGTATGTTTTGTTAGTCTATAAAGTGCTACCAGACCATTTGTTGTTTTTTAAGTTTATCCTGTACAGACTAACTCGTGTACAGACTAACTCGGCTGCCCCCTGAAGCTTCATTAACATTAGTGAGAGCATAAATTGAACATAATGGGTGTAAATAAGGGTGTAGTTTAGCCTCCTGAAGTAGTGAGAATGAAAAGAACTCAACTTAACTCTCAGAACTCCGTCTGAATTAACCAATTGGCTGTCAGAAAAGAATCATATTTTTACTTGTTAGCTGACCATATTTGATATGAAATAATTGAGGGATAATAAATATGGAGTTCCACAACTCCATTTTTACAAAGCTAGTCTTTAAACCAGAGCCATATTTTAAGCAATACCGTATTGTGTTTTCCCTTTGAAGAAGATTCTGTGTGGCTCCTTGCTTGAACTTCCCAGTGATATAAGGTGTGTGTGGTAACTAAAATGACCAGAGAGTAATTTCCCTATTTATTCAACATTGGAGGTGAAATCTTTCTTTTATGTTGGCTCTCCATCCTTGGAGAAGGAGATGTCTGATTGCTCTGTAAAAGAGCACTCAGGGAGGAACGAAGGGATAGGGTTGACCGAAGAGAGAAGGCCTTAAAAACCAAAGACTGAGGGGGGAACAAGGTAACAGGTTTCAAGTACATGAAAGGATATACATACAAGGAATAGAGAGGAAAAATTGTTCTCCTTAACCTCTAAAGATAGGACAAGAAACAATGAGCTTAAATTGTAGCAAAGGTGATTTAGGTTGGATATTAAAAAAACATGACAGGAAGGTTAAGCACTAGAATAAATTGCCTGGAGAGTCTGCAGAATCTCCATCATTGGAGATTTTTAAGAACAGGTTACACAGACACCTGGCTGGGATGTTCTAGATGGTGCTTGATCCTGCCATGAGTGCAGGAGACTAGACTAAATAAATAACCTCTCAAGGTACCTTCCAGTCCCACAATTCTATGAGAATAGAGTTTTCAGCTGGGCTGTATGCATTCCAGGAGAGTAGTGAGTCACAGGCATTCCTTTGTTCTTTGTCTAAGCCAGGGTAGGCAAATTATGGCCAGAGGGACGGATTCAGCCCACCAAACATTCAGATCCAATTCGCCACAATCCTCTGGGCCCAAATGTCCAATGGCCCAGCGGGACTATTGGGCATGGTTCATGTCATAGAATCATAGAATACTAGGACTGGAAGGGACCTCGAGAGGTCATCGAGTCCAGTCCCTTGCCCTCATGGCAGGACCAAATACTGTCTAGACCATCAGAGCATGTGTGTCTCAGTGCAGCGCACCCCTCTGGGTGTAGGTCTCTGCACACTGCCTGTAGCATAATCCTCGCAGGTCCCACTGGCTGGTTTCTGGCCAACGAAAGCTGCTTGGGGCAGGCTTCTGGGGCACTGACAGTTCACATAACCCCATTCTTCCCATGGCATGCATCACAAAGAGATACACATGCTGGCCCTGTCAGATAGCCACTTTGAGCGGCATATGGAACACAGCAGACACTCAAGTAGATTCCGACAGGGCTGCTGGCTGGGAGCTGCCTAAGGTAAGCACCTATCTGCCAAAGGATGCACCTGACCTGGCACACGACCTCTTCCTGCACCCCAACTCCTGACCCTGAAGTTTGTTTAGTTTGGAAAAGAGAAGATATGGAGGGGACATGATAGCAGCTTTCAAGTAAATAAAAGGGGGAGGGAGAAAAATTGTTCTTGACCTCTGCAGATTGTGTGAATGGTGAAACAGTGCATATCTTGGTCTCCAGTTGAACAGAAATTCTAATAATACTGGACCTAATCTTGGGACAACCACCAGCCAAATTTCAGAGTTCTAATTAGGGAAAATAAATCAGTAATATAGGCATCAGATCAGGCAACAACTCAATCTGTCACAGGTTTTTAATGTTTTCAGAGACGGATGATTCTGCTGTGATTGCTTTAAGAAGAATTGTCACTTGCTCCTTCAGTCCTCATTCACCTTTTACAGATTCCATTTCTACAGTAACATTCTAAGCTTTAGATTGAGTTTCTTACATTCACTTTGTCATTAGTGTCATCAGCCCTCAGGCAGTGAAGAAGATAAATATTTTCTTCCTTAGAAATGACATGGTTATCAGCAAAAGCAGTTCCTTCTCCTCCTTCACTTTTATCTGGTGTCAGCTCATGGGTATGCTTCTTCATTATATCTCCATTTACCTCAATCAGGCAGGTTGCTGATTTCTGGTCTTACAACTCCTAACCCCCACATTCACCTGTAAATTTGAACCTGTAGCTATTGATCTAGGGATAAAAATCTTTCAGGATTGTGTTGTGGGTTTCGGACTCTGCTATTTTTATTCAAGGTCTTTGGTTAAATTTGTCAAACTGAAGCTAATTCTTAACTGATATTTAAGAAATAAACAAGCAGGAGTTTTCTTTTTGGAGGTTTGTGATGCAATCCTTGATGTTAAAAGAAAATTAATAATGTCACATTGTTTCCTATCCTCAATTCTCTACTCAGTTATGCTTTTGATTCTTTGAGGGCCTCTTACAACATATGTCTACAAGTGCAGAGCTTTTCCAGAAAAACTACACTTACATCCTCACTTCAATTGCATTCTTTCGACAGAAAGTTGAAAGAATGCAGGGTTTTTTCCGACAGTGGTAAACCTTTTTCTACAAGGAAGAAGCCTTTTTCCAAAAGAGTTCTTTTGGAAAAAGGCATGTGTGGATGGGGGAAGAGAGGTTTTTTTTTCAAAAGAAGAGGCCTCCAGGAAAAAGCACAGGTGCCCTGGTGGCCACTCCATCCATAGTAATCACAACTTAAATGCGAGATAGCATCCAATCAATGTGGATGCTATCTTTCGAAAAAGCAGATTGGTTTTTCAATGCACTTTTGTTGTGTAGACGCTCTCTTTCGAAAGAAGTTTTTCCGAAAGATCTCTTCTGGAAAATCTTCTTCTGAAAGAAGCCTGCAGTCTAGACATAGCCACACTCTCAAAACTCCTTACCTAATTGATGCTGAGTGATACAGCAAAAAATTCCCAGCATATACTACAATGTCCTTATTAAATTACTACATAAAGCCACATGTCTTTTTTGGATTGTGTCCATTACCAGGTGCTTCCAGCTGACCGGAATCTTTGAACTCTGCCAATTTGAAAAATATTACAGACCCCCCAGAATCCACACACTTCAGACAGAATTGTAGATCCATAAGTCAGCGGGAGAATGGTTCTGCTACTATGGAGAATTTTCCTGGCTATTACACTGTAATGCTTTGGGACCACTTGGGTGCCAACTGAGGTGCTTAAGATACCATTGAGCCCACCTTCTCAGACAGCCTGGAACCTCTTTTATATGGTCTTGCTGAGCCAGGCTTTCAAGCCTCCCCCAGCAGATTACCCAGGCAGGACCATAATCAACTGCTAATAAAGACACTGTGCTCGGCTCTGGGAGGACTCAATTTAAGGGATTTATTATCACACCCAGACATTCACCCCTGCTTAGGGTACAAACCCATTTATATGAAGTTTGTCTCTTTCATCTATGTGAAGGAAGGTATGCATAACCTCTTGCTACTCCCTTGTTAGAAATTACATAAAATGGGTTACGTTATAAATCAGGAGTATGTGTATTGACTATGAAAAGATGTGGGTGACAAACAGAACAAAGCAGATTATTAAGAAAATAAAAAGCACACAATCTAAAACAGATTCATTACATAACTGGATACAAATAAGAACTTCCCACACTAGTTAGTAGTAAAGTCCTTCACAGGCCAGGCAACTTTTTAGCCTGGGTCCAGCAGTTCTTCTCCCCCCTCTGTTACCATCCTTCTCTTATTAAGTGTTTTCAAGTATATCTTTGGGGTGGGGAGCCAGAGGTAAGAGAAGTTGAAGACAATTATTATTTTCCTCTCCCGTTTTATGTAGAATTTCCATAAAGCAGGAAACCTTTGTTTGATTCCCCCCACCCTAATGGGGAAAATTTCAGTGGTCCAATGTACAGGTTCGTCATGAGTCAGTAGCATTATGGAATGTCCACCAAAAGGCCAGGTCAGTTCACTGTCCATTGTTCTAGCAGATGGCCATTAAACTCTAACTAATGGGATAATCATATTTAGTAAATCATAACCTTTCCAGTAATATTTTACATGAGCATCTTGTATGAAGTATATCTCAGTTATGTCATATTCATATTATAAGCATATTTTCTGAAAGCATATGGAATGCCATGTCACATACACTATCCCAGTGAAATGGACTAGTGAAAGGATCTGAGTCCTTGATCTCATGTCCTTTACCAAGAGGCCTCCCTGATCTCAAGGGCCCTCTTTCCACTCTCCTGTGTGACAGAATCCTTGTAATCCTAACAAAGCTAAACACAGGGGGCTTGACCCCCTGTTGAGCCTGTGGGGGCTCAACCCCCTATCTTCTCATGTCCACTTAGAACAAGGGCTAAAATGCCTCCACTTGGGGGTGTTCTTCTGGTCTGGACACTTCCCTGATCCACTGATCATTACATACAATTAAATACATGCAAATACAGTTTATTAAAAATAAGGAAAAATGGAACAGGTTAAAGGAAAGCACATAATTCCCAAGCATGGGAACATAATAAGCAACAGTCCTTGGAATGTAAGGGGAGTTCCCAGACTGTTCCTGTCCTGTCCCAGGCCTCCTTCTCAGGCCCTGACTGTGCTGCAGGGATGCTGCAGATTGGACACTTGTTCTGGTGGTGGTCACATTCTTTCAGGCTCTGGGTGGTAAGCTCAGCATCAGCCTGCCTGCATGGATTACAATCCTCCCTCAAGTCTGGCCTGCAAGGCCTTATGGCTATCTTGCAGTACTAGGCCCATTGCCCAGGGTCCCCCCTCACTCTCCCAAGCTGCTCATCAGACTGGCTCTGGACTGTTCTAGCTCCACCTAGGGTTGCCAATGTTCTAATTGCACATAATGAAACACCCCTGCACTACTCCTGCTGTGGTGGAGGAGGAGACTGAGGGCTTTCACTGCGGAATGTGTGGCTCCTGTGGGACTCGGGATGAGGGATTTGGGGTGCAGGAGAGGGCTCTGGGCTGGGGCAGGGGCAAGGGGTTGGGAGGTGGGGGAACTGGATTCTCATCTGGGCAGGGCTTTGGGTGGGGCCAGAAATTAGGAGTTCAAGGTGTGGGAGAGAGCTCTTGGCTGATCCAGGAGGAGTTGTGGTGCTGAGGGAAAGAGGCATCCAGCTGGGGATGTGAGCTCTGGAGTAGGGTTCAGAATGAAGGATTTGGGATGAATGAGGGGGCTCAGGCCTGGGGGAAGGGAGTTCAGTGTGGGACGATGTGGACTCCAGGAGGGAGTGTGGGTGCAGGAAGGATCTTTGAGCTGGTGCAGAGGGGTGGGTGGTAGTAGGGGGTGTGGGTTGTGGGCTCCAAGAGGAAGTTTTGGTGTGGGAGGGGAAACTAGCCTGGGGCAGGGAGATGTGGTAAAGGAGGAGTGTGGGGGTGCAGGATCCCAGCAACACTTATTGAACCTTCCAGGTGGAGGCCATTAGCCTCGTATAGCCCCTAGGTGCTTGGGTGGTTAGGGATGCTCTGTACACTGCCCTTGCCCCCTCAGGTGCTGCCCCTGCAACTCCAGTTGACTGTGATTCATGGCCAGGGCAGGTAGGCAGCCTGCCTTAGCTGTAGGCCCATGCTACATCGCCAGACAAACTTTCAATGGCCAGGCAGCACCAACAGGAGCCACCAGCATCCCTTTTTGAACAGGCATTCTTGGTCAAATCTGGACATCTAGCAACCAGTAGCTCCAGCCCCAAGTCCAGCCCCAGCACTGCTGCTGCTGTTCCTCCAGGGACCTTTGCTGGTCCCTCTGGCTCTGGTTGCTGCAGCTCTCCTTGCAACATAGGTCTGGTCTCTGGGCTGCTTATGTGGCTCTACACCCAGCACAAGCTTGTTTCCTCAGCTATTTCTTTGCCTTTTGTTGCTGTGGCTCTGCTCCCAGCACTGATCTGCTCCCTGGGCTTCTTCACTGGTACTCTCTGGCTGGTGTGACCTGCTTGCCTGTTCAGCTCAGGCTTCTGCTCTCTCCTTAGCTTGACTCCACTCTGTACCAATAGATTCCAGCTCACACAGAAGATGGGGCTATGCTGGCCTCTTAACTCCGTCATTAGACTGTCTTCCCTGTTAATCAGGCTGATCTGGAACATTGGCTTCCCTCCATTGTTCCTGGGGACTCTCAGAATCAGGGTCCTGATTTTCCATTGACTCTTCCCTTTCATAGAGGCAGCTAGCCAACCAATCTCACTCCCACTGAGTTTTAGGCCAAAGTCCCCTTACACATAGTTGCATACCAGCTTATTTGTTATCAGGCATCTTTTGAATTTTACAGCCAAAAGGTGAGTCCTAGCAGAAATATAATTTCCCTTCAATTAGTGTGTGTAACTCATATAATCTGGAAGAATGCAAAGAAACAAGACTGACAGTGAATAAGAGTGGGAGCCTTTTCATACACTGGACCAGGCATTAGAAGACAACAGCCTGTAACATTGGTAAGCTCTCCCTTCATTTGTGATCTTGGATAGATTTTGTTGTTTTTATTTTTTAAAGAGAGCTTGCTTGCCAGGTGAGTTTTCTAAGCCCTCAAAATTCTAAACCAGCTACTATGCTTTTGACAGATTAAATGCCCACTTACTGTTAATGTACTCATTAGTTTTACATTGCATTTGGGATTGAGTGATTCATAAAGCTCACTTTTTATATGTTCTTCTCAAAGCATGAACATAAAAATAATGAACTAAAAGAGGCTCTGCTTTTTTATTAAGATGGAAACGTTCAAAAAATCAATGATCCAGCTCAGATCTGAATAAGGAAGCACTGAAATTATGGCACACTTGTTCAACCAGCTCATAGTATTACTGTGTGTAGTCACAGAAAAGAATCTAAAAAAGTGCTATGAATGTGACAATACTAAGTCTTTCAGTGCAACCTGAAATTTCAAGCCCTGAGTTCCAGGGTTTTTTCTTTGTGTATTGTTTTTTGAGCTTGAGTGCCTGGAAAATAAAGATATTAAGATCCCACCAGAATGTACTGGTTTTATGAGATCAGACTAAGCAATAATCTTATACACTGATCTTTACAATCACAGAGGTTTTTGGAAACACAAAAAGAAATTTGGCAAGAGCAATTTAGAGATATTGGTTGTGTTAATATTTACCTCTCCAGGTTGTAATCTGAAGGCTCAGAGATTCGTTAAGTAGGAGATTTTACTTAATCAAAACCTGTCTATGTAGAGCTGGTAAATACAAGGCAAACTACATCACATCTTTGGGTATGTCTACACTAGCCCCCTAGTTCGAACTAGGGAGGCTAATGTAGGCATTCGAAATTGCTAATGAAGCCCGGGATTTAAATATCCCAGGCTTTATTTGCATGTTATTATCTGGTCACCATTTTGAAATTCCACTAGCCCGAAGTAACTGCCCGCGGCTACACGCGGCAGTGAAACAGTAATTCGAACTAAGTCTTTAGTTTGAATTAACTGTTACTCCTCCTGGAATGAGGTGTAACAGTTAATTCGAACCAAGGACTTAGTTCAAATTGTTTCACTGCACAGAGCGGGCAGTTACTTCGGGCTAGTGGAATTTCAAAATGGTGCCCGGACGGGAAGATGCAAATAAAGCCTGGGATATTTAAATCCCGGGCTTCATTTGCAACTTTGAATGCCTACATTAGCCTCCCTAGTTCGAACTAGGGGGCTAGAGTAGACCTACCCTTTGATACTGCATAAAGATGACTGTCATCTTACACAGTGGTACCTTTTTCTTTTAATAATTGCTCAGATAACCTGTGAACTAATTCATGATATTTTCTTCTATTGCTTGGTTAGTTCCTTATTTTAATTGCAAGATGGAAATCCTTTTTACCTACAGGACTACATGTAATTTTAATTCTTGGCTTCAGTCTACAACCTCAGTTTTAATTAATAGCTAACTAAAAAACATTAATAGCACATTTTCCTTTTGAGATCTGATACCGATCTATGAAAACTCACCTAATCTTCTTTCTTCATATGATATCCAGGTCAAATTTTTAATCCTTCCTTACAATCTGTATCTCTGAAACCATAACATAATGAATTTGTACAAAAGGACAAATTCTACAGGATACATTGATTGCTGTAGAATTACTCTTAATTTACACTGGTGACACCAAAAACAAAACTGACCTCAATCTTTCCATATTCAAGCTATGTCATATGTAATAGAATAAATTCTGTTGTTCATACACAACAATGGAAGTTTTGACAGTCATCTAGCTGAAAAGTTACTTTATATATGTTTTAAGAAAGTCACATTTGACCAGTCCTAAACTAGCATATTCATAAATCCAAAGAAGAAAAAAATCTTCCTCAGTCTATCAGCTCTTAGATAATCAATTACTCACAGAGAAACTGTACAGATTCCATATTAATTTTCTGACTGAAGTGTCTCAGGGTAACACGCATCAGATTTTGGCCACCATCTTCACCATCTCGTATTGCCTCTATGTAAGAAGAGAAGAAACTTTTGCTGCAGAAATTTGCATGATTATTTAAAGCTTATTCCATCATCTTTGTCCTTGAAATAAATCTAGAAAGTAAGTAAACAGGATCCTCATAAAATTCCTGATTTGCCTACATCAATGTCAGACAAAAAATAATGCAAGATTAGATTCCTTGCTATTCCTCCTTCCAGAATTTCCTTCCGTTTCAAGCTAAAATCAGAGAGAGAGAGAAAAAAAAGGGGAAGGGGGTAGAGATCTATTCATTCATCCACCCATAGAAGAGTTTATCTGAGATGAGCTCCAGATTTACTGAAATGGAAATGACTGCATATTTAATTTACAGCACTTTACCCATCCTTTTTTTTATTACCCTTACTCCTGTAATGGTCTCCCTTAAAATAAAATTCTGTGCTCACATGAAGCGCACCTTTTTCCAGCACCAAATCAAAAGTGCATATTTGACAAATCATCCACTGAATTTTGGGGGTTGAATCTCTCAGCAGATGGACTATTGATGGATCCTGCAAGGGTACCTGCATTTCAGGACTGGGCTAAACCCTGGAGCATCCAAGACATCCAGATGGTCACAGAGTATGCTAACTTTTACAAGAGGTTTATTTCAAATTTCTCAATCATCACAGCCCCTCCACCTGCCATCCTCTTCAAACCTGCAAGGCTTCATTGGCCGATGAAGGCCCAGAAGACCTGCAAATGCCCAATGTGAGCTTTCACATCTGCTCCATTGCTGGTCCATCCCAATCCTGATCAGTTCTTTGTCTTTGAGGCTGGTATTTCTGATGTAGCCATCAGTTCGTACTATCCCAAGAAATGAGGTCCCAAGATGAGATGCATCTAAGTGCATATTTTTCATGAAAACTCATCCCAGCCATTGCAAATATGAAATAGCAGACAAGGAGTTACTCACCATTAAGGCTGGATTGGAGACTTGACACAATACTATTTTGAAGGGCCAAACACTCCATCCTTGTCTTAACCGATAATAAGAATCTAGAATACCTACCATCTGTGAACTATCTGAGGGTATGTCTACACTGCCACCCTAGTTTGAACTAGGGTGGCAGTGTAGACATACCCTGAATGAGCAGCAGTTCCACTGGGCTCTAACCCTCTTGAGATTTGATTTCAAAATCACATATTGTCCAGTCTACAAGAATAGAAAATGTGAAGCCTTCTCAGAAAAAAGGGGGATGCTATCCAGAACCCACTAATGCCAACGAACCATCACCTGGCATTTTAAAACAAAACTATTTCTTTTGTGGGTCTGTATCTTCATACTTCCTTGCCATGCTTCAAGCCGCCCTCTCTAATGACCATTTTTGTTAAAACTCAGAACTTCATTCAACATCTTATTTGATCATAGAATGATAGAATCACAGAATACTAGAACTGCAAGGGACCTCGAGAGATCATCAAGCCAGTACCCTGCCTTCACGGCAGGACCAAGCATCATCTCATCCCTGATAGATGTCTGTCCAACCTGCTCTTAAATATCTCCAGTGATTGACATTCCACAGCCTTGATTTCTGTGTCTGACTATATGTTCCTGGCAGTTCCTCAAGACTGGAAGTGCTGCACAAAGATCATGATAACCGCTGGGCGGGTCATTTTGAGCAACCAAAAATTTTGTGCATTGAAGCCTACTCATTCTGGTTGTCACAAATGCAGGATGTTTCCTTTTTGACCTTCTGATGCTATCTGACACACTTTTCTGGCCCTTGTCACGTGTAATCCTTGATTTGTATAGTGGAACTACTCAAATCTGAGGGCTGCAACCCTATACTGACTGTTATGGATTAACTCAGCAAAATGCCCCCTTTTTTTACTATGCACACATCTCCCAATTATGAAAAATACTGCATGCCTTCTAGTTATATATATCTTCCACCTCCGTGGCCCCACTGACCATCTCACAACAGACCATGGCTCTCAGTTCATATCCAGACCCTTGAAGATGTTTTACCTCACACATTTCCAGCTCTGTGCATCCACTATGCATCATCCTCAGACAGCTAGCCAATTGGAAAAGATCAACCAGGTGCTTGAACAATACCTGTGCTACTTCCTGAACTGTTGTTAAAACTTCTAGGTCATATTACTCCTGCTTGTTGAATTCACATTTACAATACAGAACATATTTCTACCCAGTCCTGTCCCTTGTACTCCATATATGTGTTTAGTCTGGAAAAGAGAAAACTGAGAGGGGACATGATAGAAAGTTTTTCCTAATACCCAGTCTAAGCCTCCCTTGCTTCCAACATTCAGAGTGGTTAACCACTGGAATAAATTGCTTGGGCAGGTTGTGGAATCTCCAACAATGGAGATTTTTAAGAGCCAGTTAGACGAATACCTGTTAGGGATGGTCTAGATGGAGTGTGTAGGGGACTGGACTTGATGACCTCTTGATGTTTCTTTTAGTTCTATGATTCTGTGTGTAGTTTCCATCCTTATTTCCACCTTCTCATCCCCTAATCAATAAGGCCTCTCTCTGCCTTCTGGCTCCTAGTGCTTCAATGGATACTTGAGTAGTGTCAATGAATGAACAAAAAAAATCCCTCCTGAATTTTTCTTCCAAGATTCCCGTTTCCCTATACCTGCCCCCATAATCAGACAGTCTCTTCTTCTGATTAATATGAGTTTCCTTGAAGAAAGGCTAAATTTCTAAGTCTTCTGCTATTTCTTTTGGGAGCAGTGACAGCATCTTCAAATCTGTTGTCTTTATAGGCCACAACAAAATCAAGGCAGCTTTTCATCAAAGTAGTAGTGGTCACAATGTCCATCAATTCATTTTGTTATTCTTATTTACAATGTCTGCTTAGAACAGGATGCCACCAAAACCCACATTTGAGACCAGAAATTTTATGTTAATTATTTGTTTTGCCAGGCTTTGTGCTTTGTGTTGGATCCTGACGTCAGCTTTACTCAACTTCCCCGAGCCCATTAGGTTATCATAAATCTGTCATTTGGTTGCTCACTGGCCTTACACTGTCAGTGAGGCTCTCCCACCACGTGTCACTTAGGCTATGTCTAGACTACAGGGTTTTTTTCGAAAAAAGTAGCCTTTTTTCAAAAAAACTTCACCTGTGTCTAGACTGGGGCCACGTTCTTTCAAAATTAAATCAAAAGAATGTGGTGGTTTTTTGACAGCAGTAAACCTCATTTTAAGAGGAAAAATGCCTTTTTTCGAAAGAGCTCTTTCAAAAAAAGGCGTTCTTGACTGCAAACAGGGCTTTTTCAAAAGAGAGCATCCAGATTGCCTGGGTGTTCTCTTTCAAAAGAGCAGATCACTTTTTCGAAAAAGTTGTGGCTGTCTAGATGATCTCTTTCCAAATAAGTGTGTAGTTTAGACGTACCCCCTTAGTGGCTTCATTTTCAGATTTGTAACATTGTCTGTGAGGATCTTCCATATCATACTTGATTATGAAAATAGGATATATATATTTTGCAGTACTCCAAAGAAAGATACTGGTTTTAAAGATGACATTGCATCTAACACAACCAGTTGAGAGAATGTGAGTTACAAGGCATGAAGAAAGCTCTTGGATTCAGCACAAGTATCCTTGCCTGGATGCCATTTTTTTCTTCCCTTCATGTTTGTGCCATTGTCATAAACTTGGCCACAACAGTCCTAAAACTTTATTCTATTCTCATTCAAAATGTCCAGAAACATTTCTTGTAGGCCTTTTTCCAACAGAGGCACCCACAGACTGGATATAGACACTTTTTCTTTTTACTTGGATACAGCCATTCTCATTGACAAAAAAATCTGATTGTAAGTTACATCATTTCACTGTGATTACAGTTGGCAGTGCAGTCCATTATTGCAGTGAAGAACTTCACTTTGCCAAGCCACATCAATAGGTTATCCAGCACCTTTCTTGCCATAAGGTCAGTACATTCATTTTTAATTGTTTTGTTCTAGTAATGGTCCATAACTTCTTTACAAACTACTCGGTGTAGTTGTTCATGCAGTCACAAAGAGCTCTACTAAACAGAAAAATTGCCATGATGCTCAGTGAAAATCTTAACTGACAAGCCCCGGAAAGACAAATTATTCTTTGCACGGAATAGTGTATTGAGATCAGATGCTCAAGCATGTTCCTCCAGTGCTGGGTTTCTACATTAACAATGTGCTGGTTTCCTGCATCTGTGCATTTATTCAGCTTGACCCTGGATTCAACATTCATCCATTTGGAGTAGACTGTAAAATGGGTGGGTGACTTTTAATGTCGCTTCAGAGCATCAGCTAAGTTATGCCAGTAATCACACCTGAAAAGCACAAGAAACAATTTGGAACTCTTATAAAATATTTTTGAAGAAAAAACAAACACTTTGTCACTGTAAACCAGGCATTGCCAATTCAGTTTCTCACCATTCTTGATCACTCTTTTGTAGTGTGACATTGAGAAATGTTGCATCTGCTCATTTACTGGAAATGTCATAGCTTCAATTTTTCCCAGCCCATTTAAAATTGCATGATCAATATTGGCAGATTTTAGGGTCACTGGCCATAAATGAGGATCTGATATATTCATTTTGTGTGTGCAATTTTTCTCCCAGATATTTCTGCCATCATGCAATGTTGATTCTTCTTTATCATTTCTTTCCTTTTCTTGTTAAAAAAAATCTTTATCTTTCTTTACATGTGAGACACTTTCTTCTTTGTCATCACTATCCCTTATGCTTGCCAGGAAAACTGTGATTCTCCAACACTTTCTTCATATTTCCATTCCTAATCTTCAGGTAAATCTGCTAATTCCTTAGGAAATGGACTTCCATTATTTATACTTCACTCCTCAATGTCTTCTGCCCTATGCTAATCACTACTGCCTAAAGCCACATCTATGTTGTTCTGTTTCAGATATTTTCCCTCAAATCTGCTGCTTGCTTCAAACAAGATTGAATTTGAACTTTTCACTTTCTATACTGAGATTCTAAAAACTTCTTCAGGGCCATCTTTTCTTTTCTATGGGGGAAACCAGACATTATTAGGGAGAGCAAAAATGTATGTTCCGCATTCATAGAAAGTCATCAAGCATTATTTGTAAGCATGGTGAAAGAAGTCACAGCATTTCTTTCATATTGTTGCATATATAGGTGATTGAAAGATATTTCTGGCATCTCATTAAATATGTCCTTTATTAGTTGCTACCTAGATGCTTCAGTTCTCAAAGCACACTTTCACAATTACATAATAAAACAAGGTTCACAGTATCACAATTGGGCTATCACTTCACTTCATTCTTACATCTCACAGATTTACTGGTGTAGCCCTGCCCCTGTTATATGCACGAGGGCATGGCTGACAACTTTCTAGGAGGTTGAAGGAAAATGTAGTTCTCAGAATGTCTGGAAGGTTCCATGAGATTCATAGAATCATAGAGCTGGAAGAGACCTCAGGAGGTCATCAAGTCCAGCCCCCTGCCCAAGGTCATCTGATGAAGTGGGTTTTACCAATGAAAGCTCATGGTATAATATATCTGTCAGTCTCTAAGTGCCACAGGACTGCTCTTTGTTTACAAATGTCCAGCACATTCTAGGATATTAGTGAAAAATGAATTCATGCACAGTATGCCTAAAATCTTTTATTGCATACATTCCATTTTCCCTTGTCTCATTACAAATAAAAATAATACCTTAATCTCAATGCTCCCCCTACCCCCAAACCAGCACCCTCTGCTTCTCACTAAGGCTTTGATTCTTTGGCTGACAACGGCTCTGACTCTACACCTGGCTCCCACCAATAGGTCAAACAGCCTCTGTGATGAGCCCAGACACTAGGCTGGGTTTTTACTTTTCCAGCAATGAGTATGTTTGTGGCTGATCAAGTGGCCAGTAAATCTTCAGGTCATGTGCTAGTCATTCATTACTACACGTTTTGGCTTAAATAACCTTACTTTGGATTTGCAGATCTTGCTACAACTAGCCCTTATTACAATCAAATTTGACTTAGGTACATGAGAGATTCAGTATAGTTTCTCAGGTCTAGGCAGAAAGTTATGATTGGAATTAGCTCTTATTTATGAATCTCTATATTAATAGTATGCATATTTTAATAATATTTTATCCAGGCAGGCCTGCTGGCAGGGGGTACAAAGCAAGGAGTTGCCTTGGGGCTTGGTGATTAAAAGGAGTCTGTGGCTCCAGCCACAGCTGCTGCCAATGTAGCAGCGGCAACAGCCAGAACCCCAGGCCCTTTAAAGCACTAAGAGCTGGGGAGGGCTGTGCCATGCTCCAGGCAGTGCTGTGGATCAGCAGCCTTCCACCCCACCCCTTCCAGAAGCACAGAGATGCTCCCTCCCTCACCTTGCCCGGGAGCCCATGGAGCCTGTCGGCTCTGCTGTATCCAGATTTTATATGTTTGCCTCACATCACAGAGAGTCTGGGCAGTCATGTAAGAGGGAGGAATTCTTGTTTATTCCTCTGCCCACACACCAATGGCTCATAACGTGATACACAATTTAATTTTATGAATATACACCATATTTTAGTAATTTCTTCTCTTCAGTGATAAATGGGTACATGCATTTTGCCATGTTTAGTTTAAATCTGTCTTTCATCTCCATATTAGGCAATTGTAGAAGAACTGATGATGTGCAGAAAACTACACCAAAAACAGAATGGGGGGAGGGGGGGGTTATGTTCCACACTGGTTTACTCTTCTTACAAATGAAATATATCTAGCCCAACAAGGCTTTTTAAAGTTTCTATAGGACAAGTTGATTTGGCATAAAAAGCCCTGAAGAAGACATATGTTTCTATATAGCTAATTTAGTCTTCTCTATGTAGTCAAACTGTACACAATTTTCTTATTCAAGTTGATGGCTCAGAAAATAACACTGAGTACCATATAAAATTGGTAACTGAGTATCAAGGGTGACAATACTTAAATACAGGTCAAGAAAGATTCTAAGGCTTGCCTGGGAGCAGGCTCTGATGTTGCTTTACAGTTAAGATGGAGCTAAGATTAGAGAATGGAATTTTACCAATCAGTAACTCTTAGCGCATTTTGAAAACTGTTGTAGGTGATACCTTAGTAATGCACTAACAGTGAGAAATGAAACAAATACATATGTGTAAAAAGGCATAAATAATAACTATTTCACAGGTGCTAAGACAGCTGTAAAGTCACAAGGGAATTGGAAGCTCAGGAAATAACCTAAGATATGAAGATGTACTGTAAGGAGGTAATTGATATGTAATGGGATGAAGAGATAATTTCTTGATTATAGATAGGCTGGAACAGAAAATGGGGTGGCAGAGAAAGTGGCAAATGGTCAGTGATCCTCAGTAGAGCATAATGCAATAAATTGAAGCTGATGTGACCAACTGTGGCTCCAGAGGCACAGAACTGAATGCAGTCTTCATGAACAGAACTTCATGGACAGAAGGCTTAGGTTCTGATCTGGTGGAAAGAACTCTGTACCTGAATAAAATTCTGCTGACTTCAAAGAGGATTAGCATGCGTCTACCTCCAAAGAGCTTATTACAGCACAGGGACCTACTGTCTACTTATCTTTGATAAAATGTGTGTCAGTGAATGTTCCATGAACATCTATTCACTAATAGGCTGCAGTAATCTCCAGGCCAAGAGGGATGTGAGGGAAGAGCCCTCCTCTCAAAGAGCATTGAGATGCACCGAGAATCTCATTTCCTAACCACATGTGGTAGGAGAAGAAAGAAGCCACAGAGCAGAGAGAAGCTGAGGGACAGAACTTAAGCCAGTGAAAGCAAACAAAAGAAACAGTCTAAACAGGGATAGTGAAGATGTCATAGGTGCTGATTCCCTGGTTAATCCAGCCCTGGAGCACTCAGATAAAAAAAATGAGTGGGTGCTTAGCACCCACTGACAGCCAGCTCCCTGTTCTCCAACTCCTGCCTCTACCTCCCAGCAACTCCCTCCTGTTTTGATTAGCTGTTCCACAACATGCATGAGGCACTTGGAAGGAGGCAGAGGAGTGGGGATGGAGCACACTTGGAGGAGGAAGTGGGAAGAGGCAGGGTGCGAATGGAGTGGGGGCACGGAGCGGCAGAACAAGGTTCTGGAAGAAGTGGGTTGGGGATGGGAGCTTGGTGGAAGGTGGGCATTATGATGGGGGGTGGTGCAAAAGGGGCAACTGACCCAGGCCCTGGCAATTTTAAAGAGTCGGGAACCCCAGACCCTTAAATTGCCACTGAAGCACTGCACAGTGTGCTGCAGGGCAGCTCTAAGAACTGTGGGGAGGGCAGGGAAGTGGCACAGCAGGCTCTGGGTGATGCTGAGGGCTGGCTGCTCTAGCCCCTCTCACTTCGCCCAGGGGCCACTCATGGCTGTTGGCTCCCCCCTGGTGGAAGGGGTCAGATGTGAGTGAGGGGCAGGGACAAAGGACTGTTTCTAAGGATTTTGCAGTGAATATTCTTTCTCCTCTATTAACTGGCTGCTGACTCCAGCCCGTTTCTCCATTTCACTCTCACTACAACTGCCCTCCATTTTTTTCCTTCTTCCTCATCCCATTTGGTCCTTCCCTCTTTCACCCTTCCTCATTTAATATAAGCAAAACAAGCCCCTCCTTTTTAAAACTCTAACAAAATATCAACCAGCCAAAAAAATTGCAGAACTTGTAATATGATAAGCATGATGCTTGCAAGCCATCATTCTGAACACCACTTTTATTCTGTATCCTCTCATCTTTGTCTTCACTGGTTAGATTGCAAAGCACTTCATATTTATGCTATACAGCACCTCACACAATTGAGTACCAAGGCCTGCAGGTGTTGCCCCATGAAAATCAATAAATCACAATAATAATGCACAACATCCCTCACACAAAATTCCTTTGTCAAAAGTCCAAGGATTTTCCTAAGGATTTGTCTATATGGGGTGTGAGTATGTGCCAGCAGAGGTGTAAATTCCAGGGCACAATAGCTTGTTGTGGACTACATAGTGAAGCGGAATCTTCTGGGAATTAGGGAATTACTGGTGCTTTCCCACCATGTCCATATGGCCAATTAGTGCATGACATGATAATGTGCACTGGAATTTACACCCCTCCTGGCACACACTAATGCACCATATAGTCTTAACTGTTAGAGAAGAGATACTGGAGTCAAGGACTCTGAACTCTATTTCTAAATCAGCTCAAATATGCAATTTGAGACTTTAAACCAGGGCTACTCACCTTTGGAAGCCCTGGGGGCCACAATGATACTCACAGCACATGCCGAGTGCCACAGCCTAACTGTGGTTGCATAGACATGCAAATAACTCCTTTCACACTGATGGGCATGAATACAAAGCACTGTGCACAATGCCCTGGCGCTCCTGGCACCTCCTCCTTGGGAGCTAGAAATGCGGACACCCTGTGCCCATCTGTTCCAGCTAACCTGTCCACTTGCATCTTTCAATGCTCAACCACCTGGGAGATGCCTCGCCATTGTGGAGCGTGTTCTCGATGGAGGCATGTTCAAGCCCCGCATAAACCCAAATTACACCATGGGCTGCAAAAAAATGGACCACAGGCTGCATGCGGCCCACCAGCTACGTGTTGAGTAGCCCTGCTTTAGAAGATGTTTGGATCTCAATTTTCAAAACTATTCTTTAATTATTGATGTCTTTCTTTTGCAGTCCAATCTGAGACAAATGAGGGGTGTTGCAAGTTGGGTATCCAAAATTAATAGCTATTTTTATTTCTTTGTGATTCCTTTTCTAACTCCTCCAATGTATGACAGATTGAAGTAGCCTATGATGTCCATTTGAAATATAATTGGGTTGAGAATACTCCAGCAAGAGAAATACACATTTTGTAACTATCACCTGCCTGAAACCTTGGAAAACATGTACGTGCTTTTTTTCTTATTTCTGTTACACTCAGGGGTAAAAATCTTCCCAGTATGATGGTTTGATACTGGGCCAGCCAGACCTTCAGCTATGCAAGGTGTGTGTCACTGGGGCTTTGGTGGTGATTTAAAAGACCCAAGGCCCTGACTGCTGCTGTAGTAGTGGCAGTGGCAGCCAAGAAACTGTCAGGCCCTTTTAAATCACCAGGCCATGGGGCAGTTGCTCTTTTTGAGTCCCCTTTGGTGGCTCTGCTCCCCATTGGCAACCCTGGGGGAGAGCAAAAGGGGCAGCGATATGAAAGATATTTAAGGAGGGTCCTTAAAGTGCTCCTGTGGCAGCACTTTAACATCAGTTGTGTAAGGGCCAGTACCGGCGACAACTTCTTACTGATACACCGTACCGGCATGTACTGGCCTGCTTTCACCTGTTAGGACACTTTGAGAATATCCAAAATAGTTGGTAATAATTCAAGAGAAGGTATTCACATTTTGTTCCCCAGTTTTTGCAAGGATACTATGCTGTTAGAGCTCCAATTCACTAGTTCAAAAAATTGTATGCCTTTCAGCAGCATGTGAACTGAGGGCTTTTGAGGCTTATGAACCAAGGTCAAATGGATATAGTAGCAATACTGAATTTGCTACTAGTGATTTTATCATGATGTTCACCAAAGGGAATCCTCCTCCTTTAAGAAAAAGTAAATGAGAATATGGGTTGAGTTATCTGTGACTATTATTCTACTTTGTTATTTTTAGCATACTTCTTGCCTTTTTTTTCTTTTTACATCACTTTGGCCAAGGGGCAATCTGAGTTCCTATATCAAGCTCAGAAAGCTGACCCTTAGCTAAATGTGTATAAGAATATCTGAAATACGATGCAATCAGAAGAGAAGCCACTGTTAAACATGGAACATCATGTTGCATACATTGGCAAATTGTATTACCATCCAATAGCTGAAATTGTATGTGAAAGATGTAGCCCATCGGGTTAGCTTGCTTTTACTATATTCACTGTGTTTGCCTTTACTATTCTGCTTCTTTTATATTCAACAGTAATGCCAGGAACATGCAGGTTTGTATTTATTAGCTTCAGCAGTTAGCATGAGGCTTGAAACCTATGAGATTTGGCATAGATAAACTTAGGGTACGTCTAGACTACATGCCTCCATCGATGGAGGCATATAGATTAGACAGATCGGCATAGGGAAATGAAGCCACGATTTAAATAATCGCGGCTTCATTTAAATTTAAATGGCTGCCCCGCTCTGCCGATCAGCTGTTTGTCGGCAGATCGGGGCAGTCTGGACGAACCGCGGTTGACAAGGAAGCCTTTGTCGATCGGCGCAGGTAAACCTGATTTCACGAGGCATACCTGCGCCAGTCGACAAAGGCTTCCTTGTCGATCGCAGCGCCCCAGACTGTCCCGATCTGCCGACAAACAGCTGATCGGGCAGAGCGGGCAGCCATTTAAATTTAAATGAAGCCGCGATTATTTAAATCGCGGCTTCATTTCCCTATGCCGATCTGTCTAATCTACATGCCTCCGTCGACAGAGGCATGTAGTCTAGACGTACCCTTAGTTAACACCAAACAAGAAGTAGAGTGTAAAGGGGAATTTTGCCCATAATGAAATCAACAAATCATAGAAATGTGACCTAACACCAGCTTTTGGAAAGTTTTGGAAAAAACACACATCCACAAGAATGCTATGGCACCAAATTAACATTTATTTTGAAATCATTAGTACACAAACATATAGAAGAAGGACACCTCTTCATAGTAAATTGAGGAAACACAAATAAAGAAGAGGAGAGAAATCCCTACAGAATATGCACTAGACATAGTGGTATCACCATAACATATTATAAAGTTTACATTAAAAAAGCCTTTGGTCAGAAATCAACCCTCTATCTGCCATGAATTAGCACTTCAAGTTTGCTATTGGTGTGGCATATACAACAGTAGGTGAATATGTGAGCACAGGTTTTGTCCTACATCTATCAGCATTCAAAGCTGGTGAGATTTTGAAATTTGTTTTTGTTCTGAATTAGAAGAAATTTTCTGAGAAATAAGACTTTTTGAGAAAATGTGTTTTGTTTGGCATCTGTTGAAACATTTTGTTTTAATTTCAATTTAATTTCTGTTGAAACATTTTGCTTTAATTTCAGCACACACACACACACACACACACACACACACACATTCAAAATAGTTTGTCTGTATGTCTGTTTGTCTATCTGTTCATTCAAGAAATCCTCCTAAGTGGTAAGAACTAGGACCACCCAATTCGGTATACAGCTTCCTCTTATAATAACTTAAAGCAAAGTAAGAGTTTGGTTGTGTCAAAAAAATGGGATGTGCCTGGAATGGGATTGCTTCTCATAAACCATACAGAAAAGAGAGAGAATCACCAGGCAGATGAAAGGAGCTTGTTAGGGATGCGTTCCACGCCCTCCAGGATTACCCCAGTCCCAAGCCTCCCTCCCCCCGTTACTCTTTAGGCAGGAGGGGGGGCTGTAGCCCCCTCCATTCATACAGGATCATTGCTGGCTGTTCCCCTTCTTCAGGAAGCGAGGAGAAAGTGCACAGTTTGCTGCATTCCTCACTTAGGCTGGGAGGTTGTCCTCTTTCCCCGGGACAGTCTGCATTCAGAACCCCTCCTCCCTAGCCCCAACTCAGAGCAATGATTTAAATGAAGCATTTACATTTTCATTTTATTTTCCAAAACACAAACATTAATTATCGACCCAAGCTACACTGGGTAAATCTTCTAGTATATACATAAATATATTTCAAAACAAAAAGTCATTTCAAAATGAAAAATCAAAATTTTCCATGTTGATAGAAAAGAATAGGTTACCCAGAGGTGGATGGGGTAGAAGGGCATCTTTTTTGTAGATACTCGTTCTGTCTTGGAACCTCCTTCCCCCCCACCTGGGATGCTAGTGAGCAAGAAATTAACCCCAAGTAAACTTTTTCTGTTAGTATTTAAATATGCTTATCAATTACATCACTCTTCAAGCCCTAATTTAGTAATGTGAACACCCATATACTGCATAATCATAACCATGTGATGAATATAATTATACCTGCCCCCTGTTTACTGTTTACAGCTTTTTAGTTGATGTAAGAACATAAGAACATAAGAACGGCCATACCGGGTCAGACCAAAGGTCCATCTAGCCCAGTATCCTGTCTGCCGACAGTGGCCAGCACCAGGTGCCCCAGAGGGGGTGGACCGAAGACAATGATCAAGCGCTTTGTCTCCTGCCATCCCTCTCCAGCCTCTGTCAAACAGAGGCCAAGGACACCATTTTATCACCTGGCTAATAGCCTTTATGGACCTAACCTCCATGAAATTATCTAGCTTCTCTTTAAACTCTGTTATAGTCCTAGCCTTCACAGCCTCCTCTGGCAAGGAGTTCCACATGCTGACTACACGCTGTGTGAAGAAGAACTTTCTTTTATTAGTTTTAAACCTGCTACCCATTAATTTCATTTGGTGTCCTCTAGTTCTTCTATTTAGGAACTAATAAATAACTTTTCTTTATCGCCCTCTCCACACCACTCATGATTTTATACACCTCTATCATATCCCCTCAGTCTCCTCTTTTCTAAACTGAAAAGTCCCAGTCGCTTTAACCTCTCCTCATATGGGACCCGTTCCAAACCCCTAATCATTTTAGTTGCCCTTTTCTGAACCCTTTCCAAGGCCAAAATATCTTTTTGAGGTGAGGAGACCACATCTGTACACAGTATTCAAGATGTGGGCGTACCATAGTTTTATACAGGGGCAGTAAGATATTCTGGGTCTTATTTTCTATCCCTTTCTTAATAATACCTAGCATCCTATTTGCCTTTTTGACCGCCGCTGCACACTGTGTGGAAGTTTTCAGAGAACTGTCCACGATAACTCCAAGATCTCTTTCCTGATTTGTCGTAGTTAAATTAGCCCCCATCATACTGTACGTATAGTTGGGGTTATTTTTCCCAATGTGCATTACTTTACACTTATCCACATTAAATTTCATTTGCCATTTTGTTGCCCAATCACTCAGTTTGGTGAGATCTTCTTGGAGTCCTCACAGTCTGCTTCTGTCTTGACTATCCTAAACAGTTTGGTATCATCCGCAAACTTTACCACCTCACTGCTTACCCCTTTCTCCAGATCATTTATGAATAAGTTGAACAGGATTGGTCCTAGGACTGACCCTTGGGGACACCACTAGTTACCCTCTCCATTCTGAAAATTTACCATTTATTCCTACCCTTTGTTTCCTGTCTTTTAACCAGTTCTCAATCCAAGAAAGGACCTTCCTCTTATCCCATGGCCATGTAATTTACACAAGAGCCTTTGGTGAGGGACCTTGTCAAAGGCTTTCTGGAAATCTAAGTATACTATATCTACTGGATCCCCTTGTCCGCATGTTTGTTAACCCCTTCAAAGAACTCTAATAGATTAGTAAGACAGGATTTCCCTTTACAGAACCCATGTTGACTTTTGTCCAACAAATTTTGTTCTTCTACATGCTTCACAATTTTATTCTTTACTATTGTTTCACTAATTTGCCCGGTACTGAAGTTAGACTTACCGGTCTGTAATTGCCCGGATCGCCTCTAGAGCCCTTTTTAAATATTGGTGTCACGTTGGCTACCTTCCAGTCGTTAGGTACGGAAGCCGATTTAAGGGATAGGTTACAAACCACAGATAATAGTTCAGCAATTTCCCATTTGAGTTCTTTTAGAACCCTTGGATGAATGCCATCCGGTCCCGGAGATTTGTTAACATTAAGTTTTTCTATTTGTTCCAAAACCTCCTCTAATGACACTTCAATCCGGGACAGTTCCTCAGATTCATTACCCACAAAGGACGGTGCAGATTTGGGAATCTCCCCAACGTCCTCAGCCGTGAAGACTGAAGCAAAGAAATCATTTAGTTTCTCCGCAATGGCTTTATCGTCCTTGATTGCGCCTTTTATAGTTCGATCGTCTAGGGGACCCACAGGTTTTTAGCAGGCTTCCTGCTTCTAATGTACTTAAAAACATTTTGTTATTTCTTTTGAGTTTTTGGCTAGCTGTTCCTCAAAATCTTTTTGCTTTTCTTATTACATTTTTACACTTGATTTGACAGTGTTTATGTTCCTTTCTATTTATCTCACTAGGATCAGACTTCCACTTCTTAAAAGATACCTTTTGTCCTCACTGCTTCTTTTACATGGTGGTTAAGCCACGGTGACTCTTTTTAGGTCTCTTGCTATGTTTTTTAATTTGGGGTATACATTTAAGTTGGGCCTCTATTATGGTGTCTTTAAAAGTTTCCATGCAGCTTGCAGGATTTGGCTCTAGTCACTGTGCCTTTTAATTTCTGTTTAACTAACCTCCTCATTTTTGTGTAATTCCCTTTTGAAATTAAATGCCAGGGTGCTGGTCTGCTGAGGTGTTCTTCCCACCACAGGAATGTTGAATGTTATTATATTATGGTCACTATTCCCAAGCGGTCCTGTAACGGTTATTTCCTGACCTGATCCTGCGCTCCACTCAGGACTAAATCGAGAATTGCCTCTCCTTGTGGGTTCCTGCACCAGCTGCTCCAAGAAGCAGTCATTTAAGCCATTGAGAAATTTTATCTCCGCTTCTCTTCCTGAGGTGACGTGTATCCAGTCAATATGGGGGTAATTAAAATCCCCATTATTATAGAGTTCTTTGTTTTGGTAGCCTCTCTAATCTCCTCAGCATTTCAATGTCAGTATCCCTGTCCTGGTCAGGTGGTCGGTAATATATCCCTACTGCTAATTTCTTATTTTTGGAGCATGGAATTACTATCCATAGCGATTCTATTGAACATGTTGATTCATTTAATATTTTTATTTCATTTGATTCTACATTATCTTTCACATACAGTGCCACTCCGCCACCCACCCGGCCTGCTCTATCCTTTCGATATATTTTATATCCCGGTATGATTGTGTCCCACAGATTTTCCTCATTCCACCAGGTTTCAGTGATGCCTATTATGTCAATCTCCTCATTTAATACTAGGTACTCTAGTTCACCCATCTTATTTGTCAGACTCTAGCATTTGTGTAGAAGCACTTTAAAAATTTGCCACTGCTTATTTGTCTGCCCTTCCTGATGCATTGGATTCCTTTGTACGTGGTTGTTTTTCTGCTCTGGCCCATGGTTTGCCCTCTCTCCTCTCTCTCTTCTGACTACAGCTTAGAGAATCTCTATCAATGGATTCTCCTCTAAGAGAAGTCTCCCTCCGATTTACGTGCATCTCCACACCAATCGGCTTTCCCCATCTCTCAGTTTAAAAACTGCTCTACGGCCTTTTTAATGTTTAGTGCCAGCAGTCTGGTTCCACTTGGTTTAGGTGGAGCCCATCCTTCCTGTATAGGCTCCCCTCTCCCAAAAGTGTCCCCAGTTCCTAATAAATCCAAACCCTCTTCCCTACACCATCGTCTCATCCACGCATTGAGATTCTGAATCTCTGCCTGCCTACCTGGCCCTGCGCGTGGAACTGGAAGCATTTCCGAGAACGCCACCATAGAGGTCCTGGATTTCAGTCTCTTTCCTAGCAGCCTAAATTTGGCCTCCAGGACATCTCTCCTACCCTTCCCTACGTCATTGGTACCTACATGTACCACGACCACCGGCTCCTCCTCAGCACTACACATAAGTCTATCTAGATGCCTCGAGAGATCCGCAACCTTCGCACCAGGCAGGCAAGTGACCATACGGTTCTCCCGGTCATCACAAACCCAACTATCTATGTTTCTAACGATCGAATCACCCACTACTAACACCTGCCTCTTCCGAACTGGCATTCCTCCCCTCAGAGGTATCCTCAGTGCGAGAGGATACCGCAACATCCTCTGGGAGGAGGGTCCCAACTACGGGATGGTTTCCTCTGCTCCCATTGAATGCTCTGTTCCCTTGAGACTTTCATCCTCCTTAAGAGCACTGGGGCTCTCAGACTGGAGGTGGACAGTACTACAGTGTCCCAGAAAGTCTCATCCACATATCTCTACCTCCCTTAGCTCCTCCAGTTCAGCCACCCTGGCCTCCAAAGCCCGAACTCGGTCTCTGAGGGTCAGGAGCTCCTTGCAACGGGTGCACACATACGCCACCCGCCCACAGGGCAGGTAATCATACATGTTACACTCACGCAATAAACAGGATAGCCCCACTCTGCTGCTGGGCTTCTGTCTCCATTTTTCTAATGAACAAGTTTAAGTATAAACTGGGATTCTTTTTAAACCTCTGGAATATAGATTATGATAAGAGTTATGTTTTAAAGAAGGCCAGAAGTCACTAGTGCCCTCTAACCTCCCTCTCCAAACTCCCTGTTAGCAATTCCTGTTCGCAAGCTCCCTGGTCGCTGAGTCACAGGCTTATATAGCTCTGGTAGCCCCTCCCCCTGACTGAGGCTTAGCCAATTAACAGAGGCTTCTAGATTTCAAACCTTTTAGAAGCTCCTTCAAGCAAACAAACAATCAAACCAACCAACCAAACAGATAAACACAAGCTCAGCACACAGCAAATAACTCCCCCACACACAAACACACACTCCAGACAGCCACTTACCACAAGGGTCCTGTTTTTACTCCTCTTTCACCTGGAGAACTCCCTCTCCAAACTCCCTGTTAGCAATTCCTGTTCGCAAGCCAAGCAGTTTTCATATCACGAAACTTCTTGAATCAGCAACTTACAAGGGGGAAAGGATATGTGACCCTGAACATATACTTCAGAGTGAATGAGAATGGATAAGGGGGTAAGAAGGATAGCATGGTTAACACATAGACCATTAATGAAAAGTTATACCTTGGATACATACAGCTATAGCTTATCTATCCTGAGTAAGCAGAAAAGGAGGAATCAAAACAAGTCTGTAAACCAATAGAAGCAGTGTTTGCCTGTGCCGTGCCTCATCACTTTTACCAATACCCCTTACTTAATGCTTACACACCGCAACACATTCCAATAAGTGTGATGCTTCATTTCTAATTTTGTAATAAAATGTTGTCTAAATTGAAATATTCCCATAGACAGTACAGATTTCAGAGGTGTGACTTTTCTTCCAGAGAAATGTTTTATTGAAATGTTTGTTGACCTGTTCTAATTTTACATGGGAGAGATGCTGGTTGAGAATTGTAGAAGCCTAGTAGAGTCCTCTGTGGGATAACACAGGGACTTGTGTTGTTGGAAGGGAGTTCAGGAATATCTCTAGAACCTTGCAGATCAACAGATATCCGCTTTATATTGACAGACCATTTTTGCAACTTGCAGATTAGATGCAGATACAAATTGTGTATCTGCACAGGGCTCTAAACATCTCTACAGACCCGCTACTGAGTGGGTGTGGAGCCCCCATGCAGGCTCTCCTTATGTTTTCAGAAACAGAGTGTTACAAAGTTGGCATATATAGAAGAATAAAGACTTACTCGCACTTAACCAAGTCTGGAATTTGGCTCCATATTTGTACCTGATTGGCATCTGTGATCACCATGATTTCCAATATACTACACAGTTAACTGATCTTTTGAATGATGAAATCTGTCTTTTTTCTCTACATAGCTTCCAGACTTTCAGTAGGAAATTCTGAAGCCAGCTGTTCCTCTCATGTGGGAAGCGTGCAATAAGCTGCCGTTTGCAGTGTCCTTTCAAAATAACTTGGAGGGATTACAGGTCTCAGGCAAGGATTATATTGATCTGGGGGGTATAAAACAAGAAGTCCTTGATGTTCATTTCTAGCCTTTGTGCAAGAGTTCCCTATCTACAGAGAGATATTTACCCATCTTCTTTTATCAGAGTTAACCAAACATAGGGAAACTAGAAATGGAAACTGGGTGGTGGGAATTGTAAATAGTTTTCTGGAGAAGAGCTGTATTTCTGGCTGATTATGATATGGGAAGTCATGACTGAAAGGACATCTGTCAAGACTGTTCCACACTCAACCTCCTGAAGTCTCTTCCAACCTATGATTTAATGATTCTATGCCTGGTTCCCTGGCTTATTTCATGTCCTTCGAGGCTTCTCTGGTGACACAAGGACACAGGAAAGTCACTGCTTCCAATTCAGAAGCCCACACTCTGTTTTCATTGGCTCTCCTGGCTTCTTGCCAACTCACATCCTGCTTCCCTAGTATTCCTGGTGACTCTCTAGGACCTACTATCTATCGTTTTAACCCTAGCAGGCAAGACAATAAGGGTTAAGTCTCAAGAGTTAATTTATGTTAAAATACTTTAGTTAACCAAATGGCTGGAATTTCCAGAAAATTGTACTCTCCCCCATTCATCATAACATCTAATTCTATTTTAGTGCCCAGACAACCGTACAAACTAGAACAGGTCAACAAGCATTTCAATGAAACATTTCTGTGTTAAACACTTCCAGCTAACTGTATGACCTATCCTGATCCCTGATCCTGCATCCTGACAATAATCTATTTATGAAACTCCTAGAAATAGGGGATCAAAAGGACTGAGAGTTGCAGAGGTGTCGATGTTGTGATATATAGCAACTGACAATGAAAACGATAGAGAAATATAGACTGGAAAAGGAAATACATTGCCTGGCTGGGAAGCTAAAAATATATGTATCTACACAGCATTTGTTGGGTCCTTAGCTTAATTATTTTTTGTTTTTCTTTATTTAAATCAGTGCTCTGGGGTGAGGCTGGGGAGGAGGGATTCAGTATGCAGGCTACCCTGGGGAGAGAAGACTACCCCAGCTCTCTCTCAGCAGCTTGGGGAGAGGTTAGAAGTGTCTCACTATGGTCGCTGCAGCACCAGTGGGCACAGCCAGGGGAGGGGTGCATGTTCCACGGGTCACACAGGTGCAGCTTCATCTGCACCCTGCGCTCCACAGCCAGGAATGGAGTAAACTGTGCACTTTCCCTTTACTCTCTGATGAAGGAGAACAGCCAGCAATGTCCCTGTATGATTGGGAAAGGAGCTACAGCCCCCCTGCCCTCCCTAAAGAGTGTCTGTGGATGAGAGGCTTGGAGCTGGGGCTGTCCCACAGGAGGGGTGGGCCCATATCCAGCCCCTTTCACCTGCCTGGTGATTCTGTCTCTTTTCTGTACACATCCCTGTATGCATTGGGGAGACAGAGGGGATAATCTTCAGCCACCCCAGCCCCACACATCCAAGCCCTTACCTTGCTTTCAGAAATGATAAGAGGAAGCTGTATACCAAATTTGGTGGTCCTTGCTCTTACAGTTTAGGGGTTCTTGAAGAAACAGCTGGACAAAAAACAGACTCACTCACTCACTCACAGACAAATAAATATATTTGTGGCAGGATGTTTCTGGTCTTCTGCCTTTCATGGACATTAAAAAATCACTGCTCCATTAAATAAGTGTGTCAATGTTATCCTTTCCTTCCTCATAATCAGGTGTCTGCCTGAACCTTTGTCATGGAACTTATGATTTTAATTCTTTCTTACCTTATTTTTTTCTTACATTACCCACCTTCCTGACCAAAGACCTATTCAGTTCCTAGCAGGATGCTCTGTGATAGTTCAGATTCTTTAGACTGGAACTCAGTAACGTGGAGTTGGCTGATACCAGCAAATCTCACTAGGTCTAGGGCTTTTTTGGGTTAGAGCCATTCCAGAAAGCACTGCTGGCTTGTTACATGTGACTAAAGCATGAAAGAGATTACTTTCCTTCATTGATGACTCACAGAGAAAAAGAATGTGAACTCGGTTTTGCAAATTCACCACCTATTTATTGTTATTTTACATGTTTGATTTCAATGTGACTTCATTTTTATCAGCAATTCTTGTCAAATTTATATACTTGAAGACAGTTTATTTTCTTGTGAATGTCTTGTTTGGTTGGCTTGTTGAGTTTTTTCCCACCTTAGGCACGTCCACACTAGGAAATTATTTCAAAATAATGTATTTTGAAATAATAACTCCCAAAATATCTATTTTGAAATAGCATGCCCACGCTACAGGGAAGCCTTGAAACTTAGTCTGAGGCAGGTTCCCTTAATGTGAATGTGCTACCTCAACTTAGAGCTCCAGGAAGCACTGGGAGTAATTACTTTGAATGACTCTCGGGAGTACTTATTTCAAAATAGCAGTAGTGGAGCATCCACACTACTGCTATTTCAAAATGACTATTTTGAAAGAAGCATTATTCCTCATGGAAAGCAGGAGTTATTATTTTGAAATGACCAGCTCCTTATTTTGTAATAACAGGTTTGGTAGTGAGGATGCTCTGATTTTTATTTTGAAATAGGGGAGTTATTTCAAAAGAACAGCCTAGTGTAGACCAGGGCTTAGTGAAAAAGGAGAGCACATGGTTTCAACTGCACATTTTACTTCAATTCCATTACACAGAAGAGGGCCAAAATGGGAAAGTAAAACACTCTTGTGCTGGATGAATTTTTTTTAAAGAATAATTTATTTGTCAAAAAATTACCCCTGTTTTCAAATTTGAAATGAATTAAACAAAAATTTTAGCAATATTAAAAGAAAGCACTTAATCCATAAAGTGGCCTTATATCTTTTAGTCCAATTGCTATGGCTTTTCCATGGGCACGTGGGAGACCCAAGTTCAAATCTCTCCTTTATAGTAGTAATTTGAACTTTGATCTTCGTTCTCCCATGTGCATGGCCATCAGTCAATAAGCTATAATGGGGTGTGTCTTTCTCAGTCACTCTTCCTGAAATTGTTCCATTTTGTATCAAATACTTGACTAATCTCCGGGCCAAAGGGGGAGAGAGTGTGAGAGAGCTTACTTCTCATTCAACAACTAATTATAGGGTTCTCAGGCTGTTAGTGAGTATAAGAGCCAGATTAATCAAGCCCTGCTACAGAAGAAAGTGCAATAAGGTATCCAATGAAAAACAAAATCAGAAAATAAAAATAGTAAATAAAATAATAAAATAATAATCAGACATAAAAATCAGAAACAACAGGCAAATGGTCTTTTCTGTTTCATGGGTGGCTAGTAATCCTCATGTGAATGTGGCTAACATACAGATCCTCAAAGGCATTTAGGTTCCTAACTTCTATGGAAGTTATGGGAAGTTAGGAGCCTAAATACCTTTGAAGATCTGAGCCTAAGAGCCTTATCTTAATTATACTATAAAAGTTATAATAGTAATCTTTTTTGTTTGTTTGTTTTACAGGGTGGATGATGTTATGGTCTCTTTCCCCATGGTGGTTTGAAAAGCTAATGTGAACCAGAGTACTAATTTTGTTTGTGATTCTGATCCAATTGCTTTGAGGCCTATGACAGAGTGAAATGTGCATTGTAATAGTGTTAAGAAGGGAATATTGTCACTGGAAAACTGAAGTAAACTCTCCACTTTGTAAAAAAGCCATGTGAATCTTAATAGCCTCTAACAGCGGACAGTTATCTGCTATGTTACTAATACGGGATTGTGACAGTATTGCAGAAATAAGGAAAACAGAGAGACAGGCAGTGGCAGGAAAGTTCTTTGTCAAGTAAAATTATTAGAAGTCATAGTGTAAAGAATGCTGAACATGACTAGCACATAGTAAGGGTTATGCAATTAAACAATGTTTTCTCCTGTGTGAAGTCTGTCGTTAGTATGGATCCAGATGAAAAGGATCAATATCATGCATTACACAACTGAGAGAGGCTAGCCATTGCTAAGGGAGAAAATGAAGCAACATCCAGGTATTCTTCCCAAAGAAGCACATGCACATGTGTTCCTGCCTTGACCAGTAGAGAGCAATTTTATGATGAGAAGATAGTTTGGGTGTCATGCCCATTCTATAGAGATTTCTGCCAAGGGAGCTAATTAATACTAATTGTGTCAACAGTCTTTGTAACATGGACATCTGTCTACTCACTGCAACTGTTAGTTAGTTCTTTCATTATTCCTAGCACTGTGTGAAAAAACCTGTTAGTGGACTCTATAACACCATGAAATTTGCAAAACTGCTTCTGTTATAATACCGAACATCATATATTTTACAAAAAAGATCATTTGAGGCTCAAATTAGCCATGATTGGTCTTTGCTTGATGGTGATTTCTTTAGTAATACAAACCCTAGGAAATGTATTTCAGTGCTTTAACACCCTGGCAGTTAGGAAATTTTCCCTGGTGTTCAGCCTAAACCTATCTTGCTGCAATTTAAATAGTTGGTTCTTCTTCTATCCTCAGAGGTAAGGGAGAACAATTGTTCTCCCTCTTTCTTTTAACAACCTTTAGTGTACTTGAAAACTTATGCCCCCCCGGCCCCGTAGTCTTCTCTTCCCTAGAACAAACCCATTTTTTAAAATATTTCCTTTTAGCTCCTGTTTTCTAGACCTTTAATAATTGTTCTTGATCTCCTCTGGACTTTCTCCAATTTGTCTGCACTCACGAATGTGACTCACAAAAGTCAGCATGCCAAGTGCCCCCCCCCCACACCAATCTAACCAATGAGAAATGCCTACTAGAAGAGTGTATCCTATGTACTATCCATTGCATAGAGTTAGGATCCTAGATTTGGGCTGCAGGGAGGCTCCTATAGTTGCTTGTGGGTCACACCTAGGAACCTTTCTTCTAGAGTCAGGTGGCTCAGGCATTAAATCAATTCTACCAAGAATAAATTAGGTGCCTATTTAACTCCACACCAGGGACTCAGCAAAGGAGGCACTCACCTTCTACTTTTGGTCATCTAGTTAGAGCATTCAACCAGGACTCAACTCTGCCTTCTGCCTGAAGGGACGAGATAGGCATTCTTTGAGCACAATTGTTGGATGATCCTCAAAGGCATTTAGTTACCTAACTTCCACTTGAGCTCAATGGACGTTAGAAGCTTAGAGGTTAGTTCAGAACATGCATTTCATGTGTCAGAGGTTACATGAAAGGAAGTTCAGTGACACATGAAGGAAAATCATAGGTGTTACAATCACATTTCTGATGCATAATGTTCACATTTATGAATTCCAAATTCACAATCTGTGACTATTCCTCAACATCCGCTTAAAATTAACTCTTTCCTTTAACATTTCCCACTGAACGCTCTTTCAATACACATTAGCAGTATGTGAACATAAACGATTCTGAGAAATAGCTGAGACAAATTTGTTCTGACGTTCTACTCAATACTTGCTGAAAATGTTTTGCAGTATTCACCAAATTTTTGTCTCATCTTCAGCAATTCTGCTGTAGTCCACTAACCAAGCATTGGTAAAGTGCTGACTCAGAGGAGTGTCAACTATTTGGTCACCAACTACATTCCACTGTAGAATTTTGGGGAGATTTTGAAGCCAAGCACTGCCCCAGACCAACACTGCAACTCTTGGGCCAACATCTACTATTGGATACAGAGGCAAGGGTCACACTGAAAGACATATGTATGTTTACCAGAGCATGTACATTTTGTAGGCTCCCAGAATGAGATGACATTACAGTACAGTACAAGAAGTTACTGCAAGGCTCCACTCTTAGAATTTATCATTTGAACTTTCCTTTCCCTCTCTTGCTCTGCTGTGATGTACACTTTCATTTTTGCTGAGAGCAAACCAGTTCTGTTAGGGAAATATACTTTCCCCTCATGGCACAATTTACAAAATTGCACCAGGGAAAAGACAGAATCAAAAGTTGACAGTTTGCAAGTTCCAGTGACAAGAAGGATAGGGATGAAATGGCCTCATCTTGAGAGAGGTCAAAAGCACTGTGAAATAAGCAAGTATTTTTGCAGTGTGCCAGATCAGAAAATGAAGGGTTAGACATTTTGGTATTCCAGTTGTTTCTTGTTTGCTTTGTAAAACAGCAGTGCTTGTTTTGTAATTCACATATTGATGGACTTCTTTTTTCTCACACTAGAAAGTAATGTTAAATATTGACAATGGATTTCCCCAGAGGCAAATAGGATGGGGAGTTATTAGACATGATAAACAAATATAATCTTCCTTACCAAAGGTCTTAGAGGTGACATTACTTTTACACTTCTAGAATATTTTGCCCCTTTCCAGCATGTTCTGTCCAAGGATCACAAACCACTTTATAAGTATTTGTTAATTTAACATCACAACCTTCTGTGAATCCATGCATCTTGTGCAACTGTGCCACTCCAGTTGCATCAGTCTATTCCTGGGACCTTCTCTGATCTCAGATCCACTCGGGGGTAGGTAAAGGAAGCAAGGCTCAGCCACTCCACTGAGATCTAGACCAGGGCCCTGAAGCTAGACAAGAAAAATCAGAGTTCTCCAACTTTGACAGAGCCCTGAGCTCCTTACTATCTTCCCCTGGGCTTCTTCAGGCTTTTCAGTCAGCTGGTCCATTCGTCCCTTCCTGGAGTATTATCCCTAGGTGACTCTTTAGCAGTTTGCTGACAGGAGTTCGTTTCTCTGGCCCTCTGACTCCTCTTATAGCTGTCCTACCCCTTTGTTTCCCAGCTCTTTTATCCTCCAAGCTACTGTGAGGTTGTCAATCTGCAGTGACAGGCAGTGCCTGTATTAACCCTTTGGGATACAAAGGTCCCACACCTTCTCAAGGAGTGAACCATTATTATTCTTTTTATACACATGGGGAAGGTGAGGTACAGTGTATTTAAGTGATTGGACTAAGATTATGGCAGATTTCTGTATCAAAACTGAGAATAAAACCCAGACTACTTGATTCACAACCATGAGAATTCCCTACTTCACCTTTAATAGTTCTTTGTTAGGCAAGCCACGTTTCTTTGCATATTTGTGTACCACTTTAAAGAGAAAAAAATAAGTTGTTAAAAGTGTTTTTGCATGGTGATATTATTTATATTTCAGTAAAAATATTCCTAAGGGACAGACATTTCATACTTTCCACCCACTCTCCCAAAAAAACTCCAATTCAGCAATTGTTTCCAAATTGAAGTTCTTGTCTATAAAACATGCACTGTTAAGCAGAACATAATTTTTCATTTTATTTTCATTATGGAAATATTCAGTGGAATTTATTTGGAAAACAGTAACTTTTCTATATGGTTTTGAAAAAGTGAACCTTAATCCTGATGTAGACTACCATGGATTGTTGCAAACCACTTTTCTAATACATTCTATGGACTTTTTGGAGTAACTTTCATATATTTCTGTTCATAGAATGAATGCTGTAAGTTTTATTCCCTATTAAATTCTTTAGCACTTGATGCCAACAAAAAATTACAGTGGTTAAATCACTTCATTTCATTCTGACCCATATAGCCTCATAGTTTCTTTGTTACCTCCCCTCATCTGTCTGTGTTCATCTGTTTTCTCTTGTCTTATATTTAGATTAAAGCTCTTTGGAATAGGAACCATCTTTTTTCTTCAACACTTGGGTCCTTCCTGGTCCATGCTTAGAGCTTGTAGATACTTTACTAAATAAAATAATTAAAGACTAATAATAAGCACTGTGGTTAAATTTAGCATATTTGCTTAAAAGATTATAATAAACAGTGCATTATTGGCTCAATTCTGCAAGGTACTGCTGAGTGCTCTGGCCCTGTTCCAGCCAGGCAGATAAACACGTGGCTGACTTTTCAGTATGCAAGAAATCCCAATGAAGTCTGAATTTATTGTATTTGGAAAAGGAGAAATATCTGTACCTCATTGATAAATGTTATACAGTGATCTGTAAGCCATTTTTTTTTAACAATAATAAGATGGGTGCGGTACCTGTGATAAAAAAGTAGAATTGCATTAGACTTCTTGAGGTCCCTTCCAGTCCTAGTATTCTATGATTCTCTCCTCTCCTCTCTATGTTGAATTAAAATATTATGTATTGTATAAGTCCAAATTTGCAGGAATTTATGCCCATGGTTACCTTTACCCACATGAATTGCTATTTGCACAATTGGTGCTAAATAATATTAGTACTTTTGGGAATTGTACATTAGGAGCTATGTACTTAAAGTGGAGAATAATGCTGGTACCGATCATACTTTACTTATGGGAAAGACACTTTTTAAGGGCACCCATTCTAGTGTACAAGCATTTTGAACCAAGTTTTTAATTTTTTTTTTAAATTTTGCTTCTGTACCAATATGTTGGTTGGAAGTGAACCTGTCAATCATTCTGGTGAGGAGTTTTCAAGAGAACAAAAGCAGTCATTAAACACTGAGGGTGTGTCTAGACTACAGGATTTTGTCAACAAAAGTGGACTTTTGTCGACAAAACTATACCTGCATTTACACTGCTGCTGAGTTCTGTCAACATAACGTCGACAGAACTCAGCAGTTTTGTCGATGGCTGTAAACCTCATTCTACGAGGAATAACGCCTTCTGTCGACAGAGTTCTGTCGACAGAAGGCGTTATTGCATCTACACTGTCCTTTGTGTCTACACTGTCATGTCGACAAAGTGGCTTGCTTTGTCGAAAGAACTGGATGTAGTCTAGATGCTCTTTGTTGACAGAAGCTTTGTTGACAGTATCTGTTGACAAAACTTCTGTCGACAAAAGCCTGTAGTCTAGATGTACCCCGAGACTGATCACTGGAGGGGATAAACTTAGAATGCTGAATCAGGGCAAATTGCAAAGAATAGAATAAATGATCCCCGAAACTGGTGATGTGTTCTAATAATTATATTA
Source organism: Rafetus swinhoei (assembly GCA_019425775.1). Lineage (NCBI taxonomy): Eukaryota > Metazoa > Chordata > Testudines > Trionychidae > Rafetus > Rafetus swinhoei. Next base: position 27,385,599 of record CM033424.1, on the reverse strand, counting down.
ACCAAGTCAGTAATAATACAGTTTCTAATATGGTTACCAAAATGCTAAAATACAGTTATCCTTAAACAATCCAACCTTTGACTCCCACACAGAGATCCAAGTCTATATAGAGAAGTGCTCAGACTAATATTCATCATCTGTAAAGTTCTACCAGTCCCAAGAGATCAGACACATTTCCCACAAGATCAATGGATATTTTAGATGTTATCGAAATAGACACTTGTGACCAATTCTTATTAACTAATCTAAGGTTTACTTTTAAAAAAGGAAAGAAACAGTTACATGATACATCTGTACTAAAAAAGCATTATACATACAGATATCAATAAAGTTCTTAGGACAGTTTCATAGTGGAGATGATGATCTTCTGATTTATAAAAGTCCTCCTAGAATCATTTGAATAGGTTATAGTCTAACATGCAGAGTTTGTTCAAATTCTTCCATGGGAAAAAGCAGAGATAATCCAGGACATTCCTGGAAACCTCAGTGTTGTGGCTTGAACTTCTGACAAAGTTTAAGCAGATGTGACATTAAAAAAGAATCAGGCCTTAGACCTTTTTTATAGTTCCCAAGCAGCATGTCAAATGTGTATTTCTGAATAATTTAAACAGGATTCTTGTTGATTGCATGGTACAAATGTGTGCCTCTTTCTCCACTATCTTTTCTATTCTGTTTTTTCACTTACTTAATCCCTCTTCCTGTCCCACTCTTACTATTTACCTCTTCCGGAAATGTCCTTCTATTCCTGTAGTATGTACTAGAAAGCAACACCTTACCCCAAGTTTATACAATATTTGCTTCTTAGACTACAAGAACTGTATGCTACCCAGGAAAATTTACAATTTCTAATTTTTTCACAAACTGTCTTTGTATTTTATCTGGCATATTTTAATAAGGATTACTCTGAAAATCAAATATGACTACTGGAATATAAAGGGTTTTAATAACCCTATTTAAATAAAAAAATACTCACTGCTTAATAAAAGAGAAATTTGACATCGGTATGCTCCACATCACACATCTGACAGCACTTGAAGCTTGTAAACTGAATAGAGATTAGGTATCTGTTTCAGTTTCTAGTTGCTTTAATTCTAGTGACAAGAGCTTTGCTTTACTAATGTATAAAAAGCTGAATGTTTATATTTCTCAGCACAAGGTCTGACAGTGAGGGCAGAATTACTGTCCTCAAGACTGAAATGGGTAATTCTATAAGCATCTTCGACAATCTCTATGTGCCAAATTAGAATTAACTCTTTTTTCAATTTTTTCATCAGAGTAAATGACATAGTCTACCATTCTGTTATTATAGGTGAGGACTTAAACTCAAGACTCAATTCTTAATAAATGCTCTCCCCATATAAAAACACAAATACTTTTCAAATACTTTGCACATATATGGTTGATATAAACTGACAATATGAATGAAGACTGGATAATCCTATGGCCAGAAACTAAAATGCTTTCATTTTTTTTCTCTGCAACTCATTCAACATCTTCAAGATGTCACAAAACTTGATCAATTCTGTCAGATTGTGGCACTGGTATGATTGTCATATATCATCATGGTTCTCTTTCACCTACTCTAAGAGGAGCATTAACTCCCATTATTTCTAAACTTAGGAAAGATCTTGTATTATATAGTAATTACAGGCCTATTTCATTAAAAATTTTAATTTTAAGATTTTATCTAAAGCTCTTCCTGTGTGGCTGGACAACATTCTCTCACGTTATACACTTAAAAAACAATGAATGGTTCTGTAGCACCTTACAGACTAACCAAAAAAATATAGATAGAATCATGAGCTTTCGTGGTCACAACCCACTTCTTCAGATAATGAAGAAGTGGGTTGTGCCCACGAAAGCTCATGATTCTATCTATATTTGTTTGGTTAGTCTGTAAGGTGCTACAGGACTATTCGTTGTATTTTTAGATACAGACTAACACTTACCTCTCTGAGACTTTTAAACATGTTATATCAAGTAGACTTCATTGGTAATATATGTGGCTCAGATAATTTGTGTCGACTGAGTGATATTATTGATGCTTAAAGACACTCTAAAAGACCCTAGATGTCATTTCTTTAGATGCCGTTAAGTCCTTTGGCTGCATAGCCTGGAACTAAGTTGGAGTGCTCCTCCTTAAGTTTCATTCTTGGATATATTTGATACTTGGAGATTACCTATGTGGGTCCAATGGGCAACTGTAACTGCTAAAAAATATCATCCTTAAAAAAAGGAAAAGTTTGTCCCTCTCCCCCCAAATATTGATGCCTGGTTTAGTTTGACTTCACAGCTAAGAAATGATTGGCATTGTGCAGAAAGGGAATAACCCAAAAACTCAAAGCAATGTGGAAGATCTTTTTTAGAGGTCTATGTTTCACATAGATCATGAAGACAGATACATCATTTCCCTTATCTCCCTTTATGCTAACCCTGTTTATTTACTTTGGGCTTATCTAGACTACTTGGAAAAGTCGAAAGAGGATATGCAAATGTTGTGGGAATTTGCATATCTTCTTCCGAATGCACTTTCAAAAGCAGAGCTTTTGAAAGTGAAAGTAGTTTAGACATGGATTTTTCGGCAACCCCACCCCCCCTTTGTCGAAAAGCCACGTAAACCTCAAAAAGGACTCATCTAGACTATGCAGAATGGTCGAAAGAGGCTATGTAAATTCCGCGGGAATTTACATATCTTCTTCCAATCACACTTTCGAAAGCAGAGCTTTCAAAAGTGAAAGTAGTTTAGACATGGCTTTTTCGGCAACCCCACCCCCCCTTTATGGAAAAGCCATTCTTCCTCAAAAAATGAGGTTTACGTGGCTTTTCGACAAAAGAGGGGGGTTCGCCAAAAAAGCCACATCTAAACTACTTTCACTTTCGAAAGCTCTGCTTTTGAAAGTGCGATTGGCAGAAGATATGCAAATTCCTGCAGAATTTGCATATCCTCTTTTGACTGTTCTGCGCAATCTAGATAAGCCCTTTGTGTACTATGATCAATCTGGTGTTTGGGTGTATTTAGAAAACAGATTAAAATATATATATTTTTAAAAAAGATGGATTTCCTACTCCTTTTCTGTTCTGTCTCTTCTCCACCTTGTGTCTATCTGGTGATTAAACAATAATTGAATTTCCTTCATATATTAAGACTGAGAATAATATTAACCTTTTACTTTTAATAAAAGAAAGTTCTGTTGGTAAAAATAAGAAGTCTCCTTCACTGAGAAGGAGAATGTAACAGGTTTTATTGTTTGTTTTACACAATTACTCAGTTTCAGTTTCAATGTAAATGCTTCTTTTGATGTTTTGTTCTTTCTCGAGTTTGATCAATAAACTTCCATCTTTAGTAAACTAGGCTTTTGGTAGAACCCCTGCAAAGTCTCGCTCCTCTAAAACTTTATATCACTCTTTTAATGTTGGACAGTGAAAGAATTTATAACACCTTCAACTTCTCTGGTCCTTCAGATCAATACAACAGTCCTCCTTTTTCTTCTCTGGCCGTGCTCTAAACAGTAAACTGAGGATTCCCTAAGCACTGAGGATCCATGGCTAACATAGATCTGGAATAAATGGCCCCTTCATGTCTGCTAAAATAGGAGGTATGACAGTATCAGAAAGGGTTGTAACTAGAATACATTGCACTCTTGTGATTCCTGGCCAGCCTAATAGCCTGAGGGCTAAGCTGGCCTCTGGCATTTCTGGAGAGAGGGAAACACAGATCTGGATGAAAGCCATATTTGTCTGCATACCCCATGACATGCTCCTCAAGAATGGAGCTTCATGCAGTTTACACATATATATGAAAACTTCCTGCCATGGATAAAATAGTTTTCAGAGAGATCCAAATTTCTGTCATACTGTTTGCATGTCATTGTAACAAAAATAAAAGGGAGGTGTGATGCACAGATGAATTTTTAGTTCTCTCACAATGTTAAATAAAAGACAGGTTACTTAGTTTATCGGAAGAATTCCTCCTTCTTTTCCCCTTAACTCTCCAAAAAAATAAGAGGAAAAAAAACCCTTCCATTCAAAGTATTTGATTAAAAATACCACTTGAAAAACCAGGTTTCAAAATGAGAATATTGCTATGAATACCATCCAATAAAAAAACATGGCTAATCTTCTTTACCTTATTTTCATTTCACTGCTAAATTATTAAACAGTAATTTTTCTACTGCTTTGAACTTTGAAATAGCATTTTCTGCAATACTTATGCTCTCTGGTACACTGCATCAATCAAATCAGACTGCTGCAGATTTCAAATAGCTTTTTGGAATAACTTGGTAATTTAACATGCTGCCTGGACCTGATCACATGGCAAAGTTGTAAAGTCGTGAGAACATTTCCGTTTAAAATAATGGCCCATTATTGGCTTCCTAATGGAGGTGCGGTTAATTTACAGTTATTTACATCTGAAATATTAAGGCACTTTCAATCAACAGAGTAAATGGTGAATCCAGGATTTTAGCAAAGGCTCTGCTGAATAGTAAAAGGGTAGTGAGTATGGAAAACCTAGAAAGGTGAAACTGGTTATGGAATTGAACAAGTCCCATTTCATTAGATAGTTTAAAACTATATATGTGCTATAAGTTGTCATGCTGTAAGGCATGAACCAAACACTACCTCAATGGCATTAGGAAGAAACTTGCCCTATGGGAAACTATTCCCAAACAGTGTACTTGCAATAGGAAAGCCACAACCTCTTCTATTGATCTGACATAGCCATTGTTAGTGACTGAATACTGGAATAAATGGACCATGGTTCTGTTCCAGAAGACATGTAAATTGTACTATATTCCTAGTAGATTCCTTAATCTGCTCTGCAACTGCTCTACACATGAGTGTGTATTTGATGGAGATACTTAAGAGAGATTATAAAGACAGTGTAAGTAAACAGCAGTGGGATGTAAATACTTGTTAGTAATTTTCATACTCTTTTTCCCATTGGCTGTTCCTTCAGTGCTGTGATCCATCAGGAGGAGCAGTGAGAGGGAAGACAGAGAACATGTGTGGCTTCTGTTGACTGTGAGTAATAATAGTAACCCAATCCAGCAGTAAGATGCATAAAAGGACTACTAAATCCATGACTCATGGCAGTCCCACAAGTTGGGTAAATGGCTGGTGCTTCTGGCTAAATCAGGGGGTGAGTCAGAGCTAAGTTTTGATGCAGAATATTACAAACAGATTTACTCTTCATTCTTGCAGCATCTCCTGTAGAACTGGACATTTTTTTCAGTGAACATTATAATCTGTGGAAAAAAATGGATTTGGGGGCAAACGGACACTATTTGAAAATTTGACACAAATTTGGTGAATATTTTGCTTGGCCAAAAATGTTTTGGGATGCTATTCACATAGCCAGAAGTGTAAGTGCTACTTAAGCTTTATTCTGGTGGTTATGAGGTTCCCCTTGTCATGTGGAAGATGCAGGCTCAATTTTCCCTTTGTGCCTGGTTTTCTATATTGCCTTGGGTTTTGTATATTGCTGGAGCATGCCATATCCATTGGGATACTCTGAGAGAGAGTTATCTCAATCTGTCTCTTGATGAAACTGCTCTACTGTGTATAAATAGTTATTCGAGCAGGGACATGAACTTGGTCTCCTACATCAGAGTGCTGATGACAGGCTATAGAGTCAGTCTGTCTTGTGTGCTCTCTTTTTTATTGTCTGAATGACTAATTATTCTTACAAAGTGGAACAGCTTCCATAGGAGACACTAAGAAAAAATGCATTCAAGTCTTTTTTATGGCCCAGGGGTTAGGGTTCTTGCTGCAATGTGAGAGACAAATGACTTTTTTGATGTTTTTTAATTGCTAGTGAACCAGCATGACAAAGCAATGTGTTTGTTCCAACTGTAATTGAATGCAGACAAAGTTAATCAGGGAATCATAGAATCCTATGGCTGGACGAGACCTCAGGAGGTCATCGAGTCCACCCCCCCTGCCCAAAGCAGGACCAACCCCACCTCAATCTTCCTAGCCAGGGCTTTGTCAAGCCGGGACTTAAAAACCTCTGGGGATGGAGATTCCATCACCTCCCTAGATAACCCATTCCAGTACTTCACCACTCACCTAGTGAAATAGTTTTTCCTAATATCCAACCTAGATCTTCCACACTGTAACTTGCAACCATTGCTCCTCATTCAGCCATCCATCACTACTGAGAACAGCCTCTCCCCATCCTCTTCGGAATCTCTCTTCAGGAAGTTGAAGGCTGCTATCAAATCGCTCCTCACTCTTCTCTTCTGCAGACTAAATAAGCCCAAATCCCTCAGCCTCTTCTCATAGGTCATGTGCTCCAGCCCCCTAATCACTTTGGTCGCCCTCCGCTGGACCCACTCCAATGCATCCACATCCTTTCTATAGTGGGGGGCCCAGAACTGGATGCAATACTCCAGATGTGGCCTCACAAGTGCTGAATAAAGGGGAATAATCACTTCTCTAGATCTGCTAGAAATGCTCCTCATAATGGATCCTAATATGCCATTAGCCTTCTTGGCTACAAGAGCACACTTTTGACTCATATCCAGCTTCTCATCCACCGTAATCCCCAGGTCCTTTTCTGCTGACCTGCTACTTAGCCAGTTGGTCCTCAGCCTGTAACAGTGCTTAGGATTCTTCCATCCCAAGTGAAGGTCTCTGCACTTGTCCTTGTTGAACCTCATCAGATTTCTTTTGGCCCAATCCTCTAATCTGTCTAGGTCACTCTGGACCCTGTCCCTGCCCTCCAACATATCTACCTCCCCCCCAGCTTAGTGTCATCTGAAAACTTGCTAAGGGTACAATTGATCCCCTCATCCACGTCATTAATAAAGATGTTGAACAAAACTGGCCCTAGAACCGATCCTTGGGGCACTCAGCTTGAAAATGACCACCAACCAGACATCGAGCGATTGATGAACCTGACAATCTCGTGAGATTTGTATCCACCTTACAGTCCATTTATCCAATCCATACTTCCTTAACTTGCTAGCAAGAATATTGTGGGAGACCGCATCAGAAGCTTTGCTAAAGTCAAGGTATATCACATCCACTGACTTTTCCATGTCCACAGAGCCAGTTACCTCACCATAGAAGCTAATCAGATTGGTCAGGCCTGCCTTGCCCTTGGTGAATCCATGCTGACTATTCCTGATCGCTTTCCCCTCTTCCAAGTGCTTCAAAATGGATTCCTTGAGGATACCCTCTATGATTTTTCCGAGGACTGAGGTAAGGCTGACTGGTCTGTAGTTCCCTGGATTGTCCTTCTTCCCTTTTTTAAAGATGGGCACTACATTTGCCTTTTTCTAATTGTCTGGGACCTCTCCCAATCTCTACAAGTTTTCAAAGGTAATGGCCAAATGCTCTGCAATGACATTTGTTAACTCCCTAAGTACCCTCGGATGCATTAAATCTGGACCATGGATTTGTGTATGTCTAGCTTTTCTAAACAGTTCTTAACTTGTTCTTTCTCCACTGAGGACTACCCACCTCCTTCCCATACTGTGTTGCCTAGTGCAGTAGTCTGGGAGCTGACCTTGTCTGTGAAGACAGAGGCAAAGAAAGCATTGAGTACTCCAGCTTTTCCCACATCATCTGTCAGTAGGTTACCTCCCTCATCCAGTAAGGGCCCCCACACTCTCTCTGATCACCGTCTTATTGCTAACATGCCTGTAGAAACTTTTATTGTTCCCCTTCACATCCCTTGCTAGCTGCAATTCCAATTGTGCTTTGCTGCATAGAAGCAGATTATGAAGTCTCAGGAAGATTATTGTGCTGCACAGAATAAGTGCGAATGTTTGGGGGCATCTATCTTTCTATTTATGAATACTGTTAAACATTGAGGGACTCTTTATATGTACCTGCATCAGATTGGACTTGAGATGTGTAATCTTGTTATTTCCCTCTTTTGCCTCTGTGTTAAAATGGAATTCCCCAGGTTAGTGGCCAATAGCTATCAATGAAGGGCCATTGATCTAAGAGGTTTCCCACTGAAATAAAATCTCTGCAAACAATAGACCCTTTTCTCAGGGAAGAGTGGTCTGGCAGAGAAGTCACTTCTTGGGGGTCTGATCACCTCAGGAGGTTGATCAGGAGGTCACCAGACTAAGGAACTAGGAGATTATAAAAAGACAGGAGATAGTCTGGGTTGTTTGGGCATTTTTACTAGCTCAAGGTGAAAATTGCTGCATAGAGATGCCTTAATGAAACCCTTCTTTGCTGAACACAGTTGGAAACCAAAGACTAAGGGAATGGTGAGCTACTAATGGGCATTGTGTTTAAGATGTGTGCTGTTATCTAAATGATCTGTGCTCTTTTGCTGTATTTATATAAAAGGTAATAGCATTAGCACCTGTGCAAGTGTCCCTGTGTTATATGTTATGGCTAAAATGTCACCCCTCCAGGAGAGGCATAAGGATCTTGTGCAAAACAGGGGTTTTGCGCAAAACAGAAGAGGCTACACTGCTTCTTTTTGCGCAAAAACCCCTTGAGCAAAACGAAACGGCAGAAAATATGCTAATGATATTGCAACTTATACTAATGAATCCCTCATTAGCATATTTTCTGCCACAAAAACTCACAGTGCAGACATAGCCTGTGTGTTTATATATGTATGTAGATATAGTTCATTACACTATCACAGCACTGGAAGTCACCCCAAGGTATATGTGTTGAGGCTCTTTCATTTCTGTTGATATTTTGATTTAAAAAAAAAATCACACTGAGAACTGGACTGTACATTTAAGTCATAGCTCTGTGTGGTAGGTGAGTGACCAAGCAACATGCATTAGGCATCATGGCCTTTGCATTTTTTACTGTAAATGCAAAACAATTTGCCAGGCTGCACCCCTGTCCATTAATTGACTTCCATTTTTAAAGACATTTTGCAAAGAAAAGTGCCAGAAACCCAAGAGTTTCTAATTACCTATACCCCATATCTGATATATGTTCTGATCAGTGATCTAGTAGCAAGGATGTAGGACTGGCATTAAAGAGTACTATCACAAAGCCATGTTTGATCTAAGCAAAGCATTTAATATACACCATTCCTCATTAATAATATATAGTTTAAATATATCCATACATGGATGGCCATAGGATGGGAACTATGCATTGTCCACAGAAATAGAAATTCTGTGTTCCAGACATTAGGCAGCCATAGAGCCTAACAGCTTGCCTCACTCAGTTCAATTGTACCTAGAATGCCACTGTATCCAACCTAAAGCATCTGCAGCCCCATCTTCCTTTATGGTATCTCATTAAATGTTTGTGCCCGGGAATGGGATCCATTCTATATAACTCTGCAATCCTAGCACAGGCAAATGTCTGCAAGGGTAGCTTTGCAGTGTTTATTCTGAGAATTCCAACTGCAGGTGAGTCACCAGCGTTTTTGCTTAACTTGAGAAATTGTGTAGGTAGGACAATTTATCTCTCACATGATAGCCCAGTAGCTAAATGTATGTAAACCCTGACAGAGACCAGGGGGTTTTTTTGGGGGGGAAGGGGAGGGCAGGGGGAAGGGAAACTGAAGTATTATGACAAGGAGGAGGGTCAGAAGCATCATACTATTTCTGTCAATTCTTCCATTTGCTCATCTACAGCACCCAGGAGGAATCGCTTTGGAGACTGGAGAAAAAAGGATACAGCAGAATGTGAAACTTTGTGCAAAAAAATAATAATTCTTTTCTGTTTTGTTGCAGGGAAATAGCCATTATTTCCGTTTCATAGTGAAACAAAATCTTGAGGGGCACGAAATCACCTGAAGCTAAATGGCAAAAGTCCTAGCATGAAATTTCACAAGAAGTATAGGCTTTTTGGAATCTTTAGAAAAACATAATTTTTAAAGAGGCCTTGACCCTTCAGGAATCTTTTAAAACCCTTCAGTACTACATAACTTCAGTACTACATAACTCATCGTAACACTTTTTTTTTTCATCAAAATCAAGGTGTTCTAAGGTTCCAGTTTTTTGACAAATTCGTCATTTGAGATATTCTGCCTACCTACATTTTCATTTCAAACCTACACTGCAGCTTCAATATTAATCCTTTCAGTTTTTATATAAGAAAGGAGAGGGAGAAACACAGACCTGTGGTATTTATTGTGAGTGATATCTCATTTTGCTCTCACAAGTGGGTGGTGTTTAGAAGATACCACAATTTATTTTTTTCTTCCAGGAAAGAAAGAGCCAAGTGCAAGGAGCCCAACAGAACCCATGGATGTATTCAAATCCTTGAAGTAGAAGGAACCTAGTTCACAAGAACCCACAGTGCTAAGTGAGAACACACTATGCAATCTATTATGAGCAATATACTTCATAGGCGGACCTTATTTTCAGGTAGATCTTGGAAGAACACCACTACCTTCTTTTCCCCCAATATTAACATTGGGGCCATCTAACATGAAAGAAAATTAGAAAAAAAAGCAGGGAATATAAGGCAGCCTCTGATCCTCAGGATTTTCTTTGCCTTGCTTCCTGGAAAAATGGAGTTAAGTTATTTGCTCTTTGAATTCAGCTCCTCTTTCCTTTGGAAACTTCTAAAACAGAAGAACACGCAATCACAAAAAGCAACTTCCTAACACTAACTGGAGATCCTAGAATGATTTTGAGGTCTAGTAAAACTGTGTTAAAATAGCAGGCTGTTTCTTTACATTTTAGGGATTTTTTCCAGTCCATCTTGCAAGCGAATAGAGGCTGTGTATAGGGTAATTTGTGAAATGGGCTAAGCAACACTCTCTACAGCTAGAGTAGGGAGGGGGGTCAGTTGTGACTCTCTGCTTTAGGGAACAGCCTGCTTTCTCTCTCAGTTTATGAGTGTTGTTTGTTGTTCTGAATTTGAAGAAATGAAGCAGTGCTACATTGCAACCCTCCAGCAAGAATATATTATGTTTATTGCTACTGCTTTGTGTATGCCATGAGCATAGCAGTTGCATAAAGCTCCCAGCACCTAAAACAACTTAAAGACTACCCTCCTATGCTAACTCTTTTGATCCCTCTGGCAGGAAGATATTTGGAGGGGACACCTGTGTGAACCTATTGGGCAGGCCTCCATCTCTCTAGAGAAATAAAGGTTCTGCTTTCAAATGCTTCATTGCTTCTATGCTATGGGCTTGATACTAGCTGGCTGCTCTCTTTGAGCAGTGGGTTTAATTCTGATACGGTCTTGCAATCCAATGCTACTTTTGACTTCACCTAGTTCAGTCTATGCTGACTCCTACCCTAATCTTGCTGTTTCTTCAGACCTTGCCAAGTCTAGGCTGTAATCTAGCATCTTCTAAATTTCTAGTGTGATAAGGTGGACCACTGAGAACATGTGCTAAACTGGTGGAGTTAGAACAACCAGGTTAGCACATATTAAAGTGTGTCTTCTCTACAGTAGACTCTTAAAATGTGTTAGTTAGCATGTGTTGGCTAATATAAGCTAACAAGGCAGTAGTAAATCCTATTCTAGGCAAGGCCTCAGATCTCTTCATACCTCAGCTACCTTCTCTTCTTAGCCCTGCATCTTTTTCTCATTTTCTTCCACCTCCTCCCTCATTGTTCCATGTGGGTACAACTGCAAATGTTCAGTAGGAATTCCATGAATCTGGCCATATATTTTTTGTGCCAGATGGATGAGAGCAAAGGATAGGTCTCAGTAGTTAGGGTACCAGTCTGACACATAGCAAATCCAAGTTTAATTCTTTTTTCCACCACCACCAGTGTTCCCTGTAAGCTGAGTGCTTGTGAGGCCACTCAGGAGAGATTCCAATGCTGCCCAGCTGATTAGCAAAGTGCCCACGGCTAGGTTTGTGTTTCTACTAGTGGTGCACATTTGTGCATGCTTCAGTGCACATTGAAAAATGTATTCCACACATGGATGGAAAAAATCCGCACATGGATAGACAAAATAAAGGGAACATTGACCACCACTTTCTTGCATGAATTTGATTAAGTCTCAAAATCACCACATTCTTTGTTTAAAATGGGATTAAAACATTATCCTCACAGGAATGTCATGAGGATAGATATATTAAAGATTGTGATGCTTACATACACTACAGAGATGAAAGCAATGTAGATGCAAACTATTTTCTGTGAGATTTTTTTTTCCATGAAAAAGTAAGAAAATTACATAAGGGATCAGAGTGGCATAAGCCAAAAGTTGTGACTTTCCCAACATGAAACAAGAGTCTTGTTTTGTACTAGAAATACCTAAATGAGGTGTAGAGAGGAAAATGGTGAGCTGCAGATAAAAATATATTTGATTGTTTTCATAGCCACTAAGTACAAAAACACAGTTAGCAGAATGAATATTTTAATTCACAGGTTGCAATATAGCTTAGAGATTGTTTCTTATCAAAAGGTAGTTTTAAAAAATCCACCAATTATGTATTATTTTCATATTTTAGAGATGCTTCAAAATGTGCTGAGTAATATTTTTCTTTGATTTTTTTCCCATGGGAGAATACCACAGAACTATTGCACATGCCAATAGCTTCCTCGTGCTAACATATTGCATCTGCATTTATCTCTCATAGAAGGAACATTGCATTGTCTAGTGGATGGAAATAAAAGATAAGAGGAAAAAACAGCCAGGAGATTTAAAAAAAAATATTTAGAACTCAGTATTTCATGTGGTTTGCTTGCACCTCTCCAGGAGCAACTGTTTGAAAAAGTGAACGTTTTCATCTGACTATTTCCACCTTTATTACACTAATGAAAAAAATATAAATACTGTAGGCAAAATTGTCTCCAGTGTAATTTATTTTCACTTCGCAGCAGGAATCTCCACGAATTCACCTTTGCACAATTTTTCCTCAGTGTTCTAGGGGACATCAGGAAGGCTCATCCCACTTTCCTTGTGGAACTGGATTTAGGCCAGATGACAGTGTACCCCACATCCATATATGAAACTAATTCTGTCTTGATAGCTTTCCTACTTTCCTATTTTTTTTAATTTAAAATAAACTGTGTCTCATTGTAAGTTTAGTAATAAAATATAAATTGCCAAATAACTCAAATTGTCATTTTTCCTAGCAAAATGGGGTTCTTAACACATATAACTATTGTAAAATAAAGTTCATAGTACTTAGGCAATTGCATTGGTAATCTCCCTATTCTGGTAACTGGATATTAAAATTCCGCCCTGTTTTGGAACTGCTTTGTTGCAAGCTAGTACATCATGTTGCCATGCAAAAAGACATATTCAAGAACAGACAATTCAATGCCAATCAGAAAGATGAAAAGGTCTTGAGTACAATTTTCTGCACATCAATATTTGTACAATATTTTAAATTGAAGTTGCTTCCATGAGCATTCACTGCTTTGACGGTATATTCACAGTAAATCATTTTATGACAGCAAATTTTAAGCTTATATACTTACACATATTTTACATGGCAGAGTACATTCACAGAGAATGGGGCTGGAGACACGCATGCATATTTGGCCATCCATTAGGCCAATGTATGCACACAGAATTATTATGGGATAGATTGCAACTTCAGGCATAGCCCTAAGCAAGCTGCATTGCTCCAGGAGTCTCTGATTCAGAGAGACGTCTTTGATTTACAATTCCTCTCTTTTTTCTTCCAGTGGTTCATAATTTACTCCTGGACTTCAACAGCGCTGGATAGTGTGACACTTGACTACCTAATTCTCCCTGTGCTGTTCCCAAGAAAGTGAAAACAGCTGATTAGCCTTGCTTATTCTGAAGGCATGTCTAAACTACAGCATTTTTTTTTAAATCACTTAATTTTGATAAAGCAAGGTGAGCATTGTCCCAGCAAGCCCGTTATTTTGAAATTATTTTGAAATAACAGGCTTCTTATTCTGGAATAGTAAACCCTCATTTCTTGAGGAATAATGCCTATTTTGAAATTGCTGTTTCAAAATAGCTCCTCCCGAGGGCTATTCAAAGTAATTACTCCCCAGTGCTTCCTGGCACTCTAAATCAAGGTAGCACATCCACATTAGGGAAGCCTTCCTTGGACTAATTTCAAGGCTTCCCTGTAGTGTGGACATGCTATTTCAAAATAGTTATTTCAGGAGTTATTATTCCAAAATAACTTATTTTGAAACACCCTTGTACTGTAGACATACCCTAACTGCTTGGTTCCAAAGTCTAGGCAGGGATAAAAGGGTACATCTCCTTCCTGCTGCTCTGCTGGGACTTCCCACTCACAGATGAATATGATGTTGAAATAGGAATATTTTGCAATATTACCAACAAATCATGATTTAATCTTGAATCTTATCATATTTGGTGTTTGCAAAATCCCTGTTCCCAGAGTCAAGTGATTTTAGGAAACAAGATCTCAGTCTTCACCCATTTTTTTTCTTTTTGAAGTTTTTAGTCCTTATCGTGGAGAAAAGTGTGACACACGAGCAGACTGTATCCTAAAAGCTTAATAACCAGAAGGCAATAAAGTATCCCTGTGTTAGTAGTAGTATATGATGATTTTAAATGCACTATCATGAATTTTGGGAAGGAGTTGATTCCTAATTTTTTTACATTGGCAGTGGGCAATCCTGAAGTTGTAAAAATCAAATGCCACAGCTCAATGTTGGCAAAGAAGAGGTCAGGCAATGACAATTCTGGGTCAACTTGTGGGGTTTTAAAATTTGTTTCTGTTGCACGTTGGAATGAACACAGACCTTATGGATATTTTAGCCAAAATAGAATGGTGTCAAAATGTCTCTTTTTCAGATTAAAACATGAACAAAACAATGTTCAAATCCCTGCTCCACGCAGTATTTTTTGCCGCAGATTACTCTGAATTAAGCAGAGCAGGGACTTGCACTGAACTCACAGATATCTCACACCTCTTCCCTAACCACCAAGCCATAGCAGGAGTGAGGATCTTTCTCTGAAACCAAAACAACCCAACAAAAAGGGGTTGAAATTTGTCCACAAAAGGTTTTGACATTTATGATTTCATTCTGGCCAGTTTTAGCCACAAGCACAACATGCTCAGGGTATCTGTGCGCTGCTGAGCATTAAAGAGAGAGGTAAAAATATAGTTCTGGCATTCTAAGCTGTTCTGTGTCTAACAAACATTTACTCTAAACACCAAAGCTACATCTATCTTAATGTGTCATTACCACTTTTGTCAACATTGTACTACAGGTCTTCTCCATTTTACTAGCAATTTATGGGTATGTCTACACTGCAAGCTTCTTTCGGAATAAGCTTTTCTGGAAGATATCTTCCGGAAAAGCTTATTTTGAAATAGAGCATCCACCTACAGGGAAGCCTCAAAATTAGTCCGAGGCAGGCTTCCCTAATGTGGATGCGCTATGTCAACTAAGAGCCCCAGGAGGTACTGGGGAGTAATAACTTTAGAATGGTGCTGCTGAGGAGCTATTTTGACATAGCAGCAGTGGAGCGTCTATTCACTGTGGAAAGAGGTTTATTGCCATCAGAAAAAGCCATCCGTTATTTCGACTTTCTGTCAAAATAAAACAATTGCAATGTGGACACTAGTATTGTTTTTCCAGAATAACGGCCATTATAAAAATGGCTGACATTTTGAATAGTATTCACAGTGAACAGTTAGAGATCAAATCACAGTGAAAAATTAAACAAACAAAAAATCTTGGCAAAATAATGGCACTGAGTACATTTGAAAAATTAAGACATAAAAGAATCAGGCTCTGCTTGCAATCTTTCCAGAAGCGAAAAAGAGGTTAGATTTCCTATATAATTTTTTAATGTTAATTATTTTTTCAGTTTTACTTGCTACAGATTACAGCTAAATATGCGCTATGTCTTCTAAAGTTGTCACAGAGAACGAAGCAATTAGATGTAAAATAAAGACGCAATAAGGTCTTAAGTGTTTAAGAGCATAGAGGATTTTTCACAGCGGTACAAAATATGGAGAAGGAGCACTTTCCAGTTCTGACAAATATAAACACATTGCTTTCCTTTTTCCCTTTATTAATGAAAAATGTCTAAGGAATTTATTATGGAGAAAAAGAAGTAGAACAGAGCTGTTTAAACACTTCTCTGATGGTTGCTTATCTTTCCTGTTCCTCACTGACTATATGCCCAGCTAATACCAAATGTAAGTGCAAGATGAATTATCTAATAAATGAGAAAGTTCAAGACAAAGAGCAGAAAAACAAGATGAACTCTGCTATCAGGACCGCAGAAATCAATGGTTCTCTCCTCAGTAGTAAAAGCTTCAGAGAAATTGCCTTAGTATTTAGACACCTTCTAGAGCAACTGTTTTTGAGGTTCCCTCTCAAGCCTCCAAGAGCCACCACAATCAGTGCAAGAGTGTTCTTACCTTTCTTGTTATAAGAAGAACAAGGAGGCAGAAATAAGGAATGTGAGAGGAATATAGCAGATGAAATAACAAGCTAAAAAAAGAGAGCTAAAATAGTTAAATATTCTTCTTTGAAAATTGCAAAAGGCTTAGACTTCAAGATGGTCTGCCCAGATTATTTTTGAAAAGGTTATATTAATCTGTAGGCATATTTAATATGAAACATTATATACAAAAATGGATTATTGAATTATTTGATTTTCAAACAAGTGTTGCTGTATGATGTAGTTCACATGGATCTAATAACACAAATCCCAGAAATTCTACATATGTCATCAGTCGGTGCCTAAGAGATAGCACAAGAGCTAGGTCTTAAGAAACCTCATTCAATTTCTGGCTTTACCACTGACTTGATGGTTTAGACATTGATTTCGCCACTCTGTGCCTCAGTTTCCCATCTGTGAAACGGCTTTGAGATGTGCCAAGGGAAGCCACTTTTAAAGGTAGATATTGTTATGATAATAGGTATTCTTTCTTCTGTTTTTGTCCAGAAGTGTGTTCGAGTTGTGCCTGATAGTTAGTTCATGCTGTATTATTTCATGCTGAAATCAAAAGATTCAAGTTAATAAGAAATGCCTATGAGTGAAATCTTGTACATATTTCTTCTGAGTTTAGAATTTACTATTGTGAGTGGTCCCACTGGAATTAATGTGATTTTCCCTTAATAATATATGCTCAGTAATAAATTTTTTACAGGATTTGCCAACTGAAGTCAACAGAATTAAGTTGATTTACATCAGATAAGATCGGGTCCTATATTTTTAGCTATTAGATCCATTTATCCTCCAGCCAGTTTTGATGACAAACACAGACTCCATGGGCTTGCAAAATTAATTTTATATTCCATCTTCTTATTTTTTGTACACCTTACCTTTATTTCCTGTATAAATTGCAAATTGTAATAAAACATATTTTTCATATTATAGTCTTTAACACCTTAGAACAGATCTTCATCTTAAATATCTTTTACAATATTTTTCTATGGCTGAGGAACATGATTTGTGCTTATTTGTACAGCCCTCCTTCTGAGGTTTCACATCACAAAACTCTGTTAAATTCCCTAAAATACCTTGAGGGTGAAATTTCAAAACATTACATTAGAGATGCAAGATTATTTGCTTGATGGGTTTTACAGGCTTTTCTCCAGTGTAATGGTTTGAACATTTGTGCACAATGGGATTGAGTGGATACACAAAACTGTATGTGACTGAACATATATGTTATGTTAATATTTAACCCCCTGAAATATCATAATATTGCTACAGCTGTGACAAA
Source organism: Rafetus swinhoei (assembly GCA_019425775.1). Classification (NCBI taxonomy): domain Eukaryota; kingdom Metazoa; phylum Chordata; order Testudines; family Trionychidae; genus Rafetus; species Rafetus swinhoei. The sequence goes on along the minus strand of CM033424.1, from coordinate 27,368,036 downwards.
AGTGAAAAAAAAATTCCCAGCTAAAGCTCTGGCTCCAATCTTAACACCCTCATTATCTCATAGAATTTAAGGCATTTGAGCACATGTCTGGAATGCAGAAACAGTTGACTCAGCCTAAATTAACTCTGAACAGAGAGATAATGTCATCTTTGAGCTGAACTCTCCCAATGTCATGTAGTAGAAAGTTATTTGTAAAATGTGTCTGTCCTGTTGGATTGAAGGAATTAGATAATAAAGGATAGAATATCTTTGGGGGATCATTCATTCCACAGACCAGCTGAGACATTTAACTCTAGGAACTTCATAGTCTCGAAGGTCCACACATCTGTATTAAAGCTGAAGCAATTATAGGCTGCCTTACAGAAGTTTATCTATGCTTCATGGAAACTACACTTTCTCCACCCTTAGTTAAATACACATATTTTTAAAACATTACCTAATTTCGTAGGATGTGGCACTGGGAAACTGGAAGATTTCCATAGCTGTTACTATCTGTATGTTGTATAGATTTTTAGGAAAAATAGGAGAGAAATTAGAGTCTTTCAGAAACTGTCTAGTGGCCATCTTCAGGTTGAAATGGACCATTGCAAATTGACCTGGAGATTGTGACTGCACTACAATTTAGTGAGGAAGGAATTGTCTGTACTTATTGGAGAAGAATGGCTTTGCTTTATGGCCATGAGGAAGGGATGGGGGACTGAGTTCAAAGACTGCTGCAAAAAGGTAGACAGCAGGCAGTTTTGCAGCACCCCTCCTTTCAGGAATGTGAGGTATAAAAGGTATACAATTACAAGCACTGGGAGGGGGAACCCTCTTTTTTACATGCAGCAAGCAAAGCCAGCACACAGCCTTCCTTCCCTAGTGGAAGTGAACATCAGGGTGGGTTAGGGCCTGATGTGGGCATCATGCTAGCTGTTTCTTTTTAAGGGTGGCTGGGAAGGAATTTTTCCCATACCATTAAAGTGATTGGGTGGAATGAGGTTTTTCACTTTCTCCACAGTGAGCATTAGGGAGGACCTTTTTGGATAAGAAGAAAAGATGGTAGGCCACATGTTGCAACTTATTTCACAAGGTTGGACAGATGTCCAGTGCATGTACTCCTTAAGGAAGGTATCCAGGGACCAGATAAATGGCCTGGTAAAGTTCTTAAAAGGAGGAACTAGATAAAGGAACAGGACAGGGGAAGGGGTCCGGGGACTCCTCTGATTGGTAAGGCAGGGAACCAACATACCCCCTCCCCATTCTCATAGTTCACCTTAACACTTCTCACAAGGATGGTGGATGGTAAGATCCAAACCATCAGTTGAATGGTGTACTTGGATGGAAATCAAAGGGGGCTGGTAGATCCCCAGGTAATGATATAAAGAAACATGGATTGACCTGCATTGTACATGTTATTAGCTGGATCATCACAGACATCTGTATAATAAAGTTGTGGCCTGATTAAAACCCATAACAAGTATCTCCTGTCTTTCTTTTGGTATACCCAGAAAAAATTGTTCGAGAGAGGCAATCTTTTTATCTGCTGTTTTGTTGACACACATTTTGATAAACTTGGGGTGAAATCAAGAGCATCGTTATTATATCAATATTAAGATCTCAAATTTCTTGTTTTGCAGATGATATTTTAGGCCATTTTTTATTTCCGCTTTGCACAGTGTGCTGGGTTTTTCACATTGTTTCTACAGAGGTAATTGACCAAGATTACAAATGGCATTTCCGGCCGTGTGATGTCTCTGTCTGCTGTAAAGCTGTCAAGATGTTCTTTTGAAGGAGCTAAGAACATATCTAAAGTCCATCAGAAAGTGTTTGATAATTATGTACAGGTTTCTATTTTTGTTCTGCAACTTTAGGCCACTGCCTTAATGAATGACTCCTAAGTGATGAATATAGCTGTAAAAGCACCTGGACATTGATGGCTTGTATGATAAATTTCATTAAAATTTATATGAGCTACAATGAGCAAGAGTTCAGTTTAAAGCGCTGTAGCACATAAGAAGGGAAACAAACATATTTCTGACAAAATAAATGGAATTATTCATACCAAATCAATAAAGAATTCAAAATTGAAATGTGGCATTTGCCATTTATTGTGGGTTTCAAACAGATGTTACATATAATTCTAGTTTGAAATGTACAGATATCATTAAATGAGACAACATTTGAAATGATGTTGGTGTGTATTAGAAGTTATGGGAATTACACCAGGTACCACTCACCATTATAAAGCCAAACAAAATGTCTAAATGAAGTCAGTGTGACTTCATATATTGTTGCAGCCCCTTCTCTTTCCTCCCTGAGTTAATCAGGAGCAGGCAACACTCATCTGTGTGCCAAGGTGCATGATGTCATTGACAGGAAAGGAAATGCTGAATATCCCAGTGGTGATGTTGAATATGTGGGAATCCTCTGTCCACACCTCCGCTGCAGTCCTTTTACTTATAAAGGACATTAATCTTGGCAATGGCTACACTTGGCTAGGCTCCGCACACATTCAATGGCATGCCTTGGATGCCTCCAGGAATAAACCTAAGCTGATCTATGCAAGGAGTCTAACCAATTAAAAACAACATACATCCAATGTAGAGCTAGAATGGAGTTAACATATTTTTATTTAATTTTTTTTAAAAATTAAAAAACAGATTGAGAGTAATTTAAATGTCACAACCAATTTAAATCAGCAGGGAACACTTCAATAAATCAATTAATTAATGCTGTTTACTGCAGCAAATGAAACTTCACCAACTCCCATTTATACTGGTACTATTCACCCACTCCTGACTGTGCACTCTGAACACCAGAGTTCTAACCACTTGCATGGGCATGCCTGAAGATCTTAAAGGTGGGGACAGCACCCTTTTGGTCCATTAAAATAGTTCAATCCCAACAAAAAGGGGCAGAGCAATTCTAGCTTGGGATCATTCCAAGCTACACAATCCCTCTGATAAAGTGCTGTTTTAACCATGGGTCAGTAACACTGGATTCTGGAAAAACTTAAAAAACAACAAATAGTCTAGCAGCACCTTAAAGACTAATATGACAAATAAGACTAATACAACAAATAAGACTAAGAAGAAAAAATATATAGATGGTATCATGAGCTTTCGTGGGTACAACCCACTTCTTCAGATGAATGGAGTATTAAAAGTCCTCTTCCAAAATAAATAGGGGATGGGGGAAGGGGGAAAATAGTGAATTAGAGTGTTCATGTTACAAAAAGCTGATAGAGAAGGTGCAAATTGTTCTTAAGTACCCATTGTTTGGTTGGTTAAGTCATTAGGATGGGGAAGGTAGTGTGCTAGTCAGGTAATGTCTTTATTCCTTGTGATGGCTCCCAAACATGTAAATGAAGTTAAATTCCAATGCTTCCCTGTGTTTTTGGTTTGTGGAATTGCAGTCTCTTTGCAATCCCCTTCCCTTGAAAACACTTTCCCACACACACACACACACACACACAAAAAGGTTACACACACTGCCTTCACGCACACCTGAGTCAGTTGTGGGCACAGAAACAGTCTCTCTGCCCTGATGCCAATGAAGCTCACCAACAGCTTCTGAGGTTTCCTTTAAACTCTCAGCCTCAGTTTCTGGGTTCCTGTTAACTTAGCAGCAGCTCCTGGCTTGGACAGAACTCCACAAAGAAATCTCAGCTTTTCACACACAATTTGGAACCTACCATATGCTCTCCCTACATCCTCTGGAAGTGGAAGTCACTGTCTCATTTCCCCATGTCATCTTGGAAACTATAGTTTCCAAGATTGGATGACAGAACTCCCAATATGGTTCACAGGCCCCTCAAGTAGTGGGTGCATAATCATAGTATCTGCTTCCAGCCATAAGTTAGATGGTAAAAAAGTAAAGTAGTTACTTCACAAAATGATATGCCAAATAAACCAATTTATTTTTCTAGTCTTATTTATTTTAAGTAGGAACAAACACTTGATTAGGGAAAAAATATAGATTTTATGGTAGGAGTTGGTAAAAAAGGAAATGATGGGGGAGGGGATGGGGAAAAGATAAAAACTACGAGTAAAGAGTAAACTAACCCCACAACAAGAACCAGGACCTGCCTGAAATCATCATAATAAAACATAATTAGAGTCCTACAGTAGGATATAAACCCAGAGTCGGCTTGCAGGCCTAAGGTGGATTGTATGAAGAATGTGGCAGATATCTGTACTATTTTTATGACTCCGTGTTCCTATGACAAAGTGTGTATGCTGCAAAAGCCCGGAAGGGATTAATAGGGACCTGAGAGGCCAGTCATGTTACCTTGCTACAACAAGAGATGTAACTTAAATGGGCTGAAGCAGGCTGCTTATTATAAAGAGAGGAAGTTTGTAGCAGAAAAGGGCAACCGGGGCATCTGCAGTCATTCTCTTGGGAAAAGAGATGGGGTGAGGAGGAAACTCAGTGGGGAGAATAAACCCTGGAATCCTAGCTCTGAAAAATGGGTCAACCCAGAAAAGTTGTGGAGAAGAAATCCTCATAGGGGCTGGGTGGGAAGAAACCCAATGAAAGAGCAGCAAGTTGTGCACCTATGCAAAATTTGGTTTCTGGTGATAGGGTCCCTAGACTGGAACCCAGTGTAGAGGGGGGTCCTGCACTGGGCTGAACTTTTTTACACTGAAACAAGCAGACATTAATATTGTGACCTGTCTGGAATGCCAAGTTATGGAAGAGAAATGACCACAGGGAAGAGCACCTGTTAGCAAGGGGTGCCATGCCTGACCATGAGAAGGTACTCCTGTGGCAAATAACATTTTTTTAAAGTGTTTCTCTCTACTTGACTTTTATCATGCTGATTGCTACATGGGTAACTCAGTCCTTGGTGCTGTTATATTTTTCATATCTGCCAGAAACCAGTGTTACTGGCTTTTAGAGAACCCTGCCAGGGCTTAACTGCCAATACAGTGTCAACATGTTTTTTGTTGTTTCCATGTGTAGCACAACCAAGGGACAGAGCCAAAAATCGTCAGGAGGAAAATTTTAAACAAAGAAATTAGAAACTGTTATCGGTGTCAGCTAAATTTCAGGGTAGTATTCAAATAGAAGTTGCAAGCTAGATAGAGCATGGGGTGATGCTGTTACACCTTCGCCTAGATGTGTACACAGACAATATCTTAATTCCTGCTAAATATTTGTTTTCAATGTGTGGAGTATAGGCTGTTCTCACTGTACTAAATTTCGCATTTTAAGGCAAGCAGCAGATCATGCACAGGACTTTCATTGTCCTACTGAATGCTCAAATGCAGACTTCATTTGGCTCCAGTGTAAAGGCAGCATCATTGGTGAACATGGTAGGTGATTCTCTCCTAAGGATTTTTGTGTCTCCTCTCCTCTCCATTTGGTGACTACTTATGTTATGGGAACCAGTAAATGACTTTTCCTTAATCACTTTTTCCACATCAGTAATGATTTTACAGGCCTCTGTCATATACTTCTTAGTCTCCTTTTTTCTAAGCTGAAAAGTCCCAAGTTTTTTAATCTTTCTTCATATGGGACCAGTTTCAAACCCCTAATCATTTTTGCTGCCCTTTTCTGAAACTTTTCCAATGTCAATATATCTTTTTTGAGATGAGGTGACTACATCTATACACAGTATTCAAGATGTGGGTGTACCATGGTTTTATATAGAGACAATAAGATATTCTCTGTCTTATTCTCTACCCCTTTTTTAATGATTCCTAACTTTCTAATTGCTTTTTGATTGCTGCTGAACACTGAGTGGATGTTTTCAGAGAACTATCCACGATGACTCCAAGATCTCCCTCTTGAGTAGTTATAGCTAAATTAGTCTCCAGCATATTGTATGTATAGTTGGGATTTTTTTTTCCAACGTGCATTACTTTACATTTACCAACATTTAATTTCATTTGCCACTTTGTTGCCCAATCACTGAGGCTACGTCTACACAGCTTCCCTCTTCCTCAAAAGCCTATGCAAATGAAGCCCAGGTTAGCATATTGCCATGCTTCATTTGCATAATTATTTAGGAGCCATTTTGAGCAAGAGGTTTTTGTGCAAAAGGAACAGTCTACACAGTGTCTTTTTGCGCAAAAAAACCCTCTTGCACAAAAACAGCTCCTATTTAATTATGCAAATGAAGCACAGCAATATGCTAATCTCAGCTTCATTTGCATAGGCTTTTGTGGAAGAGGGAAGCAGTGTAGACGAGCGTAGCCGTAGTTTGGTGAGATCTTTTTGTAGCTCTTCATAGTCTGCTTTGGTCTTAATTATCTAGAGCGGTTTAGTATCATCTGCAAATTTTGCCACCTCACTGTTTACCCCCTTTCTCCAGATCATTTATAAATAAGTTGAATAAGACAGTTCCTAGAACGGACCATTGGGGAACACCACTAGTTACCTCTCTCCATTCTGAAAACTTACCGTTTATTCCTACCCTTTGTTTCCTGTCTTTTAATCAGTTATCAGTCAATGAAAGGACCCTCCCTCTTAGCCCATGACAACTTACTTTACGTGAGCGCCTTTGTTGAGGGACCTTGTCAAAGGCTTTCTGGAAGTCTAAGTACACTATATCCACTGGATCCCCCTTGTCCACATGTTTGTCTACCACCTCAAAGAACTCTAGTAGATTAGTAGGCATGATTTCCCTTTACAGAAACCATATTGACTTTTCCCCAACAAATTATGTTCATCTATGTGTTTGACAATTTTATTCTTTACTATAGTTTCAACTAATTTGCCCAGGATTGATCTTAGACTTACTGGTCTATAATTGCAAGGATTACCTCTAGAGCTTTTTTAAAATATTGGTGTCACATTAGATATCTTCCAGTCATTAGGTACAGAAGGTGATTTAAAGGATAAGTTACAAATCACAGTTGTTAGTTCCGCAATTTCACATTCAGTTCTTTCAGAGCTCTTGGGTGAATGCCATCTGGTCCCGGTGACTTGTTACTGTTAAGTTTATCAATTTATTACAAAACCTCCTCTAATGACACCTCTGTCTGGGACAATTCCTCAGATTTCTCACCTGAAAAGAATGGGTTAGGTTTGTGAATCTTGCTAACATCTGAAACTATGAAGGGTGAAGCAAAAATTCATTTAGTTTCTCTGCAATTAACTTATCATCTTTGATTCCTTCTTTAGCATCTCGATCGTCCAGAGGCCACACTGGCTGTTTAGCAGGCTTCTTGCTTCTCATGTACTTAAATAATATTTTGCTATTACTATCTGAATTTTTGGCTAGCTGTTCTTCTAACTCCTTTTGTATGTTTCTTATTATATTTTTACACTTAATTTGACAGAGTTTATGTTCCTATTTTCCTCGCTGGGATTTAACTTCCACTTTTTAAAAAATGCCTTTTTATCTCTCACTGCTTCTTTTACTTGGTTGTTAAGCCTTGGTGGCACTTTTTTGGTTTTCTTATTGTGGGTTTTTCTTGTTTTTTTAATTTGGGGTATACATTTAAGTTGGGCCTCTGTTGTGGTGTCTTTCAAAAGTTTCCATGCAGCTTGCAGGGATTTTACTTTTAGCATTATACCTTTTAATTTCTGTTTAACTAATCTTCTCATTTCTGTGTAGCTCCCCTTTCTGAAATTAAATGCCACAGTGTTGGGCTACTGAGGAGTTTTTCCCACCAGTGGGATGTTAAATTTTAATTGGTGACTATTATGGTGACTATTTCCAAGCGGTCTAGTTATATTTACTTCTTGGACCAGATCGTGTGCTCCACTTAGGACTAAATCAATAATTGCTTTTCCCCCTTGTTGGTTCCAGAACCACTTACTCCAAGAAGCAGTAATTTAAGGTATCAAGAAATTTTATCTCTGCATCCTGTCCTGAGGTGATGTCTTCCCAGTCAATATGAGGATAGGTGAAATCCCCCACTACTGTTGAGTTTTTTATTTTGATATCCTCTCGAATCTCCCTTAGCATTTCATAGTCACTATGACTATCCTGGTCAGGTGGTCAATAATAATTCCCTGCTGCTATATTCTTCTTATTAGAGCATGGAATTACTACCCATAGAGACTCTATGGAACATTTTGGTTCATGTAAGATTTTTACTTCATTTGATTCTATATTTTCTCTCATGTATAGTGCCACTCCCACACCAGAATGACCTGTTCTGTCCTTGTGATATATTTTGTACCCTGGTATGACTGTGTCCCATTGTTTGTCCTCGTTCCACCATATTTTCCTGATGCCTATTATATCAATATCCTCCTTAAATATGAGGCACTCTAGTTCACCCCTCTTATTGTTTAGACTTCTAGCATTTGTGTATAAGCACTTTAAAAATTTGTCACTATTTGTCTGTCTGTTATTTCCTGGTGTGTTAGACTCTTTTTTTTATTTGATTGTTTCTCATCTGATCTTACCCATACTTTATCATCTTCAATCCTTTCCTCGTTACTAGAACATAAAGAATCTCTATTAATAGACCCTCCCCTAAGAGATGTCTCTGTCTGATCCATGTGCTCCTCTGCACCCATTGGCTTTTCTCCAGCCCTTAGTTTAAAAACTGCTCTATGACCTTTTTAATGTTAAGTGCCAGCAATCTGGTTCCATTTTGGTGTCAGTGAAGCCCACCCTTCCTATCTAGGCTCCCTCTTTCCCCAAAGTTTCCCCAGTTCCTAATCAATTGAAACCCCTCCTCGCCACACCTTCATCTCATCCACGCATTAAGACTCTGAAGTTCTGTCTGCCTACCTGGCCTTGTAGGTGGAACTGGAAGCATTTCAGAGAATGCCATCATAGATAGAACAAGAAGCAATGGGCTTAAATTGCAGCAAGGGAGGTTTAGGTTGGACATTAGGAAAAAGTTCCTAACTGTCAGGGTAGTCAGACACTGGAATAAATTGCCCAGGGAGGTTGTGGAATCTCCATCTCTGGAGATATTTAAGAGTAGGTTAGATAAATGTCTATCAGGGATGGTCTAGACAGTATTTGGTCCTGCCATGAGGGCAGGGGACTGGACTCGATGACCTCTCGAGGTCCCTTCCAGTCCTAGTATTCTATGATTCTATGATTCTATGATAGAGGTCCTGGTTTTCAGTCTCTATCCTAGAAGCTTAAATTTTGCCTCTAGAACCTCTCTTCTACCCTTCCCTATGTCATTGGTACCTACATGTACCATGACCACCGGCTCCTTCCCAGCACTACAAATAAGTCTATCTAGATGTCTCGAGAAATCTGCCACCTTCGTACCAGAAGGGAAGTCACCATACAGTTCTCCTGGTCATCACAAACTCGGCTATCTATATTTCTAATGATCAAATCCCCCATTACTAACACCTGCCTTTGTCTAATGACTGGAGTTCCCTCCCCCAGAGAGGTATCCTCACTGTGAGAGGATACCATAACATTATCTGGAAGGAGGGTCCCAATTATGTAATGATTTCTCTCTGCTCCAGATGAATGTTCTCCTTTCTTAACCTTTCACCCTCCTTAACAGCACAGGGGCTGTCTGACTGGATGTCAGACAGTTCAACTGTGTCCTGGAAAGCCTTGTCTATGTACCTCTCTTTCTCCCTTAGCTCCTCCAATTTAGTCACCCTGGCTTCCAAAGCCTGTACATGGTCTCTGAGGGCCAGGAGCTCCTTGCACCGAATGCACACATACGCCACCTATCTATAGGGAAGGTAATCATACACACTACATTGGGTGCAATAAACAGGATTGCCCCCACTCTGCTGTTGGGCGTCTGCCTGCATTCTCGGGTACAGATTATTGATAGGGTTTTTTATTCAAATGAGGTAGATTTGGTTTTAGTTTCATTTAAAAGTTTTAAAGAATTTGAAGTGTATCTAGCCCTCTTCCAATTCCCCCTCTAAACTCCCTCACGAAACTCCCTATTAGCTGCTCCTATGCACTAAACTCCCTGGTCACATACTAGTGGGCTTTATATAGCCCAGGCCTTCCCTTCCTGATATTCCTGCCCCCTGGTTAAGGCTTGACCAATGAACAGAGGGTTCTAGATTTCAAATCCTCATTAAGAAGCTCACAGATTCCAAGTGCCAGGCTCAGTACATGGTTCTTCAAACAAAGAGCTCAGCACATGAATCTACAAACAAACAAACAAACAAACCAAACAAACAGAAAGACAGACAGACAAATACAAGCTTAGCACACAGTATCTTTCAGGCAACCAGCAAGTGACCCCTAAACACAAACATATACACTACAGACAGCCACTTATTCCAAGAGTCCCATAATCACTCCTCCTTTACCTGGAGAACTCCCTCATGAAACTCACTGTTAGCTGCTCCTGTTCGCTGAGTTAAATGATAAATGTATACGGTCTATCAATCCTCATATGATGGATCAATAGATTCAATTGCCAGTGACATATGTGACAGTATTGAGACCTTAGTGTGTGTCTGTTTCTTTCCTTTCCAAATTATTCATGCTATGACTTTAATCAAATCTAAATAAAAAATGTAACACAAACTATATCTGTCAGGCCACATTTCCTTGTGAGACCAAGACCATGACTGAATTTGTAACTGTCAAGGTAATGAGGCAAACCGTGCTATAAAAATCAAGGGAGTAAGTGTGTGAAGTACAAATAAATAGCATTGAAACATATTTTGCTTAGATTTAGAGTTCTGTTTAGGCACAGTTAACCTGGTTTATTAACAGCAAATAACTACTAAAGAATTCTGCACCAGATTTTGAAACTTTAGTAGTTGAAAATCAGAATAATCATTTTTATCCTACCCTGACTCATTCCCACACCCTGCCCTGAGCCCCCTCATACTGCCCAGATCCCTGTATGGACTCCTTCACCTCCACATCCCCACTCTCTGCCCTGTGCCCCACCTCCCTGTACACTTCCCAGCCCCTGACCTGACTCCTGCAACTCCTCCTCTGCAAGGATTCGAGCAATGCCAGGTAAATCCTCGAGTACAATAATGTTTATTCTAAACTGTGCTGCTTCCCTCTTGAGAATTTGCAAATTTTATTGTGTTTCAGATATCTTGGCCTTTTTTTTTTTTTTTTTTTAGGCTCTGGTTTAAATCACTGTAAGGATCAATGCAAAAATTATTTATAGATGCTACAAAACTTTACTTGGAGAGTTAAAACTAACTCCACCAATTTGTCATAATTTAAAGTGTTAGGCAATGACTCACCAATGGAAAAAATTATGTGGTTTTATTCCCCTCAAATAAACAAAAATAATCATTAAAATCAGAGGCAATCTGTCTTTTGTGACCTGTTCATGTCAATGAAATGATCTTAGCTTCCAATTTGGACTGTTTCATATTCTCAATAATTTTCTTCCTTGCCCTCTTGCAGCATCCTGCTGTGTTTCTACTACCCTAAAATTATACAGAAAACACTCTCTAATCCTAAACATACAAGTTCTTTTAAAGACACAGCTCAGATGTAAGCCTTTTAGAGTATATTCACAAAATAAAATTCTTGCCATAAATGTAAGAACTTTAAATTGTTACCAAAAAGTATACTTCCATTAAAGCAAAATAAAACCTCTCTGTTGTGCCATCTAGTGATAGGCCTGTCCACATGGGTGCCTTATTTCTCACTAGCTGGTGTGTAAATTCTAATGTACTGCTGGGATTTCTGCATTAACTGGCCCATTTAAACCATGCTGGCATGCACTAAAAATTTCCTACCAAAGGTTAATATATCCCAGTCATTAAATATGCATAATCTACTATGGAGCATTGTGCTAGTTATAGTGACCATTGTTGATCATGTTGCACCAGACCTTGTGCAATGAGTTTCCAAGATCAGGCTCAATACTGTGAATCTACTAATCAGGGGTGGCCCTGTGGGCAGCCACAAGTAGGGTTAGAGTCCCTTCATGTTTGATTGGGAGGTTGAGAGCATGGCATGCTGGGGTGTTTTTGTCTTTTCTGGTGTCATGGCTGAAGAGCATGTAATGCCAGTTTTGAATATAGTACTGTTTGCTTGAAAGGAACTAAATTAGCACACACTAAGGGACTTTTAGTGCACATTAGCTAGATACAAGTGGGCCAGTTAGTGAACACCATATTGGCATGCATTACAGTTTACATTCCAGGTTATAGATTAAGCACCTTGTAGTAAAGCCCTATGAGATATGAGCTTAGAACTAGGCTTCTTGAGCTTTCTCAATTACTCTGCTATAATACTTTCACTTTATAATGCAAATAACCCAACACCATTTTGTGCTTGAAAGTAATAACTGAATGAAAGATGTGACTGACCAAAAATTGCTAGCCAGATGAGGGTGAAGAATCCTTCATAGGCACTAATACTAAGTGGGTGCTGTGCAAAGGTAGACTGTTCTAGGAGGATGTCATGAAATAGGGCTCTGCTAGTGCATTCCTTCAGTGTTTATAAACCCAGACGGATCTTAAAATACCCTAAATGGCCAACACAGGACAGTGTGAAAATAACAGATTGTAATGCCCTTTTCCATTGCATGTAAACTACAGGCAAATTTCATAGAATTGATTTACAGTGAATAAGCAACTGAATTAACTACATACATTATAAAATAATTTATCTTGTATCTTATTTGGTTTTGCCTTTTTCTGTTCTTCTGTATTACTCATCTTTTTTTCCCTAATGTTATATTTCACTTAAATACCTGTTCCTTTACCCTTCTGATTTCTTTGCTATTATAGATTTTTCTTCCCTGAGGTTGTTTCCTCTGGAATTTCTCTCTCTTTTGCTATATTGCATTCCCTGTCTTATTTTTAAATGTTATCACTTAGTTGTGTTTCATTTTCTGTCTACATATAGCCACATTTTCAGATGAGGCCCTTAATTTGTATACTTAAATTTTTATGCTGCACTTGAGACACCCAAAAACCTCTGCCTTACTAAAGTCAGTGGGATTTTGGCCACTCTATTTAATCGAATTATGGTTTCACTTTGATTTTTAAAGCAGCCAAGGGTCTACAGCTTCTGTTGTCAAAATGAAGTCAAATTCGGTGAAAACATCTGAAAATGCTAGCTTTTTCCCTTTACCTAACAACATTTCTCCACTCTTCCATCTGCACCAGTAAATCTCATTCTGTGCTTTCTTTTGAAACTCAATACCTGAGGATGAGCTTTGGAGCTGTATCCATTTTTAACATCAGCTGGGCTATGTTTACACTACAGAGTTTTTTGGAAAAACTGACATTTTTCCGAAAAAAACTTCACTTACGTCCACACTGCAATCACGTTCTTTTGAAAAAAATCAGAAGAACAGGGGAGTTTTTCCAACATTGGTAAACCTCTTTCTATGGGGAAGAAGCCTTTTTCCAAAACAGCTCTTTTAGAAAAAGGCGTGTGTGGATGGGGATGACGGAGTTCTTTCGAAAGAAGAGGAAAGAGGAAAAAGCACAGTGCCCTGGTGGCCACTCTGTCCATAGTAATCACAGCCTAAATGCGAGATAGTATCCATTCAGTGTGGACACTCTCTTTCAAAAAAGCAGATTGCTTTTTCAATACACTTTGGCAGTGTGGATGCTCTCTTTCAGAAGACGGTTTTCTGGAAGATCTCTTCCAGAAAAGCTTCTTCCAAAAGAAGCCTGCAGTGTAGACGTACCCATGCTGCTGAAATGGGGTTAGGAATTCTGTATGGAAGCAATTATGCAATAGTCTACAGATCTCTAAAACAGTTTAGTCACTTTTGTCCATCTTTTCCAATAGTAGATTAACTTAAATTCCAGTTCTAATTTTGTTTTCCGTTTGTTCTTTCTAGTTATTTTCCAAAGAGTTATTTTCCAAAGAGTGTTATATAGCTATCAGCCTCCTTGTGGAGATTGACACTCCTTGTTCTTTGGACTGAGCCTTTAACGATCCTACCCTATGGACTATAACAATAATGGCTACCAAAGTTCTTTGACACCATTTCCCAGCATGCTTTGCACCACATTTGGAAACACAACATGCTAAAGACTACTACTAAGGCCAATAAGAAAGCGTCTGCATGGGATGATCTGGACAAACAGTTTGCTGGGCTAATGCTGAGTCAAAACTTCCCAGCTCCTCAGTGGGAGAGCACAGCCTGAGTCAAAGACAGAGATTCATTTTAATTTCAATTTTGAACTTTGAGTTTTGGCGTTCAGAGAAGCAGAATAGCTCAGGAAGTCTGATTAATGCCCCCACACCTTTCCCAATAGGAGTCTTTGAACTGCTGTAGAATCTAATATATGGATCACTCTGTACCTGTGCTCCAGCTTCCAGACTAGCAGAGATATGACCTGGTGGCATCTCCAATCCAGCTGAGACTTCCACAGAATGCCAGACAAGGGAGCCAGGAGACAACCCTGTCTCATATGTATCAAAGCCTCAGCACAAGAACCCCCTTCATTTTCTTTAAGCCAGTCAACATGCACATAAGTCAACAGCACTTATCTCCTGACTCATCATTAGCATATTATCTGCTTCGGAAGGTACCAGTGAAAGAATTTGGTGTTCAGAACAGATGAGTGTTAAGAGGTGGAGAGTATGGGTATGTCTACACTACTGCAGAGCTTTTCCGGGATACCAGAGGTATCCCGGAAAAGCCCTGCCATGTCGAAGGAACGTGTCTGCTTTTCTGAAAAAAAATTTGGAAAAGCAGACGCGTTTTTTCAGCCTCCCTATAAACCTCATTCTACGAGGAAGAAGAGATGTTCCAAAAGAGGGGTTTTTACTGACATTTGTCCCTGTGTAGATGGGCCAAATGTTGGAAAAGCCGCTTTGGGAAGAAAAGTGGAAAAAGATACACAAATTGTGGTTTGCAATTTGCGTATCTTTTTCCAACTTTTCCCTGCAGTTTACACATAGCCTATGGGTATGTTTACACTAGCACCCTAGTTCGAACTAGGAAGGCTAATGAGGGCAACCGAAATTGCTAATGAAGTGCGGGATTTAAATATCCCATGCTTGATTAGCATATTCCCGTCCAGTCGCCATTTTGGAAACTGACTAGCCCGAAGTAACTGCCCGCGTCTACACGCAGCAGAGAAGCAGGATTCCAAGATAAACCCCTTAGTTCAAATTAACTGTTACTCCTCGTGGAATGAGGTTTAACAATTAATTTGAATTAAGGGTTTATCTCGGAATCCCGCTTCTCTGCCGCATGTAGACGCGGGCAGTTACTTCGGGCTAGTCAGTTTCCAAAATGGCAACTGGCCGGGAATATGCTAATCAAGCTCAGGTTATTTAAATCCCGCACTTCATTAGCAATTTCGGTTGCCCTCATTAGCCTCCCTAGTTCGAACTAGGGGGCTAGTGTAGACGTACCCTATGTTGATATTTTAGTTCTTCTTAATTAACGGTAACCCTTTCTTCCCTAGATCCTGTTTTCCATGTCCCAGAAAATTCCCCTTTTGCTATGTTGTTTTAGGTGTGCCATTTTTTTTCACTAGGGTTCATGTAGATGTACTTTATTGTTACGTTTATGCTAGGGTTTATAGTCCTTTCAAGTAGTGGTAGCATTAGTCATTTTCAAAAGTGACAGCACCCCTTATGGCCTGGGAGCAATGAGGAGTCACCTTGTGTGGAGGCAACAGACATCACAAAAAAACCCAAAAACCCTAGGATCCAACCCATGCATAGAGAGGGGAGAAGCAACTCTAAAGATACGTCTAGACTGTGGGGTTTTTTCAGGATACCGGAACTCCACCGTGTCCAGGGAACACGTTTGCTCTTCCGCTTTTTTTGTGGAAGAGCAGACGCGCTCTTTCGGAAGCCCTGTCTTCCTCATTCCACGAGGAAGAAGGGATCTTTGGGGGAGATGGTTGGGAGATGTCCAGGTAATCTCTACGCCGGATTTTAACACTGAGAGGGAGGAAAAGCAGAAGTAAGAAAGGATATAGCTGGGGGTAGGAGAATGTACATGAGGAAGGGTAGGGTGGATACTAGTCTAATAGGTCATATTGGAGGTACAACGTCCGTGCCAAATTGGGTAAAGAATGTGAGTGAGGCCAAACAGCAAAAATTAAGATGTTTGTACACCAATGCGAGGAGCCTAGGTAACAAAATGGAGGAACTAGAGCTATTGGTCCAGGAGGTGAAACCAGATATTATAGGAATAACAGAAACATGGTGGAATACTAGGCATGATTGGAGTACAGGTATTGAAGGGTATGTGCTGTTTAGGAAAGACAGAAATAAGGGTAAAGGTGGTGGAGTCGCATTGTATATCAAAGATGAGGTAGATTGTAAAAAGTGATGGAATGGAGAAGACAGAGTCTGTTTGGGCAAAAATCACATTGGGGAAGAAAACTATCAGATCCTCCCCTGGGATAGTGCTTGGGGTGTGTTATAGACCACCAGGATCCAATTTGGATATGGATAGAGACCTCTTTAATGTTTTTAATGAAGTAAATACTCATGGAAACTGCGTAATCATGGGAGATTTCAACTTTCCAGATATAGACTGGAGAACAAGTGCTAATAATAATAATAGGCTCAGATTTTCCTAGATGTGATAGCTGATGAATTCCTTCATCAAGTAGTTACTGAACCAACAAGGGGATGCTATTTTAGATTTGGTTTTGGTGAGTAGCGAGGACCTCATAGATGAAATGGTTGTAGGGGACAATCTTGGCTCAGTGATCATGAGCTAATACAGTTCAAATTAAATGGAAGGATAAACAAAAATAAATCTGAGACTAGGGTTTTGATTTCAAAGGGCTAACTTTAATAAATTAAGGAAATTAGTTAGGGAAGTTGATTGGACTAAAGAAATTATGGATCTTGAGGTGGAGGCCTGGGATTATTTTAAGTTAAAGTTGCAGAAGCTGTCAGAAGCCTGTATCCCAAGAAAAGGGAAAAAAATTATAGGCAGGTGTGTTAGACCAAGCTGGATGAGCAAGCATCTTAGAGAGGTGATTAAGAAAAAGCAGAAAGCATATAAGGAGTGGAAGATGGGAGGGATCAGTAAAGAAAGCTACCTTATTGAGGGACAAAGTGAGAGAGGCTAAAAGTCAGGTAGAGTTGTACCTTGCAAAGGGAATTAAAACCAATAGTAAAAGGTTTTATAGCCATATAAATAGGAAAAAAACAAAAAAAGAAGAAGTAGGGCCGCTAATTACTAAGGATGGAGTGGAGGTTAAGGATAATCTAGGAATGGCCCAATATCTAAACAAATACTTTGCTTCAGTCTTTAATGAGGCTAATGAAGAGCTTAGGGATAATGGTAACATAACAAATGGGACTAAGAATATGGAGGTAGATATTACCATATCCAAGGTAAAAGCCAAACTTGAACAGCTTAATGGGAATAAATCGGGGGGCCCAGATAATCTTCATCCAAGAATATTAAAGGAACTGGCACATGAAATTGCAAGTCCATTAGCAAAAATTTTTAATAAATCTCTAAACTCAGGGGTTGTACCATTTGATTGGAGAATTGCTAATATAGTTCCTATTTTTAAGAAAGGAAAAAAAGCGACCGGGTAACTATAGGCCTGTTAGTTTGACATCTGTAGTATGCAAGATCTTGGAAAAAAATTTGAAGGAGAAAGAAGTTAGAGACATTGAGGCTAATGGCAATTGGGACAAATTACAACATGGTTTTACAAAAGGTAGATCGTGCCAAACCAACCTGATCTCCTTTTTGAGAAAGTAACAGATTTTTAGATAAAGGAAATGCAGTGGATCTAATCTACCTTGACTTTAGTAAGGCATTTGATACAGTACCACATGGGGAATTATTGGTTAAATTGGAAAAAATAGGGATTAATATGAAAGTTGAGAGGTGGATAAGCAGCTGGTTAAAGGGGAGACTACAGCGGGTCATATTGAAAGGTGAACTGTCAGGTTGGACGAAGGTTACTAGCGGAGTTCCTCAGGGATCAGTTTTGGGGCCAATTTTATTTAATCTTTTTATTGCTGACCTTGGCACCAAAGTGGAAGTGTCCTGATAAAATTTGCAGATGACACAAAGTTGGGAGGTATTGCCAATTCAGAAAAGGATCGGGATATCATACAGGAAGATCTGGATGACCTTGTAAATTGGAGTGATAGCAATAGGATGAAATTTAATAGTGAGAAGTGTAAGGTTATGCATTTAGGGATTAATAACAAGAATTTTAGTTATAAGCTGGGGATACATCAGTTGGAAGTAACAGAGGCGGAGAAGGACCTCGGAGTCCTGGTTGATTATAGGATGACTATGAGCCGCCATTGTGACATGGCCGTGAAAAAGGCTAATACGGTCTTGAGATGTATTAGGCGAAGTATTTCCAGTAGGGATAAGGAGGTGTTAGTGCCATTATTCAAGGCATTGGTGAGACCCCATTTGGAATACTGTTTGCAGTTCTGGTCTCCCATGTTTAAGAAGGATGAATTCAAACTAGAACAGGTACAAAGAAGGGCCACTAGGATGATCCGAGGAATGGAAAACCTGTCTTATGAAAGGAGACTCAAGGAGCTTGGCTTGTTTACCTTAACCAAAAGAAGGCTGAGGGGACATGATTGCACTCTTTAAATATATTAGAGGATAAATACCAGGGAGGAGAGGAATTATTTAAGCTTAATACCAATGTGGACACAAGAACAAATGGATATAAGCTGGCTAGTAGGAAGTTTAGACTTGAGATTAGACGAAGGTTTCTAACCATTAGAGGAGTGAGGTTCTGGAACAGCCTTCCAAGGGAAGTAGTGGGGGCAAAAGATCTATCTGGCTTCAAGATTAAACTAGATGGGTTTATGAAGGGGATGGTTTGATGAGATAACATGATCTTGGTAACTAATTGACCATTCATTATCAGTGGTAAATAGGTCAATGGAGGGATGAGTTACTATGGAGGAGTTACTATAGAGAACTTTCTGGGTGTCTGGCTGGTGAATCTTGCCCACTTGCTCAGGGTTTAGCTGATCGCCATATTTGGGGTCGGGAAGGAATTTTCCTCCAGATTGGCAGAGGCCCTGGAGGTTTTTCGCCTTCCTCTGTAGCATGGGGTACAGATCACAGCTGGAGGATTCTCTGCATCTTGGGGTCTTCAAACTATTTGAAGGCTTCAATATCTGAGATATAGGTGAGAGGATTATTCTAGGAGTGGGTGGGTGAGATTCTGTGGCCTGCATTGTGCAGGGGGTCAGACTAGATGATCATAATGGTCCCTTCTGACCTTAAAGTCTATGAGTCTATGAGTCTACCTTCAAAAAGAGGGTTTTTTTCTGAAATTTGGCCCAGTGTAGATGGGTCAAATTTCGGAAAAGCCTCTTCTGAAAAAAAAAGTGGAAAAAGGTACACAAATTGCAGAGCAGATTTTGTGTACCTTTTTCCAAAAAAAAGTTGTAGTCTAGACATAGCCTGAGCAGCAAACAACAGCAAGGAAGCTTCAGCCACAGCTCAGGAAAGGGGCTACAGACATTAAAACACATTTATTTTATTATTTATAATTAGATAAGATCTATATTAGATTTAGTAGTTCTTTTTGCTAAACAGGACACTCTATAAACCATACATACTTATTTAAGAAATTGTATAACTTAGCCTGCAATTTGTATTCTTTTATTATCAGAGTATGGTGAATTATGTATTGGTTATTTATTAGATACTTTAATTTTTACTCATAATTTGCATGGAGCCGCATGTGCATAGAAATGTAAATTTAGTTAAAAATACACTAAAACACTATTTAAATATTGGGTTTTTTAGTTGAATGAAACTACCCTGTCTTTTAACCCATTCCCAATTGATGAAATCTACAAGAGAAACTCTTTTCTCAAGAATGCTAGATGACTGGCAAATAGACTTTGAAAGTATTATGGTTAAATTAACACACTTTTTAAGCTATTCCATAGAATAGAAATTGAAAGTATTGATATTTGACAAATGTAAATATCAGAATTAAAGCAGCGTGGAATCTTTAATAATAGTTCTGTTAATATAAACTAGTGAAATTTTAGTGAATGCCAGCACAGTCTGCATGTCCAGTGAGTGTGCAGAATGTTGGTACCTGTTAGAATTCACATCCCACTGGTGCATATTGCTGAATAATATAGTCAAGCTCTTAATGAAACACTTTATTTCAGGTTTATTTGATTCAACTAGAACAAAGCTGGTAAGAGTCTTCACCGACCTTTTGGGGGCAGGGCTGCGGACTAGCCTCCTCTAGCCAGCCCTTCTGCACTTCTGGGGCTGCAGTGCTCACGCCGCCAGGATATTTAGTGGCAATTTAAAGGGCCCAGGGCTCTTGCGGCTACTGCTGGTGGTGTTCGGGAGCCCTGGGTCTTTTTAAATAACCAAGCCCTGGGGCAGCTGCCCTCTTCCCCTATAGTGGCCCAGAACTAAAATGCTTTAATTTTTTTGTGTTGAATTGACACAGAATGTTTTGTTTCAAATAAATTCAATAAAATATTTAACTGCATTTCCATTGTGGGAGGTATAGTCTGGCCAGGAAGCCTGGCACATAGGAGAGAATGGGAGCAAAAAGATTCCAAACTACAATTCTCACAAGGCAATGTAGAAAAATGCAATTTAATGTTGACCTGACTCAAAACCTTTTGGTTCAGATCAATAAACCAAGAAAAATATTTGTTTCCATTTGCGGAATGTTCATAAAGCTTGATCTGAAAAATTAGCTTAAGATTTCCCCCCCTCATTCTCTATAAAAAAGCATCTTTTAACTTACTACAGTTTTAAGAGATTGCTTCAGTGATTCTTAATATTTTATTTATTTGAAAAGATTATAGTAAGTTTTGGCTTTAATGCAGGTTGTCATGAATCCAAACTTAATTTTCCAAAAGGTTTATTTTTTAAAATAAGAACTTACATGAATATAAATTAAAAATATATTTTAAAAATAAAAGAAACTCAAAGAAAAAAATCCTTTTATCCACACTGTCTTGTTCAGAGAAATCGACATTTCCCTCTCCTTTGCAGCCTGCTCCTGAGTATCTGCCTATTGCTGCTGTCATCTGCCCCCTTGCTAGGGATGGGAAGTATCACAGCCAGGCTTTTATCCCTTCAGTGCTCTCTCCTAAACTGGCACATTCTCTCAATATCTAGCTCCCAGGCTGCTGTTTCTGACCTATCTTTCCTGGTCTTGCAGGCCCCAGCATCTTCCTGCATCTAGCTTCTTCTGACCTGTGGCAATATTTCTATGTCTATTACTTATTTGCCCATTCTTTTTCTTGCCTCTTTTCTGGTCCTATGGGACATTTCTTAGCTTTCATAAGCTTCTTATAGCTTTTTAAGGTAATGTTCTCTAAACATATGTCTTCTGCACTGCAGAATTCACTTTTTTATTTTATAAGCCTCATTCTTCTTCCTATATTACCTCCTGTAGGCTCATCCTAAGTACTGCATATTTTTCCACCCAGGGAGTAAGTTGTAAACCCTGGATCTGAATTAAAGAGAAGGCAAAATACCTTCATTGAACCCCAGCCAAATCTTGGTATAAAAGCAACAAAAACATGCCACTCTTTGGCTACGTCTATACTGGCATGATTTTCCGGAAATGCTTTTAACGGAAAAGGTTTTCCGTTAAAAGTATTTCCGGAAAAGCGCGTCTAGATTGGTCCCGGAGTTATCGTTATAACAATGCGCTTTTGCGGAAAAGCGCGTCTAGATTGGCGGCGCGCTTTTTCGCAAAAGCAGAAGCCCAGAACCATTTTGAAGAGGGCAAAAGGCCACCAGACCTTTCCGGGGGCGGGGCTGGAGCTCCGTTCAGACACATGCTTAAAGGGGTCTCGCCGGACAGCCGTTTGTCTCGTGCTCCTGTGCGTTGGGACCTCTGGCAGGGACTGACACCCTTAGCAGGTTTGGTGGTTGTCCTCTGACTTTTGGGGACACCACCCTTTGGCCCCCAACTGCTTTTTCCTGCGTTTCCTTTCTTCTGCCCTGCCCTGTCTGCCATGGAGCCGTGGGTGGCCATGTGCCTGCTCGGGCCCCTGTTGGAGCTGTGCAAGTGCCTGCAGCTCGTGCTGCAGGCCGGTGCCCTGCTGTTCATGGACCAGGAGGCAGAGATCGCATTCGACTCCCTCACCAGGGAGGCCCTGGCGGCCCTGTGGCATCAGCACCCCACCGTGGAGAGGACAGTCTGGAATTTGGACACCAGCACCGACTGGTGGGAGCGGCTGGTCCTCGGACTATGGGATGACCAGCAATGGCTCTGGAATTTCCGCATGAGAAAGCAGACCTTCCTGCAGCTGTGCGCCTGGCTCACCCCCGCTCTACAGAGAGCCACCACCCGGCTGCGGGCACCCATCCCCGTTAACAAGAGGGTTGCCATCGTGCTGTGGAAGCTGGCCACACCGGACAGCTACCGCTCGGTGGCACAGCAATTCGGGGTGCGAAGATCAACCATCGGTGTGATCGTCGTGGAGGTAAGTCCCAGGAGGAGTGGGGTAGGGGGAGGGTGCTGCACTCCATGCCCAGAGGCAGCCAAGACTCCAGGCTGGGTCGCCCAGGGGTTTGGGCCGTCCCTCCCTTGCACAGGCCCACTGGTGGGGGGGGGGGCCGTGGGGCGAGGGGGGCCCTGGTGTGTGTGTGCGTGTGTGTGTGCGTGCGTGAGGACAGAGGGAATCAAGGGGAGGACCCAAGGGAGCGCACACTCACCCCTGCCATATGTGATGTGTTCCCTTGTGTTTCTCTGCACCCTTCTGCAGGTCGTCCACGCCATCAACGACGTCCTGCTCCCAAGAGTCATCCGCCTGCGCGACGTGGATGCTACCATGGCCGGCTTCACTGCCCTCGGGTTCCCCAACTGCGGGGAGCCCTGTACGCAACCCACATCCCTGTCCGGGCCCGGGCATCGAGCAGCCCATTTCATGAACAGGAAGGGGTACTGCTCCATTGTTCTGCAGGCCCTCGTGGACCACCGGGGCCGCTTTCTGGACATCTACGGGGGCTGGTCCGGCCGGGCACACGACGCCCGCATCCTCCGCAACTCCGGACTCTTTCGCAGGTTGGAGGCGGGCACCTACTTCCCCCGGCGGGACTTGACTGTCGGGAATGTGCCTATGCCCATCTGCGTGGTCGGGGACGCAGCCTACCCCCTGCTGCCCTGGCTAATGCGGCCCTACCCGGGCGGCCGGACCAGAACCGGGCCCGGTTCAACGACCGCCTCAACCGGGCCCGAAATCTGGTGGAGCTCGCCTTCGGACGTTTGAAAGCCCGCTTCCGTTGTTTGCTCACCCGTCTCGACATGGGTGAGCGGAATGCAACACAGGTACTGGCCGCGTGCTGCGTGCTCCACAACATTGTGGAGCGCAGTGGGGAGGCCTTCCTCCCTGCATGGATGGCAGCCGAGGCACAGACGTTCGAACAGCCCCACACAGCTGCCGTCCGCCAGGCGCGCCAGGATGGGGTGCGCATCAGAGAGGCCCTTGTGGACATGTTTGCCCAAGCCCCATAGTAGGGTCGCCTGGGTCTCCCCAGACTACTCCCTCCCATCCCCTACCCTTCCCCACCCTCTCCCATTACGTCCCCCCAATTGTAAAGCGTCGGTTCAAAGCACATCGGCCGTCATCGTGACTGTTCGTCGGGTGCGTCGGACGTAGTTAGGGTTTTTCTTTTTAGTTTAGGCTAGGGTTTAGGCCACCATCGCCTGTCCCAAAGAACAGGGAAGAGGATTCGGGGTTCGTGCGGAAGGCTCAAGTCAGCGTACCTGATTCCAGTCGTCTTGAGGATCTCCTGGCTGTTCCTCTCCGAGGCCGGAAGGACCAAAGGATTGAGGTTGCCAGCCGCCGTCATCTTCCGTCGAGGGATCTCCTGGCTGTTCCTCTCCCGAGGCCCGGAAGGACCAAAGGATTGAGGTTGCCAGCAACACTACCAATCGTCCTCCCTGCACCTAGACTATGTTACATAATCTTTAGTGTGCGTCTTTTAACCGTTCTTGCTTGTTTGTTATGTATGTTAAATATAGTTTGTGGTTTAAATTTTACTGAAAAGTCTCAGTATTTATTTATGCGCCACAAACCAATGACCACTTAAAAAGGGACCCCCGGTGACAGAATACAGAATTTTGGTGTCCACAGTTTGTAACCCTTTTAAATTTAGGTGGCTAATTGGCATCTCAAGTCATTTCTTACAGTTACCTCAAGTAACACAATAACCAACACAAGAATCAACTGAAAAATAGACTTTTTATTTACAAGGGGAGGGAGACCTTCAACTGGGGCGGGAGACCTTCAACTGGGACGGGGAGCTACTGGGACAGGTGGCCCCTGCGGCGCTCCTTCGGGGCGGACCTGCACATGCGGGCACGCCGCATCGGGCAGGCTGCACGGGGAGGTGGGCAGGAGCTGGGGCATAGGAGCAGGGGCAGGAGCAGGGGCAGGAGCTGGGGGCATAGGAGCAGGGGCCATTGCGGGGACAGGAGCTGGGATAGGGGCAGGGACCATTGCGGGGACAGGAGCTGGGATAGGGGCAGGGGCCATTGCGGGGGCAGGAGCTGGGATAGGAGCAGGGGCCATTGCAGGGGCAGGAGGGGGCATGGGCAGTGCTACGGGAGGGATGGCGGGGGCATGGGGTACGGCCATGCCATAAAGCACGGTGTGCACAAAGTGTGTCGTGAGGATGGCCATGGAGTTGGCCACCCTTGTGCACTGTGCCTGGAAGGCACCCCAGGCCTCCTGCCACCACTGCAGGTCCCCCTGCACGCGCTCCCTAATGGAGGCCTGGATTGCCTCCACCGCTATGATGTGGTGGCGAAGCAGCTGGTCCTGGTGTCGGAGCCTGCGCCTCCGGGGTTGGCCAGCTGGGGGTGCCGCTGCTGCCGGACTGGAGGGTCTTGTGCTCAGTCCCGCTGCAGGGAAGAGAAGAAAGGATGGGTCAGTCAGGCAGGCCGTCCACTGTCCCCATACCTCATGCCCTCCACCCCTGAGCCCAGGTGACCCCACAGTTGTGTGGCTTGGGCCCACTCGGTTCCCCCGCCCCTCGTGTTGTATGTTTGCAAGGAGGACCGCCCCTGGAGTAGGGTCCTCCTCCAGTATTGTAACCACCGGTCTGTGTCCTGGCCCCGTGGAGGGCGGGAAGGTG
Source organism: Rafetus swinhoei (assembly GCA_019425775.1). NCBI lineage: Eukaryota > Metazoa > Chordata > Testudines > Trionychidae > Rafetus > Rafetus swinhoei. Next base: position 27,343,137 of record CM033424.1, on the reverse strand, counting down.
GTTGTCTTGCGTTCACCTGTGGAACTCACTGCCGGTGGAGACTGTGAAAGCTTTGGGTTAATCACTGGTGTTTGACAGGGAGCGAGATGCATCCCCACACAGTGCCTGGGAGCACATCTGGCAGAGGTGGTCTGGGGTCTCAGATCCCATCACGTGGGATATCTCCTGGACGGAACCAGAAGAGTGACTGGGGGGGGGTGTCCCATCCTTGCAGCAAAACTCAGGGCAGGCCTTCTCCCTCCCACAAGCCCGGTAGCCCAGGGACATGTGTGGCCACAGTGGGGACTTCCCTCAGGGAGCCAGCCAAGGCACCAGGAGCAGGCGAGGGGCTCGGTGGGGGCCACGGTCACAGGACTGTGATGCTGTGGTGTACCCAAGAGCAGCTGGCTGTACCTCACAGCCAGGCATGGGACAGCCGTTCTCCGTGCTGCACCCTTGGCGGAGGTGCGGGCTCTCGGCTGAGTCCCTGGGGCCCTGGCCAGTTCCAGCCGGCATCCACCCTTCCCCCTGGTCCCGCTGAAATGTGTGTGAGCAGCATGGTCCCAGGCGTGCCCTGCAGCTGCCTGCCGCGGCCACATGCCGCTCGGTCACCAGGCTGCACGTGGTTGCACGTGTTGCTTGCTGCCTAATGCTACACAGTGTGCAGCTCACGTGGCCTGAGTGACATGCTCTCCCCCTCCCCTCTCCGGGCGCCTGGCTCCCCCCCCGCCCTCCGCCCTGTGAGTGCAAACTGCAAAGACTCACCAGTGGATTCTTCCTCAGCCTCGGAGGAGCTGCTGGAGGGGGCCTGCTGGGTGGCAACGCTGGCCTCCTCTCCCGAAGCGCCGCCGCTGTCCTCTCCCTTCCCCGCCTCAGTGGTTCGGATGACGGGGGGGCACTGGCAGGTGTCAACGGGCACGCCCGGGGCTTGCGGGGCTGGCTGGCCCAGTATGGCGTGCAGCCGGTCGTAATGGGGGCAGGTGTCTGGTCCTGCCCCCCTGCCCTCGCTGGCCCGCACGTACCCGAGCCGGAGCTCCTTAACCTTCGCCCGGACTTGCTCGCTCTTCTGGGCAGGGTGTCCCCAGTGGGCCAGAGCCTCGGCCATCTAGACAAAGATGTCCACATTCTGGCGCCGGGACCAGATGTCATGGAGACCCTCCTCCTCCTGCCAGAGGTCCAGGAGGGTCTCCAGCTCCCTGGGGGTCCAGGAGGGAGCCCGCCTTTTGCGGCCCCTGGGGGCCTCCTGAGCTGGGGGTGCAGGTGGCTCACCACCCGGAGCTGCCATGGCTGCCTTCTGCTGCTGGCTGGGCAGGACAGGGGCACTGTGGCAGACCTCAGGCCGCAGGTCTGAGGCACGCTCCTGCCACGTGCGCTCAGCAGCCTGCGTGCTCTTTAAGAGCTCGGGTTACCAGGAAGTCCAGGGCTCCTACAGGGTCTCCAGGCGTCCAAACCGCTTTTTTCCTTTTCTTCTGCTTTTCCGGAAAAGCGTTAGCTAGCTGTCTACACTGGCCCTTTTCCGGAACAGTTTTCCGGAAAAAGGACTTTTGCCCGAACGGGAGTGGCTGATTTCTTACAGTAGATTGTCATTGTTTTTCTGGAAAATCAAGCGGCCTGTGTAGACAGCTGGCAAGTTTTTCTGGAAAAGCGGCTGATTTTCCGGAATAACTTGCCAGTGTAGACACAGCCATAGGGTTCAGAGATCAGTATCCAGATTTACAATTTTGGCTTTGTGTAAGTCTAGGTGAATCCACAGACCTACAATACAGTTATTGATTTAGTGCATAACAGCTACTGGAGACAATGAGAATCAAGGGAAAAGGATCTGCAGGTCTGAATCATCAGAGCATAATACTGGAGCAAATCCATAAAAATGATGAGAGACAAAGTAATTTTATCCTCTCTTATTCTAACTTTCTGCATTGTAAAATAATGAAACTTTTGTTCTTTGTATCCTACAAGTATTTGTTTAACCAGTTCTCCAATAAATATGTAATTTTCTATACAGCAATGTACATCCATTTTTAAGCTCTATTGTGCTTGTGTTGAAGCCTTCTAAAATGAAATAAAGGAGCAGATAAAGCAAAACAAAACACAAAATGGATGTAGGAAATTAAGGAAATATCCATTTGTTTTCCAAATATTTATTAAGGCATAATCAGAATCTGTGACTGTAAACTAAAGATGGTGCTAATTAAACAAAAACTTAGGCACGTTTTTAAAAAATGAAGATAATAATTCACCATTGGAACAATTTATCTGTGGAGGTGGGAGGTTCTCAATTACTTGAATGCTTTAAATCAAGATTGACAGTGATGCAGGAATTACTGGGTGAAATTATTTGGACTTTATTACAAAGGAGATTAGACTATGATAATAGTGTTCTTAAAAACTTTGACTCTAAGAATATGATGATCACTTGACATGTATCCCTAGTCTCAATATCTGGAAATTTAGAGGAACAAATTATTAAATAACTGATATGTAAGCACTAAAGGTACTATAGGTTTATAAAATATAAGAATAGATATTTAGGAATAAGAATAATCCATAATAAACTATGCTAATTTCTTTCTTTCTTTTCTTTCTTTAGGAAAAACAGATAGAGCAGAAGTAGACAAGATACATTTTTATTTTAGTTAGTCTTTTGATGACAAACTAGGGAAATGAGGTCTAGATGAAATTATAAGATGGAATCACAAGGTTTGAAAGACTTTACTCAAAGAATAGTTATCATTGGTTCCCTGTCAAACTGGAAAGACATATCTAGTGTGGTCCCACAGGTATCACTTCTGGGTTCAGTAATATTTTATCATTCTCATTAATGACTTGGACAATAGAGTAGAGTGTATATTTATAAAATTTGCAGATAACACCAAGTTCTGAAGGGCTGAAAGCACTTTGGAGAACAGGATTTAAATTCAGTTGTCCTTGACAGTTTGGAGGACTGGTATAATTCAAAACATAAAATTCAATAAAGACAAGTACAAAATACTTCACTTAGGAAGGAAAAATCAAATGCACAAATACGAAATGGAGAATATCTGGTTGATAGTAAGGGGTAAATTACACCACTGGTTAAGACCCATAGGTAGCAGTGTTAGCAGGTGAGCCTTCCTCTGGCTAAATCAGGTGGAGCTGTGCTATCTCTCTTTCCATATGTTACACTAATAGGCATTGGAAAATGTTGGTAAGGAGAAAAGGAAAAAGCTATTACAAAAGAAAAGAACCACACAATTAATTCTACTTAAATTATTGTGTAGGAGATAAATAGTGGTCGTAATTATTAATAAGAGAAATGTTGGTATTCACATTTTAGTATGTGTGGGGTCAGGATTTCACACAATGTCTTTATTTCTGTGTTTTTTCAGTAACATCTGCCCAGACAAAACTTAACAAAATGTATAGTTAAATGGACTCTGAGGTATGGTCTGTTTCAACAACAAAAACGTCTGAATATTATTTGAATCTCTGGTGTGACAATTAGGTTGAAGATTTTATGAAATCAGGATTATCATTATTCTAGTACTTCTGGATTTGTCCTGGTTAAAAGTATACTGAGAATGGCATTTTAATATTGTTTTGCTTCAGGTCTAAGCTAAAGTTGGGCATTCAAGGCATTAATGGAATGTGTTCAACTTCGAATAATTTTCTTGATAGCTTTGAATTGGGGGTGGAGAAGTGAGAGCTTTGGTTCTCTATTTTTTTTCTGAACTAATTCTGTAGTTCTTAGTGACTATCAAGAATTGTTCTCTTTTCAATAAGTGAAACAATTTTAAAAATGCATGGTTTAATAGATGCTGTGATGAACTCACAATGCGTTATTTGCTGAGCGAGGAATAATTTATGAATTTGGTCAGCAGTATTAAGGGTGTTACAGTTCAAGTGAAGTAAAACAATATGACCCCTAGGATTGATCATCTTTCAGAATACACAGAACAGTAGAAACCAAACAAGTCTCTAACCTACTGCTTGATGTTTTCTGACAATCAAATGACAGCTCATAATGTTGGTATTGGCAGACTTCTGAAAGCTAAATAACAGAGATCCTTAATGCCTCTATTTATAAACTTAAGGCAGAGCTGTCCCTTTGGTAGGACAAATCGGTAACTGTTCCTGGCCTCATGCTTTGGAAGGCTCTATGCTTTGAAATCACAGTGTCAGATGGGGTGAGGCCAGCAGCTGACAGCCTTGAGCAAAGCGTGCAGAAGCATCCAGTGATCAGGGAGTGTCTGGCCCTGCCTCCGCCCAGCTGCGCATACCAATTAGCATAGCTGTGGAGGGGGGCGTGGCAGGCCCAGGTCAGGGGTTTCTGGCTGCCACACAGACAGCTGGACTCCCTGCATGGTACCTGTGCACACACAGCATAGCTCCACCTCCTCCCTGGGCTCTTGGCCCCTGCTGGATCCAGGGCTGCAGTGGCAGTAGGGTACTGCATATGCAGCTCCCTTGTTACCCGGGGTTTTTTCAACCCAAACCTCTTGGTAACTTTTACTCTCTGCAAGGTAGTGTCAGGAAATAATTCAGGGGAGACACGGTCGTCCGACCGATAGATGGATGGTACAAACAGGACAACACAAGAGTGCTTTTACTTAAAGCTAATCTTTACTTAGTCTCAAGCACTTACACACGTCTGCAGCAGGTTAGTAAAACACCCCCACCCTTGATAATTACCGAAGTTGAGTGTGGCTCTCGAGTGACACCGAGCAGGCTTCCGATGGCCAGTCTTCCATCTGCCAGTGGGAACGAAGATGCGTTCAGATGTGAAGAGTCCTCAAGGAATCCTCGAGGCATTCCTCCAAGTGTTCCCAAAATTGTTCCCCCTAACTCAAACTTTCCTTCCCTATTTATCCATTAGTATTACAATAACATGTCACTCAAAAACTTGTTAGGCAAGCACTTTTCAAAGGTTAGGCAAGAGGTTTTCTTCTGATCATCACTTTCACCAGATGTGGGGGTTTTTTCTTTTTCAGAGACTTCATGCTCAGGAGCCCTGATAGCTATATGTCTTAGGGCATCTAGACAAACTTCCTGGTTTTCTTAATGTATAGCTCAGCGATTTCACTAGAGATTTGGGCCTCAAAAAGGATGTGGGGTCAAGCTGCTCTCTCTGTGGCACCCAAACTCCCCTTCTTCCCCCTTCCTGACTTGGTCATGCTGTCTAGGCCTATTTTGGGCCTGTTAGCTTGGTTGCTAAAGTTCAAGCAGTAAGCAATAGTGATTCAGGAACATTACTGGATTTGCTGAAATCTCCCCGTACACCCTCACCCTATACACCCATTCTGGCCCCATCATTATTCAGATTCAGAGGCTGGGGAATGTGGGAGTCCCAGTCCAAGCTAGACAGGAGGAAGCACCAGCACCCAGGGGACAGGCCTCCCCAACCACCACTGAGTGCACCTTGCCCCAGGTAAGCCTCCTTGTCCCATGGTCTGTGGAGCAGCTGGAGATCCATTACCCCATCAGCATGTACCTGTCCCATCTCCCCCCACAAGTGCCCATGTGGAAGATCCAGTATATGCCCTGCCTCCTGGGGGGACCCACAGAGGATGATTTGTCCCAGACCTTGCACTCCCATATGGATAGCCCTGCCTGAAGGTATTATAGCTAGCCCCATATATTCAAGATGAGGACTTACAGTCTTCAGAGGAGACCATCTGAATATAAACTGATTATAGGAAGAGCTAGTAGCATCTCCTATGGTACAGGTATGCCAGATTTTGACCAGTCACAGTGGAAGGCTGAATTTTTGGGGGGAAGTTTCAGCTAAAATGGTTCAGCTGTTTCTAAGAAAGTGATCAAGGAAAAACATGTTTCGCTAAAAAATAATTCACCACCAATAATTTGGAAATTGTAATTTCCATTGCCTTCATTATTGTTATTTCTGATTGCAGCAGTGTAAATGAAGTCAGAATCATTATGTCCAAGGATAGTGAACATTATTTTATGAGCAAGTTCTGCAAGAGGATAGAAAATTATCACCTTGATGATGCTAAAAATGAAAATAGTGTCAGTGCATATACAGTAAAAAAAATTGAATGCTATTTTTCTCAGATCTCAGCTTATCCAAGCAATTGAAAAGGCAAGCTGAGCTTTTAATCAAAACACTTTTTGTTGTTAGAGTAATATGTCAGGCCCAGATACTTACGCTATATACAATGAAAAACTGAAGGCCATTTTGGGGGGATAATATCCACAAACACAGGGACTGTTTGTGGATTAGAGAACTAACAGTACGAAATAATTTGGTTGCCTTCTCTCAAAGGGATGATAACTGAACTGTTCTAGGGCATTTTGTATATTTCTATTACTTTTCTTCTCATGCTTACATTGAACTAAAAAAATGTGTTAAATTAGCAGTTCTATCTTACATTGTTCAGTGATTGGAATTTGAAATAATACTAGCTCAGCAATGCTCTGTTTTTAATGTCTCATTTTTAAGTCATCCAGGAGTGTTAGTTGTTTGAGAGTTTTCCCAATACTAATGATTTAGTTTCAGGTTTATCTGGATAGATGATTTCCCCTTGATACTTTCACAAAGACAGTCAAACACCAAAAGTTCCTCATTTCAGTGTTGGTCTCTATGGGTATGTATAGACTGCATCCCTCTATCGGCAGAGGGATGAAGATTAGGCAGGTCAACATTGCAAATGAGGCAGGGATTTAAATATCCCACACCTAATTTGCATAAAAATGGCCACTGGGTTTTGCTGACTCAGCACTTTGTCGGCAAAAGCGGCAGTCTAGTGGGAGATCTGTCGAGGAAGAAAGCCTTTTTCGACAGATCCTGTGAACCTCCTTTGTCAGCAAAACCCAGTGGCCATTTTTATGCAAATTAGGCATGGAATATTTAAATCCCTGCCTCATTTGCAATGTTGACCTGCCTAATCTGCATCCCTCTGACAACAGAGGGATACAGTCTAGACATTCCCTATATGACTAAGTCTGATTACATATTCATCTGCAATAACAAATCAATATAAATCTTTTGAATTAGTATAATATCATCGGTTCCTTATATTTCTGGGGATTTCACAGTTACATCACATATAAGACATACCGTTCTGACTACAGAACTGAGAGGCTGCATTTCTTCAAACTCTCATCCCTTTCAAATAATCTCCATCCCCTTTGACATGGATGTTCCACAAAACCCTGGGGCACTCAATGTGAACAGTGATCAAAAATACTTCTTTACAGATCATATGGACCCAGTGCCTTTGATATCCCACCCCAAGTCTGACTATACAGGTTTGGTATATGGGCTCTCTGCAATTATCATAGAAGGATCTTCTCCTCACAACTAGGATCCACTCACTCTATGATAATTACTGCAACCTTAGGACATCAGTAGCCATTATGCATGGTGCATTAGTCTCATTGTCGGTGAATTAGAGTGGTAGTCTGCTGACATCCCCTCTAGCTCGGGGAAGGATGCTTGACATCCCCCTCTACCCAAGCTGTGCCCCATTCTACCCCTATTCTGCTTCTTGTCTGCCTCCTCTCTCTCCCAGACCTTCCTAAATGCCACAAATGTTGATTTTGAGGCACTCTGGAGGTGCTGGAAGGGAGGAGGAGGAGTTGGTCAGCAGGGAATCCATAGGGTCCACACCAAGATTTGACCTTTTTCTCCAGCATGCTGCTAGTTTATTTGTATTGAAACCATTCCAATGCCATTTCCCTTCATGCTAGGGCTGTGCATGTTACCTGCTCCAGATGAATGGATCCAAGTCATGCTTTACCTCTGTTTAATTACTTATGCCAAGCTAGACCTACAAGAAAAAATTCCTTCCTCCAACATGTTATGGACTGGCCAATGATGGAGGCTGGATATCAAAGCAAGGAGGGCTAATGGTCTATTGTGGTATGTCAAATTCTTTGTTTCTATGATCCTCCATTTTAAGTTCCACCAAGTTCGATAACATTTCATGACCATTATTTTTTACAAAAATATAATTTATGTAAAAATACTGGGTTCCTGGTAAACTAGCACATAAAGTTTAAAATGTTTAACAAAACTTCACATGACTAATGCACATTACTTACCAAGGGTAATAAAATTTAATATCCCTATGGTGGGAAAATACCTCAGCAGCCCAACAATGCAGCATTTCATTTCAGAAAGGAAAACTACACCAAAAATGAGGAGGTTAGTTAACTGGCAAATTAAAAGGTACAGTGACTTATGTAAAATCCCTGCAAGCTGCATGGAAACTTTTCAAAGACACCATAATAGAGGCTTAACTTAAATGTGTAGCCCAAATTAAAATCACAATAAGAAAACCAAAGAAGTGCCACTGTGGCTTAACCAAATAAAAGAAGCAGTAAGAGATAAAAAGGCATTGTTTAAGAAGTGGATGTTAAATCCTAGTGAAGAAAATAGAAAGGAGAATAACTCTGTCAAATTAAATGTAAAACTATAATAAGAAAAGCCCAAAATGAGTTTGAAGAACAGCTAGCCAAAAATTAAAAAAGTAATAGCAAAATGTTTTAAGTACATCAGAAGCAGGAACTCTACTAAACAACCCTACTAAACAATGTCCCTGGATGATCAAGATGTTAAAGGAGCAATCAAAGACGATAAGGTCATTGAAGAGAAACTAAATGAATTTTTGCTTTGGTCTTCATGGCTGAGGATGTTAGGGAAATTCCCAAACCTGAGCCATTCTTTTTAGGAGACAAATCTGAGGCATTCTCCTAGAATGAGGTATCTTTAAAGGACTTTTGAACAAATTGATAAACTTAACAGTAACAAGTCACCGGGAAAAGATGGCATTCACCCAAGAGTTCTGAAAGGACTCAAATGTGAAATTGTGGAACTATTAACTATAGTTTGTAACCTATTCTTTAAATCAGCTTCTGTACCTAATGACTGGAAGATAGCTAACGTGATGCCAATATTGCAAAGGGTTTTAGAGGTGATGCTGGCAATTACAGACCAGTAAGTCTAAAGTCCATCCCAGGCAAATTAGTTGAAACTGTAGTAAAGAATAAAATTGTCAGACACATAGATGAACATAATTTGTTGGGGAAAAGTCAGTATGGTTCCTTTAAAGGAAAATCATGCCTTACTAATCTACTAGAGTTCTTTGAAGGGGAACATGTGGAAAAGAAGTATCCAGTGGATTTAGTGTACTTAGATTTCCACAAAGCCTTTAACAAGGTCCCTCACCAAATGCTCTTAAGTAAAGTAAGTAGTCATGGGTTAAGATGGAAGGTCCTCTCATGGACTGATAACTGGTTAAAAGACAGGAAACAAAGGGTAGGAATAAATGGTAAGTTTTCAGAATGGAGAGAGGTAACTAGTGGTGTTCCCCAATGGTCCGTTCTAGGAACTGTCTTATTCAACTTAGCTCTAGATGATCTGGAGAAAGGGGGTAAACAGTGAGGTGGCAAAATTTGCAGATGATACTAAACCGCTCTAGATAGTTAAGACCAAAGCAGACTGTGAAGAGCTTCAAAAAGATCTCATGAAACTAAGGGTATGTCTACATTTGCCCCCTAGTTTGAACTAGGGAGGCAAATGAAGGCGACCGAAGTTGCTAATGAAGCGCGGGATTTAAATATCCCGCACTTGATTAGCATAGTCGTGGCTGGTCACCATTTTGGAAATTGACTAGCCCGATTAAACTTGCCGCGTATAGATGCAGTACTCCAAGAAAACCCCTTAACTCGAATTAACTGGTACTCCTCATTGTTGTTAAGACCAGACATTTAACAGGGTTTAAAAAAGATCTAGATACATTTGTGGAGGTTAGGTCCATCAGTTCCTCTAGACTCTGTCAGAAGCTGGGAATGGGTGATGAGAGGGGGGCTTGCTTGAAGATTCCCTGTCCTACTCACTCCCTCTGGCGCATCTGGCATTGGCTACTGTCAGAAGACAGGATACTGGGGCTAGATGAATCTTTGGTGTAACCCAGTATGGCCGTTTTTATGTTTTTATATAAGAGAGGTCACTCTGAAATGTCCTGGTTGACCATTTTAATTAATTGCAGTGGAACGGTTCCTGAGAGGGATTAGTTCGCATACTTTGCAGGATTGTTTAGCGCCCAACTGCATTGTTATGTCAGTAGAATGAGTACAAATCTCACTGAAATGTCCCAACACTCCAAATAACTATCAAAAGCTAGTATGGCTGACAAAGTGACCAACAAACAACAGCAGCCAAATATTACTGGGAGATTATACATTTTTTTAATTGTCATATAAGCAAAGGCTGAATCTCATGAGAGAGAGAAAGAATAAAGCTAAGATAAACTGATGCCTTACTTCACAGCACAGTTATAGAATTCATGAGTGAAGACATTGCCATTTTAAGCATTTATTTCACTGTGTTCAACAACATATTCATAAAGATTTAATCTAGATATCCATAATCAGTGCCTTGCAGCTAAATATTTAACATAGCAAAACTGTACAACAAAATGAAAACTTCATTTTGCTGAGCATCTTTCATATATTTTGTTGTTTCAATCCCACTGTCACTGACACTAGGGGTCAAGAATTTGGAAAGCGACTAATGATTTTGGATCTCTCGGTTTTTGGGTACCCAACTTTGTCCAACCTTAAAAGAGTCTGTTTGTTTTTCAAAAGGTGCTCAATAGCCACTCTCCGGGGATCAGGTATTATTAGATTATTTCATGCTGGGCAATGAAAATTGCAAGTCACTTTTCAAAATGTTGAGTACAATGAAGAATTTTGCCTCATTCATGTGGTTAAGGAGCAAGATCAGTACCTGGATTCCAAAGGTATTTTCAAATGAGAATGCCGTTGACATGAAATGGCATGGACTTCAGGAGAGATTGAGACACATTATGAGAGAAGGAAGATGTTGTATTATAAAATTATTACACATATAACACTCTTTACTCATATTACAACAATTTCATTTTAGAGGGAACGAGAATAAAGGGTGTTAAGATGCTATATCACATCAAAATTGTTGAAAATTTATTTGTGAAATTTTGTTTGAAATTTCTCCCAGTCCACTTTGCCCTGGTTTCTAGTTCTCAGAATTTCCCTCTGTCACCAGGGCTACGTCTAGACTGCAAGCCTTTTTCAAAAGAGGCTTTTTCGAAAGATACTTTTGAAAAAACCTCTTTCGAAAAAGAGCGTCTAGACTACAACCAGTACTTTCGAACAAGCCGCTTTTTCGAAAGAGAGCACCCAGGCAGTCTGGATGCTTTCTTTCGAAAAAGCACAGTTTGCATTACATAGCGCCTTTTTTCAAAAGAGCACTTTCGAAAAAAGGCGTTCTTCCTTGTAAAACGAGGTTTTCCACGGTTGAAAAAACTGCCGCGTTCTTTTGATTTACTTTCGAAAGAATGCAGCAGCAGTCTAGACTCAGTGGAAGTTTTTTCGAAAAAAGGCCACTTTTTTCGGAAAAACCCTGTAGTCTAGACACACCCCAGGTGATTACAGCCAGTAAGGGAAAACTGGCGTGTCTCCAATCCAATGCTCAACTTGAGCATCTCTATTTGAGAGACTGCTCTCTCAACTGGAGTATTCAAGGAGCACTTTTCCATTACAATTCTGAATTGCCTTTGGGGAAGGGATGGGTCTCTAAGCCGGTCGGATGACACAGCATCTAGGAGCAGCTCATAGAAACACTAACAGCTGAAGCTGATTTTTTAAATTTATTTATTTACAGACTGGATTGAAAAAAACACAGTCCCAACCATTCTTGAGAAAATGAGCCTAAATAACTTCAGCTAAAACTCTCCTGGTCAAAATGAACAGTTTCAGATAATCAAGAAAAGACTTCAGTGACCAAATAAAATCAAATTTAAAATGTGGAGATGGACCTTGAGAATTCACTCAGAAAACATTTTTTGCAAAAAACTTCAGAGCAAATTTTTTCATACATTTTTTCTCCAGAAATTGTCATATATAAGAAGTTTGCTAAGGGCTCAGCCCTGCTAAGAGCTGAACAGTCTGGCAATTCAAAAGGCCCCAGTGCTCCTTGCTGCTACTACTGTGGCAGCTGGGGGCATCCACAGTATTTAAATTGCTTCTAGAGCACCTTATGGTGTGCTCACGGCAGCAGCCAGGGCTGCCTCAGGAAGGTGTAGTGCTCTCCGGGCAGTGCTCAGGGTTGTCTAGGCCCAGCCCTGCCCATTTCACTTAAGTCCTGACCACTTCAAGGGTTGCAGAACAGGACCCTTTCTACTTCATCAGGGGCCAAGATAGGCTGTTGGCTCCACTGGTTTCAAGTTAAGAATTTATTTATATACCTTGCTGAACTGGAGCCAAAGAGCTGAGCACTCTGTATTAGAGCAGACTGGGAATTATTGATTAAACTTTTTTTTACATCAACAAACTTTTTATTGATACGTCTCTAATCCAGGATCTAATTTCTGGTGATAGAAACAGCCCCACAGACTTAATCCAGACTAGCCAAAAGCCCACTGATTAGGAGCACTGACCTATGATGTGGCAGAGCTTGGTTGAAATACTTTACCAGCCTGATTCAGAGGGCGTTGAATCTAGGTCTCCCACCTCTCAGGTGAGGGTCATAACCAGTGAACTCTTTGTTAGTTGGGAGGGGTTTCTCCCTCTGTGACAATAAAAAAACAAACTTCAAATATTTGTTCTGATGCAGAACAAAAACAAAATTTGAAATACTGATATTTTTCACAGAACCAGTTCTAGTGTCTTGATCAGAGATGCTTCTTAACAACATTTGCAAATAACAGAAAAGCTTTTAAATTTCCACCACATTTAAGAACAAAACATAATTTCACATGCCAAAACATTTATTGTCTACATTAGATATAAAAACCTATTTGTTGATAGATTAAGGTTATTTGAATTCATGCGCATGTGTTATGATCCATTTTGATCCAACTTGATAAAATCAAATTTACATATCATTCATTTTAGCTAGATAATGATTTTTAAACTGACAAAAAATCCTTTTTCATGCATGTGACTTAATCTTATTAAATAATGCATCTTATCCTGTATAGATTTATGAAAACACAGTTTATAGCACAAACTGAATATGGAAAGCAGTGACAGTCACTTCAGATCTATGGTAGCAATTTAATCACACTAAAGCAGGGAATGATTTATAGAAAGTTTATAGTAGAATGAAAATTACTAAATATTATTGTATTATTCGTTTTGCATCAGGAAATTCACTTTCAATACAACTTTGCTGAGTATTTCATATTGGAAAATAAAATCAATTATGAAGTTGCAGTGTAATTTGGGAGGTTTTTAACTTCATTTAGGATTCTGTGGAGACAGGAAGGATTACGTTGGTTATGTATGCTAGGTGATGTTTGTTTTCTTCATGTGAAGAGACTAGAGCATACTTCCAGTTTAGGTGGAAGGGGTCAAGCTATATAATGGAATCATAAAAATGTAGACCTAAATGAAAACTCAAGAGGTCATCTAATCTATCCCCTTGAACTGAGGTAGGATTGCATATAAGTAGAGGTTAAATGACGGGTGTTTATCTAACCTGTTCTTAAAAACATCAAATGACAGAGATTCCACAACATATGTAGGTAACCAGCTCCATTGTCTAACTATCCTTATAGTTTAGGCAATTTTTCTCTAATATCCAGTCTTCCTTGCTGCAGAGTAAACTTTGCTTCTTGTCTTACCATCAATGGACATGAAGAACAATTTATCACCATACTCTATTCTTTGTGCTAACTTTTTACACATTTCAAGACTGTAATCTCCTACATTAATCTTCCCCTTTCTAGACATGTTCAAGTCTTTCAATCTTTCTTCATAGTTCATGTTTTCTAAACCTCTTATAATTTCTGCCTGTATCAACTAGGTCAGTAACCCCATCAAAGAAGGAAATTAGGTTGGTGTGGCATAATTTCTTCTTTACAGATTCCATGCTGGCTTTTATTTGTCACCTTATTATCCTCTTGGTTTCAACAAATTGATAGTTTTAGTAATTTGTGGCAGTGTCTTTCTAGGGATTGAAGTTAGGCGGACTGCCCTTTAATTTCTTGGGTTGTCCTTTTCCCCCTTTTTGAAGATGAGTACTATGTTTGCCTTTCTCCAGTCCTGTGGGATTTCACCTGTCTTCTATGAGTTCTCAAAAACAATCACTAATCTTTCCAAAATTGATTCGGTTAGTAGCTTAAGTACTCTAGGATAAATTGCATCCGTCTCTGCTGACTTAAATACATCTACTTTTAAAATATTCTTTAATCTGTTCTTTTCCTGGTGCTGTTGCTGTATTTACTACTGTATTGCTTGACTTGGCCATAAAAGGGAAGTGAAGAACTCAACCTGCTCTTTTTTAAACTCTTAGCAGAACACATTGGACTACAGGAAATCAGCCTCAGAAATTTTTAAGGCACCAGAATTTTTTTAAAAAAAAGCCATACTGGTAAGTATAAGGTTTTAGTGTGGGCCATGAATCTTTCCTATCATAATAGAAAGCCACATTAGGACATTTTCACGTTTCCCTATAACTAAGGACTTTTTTCTTGGGTTTATAATTTCGAGAAGAGGCTTTGTTCATGATTTTGATATGCACAATAAGCAATTAATGTTTTATTAATATGCGGGAGTCATTGCCCCAGTTTGTTTCTAGAGATAAATAACAGAGCTCACATATATGACTGTTATCTTCAATTGCCACATTTTATTGTGTAATCTATTGGGAATATTACTTTTTTCTCTCCTAGCCTGATACTACTCCCTTCTAATCGCTTCTTCCTTATTGATAAGTATGCTTTTGGAAGCCTTTTTATTGTCTAAGATTTTCCCTTATGTAGATAATTATTCAATCAGATATTTTTTATGATTTTAAAAACCATCCATGATGTTTAAGAAAAAAAGAGTCTACAAATCTTTGTAGACTCTTGGAAATATTTTGGAACAGGGAAGGACTACCTGGCACCTAACTCAGTTACGCTACTGACTGCTCTCTGAAACCTTCTTGAAAAGTCAATACCCATACCTCATTCAAATCCCATCTAAAGATACACTTTTGGCATGAAGCTTACTGAGGATGAACTCATTCCTTTTATACTAAAATAAAACAAAATTTATTCAAATGTGTACACAAAATCTGTCTACACCTGGTCTTCGTGTCCACAGTCTTATTTCTGGTCCAGGTCCAGCTCAATTCTCCCCCTCCTTTCTAGGTCATGGCCAAATTCCAAACTGTAAGCCTCATGGGGATCTGTGTAGCAATCTGTTCTCTGAGGTACCTCTAGTAACATTTCTTTGGGTATGGTATAAATAAATAAAATAAGACAAAAATAACAAAGTTTGCAATAACAAAACTGTATTAGATGAACCAATTTAAAACAAATAAAGCAGTGTCTATACTTGGCAGGGACTGTGGTCTTCTCTGAGGCTATGTCTACACTGTAGAAAAAAGTCGAGAAAAGATACGCAAATGGCAAACCGCAATTTGCGTTTTTTTTTCCCCTTTTTTCTGAAAGAGGCATTTCCAAAATTTGGCCTATCTACATGGGCCAAATTTCAGAAAAAAACTGCTCTTTCAGAACATCCCTTATTCCTCTCACCAAAAAGAATACAAGGATACCGAAAGAACACGTCTGCTTTTTCGGAAACTGTTCTGAAAAAGCGGATAAGTTCCTTAGACATGGCAGAGCTCTGTAGTGTAGACATAGCCAGAGAGAGGAAAAGGTTCTGCTCATCTTTAGAAAGCTGTGGAACAGATTTCATTCAAGAAATTATCATCCAGCATTCTAATTTGGGTTAGGATTATAGAGAATGTTATGATCAGACAACTTTCATGGTAAACCATATGTCACTAGTCCCTTTGACTCTTCTTTGTGTGGGTATGGACTTGTGCATGGCACAGAATCTGGTGGCACTAGTGAAAGGAATCTGGATATCCATGCTCATATTGTTAGATTTTTCAGCTCTCTTTGACATCGTTGATCATGAGGGATTATTGATTTACCTGTGGACTATAGTGAAAGTGGATAGAAATGTTCTTGGCTGGCCTCCATTCCTTCCCTTCTGAGCATCTGAAGAGATGTGCTGGTCAATTGTTCTGCACACCAAAGAGTTCTATCATGAAATTCTCCTGGCTTCCATCCTATCTTGTCTTTCCTCTTGAGCAATGGGAACTGTTGTTACCATGGTTCCTACTACCCAAAGCTATTGGAAAGTATTAATCTATTAAGGCAGCTATAGGAAATACAACAACGAAGACACAGTCATCCAACTGAAAGGTGACTGGAAGAAACAGGATGCTACAAGACCGCTTTCACTTCAAACTATCCTTCATTTTTTAGTTTCAAGGACTTACACATTCACCCCCAAAATCAATAATTACTGCCATCTGGAGTAGGCGTTGAGTGATACAACAGACATCTGATAGCCCGTTTTTCAGCTGCCATTGTGGACTCTAAACCGTGTCCATGGAATGTGTGTGTCCCTATCCCATACTTTCTTCCCTTTTTTATTGGGTTAGTGAAATAACATTTCAATTAAAAAAATCTTGTTACATGAAGAGTTCAGAAGTTTAAGCAAGAGATTTCCCTAAACCATTAATTAGACAGATGTGTTTTTGCAGAATCCTCATGTCTTGAGGTCCCTGAGAAACACAGACCAAAGGGAAGATATAAATAAGCTTCCTGTTTTCCCATTACACACACCTCAACAATTACAACAGAATTCATATCAGGAAAGAAGGGGATAAAGCTCCCCTCTTGACTCCTTCCCTCCTGGCTTTTTGCTTTGCTATATCAAGGCCATTCCAAAAGCCTCCTAAGGCCTACTGACATAGCTGCTTTTGACAATAAGCATGATAATTAATATTCCAGTTATCAGTAGTGGTTCAGGATTTTTGCTGGTCCACCAAGATCTCCCCATACAGCGTAACTCGGTGTAGATGCTTCATTCTGTCACATCCATTAAGGGATTAGGGGGCTGAAGTAGCTACCTCTCCAGCTGTGGCTAATTTTTAAAATTTGGAACAATTGGGATTCAGAGATTCCAAGGCCAGAAGATCATTTACTCTGACCTTCTATTTAACTGTTTTGTGGTTCAGCATATTTTTAGATCTGAGGGAAAACAGAACACACCAGAGAGAAAAACTTAATCACTTCCTTATTTATTATGAATCTTGAGTAATTATAGCAATCCAAAAAGTTTTGCAAATCCTACAGCCAATACAATGGACATAAGCAAGGCAATAATTAGCAAGCAATAAATAGTTAACACAAACCCATATATTTTGCAAGCACTATAAGCATTATTATAGTACAGATCAATGCAATAACTATGAATACAGCACAAGATATAATACACTTTTCTACCATAATTCCTATTGCAAGCCAGTTATTACTATATTAAACTTAGTTCACTTACAATTCACCCATTGCCCCCTACAGTGCTCTAGACAGGAGGTTCCTGGTCTCTTTGGTTCCCATGCATCGAGGCGTCTTATGCTGTGTGGCTGAATTAAAAGGTCATTGCTTCTAGTTCAATGAGCAAGGCCTGTGGATCTACCCTGCTTTCTACTTCCCAAGCAGATGTTTGCAAAAGCTCATTTTATAACAAAGCAAGACTTAGTTGTTTACACCCCTCATTGCCACATATTGTCCTAGCCATATATACTTCCCTATTCTATCAATCCCTCATACGCTGGCCCCTTTTACTTTACTTTATTTATTCAGACCCTAATCTTAAATTGCTTACCCCTTTTGCAGCTAGCACTTTTGAGAAATACAAGGCGTGCCTGTCATGTTGCCCCCTGTTCCTGCATGCCGTAGTGAAATAATTGTGGAAATTTTAGCCATGCTTGTTATTCATAATCACACTTAGCAGTTTCAGCATTTTGTTAGCAATTGACTATCAGGCCTTACTGAATAACTTAGGGCAAGAAGTTACATTTCCAAATAGTTGTTTTAGCCTGAGGCCCACCTGTATTCTTGCCAGCACCAGACTTTAATAGGACTTGGACTTCTTAGCCAGACTCAGGTCAAGCCAAGGAAGGCTGTGCAGACTCCTCCACATTAACGCAGGCCATAAAACTTCCCCAAAATAAGTCACAGACAATTTGTTTTAGGAGAAAAAAAATCTAATCTTGACTTTAAAAATTTCCAGGGATGGAAAATTCAGTATGGTCCTTGGTAAATTCTTCCTCTGGTTAATTACTCTCACAGTTCAAAATGTATACTTTATTTCTGCCTTGAATTTGTCTAGCTTCAATTGCCAGCCATTAGACTGAATTATACCTTTCTCTGCCTGAGTGAATAGTCCATTAAAAAGCAGCTGAAGATTAGGTAAAGTGGGAGGCTGCTAAATAGGCTAAGGATTACCCTGTATCAACATCAAATTAAGGAATCTACCCAAGGACCTGGCCCAGAAACCCCTGAGGACTGAGATGAGAGATAACTGGGTGACCTGTGCTCCAGAAGCTAGTGGAAGCTAGAGAAAGACTGGATTCCTTAGGGTTCTTCTCACAGGCACAGGAGAAAGCTGACAGACGGGTTTGAGGAGAGTGAGCCTAACTGAAAGGTTTTGGTGGAAAGATCTTAAAAGGACAATATTATGCCATTTCAATTGAGGGTAGGAGAAAGGGACTGAAACCGTTTCAGGTGTTAAATGCAGCCATGATAATACCCTTGTCAACACCTCCATCTTACCTGACACAGTCAGTATTGTTGAGTGCTTGGTTCAGAGTTTGAGCTATGGATGAGAGTTGTCTATCTGAAGTTCAATCCAGATAAAACTAAGATGCTGCTGTCAGGATAAGGAGATGGTATGATGTTAAATCTATCTGCATCTTTTATTGAGTGTCTCTCCACTGTTTGTTGGTGCCACTATCAATATGTTTTCGTTACCCTTGTAATGTTGGTTTTTAGTCCTTTAGTATTTAACATGTGGCTATACTTTTTATTGAAATAGTGAAGAGTAAGTTGGAAAATATTTCTGTAAAGGGTCTGGAAACAAATCCTGTTTGAAATATTAAAATGTATTGAGTTCTGATATATCATACAAAAGGTGCCAGGTTAGAAGAGTTCTCATTTAGAGTACGTCAACACTGCAGGGCTATTTTGAGATACTGGAGGTATCCTGAAATAGCTACCCCATATCTTCACAAGACACCCATTATTTTGAAATATTTTTCGAAATAACAGGCACACTATTTTGATATCCTGGTAACTCTCATTCCACGAGGATTAAGGACTGTCTTTAAATAGCATATTATTTCAAAATTTGATGCTGTGTAAACACACCTATTTCAAAATTCAATAGCCTATTTTGAATTCAATCAAAATAAGATACGTAATTTGCATAGCACAAATTGTGTATCTTATTTCGAGTTTAGGCTGCTGTGCAGATGCACCCTTAGTTACATTCACTAAGAAACAATTAGAGATAACTTGGCCACTGAGCTGAGATTCATACATGTCACACTAAAAAGACTAGATATATATTTTTCTGTTAAAAAGCATAATTCTACCTTACGCAGCTTATAAGGTATGTCTACACTGCAGTTATTTTGAAATAACAGCCGTTATTTTGAAATAACTTTACTAGCGTCTACACAGCCAAACCACTATTTTGAAATTAATTCAAAACCGCAGAGTGCGTCTTTTGAATTTGGTAAACCTCATTCCATGAGGAATAAAGCCAAATTCGAAATAGCTATTTCGAAATAAATGCTGTGTAGATACTTATATCAAAATAGGGGGCCTCCAGCCTTCTCAGGGTTCCCTGGTGGCCACTCCAGCCTCAACCAAGAACACTCCTCTCCTTCCCCCCTTCCTGGAGCTTTTAAAGGGGTTGACTCTGGCCACAATGCCTGTGCCAGCTCCAAGCCTGCCAGCCCAGAGCCAGCAGTCACTGCCCCTGACCCAGTGGTCCCAAAATATGAGCCAGCAAGCCACTGGCAGCCAGCCCTCCACCACTCCCCAGGAGCAGTCTGCCAACTCCCAGGAGCCTGCCAGGGCCCAGAGAAGGTGGGCACCTTCCTGGTCCAGGGTGGAGATCATGGACCTTATTCAGATTGGGGGGGGATGCCCCCAACGTCCATGATCTCCACACTAGATGGAGGAACATGGCCGTCTATGGCAGGATAGCTGCCAGCCTGGCCACCAAAGGCCACATGCGAACCCAGGAGCAGGTTTGCATGAAAATCAAGTTGGTCCGGCGAGACCCCCAACCCTGAGCCCTGAGCTTCCCCTCCCACTTCTTCCTCTTGTTTCCCCCTTTCAACTCCCTCCTTCCAGGTTTCCTCCTCCCCTCTCCCACCCTCTCTTCTCCCCTCTCCCACCTCCTTTCCCCAGTCTCACCAGAGTTTCATTCCCCGCCCCTCCAGTTTTGTTAAATAAAGAGTTTGTGTTCATGAAAATACATGTATTTTATTTTACATCAGGAAGGGGAGTTGGGGGGGGGGTAAGTGGAAGGACATGAGGGAAGAATGAGGCACAAGCCCCCAGTGGGGCACACCAGGGAGACTCTTAGTGTGCCTCAGGGTGGAAGCTCTCCCTCAGGGCCTCCTGGATACTGACAGCCCCCAGGGGCAGCTCTGGATCCATTTTGCAGAGTGCTATGGTGTCCGAGTGAGGGTATCCAGAGCATGCAGAGACAAAATGCTTTGCTGTCCCTCATCGAGGTAGGCAAGCAAGCAGGGAAACCTGAGAACTGGCTGTCTGGGGGGCCGGGGAGGGGAAGGGGACAGTCCCTTTAAGCACAGGCCTCAGATAGCCTCAGGCACCAGCCATACAAAATAACTCCTGACCTGATGCCCTGCCAGACCTGGTTCCGGCAGGCCTTAAATGCAATTCAGTGTCCACTCAGTGCTATTTCGAAATGCATATTGTGTATAGTTGCGTTATTTCAAAATAAGCTATTTCAAAATAACTATTTTGAAATAAGCAATTTCGAAATAATGCTGTAGTGTAGACATACCCACAGAGAATGAAGTGATTACTGTCCTAGCACCTGTAAGATACCAGTTCATACACACTTTTTCTCAATTGCATTCTTATCAATAAAATTAGGGAAATACAGCATAGATGAAGCTGCCATAAGGTGGTGCAAAACTGATTGGATAACCTCTCCCAGTGTGCATCTACACAGCAGGGCTTAACTCAAAAAAAGCTATGCAAATTAAGCCATGTCAATTGCGTGGCTTATTTTGAAATAGCTTATTTCGAAACTGGGAGTGTCCACATAGCACTTATTTAGAAATAGAGCGCTGTTCCTCTGACTTCTCTTACTCCTCGTACAAAGAGGGCTACAGAAGTCAGACTAAGAAGTCCTCCTACTTGACAGTATTTCGACATTATTTCAAAATAACTGCTTGCTGTGTAGACATAGACTAAGTTATTTTGAAATAATGCTAGTTATTTTGAAATAATGTTGCTGTGCAGACGTAGCCTCAGAGAGTAGTTATCAATGGTTCACAGTCAAGCTGAATGAGCATAACTAGTGGGGTTCTGCAAGGATAAGTTTTGGGACCATTTCTGTTCAATATCTTCATCAATGATTTTGATAAGGGCGTAGAGAGTAAGCTTATAAAGTTTGCAGATGATATCAAGCTGGGAGGGGTTGCAAGTGCTTTGGTTCCTTAGCACCCTGCCGTTTGTCTGTGAAAGCCTTATACTTTCCTTGGTTCTGTTCAACTGTTTTTCTCACATCATCCTCGTTTGGTGCATCAGGTCTTGCCTTTAACAATTCAGCAATGTTCTGTTTAGTATTCATCTGTTTTCCATGCAGTAACTCTGCGGGTGATCTTTGCATTGTGGCATGTCGTTAGCCCTATATGCTTGCAAGAAATCAGTAGTGAAGGTTATCCACGATCGCCCTTCCAGTTTAGCCGTTTGCAAACTCTCTTTCAAGCTTCTGTTAAACCTTTCAATTTCCCCATTGGCTTGAGGGTAATACAGGGATGATCTTCTATGTAAAACATTCCTCTCTGCTTGAAAAGTTTCAAATTCCAGCAAAGTATATTCACTGCCATTATCTGAAACCAGTTATTTGGGGTTACCTTCCCTGCTAAAAACTGTAGAGAGGAACTTTGGGTGTGTCTAGACTACAGGGTTTTGTCGACAAAAGTGGACTTTTGTTGACAAAACTATACCTGCAGCTACACTGCCGCTGAGTTCTGTCAACATAACGTCAACAGAACTTAGCAGTTTTGTCGACGGCTGTAAACCTCATTCTACGAGGAATAATGCCTTTTGTCGACAGAGTTCTGTTGACAGAAGGCGTTATTGCATCTACACTGTCTTTTGCGTCTACACTGTCATGTCGACACAGCGGCTTGCTTTGTAGACAGAACTGGATGTAGTCTAGATGCTCTTTGTCGACAGAAGCTTTGTTGACAGTATCTGTCGACAAAACTTCTGTCGACAAAAGCCTGTAGTCTAGACGTACCCTTAATTACTGTAGCAGAAGAGATTTGTGATGTAAACGCTGCTTCAGGCCATTTACTGAAATAGTCTATTAAAGTGATGGCATAACAGCAATCAATTGGAGCAGTATCAAAGGGTCCTACGATATCAATCACAACTTTTTCGCCATGCAGAATCAGGAAGAGGAACAGGCTGTAATGGTGGGGTACATGTCACTGCTATCTTATCATGCATTTGGCAAGTGACACAGGATTTTATGATTGCTTCAGTTTGGGAGTCTATCCCTGGCCACCAATACAGATCCCGTAGTCGTTGTTTGGTTCTGACAATTCCTTGATGAGTATCGTGTGCCAGGTGTATGAGTTTTGACTGTAATTCTTCTGGCACAAGTAGCCGATGCATACCTCGTAGCACACAGCCATCAAGCAAAGAAAGTTCTTCCCAAACTCTAAAATAAGGCAGCAAAACTGGGTCAAGGTTTTTAGGGTTACTGGGCCATCTCTGTCAGAAATTCCCATAGCTTTTGTTGAATTGGACATGCTGAACAAGCAGCTTGGAATTGCTCTCTTGTAACTGCAGTAAGAGTGCTTGTAATAAGCACAACTTCATCCTCATCCTCCAGTGGACCATCTGGTGAAGACAAAGGCTGGCAAGAAAGGAAATCAGCTATTACATTTTGGTTTCCAGGCTCATATTCCAGTTCATAACTGAAAGATAGTCTTGCAGACCATCTAGCAATACGATTTCCTGCTTTTGCCAGTCCTTTTGTTGTATCATGCAAGCAAGATACTAACATACTTCAACAGGACTTTATTTACCAAAAGTGAAACATCTTTACAAAGCTGATGCACCCCTCTCTAGCTCTCACTCAATCCTGGCTAATCTTCTCCCCCCTCCTTCCTGTTTCCTGTGCTTCCAGACTCCCAACAGCCAGTGATCCCAGTTCTAATAATTACAAACAGCATCTAAAACACTACAGAAGGTTAGGCAGACATCTGTCAGGCATGATCTAGATGGTGCTGGGTCCTGCCGTGAGAACAGGGGACTGAACATGATGACTTTTTGAGGTTCCTTCCAAATCTTATTTTCTAGGATTCTATTATTTGCTCTAATGGTAAAGAACCAAGATTGTTAAGCTGATAACATTTATTTTCCTTTTAGAACTTAGAAGTTGGTCATTCCTCATATGTATATTTAGAGCAGAGGAGTTACAATTAAACATATACATTCTGAAATGTATAAGACACCATACTTTTTTTACAGTACCTGCTGGTAACATTTAGTTTTTAATTTCTGTCACACTTCTGATGAATATATCTTGGTTTAAGTAGTGAAGAATAACAATATCTCTGCTGATTGCTTCAAACAAAGAGAATATTATATTAATAGGGAACACTTCACAAATCTTCCAAATTTGGGGCTTTATCAGCAGTCCTTTCCACTCCCAAACATTAGCTCTAATAGAAGTTTTGAGTGTACACTGACTTTATAGTGAAGTGTCCTGCTTAAAGTTGGATGATACATTTAACTCAAAATCAGAAGTAAGCATGAAGTTTACCAGTACACTTTAAAGGTTGAACCTCTGTAGTCCGGCACTCTCTGGTCTGGCAATATCCATGGTCCGGCATGATTTTAGTTAGTCAGAGGTCAGCTTATTATGGGTATGACCACATTTCCCATGATCCTGTTAAGCTAGTTTACAGCCATCAGTTCTTGCTCTTAGTGTTCTGAGCTATTATTCATCTCTAAATTAACCCTAAATGTCTTCTATGAGACTAGCAAGCAGAGGAAGTACTGGTAGGGGTACTAAATGAAAGCATATGTTTTATACTTTGTCTACTTATTTCCTTGTGTCAACACAGTAAAATTGTGTAACAATACTAACACTTTGTTATGAAGAGAGTTGATAAGCATTGGCTAGGCTTAGGTTTATCTAGGGGTATCAGTACAGTCATATATTATTAAGCAGCATTGCAAACACTGTTCCATTTATTTGCCTTGGTGAAATAAAAATAAAGAGGCCTACTATCACGGCTCAATCCCTCAACCTGACACTATGCGTGCAGAGATGGGGGAAGGGGCAGGGGGGGCAGCTAAGTGAATAAACTCTGCAAAACCTGTCTCTTTGATTCCCAGAGACAAATTCATTCACTCTCACTCTCTCTGAGATTAAATTAAAAATTAAAAAAAGACAAGACTGGTTCGTTGCTGCCACCACCCAAGTGATTGCAAGAAAAATCAGGGAAGAGATCACTTGGGAATACCCTCCCTGAGGTAAAGCTGTCCTCCCTGCTCCAATGCTGAACTATTATCTGTGGTTTGTAACCTATCCTTTAAATCGGTTTCCATACCTAATGACTGGAAGGTAGCTAACGTGACACCAATATTTAAAAAGGGCTCTAGAGGCGATCCTGGCAATTATAGACCGGTAAGTATAACTTCAGTACCGGGCAAATTAGTCAAAACAATAGTAAAGAATAAAATTGTCAGGCACATAGAAGAACATAATTTGTTGGACAAAAGTCAACATGGTTTCTGTAAAGGGAAATCATGTCTTACTAATCTATTAGAGTTCTTTGAAGGGGTTAACAAACATGCAGACAAGGGGGATCCAGACGATATAGTATACTTAGATTTCCAGAAAGTCTTTGACAAGGTCCCTCACCAAAGGCTCTTGTGTAAATTACATGGCCATGGGATAAGAGGGAAGGTCCTTTCATGGATTGAGAACTGGTTAAAAGACAGGAAACAAAGGGTAGGAATAAATGGTAAATTTTCAGAATGGAGAGGGGTAACTAGTGGTATCCCCCAAGGGTCAGTCCTGGGACCAATCCTGTTCAACTTATTCATAAATGATCTGGAGAAAGGGGTAAGCAGTGAGGTGGTAAAGTTTGCGGATAATACCAAACTGTTTAGGATAGTCAAGACAGAAGCAGACTGTGAAGGACTCCAAAAAGATCTCACCAAACTGAGTGATTGGGCAACAAAATGGCAAATGAAATTTAATGTGGATAAGTGTAAAGTAATGCACATCGGGAAAAATAACCCCAACTATGGTATGATGGGGCTAATTTAGCTATGACAAATCAGGAAAGAGATCTTGGAGTTATCGTGGATAGTTCTCTAAAAATTTCCACACAGTGTGCTGCGGCGGTCAAAAAGGCAAATAGGATGTTAGGAATTATTAAGAAAGGGATAGAAAATAAGACCCAGAATATCTTACTGCCCCTGTATAAAACTATGGTACGCCCACATCTTGAATACTGTGTACAGATGTGGTCTCCTCACCTCAAAAAAGATATTTTGGCCTTGGAAAGGGTTCAGAAAAGGGCAACTAAAATGATTAGGGGTTTGGAACGGGTCCCATATGAGGAGAGGTTAAAGCGACTGGGACTTTTCAGTTTAGAAAAGTGGAGACTTAGGGGGGATATGATAGAGGTATATAAAATCATGAGTGGTGTGGAGGGCCGATGAAGAAAAGTTATTTATTAGTTCCTAAATAGAAGAACTAGAGGACACCAAATGAAATTAATGGGTAGCAGGTTTAAAACTAATAAAGAAAGTTCTTCTTCACACAGCGTGTAGTCAGCCTGTGGAACTCCTTGCCAGAGGAGGCTGTGAAGGCTAGGACTATAATAGAGTTTAAAGAGAAGCTAGATAATTTCATGGAGGTTAGGTCCATAAAGGCTATTAGCCAGGGGATAAAATGGTGTCCTTGGCCTCTGTTTGTCAGAGGCTGGAGAGGGGTGGCAGGAGACAAATTGCTTGATCATTGTCTTCAGTCCACCCTCTCTGGGGCTCCTGGTGCTGGCCACTGTCGGCAGACAGGATACTGGGCTAGATGGACCTTTGGTCTGACCCAGTATGGCCATTCTTATGTTCTTATGTAATCTCTTTTTTGCTTGGAGTTGGGAAAGCAGAGGGAATCCACAGGCAACAATAGACTCTGCCCTTATAACTGGGCACTTAATCCTAAAGACACAACAATCAACCAATACCAGTTAATTAGAATGAAAAGAAAACTCTTTTTATTATCAAAACAAAACTACTGTTGTAAGCACAGTAAATTGGCTAGGTGGAAAATACCCACAATTTGATATATATACTCAGGGAAAGTCCCTGGGCTGTAATCCTTAGTTACAAAGAAGAAAAACAATTAGCCAGCTCAGACACGATTTCCGAACCCCCAAACAAGGAAAACAATAAACCCTGATGGACTATCTAAGCTTTTCCCTACTTACACATTTCAAGATGTCTGTTCTTGGAGAGGGAAAGCATCTCCCATCTCCCTCAACACCTGGGAGAAACTGCTCTGCTCTCAAAACAAAGAAGAGAGAGAAAACCCCCTCTTTTTGGCTATGTCTACACTATAGAGTTTTTTTTCAGAAAAACAGCTGTTTTTCTGCAAAATCTTCATTTACGGCCACACTGCAATTGCCTTTTTTCGAAAAAAAATCAAAAGAACAGAGGGTTTTTTCTGACATTGATAAAGGTCTTTCTATGAGGAAGAAGCCTTCTTGTGAAAGAGCTCTTTCGGAAAAAGGCATGTGTGGACGGGGAAGAGGGAGTTCTTTCAAAAGAAGAGGAAAGAGGAAAAATCACAGGTGCCCTGGTGGCCACTCCATTCTTAGCAATTACAGCTTAAATGTGAGATAGTGTCCATTGAATTTGGATGCTATCTTTTGAAAAAGCAGATCGCTTTTTTGATGTGCTTTTGCAGTGTGGACACTCTTTCGGAAGAAGTTTTTTCAGAAGATCTCTTCTGGAAAAGCTTCCTCCCAAAGAAGCCTGCAGTCTAGATGTAGCCTTCTAGTTTGAAATTCCTACCTGCATTTTTATTGGCTGACTGCCCGACACCTTTGCTAGGTACCTGAGTAACCCCTTAGTCACCGGGTGTGGTCAGCACTTCTTCTGATCATGACACCTACTTACTACAATATTGGCCTCCCATGGTTAAGCAAATTCTCTGGTTAAGCACTGGTTAGGTCCCAAGGGTGCTAAACTAAAGAGGTTCAACCTGTACTTGAGATGCCTGCCATCTCCAGAAAGATTTGATGCAACACATAAGAGATGACAGGAAAAAAGTGCCTGTTATAATTCCATCAAAGCTGGTAGTCCTTGTTGATGAGAAGCATAGAACTGCAATAAAATGGCATTTCAGGTAAGGACTGAAGGTTATGGATGGACCCATTGTGCAGAGCTTTCTGAGGCTTCTTGAGTTTTGTTTGGATCACTAATAGTAATGAATTCTTTACAAAAAGAGCATTTAAAATATAGGCAGAATGTTTTTTCTTCTTTTTTTAATGAACTATGTAGTGGGAATACACTGAAATTAGTTGTTTTCAAATGCTGTGCTCAGTAAAAAAAAAAATCCAGATTAAAGTAAATACACGACTGAGTAGAGGTATGAATAGAGGATAGATTCCAAGAACAGGGAGAGATGAAAGACAGGCGGTAGAGTCTGCAGCAGAATATTTCCCAGAGAAAGAAAGGAAATAATCTCCAGATTCTTGGGCTGACCCAGGGTCTGAGGTGCTGACCCAGGCTTTGAGTGCTCTGTTCTGTGTCCATCTGTACACAGCCTTAAGGGGGCCTTCTGGCCTCACTGAGGCTTTTTTAACTTCTGTCTGATCATGCCTGCTCTACTAATGACCATGAGGAGGCTGCTGTAGGAGCTGTTACAGTATTATCCCAAATACTTTGTGGCTTCCCTGTGCTGCTGGAGAGGTCAAGCAATTGGAGTGGGCCTTTTAATCTGGTCCTGAGACTTTGGTATGAAATTTGCTTGCAGATCCACACATGAGTCATGGGGATGGAACTCCAGCAACAAGAAACAAATAAATTGGACTTGATTCTTCAATCACTCATTTTTTTTATCTCCAATTACTTCAATGGACTTACACTTGATTTTTGCCTGTTACTATGTCTGGGGGATCAAACTCTATAAATGCTTCTCTAGAAGACTCTGAAATCAATTTTTTTTAAATAACTGGCCTTAATTGATTCATCTGCTCATCAGCCTAATGAATCCTTAAAAAAGGACTAATGCATCATAATCTGATCCTCGCTGATCAATCCAGCCTCGTAATCTACTTGATACCATATAATTTCAAACTCATAAATTTATGTCATTTTTAGGTTTGACTTAGATATCACAACCATTGCAGGTGCCTTCTACCCCTTGCTCCACAGATTAAGTAAGGTGTGCAAATCTATATTTGTGGTTTATTCTTCCTCCATGCGACTGAGCTATATTGCAGAAATAAAGTTACACTGATTCACCATCTCTCCCTTCTCCCCTATTTATCTGTCTACATGGAAGAGGGAGTAGCGACCTCATAACACCTGTTCTCCACCATGTGTATAATCCTGTAATGTGGATAATCCATGCAGTAGAAGCAGGTGCATTATGTCCCACTTAATCCCTTGCACAAACCCATGAAGTGGTTTATGACTGAGACCTTGGTTTCTAAATATCTGTTACTGTCTTTGTTTTCCTTTTAGTTTACTCCTCAAATATTAGAAAAAAAAAGGTTTACTTTTACACTTATTTTTTAGGATAAAAATCAAAGAAAACAGGAATTGATTCAGCACTACATTTTTCCAAGGAATCTTGACAAGAAGCACTCTACTCTAGTAATGAATGCCAACTCATATCCATTTTTGGGTCCATGATGGCAGTAAAAAATAATCTTTGGCAATCTGACATCTAAAAATTAAAGTACTCAGAGTCCAAATTCTTTTCTTGGACCTTTATCAGGGCATGCCGGTAAGGACTTGAAATACTAATGAGAAAACAGCATTTAAAAAGTAAAGAAGCTCTTTAGTTGCTTGCTTTAAAAAGGTTGCATTTTGGGGTGTTTTTATTTCCAGCACCTAATTTTAACAAGAATTACCTGTGATATTGTCAGAGCATTATCGCCATTAAAAAGGTAGACTTCAAAAGTGGGCTTTTTATAGAAGAAGATTTTCTTAGTTCTTGTAGTTTTGTAGTAAGATGGACAGAAATAAAGAGAAAGACTCATATCTGCTACAGTCCCCATGCAGAAATAAATGGACAGAGTAATACAGAAAGGAAAGTATGTATGTGTTTTCTGAAAAAAGTCTAACATCCATTCTGATACAAGCTATAGCAAAATTGAATCAATATACACAAATGCTATAAACAAGATCTGGTCAGAATTGTGTTCAGCTCTGGTGTACACAATCCTAAACAGATGCTCATAAATTGGAGAGGGTTCAGAGAAGAGCTAAGAGAAGGAATTAGGACACATGCTTTATAGACTCAACAAGCTCAAAATATTGAGCTTAACCAAGAGAAGTTTAAGGAGCAACTTGATTAGTCTATAAGAACAAATATGTAGTTATGGACTTTCCAATCTAGCAGAGAAAAGTATAACACTGCCAATGCATAGAAGTTGGAGCTGAACAAACTGAGACTGGAAATAAGGCAGAAATTTGTAACAATCATAATAATTAACCATTGGATATATTTATCAAGAGCTATGTGGAGAAAATGAATAAAGAAGCGTTATTTACCCCTTCACATAACATAAAAGTAGGGGCCACCCAATGAAATTAATAAAGAACAGTTTAAAACATACACAAAGAAGTACTTCTTCACACAACACAGAGTCAGTCTGGAACTTGTTGCAAAGGGGCTTTGTGAAGGCCAAAGTATAACTGGGATCAAAAAAAGTGTTAGATACATTCATGAAGAATCAGTCATTGATGGCTAGAAACCAAGATGATTAAGGATATAACTCTATGCACCAGGTGTCTAAATCTCTGACTGCCAGAAGCAGGAACTGGATGACAGAGGATGTTGGCCTGTTCTGTTAATTTCCTCTGAAGTCTGTCATTTGGCACCACCAGAAGGAAGGATATTGGCTAGATGGACTGTTGTCATTTTTATGTTCTTGTATGGTAGATTCCATCACTGCCAATTTTTAAAGTCAAGATTTGATGGGTTTTTTTCCTAAAAGGTATGCTTTAGAAATTATTTGGGGAAATTCTATGTCCTTTCCTATACAGGAAGTCAGAGGAGATAATCACAGTGGTCCTTTCTGATCTTAAAATCTATAATATATTAATTATTTTTGTATGGTAGATCCAAACTCCAGTGTTATATTCATCAAGCATAAGTTCATGTGACTAGATTCATGAGTTACAGTACAGTAATTTTTCATTCTATTTTATAATGTTGTATGCAACTTGTGATAGGATGTAATATTCTTGGTAGGAGATAGCAGATTTTAAAACCCGGGTGACTCAATTTAAGTTCCTAAATCAATATTTAAAGCCTAACTAAAATCCTCATCCTGCAACATTCAATTAATGAGCACTTTCCCACTGATTTCAATGAACTTAAAATTAAGTCCTAATTAGCATGGTTTTCCAAAGTCCTGAGCATCCAACAGCCCCTACTGTTGGATAGTCAACATTTTCAAAAAACATGCCACTTATTTAGGCATCTAAAATTTTCATTTATTAGTCCAATTTTTGGAC
This sequence comes from Rafetus swinhoei, assembly GCA_019425775.1. NCBI lineage: Eukaryota > Metazoa > Chordata > Testudines > Trionychidae > Rafetus > Rafetus swinhoei. The sequence goes on along the minus strand of CM033424.1, from coordinate 27,312,322 downwards.
TTTTCATTTATGAGTCGACTTTTTGAATAACTTGGTCTTTTTGCTTGATAGTTGCGTGATATTGCACTCTAACCACAAATCCTTAGAACCCCTCTGGTTCACACTATAAACTGTAGCTTGGCTGCAGGACAGGCATACAGCATTCATACCACTTTTACAGTGGCTAGAGAGGCCATTGGAAGAAGCATTATTTTCAGTAAGCCATCCATACCAACTTAGGGCATGTCTACACTGCATGAGGAAACAAACCACCTAGCCTTGGTCTATAGCCTTATGCTACCAAGGCTTCCACTTGCACCTAAAAATACTTGTGAAGATGTTATGGTTTGGGCTAGAACATGGGCTCTGTAGTCTGGAAGGAGAGAACTTGAGAGTCAAAATTTCAGCTCAATTTGCAACACCTACTCAGCTATTTTTAGAACATGAAAGTCAGCCCAGCCAGCATGAATCTGTTGACCTAGGCTGAGAGGCTTGTTCCCACATGCAGTGTAGACATATACTTAAAGGTCCTTTCAGGCTACCCAAGCACTGTAGCTGGGCCTTATTTCAATTGAGAATTGGACCCTTTAGAATAAAAATAATTTTGCATGGAGTATTCCTACTTATCTAATTAAATTGTCTATTTTCTTCAAGGTTTTTCATCAAAGCAAATATATAACACAAATAAGTGCCTGAAATGATTCCTCTGTCATGCTAATAATATGTAACTAAAACACACCACAAGAACTATCATGATCTAAGGCTGTAGCTAGAAATACATTGTTTTGGAGATGGCTTTCTATAATGTATTCCAGCGAGAAATCATCAGAGCAACTCATACGCTGTAGGAGACCTTCAGCAGTGGATGTTTTCAACATTTTTTTTTTTTTTTAGAAAATCAATTCAGGTGATCAGCAAAGTGAGACTAACCTTACTGAACTGACCAACTCCATAAGTCTTTCTAATCACAGACAAATGTTCCACACCTCCCATTCCAATTGTTGGCAGCTATCGATCAAAAAGGTATTCTGCAGCAGGAATTCGTCAAGGAGTTTATGACTGGAAAATTTGGTGGAACAAATAAATCCATAAAGAAATGTAAAATTACTTTTTGAGTGATGACTTTCTTTAGTCATGGCTGAAGTTCAGCAAAGAATGTGGTGTGACATAATTTGTGACTCACTCTCCATCTTCCAACTTCCAGTCCTAAAATACAGCATCATAGATGACAGGCTTCCAAATGTTGTTCTTTCTTACAAAAGGTTTGATTCCATGCAGGATTTTTTCCCCCTATTATGAATAAAATGTGAAGACTGATAGGCAAAACTGAGACAGAATGGCTAATTAAAAGGCATCTAGAATAAATATTTTGAAAATTAGAATTCAAAAGTGCAATTTTAGACTGTGAGAGTTAAGGGCCTGAGCCTCCTATTACTTAAAGAGATATAAAAACGTTGTAATTTAATTACTACAATTAATCACAATTGTTTTATACCTTTTTAACAGGAGAATCAGGCCTATTGTAATAATGTTATTTATATATATATATATATATATATATATATATACGTATATATTTATATATTGCAGTAGCACTCAAAGGCTCCAGCGCTGATGAGGGTGACGGTGAGCATACCTTGTTCTTTCTTAGGGCATGTCTACTCTAGGAAATTATTTCCGAATAACTTATTTCTAAATAATAACTCCCGCAAAAAATTATTTCAAAATAGCGTGTCCACACTACAGGGAAGCCTCAATATTAGCCTGAGACACGTTCCCTTAATGTGGATGTGCTACCTCAACTTAGAGCCCCAGGAAGCACTGGGGAGTAATTACTTTGAATTACTGGGGAGTCGTTATTTTAAAATAGCAGCAGTGAAGCATTCACACTACTGCTATTATTTCAAAATACCGTAAAATCTTGAGTATAATGCGCACTTTTTTCCTGGTTTTTTTTAGCATTAAAGTCAGGATGCGCATTATCCATAGGAGGTTTTTTTTTTTTAAGTTTTCATTTGGTGTTTCCGCGGCAGTTCATTAATCGCAGGACACCAGAGGTTAAATTGATTTTTATTAGCATCGACCAGCAACTATATACACAGTTTCAAAAAGGTAAGTTAAACAAATGAAATCAACACTGCAGCCCAAACAAGCAAACAAGCAAATACCGGTATGTTAATTGATCATCTACTCATCTTCGAAGCCCTCGAATTCGCTTTTGTTAGAATCTTCCTCGAACAGTTGAGCAATATCTTCCGGGGTATAGTCCTCGACATCTTCATCCAGGTAATACAAATCATTGTCATCTTCGCATACCGGTAATTCGCCCTCAGCCAATTCATCGTCGCTCAGAACCATCCACAGGGCATCATCCTCGCTGCCATCCATAGCATTAGAGATGCTGCATTTCAGAAACCCCTTCCTTATCATAGCGGGATCAAGTTCAAGCCAGACATCCGCTATCCACTGGGTAACATCTTGCAGCGTTGGTGTTCGCATACGTCCACCTGTAGTAAATGTATGTTCACCTTCCAACAACCAGGTGTTTCATTTCCTGCGTAGTGCATCTTTCATTGGCTTGTTAACTGTCACATCAAGCGGCTGCAACATTTTGGTCATTCCACCAGGAATAATTGCCAAGTCTGTTTTGTCCTGCTGAAGCCTTTTCTTGACGGATGGCATACGATGACACCGAAATGCATCTAAAACTATTAGAGACCGCTTTCTCATAAGTCCACCCGTCCGCTTCGCCCAAACCGTCTGTAGCCAATCAAGCATTAAAGCTTCATCAATCCAGCCTTTAGGATGAACATGCACGTGAACGATGTTCAGGAAGATTACATTCCTTGGCATTGTCTTGCGCTTGAACACAATATAAGGAGGCAGCTTCGTTCCATCGGCCATGCAAGCAAGCATTACGGTAAACCTAGACTTTTCATGGCCTGTGGTAGCAATGGAGACTGTCTTGGCACCTTTCAGTTCAAGCGTTCTGTCGTAGGGATTATCGAAAATTAATGGTGTCTGATCTGTGTTACCAATTAATGAAAGGTCATAGCAGTGCTGCTTCCATAGCTTTATGATAAACTTTTGGAACTGCAGTAACTTGGTGTCTGAGTCCATGGGTAGCTTCTGTGCGATTGTTGTTCAGCGTCGGACTGATAGGCCATGGCGATTCATGAACCGATCACCCCAGCCATACGAAGCTTTAAACCCGGCTGTGTTAGCGCACGTTTTTGGCAATGGTCAAAGCCTTCATTCTAACCTCCTCAATGCTAACACCACCGCCTTGCTGTCTACGCTTAGCAATCCATTCAACCAGCTTGGCCTCCAACTCAGGATATGCAGCGCTTTTACCTCGCTCAGACCTCGCTCAGCCATCTTCATCCTAGGCAGCGCTTGCAGGCACTCTTTCTGCCGTCTCCAAAGCCGAATGTTAGAGTCTGCTATGTCATCAAATTCATGGCTGGCAGCTCTGTTGCCATGAGCCTCACCATAGCTAACAACTTTCAGTTTTTCAGCAGTTGTGTAAGATCGCCGACAACTCATGGCATCCCAAAGAGAGCATGGAACGCCACACACTATATACCCGTGCACTCATGCGCGATTACCCGGCAATACAAAAAGGCAAGACAAAATATGGCAAAGTCGGGGTGCGCGCTATAGATAAGAGTTCAGTTTATTCAGGGTTTCTGACGTTTAAAAGGTAGGTGCACATTATGCATAGGTGCGCATTATACTCGAGATTTTACAGTAATCTTATTCCTTGTGGAAAGCAGGAGTTATTATTTCAAACTAATCAGCCCCTTATTTCAAAATAATGGGCTTGGTAGCGTGGATGCTCTGCTTATTTCTAAATAGGTTACTTATTTCAAAGTAACTCCTAGTATAGATAGGGGCTTATTGTCTTTTTTTGTTTAGTCATATTTTTATATGGGACATGGTGAGGAGGAATGGAATACAGGAAAGGGGCACATAGAAAGAAAAGTAGAGTGAAAAAATTAAGAAAGATGATTATGGAAATTTAGAACAATGGACAGAATAATTCAATAACAATATTGCAAAATAAATACTTAGCATGGCTCATGTTCTTCTATTACCTTCAGCTATATATTCTTACAGAATCATTTTGAAAATAAATCTAGAACAAAAGAAACAAAAACCAGGAAATTCACTTTATTCCTGAAATGTGTCTTCATAATCAAACTCTAATTTCAAAGAAACTTCCCCTTCACCAGTTAGTTTCAGTTCTTAAAAGATGAGTTATCTACTCTAAGATTATTTCCCATTTGTAACACTTCTGATCAGAAACATGACCCTGCTAGCTATGACCTGGAAAAGGCAGATTGGCAGGATATTGTCAGTCATAACCTTCATATCAAAGATTACAATAATTCTGCAGCAGGCCTACAGTTATTATAGGCAGGTCTGGTCATGTCACCTATTATCAATTTTGTCTCAGAATTCCTATTAGAAAAACCCTGTTTTCAGGTTCTTATAACTTTACCCATTTTTAACAGTTTAGGCTGAAACTTTACATGCTGGGTGGCTCACTTTTTATTTTTAATTTTTCAATTTCAGAGAAAGTATGTTATCTAGCTCCAAAAACAATGATAAAGAAAAATATTATAAGGAAGTAGGCAGTCCGGTCTAGGAGTCACAGCTGGGCTAAGGTCAAAGTTCATGTTGTTGCCCAATCAACTTCCTGGGGCAACTCGCAGGATTAAATAGAATAGTCTGCTGATCAAAGGGCAGCAGGGCACCATCATGCTGGGGCACTTAAGCAGTACCTCTTACAGCTACTTTTCTCCACAGAGCTCCCTGGCTGCATCTAGACTGGCATGATTTTCGCAAATGCTTTTAACGGAAAAGTTTTTCCGTTAAAAGCATTTGAGGAAAAGAGCGTCTAGATTGGCACGGACGCTTTTGCGCAGAAGCACTTTTTGCGGAAAAGCATCCGTGCCAATCTAGACACGGTTTTGCACAAGAAAGTCCCGATCGCCATTTTCGCCATCAGGGCTTTTTTGTGCAAAACAGTCCTGAGCTGTCTACACTGGCCCTCTTCCGCAAATACATTTGCGCAAGAGGGCTTTTTCCCAAACGGGAGCAGCATAGTATTTGCGCAAGAACACTGACAATCTTACATTAGATCGTCAGTGTTCTTGCACAAATTCAAGCGGCCAGTGTAGACAGCTGGCAAGTTTTTCCTTGCGGAAAAACTTGCCAGTCTAGATGCAGCCCCTGAGTTTGGCTTTGTATAGTTGTGCAGTGGCCCTGGTGGAATGTTTAACATCATTTGTTCCATAAAGCAGGATTATAGTCCATACATCCTTCAAATAAGATGTGTGTCTACATAAAAAAATCTGGAAACCCTTTTTTGAACAGCTCAAATGCCCTCTGCTTTGGAGCAGGGATTTGATTTGGCAGAGGGGGGTGTCTTCTGTGTCAGGGAAGCACCTTTTGCCATTCCTGTGAAAATCCACCCAAATTTGTCAGTAAGGCTTTGTCAATAAGGCTTTGTCAATAAGGCTTTGTCAAATTTGTCAATTTGTCAATAAGGCTTTGTCAAAAAGTCACAGTTTGTGCATGCTCAGTGATCACTTAGTAGAGTTTTTATTTCTAAATCATCTGAAGATTCCATCATCCCTTCAGAGCACCTCGTGCTGGTCGGACTACGCAAACACCAACCTCATAAAGCAACTAAAGATATGAAAGAATGAAACCTGACAGTTCTTGTAATGGTTGTTCCAGGGCAGGAGAGAGCCAGAAACAGGAATTGAGAGATGAGATCCTGTCTCTCTCTCCTGTCCTCTTATGACCCACCTGCTAGAACCCAGGCAATATGGAGAAGGAAGTCTGGTGATTCAAATGGAGAGAGCACAAATTCAAGACAAGAAGGGGTAGGAAAAAAATTGCAAAGGTTTCTGGAGAGACTGGATTGGGAGGGAGGGAAAAGCAGACTGGGAAAGAAAAGGAAGTAGGGGCTAGAAGCTGCAGTTGGGGAGAGAAACTTGGACTGGCAGCTGGAGGGACCTGGGGTGCAGACAGCAATTTGCTGGGGAGTAGGTAAATGCTGAGATTAGATGAGAAGCTGAGTATTAGCTGGACAAGGAGATTGGTACTAGGAACCAGTGGGGGAAGGGGAGTACAGGGAAAAAAGTAGATCGTGTCAAGGAGATGTGTTTGAGAGGAAAACTGGGATAAGCTAGGTAAAGAGATTGGGACAGAGATCCCTGGAAGGGGTTGGAAGAAGAGTGACATCTGATGTTGCCCCCATATATTTCAAAAGTTTTTAATTCAAATATAACTGGAAAATTACTGGTATAATTTTTAAAATTTTACTTGTTTTCTGAGTCTCCTGAAGATGTAAGGCTTAAGATAAGATTGAAGACATTTATTCCAGTCATTTTATAGTCATCCTGATGTGCATTTAATATTACCAATTTCTTGCATGTGCAGCATGATTTTTAATCATGCTTTTCAGTTTGAAGTGCAAATTCTGAAGTTAAACATTTAGAGCTTAAACTTCTGAGGCAACCAATTTGCTCACACGTGGTCAGATTTTCCAAGAGTTCTCACACAGTAGCTCCCAAGCTAAAAAATAAGGGTCTTTGGATAATGAGCCACATTGACTGTAACTGGCACTGCATCACACCCATGGGACAAGATTCTCAGAAATGCTCAGCATCAATAACTAAGGGTGATTTTTAAAAGTCCCACCTAGAACCTAGCAGTTCCCATTGTGACACCTATGGCCAGATTTTTCAAAAAATCTTAGCACCTGACATGCACCTGGTGTGTTGAACTTTGACTAAATTCTTGTTTTCAGTGTGTCAAGTGTTCATGGACCTGATTGTCCATCTTCTTACAGCCACATACAGCAAATATTAACACCTATGCAAAGGGAATGGGGATACAGTTACCATGCTGATTTGGCCCTCACTTTGCACAGACATAAATGGCCATGGGGACTTGCTCCTTTCATGTGTTTCCTTCCTTTTTCTCCATTCATGGCAGGATGCCAAACTGAGAGATGCTCTTTTTGCACTCTAGATAAATCCATGTGTCACCTCCACAGGAAGAAGCCAGCTCAAATATGGTGAAGTCAGTCTTTGTTCAGTCTGTTTTTTTTCTAAAAGCCCTTTGACTGACTAGTATCTATTGAAGTTATTCCAAACCTCATCTGACTGGGCATGTCCAGGGATGTCATAGGTTGACTTTTTTTCTGTACTTCCTATCAGATATTTTTAGAACAGACCATCTTAAAATCTCCCTCTGGTGCCATTATAGCACATTTCATTTGGCTAAGATGATAAATAGTAACAAATACATCAGGTAACACATTATCCAAAGCTAGTTCGTATATCAAAGCTTCCTGTTATTTCATATATAAAGCTTTTTTTGTGTAAAGAAATTCAACACATATTCTTGAAGTAAAGTATCTGCCCTTTCCTAGTGTAAGTTAGCACTCTTATTCAGATGTTTGATACTGTACAGACACAAATTGCCTTGTGGCATCTCTCTTCTCTTCAGAATATTTTCTTTCATGGAGAGGTCCCCTATTAAGCTGCTTCTATTCTCAGGTACAAAGAACTAGTTTCTTTTGCGTTTTTGAAGATCCTTGATTCCTGAATCAGTCAAGTTGCCCTTTCTCCCGGCATCTCCATTTCTGTGGTAGCTTTTTTATAATGATGACCAAATATTCATGTCAAATATGGCCATGCATTTCTTTTAAGTGCCATTATAACTGCTTCAGTTTATACTCAATAGTCTATTTATGACTATGACCAGCTCTTATTTTTGCTCTACTGATTTATCTGATAGTATTTAAAGTTTAAACCACCACTGACTTCAGATATTTTTCTTACTGGTGTGAAGTACCTCATAATAAAGTTATACATTTCTCCCTCATTTTTTCTTTAACACTAGCCTATGTATTTTATGTTTTTGATTAATGATTTTCATAAACTACTTTTATCTCATTGCTTTCAGTTTGAATGTTGTTATCCTCCTTGTTTAACATTTGCTGCCTCCATTTTACAGTCTTACTTCACATTCTTTCAATCAGGTAATTCAGATAACATCCTTTCACCAAAGTTGGCTTTCTGTAACAGTGTAAATTTAAAATATATATGGAATTACTCCAGATCTGTACTGTGGAGTAGAATGCAGAATTTGCCAACCTCATAACATTATCTTCCTGAATCTGTACCAGTTTATGAGCTGATCTTAAAATACAAAAGTATGCAATCAGTGTTTGATACATCATCTTCCTGATTACGATCATCTGACCAACTGTTGCATAGGATGAATAATATTGTGACTTTTAGCCAAACATAACTGGTTGCCTGTCCAAATATCAGTGAATTAAAACACTTCAACCTCTTTGGAATTTTGAGGCACATGACAAACCTTATAGAGAGATGTGAAAACTGATTATTTGGTTCACACGGTTTCTGGCAAACATTACTTACAAATTGAGTTTGGAAAAGAATTACGCTCTGATTTAGCCAATAATGTCTGTGTTTCTGTTTGTGCTTTAGAGTTCTGACCAATAATTGAGCCGTTGATTTTAAAAAAGCTTATCAGAATACTGGGTGTTGATGGTGCATGAGAATACTTACATAAATAATGGAATGTTCAACTGCTTTTTAACTTTATAAAAAAATTTAATCACTAACTATGGCTAACACCTGATCTGATTAGGATTTTGGATGATATGATGGCTGTGATACCAATGTGAGCCTGTCAGGTGGCTCTGACTGATTATCTGGATTTTAAACTAATGTCTCTGGTAGGTCCATGGAATATCAGTTTGCATCCAGCATTCAATGTGAAAAGAATAAAACTGTAATGGAGCTAGCTGAACAAAGCTGGGATGGGGAAGCCAGGAGCTTAGGAGGCATAAAGAAGAATGAAGAGGTCTGATTAGAGCTTCTGAGCAAATGGTTCTGTTGGTCTTTCTTCCTTTTCTATTTTATCACCTTTTTATTTTCTTTAAGCACTTAAGTCATTGCATCATTTCGTTCATGTTCTTGATTGGTTGTAGAGATGTGCTCCTGTCTGAACCACTGCTTATTGTGCTGCTAATATGCCTGATATTTTAAAACATTTCTTAACAGTGAAAGGGGGAAATGGAGGGACCACTGATGTATTTTAGGACTGAAAGTTGGTCCCTTTTTACAGCCCCCTTTCCTTTAGTATAAATTGGAAAACCCCCCAAGACAATAGAGAATCCCTGCCCTAATATTTTGTTAAATAAATCATTCCCTAGAAGACCACTTCAGTTATCTCCAATACACAAAATTCTGTTAACACTAGTATGTATTCTTGGCTTGGATTTTGTATGATTAATAACAAATTTCTGTTGTGCCATAGCTTTTCAGAGATTTAATCAAGAGAATTGTTTACAATCAAAATTGGACAAACATCAAAATGATATGAGTCATAGTCAATAATAATCAAATCGTGTAACTAATATTAATTAGAGATTTAGGTAGGATAAGGCAAGGGCATTTTAGAGCACTAAAGCTAAAGTCAGCAGTGGAAAGCAGTTACAAGGACAGAGGGCTTGAGGGAAGGAGAAGATTTTTCTCCTTATCTTCCCCCAATACAAAACAGCAATACAAGAAATTGTGATTTAATTGGCAGCACAAAGAATTGATGGAATAAATCTCACAAGGCAAATGGAATATCTATATAGAAGGGTATAGCTTGTTCAGGAAATATAGCCAGGGAAAAAGAGGTAGTACTGCATTATACAATCAAGAATATATACAGGAATTCTGAAGTCCAGAATGAATTGAGAGGTAGCCCATTTGAAAGTCTCTGTGGGGAAAAAAGGAGTGACAACATGAGAGAGATCTACTACAAGTCACCAAATCAGGAGGTGGCAGTAAATGAGGAATTTCTAGGACAAATAATAGAAATATCCACAACACATGACCTAGTAATAATGGGAGACTAACTACCTAGATATGTTAGAAAAGTAATATGGTAAAATGCATAATATTCCAGTAAGTTCTTGGACTGTATTTGGCAACAACTTCTTGTTCCAGAAGGTGGGGGAAGTAACCAAGAAGACAGCAATTTTAGATTAATGTTTGACTGACAAGGATGAATTAGTTGTGAATCTCAAGACTGAAAACAATTAAGGTAAAAGTGATCATGAAGTTATAGTTTCATGATTCTAAGAAAAGAGTGAGAGCAGCAGAATAAGGACAACGGGCTTCATGAAATGCACTTTAACAAACTCAGAGATCTGATAGGTAATTCTGGTAGACTTCTTAGGAAGCAAATCTAAGAGTAAAAGGAATTCTGGAGAGCTGACAGTTTCTCAGAGACAATATTTAAAGCACAACAACATACTAGCCCAATGCAAAGGACATATAGGAGGAATCATATGGCAAAGTCAGTCCCCCTTCGGGGCCTCTGTTCAACCCACAATCTCACCAAGGCTATGTCTACACTGGCGGGTTCTTGTGCAGTGTAGCCCTAATTGATTTATAGTAGCCCTATCTCTGCTGCTCCCACCACTCCGCTGGTGATAACTGGTTCAGCTGCACCTGGATGCCCTGAATTAACCCTCTCCTAATTAATCAGGGCTGTTTCCACTTTTTAGAACTGCCCCTTTCTCTCTTCCTCTCTCTACAGGCTACATCTAGACTGCAAGCTTCTTTCGGAAAAAGCTTTTCCCAAGAAACACTGTGGACAACAGAGGACTGTGGTCCCATTGTTCCCAGGAGCCAGTGCCTTCCGCTGGCAGCTCCTCCTAGCAATACTGGTGTGCCCTCTGCCCTGCCACTAGCAGGGCTGTATGACACCAGACAGGAAATGCTGTGGCTGATGCTGTCCAGGAGCAATGGAACCATGCTCACTCCATTGACTGCAGCTTCTCTTGGGAATAGAGCCCTGCAGATACTCATGGCTTTGTCTACACGGCAGAGGTTTTGCGCAGGAAGCTTTTTGCGGAAGAGATCTTTCACAAAAACTTCTTGCACAAAAGCACGTGCACACCTCAAAAGCATATCGCAAAAGTGATGTGCTTTTGCACAAGAGAGCGTCCACACTGCATGGACACTCTTGCGCAAGAAACCTCTGATTGCCATTCACAGAATGGCCACCAGAGCACCTGTGCTTTTTCTGATAGGCTCTTTTTGCACAAGAAACCCCCTGTTGAGTGTCCACACACACCTTTTTGCACAAGAACTCTTGCGCAAAAAGGAGTTATTCCTTGTAGGAAAAGGTATACCTACACCGCAAAAAGCCCTCTGTTCTGCTGTTCCACTCTAAATTTTCTTGTGCAAAAACGCACTTGAGGTGTGGATACTCTGCGGGTTTTTGTGCAAAAGTGGCCATTTTTGTGCAAAAACCCTGTAGTGTAGACATAGCCAATGTCTATCCACAGATTTCCACATCCCCAGGTAGTTATCTGTATCCATGCAGGGCTCTACTTAATTCCCTGTCCCAACCTCCCACTGATAGCAGAGCTACAAACATGCAGTTATACAGTGTTATGAGGCATCTGCCCTTGCACTAGTCTGATAGGATTAAAACCCAACCAGCAGTGTTGCAAGGAAACAGCCAGTTAGAGAAGTGGTACAGCCATTAAGGCCCTGTAACTTGCACAGGGTACATGACTGAGTGAAAGGAGACATGGATCCACAATTGCCGCAATAGCTTTTGTGGACTATTGACAGCAGGTGTAGCAGAAAACAGCCTTGAGGTAGCTCTGACCTGAGTCGGTGGACTAGTCAAGTGCAGTCTGGCCTCAGAGTTATCACTGCATGCTGTCCTCACTTGCATAAAGTGTTCCTGAACTGGTTCGTTATTTATATTCACAATAATGCATTAAGTTCTTTTATACCTTTGTAGTAACAACCTTGGTTTTTTTACCATTGCTACTTGTATTCATCACTAGCCTCTCTTCCATTAGTGCGTCATGTGGCTGCAATTGACTCAAAATCCTCTCCTTGCACATAGCTCTCTTAGTTGTTAAGGAAACAGTGAAGACTTGAAAGTTTATGCACTCCAAGTATAGTGCACAAAGATTGATGTTTTAAAAGGGCTCCATTATACTAAAATAGCAAGCGTAAGGAAGGGATAAAAATGCCAAGTGGCAAGTCATTACCAGAGAAGTACATTTATATTAAAATAAGGTATAATTAGAAGCTCAAATTTTAAAATTTGTCTTACTGCACTAAAGGTCAATTCTTTATTTTACTCCACCTCTGTGCTCTCTGGATTCTGAGCTGTTCTGGGGACCCAAATCCTCCATCTGTAACTGTCAGATGCTTGTTGCAACCTATCCCAGGCTGTCTGGGGCTGCAACTCAAGTTAAAAGTTTCCATAAAACCACATGCTAAGGGTCCACTTCCTCCTGTCATAATCTACCACCTCCCTCTCACAGTGTGGCCTTGGATTGCCCCTACACCAGGGCTGTGTCTACATTGGCACCCTTTTTCGGAAAAGGGATGCTAATGAGACACAGCGCAATTGCAAATCCGCGTGGGATTTAAATATCCCCCGCGGTATTTGCATTTACATAACTCCCGCTTTTTCCGGCTCGGGCTTTGCCGGCAAAAAGCGCCAGTCTAGACGAGGATCTTGCGGAAAGTAGGCATAAGAGATCTTGCGGAAAAGGGTTTATTTTCCAAGATCCCTGTCTAGACTGGCGCTTTTGCCGGCAAAGCCCCGAGCCGGAAAAAAGCCATGTAATGCAAATACCGCTGGGATATTTAAATCCCAGCAATTTTTGCGCTGTGTCTCATTAGCATCCTTTTCCAAAAATGCAATGTAGACACAGCCCAGGGTTTACAAGAGGGACAGACGAGAGCTCCTTTTCGCAGTCCCTTGCTGCACCTGATCTGAGGTAAATTTCCCCCAGGAAAGTGTGGTGCATTCATAACTCCTATATGCCACTACCAGTGAGTATAAGGGTGAAACCAGGAGTCAGGATATTTTTGTAATTGTCTGATTGTGGAGCCCCGCTCCTTGTGTTGTGGACCCCCTCTCCCTGTGTTGATTTTTGCTCACACTAGTGTATCATTGCCATCAGTGAGATTATTTGCATGAGGAAATGCCCATTACTATAAATAAGAAGGTAGCATAATGAGCCCCATGCATTTATATACTGACTCATACGCTCTCCCAGTTGTTAAATATTCTAATAGCTGCTTCCATTCTGAACAATAGCTTATTGCTCACCAGGCTCCTGTACTGTAGCCTCCTTCTTTCCCAAACTGTCTTGTTCTCGACAGGTATACTAATATATAATGCCTGTGCTATTTCATTACATCTTTTTATAAGTCTTAACAAGCTTCATAAAGCACTCAGAATTCATAGACAATGAACCATAAAATGTATTCCTTTTAAACACTGGATTCTAGAACAAAGAAATGTAAGGAGGCTTTTCAAAATCTTATTTACAACCCAGAAGTTTTTTGCCAATACATATTGCTCCCTGCTGAAATAATACAATATGCACAATTTCCCCTTTGAGGACACTGAAACAGCATCACATTGTATGACACAATATTTTCTCTCCATCCATGGCCAGACCAACAATTGCATGTGTCATGTACTTTCACATGGCTAGGAAAGAGCAGAGGGAAGGAAAAGCCTATGGTAATTGCAGATGACATGGTTTCTTTTAGGTTTTTTGCCACTAGGTAAGTTATGAATTGTTTTAGTAGTATTTCTCATTATAAGCAGACTGTCTTCTCAAAAGAGCAATACCTTATCTTCCCATAAAAAGCTAAATGACAATTTTTCATCTGAGATGACTGTAACAGCTTCTGACAAATCCAAAGGGAAAAGTTGAAACCTGAAACTTAAAATGAGGGTGTATTAATTGTTTGCAGCAGTGTTGTAGCCCTGTTGGTTTCACAATACGAGAGAAGACAGGTGAGGTAATATTTTATACTTAACCAACTTCTGCTGAGGGAATACACATGCTTTCAAAGTATACAGACCTGCAATGGAGTCCTCTGTCACTTGAAAGCTTGTATCTTCCACTAACAGAAATTGTCCCAATAAAAGATACTACTCAACTACTCCAAAATGTTGTCCATACTGAAAATCCTCACAAGATCTACAAAAGCATATGTAACCCACACACCTAGTGCGGTTTCTTGTCCCACGCAGTGGCATTTAGACCACTTACAGCAACAGCTCAAAGAAGAGACCTCTATAGGATGGGTTGAGAAGTAGCTGGCTTTTAGCTCAAATAGTAGAGGCTCCTACACTAAGCTCCAGAGATCCCAGGTTCAAATCCACCTAGACAGTGACACATACACTTAGAAATGAAGGAATCAGCAAAAATCCAGCTACTGTGTCTGATACCCTGATAAAGGGGAGGGGAGAGAAATCAATTTATGACCTTAAAACATATTATGTCATGGGTACACTGGCCTAAATACAGGATTCTACATATTGATGTAATGGAACTACTAAAAATAATCACCTCTCCTAGGTATGTGAACATCTAGAAAACCATGGCAGCACTAAAAAAATGGTTAGGTTTCTGAATGTGTTATTTAACCTGCTGAAGTCTACATGACTGATAGCCTCATTTCTTTGCAATTCTTCGGAACAAGAATGAGATGAAGGTGCTGATGTTACAAAGTCTCTTTCACTCTATTATCAATGTCAAGCAAACTGCAGTAAAGTTGTTTTCTCCATCAGCTGTTGGGAATGCATTGTTCTCCCACTTTCTTTATTTTTTATGCAATGTAAATAATTTGTCTTGAACTCTGATTGAAACAGGAAAAAAATCTGGAAACAAAACAAAGGATTTTATGTAGGCCAATTTTTTTTTAATGAATTGATACCTAAACTTATGCTGTTAGCTATCTGGAAGGGGGTGGACCAGGTGTTGAGGCTGCAGAGATGCTGCAGGAGAAGCCGCCAATGAGGGGGCAGTCAGTCCCTATAAAAGGAGCTTTAAGACCAGAGTCAATTCCTTTGGAGACCTCAAGATGTGCAGAATGGCTGGCTGGCTGGCTGGCTGGGAGAGCTACAGCACTGCAGACAGCTCCATGTGGAGAGCTTATTGAAGACCGATGGACTATGTTGGGACTCTGAGATAAGGCCCTGAGGCAAAGGCAAGGACGCTGCCTCCAGGAGGGGAACCCCTTGGGGCACTACTCTCTTCCAGAGTGTGGAACAGACTGAGGGACACTATCGAGAGTACCGAGCTGGACCCCTATTAGATGTGTACCCCAGGAGGGGTTTGTGTACTTTGCACACAGAGCGTGTGATTCGGCTGAAAGGGAGAGCTGCCAAAGAGGCTTTAAACTGAGAGAGAGAGCAGGCACACACACTCAAACAGAAGGGGAGTGCTTGTGAGAGGTGAATGCTGCCCCCTATCTAAATTAAGTATCCCTTTTTTTCTTCCAAAGGACTGAGCATCCAGCAGCCCTCAATGAAGCTTCAAGACTTTAACATGCAGCTTTCCACAGTTCTATATGGATCATTGTGACTATGCCCCCTTTTTCCTTGAAATATCTCTAGCCCAGCTAATAGGATGGGATAGGTGTACGAACTAAAATGGCAGACTTCCACTCTTGGAGAATTCCTCAGCATTAGGGGACTCCTCAGTCACCTGTATCTGCTGGATTCAAGACACTGTTATGGTATGCCAGGACCATAGTATTTTGTTCAGTGCACAGTATATCTTTTTTGCTTTCTGATTTTTGTTCTGATTTTTTTTTTCAAAATTTGGAACAATTTGTTTTCAAGTTGACCTTTTACACAATTTGGGTGGGTTCCATATGTACTGTTTTGAATTGTGGATGATATTTTGAAATTGTCTCATAAAATTATTTGTCTTGGGATATATGCATATATATTTGCATAAGTTAGCAGGTTTGTCACATTTCTGCCTCACTAGAGACAATGGTTAGTGATCAGCACTCAGTGAAGTTCTATTCAAAGTAAAACACATTGGGACAATAGGTTTGCTCTAGTTGAGGGAAGACACTTCCTCCTTTTCTCTGAAGGGAGAGGAGTTTGGGAGTAATGGATAGTTACCAAGAAGAAAACAAGAAAACCAGATGACGGGGAGGTGAGAGGGGTTAAAATAAAGGAACACACAAGAAGAGAGTGTTAGGAGGTCACTGAAGCAGGATATAACTCCATGAGGGATGGATACCAGATAAGCATACAACATCCTGCAGGAGGAGGAAAAACTATGTAGCACTTTAAAGACTAACAAGATGGTTTAATAGGTGATAAGCTCATCACCTATAAACCATCTTGTTAGTCTTTAAAGTGCTACATAGTTTTTCCTTTTGTTTTAGCAAGATCAGACTAACACAGCTACCTCTCTACTGCAGGAGGAGGTAAGACCTTGCTTGCTTGCATCCTTGGACCCAGATGTTTCCTCAAGAAACCACAACAGAAGGGTGAGATGGAAAGTGACAAATTGTATCTTCAGAAGTTTATTTGCATTGTACGATCTGAACACTCCTGTGCTTTACATGAGTAAGCATAAAAATGTTAGACCAGTGTAATGGAACTGCCAGTTACAGAACACTGTTTGTAGCTAGAATTCCCCCTGCAGCACCTCCCCATGTTCTTCCTCTTCAGGGATCACTATGAGTTCTACACAGTTTCTCATGAGTAATATCACCTTTACTTTGTGGGTTCTGTGATCGCAAACACTTTCACATATCCCTTAATGTCTCAGAAATAGAACTCAGCTTTGCAACCCAAAGTTAACACTTATCTATGATTCTTCTGCCACCTACACTGAACTGGAAACAGGCAAGTTTTAAAACAAAAGGTTAAGTGATGGCAATGAACGATGGAAATGTAGATAAAGACAGGGTACTCAGACGGGCTTTTTGTTGTTGTTGTTTTTTGTTTTGTTTTTGACCAGGATGTATTATGGAATAGGCTAATAGATAGCATGGGACTTTAAAATACTACCTTGATTCCAATAAATAATTCTACATGGTGACGAGTCATGTATAACAGAAAAATACTACATGTCAGAAGATTTTCATTGTTACTGTAATCACTGCAATATAATCTTTATTAAGAAATGGCAGGCAAAACAAGTATCAAATTAATGAATAATATGTGAATATGGCAGAAGTTGTCACAAGTTGCTCTGGTACTGATTTATGTCAATGAGCAAATTTTACATCAGTGGGACTCCACTGAGTTTCATGGTGTCCTTTTCTATTTACACTGGTGTAAGAGTGATTAGAATCAGATTCTCTGTTGTCAGGCTGTGGGATGATATGGGATATCAAAACTATAGAGATTGCATTACAGATAGTAATTCTATTTCACGTGATCTCAGCAATCAGAGAACTGGCTCTGTAAGACGTCCATAATTCAATTTTTTTAACATGACACTATCATTATGTACTGCAAATATGTGTACCATGTGAAGGTTATCGAGGATAAGCTGGGCTTCCAAAACAGAGATGAAGATGTTCAGAATATTAACAGCAATATCTGTCTACTTGATCCAAGACATATTTAGGTTAAAAGACCTTTGTGGCCTTGTAAGGGAATCCAAGCTGCTCATATCATTCTTCTTGTGGCAAGACATGTCTGAGTATTGTTAATGACCCTGTGAACAGTGAAGCTGAATTAATACAGCTAAGGAAACAAGAATACAAATTTGTTGTTTCATAGCGATGATCGAAGAAATGATCTTTTGATGAAAATTTAGAACAGCTATACAAACAATTGGTGCTTGAGTTGTAATTGTAATGTATGTAGAAATGGGAACACTTGTCCATCTGTCTGTTTGTCTACAAGTCTGTTCAAGAACTCCTCTTAAATGGTAAGAACTAGGACCACTAAATTTTGTATACCGCTTCTTCTTATCATAACTTAAAACAAGGTCAGAGTCTGGTTGTGCCAGTGAAAAGGGATGTGCCTGGAATTTGATTGTTTTCCATACCATGGCAGAACATTGTTTGTAGCTAGAAGTCCCCCTGCAGCATCTACCTATGTTCTTTCTCTTCAGGGATCATAATAACAGTGACCACTGGGAGCAGCAAGTGTGGAGGACAGCTATACTGCAGAGTGACCAATGGGGACAACCACACCAAGAAGGGAGTGGCTAGTGCCAGCCTCTAGCCCAGGTAAATGCTCCCCCCCCACCCCAACACAGCCTCCTCCCATGGCCCTTGGCCCCAGCACTGGACCAGGAAGGAGCACCGTCAGCCCAACTGCCATGAACCTCCCTCTTCCCCCCCAGGCACTGCTGGGGGTGGGTGGCACAACCCTGGTACCCCCTGTAGGAGCCACAGGCCACCACTCAACACCACTGGGCCACTCCCCAGCATGGCCACGCCAGATTGGCCTGAGCAGCCCGCTCCCGTAGCTTCCCAGGCCAGGTCCAGGGAATGCCGTTGGAGCTTGCTGGCCTTCATGGTCTACCCCATCCATTCCCTGGGCCAGACCCAGGGGACACCACTTGAGCCAGCCCAGCTTCCTGGCACCCCATCCTCTTACTGAGCTGGGCCCTATGAATGCTGTCTGTCCTGCACAACCCCCGTACCCCTCTTGTCCCAAGCTGGCCACCTCTTCTCAGTCCCAGGATGGGGACCCTCTCCCTAACCTAGGGCATTGACAGGAGTCCTGCCCCTCCCTTCCCGCCCCTGGGCCAGACCTGGGCAATTTTGGATAAGTCTTCTAGTCATATTAATAAATTACTGGTTTTCCCTTCTTAATTATGTTAGACCATGTCTTCATTAAAATGTACAGTTATGGTAGGTTATTCATGTCAAGGCATAAGCAAGATTTGAAAGAATGTTTTCCTGACAGCTAGCTGGGAAGAGGGGAAAGAGACTCTGGCTGTGTTTATGTAAATACAGTTACTCCTGTTTTGCTTAGGTTTGCTAGGAATTCAGCTGATGGAAGGGTAATTTGCTCATTCTAATCAATTTTTCTGGTGTTTAGTCACACATAATGTTAGTGCTAAATGCAAGAATTGTGAAATATGGTCACCAATACTTGTAATCATTACTGGAATACGGAAAAGAAATGCTGGGTTTAACTTATCCCAAACAAGGATGACACTGTCTGTTTAAAGAACCAGAGATGGACAAGGGTTTGAATATCAGTCTTGTGAGAGTAAAGGAAGAAAACAGGGCTCTCAATGAGCAGGTTGCATGCCTGTGGGTGTCTGGCTTCAAGACTGGTTCAACATATTTCTTCCTACTGTTCCAAGAATGGAGCTTAATAGGCTTCATTAGGAGCCCCTTTAAAAAAATAAATTGCTTCATTAATGATGAAATAACATGAGATGGGGCAAGATTTCTGTCTACCCTGTAAAATTACTAAGAAGCTGATGTGCAGAGGACTCAGCTAAAAAAGGCTGGTAATTCACACTTAGCAGGGAGGCAGCAGAGAGGTGTGATAAGTAGTCAGTAGGTTGTTGGAATAAGGGTTTGATGAATGGGCAGCAGGGCGGCAGTGGAGAGCAATGAGCAAGCCAATGGCAAGCAGCCAGAGAAGTGAATTAGATGCCTCTTTACCTCTACCTCTCCAGGATGAGTGGTAAGCTCTGCAGATGCACCTGTGGGTCTGCACTGACCAAGGGCAGTAACTGTGTGAGTGGTGTATAAAGAAGGGTTGGGCATTTGAAGGGGACTTATAGGTTGCTGGACTCAAGAACCTGAGTGGAAAAGGACACTGCTCAACCTACCTGCAGTGAGACTTTTACTTTTATTTTACTTATGAATCCTGTTTGTGGTGTTTTCCCTAAGCCAGTTCTGTGTTTGATCAATGGAAAGGAAATCCTAGATATTGAACCCAGCCCTGACTGCTGCTGGTTCTTCCTGGCAGAAGGATCACATGGGTATGGTAAATAAATACAATGTTGTGAAGCATTTAAAAATGGAGAGCTTGTTTTTACTAAGGCTCGTTAACACTACTCTGCCTGTGGTGCACAATGAATAAGGCTCAATTACACTATCACAGTAGCCCCTAGCAAGTGAAAGCGTGGTGTAGTGATAAGGATACATATATAAGACTTGGAAGACCTGGGTTTAAGTCACTGTTTTACCATGGACTTCTTGTGTGACCTTGGGCAAATCACTTATTGCTTATATTTCCAACCTATAAAACAGACTTTATAGATCTTCCCTATTTTATGGAGTGTTGTAAGGATAACTACATTAAAGACTGTGAAGCACTGAGATACTGCAGTGATGAAGGTTTTATAAGTACCCAAGATTTTTACAGGCATTAATGTAATAAGAGGCATACCCAATAAGTTTTAAAAGGTGTAAATATATTTTTCCACGTGCAGAAATGCTTATTTGAATGATTCCATATGTGCGGTCCACTCTTGGTGTACTTGCCTCCTGCACAGAGTTGTTGGGATTTTTCCCCTCAATGTTACCTCTTGAAACACTTGAGTACCCTCTGCTGCTGCACACCATTGCATGCCAGTATAAAGGTCTCAGCTGCACCCAAGTTGCCTCAGTTCCTTCTTATAGGAATTACTTAGCTTGCTTTAGCAAGTGCTCTCAGTATATTCACTATCAATTAATTGTAGATAGTTTTCTAGATTTATAGTATTAGTTAATGGTGTACATTTTCTCTTTTATTTTTGGTCCCCAACTTGGGGCATTTTCTGTTACTATGTATCCAGGAATGCATTGGTCATTGGGCTTCAAGCACTGTGTCTCTTATGCAAGGCCAATGCCTGTGAGCAACCCACACAGCAGATCAGCTGATCTCAGGTCCTGGGGAAATGCCGCGGGGAGCCCAGAGCCCCAGCTGACTCTGGGCTCAATGGCAGCTGCCCCTTTGAATCCTGGGATCAGCTGTGTGGCAGGCTTCCCCTTTAAAACATTGCCTCCATGCAATTCAAAGGGGCAAGAGGGGAGCCTGGGATCAGCATTTCCCCAGGACTCTGGATCAGCTGGGGAGTCCCCAGCTGACTCCAGGTTCCAGGGAAGTGCTGCATGGAACCCGGGGTCAGCTGGGGACTCCCCAGCTGATCCCGGGTTCCTGGGAAATGCCATGGGGAGCTCAGGATCAGCTGGGAATCCCCAGCTGACCCCCAGGCTCCAGGGCTGCCCCTTTGAATCCCCGCAAAGGTGGTGTTTTAAAGGGGCAGCCCACTGCACAGCTGATCCGAGGGATCAGCTGTGCAGCTGCCACCTTGGGGTTTCAAAGTGGCAGCGCTGTTGTGCAGCTTCATAGAGGCAACAAGCGGGGGAATTGACTAGTTGACTAGTTGACATTACTATTGACTAGTCTTTAACATCCTTACTCCTTACCCTTAAATAGGATTTGCATAAGACAGGAGTCCATTATTTCAATTTGACTCCTGCCAACTATTCACAGAAAACTGCATGCTTTAAGATGGATTTCAGTAGGAGGTGGCATATTCACATGTTTCTGCAAGACCCCTCCATACTTTATGGGCTGACCCACAAGTCTTCAGGAAAGTTAAGCTTTACTGTCTCTTCTCATGGGTCATTATGTTCCTTGAGTACTCCTAATGGTCCTCAGTTAGCATACCTACATTGGTAAGATAGTTTTATACTTCATATGTTTAATTTCAAATACAGGAATGATACATACACACAAATGGAAAAATCATATACAGTAGTTTACAAGAGTGCCAATGATATCTCACAGGTGATATTTTACATAAAGCATATGCCAGTGATGTCATATTCATTTTCCTAAGATTATTTCCATAGAGCATATGGAATGCACCATCACAACGGCATTTTAAGGGGATGCCATTCTACTTTCTGCGCTTGCTCCCAGATTATCTCAAACCTCTGGGTATTTAGAACAGTGGAAGTGGGATATACTCTCTAATTTCTTTAAATCCCTCCATTCTCTTCTGCTTCAGGGACCACTCCCATGTGACCATAACCAGACAGTTCAGTCTTTCCTACAGGGTGGAGACACAGAGGAGGTTCCTCAGTGTCACAAAGGGAAGGGGTTCGATCACGCTATTTCCAAATCCTGAAAGTACAAAAAAAATCTCAGACAAATTTTGGACCTATGCCAGTACAACAAATCTGTCAGAAAGATAAAGTTTTTCCTGGTCACACTGGCTTCTATTATTCACTCTCTGGAGACTGGTATGCTGCCCTCAATTTGAGAGATGCCACTTTACAAGTGGCAATTTATGAATGTCACAGAAAGTTTCTCAAGTTTGTAGTGAGTCACTCTCATTGTCAGTCCACCACATTGGCTTTTGGCCTATCACCAGCTCATTGGTTTTTCACAAAATGTATGTTTGTGCTAGCTGCTTTTCTGAGGAGTCGAGCAGTACAGGTCTATCCTTACATGGATGTCTGGCTAGTGAAGGACTGGCCCAAGGCTCAGGTTATCAGCAGTGTTCAACTCATACAGGCAATCTTCAAGTTCCAGGTCTACTGATCTTCTCAGGCCAGTATACCCTTTGTTCAGTTCGGTTCAGAGGATAGTGTTTATAGAAACAGTTCTGTACTCTTCTCAGGCCAGAGCTTTCCTTCTACACAAGATTCCAATTGTTAGATCTCTTGTGGCAGATCTCAAGGTTCACCAAATCTCAGCAACTCTCATTCTGGCCTGTACCTTGGGACCAAGGTTGCCACCATCTGGACACCATGCTCATTGTGCTCTCATGGGTTCAGATTTCCCAATGTTGTTAGACAGACCCACTCAGTGTTTGTGTACATGTCCCTATTGTCTACCCTCAGCCTTCACTGATGCAGGGAAAGGATGTGTTTGCCCTGAGGTCAGGGGTTTATCTGGGCCCCTTCCAAGCTCAAGGTTTGTGGACCTCAAGTGATCTCGCTTCATTTTAATGTCAGACAGCTAAAGGCTGTCCACCTTGCCTGTCAGGCCTTCCAAAGTGATGCCACTAGGAAAAACTGGTTCTCACAGATAGCACTGTGTTGATATTTTACCACAACAGACAGGGAGGACCTTACTCTTCCCTCCTTTGTAAGAAAGCAATTCACTTATGGAACTTTTGCTTTGCCAATTTAATTAATCTCGAAGCCTCTCATCTTCTTGGGTGCAGAATGAGCTGGCAGACTGCCTGAGCAAATCATTTGAGTCACCAGAAGTGGTATCTCTGCTTGGATATAACCACACACACTTTCCAGCAGTGGGGGACTCCTGTGACGTAGTGGGGACTGTGTTCGCTCTGTTCGCTTGTTATGTTGTATGTGATTCCCACTGTCCTGTGCTGCGCTGTTGTAACTCTGTGTGTGTGTGTGCACGCACGTGCACTCATGGTAGGGAGAAGTCTTGCTCAGGGCAAGTTTTCCATTTTTTTGTTAAATTGTAGCAAACCATCTACCAGAGTATTATACATATAAAAATAAAGGTGGGTTTTTTTAATGTGGGTTTTCCCCAATTTATTCCTCTATCCCAATATCATGGGCTACCTATTGCACCTATTTCAGCAAAGATTAACAATTTGTTCTATCAAAGTCTATCTGGAAGGAATATGAGCTTTCCATCATGATAATCATGATATATTAGCTAATATATCATTGCAGAGAAATTAAATGAATTCTTTGCTTCGGTCTGCACAGCTGAGGTTGTTAGGAGATTCCCAAACCTGAGCTATTCTGTTTAGGTGACAAATCTGAGGAATTGTTCCAGATTGAGTGTCGTTAGAGAAGGTTTTGGAACAAATTGATAAACTTAACAGCAACAAGTCACTGGGACCAGATGGCACTCACTTAAAAGTTCTGAAAGAACACAAATGTGAAACTGTGGAACAATTAAATATGGCTTGTAATCTATCATTTAAATCGGGATAGATTTATGTCTGTAATGTCTGGAAGATAGCTAATGTGATACCAACATTTAAAGAAGGCTCTAGAGCTGATCCTGGCAATTACAGACCAGTAAGTCTAAGGTCAGTACCTTGCAAATTAGTTGAAACTATTGTAATGAATAGAATTGTCAGACACATAGATGAACATAATTTGTAGGAGAGAAGTCAACATGAATTCTGTAAAGGGAAATCATGTCTTACAAATGTATTAGAGTTCTTTGAGGGGGTCCACAAGCATGAGTACAAGGGGAATCCAGTGGATATAGTGTACTTAGATTTCCAGAAAACCTCTGACAAGGTACCTCACCAAAGTCTCTTAAGTAAAGTAAGTTATCATGGGTTGAGAGGGAAGGTCCTCTCATGGATTGATAACTGGTTAAAAGGGATAGAGAGTAAGAAAGAATAATCTTATTGCCGCTATATAAATCTATGGTGCACCCACATCTTGAATACTGTGTACAGATGTGATTGCCTCACCTCAAAAAAGATGTCTTGGCATCGGAAAAGTTTCAGAATAGGGCAACAAAAATGATTAGTGGTTTGGAATGGGTGTCATATGCAGAGAGAGATTAAAAGGCTTGGACTTTTCATTTTAGAAAAGAGAAGACTAAGGGGGTTGGATATAGTACAGATCTATAAAATCATGGCAGGTATGGAAAAAGTGAATAAGGACAAGTTATTTACCAGTTCCCATAACATAAGAAGTGGGGGGTCACCAAATGAAATTAATAGGTAGCAGATTTAAAACAAACAAAAGGAAGATTTTCTTCACTCAGCAAACTGTCAACCTGTGAAACTCTTTGCCAGAGGATGTTGTGAAGA
Organism: Rafetus swinhoei; assembly: GCA_019425775.1. Classification (NCBI taxonomy): domain Eukaryota; kingdom Metazoa; phylum Chordata; order Testudines; family Trionychidae; genus Rafetus; species Rafetus swinhoei. Next base: position 27,287,745 of record CM033424.1, on the reverse strand, counting down.
CCAGGACTTTAACAGGGTTCAAAAAAGAACTAGACAAATTCATGAAGGTTAATTCCATCAATTGCTATTAGCTAGGATGGGTAAGAATCTTGCCTCTGTCAGAGGCTGGGTATGGGTGACAGGAGGGGGATCACTTGATGATTCCCAATTGTATTCACTTCTTCTGGGGCATTTGGCCGCTGTTGGAAGAAAAGATACTAGGCTAAATGGACCTTTTATCTGACCCACTATGAATGTTCTTATGTTCTTAGCAACATGCTCTTTATTTCCCCTATCTCTGAAGGTTGCTTTCTCATAGCTCTCAATTTGGCCAGGAGGGGTGCCAAAATGTGTGGAGTGACATCCAAACTGCCTTATAGAAACATTCTTTAAGAATAAAGCATATTTGTGCTCTATTCCAAAATTTCTCTCATGTGTTATCTAATTTTCATATTAACCAATCAATTCACTTCACTACATTGTTCCTAAAAGCACACATCAATAGGGAGAGTAATGTCTGCAAACTTAGATATTAGAAGGGCATTAACATTCAGCATAGATAGGACAAAAGAGTTTTATTTGTGAACACCACTATTCATGGCCATACCAGCCAGAATGAAGGGTCTCTTGGTCCCTTTGTAACGAATTTCATCTTGGAGAACTTCCTGTACTAGTATTTGTTACGATCTGACAGGTATTTCCCTGATGAGCAAAATGGCAGCACATACCACAATATTTCAAGTGGCGTCTGCAGCATTCCTTGTGCAAGTCTCCTATCTAGGAGATTTGCAGCGCAGTACCCTGGTTTTTATTTCACACCTTTGCAATTCATTCTGCCATTACAGAATACTCTAGAGATGATGCTACATTTGGCTGAGTTGTGCTCCAGATTGTGTGTACATGAATTCTGCTCTCTCTTCCTATTTTGGAATTTTTGAGCCATCAAGCATGGAACGTGCATGTGCAATCACTTGAAAGAAGAAAAAAAACAGTTACTAAATTTTTGTAAGTGCTATTCGCATGTCCATTCCACAACCCGTCCTCTTACCTCTCTTTATCTCAGTTGCATGGCAAAAAGGAAACAAGATAATTTGGGGGCAGCAGAACCCTTTATACTGGAATGAAGTGGCATACAGCACCATAGAGCACTTGACACATCCCAGGAGAGATCACTGAGGAAAAATTTCTGGCAACTGTGTGCAGAGGTATACTAAGAGTGGAATGGACATGTGCAACACACCATGAAGAACAACACTTACAAAATGTTAGCAACCATTTTTTATTCTGTACCTTTCATAATGATTTCAAAATGTTTTGTAAACTGGACTTGATTAAGCTTCACAGCATCCTTAGTAGGTATATCTCCTGAGTCTTATTTTATAGATGGGGAAATGAAGACACATGAAGTGTAAGAGACCTGATCAAGATTTTACAATGAGATAGAATTGGAAATGGAATGATTGTCTGTCATCACGTCAGCCTGTTTTTAACACTATACCATACTGCTTCCCTTTGCCTAACTTAGTCAAAATTCTCATTAAAGTCCACACTGGGGCAGCAAAAGTCACACGAGAGAATTGAGTGAGGACTCCAAAATTTAATTTGTAACTATTGCCTATTATTGTTCCATATGATTTATACGTATGCTTAATTTCAGCTCCGTTGGTCCTGAAGTTTCTTGCTGTAAAAGAAAACAAGGCTAAGAGACAATATTAATGTTACTACTTTTATGCAGGAAAGCAGTCTATAATTCTTCCAGTTTCAAAGGATTTTGTATAGTCCATAATAGATGTTTCATGGTTTTTACATCATTTTGTCCAATCCATGCATAATCTCTTCATGCTGGTAATTAGTTTTTCAATTAGCAACTCTATGTTGGTAAGGACTAATGGCAAATGAATAAAATTAATTGTTGTTCATGCTTGCAACTTTGTGATTACTCTTGATGCTAACTAATAAAATATAAACAATAGTTTTGGATTTTAGGAAGCAAGTACAATATAGAAAATTCATTATGTTTACACATGCAGACATTAAACTTGAAATATCATCTCTTTTTTGTTCTCATCAGATATATATATGCTGCAGAGATGATATGGAATAAAACCAAGCATAGCTCTAACAAATAATTGTATTCCATTTCAATTAAAAATTACACAGAAATGGAGAATGCCTTGTTTTTAAAAACGAGAATATAAAATAACAAGGAACATGAGCTATTTGAATGGTTTAATTATATAGAACTATAATAATTAATAATAGCAATGTATTCCACCTTTACACAAGAAAATCAGTTTGCCAAGTGAATTGGTACTGTGACCAGCTCAAGAAATTATAAAAGTATAACACAATAAAAAATAAATATAAATAATTTTAATTATACCTTTTCATCTGTTGTGAAGTTTATTTAAAAGTAGCTGTATTTTGAAAAGACATAGTACATCAGTTTTCTATGTTGCTACCTAACAATATAATAGGGAAGCAAATAATATGGTTTGTTAATGACAATCACATTCTTTTTTCAGTCCTTTCTTCACTGAAGACAATTGGACCTTTAACAATTATTTCAAAGACAGCAGGATCAGGCCCCTCCTGGGGAACAAGTGTAATAACCAGAGACGGTGAAACGATGGAAAATATTATTTGCAAATAAAGCACAAGTATGAGTAAAAATAAAGCACAAGTATGAGTAAAATTTGATTCATAAGAATAGACATGAAAAGAGGAAGTGTCACAAATACTTATGAGAGACAAGAGGGCTAAGGTAATATCTTTTATTTGACCCATAAGCATTGTCTAAGGAGAGAGACAATGCCTCCTCTCTGTGCCACCTCTAGCCTGGGGAAGGGCCATCCCTAGGAAGGTATCAGGCCCAGCAGACCTTCCCCTCATCCCCAGGCCCTGGAGACCCCCCTCATCTCTAGGCCCTGTCTCTTCCTGAACCATCCCACCCCTACTCCACCACTTCCCCCAATTGCCCCCCCATGCCTCTTCCTGCTCTTGCTCTGCCCCCTCCCTCAAACACTTCCCACCTCTGGTGGGTGTGGGAATAGGCCCGACCTCTACTCCTGGCACCAGGCACCCACTAGTCCCCTCAGGCACCCTGTAACCCCTGGAGCACCCCCAAGGCATGGGGCCCAGGGACATTGCCCCAACACATTCAATGACAGGACAACTTGGCTGCCGGCCCCTTGCCCCTCCCCTCCATGATGTTGGGGACACGTGACCCTTTGCCCCCCCTCCACATGTCACCCTGATTTGTCCAAATTCTCTTGGTGAAAGGGACAGAGTTTTGAACTACGTGGAGCTCTTCTTCAGGCTTGGGAAAGACACTGAGGTGTCACAGCTAAATACAAGGTGGAATACATCATTTATCTTTTTCATAAATAACACAGATTTCAAGAGACCATTTAAGGTGAAATGGCCTATTAACACCCACTGCTGCCATAAGAAAAAAAAAATGTGGGGAGGCTGTAAGTGAGTTACAGATTGCTATAAGAAGTCATAAATCCAGTGTCTTTATTAGGACCATGATTTTATTGCCTAGCAAAATTATGAATTTAAGCCCCCAGTCTCAATTTCTGAAGATTTCCTTTGAGGATGAGGACTGTGAGATCAGAGGTAGAGTGATCCTTTGATGAATAGTGTTTGCCCACAGGTGATTTTTTGTCTTTTATCAATTTTCTGTGTGAGTTCATTCAACAGTGTAATGACTGTCTCCTTTCACCCACATAGTTATTTTGAGGACAGTTAGTGCCCTGGATGATGTACCTCACATGTTTTGACAGGCATGGATGGGACCCTTGGATGTATTGTGGGGGACATTGCTCACTGGAGCAGGGTTTGCATCTGTTACTTTACCAGGGTCTGGTGCCACTTTGAGTTGGCCTGTGGGCAGTTTGCATCTGGTGATGAGGATGGAGAGGTTGGAGGGGGTTTTTGAAGCCAGAAGAAGGGGCCCAGGAAAGATTTCTCTCAGAATGTGGTGTCCACTGAGTATACGTTGAAGTTTAATGATACCTAATATGGATTCCAGTGTGGGGTGGTGTGACAGAGTACAGTGAGTGAGTAGGTTCTTTCGAAAAAAGGCACTATGTAATGCAAACTGTGCTTTTTCGAAAGAGAGCATCCAGACTGCCTGGGTGCTCTCTTTCAAAAAAGCGGCTTGCTTTTTTGAAAGTACTGGCTATAGTCTAGATGCTCTTTTTTGAAAGAGGCTTTTTCAAAAGTATCTTTCGAAAAAGCCTCTTTCGAAAGAGGCTTGCAGTCTAAACGTAGCCTCTGTGTGGTTTCTGCAGGCAAGAAGATTATATCTGGGCTTTTATTCCAGGTGGTAGGTAACAAGTAGAGCAGTGAGGGGTATTGAAGTAGGTTCTCTCAGGGCATTTGGATGGGACATTCAATTACGTGATCTATTTCTCTACTGGAGAGCCTTGTTTGGTGAGGCAGTTTTAAATGTATTAAGGTGTACATACCAGATTGTTTCTATTCTGTGGTATATCAGTGTCTTGCTGTTGATAATAGATTGGTTGGTGAGTTTGGGCTGGTTACTACATGTGTAAAGGTAAGTGTGGTGAGCTGTGGGTTTCTTTTATATAGTTTTCTGTAGACTTTCATTATTACAACATCTTGTCACAACATATGGCATATCTCATTCAGTGCACTACGAGTGTGTCTACACGGCAAAGTTACTTGGGAATAACAGCTGTTATTCCAAAATAACTATGTGAGCATCTACACAGCAATTCCGTTATTTTGAAATAATTTTGAAATAACGGACAACATAATCCAACTTCTGTAAACCTCATTCTATGAGGAATAATGCCTATTCCGAAATAGCTATTTTGAAATAAGGTGTGTGTAGCTACTCCACCTCTGCTATTTCGAAATAGCCCCTCATCAGGGTGTAGTGGAAATGTGGAAGACGATTGTGAGGTCGAGGAAATTAGGTGGTGTAGCACAATCATTCCTTTTATGCCTGCATCTCCTGTCAGTCCTGGATGCCCTAGGCAGCCAATTGTGGTTTTTTGCTTCTTATTATTCTTTTGTTATTCTCAAAGAGCTAGCTGTTTGCTCAAGATGGTACAGTGTAGGAATACACTGTTGACTTTCAACAAGTTCTGGGACAGGTCCCAAGGCCAGCCACCTGGCATGGGAGTGCAGGAGTGCTTGGGAAGATCACATAGCTATTTATGCTGAATGTTTCCCACCTGATAATGCTAATTATTTGGCCTGGGAAACTATGCAAAGTATCAACAAGCTAACTAGATCTGGGAAACTATGCAATCTTGTTAGGTTCTCAAAACAATAGGTGTGATTTCTGTAGATCCAACAGTATATAAAGGCAGGGGAATATGCTTAACATTGGAACCTCAGCATAGACTGAAGCTGCAGGAGGTGCTATGCACTGGCCATGGGGTCTGTCCGCTGTCCTTCTTCAGGGGGTGTTCCCGGCAGCAGAAGGGACATAGGCATTGCATTTTATTCTGAGATCTACTTAGGCTTAATAAGCATTGCATTTGATTCTAAGATTTGCTTAGGCTTAATAAGTATTGTATTTTATTCTAAGATTTGCTTCATTGTATTTTACCTTAATATTTGCTTAGTAAAATCTTTAAGCCTTCACCCAATTTGTGTGCTTATTGCCTCCGAATCCCTTAAGGGAAGAACCATTGCCTCTTGGAAATACACAGGGCCATTCTAAGTTATTCCTCTCCAGTGCCTCCTGGGGCTCTAAATCAAGATAGGCAGGCTTTCCTAATGTAGATGTACTCAGATTAATTTTGAGGCTTCAAAAGTGTAGACGCGCTATTTCGAAATAAGCTATTTCGGTATAACTATTCCGGAATAGCTTATTCCAAAATAACTGTGTAGTATAGACATAGCCCAAGTGCCCAACAACACTTATAGGCTATGTCTAGACTGCAAGCCTATTTCAAAAGAGGCTTTTTCAAAAGATACTTTCGAAAAAGCCTCTTTCGAAAAAGAACGTCTAGACTACAACCAGTACTTTTGAAAAAGCAAGCCGCTTTTTCAAAAAAGAGCACCCAGGCAGTCTGGATGTTCTCTTTTGAAAAAGCACAGTTTGCATTACATAGCGCCTTTTTTCGAAAGAGCACTTTCGGAAAAAGGCATTCTTCCTCGTAAAACGAGGTTTTCCGTGGTCGAAAAAACTGCCACATTCTTTCGATTTCCTTTTGAAAGGACGTGGCTGCAGTCTAGATGCAGGTGAAGTTTTTTTGGAAAAAGGCCACTTTTTTTGGAAAAAAACCCTGTAGTCTAGACACACCTATACAGTTGAAGTAAGACGATAGCCCAACAACAGCTATATAGTTGAAATAAGGCAATCACTATGCTTATACCGTCCCATCCAGTTTTTCCTTTATAAACTCTCATGAAGCTTTATATTATCTCATATTAGTCCTCCTATATCTGATGAAGGAAGATCATTCATAAGGTAGGTATTTGTCTGAAAATCAAGAGATTTGTTCATTTTTACAACTTTTTGTTTAACTTTCCTCTGTTCCCAATTTATCAAGTACGTACAGTAATATTTCACCTCCTAGCTCCCGTGAGATGATTTCATTAATGTTAGTAAGCTTTCACATACAAAACTGATGAGGAACCTAGAAATTAATAAATGAAAAGAACTGTTCTTACTGTCTCATTAACAAAGAGAGAAAGTGAAGGTCTCCCAGGAAAGTCTCCTGGGAATTCTGTCCTCTCTACTTTATTCCCTGGTGACATCAAGTATTTGCATAGTTTTATCTATTGTCTCTATGATAAAACCTCTAAAATCTACATCTTCATCATAATCTCATCCTCAATGTCCAGTCTTGAATCTCTGACTGTCTTTTCTGATTCAAGCCAACATGCTAAAAACTAAATTTCTCATCCTGAATTTTGTTATCCTAGAAGGATAAATTCAAGACCAGAGTTTGTTACTTATTTTTCCATTCTCCTGGTACAGTATGGTATGTGCTAAAATAAGATCTATATCAGTTTTCTATATCAGTTTTCTATAACAGCAAAAATGAAAAAAAAAATATTTCCTTTAAATTTGCGAGTTTGCTTACCAATTTTTGTTCCTTAAAAATATAGTTCCAATTCTGTGTGCCTTTACTCATGTGGGGTACTTCTAATACATGCATACATTCTAATACATGTTGGACAAAAGTCAACATGGTTTCTGTAAAGGGAAATCCTGTCTTACTAATCTATTAGAGTTCTTTGAAGGGGTTAACAAACATGCGGACAAGGGGATCCAGTAGATATAGTATACTTAGATTTCCAGAAAGCCTTTGACAAGGTCCCTCACCAAAGGCTCTTGTGTAAATTACATGGCCATGGGATAAGAGGGAAGGTCCTTTCTTGGATTGAGAACTGGTTAAAAGACAGGAAACAAAGGGTAGGAATAAATGGTAAATTTTCAGAATGGAGAGGGGTAACTAGTGGTGTCCCCCAAGGGTCAGTCCTAGGACCAATCCTGTTCAACTTATTCATAAATGATCTGGAGAAAGGGGTAAGCAGTGAGGTGGTAAAGTTTGCAGATGATACCAAACTGTTTAGGATAGTCAAGACAGAAGCAGACTGTAAAGGACTCCAAGAAGATCTCACCAAACTGAGTGATTGGGCAACAAAATGGCAAATGAAATTTAATGTGGATAAGTGTAAAGTAATGCACATCGGGAAAAATAACCCCAACTATACGTACAGTATGATGGGGGCTAATTTAGCTATGACAAATCAGGAAAGAGATCTTGGAGTTATCGTGGACAGTTCTCTGAAAACTTCCACACAGTGTGCAGCAGTCAAAAAGGCAAATAGGATGCTAGGTATTATTAAGAAAGGGATAGAAAATAAGACCCAGAATATCTTACTGCCCCTGTATAAAACTATGGTACGCCCACATCTTGAATACTGTGTACAGATGTGGTCTCCTCACCTCAAAAAGATATTTTGGCCTTGGAAAGGGTTCAGAAAGGGCAACTAAAATGATTAGGGGTTTGGAATGGGTCCCATATGAGGAGAGGTTAAAGCGACTGGGACTTTTCAGTTTAGAAAAGAGGAGACTGAGGGGATATGATACAGGTGTATAAAATCATGAGTGGTGTGGAGAGGGCCGATAAAGAAAAGTTATTTATTAGTTCCTAAATAGAAGAACTAGAGGACACCAAATGAAATTAATGGGTAGCAGGTTTAAAACTAATAAAAGAAAGTTCTTCTTCACACAGCGTGTAGTCAGCCTGTGGAACTCCTTGCCAGAGGAGGCTGTGAAGGCTAGGAATATAACAGAGTTTAAAGAGAAGCTAGATAATTTCATGGAGGTTAGGTCCATAAAAGGCTATTAGCCAGGGGATAAAATGGTGTCCTTGGCCTCTGTTTGTCAGAGGCTGGAGAGGGATGGCAGGAGACAAATCGCTTGATCATTGTCTTCGGTCCACCCCCTGTGGGGCACCTGGTGCTGGCCACTGTCGGCAGACAGGATACTGGGCTAGATGGACCTTTGGTCTGACCCGGTACGGCCGTTCTTATGTTCTTATGCAAATATGGTGGGGTTTTTTCACCTCAATGGTATTGCTAAATATAATGAAAGTTTTAATCTTAAGAATGCAGCAATAGGTTCAAAATATAGCAGTATGTTTCATATACTCAGCAACACAAAATATACTCAGCAACACAAGTTCTATAACTATTTCACTATCGCACTGAAATCACTGAACTTACTGAATAAAGGGTTAAGTTCAAAATGTTGTTTCTTAGTTTCAAACTTCTCCCTAGGAATAGCTCAAATTACCTGAAGGATCAGCTCCGTCTCTGATACCATGACTTCCCCCAATGTCTAATTTCCTTTCAGAGTCCATTCAGTGTGGATGCTTTTTTGATGCGCTTTTGCAGTGTGGACACTCTTTCGGAAGAAGTTTTTCCAGAAGAGGTCTTCCAGAAAAGCTTCTTCTGAAAGAAGCCTGAAGTCTATATACAGCCTGGGAGTCTTAAATGGAGCTGAGCTATAAATGGCATTCTCATCCCTAGACTTTGAGAGATCCAAATTTTTTCTCATTCCCAATCTGGAATAAAGGTCAACATATTGAAAATGTTAATGAACTGCAAATCTGGACAAAAATGTGAATCGGGTCAATCAAAATGTTTCATTTTGATATTTCCAAAGCATTTTGGTTTGATTTTGACCGGTTACTCATTTTTATATATTCTACCATTGTGTTTTAACTTACATTTCAAAGCAGAAGGCCACTTTGAAGCAAAAAACAGATTTGTTACTTAGAACGTGTCAGAATGGGATTTTTTGACAATTTCAAGCCTTTTTCATTTTTAAAATGGGAAATTTGTCAAAACTGACCCTCTCTCTCACACAAACAGTTTCAGCATCAATTAATCAGAACTGTTCAGTGAGAAACACATAGTAAAAAAAAATCCAATTAGCTCCTGTCCTAACATTCATAGTATCTCACAGGGTAAGCACCAAACTGTTAAGAGTCTTCATTTCCCAAGCTATGTCTACACTGTGTTTTTTTTGTGAAGAGGATATGCAAATGGCATGCTCATTTACATATCTTCTTCCGATTCTTTTTGCAGAAGCGGTTTTGCCACTAAAAAGCCCTGTGTAGACGGGGCCATTTGTCGAAAAAAACCCCTTTTCGCAAGTTCCTATAAACCTCGATTTTTGAGGAATAAGGGATCTTGCGAAAAAGGGTTTTTTTCCCTACAAATGGCCCCATCTACATAGGGTTTTTTAAGTGGCAAAACCTCTTCCACAAAAAGAATCGGAAGAAGATATGCAAATCAGTGATCCATTTGCATATCCTCTTCCGCAAAAAGACCTCAGTGTAGACATAGCCCCAGTGATTTTAGTGGTAGTTCATAGTGCACAACACATTGTGCATCCTATGAGATCTAGTGGATTTCACAAAAGAATCAAACAGCTCCTGATTTCTAAATTGTATCTGACTCCCTCTGTGCCTGCAGTCAAGGCATTTCTCTTTACTTTAATTTCCTCTTAACATTATTGTACAGAAGCACTCTCACAAGGGGATCATTCATATTACATAGCTAATGAGCTTGATCTTGGTCCCATTGAAGTGAAAGGGATTTTGGCCATTAACTAAAATGATTAGGCCAAATGTTTATAAATATCTTTGTAGATAAAAGGGGCTAACCAAGTTCTAAGTATTAAATAGTTACATTTTCTGAACATGCATAGCATTTTGCTATAAAGTATAGAAAACTTGCATTTCATGAAAACCTTTTTTCTGCTGCAGAATTTTCCTAAAGCACTCACTGCTCTCCTCTTCAGTCTCCTGGGGTTGTTTATGAATCTTGTGCTTGTGCCCTGGGAGACCCTCTTAAAGCTTTTTATCATACTTCATGCAAAACACTGTAAGGAATTATAGTCACCTAGCACAGAAATGGTTTGTGGCACTCACGCTGGAGGAGATTCAGTGGAAGCTTCCGATATTCTGACATACATTTGTTTTTTGTAATAAAATAAAAGTTGTGCTTCTGCTATGATAAAACATACTCTGTTGCCAGTTCCTGCTACATTCATCCACTTCACCCTGAGCAGCTACAGTATTTCATCTTGTGTTCACTTGAACAGTCTCTTAAGATCACTGACCATGGTGACCCATGCTTTTATGCGCTTCAAGACAAATTCATGCAATGAAGTGTTCATAGGAAAACCTTGAAAACACTCCAACAGGTCTCAAATGTGTCAGGGCAACACTGGCACATATCATCTCACTGGTGTATATCATCTCTCTGCTCCCATCACTCTACAGGCTACCCTGACTTGCGACGCAGTTGGCTCCATGGATAGCATCGCAAGTCGGGGGCATCATAACTCGAGCCTGCATTTACGACAGACGTCGTATGCCATCGTAAATGAGGGGCCAAGGACATAAATTAGAGGATTTTGGCCCCTTCCACACTTACAGAAAAGGTTGTAAGTGCAGGGGGTTGTAAATTGGGCTGTTGGAAAGCGGGGGCCTCTAGTATTGTCTCACCAATACACCAGAAGGTGCTGCTGCTAATTTCAAATTTGTGGTTCTCTCATTATGTGATCTGAGCCTTCAATGTTAGCTTTGCTCTTCAAGAAATGTGCAGCTGTCTACAGGAAGAGTTAGACTTGTGAGAATTAGAAACAACTGTATATTTAGTGACCAGTCTATACTGTGCAGGAGAGATCAGTGAGGCCTTATATATTATTTCTTCAAGAACAAGACCCCATTTTTGCTTTAGTTATTCCACATCAGTATGGCTGTGTCTAGACTGGCCAGTTTTTCCAGAAAATCAGCCGCTTTTCCGGAAAAACTTGCCAGCTGTCTACACTGGCCGCTTGAATTTCCGCAAAAGCACTGACTTCCTACTGTAAGAAATCAGAGCTTCTTGCGGAAATACTATTCTGCTCCCGTACAGGCAAAGTCCCTTTGCGCAAAGCTTTGGGCCAGTGTAGATGGCTCAGATTTGTTTTCCGCAAAAAAGCCCCGATCGTGAAAATGGCGATCGGGGCTTTTTTATGAAAAGCTGCCTAGATTGGCATGGATGCTTTTCCGCAAAAAGAGCTTTTGCGGAAAAGCGTCCGTGCCCATCTAGACGCTCTTTTCCGAAAATGCTTTTAACGGAAAACTTTTCCGTTAAAAGCATTTCCGGAAAATCATGCCAGTGTAGACACAGCCTATATGTTTAATTCATTAATAGCCATTGCTAGTCTTTGTAACTGAATAAGAAAAGGGGAGAGAGAGAGAAAAAATGCTAGGCAATGAATTTCACATGTTCTTGTTCGGTAAATTGTTACTCTGTGATGGTGACAAGAAAATGATAGTTGCCTATGTAGACAGGTAAACAATGATGTCAGATATGATTGGCACAGAAACAGTATAGGTATCTAGGCACCCTGTATCAGGTTCAGTCCTGTGAGCGAGCGCTTCTTGGTGGCTGAAGGGGTCTTGCAATATTTAACTCGCCTGTCTGAGGGCGAGTCAAACGTTCAGTCCTGGGCCAAGGTTCAGACCTCTTCTTTTACCCCCTCGCTTGGGTGTGGTTTGCAGGGAGTTGGGGGGGGGGGAGACCCAGGCCCACCCATTCCTCTGGGTCCCAGCCCAGGGACCCTATTTGTAGCAGTTACCTGCCAAGCTTCAAGGTCAGTAATAGTGATCACGTCCCTGAGCCACTTCCCCGGGATGCTGTTTTCATCCAGCCCTTCTCTAGGGCCTTGTTGCTGAATTCACCTAGTCTGGGGTTTCACAGAGTTGCTGCTGGCTAGACTTTAGCTGCAGAGTCTAGCTCCGCTCAGTTCTGAGGGCCCAGCTCCCACTCGGAGCTGTCCACGGTTCTGGTGTTCCCCAGTCAGCCCAGAGATCTCCCTGGGTTGAGCTCCAGGAAGGAACTGACTGGCCTTAGCTAGCAGCTCCTTTTATGGCAGCCTGCCGTACCCTGGTTGGCTGCAGTGAAGGCTGCCCCTCTACCCTGCTCGGAGGACTTCTCCGCTGCTCTTGCTGCTGGCCAGGGTGTTGAAAGGCCTCCAGCGGGGAGGTTGGGCTTTGTCAACCCCATCATACACCCATACTCTTGTGCAGTAAAATATTAAAAATCAACTGCAGTTCAGTCAGACCTTTGAAGAGGAGATTCAAGGGGGGTGCGGGATGGCTTCCTCAATGTTCCAGTCTCCTGCACATGTCTCTTCAGAACTGATTTTTGAGTTTGTTTCTCACAGTGTGGCACATTTGAAGATAGGTGGGTCTCTGAGTTTCTCTACAAAAGTAGTCTGAACAATTCAGGTACAAACCCAGGCAATTTCTTCATAACTACTACTCTCTCCTGTGTCACTGATCTTCCTCAATGCCAGAGATACTTTTCCACATGCTCTCTTTCATAGCATCTTTATTACACTATCCCCTGTGGAAAAAAAAAAGTACAGAACTCACCTGGAGAAAGGGAAGACAAAATGTTCTTGTACTCACTCATCTATCTACCTGTATTACCTGTTGTTTCTTGTCTTATACTTACATTGTAAGATCTCTTCTCCTCTGTTTGTACACCACCTAGCACAATGGTGCCTGGTCCATGACTATAAACCATGTCTACCATAAAACAAATAAATAATAATAATGTAACCACTTCTTACTAAGAAAATAATATGCTATGAAAATGTTTCTAAAAATCTTGATTACTCTGTTTCCACTGAGGATCATGAGAGACACACAACAAATATTTACCTTAATGAGTGGCTGTGAATCCTAGCTACATTCATTTTTAGAATAGAAAGGGGAAAGTTTCAGTATTTGAACTATATGGTGTAGGTGTAAAGATTTGTGACATCCCCAGACAGTTTGTCAGTTTGCACTTCACTTCACAGAATAAGGCATAGTAAAATGTTGCTTTTTCCATTAAGATTCTAGGGGGAAATTGTTTAGCATTTTAATGACCATCTAAAAATGGCCAGCAGCTTGGAAAGAAAAAAAGGAGTGATGGTAAACAAGTGTTCAAGTAAGAGCTGAGAATGGGAGCTGAAGAGAGAACAATAAGAAGAAAGCAAAACAGAAAATACTTGGAAATGTCAGCTGTGCATTTAAAAACAAACAGCAGACCCTGGCAGAGCTCTGTTCAGGGTGCAAAGAGGGTGAACACATATGACTTTACATAACTTCACTGTCCTCCAACCAATCCTGGGGCTGGTCGTACCATCCAAGGATGCTCTAACTTAAGTCATGCAGGGGCAGTACCCAATTGACCTTTATGTCATTCAGAGTTTGCCAGCTCCATCCCCTCCCTCAGTGTATTTGGAGTTGAGGGGGATTCATGAAAATGCAGCTGTTGTGCTCTATGGAGAACTTTGGTTCTTTCAGACCCTTGAAAAGGGCATGCAAGTCTGGGGTGGGGAGAATCTGCTCGAATATTCTTTCCTCCTGCATTTCCTTTTACAATCTGGCAGTAAGGACGTTAGGTCTAGGACCATTGTAAGGCTCAGCAAGTTCGATGATACACAAACTACATGGGGAAAATGGCATTCCGTTAAAGTCAAATCTACTATTTTACCATCCTTTCATGGGAACTGGAGGTGAACTGACCTCCTGCTGTTCGCATTCTTTTTACAATCAGCAGGAGTGGGTTCCCCTGTGGTGAACATGTGGCTTGTAGCATGCTGGCTTCCCATGTTAACTCAGCTTGGTAAGCTGCAGTGGGAACTAACAGCAACTTTCACATCTGAAGGTAGGTACAAAGTGAGCATTATGTTCTAGTACAGAAATGAGAACTGCTCTGCATTTAGACATGGAACTTATTTCTGCTGTACATTTTAGAATTGTACAATCTAGCTGTGAAGTGTGATTTAAAAAAAAAGCATATTACCATTTGCACAAACACAGAATTGAGTCGTTATATATTCATTTTAACCTGGCAATATTCGTATTTCTTATAGTAAAAACTGCTCTATTGCAGCCAAACAGCATAACTTTATGTATAGAAAGTTTTTAGACAGTCTTTTCAGTTTAGTGACCCACAGGTGAAGCATACATTAAACAAATAGCTCATCTCTCATTAAAAGAGTATTATTGTTCTAAGGAGTCTCATAGCAAAGAATACCTAATAGAAATAGCTAGTTGATAAATAAGAGGGTTCAAACTGCTGTATGTTTAGTACCTTAGGTGCGTGTCTCTTAAAACAAATTCATGCACTGGAAAAGACAAATGAAAACTAGCCACACAACAGTATGTCACATTCTGCGTAAAGTGATCATGAACCCTGGAAGATCGTTGTAGAAGGGTGATTTATGCCCATAAATGTATCATGTGCTGTATCATATATTCCATCTCACTGCATCTTAGGGACAAAGCACCCTCTTTCCCACAAAATGAAAAAAGTAATTCCAGGAGATATATGTGATGGAAGTGGAGCTCTTCTTTAATAACTTATGAATATTAAACATTGCCCTGGTTTTTGGCATGTTTACTTTATGACTATATTGGTTTAGTTTGGCAAGGAGCTATAAAGAAAAAAGACAAGCAGGAAGGCAAAGAATAGCTCAATATAAACAACCCCTCACCAAACAGTTGGGGATTGTTAGGAGACAAAGCCAAGAAAAAACGTGGCCTTCACACAGGAAGCAAAAGAACAGGAATACTCTCTCTACAAGAGAAAATTATTTGGGAGACCAGAATACAACATAGGTAGTTTTGGAGTCTGAAAAAGCTAGATTTGCCTAAGGCGGGGATGGGCAATAATTTTTGAATAGGGGCCACTTCACAAATTTCAGAAGTGGCCTCGGGCCTCAGGTAGAAGGGGCAGGCTCTCGGGCACAAGGGGCGGGGTTGAGAGCTACCCTACTGGGGAGCTTTGCTTGGCCTGGGGTCCCTGCCCCCTGACTTCTGGCCAATAGAAGGAACCTGGAGCAGAGGAGAGGGTGCGAGGGGCTAGCCTTCTCCCAGGGCTTTTTGGGATGGAGGCTTAGATTTCATATAACAGGGCTCGCAGCTCCTGGCCCCGCTGCTAACCTGTTGTCTGGCAGCTGCCTGGCAGGCTCAAGCCCTTTGAATAGAAGCAGTTGAAAGGGCTTGTGCTTCCTGGGCAGCTCCCAGGTAATGGGCCAGTGGGGCAGAGCTGTGAGCTCTTTTCAACTGCTTCTGTTTAAAGGGCTTGTGCCTGCCGGGTGACTGGCAGGCAATGCAGCCACCCAGCAGGCGAGCACTTTAAATACAAGCAGTTGAAAGGGCTCGTGTCTCTGGCTCCCAAGCAATGCGCTAGATGCACGGGGAGCTGCGAGCCATTTTAAGTGCTTCTATTTAAAGGGCTGGTGCCTTCCCTGAGCCTGTCAGGCAGCATTGCTTAGCAGCCACGTGGAACACAAGAGCCCTTTAAATAGAAACAGCTGAAAGGGCTCACAGCTCCCCACACCTCTAGCACATTGCCATAGACGCGCGATCCCTTCTAGCTGTTTCTATTTAAAGGGCGCTAGTGTTCCCTGCAGCCAATGCTGCCTGACAGGTGCAGGGAAGGCACGCGCCCTTTAAATAGAAGCAGTTGGAGTGGGAAAGGGGTGTGAGCCCTTCTCCCGTTCTGAGGCAACGCGCTAGGGGGCGGGGCCTGGAACTGCCTTAGGCGGGCTGGGTCCAGCCCACTGAGAGGCTTTTGCCCATTCCTGGCCTATGGCTATATCTACACTGGGAAGGTTTGGCGATGAAAGTGCTGTTGACATGCAAAAGTTGACAAAAGTCAAAACTGGTCAGTCTGGTTTTTCTGCTTCCCCCTTATCAATGTTTCATGGTCACATTGCTAGCCCCCTGTTGACAGATAAAGCAAAGAAATAGAGGTAAGCATCCCACAGTGCAGTGTTAAGTGAAGACAAAGTGGATCCCTGTGCTTCTTGGTATTCCCTCATAGCTCTGTGAGCTCTCCATGCTAAGGAATGTCAAAGCAGCACAACCGTCTCTCCAGCCCTCCTCCTGCAGTAGCAATCTTCCTGTCATTGTACTCCCAGCAGGGCAGAACAGGTGCATTCCAATTATTTGTTCTTTGTTTGTTCCCCAAAAGGAGCAGCTCTCTCAGCTCTCAGATAGTTCCAAGAGCTTTGAAAGGGGAGTGGCACATGCCTGAAGGGCAGCAGAGATCACAAAATACTGAGCACAGCCATCAGGGCAGGCATTGTGGGATACTGGTAGAAGCCAGTTCTCTCAACAAAACAAACAGCAGAGTACACATTGGCTGTTTGTCGACAATAAAGGAGGGGGATAAGACAAAAGTCTCTCACAGAGCTGCAAGTATTTTGTTGCCAAAATTCGGTGTTTTTCCCAACAAAAGTTGCATTGCAGCATAAATGCTCTCATTGTTTTGTCACCAAAAGGCAGGTTTTGGTGACAAAACATGGCAATCTAGACAAGGCCTATGTTATAGTCAGCGGATGATAAGCCATTAGGTAACAGCCATATGTGTAGACTGTTTAAAATCTTTATTCTTTACATACTTTACTTGTTTTATTCCTACTGTTAAAATACACAGATCTTCTATTAAGATGGCTATTGTACCACTGGCCACATAATCCTAAAGGGAAGAACCACAGGTGTCACATCTTAATCAGACATGTTGTATAAGCATGTTTGATAGACAAGTTGGTGTAGCCCAGAGCTCAGCTGAAGAGTGGGAAAATTGGAATTCCACTCTAGAAGAGATAAAAACACAAGTCCCAATACCTGCAATAGTGAGAGACCTGAAAGGGACATTAGTTCAGCTACCCTGTAACCATGATAGTAGCTGAGCTCAGAAGAGTAGATCTTAATTTCATTCTTTGTATAAACACTCTTTTGTGTTTGTGATCATTTATTTGTGGGGGCGGGACTTCATAGGTGAACATTTTCAAACATGGGTGCTCAAGATGAGGCACATTGGAAGTGGTGGCTTGATTTTGAAGGACTTGGGCACCCACAATTTCCATTGATTTTCTATTTCCAGGGAATGAGAATGGCAAATGCCATATTGTGACTGGCTATTTGGATTATGCCAGCACTCTACCCTCATCCTTTCCTCAAGCCATTGTGAGGGGGAATTTAGTGTTCCTTCTAGCAGCATTAATTATAGTTTATCATACAACGTTTGGCTCAGAAATTTCCCAGTATATCTGGAGAGCATGCCAAGTAAAGTGGTTGATCTTTTGTGTCTGACTACCTACTTGCCTACACAAATATGGAGGGCCCCAAAAGCCTGGTGTAACCATAGAAGGGCTTTTTATGTCTTTTGGAAAACTGAGGGAATATTACAGATTCTCTGCTGCCCTCTTTGCATTTTCACTCCTTTAATTTTCATTTGCTCCTTTCCACAATATGGAGCAGAGAGAAGCATAATTGCTAGTGTTTATAACATAAAGGGTACTCAGTAATTCTCACAATAGCTTGCACTGCATTGGGTACTTTACATGGTCTGTGGTGCCTAGAGATTACACATACAAGTGGTATATAGAATATTTTGAAACTTTGTGTCAAGACATGTATTAAGTGTAGTGGAAATAGCAGAATTTAGCTCAAGACATTTAAGGCTTCCTCAGTGTAGCAAACTATGTGTTTTTCTTAATTAACAGGACAGATAAATAGTTAATTATTAGATTTCTTATCCAGGATTCAACTCTGCATAAGCATATCTTTGCAACTGTGTGAAACCCCATTGAGTCTCAAGGACTCCTGTTCATAGCTTAGTATAAGCTTGGGAGCTAAGGGCAAAATTCCTTTCCCAATGGTAAAGGTGCACCTTTATTTTGATACTGCACCCTCCCTACATGTGTGGAATACACATTGACTCAAGGGGTTAGAACCAAGTATGTTGAGGAGAAGGTTGTCAGAACAAAGGCTGCCTTTGCAATTCTTTGAGAGGAGAATTTTTTCTCCAACAAAGTAAACTGCCTTGTACTACAGTATTTCTGCCTATTTGTTCTTACATATTGCCTTTATCTGTCTAGCACATACAAAGCCTTTTAGAACATCTGTTCAAAACCATGTAACATGAAAACAAGTCCACTTCCACACAAAATATAGGAAAACCAAGCTTCATATGAGTCATTACAATTTTCAGGGTTTTTTTTTCTGAAGATAATACAGATATGAAATTATCCTATACTTTTCAACTTGGATAAGTAACTTTCTGAAACAGTACAAAGTAATGTCAAAAGTTCATATAGTCAGATTAGTCCATTAAAGATAAATTTGACATTCTATGCTATTTGGTGGGATATTTTCCCTTCCCTTAAATTTCTTTTAAAGGGTTGATGATAAGATAAAGTTGGCAAAAAGGAAAGGAAAAGAGCATACTACATCACTAGAGTGTATTTGCATTGCCACCCTTTGATATATTTTTTTATTTTTATTTTTTATAAAATGGAGCAAAATATTACTTCAAATGATAATTTAAATATTGAACTTGGGCTCACAGGCTATTAAAATGCTACAAATGTGAGATCTCTCTTATTTGATGATATATTTGCAAGGATTTACTTCTTTCAGCTTTGTTTAAATACTTGGATTTCAGTAGCCTTGCAAAGTAAGTATTTTTTTCAACTTTACCCAGAGTGCCATCTAATGGTCCTGTTGTCTCAAATGAAACAAATCAGAATGTGTTACAAAGCAGATTTCATTTTAAGATACAATGAACTTGTTATTATACAATGGAATATAGCTATCAGCTTGTATAGCAAGTAAAGTAGGCTAGAGTTTTCATAAGTTATTATTTATATTATGTTCTTATGGGATTTATTCATCAAGACCATAAACACTATACTTTAATAAACTGATAAGATCATAATATTTAAGAAAGGCAGAGAATAAAATAGGAAGTCTGACTATATATTCATATTGCCCTTTCTTTTTTCCTTTCCCTTCTCTTTCCCTTCGCTGACATGCTATCTTTTCCAGTAATTCTGGTCTCAACTGAGACATTGATTGAGCGCATCACTTAATCACGTATTTACCTTTAAGAACATGCTTAACTCCCCTTTATGCTTGTGTCAGGATCTGTCTACAAAGATCAAACACAGAGTGTAAGATCTTCTGGGCATGGCATCTATTTTTATTTGCTTTGTGAAATATCTATGCTCATCTATGGCACGATTATGAAATATTAGTAGCAACTGAAAACCCGTATCAGTTGAGCGCAACAAGATAACTAGAGAATTGTTTCAAGCTTCCACACATTATTCTGGCCTGTAAACTCTTGTTAGGCTTGCAATGAGGAATAAACTTTAAATATGCCAACAATCATGACAGTATGGTAGAATAATGTGGCAGACTTTCTTAATGGTGTGACAAGATTTCGGTCACTTTATAATATCATACTTTAGCCTATTGCACTTCATTTGCTTTTAGTGCAGCCAGGGAGAGCCCAAGACAGCTCCCAACTAATTCAGTTTCTAAAGAAAAAAACCACAGCTAATAATGCTTGTCTCTAGATAATGGTTTAAAAATTAATTGATTTATTTTTACGTTATGTCATTTTATTTCTCTTGATATGAGAAGCACTTTGTTGAGATTGAAAAGGTGCAGCAGAGGGTAAATAAGATGATTCAGGGTTCTGCAAGTCTAAATTATAACAAAAAGATTAGTCTGTATAATTTAGAAAACAGATGACTAAGTAAGGACCCCACAGAGAGAGAATTAAGATTCTGAAAGTAAAAATCAAGGTGATACGCATGCTGTGATTAATACTTAAAAATAAACAATAATTGTTGACCCCAAAACAGAAGATAATAATTATGTACAAAGAGAGGTTGCAATTCAATTCTAAACCAGTAATTTACTGTGGTCTCACTTCTGTAACCCTTACACATGTTGACTAGCACTTACTAATGTGAGTGTTCTACTGATTATAAAAACAAAAATTTGAACTGAAAAATAATTGAGCCTACTATTTTAATTTAATGTTTGTTTGTTGGTGTAGGAGGACAAAGGCCTGAAACATAAGCCTTTGTATTATGAGTCCAGAAGCTTGGGCTAAAGTAGCGGTCAAAACTTTGTTGTCATAAAGCAAAGTTAAGTTTTAAGCAAGATTCAGGCCCTACTTACAGAATCTGAAAACAACAGGGCTAATACTCCCAAAACATACCTTCTCAACAACTGTGAACCACAAAGAACACACATGTGCACATTACGGAAGGGTGGTACAAGAGCACTCCATAACAAGAATGGTACAAACACATCCCCCAAAATAAGAGGAACACACTGACCCCGCCTAAAAATAAGGTCAGGATAACAATATGATGAATTAAAATGTACAAGGTGATGGGAGGTTATGTCAAACGGTGGTAACTAACTATGTTAGGGGGTAATACTTAACTTGTTTGTACTAGAGGGAATAGTTTTGGCCAGCATAGGTGGCAGCTGAAAGTCCCACCACTGATTGATCTGAGTCCATTGTCACAGACACACTAATACTATGCTTTGTGAACCATAAACCTGGTTGGGTGCCTTCATACCTTAACAGATCTTGTGGTCATTGAGGAGTTCACTTCACGTCTGCTATGCCAACTGCCTGCGCAGAGCTGGAACAACGCACAGGGAGAACATATACAGTCGAACATCTGACCACAAAAGGCACAAAACTGTGTTCCAGAAGCAGAGTGACAGTTCAAATCTGCAAAACAACTTCAAAAGCTGATCTGGGACAAATCCCACTCTGGTGAAGTAAGGGTTAAGGAGCAGGTCTAGTCCCAGAAAGCCATGTCTTGCTATCCCTACCAGCTGAGCTCAAGAGGAACCAGCTTACCTCAGTCTGCAGACAGAGCAGGCGAAGATTTGTATGTTACAGGCTCCTGTTGAGAAGATCCCGGGGCCCCATGAAGCTCAGACCAAGCCCCACACAGTTTAGTAAAGACCCCACTGTCAAGCCAATGCAGGCTCTTCAACCACAGATGTTGACAACAACTGTGATTAAAACAGAAATACCTAGAGAGAACAATTAGAGAAGACTCCACAGTGTCCTCAAAAGTAAAACAGTGACACCAACAGAGGAATAGGTGTCATAAGGAGGAGGGAGAAAACTTGTTCATCTTGGCCTCTGAGGATAAAACAAGAAGCAATGGGCTTAAACTGCAGCAAGGGAGGTTTAGGTTGGACATTAGGAAAAAGTTCTAACTGTCAGGGTAGTCAAACACTGGAATAAATTGCCCAGGGAGGTTGTGGAATCTCCATCTGTGGAGATATTTAAGAGTAGGTTAGATAAATGTCAATCAGGAATGGTCTAGACAGTATTTGGTCCTGCCATGAGGGCAGGGGACTGGACTCGATGACCTCTAGAGGTCCCTTCTAGTCCTAGTATTCTATGAATAGAAGCTGGGATAGGAAGTGGCCCAGGGAACAGATGTAGCGGCATCCAATGAGCTGGATGTTATTTCCACCCCAGCTCATTTGATGAAGTGGGTTTTACTCACGAAAGCTCATCATACTATATATTTTGTTAGTGTCAAAGGGCATGTCTAAACTACAGAGTTTTTTAGAAAAAAGTGGCCTCTTTTTGAAAAGACTTCACCTGCATCTAGACTGCCATCACGTTCTTCTGAAATTAAGTCGAAAGAACGCCACATTTTTTTTTGACAGCGGTAAACCTCATTTTATGAGGAAGAATGCCTTTTTTCGAAAGAGCTCTTTTGAAAAAAGGCATTCTTGAATGCAAACAGGGCTTTTTAGGAAGAGAGTGTACAGATTGCCTGGGTACTCACTTTCGAAAAAGCGGATCGCTTTTTCACAAGTGCTGTTGCTGTCTAGACAATCTCTTTTGGAAGAGGCTTGTAATCTAGACGTACCCTAAGATACCACAGGACTACTCGTTATTTATAAACTCCGGTGCCACTAATAAGGAGAGACTGATTTACATGAATGCTATAAGCACACTTCATTTGATTTTGGTAGCTCCTCCAAAGCCTGGAATTCTGAAGAATGTACGTTTGTTACTGATTGTACTGAAAGAACTGACAACCCAGGACAGCAGCCTAATCTCTAAAGAACAGATTATGAAAGTAGCCTCAGGAATTGGAATCAAAATTAGAAATATGTCAGATCCCCAAATTCTCAGTGCCCACAAGATGTTTAATGCCTTCATTTTAATGTCAGTTGAGAGCATTTACTGATACTGCTCCATAACAAATTATATGAGCTATTGAATACAATGGATGAAATTCATCCCTGGTGTAACTCTCCTGGTGTGACTGCAGATTCCAGCCATATGCTAGGACAAATTTAATGGATCAACACATTGTTCTTTACCATAGATTGTATTATAGTTCTTATATTTGAGAGCAAGTAGTGATCACTGGTGATCAAGTTTAATATAGGCTATAGAACAAAATATGAATATCATTCTCCACTGAACAGCATTGTAGTTGTCATGGTGTGGGGAATCCAATGAAAACCTGTGAAGATTCCAGCATCCAGTTCTCACTTCCAGACATTTTGATGTTTAATTATTAAAAATGTAAGAGAGACTAATTTTTCTTGTCTTTTCCTGTTGTTCACATCTTTGATCATTCTAGTGTGGTCTTTTGATTTTTCATTACTACAATGAACCTCATTTATTCAAAAGTAAAAAAGCACAGATTTGCTTAATGTTAATCATTACGTCTGGGTGTCTCTGATGCTATGCTTGCTAAGTACATGACAGCAGCTGAGGCACAAAACAAGAATAGATTAAAAATTTCTTATGAGAAATATGGTGATGTTTCTGTGATTACAATGTATTGAAGCCCAGATGCATTCATACATTTGTTGTATATGTATACTGTAACTAGCATCTTTTTAGCTGGTAGTTTTAGAGATACTAAGAAGGTAAATGTGAATATCTTTTCACAGTTGCTCACAATGAGCTATTTATTCCTTGGATTTAGCCTTTTTTGCCTGTTCTTGAATGCCCTATAAAGACATTGAAACATTTATGAAGTTGTTTACTATCCAACATTGACTGAATGTTGGTGCAAACAAATTTTAATATGGGGATCGCTTGTGAACTGTTCAATGAGAACATTTATATTGGGTAGAATACATAATCCAACATTAGACCCAAGCACTGATTACTGTGGTGACCTCTTAATTTCCTTGGATGTTTCATATTGGATATTTTAAGTCTATTCTCCTCAGAAACATAGGCAGTAGCATGAAGCCTATGTCATTCAAGAATCAAAAGTCAAATTTCTAAAACCATGGTATAGTCTTAAAAATAATTAAACTATGACAAAATAAGTAATTTTTCCCACCCTGTTGATTTCTAATTTACCCTATGTAGGAGGAAGTGGCTCACTCTCAATTTTTGAGTATCCATTTGAGGTTTAACATGCAACCTGAAATGCATACGGAAAAATGAATGCCTTCCTGAAGGTTTCTTAGAGAAGCAACTCCCCCTTGCCCTTTTCATCTCCCTAGACTGTTAGGGTATGTTTCCACAGCAAAGTTTTTTCAGAATAACAGACGTTATTCTGAAATAACTATGTGAGAGTCTACACAGCAATTCTGTTATTTTGAAATAATTTTGAAATAATGGATGGCTTATTCCGACTTCTGTAAACCTCATTCTATGACGAATAATGCCTATTCCAAAATAGCTATTTTGAAATAAGGTGTGTGTAGATGCTCCACTTCTATTTCAAAATAGCCCCTCACCAGGGTCATTCTAAGTTATTCCTCCTGGGGCTCTAAATCAAGATAGCACGTCTACATTAGGGAAGCCTCCCTTAGACTAATTTTGAGGCTTCCCTGCAGTGTAGAAGTGGTATTTCGGAATAACCTATTTTGGAATAACTATTCCGGAATAGCTTATTCCGAAATAACTGTGCAGTGTAGACGTAGCCTTACTGTCCTGCTTTCCTCTGTGTAGCCCTCTATTGTCCCCATCTCCCTCTCACTTCTATATCCCTGCCATACTGAATCTTCTATCCCACTTGTATGTTCTTCCAGTCTCCTTGCCATACCCCTATCCTCCATTTTACTTGCTTCCCATTTATTTTTCTCCTTTTCTCTCACAGTATCCCTCTAAACAGTTTATTGTTTTTTGTACTCTACAATGGTCTCCACTCCTCAGGTCTCTTTCTGGTAATGCACATTTCCCTAAAACCTTCAGATTCCTTTCCAGTTTTCAAACCATACAATCCAGTCAACAGACATCTTTTATGGAGGCTACTTGACTTTAGTATAATCAGAAACATTGGGAAATTACGATTATTTTTAATAAAGGAAAATTTCACAAGAAAATGTCAACATATGATATTGAAAGGTGATACAACAAGAAGACTTGGCAATTTCTCAATGGTACTTTAACTATGTATTACCGTGGGTAATACTGTGTCATCTTCACTACATACTGTATCTAAGAAAAAAAGGGAAATTCATAGAGTCTCTCACTGATTTTACTCCACTATCACTTTGCTACGTTCATTATGTAGCTGGAATCCACGTATCTTGAACTGCATTTTCGCTCCGTCAACACAGCAGGAACTTGACGGGAGCAAACGCTCCTATCAGCTTCCCTTACTCCTTGTGACGAGCAGGACTACCAGCACTGACAGGGTCAGCCTCTCAGTTTGAATTAGCAAGTCTTTACTAAACCTGCTAATTTGAACCCCGGAAGATCGACTGGGGTAGCATCAATCTTCTCTGTAGTGTTGATATGGCCTATGCGAGGTCAGAATTAGGCCCAAACAGTGATTATCAGTGATTAGACAAAACATTTGTAATTATCCTAGGTGTTTTGTTGTAATCGGATACTAATCCCCTGCTCTCATTTTGAATAATATGTAGCATCTGACACAAATGATATACTGAGAAATGGATGGATGGATATATTATTGTTCGACATTTTTCAAAATGTTGGCCTTAAGGGCACATCTATAATGGTAGTTAATGCTCAGCAAATGGGGGTGTAAGTCTGCAGCAGTCTAAAGGACTGTGCACTATCTAGTTATGTGAACCCTGCTACCACAAATTAGGCATTCCATAGTGCAGTTTTTCTACTGCTTTTTCAAATATTGGGGTGTTTCAGAAGGACAAATGTCACAGGATAAACTCCCAGTAAGCTCACATCCTGTGTAAGGATGGCAGAGTTTAGTCCACCAAATTTTTCTTTTGTAGGAGACAGGGATAGCATGTGTTTTAATTCTATCACACTATCTCTATCACTGCTTTCCAGAGCTTAAATTAAGTGGACAAAAAAAAATTGGGAATCGGTTCATTATTATATTTTGGATTCCACTGGCTTATGGGTTTGTAACATGCATTGCTGACAGTCTTAATTTTCAATTCATTATCAGTTTACACAGCACAGCATATCAAAAAGTGATGAGCATTTTGTAAATAGGCAGTTCCCTTTTTAAGGAGGAATCATAATTAGGAATTCTTCCATTGTAAAGGGGTTCTGTAACCAATCTATCCCTGGTGTAACATTAATAAAGTATGTTTAATAAATCTGGTTTATGGCTCTTTGCAAAGATCCAGTACTTGTGCTGTGTTATATTTTCAGATGCCTCTGCATGGTGCAGTGCTCTGTTTTATACCTCAGTGTTTGCCAGTTGTACAGACATAAATAAAGATTAGATAACAATGGAGTACATTCCATGTGCCAGTTATTTTAAAATGTGGCCTCGCAGAATTTAGATCAGCGATCTCTGGCACAATTCTTCATGGCAGGATATTGTCCTCTGCCGTCCTAAAACAATCCCCCCACAATAACTCTATGATAAACTCTTCACAGCTGTGGTTAGTGCTGGGCAGCAGTTTGAAGTCAAGGATAAGATGGAGCTTAGTTTCAGCTCTCAAAGAATGTATTTGAAAACACAGATGTTATTGAGGTGGCACAGTCCCAGAAACCAAATGGATGTAGCATTCAGTGCACCGACAACAAAATGGGGACTGGGAACTCAGACAGGCAGGGCCTTATTACATTCCATTTGGGTGTTTGCTTTAATTCTTTCCAAGTCTTTCTAAAGGTCTGGC
This sequence comes from Rafetus swinhoei, assembly GCA_019425775.1. Classification (NCBI taxonomy): domain Eukaryota; kingdom Metazoa; phylum Chordata; order Testudines; family Trionychidae; genus Rafetus; species Rafetus swinhoei. The sequence continues at coordinate 27,261,310 of CM033424.1, read as the reverse complement.
TTGTCTATGAAAGCAAAGTCCACCAAAGCCTTTAATTGGAGCTTATTTGCACTCTCTTCCTGCTGCAATCAGCTTGTATCTGGTCTGGTAGACTCTTATGGGCAGCAGTAGTTCCCAAGCTGGCTTCCACCCTGCAGTTGTGTTGCAAGAAACTCTAATGCACAGCACTCTCCCTTCTGGTTACCACCTCTTCCTCTGACTAACTCTCCTTTTTTCTCATTTCCTCCATATGAAGCAGGCTCTACAGGCATGCCTCTTTAGTACTGGCTGAGCCCCGAGGAACTTGCTAGCCTTTTCTTGATTGAAATGGAAGAGTGCCCTATTACAGGAACCATCAGAGGAAAAGGCAGGACACATCAGACTCCATCAGAACCAGAACCAGTGATACAGGGCATAATCATGAATCAACGTAGGTGACTGTGCAGGAAAAAAAGAGATCACAAAATGTCTCTGTTAATTCCCTTTGTGAGCTACTGGGAGTCACAGTGCAGGAGAGAGCAGCTACTCCCATTCCAGACATGTAAGTTGGTAGCACAGTGGGAAGAGTCTTGCATCTGTCCTCTCTCCCTGCAATGTGCAGTCCAGCACAGGTGATCAAAAATAGAGAGGAAAGTAAGCTATACCAGGTAAAGCACAGGCACAGCTTAGTTACTTCCTCAAACATGAGGGACTGAATTTACTGTCATTCAGTTCTTGGTCTGCTCCCTCAGGATAGCAGAGCTACACTCTGCCCATTATTTAGCTAACTAAATATGAATTTAGATGCCTTCCTCCATGAATAAGGAGAGGAAGCTATGACTCTTCTTCCATAGTTATTGTTGCTAGGGTAAGCATTCCACAGGGATCCACAGCTCAGCTTCTCTGTCTCGCTTTGCCTGGAACTCTCAGCATTGTGACATTGTGCAATAATAACACAATTTTGGGGGTGGGGGGAGTTGTTGTTTGGTCTTGGTTTTTCCACCACTTCTGACTCTGTAGCAGAGACTTCTAATTATGTAGAATTGTAGAAATAATGGGGTAAATCCTCAGCTGAGGTGCATTGGTGTTGCCCCATTGAAGTGTATGGAGCTACCCCAATTTACATAAGTTGAGTTTCTGCTCCCAAATCTGTAGGCAAACTTAGGTCCAGAATCTTCAAGCACTATTTAAGGCCTGATCAAACACCTACCAAATTCAACTGGAGTCTTTCAAATTACTTCAGAGGGAGCTGGATTGGGTCCTAAAAGTTTCAGAGTTCTTCAGGTGTTTTTCTTCTGTACTTTATCATCCTGAATGTTCCAATTTCTGCTCCCACTCCTCCCGCACTCTATCTTTTTCACTCTCCCCCACCAACTGCTTAGAGAAGTAAGTAGCTTTTAATGTAGCATATCAAACAACACAATAGTGAAATTGTAGAAGACAAGCAATGTCTTTTAAGGCTGTGGGTGTGGATGAGTCAGCCAGGTAACTGAAAGGTGCCAAACTATATGAATACGTACTTTGCTATATTTTTCCATTAATTTTGGCATCTTAGAAGACTGCCATATTCTATGTATCTTGTGAGGCAACTTCCATGTAGTGCATCTGATCATATGGCGTGACATTTTTTTTGAGGTTTATGCTGTTTGGTGTTCTGCTTATCTGTCATTCATTCTGATTTCTCTGCTGCTTTGCCTCTGAGTTCCTGAGCAGTAATTGTTAAATAGCTACATGTACTGGCTGCCAGAGTGGGAAAAACACTTTGGAGGTATGAGAATACTATTGTTTTCCTTGCAGCTATGAGAAAGCTCAGAGACTGCCCCCTAATAGGGTTTGCTCCTTCAAGGTACTGAACACTCCTGTGCAGTACTGCACTCCTTCATCTCCTGCTGAGCTCATTGGGTAGCTTCTTGAAGAATAGAGCTTATGACTAGGGGAGCCCATTCACAGTGACAAATCTTACTTCTAATGTGTCTCTGTCTTCTAAGTGCAATTCTTTTCTCAGTTGCCTGCTTCTGAAACACTTAACAGGGCCGACCACTCTTCACACAGAGACTTTGACCTTCAGATATCAGAAGAAATATTATACACTCAGTCTAGTTTTTATGGGCTTGTCTGGTTCCCAAATTATCCCAATGGGAACTATAAACTTAGAGTGATAAGCAGTCGAGGACTTGCATTACTTCAATCCTCCAAAAGAGCCGAAATATGACAGACAATCACTCTATCAAAAGCACTCCAAAAGCCTTTTGAGCTTATATCATTTTTTTTTAAAAAAAACCTGTCTTCAGGAATATTGCCATTGACCCTAAAGTGGTTCTCCATTTGAATATGCTTCCCCATTTGCCTCAGATGTTCTCCTCAAAATATTATCTTGCTGCCCATCTGAAGGAACCTGTAGTGTTACTACATGTTTTTTCCTGACCTTTGTGTGTCTTCTGCAATTTTTTCTAGAATGTTTGATGCATTATCAAATTCTACCTCCCTAGAACCACAGAAAATAGGTTGTCATGTCTATTCCCTTAAAACGGTGCCATATTCTTTTTGCCAAATGGAAGGTCTTTTTTGTCATCTTCTTCTAAGGCTAGTACAGCATTAACACTTCAATCACTTTTTGTGTTATTGTTTGTTTACATTTCGAAGGATGAAAGAATGCCTTCCTGTAGTCTGAGGCTTGTAATCATGCTCCAAATACTCTATGGCTGTGTCTACATTGGAACCCTTTTCCGGAAAAGGGATGCTAATGAGACAAGTCGGAATTGCAAATGCAGCGGGGATTTAAATTTTCCCCGGCATTTGCATAATTTCTCTGCCGCTTTTTCCGGCTCGGGGCTTTGATGGAAAAAGTGCCAGTCTGAAGGCGGCTCTTGCGGAAAATAAAGCCTTTTCCGGAAGATCCCTTATTCCTGATTTTAAGAGGAATAAGGGATCTTCCGGAAAAGGCTTTATTTTCGCAAGAGCCGCGTTTGACTGGCGCTTTCGTCAAAGCCCGAGCCGAAAAAGCGGCAGTTATATTCATGCAAATGCCGTGGGAAAATTTAAATCCCGCTGCATTAATTCGATTTGTCTCATTAGCATCCCTTTTCCGGAAAAGGGTGCCAATGTAGACACAGCGTATCAGTGGATCTAGTACAAGCTCACTGTATCAGTAGATATAATGCTCTCAAGTAATGATATGGTCATTGCATCAATAACAAGTAGGATGTTTTGACTGTAGAAATGAATGGTGACTCTGTTCGTGACATTGCACATTCACTGAAAAAGACCTTTTTGTCTCTAGTACCTGTATTTCCTTTTCTGGTAGCAGGAACTTGCAGGCTTTTTTCCTCCAGGAACTGATGGTCAATTTGTTAGAAAATTCATCAGCCCCTAGACTGAAGGGTGCACCTAATATGGAAGAAATGCAATGAGCTTCTAGGAAACGTAACACCCAAATATAAGTAAATGTCATCAAATATACTTAATTGACAACTTAGTAAACATCTTTCATGCAATTGGGAAGGGTACCATGGAGCAAATATAGCCCAATCTATTTCATTGACCGATCAATGAATAAATAACACACATGATATTGTTTGGAAAGCTAATTCATGATGAAGTTACTACTTTATTAGCATTAACCTTGCTTTAATAAAGCACAGGGTCTTTGGACATGTGCATACATCACGACCCTCCTGTTGTAGCTGTTGCTTCTTTAACAATGTAGTCATATGACTGTGGGTAAACATGTGACTTATAGGAAGACAGCTTCCTCTCAGACCTGTGCTATCAGTTCTTTCATATGCTCTTGGCTTTCTGACAGTTTAATCTTCCTGCTATACACAGACATATGCAGCTGGAATCCAGTTGATGTCCCAGCTCCCACATATTTAATCAGTCCTAGAGAAATTTTTAATTACTTCTCTTGTTCAGACCTTCCAAGTGGCCTGTGGTTTGGGTGGTGGTTTTGATTTGTCAGCTATTATACTTAATGAAGGAGCTTAATTACTTCTTTCATTTAGCCAGAATTAATGGCAAGTAGGACACTAACCTCAATAAGATTTGTGATTGCCTCTATATCAAAAATTCACATGCTGGCAGCCACCAACAAAAGTATTAGTTCTAACTACCACCCTACAGCAGTGGTTCTCAAACTGCGGTCCAGTCCATGGCCACCTTGCAGGTGGGCCGTGGCTCAAGGCTCAACCCCTTCCCCCCACTCCTTGCTACAGCAGAGAGCCTGCACTGGCACTCCAGCCCTGTGCCCCCTGCGAAGTTGGAGCACAAATGCCAGCTTCCCACTGGGGATAGAGAGAAAGCCTCAAGATGGGGTCTGGCTTGTGGGGGGAGCAAGTGGCTCTGTGCACTGCCACTCCTGCCCCTGGCTGGGGGAATGGCAATGCACAGACGTGGTGCCTGGAGGCTTTCCCCACTGCTCCCACTGGTTGGAATCATGCCCAATGGAAGCAGGGGGAGGCAGTGCCTGGGAAGTAGTGCCTGAAAGCAGTGCCTAGGAGTGACAGGGGATGCAAAGCCAGGTAAACACCCCCCATCCCTCTCATGCATGGACCCCACACTCACAGCCTGCTCCTGCACCCTCCCTTGTTCCTGACCTTTGCACACTAGTGAAGGAAACAATTGTAATTTCACTTTGTGCATGTATTTAATGTGACTGTCAAGAGTATTTCCACCATTTTCTCAGTAAGTAGAATTAAACTACTCAATTATTGTCTCAAATATTTTTCCCAAGATTAAGGAATTGTTGATAAAAATTGTTACAAACCATCTTGTGAGGAATGGTGAGTTTTACTGGAAAAGGCATTGCTCGAAGAGGTAATATGTTGCCTCTGGAATATGAAGTGACCCTAGAGCAGAGACATATATGTAAACATGAAAGCACATGTCTGTGTTTGTAAAAAGACATGCGGTACAAATTGAATCTGCACCCATATCTTGAGCATCTGAAGTTCAGGTCCATTTGTGGAAATCTGGTTTATATCCTATCCTATTTCTAGAGAGGGGGTGGGCAAAAGGGCCTCTGTGGGCCGGATCCAGCCTTCCAAACAAGTTGATCCAGCCCAGGGAGGCCCTGCCGTTCCCCCACCCTCAGGCCAATTAGGGCCTGGGGGCAGGGGAAAGTGCAAAAAAATGTCCTCTGCCCTGCCAGGAGCATGCGGCACTTAGAAGTGCCATGTGCTCCTGGCAGGACAGGAGGAGACTTCACATGCTCCCCTTCTGTCCCCAGGCCAATCAGGGCCTGGGGGCGGGGGGAAATGTGTGACGTTTACTCCACCCTGCCCCCACCCTGCAAGGAGCATGCAGTGCTTTGAAGCACCACGCGCTCCTAGCAGGGCAGCAGGAGACTTTGTGTGCTCCCCCAACCCCAAGCCCTGATTGGCCTGGGGCGGGGGAAGCGCATAAAGTTTCCTCCACTATGACCGTACCATGCACTCCTAGCAGGGTGGGAGGAGACTTCATGCACTCCCCCTCTCCTAGGCCCTGATTGCCTGGGGGCAGAAAGGGGAGTGTGTGAAGTCTCCTCCCACTGCCAGGAGCATGGGCGCCTAGGAGGAACCTCAGGGGGCAAAGACTTCACTCAGTCTCCCACCCCCAGACCAATCATGGTCTGTGAGTGGGGAAACAGGAAAGCATCCTGCCCCCGCCCCTACCACTTGAGGCTCCATCCCTTCTAGTACAGCCCAGGGCCACTTCAAAATTTCTGAAGTGACCCCAGCAAAAATGTATTGCTTGCCCCTGTTCTAGAGGCTCACTTCAGGACATGCTGGAGGGATTATATCTCCTGACTGGCCTAAAAACACCAGAGAATTCCCAGGAAGAGCTGTTGCAGACGAAAACCAGGTCTGGCCCACCCTACTCTCAATGCTGGTGCCATGACCCTCACCAGAAAAGCAGCATAAAACAAAAATATATAAGATGCGGGTTTTTTTAACTGTTGGGTGCAAACTCTGGTGTCATGTATGAGAAGAACTAAGTATATTGTTTTAAAACTGTCTTGTGAATGTGCGAGTTTCTTTTCTTGCAACAATCTTTATAAAGGGAATATCTGATTTTCTTTTCCTTGACATTATACAGTATGGTTTTCCCTCACCTCCTCTGCTCCTTATCTCCCCAAAGAATAAGGGAGCAAAATGCAGGTGTACCAAACAGGTTTAGAAAACTGTACTTTTTGAATACTAAAGCCCACTCATGTCTACACCAGTTTATGTGCATTATCACATTCTTATTAATTCAAGAAGTACCCTCCCTTTCAGCATCAGACAAAAAGAAGGGATTATTTTGACACATCATTTACAGAAATAAATGTTTTTTTTAAATTATCTTTGGCTGTTTCTTGCAGGTATGGTTACTTGGTGACTACTGGTCAAAAGGATTTCAATTTGATTGGTATCCACTTTAATCTCTAAATTTCACTTATGTGCTGCAGCTCTTTAAACTTGGAAACAGTTTACATTTTGATCGGCTGGCCATAACACCTTTGTTCAAGATTTAGATTGTCTGTATTGTGTCAGATGCTATCAGGAATGGCCACCTGCCAATCAAATTATAGAACACTGAAGAGGTTAGAGCCACATAGTATATACTGTCTTTTGTAGATTGCACTGGGTATTCAAATTCTCTGATGTCTTATTCCACCTACAATGATTGCAATGAGAACAAGAAATAGCACAATATAGATCCAGTTTTAATGACCATGATTGTAATGAGAATGGGAAATAGCAAAAAATTAATTCATTCTTTCTATGACATAAAGAATGTAATATTTGGAATTCTTCAGACTATATATAACCAAAGCAAAATTCTCTAAACTCTAGACTACACTTTACAATCTTCTCTGAGTCAGAGGCACTCCACAGTTGTGCTGTTTCAGGAGTGCAGTGTAGATTTAATCAAAGTTCAATCCTTTGGTCTCTTTAGGAAGTAAACTGCTTCAGCCTTTTTTTTTTTTAGTATAGCTTTCTTCTCCTTCTGCACCAGTCCAGAAGTAATATTGGAGTGGGATGGAGTCCAGATGGCACCATTCTCCATCCCTTTCCACCCTCTCTTTGCCCACTTATGTGCATGAGAGAGTAGGAATCAGATAATCATAAAAGATTAGTGTTTGAAGAAACCTCAGGAGGTCATCTAGTCCACTCCCCTGCTCAAAGCAGGACCATCTGCAACTGAGGCTACACCTACACTACATCAGAAAGTCAACTTAAGCTACAGAACTCCAGCTACATGAATAACATAGCTGGAGTCGATGTACCCTAAGTCGAGTTACTTCAGGATCTGCACAGGAGCTCTGTGTGTGTGTAAGGGGCGGGAGGGGGGAATCAATGGGAGAAACTCTTCCTTCAATTTCCCGTACACTTCTTGTCAAGGGTAGAGTAACAAGGGTGACAGGAGAGTGATCTGCAGTTGATTTGGCAGGTCTTAACTAGATCTTCTAAATTGCCTGTGGATTGATCTCAGGACATTGATCCAGACTGTAGTGTAGATGTAGTCTGAAACATTCCAGCCAGGGCTTTGTCAAGCCTGGTCTTAAAAACCTCTAAGGATAGAGATTCCACTACCTCCCTAGGTAACTCATTCCAGTGCTTCACCACTCTCCTAGTGAAATAGATTTTTTTTTCTTATATTCAAACTAGGCCTCCACCTCTCAACTTTTGATCATTGCTCCTTGTTCTATCATTTGCCATCACTGAGAATAGCTCTACCTCTTCAGGTAGTCAAAGCTGTTATCAAACCCTCCCTCGCTCTTTTCTTCTGCACACTAAATAAGCCCAGTTCCCGCATCCTCTCCTCATAAGTCATGCACCCTACCATCCTAATAATTTTGTTGCCTTCCACTGAACACTCTCCAATTTGACCCAAAACTTGACACTGTACTCCAGATGTAGCTTCACCGATGTTGAATAGATCATCCTTCAATCTGCTAGCAATTATCCTACTAATGCAATCTAATATTCCACTACCCTTTTTTGGCAACAAGGACATGCTGTTGTCTCATAGCCAGCTTCTTGTCCACTCTAATCCCCAGGTCTTTATCTGTGGAACTGCTGCTTAGCCAACTGGTCCCCATCTTTTAGAGATGTATGGGGATTCTTCCACCCTAAGTTTGTACTTTTCATTGTTAAAGCTCATCAGATTTCTATTGGGCCAATCCTCCCATTTCTCTGGGTCACTTTGGACCCTATCCCTACTCTTTCCGTAGCTTAGTGTCATCCGTGTACTTGCTGAACATCCCTTCATCCAAATTATTAATGAAGATATTGAACAAAAGTGGCTCCAGGACCAACCCCATAGGCACTCTGCTTGATACCAGCTGCCACACAGGGCACATCTAGGCTACAGAGCTTTTCTGGGATACTAGAAGTACCCGGAAAAGCTCTGACACATCCAAGGAACTCATCTGCTTTTCTGAAAAAAATTCAGAAAAGTGGACGCTTTTGTTGGCATCCCTGTAAACCTCATTTTATGAAGAAGAAGGGATGTTCCGAAAGAGGAGGTTTTTTTCCAACATTTGGCTCTCTGTAAACAGACCAAATGTCAGAAAAGCCTCTTTCGGAAGAAAAGTGGAAAAAGATACGCAAATTGAACTTCGCAATCTGCGTATCTTTTTCCGACTTTTCTTAGTAGTGTAGACATAGCCATAGACATCAAGCTGTTGATCACTACACATTGAGGTCAATGATCTATCCAGCTTTCTATCTAACTTATAGTTAATTCATCTAACCCATACCTCTTTAACTTGTGGGAAAAAATACCTTGGGAGACCTATCAAAAGCTTTGCTACACTCAAGGTATAGCATGTCCAACTGTTTCCCCAAATACCCAGAACCAGTTATCTCATGATAGAAAGTGCTTTGCAACATCATTAATCTTTTTCCATGTTGCGAGCCACTATGTGGATATTCTATACGGAGGTGCAAATGGACACATGCCTATTGGCATTTTAAAATTTGGGGCCAAGTTCACTCTTTTACTGCACCTCTTGTCATCATTTACACCAGTACACAGAGTGTGAAACCAGGTGCAATGTGTCTTGATCCAGTAATGTTTTTGTAGCCACTTTGACATGACGTAAGATGTAAAGCAATAGAAATTTTGGTCCTAAATTACTTTAGGTTGCATTCTCTTGCCCACATCAGTGCCAGCTTTAATCTACTTTATGCTCACTTTGCCAGATCAATAAGTGTAAAGTGTAATTGGAACAAACTAATAGAGTTCGAGGCTGCATTAACTTATGTTGTTTTGCCCTTCTGAATTATGGAACTACCATTTGTTGAGAGAAAGTATGGGAGGCAGCTAAGGTTAAAAAAGCCACTGCCCCCAATTAAAATAAAAAAATAGCACAATCTGGGCATGAGTTTGCCTAGGTGTGAGTGATAACACAAATTGTGAATAAGTCCCTCTCTTTCGAAATGCACAGATTTCCATTTCCTATAGGCAGGTTATGTTTACATAGGATAAGTCTACAGCCTTTCAGCACAGCCAGAGTCTGTTGACTCAGACTTGCAGGGCTGAGAATCCAGGGCAAAAATCACGGTGTAGATATTCAAGCTTGGGTGGAAACTGAGCTCTGAAAGTCTCCACCCTCACAGGGACCCAGGACTCAGGCTGGGGCCTAAATCTAACCATATACGCTACAATTTTTCAGCTTCAGAACATGAGTCTACTGACCTGGGCCAGCCACGGGTTTCTCTCCTCTGTGGGTATATCTACACAGGGGTAAATGTGTCTGTTTGCAACTGTTTTCCCCTTATCAGAAAATACACTCAGACAACTGAAGGAGAGGCACTTATTTCTCATTGTCTGAGTATCTGGATTTTTACATTTAATTTATGCTTTTATTTACTTGTCTGTTATAATGGAGAATGCTACAGAGTATCATACTTCTAAAATACCATCCCTGTTCCTGCTGTCCCATTGCATTGCCTCACTGTTTCTGTAAAGCCACTTTATTCAGGCAGAACTTCCAGTATATGGGGGAAGAAGCATTAAATTGACCCCACAGACTCTGAATGGTGGACAAAATGAAATTATGTATCAGACTTGTAGTTAAGGAACTGAGCCAATTTCAGGAAATCTAGGGTCCATTCCTAGACTCTAGACTCTTCCAGAGATTTTGTGTGAGAGTTTGGACAAATAGCCAGATTTCAATACATCACTCATGATGTTGTTTTGATGAAAAATGTATTCATATCTCTATGATATTAAGGAGAGGGGGACCATACAAATACCTATCTAGATATATTTATCTGTGAAGATATCCATACCTCACAAGTGGACCTGTAACACATCTAGTAATCATAGAATCAGAAAATACTAGAACTGGAAGGGACCTCAACAGATCATCAAGTCCAGTCCCCTGCCCTCATGGCAGGACCAAACATCATCTAGATCATCCCTGATCGATGTTTATCCAACCTGCTCTTAAATATCTCCAGTGATGGAGATTCCACAACCTCCCTAGGCAATTTAGTCCAGTGTTTAACCATCCTGAGAGTTAGAAAGTTTTTCCTAATGCCCAAACTAAACTTCCCTTGCTGCAATTTAAGACCATTGCTTCTTGTCCTATCATCAGAGGCCATGGAGAACAATTTTTCTCCCTCCTCTTTGTAACACCCTTTTAGATACTTGAAAACTGCTATCATGCTATCATATAATATGTTCAATAATGGGTGAACTTGGGTTCCCCCTCTCAAAAAATTGATGTCGGTATTAGTCACAATATTAAAAGATTCTCCACCCTGAACTATCAGTTTTAAGTAAGAAAAACTTGAAGGAAATCAGTGGGTTACACTCATGTAAAATTGATGTTTCAGAGAATAGATGCAAGCCTTTGGTTGACTCACTGTGAAAAAATGTGGTATTTGGTCTAATTTTGCCTTTTAAATCAATGGACATGTGTAAAGCATAAATGCAATAGATGGGAGAACCAGTCCCAGATTCTTTAATCTAGGTAACTACACTGATTCCATAATATGAGGAACAACTTGATAAATTCTGAAAAGGCAGTAAATTCTGAAAGCTATTTGCATTATATTAACATTCACTATCATTAAAAGTTTCATTACTCCCCTTTGCAATAGGTCAACCTAGGCTAGGGTAACCCTAGGATGGGCAACCTAGGCTAGAGAGAGGGCCACATGAGTGGCCCTCCATCTCAGTGAAGGTATATCTCAGTGAACCTCACTTCACATGCATGTCACTTTAATAATACCAGTAGGAAAAAAATTATGCAGCTGGAAATGAGGGGAATTGTGGGCAACAGTAAACAATCTCATGGACCACATATAGATGGGCCGCATGCAGCCTTTGGGCCACAAGTTGCCCACCACTATTATAGGTAAATTCTCTTAACTGTTTAATACAATACAATCAATAGGGCTATACCGTCAAAACACCGCCCTATAATGTGTACTGCAAAATTATGCCCTGTAAGGTTTTTTTTCCAGGCATTTTTTTGTGTGCAGTTATTCCAACACAGTCAGATTAAAAGGGGGGAAAGATGGTTTTCCAAGTAAATTTGATTATTTAATATAAGAGAACAATTTTGGAACAGCACAATAAGAAAAAAAAAGGGGGGGTTATTTAAATTGTTTGGCAGTGATCAACAATATTTTTTCTTCTAAAAATTTCCTGTTGCTTTGTTATTCTGACAAAAGGAAATGTAACTCAAGCTGAGTATTTTTTAGCAGCTGATTGCCACTTTGAATGGGAAGCAAAAGAATTTACTTGTACATTTGAGCAGTATTATTTGGCTTTGAGTCTTATGGAGTACACAGTGAGGATATTAAATGAAAGCTTTGAAAAACTAAACTACATGGTTAAAAAGAAGACCCAATTATCCTTTACAGACAGGGACCAAGCTGCAACAGCTTTTGATTATAGTGATGTCACCAATCTAGAGCAGGCACAAGAGCCATGTGAAATACAGGTAGTCAGCAGTATATTAAGTATTGCTTCTTACAATCCACAGGAAGATGGTGAACCTTTCCCTGTTGTTCATGGCCCACCCTCAGAGATTATAGATGCAATGGGCTTCCTAAGGACTCTTGCATATTTTACAGTCTAGCCATGGAACCACGTCAGTCACTGGCTTAGTGGGACACAGTCATCATCCATTTTCAATACTTGACATCATGACAGCCCCTTTTCTCTGCATCGTCCCTGAAGGTCAATAATATTACAGATGGTCTGCAGCAGATGAAAGAGATGAGGAGCAGGGCAACACATGAGGAGTATTTATCCCATGATGAAAATAATAGATTGTCTCAAAGGGAAATTTTCTGTTTTTAAATCACACCTGTAGCTAAGACTCAGAGTACTTCTTCTTTCCACAGCATCAGTGAAACCTGGAGACACAGAAATGTTCAAAGGTACAGGCAGCCTGCATGCAGCTCTGGAACAGTGTCAAAAATTTCCTGTTGAAAAGAATTTTCAACGTACTTCACAGGTAAAAAAGATCAGTGCTTAGGCCTTTTTGACACCCTGCTTAGCTTAAGAAAGTGGGTGCAGAGGTAGCTTTAAAGCTCCCTGATCCAGGCCAGTCATCAGGTTCACCACACAGAGGCCAACAATAGGAACTTTCCATTAACTAAGCACTACAACAATGCAGGGAATGCCTTGTCTCACATCCTTTTTCTCCTGTGTTTAGGGGCTGATAAGTGTGTGTGTGTGTGTGTGGTTGGGGGGGTGGAGGCTCAATAGAGCTGCTGCACTGATTTTATGACATGAAGATATTCTCTTTACAAAAGGGGAATTCTCAGGGGGCTCCTTACGTTGCCTTCATTGTTAATTTATGTGACTAGACTTTAAAACACCTGGAAGAAAAAAGTTTGCTGTAGGGCTTTCAAGAATATTCCTACAATCTGTTCATTCTTTGAATGAATTCATGTGCAAACCTTCTGCTTATTTTGGATAAATTTCAGATTAATCATACTGCCGTTTCTGGCCTTATCAATGTAAGCCAGTAGCTAGGGCTCTAGGGAGAAGGAGCACCTTGTGCCCTCTATTGTTGAACTGGAAAAAGAGACCGCATCAGCAGACCTTATTTGCATAGGTGACACTCACCATGCTGGTGTGATTTTTTTTTTTCTTTTTCAGATCTTTGGATTAAAATTCAGTGAAGTTTTCAATATAGAGACAATGAACTGTTATCTGCATTGTGTGGCTAAAGTACAACATAAAGATATTTACCATGCCCTGAATGAAAAGTCGTCATAACCCCTCTCCTAGAGGGCCAAGTAATGAGCTGAAACCCAAGTAAGAGAAAAAGAGGTAGGGTACAGATGTTCCAGTCTGTTTAAGAGCTCTATTTGCCATTTGGGCCTTTTGCCCTCCCCTGCATGCTCCTTGGTGTAAAATAACAGTGCTGAAAAGATTCAATTGACTCTTGCTTCCTTACTCCTGTAGGCATTATAGCTGAAACGACTAATAGGTGCCCAAGGTGATGACGTTTCAGAGCCAGCAAGGAGTGTTATGGTGAGAGATGATGCAGTGGATAATATCTGAGTGTGGAGATGATGATGGCAGGTCCATCACTCTCTGACTAAATTTGACATGTCTGAACTGATGGCACCAAGGCAGCATGGTGGATAGCAGTGCCAGCTCAGTGAGAGGTCACAAAAGTGTGGCAAAGCAGTGGCAGCAGTGAGATAGCAGAGAGGCAACAAAACAGCTTTTCACAGAAGCCAGAGCCTCATGCTGAACCCACTTGGATACTCCCCCTGGGCTCTGAAACTTCACTAACCTCTGACAACAAACAGTAAGTAGGGTACAGTGCGGGGGGGGGGCACAGAGTTCCGTTAAACAGGTACATTTTTATTGGATGGTCACACTGGCAGTTGGGGAACCTGAGGTGAAGGACTATTGGAAAAGAAATGTAGGAGTGGATTTTACTTTCTGTTCGCATACTGTTCAGTGGCTGTTGCTATGTTTTTTCCAAATTAAAGTACTCATTAAAAGTTTTCTCTGTATGCAACAAAGACTTGCAGTTTGCAAGTGGCAAAGTGCACTCTGAGGAAGTATTTAGTTTTCCCAGATTTGTGTGCATGGACTCAAGCCAGTTTTGTTCTATAATTTTAAGAGGAACACCTCCAATTGCCATATTCACGAGCAGTTTGTCAGTAAAGAAAACACTCATGAAGTCCGAGCACAAACATGTCACACCCAAGGCTCTCTTTCATGCAAGAGTGTGGGGATTCTCTAGGTCAGCCCAGCCAACCTCTCTTTGTTCTCAGATACCCACTCCACCAAAGAAAACCAACCAAAACCAAGAACTGCCTTCATTTTAATGAAAAAAAAAAAACAGATAAAAGAATTGGTGAAATGTTACAAAGTTTGCATGGTCACAAAATTGGCAAAACCTACCATTTTTGTCTGTTTAATGGGCTGTATGAAAAATGTCACACAGCTTTACTTTTGTCCCTTTATCATAGGCCAGGATCTAGCCTGTGCTGATATTTGTTCTTGATATAGACATTATGATTAGAATACAGAATTTTAATATCTCCAGTAATCTGTGAATGATAGTTATAAATTGTGTTATCATGGCCTTTAAAATATTCTGGTAATTAATTTGATAGACTCTTTCAATTTCCCTTGTTCAGAGCATTAGTCATTAGTAACAAAGAAATGTAACAGCTACTAGCTAGCTATACAAAATGTTTAAAACTTTAGGAATAAAGTTAGGAATAAGGATACTTGGATTTATAATATGATTGATAGAAGTCTGCACAACTGATTGCTCACTTAACCACACTAAAACCTCTCCTTGAAATCTACTAATGGTTGCAATTGCTCTCAAGCTGTGCTGAAAATTAAAACTCTCATGTCACAAAGGTAGTAATAAGAACAGAATATGGCCCCAGCTGTTGAGACTGGAGGTTTCATTCTGCAATTTCTATGCATGGAAAATTTGGATCAGCTTCACAAGTAATAATTTTGCATATGTGGGGGCTTTCAGGATCAGGTAAAGCTTTTATTATTATTATTATTATTATTATTACTATTACTATTACTACTACTAATAATAATAAACAATGGCAAACCGATGCCCAACAGCAGAGTTGTGAAAAGTCTAGGGAGCCCAAAGTTTCCTGTATCTCCAGGGAATCCCACTACTGCTCTCATCTTTGGCATAGGGCAGCACCTATTCCTATCTATGGTTGGATAGCTCTTGTATAGGGAGAGCGGGTAGGACATAACTCTTTTTCACAGAATCATTTTGGACTGCTACTTTATCCCTCCTGGGTATTGAAAGGGTGAAGGGAAATTTCTTCCTGTCCCATAAACCCTGCAGAGAACATGTGCTATCTGTCCCTCGTTCATTTGTACAATAAAGATTGCAGGAAGGCAAGAAAATGACACCAATTAAATTCCTTCTGAGTACAATGCTCAGAGCAATCTGACCATAATGTTCTAACCTCAGATAAGTACAGTAGCTGTGTCTTATGAACACCTCCTGCCACACTTTTCCCCCTTTTGAATTAAAAGACCTGCTTGCTTGTAAATGTTTAGCAGATTGAAAGTACTGTGAGTACAGAATGTGGGTAACTGGAGGTCAATCTGTAGCTATTTACAGACCTATTTAAAAGAATCCTCCACTTAAAATTTGTCAGTCAGTTACTATTTGTTGAAGCTTATTACAAGGCATTTTTAAGATGTCTATGCAAAATGCACTCTTTGACAAAGATATGGTGCACAGTTCTGGGGAACTCCCTTTGGCTGCAAACGGCAAACCGGAGCCAATGGGAGCCACAAGGCTCTGTGTGCACAGTGCCAGAAAGTAAACACACTGGTGTGGCCAGCTACCATGTTTCTTAAAGTGGTTTCATGGACCACTTTGAGAAACACTGCTATATGGTTTTATGAGAAGCAATCTCATTCCAGGCACATCCCATTTTCCTGGCACAACCAAACCCTTAGCTCCTACTATTTAGGAGGAGTTCTTGAACAGACAGACAGATAGACGGATGGACAGAGAGACAGGTGGACAGTTGGGCAGACAAACTCAAATATATACTAGAGGATGTGAAAAGGTTCTAAATTTTTCATTTCTGTGCATATTTGAACAGGGGTCTGGGGTTGAGGGTGCTTTCAAAAATGTAATTCCAAATTGCCTATGCTTTCTAAAACTATTTTATAACTCTGCCCTTCTAATCACGCTTTAAATTAATTGAAGTGTATTTACAATCTGAGCTCCAGCTTAATGAAGTGTTTCTGTCTGGGATGGAAATATAGAAGCCAGCGCTAATCTGAAATGATGGATGTGAGCTAAAAGAAATTGTTAATGTTCACATTTAGCATTGCACTGAATCTGATGCTCTCTCTCTAGGCTCATTCATCTCATTTACATCAATGACAGCAAAAGCGTATTTGGACTATCCTTTGCAGAGAGGAGCCAGTTCAATAAGAGGGGTCTGCTTCATCCCTGCAACATCCCATTTCTATGGTTGTGTAACTCTGCTGAGATCAATGCATAGATGATAGTAAAAAAACAGTAACACAGCCAGTTACTCTGTTTTTTGGCATTTTTGGCCTAATTAATAGAGAGTAATTCCCCATGCATGTGGCCATACACAGAGAGCAGGGATACACTACTATGTAATGCTGTATCAAGTCTGCAATATTATCAAATTCAATGCTTTAAAAACACATGACTAGAATTGCTTGACAAACTCCTGTACTGAAATCCTTCCCAAGCTGGGCTATTTAATTCATTATATCCATATCAACTCGAAGCACGAAGAACAACATTTCTTCCTTTGTCCTCCTTTCTCACAGCTGCTAGAATTTCTTACTCATGAAGATAATATTACATTTTATTTACAAAATTAAAATCTTTGAACATTACTTGAAGGAAGAAGCCTGGGTGGTGTAATGCTACCTGTAGTGATTCAGGAGTGTGAATACCAACTTTAGTAAAGAGAAATGAGTAAATGGGGAGGTGACAAAATTTGCAGATGATTCAAAGTTCCTCAAGATAATTACATCCAAAGCTGGCTGAATAGTTACAAAGGAATAGCACAAAATTCAGTGACCGGGCAATGAAATGACTGATAAAAGTCATGTTTATAAGTGAAAAGCAATGCACACTGGAAAACATAAACCTATATATACAGAAAGAGGGGGCCTAAATTAGCTGTTACTGCTGAAGAGATATCTTGGAGTCATTGTGGGTAGCTCTCTAAAAACATCTGCTCAATATGCAGCAGCAGTCAAAACAAAACAAAAAAGAACAGTGCTAGGAACCTTTAGGGAGGGGATAAACAATTAGACAGAAAAATGCATAATGCTTCTCTATAAATCTATGGTACGCCCACACCTTGAATACTCCATTCAGTTTTGGTTGCACCATCTCAGAAAAGATGGAATGGAATAAATACAGAGAAGGGCAGCAAAATAAGTAGGGATATGGAACAGCTTCCATTGGAGGAACGATTTTTCAGCTCAGAAAAGCGATAATAAGGGATATGATAGATGTCTATAAAATAATGAATGGTGTGGAGAAAGAGCATAAGGATGTGTTATTTAACCTTTCACATAACACAAGAACCAGGGGTCACCCAATGACATTAATGGACATCAGATTTAAAAAAAACTAAAGGAAAAACTGTTCCATATAGTGTGCAGTCAGCCTGTGGAACTCATTTCCATTGGATGTGGTGAAGGCCAAAATTATAACTTGGGTTCAAAAAAAGGATTAAATAAATTAATGGAGGATAGGCTCATCAATGGCTATAAGCCAGGATGGGCACAGATGTAACTCCATGCACTTAGTGTCCCTAAACCTCTGACTGCCAGATTCTGGGACTGGATGACAAGAGATGGGCCACTCGATAAATTGCCCTGTTCATTCCCTCTGAAGCCTCTGGCAACAGAAAACGATCAGAAGACCGGTGTCTGAAGCACCTGGCAGTAGCTGTGGTCGGAAGACAGGATATTTGGCTAGATGGACCATTGGTCTGGCTCACTAAGGCTGTTTCAATATTCTTAGAAGGTTAAGAACCAGGGTACATACTGCATACTGGTCATGAGTTCTTTACTTAGATTGCACCATTAGCCATCTACTGTTAACTCCTTGAGCATTATGGCAATCTAAACATGGAATCACAGACAGTTTCCTTGGCACACTGATCAATATTGTCACCCAGAGTGAACACACTTTTATTATACATGGCACCAAGAATTACAGCAATATGAAGCAAACAACAAGGAGTCCAATGGCACCTTAAAGACTAACAAATGTATTAGGGCATAAGCTTTTGTTAGATACAACTCTCTTCCTCAGATGCTTGAAGGGATACAGAGATGAGAGTGTGACATCAGTTCTAATTAAATTAGAGTGGATGCTGCTCATCTCCAACAGTGATGAGAAGGTGAGAGTACCTGGAGAGGAAATGACTTATTGTAATGAGAGAGCCATTCCAGATCTCTATTCAGACCCATTCTGATTGTCAAATTTGCTTGTGAATTCCAGCTCAGCAGTTTCATGTTGCAGTCTGGTTTTGAAGTTTTTTTGCCTAAGAATAACAACTTGAAAGTCAGTAATCATGTGTTCAGAGACGGTAAAGTGATCCCTAACTGGTTTTTGCATGTCACAATTTTTGATGTTTGATTTGTGTTAATTTATTCTTTTGCATAGAAATGGTCTGGTTTGTCCAATGTACATGGAAGAGGGGCAGGGCTAGCATATATCACACTAGAAGATGCGCAGTTGTATGAGCTTTTGATGCTATAGGTGATGTGGTTAGGTCCTGTGATGGTATACCTGGGGTAGATGTGTGGACACAGTTGGCAATGGGTTTGTTGCAGGGATTCCTGTCTCTGTTGTGGGGTGTGAAGTTGGACCAATCACATCTCCGATGTCAATTGTACCTGAGCTCTCACACCAAAGACATGCTTGTAGTCAATCCTATAATACATTATATATAGATTTATTAAATAGAAAAAAAGAAATGACTTATTTACAGTGTTAAATCAGATAAACATATATATGCAAATTAATTAAAATCTTAAGTTTCAAAGAATAATAGAATGTCTATAATAAGCAAGAACGAGAAATCCTGTGGCACCTTATAGACTAACAGATTTATTGGAGCAAATCCAATCTTTTGTGGGCAAAGACCCACTTCATCAGATGCATGTAGTGGAAATTCCAAAGGCAGGTATAAATATACAGGCATAAGACAACAGCTCCAATCAAGAGTAAGGCTAGAGATAATGAGGTCAATTCAGTCAGGGAGGATGAGGCCCACTTCTAGCAGCTGAACACCAAGAGAGGAGAAATTGTTTTTGTAGTTAGCTAGCCATTTACAGTCTTTGTTTAATCCTAAACTGATAGTATCACATTTGCAGATGAATTGTAGCTCTGCAGTTTCTCTTTGAAGTCTGTTCTTGAAGTTTTTTTGTTGCAGGATGGCTACTTTTAAATCTGCTACTGTGTGTCCAGGGGAGATTGAAGTGTTCTCCTACAGGTTTTTTGTGTATTGCCATTCCTGATATCTGATTTGTGTCCGTTTATTCTTTTACGTAGGGACTGTCCAGTTTGGCTGATGTATATGGCAGAGGGGTATTGCTGGCACATGATTGCATATATTATATTGGTAGATGTGCAGGTGAATGAGCCCGTAATGGTGTGGCTGATGTGGTTAGGTCCTGTAATGGTGTTGTTGGTGTAGATATGTGAGCAGAGTTGGCACTGAGGTTTATTGCAGGGTTTGGTTCCAGAGTGGGAGTTACTGTGGTGTGGTGTATAGTTGCTGGTGAGAATTTGCTTCAGGTTGGCGGGTTGTCTCTGGGCAAGGACTGGCCTACCTCCCAAGGTCTGTGAGAGTGGAGGATCATTGTCCACGATGGGTTGTAGATCAGCGATCTACAACCCTCATTGCAAACTCTCCTCATTGAATTGGAGAGGTTTTAGCTGGGGACTGTAGGAGATGGCCAGTGGTGTTCTGTTATTTTCTTTGTTGGGCTTTTCTTGTAGCAGGAGGCTTCTGGGTGTACATCTGGCTCTGTTGATCTGTTTCCTCACTTCCTCAGGAAGTAGCAGATTTAAAAGTAGCCATCCTGCAACAAAAAAAAGTTCAAGAACAGACTTCAAAGAGAAACTGCAGAGCTACAATTCATCTGCAAATTTGATACTATCAGTTTAGGATTAAACAAAGACTGTGAATGGCTAGCTAACTACAAAAGCAGTTTCTCCTCTCTTGGTGTTCACACCTCCACATCAGCTGCTAGAAGTGGGCCCCATCCTCCCTGACTGAATTGACCTTGTTATCTCTAGCCTTTCTCTTGATTGGAACTCTTGTCTTATGCCTGTATATTTATACCTGCCTCTGGAATTTCCACTACATGCATCTGACGAAGTTGGTCTTTGCCCACGAAAGCTTATGCTCCAATAAATCTGTTAGTCTATAAGGTGCCACAGGATTTCTCATTGTTCTTGAAGATTCAGACTAACACGGCTACCCCTCTGATACCTGTAATAAGCAAGTTCTATATGTCCCTTAGGAATATGCCAGGCTAACCAGATGGGCATTTCTTGTTTGTGCCTAGAAACCTTGCTACCCAGAATTAAAGAAGCATAAAGATCACATCCCTTTTTGTTAGGTTTTTTTTTCCTTCTCCCATATGCTCTGATCTGCAAACCCTGCTGCTGGGAGGAATCCATTGCATGACTCACCTTTGGGACAGGAGAGAGGGTAGAATGACCAACATATTTTGTCATTTAATTTTCCACAATAATCTGTCTGATATCAATGGACCTTTCCTCTTGGGAAGGAACATAACACCTTTTGTTGAAAACCTGCACTTCATACTAGTTTATGTCACTCTGCTATCTGGTGATTTACATAATCACAGACACTCAATACAACTGTACAAATACTACTTAATACATGGGCTACAGAGGTTATAAGTGAGATTGATGCATGAAGCAACTCACAAGAATTCAATAAAATCTAATCAGTGACTACATTATTAAAATTCTAATAACAATACTAACACACAGCTTGGCCCGACTGCTTCCGGCCATGTATTTTAGACACAGGCAAAACCTGGAACCTGATCTGCCAGAGGCGGAGGCGGAAGTGCTGATGTATTGCTCCTCACTACGTTGCCTTTTAATTGCAAACCATTGCAGAATGAATGAAATGATGAACTGGAACTCCCAAGGAAGTGACTGTACTGAAGATGGACCCATCTACTATGGCTGCTTGTTGTAAAGACAGGTCTCTTGGTAAGTGTGATTATTTTGATTTGTTGAGCTTTGAACAAGTGCTTTAATAGTGGATTGAATAAGGTGAGGTATATACGATTTTAAAAGTAAATGTTTACCAACAGAGCTATACCAGACAGTTACCAGTCTTATTAGATCAGATTCCATTATATGGCAACTGTTGGAAAATGTTTACATTTTGAGGTTGACCAGTATTGAGAGAGGATGATCTGGCCATTAAGAAAATGAGTTTGGAGTAAAAAAACCTGAATTACAACATTGAGGCTGTGTCTACATTGGCACCCCTTTCCGGAAAAGGGATGCTAATGAGACACTTTGGAATTGCAAATCCGCAAGGGATTTAAATATCCCCCGCGGCATTTGCATGAACATAACTGCCGCTTTTTCCGGCTCGGGGTTTTGCCGGAGAAAAGTGCCAGTCTAGACGCGATCTTGTGGAAAATAAACCCTTTTCTGGAAGATCCTACTTGAAAGTAGGAATAAGGATCTTCCGGAAAGGGTTTATTTTCCGCAAGATCGCGTTTAGACTGGCGCTTTTCTCCGCAAAACCCGAGCCGAAAAAGCGGCAGTTATGTTCATGCAAATGCCGCGGGGGATATTTAAATCCCCCGCAGATTTGCAATTCTGCAGTGTCTCATTAGCATCCCTTTTCCGGAAAGGGGTGCCAATGTAGACACAGCCTGACTGTGCTCCAGACTTTCTGTAACATAATAGACTTTTTATAACAGTATACTAACATTTTCTTTCTCCCACCCTTTGTCTCTCTTGTCTGTTTAAACTGTAAATCAGAGGTGGGGAACCTCCAGTATACCCACTGGATGCAGTTCATTAGGTTTAGCTGCTAGCAGGTCACCAGATGGTTTGTTTACCTGTGTGTCTGCAGGCACAGTCACTTGCAGCTCCCATTGGCGTATTTATGAAAGTTCTAAATAGCTAAGAATAAATCTAGTCAGGAATTTCTTTTCCTCATGAAATGTTTGATGTTAAGTAAATTTTTCTTCTGATATATGTTTGAGTTATCATCAAAAATGAAAAAGTTAAAAGCAAAATTGGGTGGAAAGATTGATTTTTCAATGAAGTGCAAACATTTTTTTTATAAAAAAGCAGAAAAAAACCATTTGGCACAGAGAAAAAGTGACATAAAATCAATCAGTTCTACCTGAAAATGTAGGATGTACAATCTAGAAAGGAATATTTGAATAATGAGGAAATGGGTGAATATGCTTGATTGAAGATGTTACAAAAATTGAAAAAGTACTATTTGGTGTAATAGATCTTAAATAGTCACATAATTTATTAGATATAAAAAAACTAATACTAAATCAGAAAATGTATATTAGCTGACAAATTAATGGCTGTTTCCTAGGCAACAATTGTAAATCCAAAGCCTATATCTTATGCCTCATTAATTATGGCTTTTGCTGTCATTGCTGAGAAGAAGATCAGAAAAGGGATGTGGTAAAGGGGAAAAGGAAGAATTGGTTCTAGAGTAAGGAGGTCTGACTTATTTTAGACATAAGCTGACTGACACAGTAGAGAAAAAATGATTATCGTGTTGGAGGGATAAGACCATAAGAATGGACATACTGGGTCAGGGCAAAGGTCCATCTAGCTCCTGACAGTGCCCAGTGCCAGGTGTCCCAGAGGGAATGGAAAAAAAAATAGGTAATAATCAAGTGATCCGTTCCCTGTTGCCCATTCCCAGCTTCTGGCTTCAAATAAATGCAAGTAAGCACAAATGTCCATTGCTTGCTCTGTAAAATAAAAGATCATATACAGCCATAGGAACTAAAGATTCTGTGCTGTGACTAACAGGAGAAAATGGTGTGGAATGGAATATACAATGCAAATTCTGCCCCCATTGCACTCAATATGTTTTCCCACTGGTAGCAGGATTTGTTGATCAAGGTGATGTTATACATATTGACACATTTTCAGGGTAACTCCACCTGTATTCTTCCTCCATGGTATCTGAAAGGCACACATTAAGGATTCCAGACCCCGGATGTCAGTTCTCTTGGGCAAAGACCCATATCTCCCTCTCTTATGACTACAGGTTGGATCTCCCTGGTCTGGCACCCTCAGGGCCTGACCAGTCCCGGATGACAGATTTTGCCATACCAGGGGAGGTCATATCTGTCTCCCCTGCTCCTGGCTCCCCAGCTCTGGACCAGCCATCAGACTCCTGGTTGGTTCCCCCTTGCCACCAGCCTCACTACCCTGCCAGTCCCCTCACTTTCTTCCCTGCTACACCAGGCAGCCCAGCTGCAGCCCATCTCCCTGCATGCTGGGCTGCCCTACTATGGTGTCCTGACTCCCGCAAAGGTGTGCCATACTCCTGGCCCCACCAGGCAGCCCCATAGGTTGTGGCTGGCTGCCCAGATACAGCACTCCAGGCAGCTGCAGGGAGAAGGGCTGCACACCTGCAGGGAGCCCAGCCACCAGCCCTCCACCAGGAGCGAATAACCTTTTGTTATTGTCCTCTTGGAACATCTGTGGTCCTGTCGGATGGATGTTGCCGGACTAGGGAACTCTGGATTACAGAGGTTCACCCTGTAGTATTTGGAAGCTGCACAGCTACCTGCCTTACATTGTATTAACCCCAGTAAGCCAGTCTGCATAAAGGCATTGATTTATTTCTCCTAGGACTATGAACAGTGCATTACCACCAGTCATAAGCTGCCATATAGCTTGTTCTAGGCAAGCATATTTATTCTTAAGGTAAAAGAATAACAGAACATATATGTTAAAAAACCACAATAAAAGTTCCTATGTACATTCTAAAAAAAGACCAGAGGTCTTATGGGGTCCTAGTAGACCAAAGCCTTTTTGATTCTTCAGCTTAGAAAAGAGGAGACTAAGGAGGGATATAATAGAGGTCTATAAAATCATGACTGATATGGAAAAAGTGAATAAGGAAAAATTATTTACTTATTCCCACAATATAAGAACTAGGGGTCACCAAGGGTGTGTCTAGACTACAGGGTTTTGTCGACAAAAGTGGCTTTTGTTGACAAAACTATACCTGCGTCTACACTACCGCCAAGTTCTGTTGACATAACGTCGACAGAACTCAGCAGTTTTGTCGACAGCAGTAAACCTCATTCTGCGAGGAATAACGCCTTTTCTCAACAGAGTTCTGTCGACAGAAGGTATTATTGCATTTACACTGTCCTTTGCATCTACACTCTCATGTCGACAAAGCGGCTTGCTTTGTCGATAGAACTGGATGTAGTCTAGACACTCTTTGTTGACAGAAGCTTTGTTGACAGTATCTGTATGTACCCCAAATGAAATTAATAGGTAGCAGGTTTAAAACAAACAAAAGGAAGATTTTCTTTACTCAGCGCACAGTCAACCTGTGGAACTCCTTGCCAGAGGATGCGGTGAAGGCTAGAACTTTAACAGGGTTCAAAAAAGAGCTAGATAGATTCATGGAGGTTAGGTCTATCAATGGCTATTAGCCAGGATGGGTAGGAATGGTATCCCTAGCCTCTGTTTCTCTGGAGTTAGGTGACAGGGAAGGGATCATGTGAGGATTACCAGTTGTGATCCCTCCCTCTGGGGCATCTGGTATTGGCCACTGTTGGCAGACAGGATACTGGGCTAGATGGACCTTTGGTCTGACCCAGTATGGCCATTCTTATGTTCTTATGTTCTAAGTTTGGCAGCCCTGTAACAAAAGGTTATTTCCATTTATTGGATCAGAAAGGGGGTCCTGATCTGTTGTTCTAAGTCATCTCTTCAAAAAATTAATGGTAACTTAGGTACATGTGATCATGACTTGATCACATTTGTAATCTGCACACAGAATAAAGTACAGACCAGTGCTTTAAAGAGCCAATTTCACAAACAATGATTAGCTAAATCAGAGGTAGGAAGAAGTTAACTAGAAAAATGTGAATTATAATTGCAAATTGTTTAAAAACACTTCAGGAGATACCCCAAAAGCTGCAACTGAGATTTTAAAAATTTTAAAAATTACCTGGTTTATAGGGGATGTGAAATCAGCTATCAAGAAAAAAAAAAGCAATATCTGTAACAACCCCAGGAAAGCTGGAATTGACCAAAATTAATGTAAATCATAGCCCTGGTCTACACTTGGGAGTTATTTTGAAATAACTCCCCTTATTTTGAAATAACAAGGGGAGCATCCACATTACCAAGCCCATTATTTCAAAATTAAGGGCTGGTTATATTGAAGTAATAACTCCTGCTTGTTATGAGGAATAACGCTTATTTCAAAATTGTTATTTCAAAATAGTGGTAGTGTGGACACTTAGCTGCTATTTCAAAATAATTGGCCTCCAGAGGCCTCTCACAGCTGCACTTGTGGCCGCTTTGGCCACACACCTGACAGTTCCAATGCTTCCTTTCTCCTGCAAAGTTTAAAGCTACAGCAGAAGGGGAAAGGCTTGTGGCATCAGGACAGCTTTGCTAGACCCGTGCCACTTAACACCCTTTGTGGAAGCCATGGCCAACCCCAGTGCTCCCCTCTGTGCCCCCCACAGCTGTCATCCCACCTGCAGCACCCTCTGATGCCCCTGGTCAGGGCTGAAAGAGGGCACCAGCCTGGACTGGTGCAGAGAACCTGGACCTCATCGAGATCTGGGGGAGGAGATCAACCTCCAGACCTTCAGTGTCAGCTCAGAGATTAAGGCGAGGCTTCATGCACAGTGTCTCCTGGGATAACTGCCTTTGTCACTTTTCTTCACAGCTGGACCAGCTGCAAGCATAGCGTTTACACCACCTCCCACACCATCTTCCTGACTATGTGGGATCCGCTGCAGAAAGCGCACCAAGGAAGATCTGTTGTGGGGCCAGATGGTCTGCCTCCAGCCTCTCATCCAGGGGCTCGATGAGGAGCACCAGGAGTGGGCTGCCAACCATGAGGAGTGACAGGCTGATTGGGAGCAGCAGAAGGCTATGTGGGAACAGCTGTCATGCCAGCATGAGGTCATGAACTCCTCCACAATATCTGTCATGGAGCACATGGCCACATGCAAAGAGCGGACCACCAGCCATCACCCCAATCCTGACCCCTCAACTCCCTGTCCCCCTACTCCTTACCCCTGGCTCCCCACTCCCTTTCTCCACATACCCCCAACTCCCTGCCTCTGCATCCACCCCTGACCCCTGGCTTCTCCTCCCCTGGGGCTGCTGGGGCCTCTGATCATGTGGCAGTGTCACCTCTCAGACAGCCGAAGCCTCCCAAGGTACCCAAGGCATGTGCCAGTCCCAGCCCCATCCCTGAGCCCTTCCACCGCATCCTCCCCCATTCCAGGTACTCTCCCCAGTCTCTCCCCTGATGTATATCCTCTACATAAAAAAATCAGAGTGGCGTTTTCCAAACAAAAAGGCGTTTTTCATTTGGTCTGCAGAGCGGGGGGAATGTGGGAAGGAAGATCAAGGGAAGGGAGTGGTGGGGAAGGAAAGGCACATGGGGCAATGCAGGGACCCTTTGTGGAGAGGCACAGGAAAGAGTCTCACAGTTGGCTTTGGCTGAAAATCTCCCTTGAGGCCTCCTGGTTGAACACAGACCCCTGATGTGCTCTCCTGAAAGCACTGGTGTCTGGCTGCTTGTGCGTCCAGGCCAGCCGATTGGCCTCTACATCTCACCCTGGCAGGAAAGTCTCCCCCTTGCTCTCACATATGATGTGGAGCACACAAGAGGCTGCCACCACTTAGGGGATGTTTTGCTCACTGAGGTCCAGGCGGGTGAGAAGACTCCTGAACCTCTCCTTTAGGTGGCCGAAGGCAACTCGACTGCCATGTGGCACCTGCTGAGCCTGCCATTGAAGTTCAACTTGGTATGGTCCAGGCTGCCCATGTAGGGCTTCATCAGCCGGGGGAAGAAGGGCTAGGCTGCGTGACCCAGGATGCACATGGGCATGTCCATGTCCCTGACCCTGATGGTGCAGTTGGGGAAAAAAGTGCCAGTGTGCATCCTCTGGAACAGGCTTAAGTTCTGGAAGATGCAGGCATCACGTGCCTTCCCTGACCAGCTGATATTAATGTCCATGAACTGTCCTTTGTGGTCCACCAGGGCCTGCAGCATCATCAAAAAGTACCCCTTCCTGTTTTTATAGTCCGAGGAACAGTGGTTGAGGGCTAGGATGGGGATATGTGTGCCATCTATGATCCCCCTGCAGTTGGGGAAGTCCATTGCAGCAAAGCCACCCACAATGGGTTTGACGTTCCCAAGAGTGATGACCCTATGCAGCAAAATGGTGTTGATGGCCTTGTTTACTAAGGATGTTAAGGACTAGTCGACTATCCAATAAGCAAATACTTATTAGATAGTCGAGTCAACTAGTTGATTCCTCCCTCCCCCTTGATGCCTCTATCAGACAGAGGCAGCAAAGGAGGGGGAAGAAGGGGTACTTCAAAGCAGCAGTGCCACACGGAGCCCATACCAAGCTCTGTGTGGCACTGCCGCTTTGAAACACTGCCTCAGCATTTCAAAGCAGCGCCGCAAGGAGCTGACCCCGGGCTTCATGCGGTGCTGCCTCCGGGCTCCATATGTCGCTGTCCCAGCCACCCCAGTGTTTCAAAGTGGCAGCACCACATGGAGCCCGGGGTGAGCTTGTTGCCGGCAAGAGTGAGTCTCAGGTCCGACACTGGGTTCTCAAAGTACAAAAAAGCTACACAAGCAGTTTATTTCCTGACAGCTATCAGCTCTGCCCCTTAACTAAAAGAACAACATGATAGGAAAAGCGGCATTTCTTACATCCCTTCTGCTAGCCGGGGATCCCATTTCGGCTGCGGATGAAGCGGGAGAGTGTCTCAGCTTTTGAGACGCCGGTACCCAAAGCCCATCAGTGAGGTCCAAATTGCTGTGCTCTGGTGCAGCTTTAAAAACTGTGTCTCTACCTTGTTTGTGACAGTTTGGAAATTTCCAAGGGTTACTCATTGCTTGTTACAGTATGGCTCCGTTGTACTGCTTGTCCTTTGACTTTGTTTACATGATCAGTATATTTAAGTAAACAAGATTGTTATGTTCCCACCCTTATCTACAATTCGTTCTTGCTACAATGGCGTATGTTCCTAGAGGCTTGCTTCTGGCTCATCAGTAGTAGGGACAGGACGGGGGGAATGGGAAAAAGGGGGAATGCAGGCCTCACCACCCTTATACTTCACACGTACAGAGTTCTTTCACAACTGATCCCGACACAGCTCTGTGTGGCACTGCACCTTTGAAACACTACGGTGGCTGGGGACTATTGAATATTTCAAAGCTGGCATGCCTGTGTGCAGCTGGGAGTCAGCGGGACTTCCCGCTGGCCCCAGGCTGCATGTGGAGTTCCTCATTACTCAATATTTAACATCCTTATTGTTTACCTGCATAAGCACAGCCCCAACCGTAGATTTCTCCATGTCTAACTGGTTCTCCAGAGTGGTAGCTGTCCGGGGTGGCATGCTTCCAGAATGTGATGACACACTTCTGCAGGAGGTTGGTGGGTTTCATGTAGGTGTCCCATCACCTGAGTGCAGGGGTAAGCCACTCTCAGAGCTCCACAAAGATGGCCTTCCACATGTGGAAGATTTGCAGCAGAAGCGTAGTGAGGGTGTTATGCGCCTGGGGGCTAAGGCAAAATTTGTGCCCCCTCCCAATAATTTGTTACTACCTGTGGGACTTTACACATTCCAATCTGCGCTGAGAAGGGAACATGCAAACAGGGTTTGGCTTGGACCCTCCGTGCTGCCTCCATCCGGCCAAAGTGCAGAATTTGTCGCATGGGAAGTGGGAGCTCGCAGCCCGCAAGGTGAGTGGGGCCCGGTGCTTTGGGATGACAATGAATCGCACCCACATGGGCGGCTGAGGTCAGAGAATTGCTTGAGCTCTGCATGGGGCAGCACACTGTGTGCATGCATTGTGTCCGCCCCAGCCTGGCAGCACGATGGTGGCTCGTGGGAAGTTCAGGACCCAGGGCTTCCAAAGGAGGCTAAAAAGGCTGGGCTGCAAAGGGACTGGGGTTAAAACTGCTGTGCAGGTCCCGGGTGGCATTGCGTTGCGAGCAGCTGCTGTAGCGTAGTCAGAGTGGGAGCCGGTCTCTGTAGAGCGCCGAGCAATGTCCCCAGCTTTGCTCATGTTCTTAAGCAGAGGGATGGGACATGTAGGGGTTCTGGTGTCAGGAGGTGGATTCAGGACAGGGGGTTGGTGTTTGGAGGGGTGCAAGTGGAGTTAAAGAGCCATGCAGGGGGTTGGCTTTGGGGGCGAGCTCAGGGATGGGGTGAGGGTGCAGGAGTCAGGGATGGCTGTGGGAGGTGAAGGGCTCATGGCAGGGCGCTGGAGGGCAGGGGTAGCTTACTTGTAATGCAGCTCCTGTGGCGGATCCTCACGGGGGCAAGGGACTGCAGGAGCTGGCCCTGGTTTCCACCTACTCCCCTCTAGCAAGTGGGGAGGCCTAGCTCTAGGGGTCAGCCCTCACCTGCAACTGCCCCTGCAGCTCTTGGGAGTTTCGTAGCTCCAGGGTCTGCCCGGCCTCCAGACGCACCCCGGCCTCCAGCCAGACTGGAATAGGACTGAAGTCAGAGTCAGCCCTGAATCCCAGCTGCCACCCCTCCATCCCCTGAATTCAGGTTCATCATGGTGGGGTTGCTCTGATCTCACACAGAGACTGTCAGTGTAAAAAGAAGTCAGGTCTCACTGTCTTGCCCAGGCTGCACTTCAAGAGCTATTCACAGGCAGCTAAATTGGCGCTCCCCTAGCATGATGTCTGGGGGCAACTGCCCCCCTCCTGCCTCCCCTCGCTATACCACTGTTTTGCAGTCACTGCTGGCTATCCCATCACTGCAGGATGACACATTCCTACCAGTTCAAACTGGTCTCCCTCCAACAGAAGCCACATTCCACGGTTTGCAAGGGATTGAGGGTCCTTTGCTGCAGCAGGAGCATCAGGGCCTGGGTGAAGAGGTTCTCTGGTCCAGGCTGGTCATCTGCCTGAGGCAGCACGTGGGCAGTGTGGATGAACTGCACCATGATGTGGAGCACGAGTCCTGTGAGTCTGGCACTGCTTTGCAGCAGCTCTAGCTCCTTGTTTGAAGTGCTTTCGTGTCTGCCAGGGCAACCAGAGCACACAATGTGAGTTTGGTGTCCTGCAATGGGGTAGGCAGTGAAGAAGTAGCATGTGAGATGCAGCTGTAGAGAGGAGCCCCTTTAAGCATGTGTCTCAGCTAGACTCAGGAAGCAGCTACAGGAAGTGTCCACCCTCCTAGTGCTCTCCCCAGAGTGCTTCCGGGGGCTTTAAATCTGATGCAGGCTCCAATCAGTGTGGAAGTGCTATTTCAAAAGAATAAGTTATTTTGAAATAATTTCCTAGTGTAAACTTGTCCATAGACTTTAAAGTCAGAAGATTATTTTTATTCTTTATGCAGTACTGGCACTGAATGGATGTGTTCACTTCTGATGTCCACAATTCAAAAAGTATGCTGATGTATTTGGGAGGGCTCAGCAAAGAGCCATAAGAATGATTAAAGGTTTAAAAAACAGAAGGCGATAGATTCAAGGAGCTCAGACTATTTAGATTAACAAACAGAAGATAAAGTTTGACTTATTCTGTAAGTTTCAACATGGGCAGCAAATATTTAATAACTAAGACATTTGCTTAGCATTGCTTGGGTCCTTAACTCATTTTTTTAGAAAATGAAAGGAAAATATGTATGCTTGATTGAAATTATTTTATTTTTCAAAAATATGATTTTATTTTTCAATAATACAAGTTTATGAAGTTATTTTTTAAATAGGAATTCCATCACATGTATTATTTTTCTTCCTCCCTATAAGCTCTGATCATTCGCTGTGTTTTAACAAAAAAGGGCTATAGTCAATTGGTCTCCAATAACATTTTCTTCTAGTTTTCAAACCTTAGCATTGATTTAGCTGTGCTAAAATAGAGCACTATTCCAAATTTCTCTATTTTATCTCTTTTCTGTAAGGTTTATTGAGAAGCAATCTTATTCCTATTTTTCTGGCTCATCTTGATTCAGTGTCTTTCAACATTTGCTCAGTTATGGCAGTTTTGAACACTGCACTTCATTTGGTGATTCTTTCTCTTTTTTGTATCGTTTATGAGAAGCAATTCCATTCCAGACACATCCCTTTTTCCTGGCACAACCAAACCCTTATGTTGCTTTAAGTTGTGATAAGAGGAAACTGTATTCCAAATTTAGTGGTCCAAGTGTGACGAACCCCCTCCCCCCATGGTTTATGAAATGGACTCTTGGACATGAATATACGTAACTCAAAGGTGGTTTGAGCAAATTATTTCATGTAACCCATCGATCTTCATGTCATGATAAGAACATAAGAATGGCCGTACTGGGTCAGACCAAAGGTCCATCTAGCCCAGTAGCCTGTCTGCCGACAGTGGCCAGCACCAGGTGCCCCAGAGAGGGTGGACCGAAGACAATGATCAAGCGATTTGTCTCCTGCCATCCTTCTCCAGCCTCTGACAAACAGAGGCCAGGGACACCATTTCTATCCCCTGGCTAATAGCCTTTTATGGACCTAACCTGCATGAAATTATCTAGCATCTCTTTAAACTCTGTTATAGTCCTAGCCTTCACAGCCTCCTCTGGAAAGGAGTTCCACAGGTTGACTACATGCTGTGTGAAGAAGAACTTTCTTTTATTAGTTTTAAACCTGCTACCCATTAACTTCATTTGGTGTCCTCTAGTTCTTCTATTATGGGAACTAATAAATAACTTTTCTTTATTCGCCCTTTCCACACCACTCATGATTTTATATACTTCTATCATATCCCCCCTCAGTCTCCTCTTTTCTAAACTGAAAAGTCCCAGTCGTTTTAACCTCTCTTGATATGGGACCCGTTCCAAACCCCTAATCATTTTAGTTGCCCTTTTCTGAACCCTCTCCAAGGCCAAAATATCTTTTTTGAGGTGAGGAGACCACATCTGTGCACAGTATTCAAGATGTGGGCGTACCATAGTTTTATACAGGGGCAGTAAGATATTCTGTGTCTTATTTTCTATCCCTTTCTTAATAATTCCTAACATTCTCTTTGCATTTTTGACCGCCGCTGCACAGTGTGGAAGTTTTCAGAGAACTATCCACAATAACTCCAAGATCTCTTTCCTGATTTGTCATAGCCAAATTAGCCCCCATCATACTGTACGTATAGTTGGGGTTATTTTTCCTGATGTGCATTACTTTACACTTATCCACATTATATTTCATTTGCCATTTTGTTGCCCAATCACTCAGTTTGGTGAGATCTTTTGGAGTCCTCACAGTCTGCTTCTGTCTTGACTATCCTAAACAGTTTGGTATCATCCACAAACTTTACCACCTCACTGCTTACCCCTTTCTCCAGATCATTTATGAATAAGTTGAACAGGATTGGTCCCAGGACTGACCCTTGGGGGATACCACTAGTTACCCCTCTCCATTCTGAAAATTTACCATTTATTCCTACCCTTTGTTTCCTGTCTTTTAACCAGTTCTCAATCCATGAAAGGACCTTCCCTCTTATCCGATGGCAATGTAATTTACACAAGAGCCTTTGGTGAGGGACCTTGTCTGTGATCTGCTGGTTCTGTTTATCTTACTCTGTTTGTGTGTGTAAAATTAGACACATGGAGTGAGGAATACTTGGTGAGTTTCAAATGTGTGAATGGGAGACATGGAGGGTGTTACCTGTAACTTCTAGATGAGCCACTGTTAAACAATCTTTTGTCCTTCATCCTGAGCAGTGGTTAGTAGGGAGTGGTCTCAATCCTTTAACAAAAAGAATAAGAGAGGAGAGGTCTGGGTCTTTTGCCTGGGGCTGCACCTGAAGGAAGGGGCCAGGGACCCCAGAGTGTGGAAAAAAGCCCTGGTTTAAAGTGGCAGCTGGAAAAGAGATTTTAGGGTGACTTTGATTTAGTTTGTACTGAGGTTTCAGTGTAGACTTAGCCAAGTGTTTTTGTTTCTTTTCATTTGTAACCTACTTTACTCTGCCTACTTTCACTTATTACTACTTAAATCCTACTGCTTCAACTTAATAAAACCATTTTTATTTCTATCAAACCCAGTGTAAGTGATTGTTACCTGGGGGGGGGGCAACCAGTGTGCACATTCCCCCTTTAATTGCTAAAGGGGGCTTATCTAATTCTTTGGGGTTTGATCCCATCTGGGGAGTGCTTTCACAGGAGGCTGGGCCCTAAACTGCACTCTCCTTGGACCTGAAGTGGTTCAGTGTCTGTATTTCTTCTCAGTGGGGGCAGGGACCTCAGCTCGGGGCCTTGGCTGGGGGAGACCAGTGGAGCTGGCCCAGCAGGACCGGGCGGTGAGGAGCCCCAGAGAGCGGGAAGGCGAGTGGCAGTGGCCGTGTCAGCACCCCGGGAGGCACCGCCGAGGGGTCGTCTGTGACCTCACCCCATCACACCAAGCTCTTACCATTTAGGAGAAATTCTTGACCAAATAGACAAGCTCTCTAATATGTATATTAGATGGGCTCTTCAGACTAAAAGGGAAAGGTATAATACGATCAAGTAGCTGAAGCCAAAGACCGATAAATTGATACTAGAAATCAAGCATCAATTTTTAATGTGAGAGCAACTAACCACTGGAACAAATTACTGAGGGTCATGGTGGATTCTCCATCACTAACAATTTTTAAATCAAGATTGATTGTTTTTCTAAAAGATGCAACCTAGAAATTATTCTGGGTAAGTTCTATTGTCTCTCTGACCACATGATCAAAATGTTTCTTTCTGGCTATGAAATCTTTTAATCTTTTGCACCAAGAAGCCCTTTCTTTTTTCTTTTTGTTTCTGGGAAACCTATTTTGAATCAAAATATGCAAACCACTCTTTAGAGTTGCTTAGTCTCAAGCTAGGTCTAGACTGTAGACATATCAACATAACTACATTACCAAGGGCTATGAAAAATGTATACCCAAGAAACATAGTTATATTGACTTAATCCTCCCATGTAGGCTCCCGTACACATAGCTATTGCCTGTTGGGGAGATGAATTAATGATGTTAAAGGTAGAAGCTCTCCTGTTGGCTTAGGAGTATCTTCATGGAATAGAGCACAATCATATGTAAACATTCCTAAATTTGATATAGGTCCTCCAATGAAACTGTTCAGGATTGCAAAATCTTTAATGCACAATTTAGTGCAGTGTTTCTCAACCAGTGGTACGAGTACACTTTGGGTACTCGAGAGACATCTGGGGGGCACATCAACACAACTGAAATTTGGAGAAAACTGAATTTTTGTTTTAAGTTTTACAGCACTTTATTATTTTTGTACTTTTTACACCCAAAAATTTCATCACCCACCCAGCTACAATTAAGCTATTTAAACAAATGTATTGCAATAGTTGGGGAAAAAAATGTATGTGTCTGAAAACTGTAGGTACTGGGGGTATTTATATTTTTTTAAAGAGATACTTTATATAAAAAAAATCTTGAGAAACACTGGCTTAGTGTTTTCATATTTAAAATATCCTCAAACA
This sequence comes from Rafetus swinhoei, assembly GCA_019425775.1. NCBI lineage: Eukaryota > Metazoa > Chordata > Testudines > Trionychidae > Rafetus > Rafetus swinhoei. Next base: position 27,226,655 of record CM033424.1, on the reverse strand, counting down.
GTAGATTTCTATAGTGTGGGCTCAATCCTGGGACCTTTATTCAGTTTTTACACCAGAAATATTCCTATCCACTCCAATGGCAGCTTCTCTGAAGTCAGTTCCAGATCTACCTAATTTCTGCAATCGGGGTTAAAGTCTTCATTTTGAAAAAGGAAAAAAACAAACAAACAAATTGGTTCAGCATGAAGAATATATATATATAATTTATTGAAGTGTTAGCCATAGAGTCACACCATGACAGCTGAATGATGGTGACTGGCGTTGATTCTGGATTTTATGTGAAAATAGGACAAAATGTTGCTGATCATGAAGTCTGAAAAACAAAATGAAAATTCTTAAGTCAAGAAGCAAAATCCTCAAGATTCAGAACACGATTCAGAACCAACTCAAGCAAACAGCATGAGGAATTTAAAATCAAATTTGAAAAGAACATGACTAAACAGAGGGAAAGCTTGGTGTCTAGCATGGAAAAGAATCTCTAGATCATTACCAGATGGGAGGTTATTGAAAAAATGAACGTTACAAAACAGAAGCAAGAAATTGCAGCACTCCAAATTCATTTGAAGAGTTCCAGGCTGCAAAACAAAGCCCAGTGTTGTGGCCAGCTGATTATAGTGAAATCAAGCATACATGTTGTCTACCTCATTTATTGCATAATTATATCTAATTTATATTATAGATAACCCTGATTCAACTGCCAATGAAGTCACTGGGGCTAGGTTTGCACTTAGGGTTAGCAGAACTTGAATTAGCAGACCCTGGGTTTATGGATCTAAACTCATTGTTAACCTCAGATTAGGAATTGTTGAATGCTAGCTCCCAAATGGGGGCACCAGTGGGTTACGGCTGCATTGCAGTTAGACACCTCTGACTGGCCCATGCCAAGTGACTTGGGATTGTTTAATTTTAGTGTAGACTTCTGGGTTTGAGCTGGATCCAGCCTGTAGGACCCTGCAGTGCTGACGGGTCCTATTTAAAATCAATGAAGCTTGAACCCTGGACCCCAGCTTGATTCAGGCTGAGTCCATCTACCCCTCCAAAGGGTCCTGGGACCAAGCCCTGGGTGTGTATGATTTGTGTGTGGACAGAAGAGGCTTGAGCCTACATTCAGTTCTAGGCTTACACTGCAGTGTAGACATATCCTGAAAATCTGTTTGTGAATTGGAGGATGACACAAGCAACAGGAGTATGTATTCAAAAGGTGGAAAAAGAGGGTGTGGTTTTTTTGTTTTGTTTGGTTTTTTTTTTTTTTTTTTGCAGCTTCCTTCTGCTGGGGATCAGTTGCTTGAGGGAGAACCTGGTATGGAGGGGATGGAACTAGGTCTCTTTATGCTGCAAAATAGTTTGCAAAGCATGTCCTCCATTTCAAATTGCATGGGTGTTGAGGAAGGGCAGGAATATGGTGTAGCATAGCCATGAGTTCTCCCTTGCCCTATAAGGGGGCAAAAGGGTAGTTCTGAGGCTATTCCATTGAGGGTCTCCATTCACTTTAAGGCCCTCTACTCAGGGGATTATTAAGAGTGTGAGTCACCCAGAGGAAAAGGTGACCCAGAAGAGGCATCTCTTAGACTCTGAATTGGAATTTTTGTTTTTCTGAACCCTGCGGTTCACAGTAACACAAAGGGAAGCTCCATTGCTGAGGAGGGAGCAAAAAGACCTGTCATAAGTGAGCATCCGAAGAACAGTGATAATAAGGAAGGACCTGGGTATTTGCTTCTAGCAATGGGTCTCTTGGGACACTGCCTTTGAAGAAATCCTAAGTAGCAGTTATAGCAGAGAGATCAGGTTTGTTTTTTTGGTTAATATTCCTCAGAATGACATCTGTGGTACACCTTCCAGGGAGCAGAGAACTCACTGTTGGCTTTTTCTCCTATATGAAAGTGGATTTTTTTTTCTGGGAGTGGTTTGGAATTAAGAAGGAGACCGGGGAGCTATATTAGCAGTTTCTTTATTTCAACCTGCTATTCAGGCTATGATTATTTCCTTCTGCAATTAAAATATATATGAAGCAGACATTCTACATTGGAGTTCAATTCATGGCAAACTGTTACTGACAAAGTTTATGATCAGGTTAGGGTTTGGAATGATAAATTTGAAGACACCATTGACTTTTCTAGGTAACTAATACAGTGTGACATCTTCTCAATATATTTCATTTAGCTTCTGAGTGAGGTTACCATGGATATCCCAGCCACTGGTATGAGGATGTGCACGTGCTGTGGTTCTAATGTACACAAGACTGAGAAACATAGGCTTTGATTAGATACAATATGTGTAGAAGAGGTGGATATGTTTATAACCAGTGCCCAGCATCACAGCACAATAGAAAAAGATGCAACTCCAAGCCTCGCAAGGACCCTGTGTCCGCTGTGTTTATGAATGTTCATTATGAATTTCTGTAGTATATGAGTGGCTACGCTGACACATTCTGGGATAGGCAAGGTTGTCACATGAGTCCATTGCTATGTAGTATTTTCTGCGGACATTGTATAATAATGGGATTTCAGGGCATTAATGTGGATTAAGAGAAGGAAGAATTTCTTTTGGCCAGAGAAAATTTTCACCCATGCACATGATGTCAGTGTCAGTGGGTAATACTGAAGTTAGGGATATATTTATTGACACTTTACATAATTATTCAGTGGCAACTGGAGCACTTAATTAATAGGAAAAGTCGGATTTTGTGGGTGGAAATTTTTTTGCTCTTCTGCCTGCCAATGGCCTGATCATGTCTGACATAAGAAAGCCCACGGTACTCATCAGAAAGGTGGAAGATCCCTGTTCAAGTGCTCAGATGGAAGAGGGACTTGAACTGGGCTCTTCACATCTCTCTTAAGTACCTAATTTACAGGTTAACAATTATGAGGGAAGTCATTCCCCATAACTTCCCCAGGGTTCTTGCTCAAATGCTATTATTATCTAAAGCCAAGAGAGGATTTGCAGCTGAGAATCCCAATCACCTCCCTGCATTCCAGAATTAGATTCCTATTTCCATGAAAGGGGTGGGGCATAGCATGCATACTGGCTTTTTTAAGGCACCTATCTCTCCCCATTCTTTGTGTAGGGATCCAAAGTGTCCATCTCAAGCTTTGCTAATCACATAAAGTTTCTAGGTACTTAAAATATAGGTGTGGCAGCACTCAGAGTCACCATGCCTCTGTTTCTTTGTGAATCTAGCCCCTTGTCTGTCTCCTTCCCATAGCAGGATTGTTCCAAGAGCATAGCCTTGCATGGTTTATCCACTTTAGTTGTCAAGAACCTGGAGAAAAAGAGCTTCCACCATGTCTCTCTGGAAAGCCAGATTTTTTCAGTCAAATTCTGCCCAACCTCCAAGTTTGCAAGTGCGAATTGTGGCTTGAAATAACTGTACCTATATCTTTATTGTGGGGCAGTAGTGTTGCTCTTCAGTGTAATGTAGATGTGCCATTAGTTATTTGTGCTGGGGTGTTCCCCTTTTCTGAAATCAAAGGACTAGTGTTTATTCCAAACTGTTACACTGCAATGTGAATAGTGTTGCAAGTAATTCCCTCCTCCCACACACTAGCTTAAGCTGCAGTTGTCGTCATATCTTAGTCTCCATCATTGCAAATTAACTGGTGTTGGCAGTGATTGCTTTTAAGCTCTTACCGCAGCAAATTCATAAATTATTCTGTCACTAATGCCCAACCTGCCTATTCCTTTATTGTAACTGAGGACAAATGATGACTTTTCTTGTCAAATCTAATAGTTATAGGACACCATCCTCCATGTCCTGTGTAGGGAGCAATGACAAAAGATAATCAACTGTTTCTTTTTTATTAAAAAAAGGCTCATGAAAGTCCCCCTCCTTCCATACCTCACAATACCCTTTCCTCTCCCCCAGACACCCAGATTTCTGAAGCATGCCTTATACTTTTCAGCATTTGTTAGCTCCCAGGAAGAGGCAGCCTCACCATCTTGTATGTCAATTTAATACTCTATAAAAATTATTAGTTAGCTGCTGATGTTCTCCATTTAGTAAACTTTAGTAAACAAGTGCCAGTCTCAGAGCAGCGGAATGAATTTTTTTTAGTGGAAAAGTCCACATGTGGGCTATACCCAGAGATGTCACATCATTCAATTTTGTAAGCTGAATTATTTTTCTCTCAGAGTTTTAACACCCTGATTTAAATATATGATAATAGATGGCTCTGCAGTGAATACATCATAATCTGATGCAGTTACTCCAAGTGGTTTAATATAAGCAACAGCAGCCTCAGGAATTCAACAACATGTTCAATCCAGGACTGTGTTTTATTTCATGTTTTAATACAGAGAGGGATTTTGATTGGTTTCCTTTCAATCTTCAAGGCTTTGTTGAGTTTAAGGGCCTCTCTAAAGTATCATGCCAGAAGTTTCAAGGTGGTGAGGGGATAGTAAGGAAGCAGACAGATTTATTTCATTGTGATATCTGAACGTTTTTCTATTGTGCAGCTTTGGCTGACATTTTACTGATGTATTCTTCTTTCCAGACTATTACATACAAAATATCAGGGTGTGGATAAAGATAACCTGGCTAGTTATGATTTATATTTTGTAAATAATGACCAGGAAGACAATTACATTTTAAGGTGATTCTGCTTAATTATGGTTATGTATATTTTAGAATATGATACACGGTTTTTATGAATATTCTGTATGTTACCTATGTATCTGAGGTATCACAGTACTTGCCTTAGAAAATCCTTCAATTAAATATAATCCCAAACTTGGTTCCCACCCACCCCAAGATAAGATGAAACTTGTTTCTTTTAAATCTGGTCCTCATATAAGGCTAAGTCTGCTTGTACAATTTGCCACCAAAAGCTGTGTTCAAGCAGGACAGCATGAAAAGAAACAAAGGGCCTGATCCATACTTTTACCTGAGGAATCAGTGTAGGACAGTTCAAAAGAATATCACAAACTTTGCAGTCTGGTGCTGTAGTGCCATGTCTTTGAATCAGTCGATTCTGCAAAGTGCATTGGTGTGGGAAAGAGGCAAGAAAATTGGAAAACAAGTATAAGTCAACAAGTACTCTCAGCAGGTTTCTTTCTTTCTTTTTTGTACATTGATTTGAGATCACCGTTAAGCTGTATAGTTTAATCAATTTTAGCACGGATTTACTGTGCTGCTAAGATATGTTCAACCTGTTCTCATCACTTCAACTAAAACAGGTCCTTTTGCATGGTAACAAAAATCAATTTCAATAGGAAGCACTTACATATAGTGATTTGCTTGTAATACAGTGAAAAGGTCAGTAGAATTCCTTGACCAGTTAGCAATGTAACTTTCAAGCTTCCCCGGGTAAATCTTGTGATCACAATGTCTGGTAAAGTCTTTTCATATTTTTTTTTTTTTGTCACAAATCTTGTACTTGTCACATTATTTTCCACAGCTCAATAGCAGTTTATCTATAATACTCCTGACTTCACAGCCTGCTTTCTCCTCCTCTTACTTGATTTCTTTTAACACAGATGTCAATAACTATGCACTTGTTGTTAACTCAAAATATCAGAAAGCAGAAATAAACAATGTCATGATTTCATGTTACTACGTTTAAAAGTGTCACCCTTAAACTTCTTACAATTTTGCTTTTGCACGTAGCTAAAATCACTTCAGTGGAGTTGTGCCAGATCAGCAGAACTGAATTTGTTCTGTATCAAGAAAATGTCCAATTATTAATTGGGCGCTCAATTAGCTGATATACCAAAGTATTCCAGGAGCAGTGGGGCTCTGAATAGCATCAGGAAATTTAAACTGACCATTACTCATTTCCTCCATGAGTAATGAAGGAATAATAGATATGATTCAGAATTCCTTTGCTAGTGCAGATTTAATTTCCTGTTTTCCCAGTGCCCTGTCACTATTTTAGGAGAGGAACCACTCTTAATTTTTATAACACACAGTTATTTTATTTTCCTATCTTCCACTGGGGGCAATGTGGATATTTTGGACTTATTTTAAAGTATACCAACATTAGAGCTGTTCATCCCACTGCTAAGAATGTCACTAGATCAGAGGTACAGTGCATATTTCAATTAATGAGTGTTTCTCCATTGAAGTCAGTAAGAAACAGCTTATGAAACACCTGATCAAAGCCATGGTATTAAATAAAACATGTACAAGTCAAGTTACTAGGTAAACAAAGGAAGAAAATTGTGAAAATCTTTGCAAATTTTTATTTTTTTGGTCAATATTTGCAACTTTTGATGACAAAATACTTTGGAATTTTGGAAAAATTTTGGCCAGCTCCAGCTATCACTTTTATTATCATGTTCATCTAGGCTGGCATTTACACACTCTAAAGGAAACTCTCCAGATTCTGTGTCAATACATCACATGCAAATCATGTGTTGGGGCACACAGTTTACCAATTATAACAAAGACCTTGTCAATACAATAGCAGAAGATGTTAATCCAGTGGGCTTAGACACAAAATCAGTCAAATTCATCCTGAACTCACACCCAATCTTCAACAGAAGCCTTGAAATAAATATTCATGTTCTCTGAGTTAACAGCCTTCAAAATTCAGGTTTTGGAATTGAATTTGAAATGCATTGTTTACAAATCAAAGGATTTCTCAGTGTTATTGGTGAACTGCTGGGAAAGCTAGGTGACCCTGTGAAACCTGAGAATTAATGAGAAGATTTCAGAGCAATTAAGGTCAGAATTATTCCTGTTGTCTCCAGTGTTGTCTTGAGTCTAAAAGATGAAAAACTGGGTTCTAAGCTAAACCATTCAGCATAATGTAGAGCTGTCTTTGTTACCACAGGCCATGCCAACAATATCAGTGACATCTTTAAGTTCAGCTCCAATGTGAAAAGGATGAGTGTTGGGAAACTATTGTTTTTAATGGGAATGCTAGAAGGGTCCTAGACAGCTAGACACAGATGATCTGATGCTGCAGATTGACAGTGAACATTAAAGTTGAAGGAGTGTTATAAGATTGGTAGAACTGCAAGTATTAGGTGTGCAAGGGCCATGTAGTTCTAAGGCAATATGCTGGGAGGATGAAAGGAGAGCAACTGAACAATGGCTACATTATAACATCTACAATTATTGACAAACAATATTCCATCTAAGAAAAATATTAAATTGAAAGTTATTTTTGTATTTGTACTTCATTGCATTGTCTATCATATATTTTATATCGTCTTTATTTTTCTTGCAGTCATCCCCAAATTCCTCTAACAGGATCAGCACCTCACTGTGCTAGGTTCATAGCAAATGTGTGAAAAGAGTGTACCGGCCCTAACGAGCTTTCTTTCACAACAATTATATCAGGTGCTCTGGGCCGGGGGAATACAGTACAGAATATAGGAAAGAGATAAAGCAGATAGTAGGTGCTCATCTTGTAGTCAAGTGAATTTTTTAAATAAAATATAAATGTAGCCATTTTTAGTTCCCATGTCTCTATACAACATAAACTATCCTTTCTGTGGTTCTGGCTTGTTTATCACCTCTTATACCAAAACCTTTCTACTTCCCAAATACTCCGTCCTAGGACTGAGTAAGAAAAAAAAGTCATCAGCAGAATGCCTAAACAATTTCCCTTATTGTAGCTATTTGTTCCAATGTGCTTATTAGTAAAATGTACCAGCAAGACTTAAGTTGTTCATTTTTGTCTCCCATCTTTCATGGAATTATAGACTGAATGTTTTCCTATTAAAAGAATATCAAATGTATTCCCTGTTTCTTTTGTTATCGATTGTTCTTTTTTCATATTAAAACTATATACCCAACCTGAACTCATACCACAACATGAATATAATTCAGTCTAATTAGTGGAACATAAAAGATGAGATTTAAGACCAGATCCATAGGAATATCTCCCTCTGCACTGTGTTGGGGATTGCCTTTGTATAATGTAAGTTATCTCTCATGGGACAAGGCAATGTAGCCAGCTCTATACCATTTACTCCAGGTCTGGTACCAAACTGGATGAGGTGCATAGGGTGGCAAAAGGTTTTGGCAGAGGATCTTGTACTCTAATAAAGTTGTGCTCTGGAATGGTCATTGCATCTGGCATTTGATGCAGCAGATTGAGGACCTTCACTATTAAATCTGTGGTCAGCTTGGTACTTGGGATGAAGCTTTTGAATAAATCCTATCTCTGCATGAATGTGAGGAATTGTGGGCGAGGAAGGGTGAAATGCAGAAGAAAGAATTTCATAATATAAAAAAGCAGAACACAAAGCAGGATAGAGAGAGGAAAAATAATTAAGGGAGGGGTAGTGATTGTGAGAACCAAGCTATACGGAGGAGGATAAATAGGATTTTCAAACAGACATTTCCCCTCTATCTAATACATGTTACTACACTTAGTGGTATGTATTTTGTTGACAGTTAATTTGTTTTTGACTTTATTTCCATGTTTTCTTTCAAAGTCACTTATACAATTTAGGAACGCAAGTCTATTGATTTCAAGTCAATTAGGCACTTCTGAAAATTCCACTCAGTGCATTTATTTGTAATCATCACTTATATGACAGGTGAATGCAAACTGACAAAACATCTGGCACACATATTTAAATGATACAAATTAGTTACAGCTTTTGGGTTTCTGGTGAATTTCTAATATGGTCCTTTGTGTTGCACAAGTTGTGCCCCACTGTTCCTTAATTTACAGCCAGAAGGTATGTCTGTGGACCCAGTACCTTTTTTTTTATCCTTTATTTCACTTCATCTTCTCCTCTGTAATCTTTTACTATCTCCTGTTCCTTTAGGGGAGAATATTCTATCATTGTTTTCCCATTTGCTTCACAATCTTATACTTGTCTTATTTTCCCTGGAACAGTTTTGCCACTTGGGGTGTAAGAGAGGAAAAAACTGTTTCTAAGATGTTTCAAAATCAATGTAGCAGGCTTTCCTGCATTGTTTTCTGAAATAGTAGCCTATGTGCAGGTGAAAAAAATGACATCTACAGCATTTGTACAGATAAGGTATCCCATGTTTACAGTTCTTCTAACTTGGAACCAACATTGCACTTCTCCATATCACCACATTCTTGACCTTCTCAAATATCTTTATTATCTGTAACCAAAATGCAGTCTCTTGTTTCTTCTCCTTTTTCCTTTATAAATAGCTCATTGGATTTCAGAGCCACGACCAGTCCACATCTATATTTGAACACTGCTTCTCACAATGATGCCCTGATTTTGATTCAGACCTGTGGGGCACTACAGTACTAAACATATTTTGAAAAGAATGTATTAGCTGTGTACAAATTCTGTGGATTTCTTAAGTTTATATCTTACTAGGTTTTATGAAAATGCCTTGCAGCACCAAGTCAAACATGGAAGGGCATAACAAGTGGTGTTCAGGGAGTAGTTATTAATGGTTCACAATCCTACTGGAAGGGCATAACAAGTGGGGTTCCACAGAGGTCTGTTTTGGGACTGGTTCTGTTCAATATCTTCATCAACAATTTAGATATTGGCATAAAGAGTATGCTTATTAACAGGGCTCACTGAGCGGCGGCGAACCCCTCTCGCCAGCTGCGCGGTTCTGCGCTCTGCGCATGCGCAGATCATTCTGCGCATGCGCAGGTTGCTCTGCGCTGGCTCTTCCGGGATGTAATCTACTCGCCACGGGCGAGTAGATTACATTGTTTGTCAAGCCCTGCTTATTAAGATTGCAGATGATACCAAGTTGGGAGGGGTTGCAACTGCTTTGGAGGATAGGGTCATAATTCAAAATGATCTGGACAAACTGGAGAAATGGTCTGAGGTAAATAGGATGAAGTTTAATAAGGACAAATGCAAAGTACTCCACTTAGGAAGGAACAATCAGTCTCACACATACAGAATGGGAAGCGACTGTCCTGGAAGGAGTACTGAAGAAAGGTATCTAGGGGTCATAGTGGACCACAAGCTAAATATGAGTTAACTATGTGACACTGTTGCAAAAAAGCAACATAATTCTGGGATGCATTAACAGGAGTGTTATGAGCAAGACACAATAAGTCATTCTTTCACTCTTCTCTGTGCTGATTGGACACAATACTCCAACTGAGACCAAGTTTTGGGCACTACATTTCAAGAATGATGTGGAGACATTGGAGAAGGTTCAGAGAAGAGCAACAAAAATGATTAAAGGTCTAGAAAACATGAGCTATGAGGGAAGATTGAAAGAAATGGGCTTGTTTAGTTTAGGAAAAAGAGAGGGGACAAGTTGCAGTTTTTAAGTATTTAAAAGGGTGTTACAAAGAGGAAGGAGAAAAATTGTTCTCCATGGCCTCTGACGATAGGACAAGAAGCAATGAGCTTAAATTGCAGCAAAGGGGCTTTAAGTTGGACATTAGGAAAAACTGCCTGTCAGGGTGGTTAAACTCTAAAATAAATTGCCTAGGGAAGTTGTGGAATGTCTATCACTAGAGATATTTCAGAGATGTATATCCAACCTGCTTTCAGGGATATCTAGATTGTGCTTGGTCCTGCCATGAGGGCAGGGGAATAGACATGATGATGTCTTAAGATCTCTTTCAGTTCTAGTACTCTATAATTCTATTAAACGTTTTATGGAAGTCTAACAGTATTACATAAGCACTATTACCATTATCTACCAAATTGTTATTCTCATCAAAAAAGTTATTTTTAGTTTCACACAATCTGATTTCCTAACTCATGTTGATTTTGTATTAATTGCATTACTTTCCTTTAATTCATTCTTCATCAAGACCTCCATCAAGGTTATCTAGCCCAGGACTGATATAAGGCTGGATAAGATTCCAGAAGACTGAAAAGGGGCAAATATAATGCCCATCTATAAAAAGGGAAATAGGGACAACCTAAGGAATTATAAACCAGTCATTTTAGCCTTTGTACCAGGGAAGATAATGGAGTAAATAATTAAGGAATCCATTAGCAAACATCTAGAAGATAAGTAACAGTGACCATGGATTTGTAAAGAAGAAATAATTCAAACCAACTGAATAGCTTTCTTTGATAGGATGATAAGGGGGAAGTGGTAGATATGCTATATAGAGACTTTAGTAAAACATTTGATACAGCCTATTATGACTTCTCATTAATAAACTAGGGAAATGTAATCTAGATGGTGTTACTAAAGGTGGGTATATAACTATTTGGATAACCATTCCAGAGAGTAGAATAAAATTGTGAGGCATGTAGAAGAACATAATTTGTTGGACAAAAGTCAACATGGTTTCTGTAAAGGGAAATCATGTCTTACTAATCTATTAGAGTTCTTTGAAGGGGTTAACAAACATGCAGACAAGGGGATCCAGTACATATAGTATACTTAGATTTTCAGAAAGCCTTTGACAAGGTCTCTCACCAAAGGCTTTTGTGTAAATTACATTGCCATCGGATAAGAGGGAAGGTCCTTTCTTGGATTGAGAACTGGTTAAAAGACAGGAAACAAAGGGTAGGAATAAATGGTAAATTTTCAGAGTGGAGAGGGGTAACTAGTGGTGTCCCCAAGGGTCAGTCCTGGGACCAATCCTGTTCAACTTATTCATAAATGATCTGGAGAAAGGGGTAAGCAGTGAGGTGGTAAAGTTTGTGGATGATACCAAACTGTTTAGGATAGTCAAGACAGAAGCAGACTGTGAGGGACTCCAAAAAGATCTCACCAAACTGAGTGATTGGGCAACAAAATGACAAATGAAATTTAATGTGGATAAGTGTAAAGTAATGCACATCAGGAAAAATAACCCCAACTATACGTACAGTATGATGGGGGCTAATTTGGCTATGACAAATCAGGAAAGAGATCTTGGAGTTATTGTGGATAGTTCTCTGAAAACTTCCACACAGTGTGCAGCGGCGGTCAAAAAGGCAAATAAGATGCTAGGAATTATTAAGAAAGGGATAGAAAATAAGACACAGAATATCTTACTGCCCTTGTATAAAACTATGGTACGCCCACATCTTGAATACTGTGTACAGATGTGGTCTCCTCACCTCAAAAAAAGTTATTTTGGCCTTGGAAAAGGGCAACTAAAATGATTAGGGGTTTGGAACGGATCCCATATGAAGAGAGGTTAAAGTGACTGGGACTTTTCAGTTTAGAAAAGAGGAGGCTGAGGGGGGGGATATGATAGAGGTATATAAAATCATGAGTGGTGTGGAGAGGGCAGATAAAGAAAAGTTATTTATTAGTTCCCATAATAGAAGAACTAGAGGACACCAAATGAAGTTAATGGGTAGCAGGTTTAAAACTAATAAAAGAAAGTTCTTCTTCACACAGCATGTAGTCAACCTGTGGAACTCCTTGCCAGAGGAGGCTGTGAAGGCTAGGACTATAACAGAGTTTAAAGAGAAGCTAGATAATTTCATGGAGGTTAGGTCCATAAAAGGCTATTAGCCAGGGGATAGAAATGGTGTCCCTGGCCTCTGTTTGTCAGAGGCTGGAGAAGGATGGCAGGAGACAAATCACTTAATCATTGTCTTCGGTCCACCCTCTCTGGGGCACCTGGTGCTGGCCACTGTCGGCAGACAGGCTACTGGGCTAGATGGACCTTTGGTCTGACCCAGTACGGCCATTCTTATGTTCTTATGTTATGTTCTTATGTTCAATGGTTCATAGTCATGCTGGAAGCACATAACCAGTGGAGTTCCACAGGGATCAGTTTTGGTACCAGTTCTGTTCAATATTTTTATTAATGATTTAGGTAATGGCATAGAGAGTACACTTTTAAAGTTTGTGGATGATTCCAAGGTGGGAAGGGTTGCCAGTGCTTTGGAGGATATGATGAAAATTAAAAATGAACTAGACAAATGGGAGAAATACTCTGAGGCAAATGGGATGAAATTGAACAAGGACAAATGCAAAATATTCCTCTTAGGAAGGAAAAAAACAGTTTCATACATACAAAAAGGGAAATGACTGCCTAGGAAGTAGTACTATGGAAATGGATCTAGGGTTCATAGTGGACTACAAGCTAAAATGAGTTGACAATGTGACAATGTTGAAAGAAAAGCAAACATCATTCTGGGATATATTAGCAGGAGTGTGATAACCAAGACACTCACAGTAACTTTTCCGCTCTACTCTGTGCTGATTAGGCCTCAACTGGAGTATTGTATCCAATTCTGTGTACCACATTTCAGGAAAGATATGGACAAATTTGGAAAAGATACAGAGAAACAAAAATAATTAAAGGTCTAGAAAATATGATCTATGAGGAAAGATTGAAAGAAGTGGGTTTGTTTAATATGGAAAAGAGAAGACTGAGACAAGTCGTAACAGCTCTCAAGTACCTAAAAGGTTGTTGTATGGATGAAGGAGAAGAAAATATTCTCCTTAGCCTCTGATGATAGGACAATGAGCAATGGGTTTAAATTGCAGCAATGTAGGTTTAGGTTGGACAGTAAGAAAAAATTTCCTACCTGTCTGGGTGGTTAAACACAGAAATAAATTACCTAGGGAGGTTGTGTAGTCTCCATCATTGGAGATTTTTAGGAGTATATTGGGGTACGTCTACACTGCAACACTATTTCAAAATAACTAGCGCTATTCCAAAATAAGTTAGTCCATGTCTACACAGCAGGCAGTTATTTCAAAAAAGTTTCAAAATACTGTCAAGCTGGAGGACTTCTTACTCTGACCCCTTATTCCTCATACAATGAGGATTACAGGAAAGTCAGAGGAAAAGTGCTCTGTTTTCAAATAAGTGCTGTGTAGATGCTCCCTATTTAGGAATAAGCTATTTTGAAATGATACGCAATTAATGTAGATCAATTTGCGTAGCTTATTTCAAGTTAAGCCCTGAAGTGTAGATGGACCCTTAGACAAACATCTTTCAGGGGTCGTCTGAATGGTGCTTGTCCTTGTTATGAGTGTAGGAGACTGGACTTGATGACCGCTCAATGTCCCCTCCAGTGCTAATATTCTATGATTCTGTGATAATCTAGGTATTTCTCTCCCTTTTTAAAAATTGGTGTCAATTTTTCTCAGTGCTTCAAGATTTATTGAATAAGTTCTCAAGGGAGAAAACAGATTTTATTCCTATTAAATAAGAGACTTTAACCAGTGGGAGGAAAGAATGGAAGTTATGCTCTTCTTGGATGAAACTGACATCGATCTAGATTTATGTAGCAGTGCTGTAGTACTAAAGCGACAGGTACCCTGCAGAATTACAGGACTATGAAATGACTCTAGTGAACTAGAGCAAGAACCTCTGCTGACCATCATGAGCAACTAAACCTCAATTATGGCAGTACCATTTCAGAGCCCCACTGACTGGAATACAGTTTGAATATGGATTGCCCATTTCCTGGCACTTTGGGATACAATTCTCTTGCCTTGAGCCCTGAAAGTGTGGCAAAGAAAAGTTACAATATGTGAAGCTGAACAGTATGCAGCTTGGGTTTGAAAACATCCAGCAGCATATGACCAGTGTCCTATTCAGTAAGTATAGGAAGGGTTTTAGACCATGATCTAATGCCCATTGAATGGAGATACACTCTGACTTCAGTGATAGAAATGTAGCCGTGTTAGTCTGGTGTAGCTGAAACAAAATACAGGACTATGTAGCACTTTAAAGACTAACAAGATGGTTTATTAGATGATGAGCTTTCGTGGGCCAGACCCACTTCCTCAGATCAAATAGTGGAAGAAAATAGTCACAACCATATATACCAAAGGATACAATTAAAAATGAACACATATGAAAAGGACAAATCACATTTCAGAACAGAAGGGGATGCGGGTGGGGAAGGTAAATGTCTGTGAGCTAATGGTATTAGAGGTGGGGAAAGGTAAATGTCTGTGAGCTAATGGTATTAGAGGTGATAATTGGGGAAGCTATCTTTGTAATGGGTAAGATAGCGTCTTTGTTGAGACCGACGCATAGAGTGTCGAATTTTAGCATGAATGACAGTTCAGAGGATTCCCTTTCAAGTGCAGATTTAAAAGGCTTCTGAAGCAGGATGCAGGTAATTAAGTCGTTGAGACAGTGTCCTTTCTGGTTGAAATGGCAAGAAACTGTTTTTTCTTTGTGATCCTGTCTAATATCTGTTTTGTGGGCATTGATCCTTTGGCGAAGTGTCTGAGACGTTTGTCCAATGTACAAAGCAGACGGACACTTTCGCACATGATAGCATAAATTATATTTCTGGATGCGCAGGAATATGTATTCTTGATCTTATAACTCACTTGGTTAGGTCCAATAATGGTATCAGCAGAGTGGATATGTGGACAAAGCTGGCAACGGGGTTTGTTGCAAGGGAAGGTACCAGGGTTGGTATTAGTGTGGTATGTCCTGTGGTTGTTGGTAAGAATCATCTTGAGGTTAGGTGGTTGTTTATAGGAGACTATGGGTCTGTCTCCCAGAGCCTCTTGGAGTTTAGTATCCTGTTCCAGTATAGGCTGTAGTTTATTGATAATGTGTTGGACAGGTTTAAGTTGGGGGCTGTAGGTGATGACAAGTGGTGTTCTATTGTTGGTTTTCTTGGGTCTGTCTTGAAGTAGATGGTTTCTAGGTATTCGTCTGGCTCTTTCAATTTGCTTTTTTATTTCTCTGGGTGGGTAGTTGAGGTTTATAAATGCTTGGTAGAGATCCTGAAGTTTCTGGTCTCTGTCAGTGGGATTAGAGCAGATGCGGTTGTATCGAAGGGCTTGGCTATAGATGATGGATCGTATGGCTATAGATGATGGATCGTATGGACAAACGTCTCAGACACTTCGCCAAAGGATCAATGCCCACAAAACAGATATTAGAGAGGATCACAAAGAAAAAACAGTTTCTTGCCATTTCAACCAGAAAGGACACTGTCTCAACGACTTAATTACCTGCATCCTGCTTCAGAAGCCTTTTAAATCTGCACTTGAAAGGGAATCCTCTGAACTGTCATTCATGCTAAAATTCGACACTACGCGTTGGTCTCAACAAAGACGCTAACTATCTTACCCATTACAAAGATAGCTTCCCCAATTATCACCTCTAATACCATTAGCTCACAGACATTTACCTTCCCCCCGCATCCCCCTTCTGTTCTGAAATGTGATTTGTCCTTTTCATATGTGTTCATTTTTTAATTGTATCCTTTGGTATATATGGTTGTGACTATTTTCTTCCACTATTTGATCTGAGGAAGTGGGTCTGGCCCACGAAAGCTCATCATCTAATAAACCATCTTGTTAGTCTTTAAAGTGCTACACAGTCCTGTATTTTGTTCTGACTTCAGTCAACACTGTGATCAGGCCCTTAGCACAATGCAAGCCACCAAACCCGGGTTATTTCTTCTTTAAGTCTAAGAAACCCGCCCCCCCCCCCCCCCCATGCTGTGCAGCCCCACAACAGACTCTTCCAGAACTCAACATTCTGTGCTGATAAAAGTTGGACAGAATCCTCTTCATGGTTAGACAAGAAAATATTTCTCTTTCAAGCTAAAATGATTTGTTCATTTTTTGCTCTCCAATCACAGAATTATGCAGTGTGGGGTAACACAGTGCTGGAGCCAGACAGCAAGACTTCAGGAGACCTAAAAAAGAAGTAAAGCAAATTTGAATTGATTATTCTGGATAGTCAGAGTGCTAAGTACAAACTGTGTCACATTTCAGGAAAGATGTGCACAAATTGGAAAAAATTCAGATTAAGGAAAGGAAAGTTCAGATTAAGGAAAATAATAAAATGATTAAGGAAAAGCAGACAACGTGTCTTGTGAGGAAATATTTTAAAAATTAAGCTTGTTTAGTCTGGAGAAGAGAAGACTGAAATGGACATAAGTTATCAAGAACATAAAACTTTATTACAAGGAGCAGGGAACAAGAACAAATTTTCTAATGCCTAAAGATGGGACAAGAACCAATAGGTTTAAATTGCAGCAAGAGAGCTTTCGGTTGGACATTCAGAAAAAACTTCCTGATTGTTGGGTTAGATAAACACTGGAACAAATTGCCTAGGGAAGTTCTGGAATCTCTGTCATTGGAGGATTTTTAAGAACAGGGTAGAGAAACACCTATAATGAATGGTCTAATGATTATATAGTCCTTCCTTGAGTGCAGGATACAAGACTAGATGAGCTTCCAAGGTCCCTTCCATTTCTACACTTCTGTGATTTTATATTTGTGACTTTGGCAGACCAGGTCAGTGCATGCCAGTGCATATCTCAACTGGTAATGGACAAATGCATAGCTGAAATCAGTTTGGCTTATCTGCATGTTAGTACTGTAAAAAGCAGTATTAAGATTATACAAGAATGTGTTCACTGATTAGCCTTGACTGAAATCATGGCAGTTGCTGCATGTATTAATCTCACTTTTCACATCATTTGATCACCAATTTGATAACATTTGTTGTGCTTTTGCACATACAAGGGGAGACAGCATGAAGTTGTCATATTCTCTCTCAATCTTAAGACCTTCCAGTAAGAAATGGAACACCAATAATGGCCCATGTCAGGGTTAAACCTTCTTTCTAATAGGTCTATTGCTGATAATTATGCACTTCTACATCCAGGGCTTATCCAACCCAATGCCGATTGTGATTACATTACACCTATCCTGTGGACCCAAAACATCAATGTCCTTTTAGTAGGAAGGCCACCAATTGAAGATCAATGGCTTTCTCCTCATATCTTCAAGTTATCACCCCAAAAATGCACTTACAACATCTGTAAAATGCACTTACAGCATCTGTAATCTTAATGACTCCATCTAGGTCATGCTTTACATGAACATTTACTTGATCAAGTTCAGGGATCTGGGAAGTATAAACATATACAAGCCACCATCAATGGGAAAGGCCTGTCCAGCATACCAGTGGCATACCAGTGCCAAGTCCCATACAATTTAAATAGCCACTGGAGCCAATGGGGCTATACCAAGAACAACCATGCTGAAGAACAAATGAAATTGTAGATTTTACCAAGGAGAGCAGCAGTTTTCCCATGTCAAAGACAGTGGCACATTCAGGTTGGCCTGGGTGAGGAAGTGCTACACTCTTGATCTTTGTCTTGTGTTCCTTGATATTAGAAGCCACCCAATGCCATCTATAAGATCAGTTCTTCATGACTTTCTCAACAGCCAATACCTCTTCCTTGTGATTTGCAGAAGCCTGCAAATTCTACTCATTTGATACCTTCCAAAACCATGCTGGACTTTAAAGTCTGCCAAGTATCCTGCTGTGCAGGAGCATGGAGGTCTCACTATATCTAGCTGATTATACTTGCTCTGTAAGCCTATAATAATAGCCATCAAATCAAGATTGCAAGAGGCCTCAAGAAAGCATGCTTTTCATGCTGGACAGAGAAGAGTAAGTCATGCTTCTAGCTGTAGCAAGCTGGTAAAATCCCCAAAGCAACAATGGCATCACTTACATCTTTGAACTTATCAAGAAGAAAAAGGCATTGTAGAACCATCATGTCTCTTGATTTCAGAAAGTCAAGCTGAAAAACAGAAGCTCCTCTGCCTTTTATGCAGAGTAGCTCCTGCAGCCTACAAACCACCTCAAGTGCAGATGTCATCACTGTACAATTTATTGCAACTCTTATGTGCCAATGGATAAAAACATAAAGTAGCAAGTCCACAACTTTATCACACACTAAACCAGCATCAGTTTGCTTCACCCCTTTTTGCCCCTTAAACAATAGATGAAATGGACAAAGGGTATTTCTAACACTAAGCACAGGAAAGTGGCAGGAATTAACAGAACATATCAGAATTTGTGATGAACTTTGGCCTGAAGGAAAGGAGGCATCTGGCAAACTTCTTTAACTGGATTCACTCTTCTAGCAAAGTACCAACAGAGTGGAAGGTAGAACAAGATGCTGACCACACGTTCTAATGAATCTTATAGCAAATCACAAAGATTGAACAATGGCCTTCCATGGGCATCCATTTTAATGCCTAGACTGTTCAATCTCTATACCAGACATATTCTGATCATATCATCTATCCCATAAATGTATCCATACAAATGATATTGTGCTAGCAATACAAATGTCCTCTCTGAAGGCCACACAAAAGGTGAGAAACAATGATTTCCTGACGTTCAAGATGTAGTTGAAACTTTGGCAGCTGAAACCTGGCTCTTTGAAAACACATCTCTGCCTTCTGCTTGAAGAACCATAATGGCAAACTGCTACTGAAAGTGAACTTTTGTAGTCCACCTTTATTGCATGACCATAATTCACAGAATCTTGGACTTACCCTCAATCGAACACTGGACTGTTGCCAATAACCTGACAACACCAAAAAGAAGATTAAAAACAATGTTAAACATTATTCAGAAACTCACTGATATGGCCCTGGCCTGTGAAGCATGTGCACTTTAATTTTTGGTAGAAGTCTGGAGTTTATTAACAGCAGGTTATTGTGCACCAGTTTGGTACAACAACTCTCACACTAATCTCATTGACATTGAAATCAGTGCCACATTAGCTCTCTGAAAGCAATGCCAATACTTAGTACTTAGTTTTTACAGCCATTGTATCATCAGGTGAGATGCTGCAGTAGTCTGAGAGTTCAATTAAATCCTGGCACATCACACACAACTGCCCCATTCCAACTTATAGTGGTGTTACAAAAGGGATTAACCTATCTACCCTAGAAACATTAGAATGACTTTTGAATCTTAATATTCGATCAGAATGTCAGTCAGCTGCTTTTCAAATGCCTCATGAAGGAAGTGGTGATTTTATGTTTTCTTCCAGATCATGGATAAAAATGTTTAATAGCATAGGGCCAAGAACCAATCCTTGCATGACATCACTGGAAATCTGCCTGTTTCTTGATGACTTTCCAGTTTATAATTACATTTTCAAACTCAGTTAGCTAGATATTAATCCATTTAATATGTGCTATGTTAAAAATTAGAACAATATTCTGGCTAATCCTCTCTAATCTAGAACTCCCTGGTCTGGAAACATCTATCATCCGGAATGGTTTTTAGTTTTCTGGATGTCCACATTTCATAGGTGTGGCCAACTCTCCCACAGTCCCATATAGTTCTTTTACAGCCACCAGTCCCAGTTCTCCATGTTCTGTGGTGTTACATAGCTCTGATTTACCCTTAAATGTCCTCTAACAGCCCAGTAAGCAGTGGAAGTGTTAGTAATGCTGCTAGACAATATTGACCTTCTATGGTCCAGAAAATTCTGTGCTTCAGAACCGGTTAGGTCTGAAGGGTGCCTGACTAGAGAGGTTTAACCTGTATTATTTAATTAAATTTGTATGGTACCAAGTCAAAGGCCTCACAGAAGTCGAAGTATGTTATAGCAACACTGTTTCCTTTATCAATGAAACCTGTAATCTCTTAAAGCATGTTAGTTTGCCATGGTCTAATTTCCCCAAACGCATTCTGATTGGTGTTAATTATATCCCTTAATTCTGTATTGAGTCCGATATCAGCTGCTCCGTTTTCTTGCTTAACGTTAGAAAGTCAGGCCTATAATGGCCTAGGTAATTCCATTTGCCTTTTTAAAGATCAGTCAGACATTTGCCCCAGGCTTTTGAAACACCAGAGAAGTTCTAGAATACTTATTGAAAATGAATATTAATGACCTAGCTAGAAAACTTCCCAACTAACTCCTTAAAAACTCATAGGCACTGATTTAAAAATGTCTGATTTCAGTATCTTCTGTGTAACAACGATAGTAATGGAATGAAAATGTTAGCATCATTGTTTGATGAAAGTATTTAATCTGTTTTCTCCTAAATACAGAACAAATATGTATTGACTTTTTCTTCATCATTATTGATAATTTTACCATTTCCCTCTAGTAATGGACCATTGGATAATAGTAATATCATATTACTATAAATATTATTTGGAGGTGAACTTCCCTGAATTTTAGGGGACTTAACAAGTTAGGTTTTGTTTTATTTATTTATTTATTTATTTACACACACACACACACACACACACACACACAAAAACATCTTGGGAATGGAGCTTGCTGCCTGATTATGTACTAAATGAGGAGTGTGGTTGTTTGGTCAGGCCATAACTATTGTGTTCGTAACTTGGAGGTTCTTCTGTGTCTTTAGAAGTCTAAATTCTTTTAAAGTATGTATGTCTACACTACAGTGTTTTGTCATAAAAATGGCTGTTTTTCCAACAAAGCCTGAGTTATGTTCACACTGCAGTTACGTTCTTCCAAAAGTAAATCAAAAGAACAGAGGGGTTTTTCCGGTGTTGATAATCCTCTTTCTATGAGGAAGAAGCCTTTTTCCAAAAGAGCTCTTTCGGAAAAAGGTGTGTGGACAGGGAAGAAGGAGTTCTGTCGAAAGAGGAGGGAAGAGGAAAAAGCACAGGTGCCCCGATGGCCATTCCGTCCATAGTAATCACAGCTTAAATGTGAGATAGCGTCCACACCGAATGGACGTTATCTTTCAAAAAAGATCACTTTTTCGATGCATTTTTGTGTGTGGACGCTGTTTCAGAAGAAGTTTTTTCAGAAGATCTCTTCCGAGAAAAGGTTCTTCCGAAAGAAGCCTACACTCTAGACATAGCCATGGTCTTTTAGTTCATATCCCCATTAGATATTTGGTTCTAATCGTGCTACAGGGCACTTATCTCTACTTTTGTCTTCTCATTGCTCATAACTGCATCATTGGACTTGCCATTTCTGTTGAAATTTCTCAAATAATGCCAGGCTCTGGACATGTCTCATGTTCTGTAAAATCCCTCACATACAGTACTGCACAAGTGGTCACATTCTTATAAATAGGGTTAGAACTGTGTTGCTGAAGTCAATTACCACATCTTCTTCCTGTTTGCACTGTGTGGAATTGGGAGAGAGTGGAAAAAAGATTGAGATCTGCTCTCTTCTATACTCTACATGGTATGTATTTGTGACACTACTCTTAAATAGTTTCTAAAATTTTTATCTGTGCTAAGTATGCCAGGACAATGTTTTGTTTTAAAATAATCTCAGTCTTCCTCAGCAAAAAGAGTTTCATTAATGTAGCTTTCTCCCCTGTAAATTTTGCCTTTCATGTGCCTCTGATCTTAAATAAATCCGTGCCAAGCTGTAGATAGAATAAAGCTATGGCAATGTTAAATACAATCTTCCTATGGGATATCACTGTTATATATTAACATCTCATTAATATGATAATATTGATAACCAAACTATCCATTTCCCCCTTTTTACAGTTTGCCCAAAGGATCAAGTTAAAGAGTATGCCTTCATAATGTACTCTAGCTGTTTAATTCATGCCATGCTAATTGATCAGTGCATATAAACAGTTTTGTAACTGATGTAAAATATGTTGTTAAAATGACAAGTACACATGCTTTTATCTTCTGTAAAATACAATTTAAAATTGATCTTGTACACTTCCTTAGTAGATGAATTTTATAACGAGACTCATTGAAGTGTCTATTACTTTAAAGCACCGAGGACTCAATTAACAATTAAAATCCCTTTGTATTACCAGCACTAAAGAAAAGACAACATGAAGTACTCACCGTGAATATCATGACTACATGGCATATTCTAGGGTGGATTGGGGATGGGTGGGAATACGGTTCAGATATCCCTGTACTCTTAGTTGGGCAAGGTCCATAAGAATCATGGTACTGAGGCTGAAACTGAAGCCAACAGCAGCCCATAAATAAAGAGAACTCACACTACCTCCCCTTGATCCCTAGGTAGTGCTTAGCAGTGGCACAGAAATGTATTCAACCATGAATGTGAAAGTTAGCCATGTGTAAAGGGCAGCACAAATGGTGCACCAGTTCAGTCAAATTTAAACTCTCAGAACATTGGGTTGAATTTCAAGCTGATTGCAGACCTTCAGATGAAGATAAAAGGCTAGGACCATGAGTCATTAGTCTCTATTATTTAGCTGTAGGTGAATATTTTGTGAAGCTGTAAGTATAATAAATTAGAAGTAAATACAAGTGCCTTAAGTTCATGAACTGTATTTCTCAGGTCAGGTCTACACTATATCTTAAGGTACGCAACTCCAGCTACATAAACAACATAGCGGGAGTCAGCTTACCTTAAATTGAGCTTGGCTCGGTCTTCACAGTGGGAGGCCAATGGGAGCAAATGCTCCTGTTGGCTTCCTTTACTTCTTGCAATTGCGAGGATTATTGGTGCTGATCAGAGCCGCACTCATTGTTTGGTTTAGAGGGTTTAAACTAGACCCTCTAAATCAAACACCAGAAGATTGGTCCCCAGCACATAAATAGATGTGGCCTCAGCCTTTCTTCTACAGGTGCAGCTGTTGTCTTCAAAAAGAACAGGATCAGAGATTTTATGCTGTATTAGTTCTAAAGGTAGCCTAAGCCACTATCAATCAGGCCAGTGCAGATGCAGGACGAGTTCTCAGGTTACGTCTTCTTCCTAAGACTCTCTGGAGGGACAGATGGTAGGGATGTAGCCACACTTTCTTCCCACCTCTGCTCAATTGCATTCCAGTGCGTTCAAGGGAACAGGTCTCATATTCCTGATGTTCATATGGATTGCAATGGGCCTACCAGGAGACCATTATCCAGCCCTATTGTGTTGTGTGTGTCCTACTGTTCTGTTTTATTTACATCCAGGTATCATTATGTAGATAAAAAGTGAAGCATAAGTGTTAATGAAAATGTGTAGAGATCTTCGTCTCTGAAAATGTGGTATTTTCTTTCTTTTTGATATGTACAAATAGAAGAGAAAGAGGGGGAAATAACTTCCCTTAATACACTGCAGCTCTGCTCTTTCCCTATTAATTGTTTTTTGTTCGTTTGTTTTTTGGAAAAAAATTAGAACACGGTCTTGGGAATTTAGTTCTCTAGGTTCTAGTCCAGTGTCCAACTTACTTTATATCGCTGACAAGCCTTTTAGCTTTTTCATTTCATTTAATTCTGCTGTAGAATGGGATAATGATAGTTAAGCACTGATTCTGTTCCATCTTATGCCTGTTGTCTGCAGTGATACAGGTTTGAGCCCTGTCATGGACTGGAGGGCTGTGTCTACACTGGGCCACTTATTCCGGAAAATCAGCCGCTTTTCCGGAATAAGCTGCGAGCTGTCTACACTGGCCCCTTGAATTTCCGGAAAAGCACTGACGATCTACTGTAAGAAATCATCTGCTTTTCCGAAAAACTATGCTGCTCCCGCTGGCAAAAGTCCTTTTTCCGAAAACTGTTCCAGAAAAGGGCCAGTGTAGACAGCACAGTAGTCTTTTCCGCAAAAAGCCCCGATTGCGAAAATGGCGATAGGGGCTTTTTCCGAAAGCGCTACATTACACACGGATGCTTTTCCGAAAAAGGGCTTTTCCGGAAAAGCATCCTGCCAATGTAGACGCTTTTTCCAGAAATACTTATAACGGAAAACTGTTCCGTTTTAAGCATTTCCGGAAATTCATGCCAGTGTAGACGTAGCCGAGGTGTGCTGACTAGCACCCAGTGACTAGGGGGTTAAGCTCAGGTAGCTAGCAAAGCTGCTGGCAAGGAGCCAGAGAACCAATGGGTACACAGTGTTTAAATTTGAATTGGATATAAGTTCCTTGCCTGCTTTCTTTGTGTGGGAGAGAGAAACCAGGAGTTGAGAGACAAAGAGTGATTTAAACCCAGGCAGGACTATTATGTCTCCCAGGAATTCACAGCATGGGAGTGCACTGAACAAAGAGGAAAATTAGAAGAATGGAAAAGTGAATCCAGTCATGTTCAGGGTAATTTTTCTTTATTTTGTGGTTTGGTTTGAACTGCTCTGAGTGATTCTAAGCCTCCTCCCCCATTTACTACCATCTAAGCACTGTGTTGAGACTTTCCTCTGTGCATTAATTTGTCTTCCTTAATTGCTTTATCCAGTTTATCTTTAGTTTTGTAATAAAAATCACTTTTTTTAAGGTGATTGATTGATTCTTATGACCCAGGAGATCTGTCTGTGTGTATCTGCATGCCTCTGACTGAGGGGTCAACTACCAGAGACTGAGCTTGTTTTTCTCTTTTTTTCCTTTTTCAAGCTCTTTTGAGGCAAAAGAACTTGGGGTACCCCTGGTTGTGATTTCAAGTGTTCATGCCTTGTTTCTAGGGATCAAAAAGCACTTGATGGTGGCAGCGGTTCCCCCAAATCTGTGTGTTATGGTTCTGGGAGGGAAGATTATTATAACCAGTGCCTATAGAGGCAAGGTTTTAAAGCTCTCTTGCAGGCCCTCACCATCTGCACTCAAAGTGCCAGTGTGGGGAACAGCCCTGCAAGCCCTCAAAGGACTTATTGACAAGGTTAATTAATTAAGAAATGTAAAGGCTCTATATATGGTTGGGGTATATCCATGAATATTATTTTGCTAACTACCCTTTCTGCCAATATAGAATCACTGAATACTAGAACTTGAATGGACCTCCAGAGGTCAATTCCAGTTCCCTGCCCTCAGGCCAGACCAAGCACTATCTAGATTACCCCTGATAAATGTCTGTCTAGCCTGCCCTTAAAGATTCCACAACCTCTGTAGGCAATTTATTCCAGGGTTTAACCACCCTGACAGGAAGTTTTTCCTAATGTCCAACCTAAACCTCCCTTGCTGCAATTTAAGCTCATTGCTTCTTGTCCTATAATTAGAGGTCAAGGAGAATATTTTTTCCCCTCCTCCTTGTAGCACCTTTTTAGATACTTGAAAACTGCTGTCATGTCCCCTCTCAGTCTTCTCTCTTCTAAACAAAATAAACCCAGTTCTTTCAGTCTTCCCTGTGGATGAAAACAATGACACTACATAGTATTAACTTTGTGGATACAGTCTTTGACTTTTAAAAGTTGTGAAATTGTTTGATTATTTTAATTTATGACAATGGCTTGTGATCTAAAACAGGGAAATGTTTTCTTAATGTATTTTCCTCATTTATAAATGGATGAAGTTCATCTCATTGCAGAGGGCCCGTAACATGGCTAGTTCACCATGTAAGCCCCACTGATGTCTTGCGGAATTTACACAAACACTCAGATTTCCTGATTCAGGCCCCGATGCAGCAAAACAATTAACCACATGCTTCACTTTAAGCTAGAGATGGTAGGAAATCAAACTTCTGTCCCAAAGGAAGTACTCAGATTTCTAGATTTGCTTTCATGTTCCATCAAAATGAAAAGTTGAAATCTTAAAATATTTTATGGAATGAAAATTCAGAAAAAGTTTAATTCAAAGATATTGAAACAATAGTATTAAAACATTTCATTTTCATAATGTCATAATATTATACTGCAATATAATAGTCAAAATGAAGTGAAAAGAGAAAGTGAGACTGAACATCTTTGGAATGAAACATTTTGACAGTATCAAAATAAGAAAGTTAAATGATTCATTTCAAAAATTTTGTTGAAAATTTCATCAAAATCCACATGTTCCTGCAAAATATTTCAGTTTTGATTAAACAACGTTTTGCAATGGAAAATGGTGTTGTCCAGTTATTTCAACCAGCTCTCTTTTAACCAAGTGAGTATTCCCATGAATTCAGTGGAATTTTTATAGTCCTATAGTTAAAGATATTCTTAAATATTTACAGGATAAGAGCTATTTTTGTTGTAATATTGATAGATTGAATCAATAGATATGAAATATATTACAGTATGCCTTATATTTTACCCCTAACACTCACTGCTATCAGCCTATGACTAAATATGTCCTTGTGTAACATTGCCCATGTAATGCAAATATATTATCCTTAATTGGCAGCATGTGTTGCTGAAATGAATGAAAAATTTATAACCACCATAAACTTACATATTGAACTCTTCCTGGCTAAAATTCCTTTAGATGAAGTTGGTAACATTCAGATAACCTTTATTGCTCCAAACAGAAGCTAGTCGGTTAATGGGTGAAATTAATATAATTTTGGTAAATTGTTATTACTGTTACATTTATTTTTAATTGAATAAGTTCTAATGACTAGAGCTGGTTGGAAAATATTAATGTAAACAAAATATCAACAGAAACAAAAATGAAATTTTACAATTTTTGTTGCTTTCTGACTAACACAAATGCTGACCTTTCTTTGCCTCTTGATGAAATTTCCAAATATAGGAGTCTTTTGAGTAACATATTTCAAAATTCAAGAACAGGAGTTCTCAAACTTCATTGCACTGCGACCCCTTTCTGACAGCAATATTACTACATGACCCCAGGAATGGGAACTGAAATCTGAGGCCACCCAAGCTCTGCCTCTTGGAGGAGCCAAAGCCCCAGGGCTTCAGCCCCAGGCCAGTGCCAATAACCTGATTTTAATTAGTTTTGGCCCTGTGTGGTGGGGCTTCAGCCTTGTGTGATGGGATTTGGCCCTGCATGCCAGCAAGTCTAAATCAGCCCTGACAACTCCATTAAAAGGCGCTCCCTTTGGGGTCCCAACTCACAGTTTGAGAACTGCTATTCTAAAATAATAATGTAGAAGTGATAATATGTTCATATTATAGCTGCTATATTATTTAAATTACTGATATTTCTGAGAATGGCCCACTTTCCAACACTATACATCATTCAATGTCTTCCATTCTTAATCTATACCTCCATTCCATCGAGCCACCTCTGATGGTGACCACCAAGTAGCAAGACTCAGAATGGGTTTGTGCCCTTTCATGACCAGAGAACATAAGAACAGCCATACAGGGTAAGATCAAAGGTCCATCTAGCCCAGTATCCAAAGGAGAACCATGTGATGTTCTCAGTCACAGACCTGAGGAATGAATGACTATCTTCAATGAGCCTTAAACCATCATCACATCATTTGGTCAAAATATTAGGTCAAACACAGTGTGATTTGTGATTCATACATAGATCATTATCAGTTGCACGATATTCAGTAGCAGGTTGCCAACTTGTCTGTCTGCCTGTTTAGGGTTTCTTCTGTGCCCTTAGTTGATGAGGATATTAATTAGCATTGCCTACTGTGCCTTTGTATTTTTGCTTTCTTAATTAAAAATTATGTTGCATATATCATCTCAGTGCCAGTGGCCAAAGTTATAGCTAGTTCAATTTTGGTGTTAATAAAATGCATAAATAAATAAAATAATTGATTTCATGGAAGTCTGGGATTTGACAAGTGAACAATACCTAAAATGCATGCTCAGCTCTGCTCCTGGTTAAGGGCATTTGGTTTAAGTTACTCATGACTTGGTTCTTCTAGGTGTTTTATATAATTTTAGTCATTTGAAACACTGACACACGACTCTTCAGTTTTCTGCAGAATGTTTGCACCTTAAGTACTTAATCTGTGTATTTTAATCAGAGTTTGATATGATCTGGTGTTGCCCTCTTATTGATATTTGCCACCTTAAGTTTTACACAAAAATTGAGAATGAAAGGGCTGCCTCTATGATGGAGAAACCAGCTTGGGCAAAATAAAAACCAATGATAAAATTTCACTGTGGATTAATCTGAACAAAATAGGCATTTCATACAGGAAAGAATAAGGACGCCTCTTCACCCTTGCCCATCCCCTATGGAAGACTACCCAATTTCTTACTTGATATCTGTAGCTCTGTATTCTCTAGATGGCCCATCTTTTCAATATTAACTACATACAAAGGCTTCTGTGATTCTTGAGACCCAGATTACACCAAGCCTTAGAAACCACAGAGAATACAAGACTTGTGTCTTAGACTTCAGAAGCATGGGACACTTTCTAGGCTGCTGGCCAAAGAAGTGACTGCATCAGGTATGGGAACTGGAGTGATAGACCTACTTCCCAAGGGTATGTCTACACTACCTCGTTAGTTCGAGCTAGGTAGGCAAATGAGGGCAACCGGGGTTGCAAATGAAGCCCGGGATTTAAATATCCCGGCTTCATTTGCATCTTCCTGAGTGCCGCCATTTTCAATCTTAGTCGAACTCCGTGCCCGTTACACGCCGCACGGAGTAGGTAGTTTGAATTAGGATCTCTAATTCAAACTACCATTACTCCTCATGGAACGAGGTACGCAGTTCGAATAAGAGATCCTAATTGAACCACCTACTCCGCGTGTAGCGGGCACGAGTTCGGACTAAGGGGGATTTAAAAATGGCGGCACCGGGAAGATGCAAATGAAGCCCGGGATATTTAAATCCCGGGCTTCATTTGCAACCCCAGTTGTCCTCATTTGCCTACCTAGCTCGAACTAATGAGCTAGTGTAGACATACCCCAAATGAGTATTGCCAAAGCAGCTGGGGAGCAATCCGCACAAGGCAGCCTATCCTACAAGAAGTCCTATCAATACAAAGAGGATATGGCTCAAGATTAGTCAAAGCAGGTTCATCACCTCTAATGTATCAAGCCAATCAGAAGAATTCTGCATAGAGCGGGGAAAGTACTTTAAAAAATTGGAAGTTTCAGATATTATTCGGATAAGAATTAAAGGTCTGATTTTTATGTTAGCCAGGAGTAGGGTTGGCCAAATAACAGAAAATATATCTATCAAATATAATGCATGATTAACTTCAACAGTTTTATATCTACCTCTTTTGCATTTTTCAGATCAACTGCTGATATAAATTGATGAAATGACGACAAAGCATCATCCCAGATCACGAAGACCTATTTTTTGGGGCATTCTTAGGTTATTGTATTCAGCTATCTAGTGTTCCACTCTTCTACAGCTTCACACATGTATGAGCCAGAGATCCATCCTCTATTCCCTTTCTGTTGTCCTGTCTGACTTTGGATCCTGCAGTGTATGCCAGATTTCAGTTCCTATGTTCCCAGCTAATGCTTGGTACAAAAGCTCTTCAGAACCATTTCCTAGTTTACTGGTTCATATAGTAAAGTAGCCCCAGAATCAGAGGTAGACAAGTATGAGTCTGTGCATGAGCATGTACATTTTGTGGCAACAGTGTGTATTTAGAGAGGAAGTTAGCTGTAATTTGAGGCAAGCCGATGGTTCTCTCTTCAGGGCATTTTGCATACTGTTCTGACAAGTTTAGGGGGAGCTCTACGTTCATTCTCAATTTGCTTTTGGTTTATTTGTTTGCATACTTTGTGTAGACCTTCTTAAAATTTGAGGGGTCACCTGCTCTTGTTCCATAGCTATTTTCAAATTAAGCAGCTCTCTTTTTTTTTCTCATTGTTTCCCTTACTTATATTGTAATCTCCTGTTATCTCTTAGTACTGTAAATGTGCTTGTCCAACAAACTCTATTTCCATTAAATATTGGAAAAGTAGCCTTTTGCTTTTGTCCCTCCAAAAATGTTTCTTTGTGCTTGTCAACTTGCATTTCCATCATGCTGCTTAAAGAAATTCTTTGGTTAGGAACATTGTTGGCACAGTACAAAGAAATATCAATCAAAGTACTAGCATGAGCATACGTTATTATCCTTCACTTTAGATAATTCTTCCATGACAAAGAAAGGACAATACATGACTCTAACATAATAAAGGCAATGCTAAAGGTAAAAAGTTGAGCCTGAAAGTTACTACTTTATCTGTCTGAGGAAGATGGAACAATGAAAATATTCCATTTTTTTTTCTATTTATAGTACAGATATTTTGCTTAACTTATAAGTTAGCATAGAGGAAATGTGATTTATGACTTCAAATAACTCATCCTTTTTGCCTCTATTTTAGATACCTCAGCAATCTAAACTTGAGTGTGTTTCTGCTCACAGTATTCTGTGTGGTTGCTCAGCACAAGACATTGGGTCTAGATTATTTTTTCCTAACCCTACTCTGGGATGGAAGGACTATAGTGAGAACACGATGAAATTTGTCATCCCTGTGCAGAATCCTGTCATCCTCTCAGTTCTTGTGCTTTCAGCATGGCTTCTCCTTTTACTTGTGTAAATAAAGAGTATCTCCAATGCAGACAAAAGAATGACAGTAGTGTAAGACAAGTGTAAATGTCAATTCAAGTACAGATAGCAATGCTATAAACCAAATAGAGTAGACAGAAGAATGGGACTCTGGTGTTTCCCCTCTGGCTCCTAGAGAGGCCACATGAATTGGAATGGTTGTGGCTGGAGAGGAATAAGGAGGTTACCCAAAGATTATAGGTAAAAATCCAAATTGACACCACCAAGGGCCTGATTTTCAAAGGTGCTGAACCACTTGCTGCTCTTACTGGTTGCAGTTGGAGTGTGAGTAGTTAGCTCCTGGGCAAATCAGCCTCTTCACCCCCTCAAAATGTTTGGAATTCCAGCCATCATTAATAACTTGCAGTCATAAATACTGGGAAATATTTGGAAACATTATAAATCCTTCAGCAGACTGTGCCCTTCCACTGTTGTAGACAAACTTATAAATACTTCATAAAGAAAAAGTGCCTAAATATTTAAATATGTTCTTGGGGCACTTATGTATTAAATTGTGTTGTGATCCTCTATAAAATTTGCTATTAATACGCTAACAATAAATGGTAATAATGTTACACCAAGTTTCCCAAAATTCCTCAGAGGACCATCAGCTTAACTGAATGCAGGGGCACACATTTATATCAATGTTTTGAATTATTAAATTTTTGACATTCCTATCTGTATCTACTATTAACATCAATTTTCTGTATAGGAGATATTAAAGAATGTGAGATGTGAAAAGTTTCATTAAAAGATCCATTAAACTATGTTATGATGATTAATATGATTGGACTAGTTTGACACTATATAATACAAATGAAATCTAAATTTCAGTTAGTTTCACGTTTAACTGAAACGTGAAACGCTGTTGATCTCAGAGATGCAATAATTTTTTCATGTTATGAAATTTCCATTCTCACCAACAGTATCATTGTGCAATCCAAATGGCAGTTGCTTCAGATAGACCAGGCATATTGTTTATTGTATATATGATCTTATTTCTAAAAATAAACAACTTCTAAGCACATGCTTTTGGTTATAGTGATATAGCTACACTATTGTAAATTTCCTTCATGTAGACATGGAGTATGGACGAAAAAAAATCAAGTAAATGTGTCATGACTCCAGATGGGATCCAGAGCTTCTGTTTCCCATGCAAAGTAAAATAACTCATTGAAGAAACAGCCTCCATTGTGATACTTATGCTTGCCAGAATGGATGGAAGGTTTTAATAGTTGCTGAAAGACAGGGTGCAACGACACAGTGTTAACACCTGCAAGCAAGGAGTAAACTCTTAGCTCAGCTCTCTCACAGGTGTGCAGGCTGCAGTAATGAAGCAGGGTTGGACAATCAGAGAGAAGCCAAAGGAATGTATTGAAGTGCTAGTCAGAAGGATGTGGAGTCCTGCATTCTCAGACATAGGTTTGGTGGGTTTTTTTTTTTTCCTCCTCCCTTCCTTTTTTTAAGTACTTTTTTGTATAATCTGTTCACACTATATTTCAAAAATAAAGCATTGGGAAACAAACATGCCTGTTGAAAGAGATGTTTGTTGTTGCTGGAACCAGGTAGACTGTTATGCTGGCTTCCAACTGGTAATGCTAATGGAAAAAATCTGGTCGTTTAATCCAAACACAAAAGGTTGTTGACAGAGATACATTACTTGTAGTTATTAAAATGATATACAAATCTAATCTTGGAGCCACTAACCTAGCCTCAGAGAGAGAAGGTTTTCACACTCTTCAAGCAGACAGTTTTGTGTTGTCTTGACTGACTTTTGTGGAGTAGGGGGAAAGAAAAGGGAGACTGAGGCTACATCTAGACTGCAGGCTTCTTTTGGAAGAAGCTTTTCTGGAAGAGATCTTCGGAAAAAAAATTCTTCTGAAAGAGAGGGTCCACACTGCCATAGAGCATTGAAAAAGCAATCTGCTTTTTCGAAAGATAGCATCCATTCAGTGAATGGATGCTATCTCACATTTAAGCTGTGATTACTATGGAAAGAGTAGACACCAGGGCACCTGTGCATTCTCCTCTTTCCTCTCCTTTCAAAAGAACTCCCTCTTCCCTGTCCACACACACCTTTTTCTGAAAGAGCCCTTTTGGAAAAAGGCTTCTTCTTCGTAGAAAGAGGTTTACCAATGTTGGAAAAACCCCTCTGTTTTGAATTTTTTCTGAAGAACACAATTTCAGTGTGGACATAAGTGAAGTTTTTTGGGGAAAAACTCTGTAATGTAGACATAGCCTGGGAGATAGTATCTCTACAATGACGTAAATCAATTATTCATACACCAATCATTTGTGGATGTTAGGTCTGGATCCAAACTGCACAGCTGTGGCCCACCTTTAATTATTACTTTCTAAGCAAAAAAGCTCTTTCTGATATTGCTCCAAATATTCTGCTCCTTTTTCTTGTTTCAAATCATACCTCCTGAAGATATCATTATCAAATATCATGAATGGCTGCTTTTGGTAGCAGAGCTAGAGAGTTCTTCAGTCTGAAAACTGAAATCACCTGAGCTGAGGTTAGGGTGAGGAAGAGAAACATGGACAAGTAATCCAGCCACAAATGAAGGAACGAGCTGAGTTCTGAGGGACTGTGCATGACGGTAGCCTGGAGGCGGCAGAGTGCAGAGCAAAATTAGGGTGAAGTTTGAAGTTGGAGTGAGTGGGAGTAAAGAATGGAATTGGAAAGCTAAGGATAAGAGGAGAAGTCTGACCAGAGCAACTGCCTTTAGGAGGTCATAGGAGAACCATAAACTACAGCAAATAAAGCTGAGTTTGGAGAGGATTGCCAGGTTTTATTGACATGGATGAAACAGACAATTAAGTGAATAGCAGTGTTATGGACAGAAATGAGTTTGCTGGAGATAAGGCAGAACTTCTAGGGACTCTGTGAAGAGTTTCAGAGAGGAAAACCATTAGGAGTAAGTTTATTTGGGAAAAGTAGGAAGAAATAGATCTAATTCTATTGAATTTACTCTGGGATTAACTTTCCCATTCCCTATGTTTTCACTACCTAGCATTTCTCAGTAGTCCCACAAGTGTGTATGACAACCTACACACAAATTCAAGACCTCAGCCAGGATTTCAAAGATATTTACATGCCTAAATGCTAATGAAATCAATGTCAATTAGGATCTTCAATACCATCAAAGATCTGGGTCAAAGTCCTCACCCCAAAGGTACACAGCATAATAGAAAGAGTTTCCTAATCTTTTCTCAACCAACTCACATGCATGCACACAAACATACATGCAACCATTTACATTAAAGTTCCTTGATATATGGCTACGTCTAGACTGCATCCCTTTTCCGTAAAAGGGATGCAAATTAGACACATCGCAATTGCAAATGAAGTGGGGATTTAAATCCCCCCCGCTTCATTTGCATAAACATGACTGCCGCTTTTTTCCGGCTCGGAGCTTTGCCGTAAAAAAGCGCCAGTCTAGACGCGGATCTTTCGGAAAATAAAGCCTTTTCCGAAAGATCCCTTATTCCTTATTTTAATTTCCTCTTAAAAAAATTCCTTATTTTAAGAGGAATAAGGGATCTTTCGGAAAAGGCTTTATTTTCCGAAAGATCCACGTCTAGACTGGCGCTTTTTTATGGCAAAGCTCCCAGAAAAAGCGGCAGTTTATGCAAATGAAGCGGGGGAGATTTAAATCCCCGCTTCATTTGCAATTGCGATGAGTCTAATTTGCATCCCTCTTACGGAAAAGGGATGCAGTCTAGACACAGCCATTGTGTAGTGTTGAAGTGATATCCTAATTATATAGGAGATGATGTTAAGAAACATGATTTTTGGGAAACTTTTGCCATCCAAATCTGAGGATTAGGATTATTCAATGATTCTCCCATCTGTTTCTTAATGAGGACAACATTTCACATGCATCCTCAAAAGCCTTACTAACTTACAGAATCCTAGAACTGAAAGGGACCTCAAGAAGTTATCAAGTACAGTTCCCTGTTCTCAAGAGAGGATCAAGTGCTGTCTAGATCATCCCTGAGAGATGTCTATCCAACCTGCTCTTAAATATCTCCAGTGATAGAGATTCCATAACCTCCCGAGGCAATTTATTCCAGTGTTTAACCACCCTGACAGGAAGTTTTTCCTAATGTCCAAACTAAACCTCCCTTGCTGTGATTTAAGCCCAGTGACCTTGCACTATCATCAGAGGCCAATGAGAATTTTTCTCCTTCCTCCTTGTAACACCCTTTTAGATACTTGAAAACTGCTATCGTGCCCTCTCAGTCTTTTCTTATATTATGAACTTGTTATATTGTATTAGAGAAGACCCTAGAGACAATCCAGGTTAGGATCCATTGTCCTAGGTGCTACATGTGTTTAGAAAGAAAGAGTCCAGTGAACTTGTAATCCAATAGATAAGCCAAACAAAGGGTGAGAGGAAAGGAACTATATTAAATATTACCCCCATTTTATAGAGAAGAAACTGAGACCGAGATAAATTAAGTAATTTGCTCAATCACACAGGAAGTCTGTAATAAAGATTGGGATTGAACTCACTGCTAAATCCCCGTCCAGTGTCTTGTTCACAAGACCTTATTTCCTCTCAGGAATGCATTCTGTGAAAAACTAACTTAATTCTTTTTCCTGTCAGGAAGGCGGTGCTTACAGGTAACTATATACAGTCCAACTGCAATTATTAAGCTACATTAAACCCTTCCCAAATGAATGAACTATGTAACTCTCAAAAGCCTAAAAAGATTTCTGAGTTAATGCAAAGTGGTGTTAACCACTTTGATTTACATGGCTTTTCCCTTACCAACCTGTAATTATGATATTTATGAGACATCCACTGTCCTTTTTGGTTCAGCCTTGCTCTTATTTAAAAGAGATAAACAATCAAATAACACAATGATAATTTAATCTGTATGACTGGTCCCTAAATGTTTCAGATATTAGTTTGGTTTGCATGCAGGTGGCTGGTCTTTTCCCACAAGTGATACAATTAATTACTTTACTCCTGGCAATTCACTTCCAGAAGTAATTTTCTATTTATTTCACCTGGATCTACCAGTTATAAATTCTGTTTGGAACTCTTCAACATTTATGATAAATGTTAATCTATAACTGGTAATTGTCCTATCTGAACATTTTTCTTAGATGCCATTTCCAACAAAATAAAACCTGGACATAGAAATGTAAGTTGGCTCTACTGAATTTCTTAGTCCTATTAAAGTTATGATAAAGTAAATAATTGAGAGATGACACTGGACATGTCAAATTTGTCCTTATTTAACACAGTCTTAAACTGCTTATCTTAATATCAGCCATCAACTTTGCAACAGCTAAGTGGAAAACAAAGAATTAAAATAAATGTGTATTTAGATTATATATTAAAGACTGCATAATGCATTATCAACATCTGAGGGTAATGAACGTCTTTTGAAAAGGGTTATTATTCTACTCACAGGTAGTGGCAAAATAGATTGCCTCACTGAGCAGATTAGAAAATAGTTTTTTTTTAACTGCTTTTTCTTGTTTTGATTTTAAATTATTAATTTGCTTTGGCTTTTCAATCATATCAAGTCTGAAATATTTAGAGGTCTGCAGATTACTGTGAACTAAAGTTTTACACTTACATTATATTGATAGTGTGTGTGTATAACAGTAAGCTTGTCTTGAAAGTTGACTGCATAATGTACTGCCCATTATGACATGTACAGCTATCCTCCTCCAGCCTCAAGCTAGTTGCTAGGCAACATATAAATGGAGAGGCCAGTGCCACAGAGATGGATATGACAGTAGAAGCAATCTAAAGAAAGCAGAACAATTATAGATACAAACTCATTAAAATACACATAGGGACAGCTTTAAGACCAAGCAAATATTTGCAATCTCCTCCTTCAAGACAACCTGTGGAAACTTGAAACTCATTGGTTGTTGTATTCCTCTCACCTCCACTAGGACTAATGGGAAAAGCAATTAATTTAGTTATCACTACAAAAGTCTGACAGTTTGGAGCCTTGCTCTTGTTTAGGAGCCAGCAAGTTGTAACATCTTTAA
Source organism: Rafetus swinhoei (assembly GCA_019425775.1). Lineage (NCBI taxonomy): Eukaryota > Metazoa > Chordata > Testudines > Trionychidae > Rafetus > Rafetus swinhoei. Next base: position 27,189,977 of record CM033424.1, on the reverse strand, counting down.
TACTTTACCTCAATTCACTTTGATTGAGTTGAGTGTAATTTATCACAGTGTAATTAAATAGGAATAGGAGAAATAAACCATGATTCATTTTCAAACCTATTCATTGTCTTATCCAGCAACATCATTATATCTTCCAGTATCATAGTCCTAAACTAGCTAAAGACATTTAGTCTATTTAGCTTATCAAAGAGGAGGTTAAAAGGTGATTTGATTATGAGGGGAGGGAAGAGTACTGATAATACTGTGCCCTTTAATCTATCAAAGACATAAAATCAAATGGCAGAGTAGAAAAAGGTAAAGAGTTGTTTTTTTAATAGTCAGAGTAACTAACCATTAAAATGTTTGCTTAGGAATGTGGTGGATCATTGTGTAAAGTCATTAAATCATGCCTGGATGTTTTTTTCTATCAAAGACTTGACAGTGTGATCAGTATGCTGCCATTAGGCAAGTTAATCTATTTACTGGGAGACTTCAGTGCTATGGATGGATCAGCTACTATTGGATGGTTTGGGAAAATGAATGATTTAATAATAATAATAATAATAATAATAATAATATTCACAATAAATAACTGTTTTCATAACATTAAAGGCTACTGGAGTGTTGCACTACTGGGAACAGTGGATTAGCAAAACATACTTACAAGATGGTCACCACTAAAAAGGTATAGCTGCAAATCTTAGCTCTTAATAAAAACATTGTACAAGATAAGGACTGATTTGCAGCATACTCCAAAGAAGTATTTTCAATTATTGAAGCAAAATGCACAGCATATCTCCACTACAAAGTAAGCCACTTTCCTTATACATGTGCTAAGCTCAGAGTGACCCAGGGCCCATTGCAAGGCAAGACACTACAATGTGCTCATTCATATTATCTTCCTCTGTGTGAGATATATAAACATCCTCTGAGAATGGAGAACTAAGAGGGATGTATGATAAACTCAAGAAAGTAACAGGTCCTTCACTCAAGAGTTCCTCACTCAAATCTTTTAATGGAGACACCATAATTGACAGAAGCAAACAGATGTAACGCTGGTTGGAACATTATCGCAAACACTTCTCATGAAACCACAGTTTCTGAATCAGCACCAAATGTAATCTGTCAACTCCAGACTATTGAAGAACTTGGTATTGAACCATCTCTAAATGAGACTGAAAAAGCAATCACTTCCCTACTACCAGAAAAGGCTACAGGAAAAGATAGTCCAAGTGCAATATTGAAACAAGAACAAGGTTGTGCTTAAACATCAATTCCATGGCGTGGTTGCCTCCTGGAGGGGTACCACAGGACATAGACACAAGACATCATAACATTGTATATAAAATAAAACAAAGAAAAAAGGATGTGATTACAACAACTGCAGATGAATCCCCCCCCCCCCGCTTTTTTTTTTTTTTTTTTTTTTTTGTGCTTATGGCAAGATATTTGTAATGGTCATTGCTCAACAGGAATACTCAGAGAAACAAGCAACTGCAAGAAAAGTGTCAAGAACAAGGAAAACCTCTTTCTATATCTGGCTCATATAGATCTGACAAAAGTGTTTGACCTGGTCAATAAAGACCTTTTTTCTAGTTGCTAGAGATAATTGGTAGCCTTTCAGTTCTCCTTAATCTGATTTCATCCTTCCACGATGGCATGAAGACTTCAGTTCAATATTAGTGTATTGAAATATGCAGCAGTGTCAAACAGGGATGAGTTTTATTACTAACACTCTTGAGTATATTCTTGTTCTCTGATATTTCATCATGCTTTCTTGTCCAACACCAAGGGTGTGTCTACACACAGCAAAGTTATTTTGGAATAATGACTGTTATTCCAAAATAACTATGCGAGCGTCTACACAGCAATTCCATTATTTTGAAATAATTTTGAAATAAGATGGCTTATTCCAACTTCTGTAAACCTCATTCTACGAAGAATACCACCTATTTCAAAATAGCTATTTCGAAATAAGGCGTGTCGCTCCGCTTCTGCTATTTCGAAAAAAGGCCATTCTAAGTCATTCCTCCTGGGGCTCTAAATTGAGATAGCATGTCTACATTAGGGAAGCCTGCCTTGGATTAATTTTGAGGCTTCCCTGCAGTGTAGAATATAGCTTATTCTGAAATAACTGTGCAGTGTAGACGTAGCCTAAGGATGCATGTCTCACTACAAAATCAAGAGGAATATTCTTCAATACTTTCCATCTAAGAGCAAAGTCAAATATCTGCTCATAAGAGAACTTCTTCTCACACACAGCGAGAGGAACTCCACCAACTTTACAATAGCTTTGTGTTTAGCTTGCAATTAGTTTAGACTAACCATGAGTCTAAAGATGTTGGCTGCATCAGAAGGTTTAATAGCAAGCGTTACACTAGAAGTTGTGTATAAGTTCTGTTATCTAGGATCAATGTTATTAGAGAACTTATCTCTAGATAATAAGTTTAATTCTTGCATCAATGGTAGTCACCACATTTGGCCAAATGACCAAGTGCCTGTAGGGTAATAGGAAGCTGATGCTGAACAACATGAAATGGGCGTAACAGATGTGCATTCGGAACATTCCGTTACATGATGGCAAGACCTGGACCACCTACCGCAGGTGCAAAAAAAGGCCAAACACCTTTCCAACTGTTGTATTTGTCCTCTTCTAAACATTAAGTGGAAACAAAAATATATGATACTGAAGTACTTGAAAAAAGTAAAATTGTCAATCCAATCATTTTTCAGATGTATCTGTTGGCTTGGTTAACTGTACCAGACGGATAGTGGATGTCTTCCAAAGGATCTCCTATATTGAGAAATTGTGTATGTTCCAGAGCAACTGGGCCAACAATAGTTGCAAGAAGGACTTGAAAACTTTCAGCACCAATACTCAATATGGGAAGGTGCATATTGTAGCAACAGGCTACAATCGCAAGCAGTTCCCGACCAGGGAGTCAAAGAGACTGAACTTGTATGGTTAAGAAGTTATGTGATTAAGAAGGAGGTAAGTAAGGAAGTGCAGTAGTTCTAAAGTGTTAGTAACATGTTGGCTTCTGGCCCTACACCTTATAACTGCATTTTGTCTGTGAAAATGATTGTCCTTCAAGAAATGGAATTAGTTGTCACTTATTATGTGCAGCAATGACACATGCAACTGATTCACTTCGGTGTTTACACCTTCATATTTTGAGATGGACAGCTGCCATCAATATTATGCAAGAGGTCAAAATATAGGTTCATAATGATTCCTAGTCTTAAAACCTATGAATCTAGACCTGTTCCTAACTAATTTCAGATGGGGCATGGCATGACAGTGAAACAGGGCAGGTCACTCTGAAGGAGCAGACTGAATCATGTTAACTCAGCTATGCTGCTGCTGTTGCTCCTGCTCCTGCTCCTGCTCCTGCTCCTGCTCCTCTTCCTCCTCCTCCTTTGATCTCAAAGAGTTTTCACAAGCCCTGTTTCCACCTTCCAAAGAGCCCTCATTTACCAGTCTCACAAGACATAATAACATAGCTTCTCATTAAGAACAAGTATAAGGTCAATTAGGGGAGACTGGGAGACACTATGGAATATATCATTATTATTAAGGCATAATTCAACATTATTTCCTCAAAAGGCTCTGAGAGCCCTATCACTCTATTGTCCCAAAATCTGACAGGACAAGGACCTAGATCAGGGATGGGCAATCAAAAAATGGCTATCTGTCTGGCCAGCGTTACTGCTTTATTTACCTGCACTTCCACCAGTATCAGGCAATTGCAACTCCCATTAGCTACAAACAGCAATTCGGATCTAATGAAAGCTGCAATGGCCCGATACCTGTTGAGGAGCAGGTAAATAGAGAGGTGGAGGGCCCACCAGGGACTAACTTTGCAGACTGGATCAGGCCCACAGGCTAGAGATTGCCTACCCTTCACCTAGATAAGTAGCTGGCTCAAGCTGAGAGAGAGAGAAGTGAATTGGATCAGCAAAGGAAAATAAATTGAGTGACTACTATTAGCCACAGCCTCTGCCTCAATGAAGAACACCACATATTTTGATTAGTAAAGTTTTCCACAGCCTTGTTGTTTCTTCAAAAACAGCCAGGAGTCCTGTGGCAGCTTAAGGCTAACTGGTTTATTAGTGCATAAGCTTTCTTGGGTAAAAACCACTCTGTCATTTGTATCTGTTGTAGTGTTTTTTATCCACAAAAGCTTATGCCCAGGTAAATCTGTTAGTCTTTAAGGTGTCATAGGACTCCTCATTGTTTTTGCAGATACAGACTGTGATGGGGTGAAGCAGCCCCACACTGAACTCGCAGGGCCCAGCTAGGGTTACCTGGCTGCAGAGGCCCTGCCCCCGCAGCCCTACCGAGCATGCCTGGACTGTAGCCCAGCTATAAAAGCCTGGGGAAGGGGTCAGTCTGGGCTGGCAGCCAGAGGAGAAGGACCTAGGAGGGGAGCTCCTGACCAGCAGCCACCACCGACCCCAGGAGAAGCCAGCAGAGGCACCAGGGCTAGCTGGGATGTTGCAGAGATCGTCTGCAGAGAAAAAGTAGCCCCAAGGAAGGCAGAGGATCCGGCAAGTATGTGGGAAGAGGCCCCGATGGACCAGGTAGGAAGTGGCCCAGGGCAGGAGTGGGAGCAGCCTCTCCCACCCCGGAAACCTCAGTGCGTTTCGGTAGGATTTCCTCACCGAGGGAGTGGCAGTCCTGCCACTCACCGGGCCCTGGGCTGGGACCCGGTGGAGTATGGTGGGCCCAGGTCCCCCTACCAGGGGTGCAGCCCCACTATATCCCTGATTCACCGGCATGGGCCTTATCTCAAAGGGCTGGACAGTGATTGTATTTATTGACTCGGGCCAGTGGGCCCTGTCGTAAAGGGCCAGCCAGTGACTTTGTTTGTGGACTTGGGGGGTCTTAACCTGCCCACCGGAGGGGGTAGGAGAAACTGCCCCATGATATGGACTAACATGGCTAACCCTCTGAGACTTGTGGTTTGAGAAGGTGTGCTAAGGAATGCTAAAATAGGAGCAAACAGTGTTTTCTTTTAATTCAATCTTACTGACGACTGGCCAAGAGATTGCAGCCATAGATGCAGATATGTAGTTGATTAGATGAACATGTTCATGCTCTTTGGCAGAAGTTGCACTCAGAAGAGTGTACAAAATTTGCAATAGAAAAGAAAAATATTAATCATATGTAATAGTGTTTCATAAAAAGCATGACATATGTAATTCACTAATAATTGTAGATAGGTCCTGGTGAAAGATATTGTTAAAAAGTGCACATTAAAAATCTGAATTGCCCTTGTTTTGATAGGAAAAAAAATTAGGAATAGGTTGGATTTTTTTTTTTAAGTTTGCCAGTTTTAACCAGTTCTAATTAAAACTTATAATGAAATATAACCCTGGCTGTTGATTTGAGAAGTAGAAGTGTTCATCTTCATCTGAAAAAAATTACCTGATGAAAAATGTGATGAATGAAAATTCCAGTTATTGAGATATGATGTGCATGCATATGATGTGTGAATGTAAGAGCACAGCCACCTTCAAGTGGTTTGCAAACACAAGATAATTCATGCTGACTGTCTTTGCATTGTTTGTTGTTTCCATATATATTTATTGCAAACAACATTGATATTCACTCCTATTCTTTGGAAATCCAAGTCAATATCTCACAATAGGCTTGTTTTGACCTAGTTATCAGTTTTCTCACAAATAATTTGGTCTCTAATTAGTTCAGTCAAATTCATGCAGCTTAGCTTTGATTTATGTGGCTCTGTAATATAATAGTCAATAGTCTCATCCCAGAACTGGTTTCTCAATAAAGAAAATGTTTTTTCCAAGTGATGCTTCTATATAGATGACAGTATTTTTCATTTTTTTCAGTGATTGTGTCTATTTGCAGGTCTCCGTGATCCCACTGGATTGCACTATAGATCTCCAATGGGCTTTTCACATATAGCAGCATAGATGATTTAATTCTCCAACTTCTCTTCAATACCTATTCATTCTAGGAAAAATGCAAAATTCGATAAATACCTCTTTCAGTTCCGTATCAGGTTTTCTAATAGCAGGAATATTCAGAACCTTCATTTGGATAATATTTGCCAAAGATTCAATTTTTTTGTGTATGTCACAAGAGAGTATTTCCCAGACCAAATCAGATGACATATGTCAGAACTGCAAAAGGATAAACACACTATATGGCAGGGATCTATACCGACTGAATCTAATGGCATCTCTTACTACTTTTTCTTCATGATACCTGTCTGAGGCATCAAATACACTTTTGATGCTACGTAAATGACATAACTGTTTCTCCTGCTATTGTAATGGCATTAGTCATTTAAAGTTTCCATATACAGTAGACTTCCGATAATCCGGAACCTATGGGACCTAGGTGGTGCCGGATTATCAGATATGCTGGACTATCAGGAGGTACTATAAGATGGTGTTATATATATACTGTATACATTATATACTGTATATAAAGTGTTCTTAACCCTTTTTATTGTACATACTGTATACAGTATACTGTAATGTTTTAGTTTTTTTAAGCCTTTTTTACCCTTTTTGCTCAGTTCAGCTGCTGCCGCTGTTACCTTGTGACTCATTTTTTGCCGAAGCTCACTCACTAGGCTCTTGCCATTTTGATGCCGGACTATCAGGAGTGCCGGACTATCAGGAGTGCCAGACTATCAGATGCCGGACTATTGGAGTTTTACTGTATTAATAATTCAATGCTAATAAGATTCCTGCCTTCTCTCTTCACCCATCCTTAATGCTGTGATTTTTTTTTTAAACTTTATAACAGGACTCCTACACATGCCTATTAAAGCATCTTTTCATAAATGCTTTCTTTGAATCCTGTAGTTGTTAGCAAACTTACAATTAGATACTGAATTATATAAATATTCTACTGACCTAAAGGAGTTAGCTATTGTATCAGTCAACAATGCAAAAAATGAATGAGCATGAGCAGAGAATTCTGTCTCAAAGCCTAATTACTCCTCCTAGAATCTGGCCTTCATACTGATACCACAGAAGGCATAAATATATACACTGAGTATAATTATTAAAATACATCCCCCACACAAATAGAGTTGGTGTTTTTTTTTCAAAATTACTAGAATTCCACTCGGATTCATAGATCCCAAGACCAGAAGGAACTCTTGTGATCATCTTCTCTGGCCTTCTGTCTAACACAGGCCATAAAACTCTGAAATAATTCTTAAAGCAGATCTTAAACAAACAAATAGACAATCTTGAATAGACATCCAAATAGGACTGAATTTTAACACCTCATCTCAACTGACTTCTTTTATTTTCTTCCGAAAGGATGGTCATTACTATCTTTGATGCCATCTAAAAGACTGCCAAACAAGGGAGAGAGGGGAGGATCCTTTCTAAAAACTCTCCCTAGCTAAAAGGGAAGGGATATTGAAAATTATTAAAATGAAAGCTTTCCTTAACATTTTACATTTCAGATCCTTTAACTGCTCCCCTTCTATTCTGTTTCATTAATAAAAGGCTAAAATGATGTTAATGACGTGTTTGCCAGGGTACTAAGCAGGCAGAGTTCTCTGTATCCCAAACCCCAAGTAGTGTTCAAAATTATTTAATGTTGGTCAGTTCCTGGTTTACGTTAATACCTTTAACTCTCTTGGCTGATACATTCATTTAGATGGGATCTAACAGCGCTTTACTTTTGCTTTCTTCATAACGATTCAGATTGTGAAGTAATCTGAGGGAACAAATACAGTGAATTTTTTTCTGTTTGAAGGTTTTGTTTCTTTATAAAAATCAGCTATGTGATGAGACTCTCAAAATGATTGATCCTGGTTCTCATAAATGTTTAACATGGTATTGTTGTTCTTCCAACTATCAATAGCAATAGAAAAGCTAAAGTTGTGTTTGCATGTGTTTCCCCAGATAGTTTTAAATGAGTTAAGAGATTGCCCATATCTACCTGTCAAAGTAGTGATAAACACAAGTTAGTCCGATACTGATTTGTGCCAATACCAGCTTTGACAATCAGAGCAGTTTCTAATGCATCATTATATTCTGCAAGTACTCCATAATGGCAGGTTATGCTAAATTAGAGGGTGCTATATTATATCTCAGATCTTTGCAGAAACCTTTTTATTTCCAGAGTTGAAATAAGATGAGACAGATAACAAAACACTGGAGCAAGAAAGAGAATAGATACTAACCTCTATTTCTCTGTTCAGCCTATCCAATTTAACTGAAAGAATTTTAACAGATGTAAATATACTCTTAATCCAGATTTAGGTATAATATTGAGTGAACTATTATCTATAACTTTTACTCCTCTTAAAAAAACAAAAACAAAAAAAACTAATTACAGTAAAACTCCAATTGTCCGCCATCCAGTGGTCCAGGCACTCCCGATAGCCCGGCACCAACTGGAACCTGGAAGTGCTCCGACCAGCCGGACAACTGGAGTTACTGTGAGCTCCATGGGCTCTCACAGCTGGGAAAGGGAAGGGGAGAAGGGGATTATACCCCTGTGAGGGGTCTGCCGGGACCCGCACTGCAACTGGCTGGGAGGTGCGGGGTGCGCGGGGAACGACTTGGCGAGGGGCGAACCTTCCGCCGTTTTGCAGGAAGGCGGGGGAAGTCCCGCACCACCACCGAGAGTTTCCGGGATGGGAGCAGGCTCCCCAACCCCCAGACTGCAGTAGTTATCGCTGAGCAGGGGGGTAAGGGGCAGCGCTGCGGGACCAACCTGGCAGCACCTCAGCTGCTCTGCTCTGCAGCTTCCCCAACTCCACCACTCGTCAGTTTCAGCAGCAGTGGACTTGGGGAAGTGGCGTGGAGCAGTGCACCTGGGGTGCTGCCGGGTTGGTCCCGCAGCACTGCCCCTCGCCCCCCTGCTTGGCGATAACTACTGCAGTCTGGGGGGTGGGGAGCCCGCTCCCCTCCCGGAAACTCTCGGCTGAGGTGCGGGGCTTCCCCCGCCTTCCTGCAAAATGGTGGAAGGTTCGCCCCTCGGCACGCCGTTCCCCGCCCACCCCCTGGCCAGTTGCAGTGTGGGTCCCGGCAGACCCGTCACAGCCCCCTGCCGGAGTACCTCCCGATACTCCAGCATATCTGATAATCTGGCACCACCTAGGTCCCAAAGGTGCCGGATTATCGGAAGTCTACTGTATTTTGTACTTTCTATTTTACTGCTTGGTGTACACATCCTGAACACTGCTATTCGCTAGGAAACTGATCATTTAAAGAATATTTTATTTGTTCAGTAAATATCAGCTTGTTTTGACCACAGTGGGCTTTGGTAGTGGCTTTTAGAACTCTCTCAACAAAGTTTTAGAAAAGGATTATAGAAGAGAAAGATAAAAGGATATGAAATCAGTCTGAGGAGGTGTCCTAGGTGTAGGGGGCATCACAAGAGAAGGAACTGTATACTCCATCTATTTAGTCCATCCTCTCTCTTTGTCTGTCAAATATCTCCTCCTGGAAGTCTTCCACGTTTAACACGTTCAAATATCCACCCCCCACTAAGAGCCCACCTCACCACACATCATTTTCTGGCATCAAAGACAATATGACCATCCTGCCAAACATCCTGATCCAGATAAAGGAATTATCTTTTTCATCACACCTCCAATCTCATCCACATTCTGTTGTTCCTTTCTCCATAAGATTCCAAATATCTATCTCTAACTCCTTCAGGCCCCCATTGGTTAGAACTGTCTGGAGAATAACAGATCCATTTTCCAGCAACTTTGGAGGTTTCACAATTTGTTTTTTATTCCACATGGGTACAAAACCAAAACACTGAGGCTGCGTCTAGATTGGCATGATTTTGTGCAAATACTTTTAATGGAAAAACTTTTCCGTTACAAGTATTTGCGCAAGAGAGTGTCTACACTGGCATGGATGCTTTTGCGCAAAAGACATCTTTTGTGCAAAAGCATCCGTGCCAGTGTAGAGGCTCTCTTGTGCAAGAAAGCTCTGATGGCCATTTTAGCCATCAGGCTTTCTTGCGCAAGAAATTAACTTGCCTGTGTACACTGACCCTCTTGCGCAAGTATTCTTGCGCAAGAGGGCTTATGCCTGAGCGGGAGCATCAGAGTATTTGCACAAGAACCACTGATTTAGTACATTACAAAGTCAGTGTTCTTGTGCAAATTCTCGTGGCCAGTGTAGACAGGTGGCAAGTTTTTGCACCAAAGAGGCCGTTTTTGCACAAAATCTTGCCAGTCTAGACGCACCCTGAGAGTTTTTGCTAAACAAAATTGTTAAAATCATAGTATTGTAGTTTTCAGATTTGAAAAGTTCAGGTTTTAATTTGGTTCTCTCACTTGCACACACTAGTCACAAGTGATCAAAAATCTCAAAACCCTTCCTGATGAAAATTTCCTTGAAACTGATGCATCTCCATGAAACATTGTCTCTTATGAAACAGCATATTTTGAAATGTAAATAATCTAAAATGTTCTGACCAGCTCTAATCCTCATCTTTTATCCACCACTGCTGTAAATATTCTTGCCTCCCTGAGCATTGTGTTACCTGACCTAGCCCACACGTTTTATCATCAATACAGTCTGTCTTGCCCTTCAGCATGACCATCTGAAGATCATACTCCCATTTCAAGATCCTTTACTGGCTCCTCACTTACACAGGATCTTGAAGGTAAAAGCATAAACTCGGGTTTATGCTCTTACCTTCAAGACCCTGTGTAACTCTGCTCCTCCTTAATTGCCTGCTTTGTCTCTTTTAATTTACCTTTTGTTACCAACAATTTTCTTTTGTCCACCCATTCATCATATTGTCTTACAAAAGTCTCTTCTACATCGTCTTCTGTGTATCCGCTATATCTGGGACACCATACAGGTGCTGCTCCCTAAAGTCACTATTCTCTCCATTTCACGTCCTGCTCAAAATTTCTCTTCTACACTCATTGCTGAAAGAAACTAGCTCATTGTTGATAGGTTATAAGCAATTGAACATACTTGTTGTATTGTAACCACCTCATATGCCACATTAAAAGAATCTTGTACATATTTTCTTTTGTCTGCTTCTCTTCTTTTTTGTGATTGGAGACCAGGAAGATGAAGTTCACTTTCAGACACATATGCAGGGTGGGACATTTAGAAAGGGTGTTGGAGAAGATACAAACTAAGCAATAGCAAAGGTCTGAATGGAGCATGAAAGCCAGGGTTTGTTAGTATACAGGTAGGAGAGTGGTGAATACATGAAATTGCCCTAGCTAAATGTGTACATGGAGGGGGAAAAAAAGAGTGCAGGATAACAGTGATGGATACTGAAAAAAAGCACTGGCTTGAAGATGACACTGAATGAGCTGTAGAAGAGGAAGAAGGAGAACTAGGAGAGCACAAAGTCTCTGAAGGAAGATCACTGTGATGAATGACATAGATAAGTGAGTACAAAGGAAGAAGCTTAGAAGACAACATTAGTACCTCTAGAGAGGGCAGTTTCAGTGGAGAAGTGGAGATCTAATTACGATTTGAGAACATAAGACAGCCATATTGGGTCAGACCAAAGGTCCATCTAGCCAAGTATCCTGTCTTCCAATAGTGACCAATGTCAGATGATCCAGAGGGAGTGAACAGAACAGGTAATCAAGTGATCCCTCTCCTGTCATCCATTTACAGACCCTGACAAATGGAGGCTAGGGACACCATTTCTACCCATTCTGGCTAATAAGCATTGATGGACCTAACCTCCATGAATGTATTTAGTTCTTTTTTGAACCTTGTTAAACTCCTGGTCTTTACAATATCCTCTGGCAAGGACCAAATTTAAAGGTGAAAGGGTGTTTGGGCTGATGGTGATGGCAATATGGCCAAAGATAAATTCTTTGGAGAGAGAGAGGATTTGTATTTCAAGGCAAAGAAAGTCTGCTGAGTTGCTGAGGATAGGGAAAGGAATGGAACAAAGGTAGGATCAAAGGAAATTGAGCTGAAATGGTGGTAAGGTTGCAGGTGGAACTGTTAGGTAGTGTCACTGCACATTTAACACATGGGTGGTGGTAACTTAATGCACAGAGCATACATAAGGATAATGAGAATTCACTGCAGAATAAGACATGAGCAAGAAATATAAGACACTTTTTTTCTGACTCAATATGTTGATGAGAACTTCAGTGGAGTTGTGTTGCAGCTGCAGCCCCAGTCTCTGGTTCACCCCCCTATGCAGGTAGTACAGTGCACAGCAAGCCTTGCAGGAAAGTGAAGAGAGCTCCAGCTCAGCTCAAGCTGCATTAACTCTCTTGAATATTGCCCATGAGGTTAATGGGCTGAAAAGGAGTGGAATGATGTGCTTCTCCTCCATGCCCTCCCCCACACATACACACCCCATCAGCTCTGTTTCCTCTGTTGTCCTGATTCAAATACTGGACTCTGAAGAAGGCTCTCTGCGAGGTCCTGTAAAATGGAAGATGGAGCCAGAAAAGTGGCCTTGCTTCTCACAGGCAGATGTGAGGAAAGTATCAGGCCCTTGGATTCGTGTTTTCTATTTCATCAGATTTAAATGTTAGCTGATATGCTAAGTTTATCACCATCTAACATTAATGAAGAATTACTCTTTTGTTTGTGTGTGTGTGTGTGTGTGTGTGTGTGTGTGTGTAAAGCATTATCATTTGGGGCAGTAAAATCAATACAGCCCAACTTATTTAAATTTGGACTTTAGCCTTTTGCATAGCAGATTCAGAATTAATCCTTACTGTGATTCATTAATATAATTCTAAATATAATGTAGTAACGCCTAAGAATTAGTCACGAACTAGAGCCCAATTTGCTAGGCATCATAGAAATACAAAAGAATAAGATGGTCTCTGACCCACTGAGTTGACCGTCAAAGTAGAGCGCTTGTAGCCTTAACTTTATTGTTAAGATGCTATTCAGTGTTTAAAATCTGGGTGGGAGAAGAAGGTAAGACTGTTCCCATCATGAAAGTCAAATATTTCCTGTGTTACATATAGCAAAAGGAGGACTGCAGGTTCTTTAATTCTTGTGAAAAATCTATAATTCTGAAAACATCTGTGTATTATCTATTTGTTGCGCTGTCTTAAATTCAGTGATTATGTGTAATCAGGAGCTAATTGGTGTAACCACTTCAATGCAAGTGAGAAATATTCTTTGGGGGAAAAAAAATCTACTTACACAGTAAAAGGAGATTGGAAATGTAAAGATTTTTATGAAGTAGACTGGGATATTTAAAACCACCCATGGATTCACTAGAAGGGGGAAAGAACTATGGCAGTGTTTCTCAAACTGTGCTCTGCGGAGCCCCAGGGCTCTGCAAGACATCTCCAGGGGCTCCGTGAGGTTGACAAACTGGAAACATTGATGGGTACAACACATTCAATCAGTGGACTGCTGGGGCTTCGCATAAATTTTTACGCATGTAAAGGGCTCCGGAGCCCAAAAAGTTTGAGAACCGCTGAACTACGGAATACTTTTGGTAGCTTTGAAAATTCAGCTACTAGTATCTGGAATGATTGTGACTTCAAGGCTAATTCATGGAAATGAATACACAACCCAAGGAGAATGCAGAATGTGCACTGCAGTTTTCCTGTAGGATGGAAGCAAGGAAATAAATTTGTAAGGGACGTGGCTGGCTGATCCATGTAGTGCATTGAGGCACCTTTCCCAGCCTGTTTCTTGGCTAGGCTCTTCAAAATGTGCCCATCCACACAGCATAGCTATACTAGTTCTAACTTTGCTGGGGAACCTCTGATTCCTTACAATAGACTTACTTTATTAGGCCAGGACTATACTAAAGGGGAACATTGGCTTAAGATATGCAACTCCAGCTCCAGTTCATCATTAACCATCTACAATGGAAAATGATATCTCACTCTCACAGGCTTTGGGGGACAGGCCAGTCCTCACCTAGGGCTCATCTAGACTATGGGGAATAGTCAAAAGAGGATATGCAAATTCCCTGGGAATTTGCATATCTTCTTCCAATCGCACTTTCGAAAGCTCTGCTTTCTAAAGTGAAAGTAGTTTAGACGCGGCTTTTTCGGCAACCCCTCCCCCCCACCTTTGTTGAAATGAAACGCCATGTAAACCTCATTTTTTTGAGGAAGAGCAGCTTTTCGACCGGGGGGGTCATCAAAAAAGCCGCATCTAAACTACTTTCACTTTTGAAAGCAGAGCTTTCGAAAGTGCGATTGGAAGAAAACATGCAAACTCCCGGGGAATTTGCATATCCTCTTTTGACTGTTCCACGTAGTCTAGATGACAACTCTGAAACAAATTCTGTCCAGCAACAACGCAGCACACCTCAGTCATACTCACCCTGAAACCCACCCCTGCAATAAACTCTAGTGCCAACTCTGTCCACACATCTATACAAGCGATATCTTCACAGGACCTACCCCCATCAACCACCACATCAAAGGCTCATACAACTGCACATCCATTAATGTGGTATGTGCCAACAATGCCCCTCTGCCAAACCGGACAGTGTCTATGACAAAGAATTAATGGACACACATCAGATATTCTAAATGGTAGCACACAAAATGGTAGCTCTCCATGCTGTTGGAGAGCATTTTAACTTGCCCAGGCACTCATTAATAGATCTAAAAGTACTATACTCTGTAAGAAGCAAATTTCAAAAATCAGTTGGAGAGAGAAGGTTCAGAACTTGCCTTCATTTGCAAATTTGATACTTTAAATCAAGGTTTGAACAAAGACATGAACTAGATGAGCCGTTATATTTAACACCCTAATGGCATCACAAGTTAAGTGTCAGGAACTTACAGCTCACTGCATTATCCTCATTAAGCACAGACACTCTACTTGATAAGATTTTTTTTCCTTCTCTTTCCCTCCCCATCTCTTCTCTTTTTCTGCTATTTATTTGTAGCTCTGGAACCCTTTCTCCATTCCTCTGAAGAAGAGGGTTGTGTCTACAAAAGCTCATAATAATGTCTACATTTTTTGTTAGTCTCTAAGGAGCTGCAGGACCACTTGCTGTTTTTCAATTTTTTTTCAGTAACTCCAGCTATGTTAATTACAATAATTAACATAGCTGGAGTCAAAGTATTTAAATCAGTGGGTCACCAACCAGTAGATCAGGATCTACCAGTAGATCATGGAGCCTCTGACAGGTGATCCTGACTGGTTTGGCTAGGAAGCTATCAAGTGCTGGCACTTCAGTTGCTCCTCCCTGCACTGCCATGCTGCTCCTGCCCCAAGCCTCAGAGCTGCCCCTGGGAGCCTCCTGCTTGCTGTGCAGGGTGGGGGAGACAGAGGTAGAGAGGTGCTGATGTCACTCTGTTCCCCTCTCCTGTACCCCATCTTCAAAGAGTGAGGAGGGTGGGGCCTCAGCGAAGGGGTGGAGCTGGGGCTGCGCCTTGGAGAAGGGGTGGAGCAAGGGTATTTGGGTTTGAGGTAGATCCTGGACTGAATTAAATTTAAAAAGCAATCTTGTGCTTAAAACGGTTGGAGACCCCTGATTAAATCATGTTTTGGGGAAGTCCACAAAGCGGGAACACATACACCCATCAACTTCCCTTATTCCTCTAGAGTAGCAGGACTACCAGCCCCAACGGGAGCATCCTTTTAATTTGAATTGGCAAGTCTTCACTAGACTTTCTAATTCTGTAGTGTAGACAAGCCCTTATAGCATAACATTGCATATTAATAAACTTCATAGCTTTTATTCAAAGTCCAAACTGCCTGAAAAAGTTCTAATAATCACCCAAATGCTGGAAAACATTTAGCTAGCATATTAGTCAGATGACAAGAATAAATTAAACTCTAAAGCCCTTTGTTACCCCGATGTTCACAGCTTTTGTGGAGGAGTAAAGTGAAAATGAAGAGAAGTTTTTTGCTTGTTCATTGATCTCCATGAAAATAATAAAAGCCCTTCAAACCCTATGGAAAGTAATTGCTTTGTAGATGAGGGAGACAGATTATCAGACACAGACACTGAATTTATTCCTCTTGACTTGCACTAGCAATAATATAGGACACCACAAAGGTCAAAACCAAATTGTCTGTAAGTAGTTAGATAAAAACTATTTAATCAAAAAGAAGTATTTGTTAATTAATGGTTCTTTATTTTTTCCCATACACTTAATTTCAAGTATCCTTATGTAAGCAGGGTCAGGATAAGCTCTAACCTGACATCTGGTGGTGAATTGTGGCAAGTGGTACAAAAATACTTCAGGGGCTGATCTCATTTGCATAGGCACACCCACCCTGCCTAGTATGTGCTCACAGCAGCCCAAATGATCACTTTGGCCACTGTGGGATCCCCAGTCTCTCTGTTATTGAGTCGGGGGGATAAAGTGTTGTTACCCTGATTATGTGAATCAAGGACAGTGGACTAGTGGAACTGTTTTATGACAGAGGGATTCGCCATAAACTATAGCACTCGCTAGACAAGGGGCATGGGTTCCAAACCCAGTCAAGCTGAGAGAGGCTGGGGACAGGTATTTGTACCTGGTGGTAGGGCCCTGTCTGAGGGTCTAAAACACACCCATTGCACCCCCTTCTCTCTCTACTGTGGAATATCAGAGTTAATTTGGATTCCATTAGGAGTCTAGTTGTGAGCTGCTGAGCTGACTTCACTGTGGGCCAATGGTGCACTAGTACTGAGGCTCCTCTACTATAAGCTGAACTTGCTGAAGAGCTGAAATCACTGTGTGCTGAGGGGAGCCTGACGCTATACTTCTGAAGAGCTGAAATCTACTATGAGCTGAAATCACTGTGTGCTGTGGGGAGCCTGATACTATACTGCTGAGCTGCTAGCAGAGCAGTTCATGGGACAGCTAGCAGAGCAGTTTGCAGGAATGACCGGCTGGCGGGGACGACCGGCGGGCGGCCAGTAGGAGTGGCAGCAGGCAGCCAGTAGAGCAGCTGCAGGAACAACCAGCTGGCGGCCAGGGACATGGACTGAGACGGCTGGCGGAGTGGGGCAGTTCGTGGGACGGCTGGAGCGGCTCACGGGACAGCAGGTGGAGTGTGGTGGAGTGACTTGCGTTGACGGTGGCAGCAGAACGCTACTGAGAGGTGGAGCCGTCGGCGGACCATGTAAGGTGTATCAACCCCCGCCCCCCCTCCATTCCACCCAGGTTGGGGTGGTAAAACCCTGCCAGTGAACTTTTGAACCCTGGGGAGGCACTGACCCGGGGCAGAGACTTTTGGGGTGTCGGACTTTGGGTGATTTTTTTGGGGGTTGCTGGACTCAAGAGACTCTTGGGGTATTGGACTTTTGGGGACTTTGGGTGATTCTTGGCTGGGGGGGGGTCTTTGCTCATGTTTGGTCTATGAATCCGAGTTGTGGTGTTTTCCCAATTTAATGCTGATGTCAGTTACCTCATGTTATTAAAGATTTGCTGCTATACCGAGGCTCTGTGCTTACGAGAGGGGAAGAATTGCCTCTTTGAGGTGCCCAGGGGGTGTGTGTAAGATTTCCCAGGTCACTGGGTGGGGGCTCGAGCCGGTGTTGTATTACGTTGTTGGGAGGAGACCCCTAGATACTGAACCTGGCCCTTGCTGCTATTAACTCGGCCTGGCACAAGGGTTACACTTAACTTACTGAAAATAGATGCACTAGAATATACAAATAACTCATGATGGAAAAATATATATTCTTGGAATTAGAATAACTAAGGAATAAGTTTATAACATCTTATAAGTAAAAAGGAAACCTGGGGGTGGAATGAGCTTAATAGGACATGACTCTTGCTTTAAATGGGTAGTGTGGGAGAGAAGGAGGTCAAAGGACAATAATACAAATGTCAGAGAGGTAGCCATGTTAGTCTGTAACTGAAAAAACAACAAAGAGTTCTGCAGCACCTTAGAGACTAACAAAATATGTAGATGGTATCATGAGCTTTTGTGGGGAGAGCCCACTTCTTCAGATAAATGGAGTAAGGGGTCCAGGGTACAAATAAATAGATAATACAATTAATAATAATGTATTCTTCATGTCCTAGGAGCGTGAAAAATGTACCTCATCTTCTCCCTCACCTTTGCTACCGAGCATTTAAAATGTGCTGTGTCACTTAAGTCATGACTTCAGTATTATCAGATGTGACTGCTGTGGTTTAGATTTACCTGAGCTAGCTTTGCTCCAATTCCATCAGAAGTCAGCTTGTGTAACAAGCAAAGTAAATCTATGGCAGTGTGAAGAGCACCACAGGCAGTGGCATGGTTCCTGCCTGGTACCACCAGGATATGCTCAGGCCACCTGTGATCTTGTAGCTTTACTGCTACTATTCCTTGAGTTAGCACTGATCTGGTTAGATCAAACCTAGTTCTGGTATGTCTACATATGCTGCCATCACCCCATTTGTTTGCCATCATAGAAATGTAGGGTTGGAAGGGCCTTGATGGTCCAGTCCCTTGATTGGGCATCTAGTCCAGTCCCCTGCACTGAGGTATAATCTAGACCATTCCTGAAAGGTCTTTGTCTAACCTGTTCTTAAAACTCTGCAATAATGAAAATTCTATAACCACTCTTCCCTGTAAGATTTTCCATCCATGAGCAGTGTGAGTTTTGTCTTCTGCACCAATATTGAGATCATGTGCACTTGTTTGGATTTGTGCCACTTTGGCACCCTCCCCTTTGCTGATATGTCTCCCACCCTCCCCTCCCCCCAGCTACTCCCCTGGTGCCTGCTGCTGGCCCTTTCCCCTCACCCTCCCTTCCTGTCCTGGCTCCTGCCATTTTCACTCCCCTTGGCCCTCCTGTGACCTGCCCCTTCCCCATCCTCTCTGACCCCTGCATGTTTCCTTCCCTCCCCCCCCCTTCCCCAGCCTCTCTCCCCATCCCCTCTCGTAACACCTCCCTCTACTCACCTGCCTTGCCTCTCTCCTCTGCCCTCTGGTGCCTGTCCCTTCCTTTCCCATGTCTGCCCTTCTGCTTCACCCCCATAATCTCCCTGGCTTCTGCATCTTCCCTCTACCCCTTGCACTCTCCTGGTTCCTCCCTCTTCCCTCACTGTCCCTGCCTCCCTGACCCTTTTCCTCCCTGGTGCCCACCCCCTCACCACTCTCTGCCCCAGTTCTTCTCACGTCCTTCTGCACCCTCACATGACTTGCTCCATCCCCAGCTTTCTTCGTACCCACCCCTACTTTCAACCCCTCTTCTCCTGACACCCAGTCCTCCCTTCTCTTCCTTCTTGCTCCCATTGCCCTTGCCTCTTCTCTCCCAGAGTCACCCTGTCCCCTCCCCTTTTCCCACCCCCACTGACACCTTCCCTCTCCTCCCCCTCCTGTCCTTCTCCTCATTGTCTCCTCGTCTTGGCCCCCTGGCATTTGTGTCTCCTCCACCCTTCCCATTATTACCTTTCCCTTTCTTCTCCTGCCTTGGCCCCCCTGCTCTCCCCTCAGCCCCTTCTACTCCTCACCCCCACCTTCCCTTTAGTTCTCCCTCTGCCTCTTCCCTCACCTTTTGCCTTCCTGACATCTATACCCTTCAATTCCCTCATGCCAGGGCAGAGCAGCATGGTAGGTGGAGCCTGAACCACATTGCTATTTTTAGTACCCTGGACCCAGCTCAGGAACAGCTGCACCATGGCCCAGCTCCAGTTGCAGCACATGGGGCAACCGCCCATCTCAAGCTGAGGGTGTGGTGCTATTTTTAGTACCATAGTCCCGGCCCAGAAGCCACAGCCCCAGCTGCTCCTGGGGGTGGGCCCATGTGGCGGGTGGCTGCCCTGTGTGCTGGGACTGGAGCCGGGGGCGTGGTGCAATTTATAGTACTACACACCAAACTCCAACTCCAACAGCTGCCATGCAGGCTTCGTGGTGGCTGCCCACCTGCTCCTGGGGCAGGGCAGCCACCTGGGAAGCAGCCCCACCCCTGGGAGCAGCTGGGGCTGCACAACTCTGCTGAGGGGGTGGGTGGGACTGAAATTCTTGGTGCACACCCACACAGGCATGCCCATTACAGGGAACCCTGTCTACAACCTCACTAAGTAATTTTTCTAATGCTTAGCTACCTTTAAAAGGTAGGAAGTTTTTCTAATGGCTAACTGACATTTCCCCTGCTACAATTTTAGACCATTACTTCTTGTCCTGGCCTCAGTGGTTAAGGAGAACAATTTATCCTCCTCCTTTTTATTACAAGCCCTTACGTACTTGAAGATGGTTAGCATGTTTCCTCTCAGCCTTCCCTTCTCCAGACTAAACAAAATCAGTTTTTTTTTTCAATCTTTCACTAAATATAATGTTTTCTAGACCTGTAATTATTTTTGTTGCCCTCCTCCGGACTTTCTCTAATATGTCCACATCTTTCCTGAAGTGTTGTGCCCAGGAGGACCTACTACAGTACTCCAGTTAAAGCTTTATTATTTCTGAGTAGCGTGGATGACTTATTTCTCATGTCTTGCTTACAATGATCCTACTAATAACTTCCAGAATGATATTCAGCTTTTTAACAATATATCATTGGTGCTGATATTTAGTTTGTGATCCACTAGAAACTCCAGATCCTTTTCTACAGAACTCCTTCCTAAGCAGTCATTTCCCATTTTGTTTTTGTTCAATTGATTATTACTTCCTAAGCGCAGTACTTTGCATTTATCTTTATTGAATTCCATCCTATTTATGTCAGGCCATTTCTCCAGTTTGTCAAGATCATTTTGAATTAGAATTCTGTCCTCCAAATTGTTTGCAGTCCTCTAGCTTGGTATCATCTGCAAACATTATAAACATACTTTCTATGCCATTATCTAAAGCAGTTAGGAAGATACTGAATAGAACTAGACCTAGGTCAGATCTCTGTGATACTGCACTTTGTATGCCCTTCCATCTTGACACTGAACCATTGATAACTATTCTCTGAGTACAGTTTTCTAACCACTGTATAATAGGTTTGTCTAAGCTGGGGTGGGCAATAATTTTTATGGGGGTCCACTCTAAGATTTTGTAAGTGGCCAAGGGCTGCACTTTTCTATAGAGGGGGTGCAGGGTCTGGGATGGAGGTTCTGTGCAGAAGAGATCTTGGGGTATGGAACAGAGATGCAGGAGAGGGATTGGGGTCTGAGAGGTAGGTTGTGTGAAGGAAGGGGTTTTGACCTGGGGCAGGGGATTGGAGTGAAGAGTCTGGGAGGAGGTATGGGTACAGGAGAATATTCTGACCTGGGGATGTAGGGTCTGGGAGGGAGTTTAGGGATGTAGGAGGGGTGAGGTGCTAGAGAGGCAATTACCTAAGCAGCTCCTGACCAGCAGCGCTCTTGGGAAGGCTTCCTGACAGCAGCCCCAGACCATTCAAAGAGACTGGCTGTGTTTTGTGGTTCTCTACACTGTGGGAAAAGGCTTTACATGCTGTCCCCACCCCAGCAAAATTTCTCAGATTCTATTGGCCAGTTTCCAGCTAATAGGAGCTGAAAGATTTTTCTGGGGCATGGGGGGCAGTGCTCAAACCCTTTCCCATCTTCCCCACAGTGAACAGCCAGCCTCTTTGAGCAGCCACTGCTCTGTGTGGCAGGGGTGGGCCATGGGCTGGATCAAGAGGTTTGGCAGACCATATCTTGTCCGCCCCAGTCTAAGTTATATTTCCCAAGTTTGATTATGAGATCACATGAGACAGAATAAAAAACGTACTAAATATATTACATTTATTGCTTCCCCCAGCTCGTTACTCTTTCAAAAAGGATATTAGTTGATTTGACATGATTTGTTGTTGTCAAATCTATGTTGACTTATCACCTTAATATGTTCTAGATGCTTATAAATGTACTGTTTGATTATTTGCTCTATTATCTTTCTGGATACCAAAAATAACTGATTAGTCTGTAATTCCCTAGGTTGTCTTGATTCCCCTTTTCATAAATAGGCACTGTATTTGATCTTTCCCAGTCTTCTGGGATTTCTCCTACTCTCCACATTTTCTCAAAGATAATTTTCTAATGGCTTAGAGATCTTATCAGGCAGTTCCTTAAATACTCTAAGATGTGTTTGGTCAGGCCCTGCTAACTTGAAGACCACTAACTTGTCAATTTTTAACATGGTCCTTCCCTGTTTTAGGCTATGTCTACACTGCACACTTATTTTGAAATAACTCATATTATTTCAGAATAACAGAGTGCATGTCTACACAGCAAGTCCATTATTTTGAAATAATTTTGAAATAACGGGCTTCTTACTCTGACTTCTGTAACCCTCATTTCATGAGGAGTAAGGGAAGTTGAAGGGAGAGTGTTCTCCCTTCAACTTCCTGCTCTGTAGATAACTTGATTTTTGGGGCTAAGGTACTTTGACTTCAGCTACACAATTAACATTACTGAAGTTGTGTATCTTAATTCGACTTTAGCCCGCAGGGTAGACGTACCCTATATTAGTTGTCTGATAACTGCTAACCTTTTTTTTTTTTTTTTTATGAAAACTGAAACAAAGGCATTTAATGCTTTGACCATTGATGGAGTTTTTGTTAGTCTTTCCTTCCTCAAGTCCTTTGTCTTCCCCTTTGCTTCACATGTATTTGCAAAATGTTTTCTTAATTTTTATGTCTCTATCTAGTTTAATCTCATATTTTACTTGGCCTTTCTAATTTTGTTCTTACATGCTTGTGGGGATTTTTAATAATTATTATTCATCCTTTGTAATTTGACCTAGTCTTACACTTTTGTATATCTCTTTTTTTAATGAGTTTTAGATTATTGAAAAATCTCCTAGTTTAAACAGGGTAGTCTTTTTATCATTCTTCTTATCTTTCTTAGGCTTTGGGCTCCTTTGTGTTGTACTCTTCATAACCTCTCGCTCACTCTCTGTCTCGCTCTCTCACTCTCTCTCTCAACTCTCTTGAACTCTTTTTCCTCTGATTTGTTTTCCCCAACTAACAATTCTCTGAGTTTGGCAACGTCTTCCTTCTTGATGTTCATTTTCTTATTCTGATGTTTTCCTTTCTACCATTCTGTATAACCATGAACACTATCATTTCACTTTTCTTGCTGCCTTCCACTTTCAAATTTTCATCAGTTTCCTCTATTTGATAGAATTAAGTCTAGAATGGATCCCTTCATTCCTTTCACCATCTTCTGTAATAAAAAGTTGTCTCCAATGCATTTTAAGAACTTGATAATCTGTGCCCTGCTGCATTATTTTCTTAACAGATGTCTGAGTAGTTGAAGTCCCTCTTCACCACCAAGTCCTGTCCTTTGGATTATTTTTTTAGTTATTTTAAAAATCCCCTCATCCACCTTTTTCTTCTTGATGTAGATGGTCTGTATCAGACCCTTATCATATACCACCCTGTTTTTTACCCCTTTTATTCTTACCCGGAGACTTTCAGTAGATTTGCCTCCAACTTCTATCACAGTGTAGACATAAGCTTAGGCCACATCTATATTTATCACGCTGGAGATTGATCTTGTGGCATTCAATTTAGTGGGTATAGTAAGGACTCACTAAATCAAATGCTGAGAGCATCCCCAATTAGCATCAGTACTCCTTGATTCATGAGGAAGCTGATGAGTGCATTTGCTCCCATTGATCTGCTGTAGAGATGACACCATGCTCGACTTAAGGTATGTTGACTCCAGCTACATTATTTTTCATAGCTGGAGTTTCGTACCTTAAGGCAACATTCCTCCCACAATGTATACCTGGTGATAGATAAAAGGATCATTCTCATTTTTTTTTCAGGTTGAGATTAGGGTTTTTGTTTTAATAAAGTACGGTCTGAAGTTTTGGAGTGTAAGAAATGATCTAAGACATTAACACATTTATGTCTATCCTCCCAACATGTGCATTACATTCCTACAAGTGACTGGTATTGCGAGTTGTATTTCCCTTTTATTTGTCTCTGAGCATTTCCATACACTTTGGTGGTAAATGGAGAGTGATATAGTGTTCTGAGGGGGAAGGGGAAGAGACTCCCCATTTCTTCAAGCAAGTCTAAACAGGTTAGAGTTATTGATATGCCTCCCGCTCCCACCCCATTACTTAAGCATACACTACTGCAAGCAACTACAAAATTGTATACAAACTGCCATGATATGAATGAGTAACTTTTGTCCCTCTCTCCTAGGCTGTAGCCTGAAGTCCATTTGGTCAAGAAATATAGTAGCATATTCCAGGTGGTATTACTTATTACAGATAATAAAGAACAACCCAGTACATTGCTACTAACATAAAGATTTTTCTGGTTAACAGCTTGTTCAAATGTCAGTTGAAATAGTGCACTATCCCTCCTACTGCAAACAATAAAATGGCATTAATTTTACAAGCAATGTGTTTTAGATCTGTGGCTTGCTAATGTTTGAAAAATATGCTTACAAAGGTACAGTATGATACATTGTGGTTTCAAAAGTTGCAGAATCTTAGTTAACCCTACATGTGTTATCATGTATGGCAATATATCAAAATTCAGTATCAGCATATGTTTCTTTGTAGTCCAAAAATAGGCTCATTCTTGGAACTGAATTCTGGATGTCCACTCCTCCTAGTCCCCTTTTCTCTAATTTTCCTCCTCTTCTTTCTCTTGACAATACACCATATTTTCCTCAAGTTTGTCTATTCTTTTCTTCTCAAGTGGGTCTCTAGGCTAAATTTCAGGAGTTGAATGTAGGATAACTATAAAGTGCATTGATGTAAAGTAGGCTGATCAAGCCCTTTGCTTTACACAAAGGACTTTTTTTATTGTGTCAAATTTCACTCAGTTTGAAGTATGAAGTTGTCACTTAAAATATACTGTCATGCCTGAATAAATATTTAAAAGCTTCTTCTTGTATTCCACCAAAACAGGAACCACTGTATTGCTTTGCCATCTATTTTTAAGCCTATGAAATAGTCATTATCTCTAAGTTGCACAACACATTTCAGTAAGCCAATGCACTGTGAATTTTCATTTTTGGCATGAATTAAAATCTGTCTTTGACTACCTTCTAATGGATCTGTGTGATGATTTGAGAATCTATTGGTACAATATATGGATTTTGTGTGCAATGATGAACCTTGTGTCAAGCTGCAAAAATATATAACATGCTGTGTTCTCTGTAGTATATTGGTCTCCAGTTAGGGTTAAGGTTCCAAAGGCTAGAGGTAAATAACAGAGTATAGTTGATTTAAGTACCCAGTCACTGGAAATCTATTAATTCTGAACAAAAAAATTGGTCCCTACACAGAGAGACTGGTTTATTAGGGGCAAGATCTCATGGGGAGCAAAATCATTTTACAGGAGTTTGCTTACAGGTGGTGAATCTGGCAAGGAGATTGCCAGACATAAGATGCTGATGGCTGAAGAGCCATTTTTGCACCCAAATGGGTTAGGCTGCTGGGCAGCAGATTCAAGCTGTCAGAAGGAGATTCCAGATAGAAGGTCTGTGTCCTGACATGCACATAGGGAGTTCCAGGTTTGAGGTGAAGGTTAGACTTTATTCAGTTATGAGGGGCCGGAGCCCCAAAGCAGCAGAAACTTGTAGTAATCCTTGTGAGTAGCTGGAATGGGGCATTCTCTATGAATGGTAAAAACCTGTCATACTCATGATACTATCACACAGCTTCACATGATTAACAGTCTTTGCTTGGGAGAGAGGCAGGGTTAGAATTATAGGAGCTCCCCAAATCTGAATTTAAGAGGAACATTTTCAAGAGTGGGAACCTAAAATTCATATTTGGGGCAGAGGAATAAACATGCACAGTTTTCTGAAATTGAATGATTCTGTTTAAGAAAGTCAGTGGTCTAGTTTATACTGCAAACCTATATAGCAATACATATGTCGCTCAGGGGTGTGAAAAATTCATCTATCTAACCCTCCACATAGACAGTGCTGTGTCAACAGAACAACTTCTGTTGACAGAGCTACCAACTCTCAGGGAGGTAGATTAATGATACCCATGGGAGAGCGCTCTTCTGTCAGCTTAAAGTGTCCCCATGAAAGTGCTACAGCATAGCTGCATAAGTACAGCCATGGCAATGGAGTGTTTTAAGTGTAGACTTGTCCGGTGTTACTCATTTTTGTCTTCATGTGTGAATCTCTTTTATACTCACTAGTCCTGTTTTAGTTACATATATCAGAGACCTATATTAGTGGTTTCTGCTTAAAGAAATAGCTGTGCAAAGCATGGTGGTCGATGAAAACCAGATGGATTCTAGTGGGATGGAAGAGCACAGCAGTATGTTTACAATAGACAAAATCTGTGCTGCATCTCTTTAAACATTCTTCACGGTATGCATGCAAGTGATAAATGTCAAGCCTTCCTTCTGATACATCTGCAGTTGATCAGTTATGCCAGCCTGAAACTATCTAGGAAAGTGTATATAAAGAATTAGAAGTAGAGAACTGTGGGTGAAAGTTTCAAAGTCAGGTTAAATGGGGTCTTTGTGTATATACTACCTGGTTCACACAAGCATAAAGGGTCATTTAATTGTTCCTCAGTAAACAATGTTTATCACATTCATCAGCTTTTAATGGGCTCTGGATTGAGGGCAGTCACCAGCGCCTTCCAGAATAACAGTATAAGATTTCCATAATAACAGCATAAGATAGGTCTTGTCTACACTTAGGCTTGGTCTATAGTGGAAAATTAGGTTGGTATAATGATATTGGTGTGGATTTTTCACACCCCTAAGTGACTCAGTTAAGCTTACCTAACCCCCACTGTAGACAGCACTTGGTCAACAGGAGAATTCTTCTTCAACCTTGCTATCATCTCTTGGAGAGGTGCATTACCTATGCTGTTGGGAGAATCCAACTCACTGGTTAAGGTAGTATCTACAATAAAGTGCTAAAGCAGCACAAGAACAGCTGTGCTGCTACTGCCATTTATGGGTAGACCAGGGGTGGGCAATAATTTTTGATAGGGGGATTGGGGTGCAGGAGAGAGCATGGAGTCTGGGAGGGAGTTTGGTGAAGGAGGAAGTTGTGACCTAGGGCAAGGGACTGGAGTGCAGAGGTTTGGGATGTGACCTAGGGT
The DNA here is from genome assembly GCA_019425775.1 of Rafetus swinhoei. Taxonomy (NCBI): domain Eukaryota; kingdom Metazoa; phylum Chordata; order Testudines; family Trionychidae; genus Rafetus; species Rafetus swinhoei. Next base: position 27,163,142 of record CM033424.1, on the reverse strand, counting down.
TAAAGGGGACTGTGATCTCAGGCAGGAGATTGGGAGGGACTATGGGTGCATATGGAGTAGCAGGGCAGGAGTGGGGGGTAGAGAGGTGGAGAAGGGAGGGACTGAGGTGCTAGAGGTAGATTCTGTTAGGGGAAGGGGAAAGACTGGGATACCAGAGGTAGGTTCTGGCCAGGAGACTTACCAGTTAGCAGCCAAACCAGCCTGCTTGCAGAGCTTAAAATGTTTCTGCCTACTCGGCCATGTGCCTGAGTGAGTGATCAGGAGGTTGGCTGCCTGTTATTCAAATAGGCAGCTCCCATTGGCCAGTTTCTATCAAAATACGAGCCAATAAGATTGTGCTGGGGGTGGGAGGAGAGTCTGAATCTTCCCCCCTTCCCTCTGGACTCAGAGAAAGCACCGCGCAGCCATGTTTCTGAGCAGCATGGGGGACTGCAGGGCAAGCAGGGGAGTCTGCCTGGGGCTCTCCACTGCCTTTGCAGGCTGGATCCAGTGGCTTGGCTTAGGCCAGATGCAGCCCACGGGCTATATTTTGCCCAGGCCTGATGTAGACAAACACTTAAAATACTGCAGTGACACTGCTATGCTTCTGCAGTGCTTTTGTGTAGATACTATGTCTATAGATTGTATTTTCCCATTGACATAGGTCTGTGAGATAGTAGTTCTCTACACTATAGGTTAGGATAGCTACCTTTCACCCTGAGAGATGTAGTAATACAAATGTAAATTCCTAGTGTAGACCAGGGCAGATGGTAAACTATTAATGGCAAAAACTCTGGGTTCAATTATCTCCCGTTGAAGCAAAACTCTTACTGACATCATTGAAATCAGAATTTCAAACTGTCTTTCTTGCATGTGTAAATGTAGTTGCTAATGCTACATAAAATAATAATAGTTAATAATAAAGTTGAATGTGTCCTATTAATACCCTTATTTTAATTTTGTCAGTCTACATAAAAGTTATTTGAAACCTGGAGCTAGGAAACTATTCAGTTAGTGCCAAAATATTTTGTAACTGATCATAGTCAGTGTTTTCAATGGCATTTGTGATAAGACTTCTCAGAGCTGAATAATATAATGTTAATGTATCTAATCCATATTTATAACAGTTTCTGTATTTCATGATGTTCCCAGACCTTATCTTAAGAGGCATCCAGTCTCTAGCAATCAAACATCCTACCACTCTTACACTGTCACTTGAACTCTTTAGTTATAGAAGTCTATCAGGACCTGATGCTCTTCTAATTTGAGGTCACAGAGCATTTCACGGGGAACAAGATAGAGGATTTCTGTTGACATATTCTACCTTAACTTAATATGCTGAATTTAAGAACAAAATTTTCTTTCTCTCTCTCTCTCTCCCCTTCCTCTCCCCCCCCCCTTTGCTAAAGAGGAGGAAGCAAAAGGGTGTCTGAGAGTATTGGATGTTCAACAACAGCTCTGATGGTGTCAGATCCCCCAAAAGGATCAAGAGGGGAAGGCTAGGAGAGTGCCCAGGATGGTGCTCTCATACACACTAGTTATATCACACTTTTTAAAAGTATCACAAGTTCCTTTTCTGAGTACTTCCCCAGAATTCACCTAACTTTGACCCTGAGCTTCCATAGTACTGACAGCCACTTCTGTCTGAGTGCAACGTCTCATCCTAGCCTGCTCCATTCAATCAAATTGCTCCATACAATCTCATTATTCACCAATTTTGTTGCAATTTGGCATTTTCTAACATAGCACCACAAGATTAAGGGTGTTTCTGTCTCCTGTATTTTGAAAATGTGCCTGTTGGGATGGGTTGTAGAAGAGAATATCATTTGTAATGTTAATCCCCTGCGATAAAACTACCCATTTTACAGATAAACAAATTGAATCACAAATACATTAAGCAATTTTCCAAAAGTCACACCTGTATTAAAACAATCTTGCAGCGCATTCCATGTAATCTCATTACAAAATCATCTCTGTTAATAAGCACAATGGCCAGTGGATCCCCTTCTCAGCAGTGATCCTCCTCTCACTTACAGCAATGTAAATCAGGCATGTTGTCTGTCTTCAGTGTTAAACTGCTGAAAATAAGAGTAAAATCAAGCCACCAGAGCAGGAAACTAGGGGCTAGCAGGGCACATTTTTATCAGGGTGCTGAGATAGTTTTATGCTTTAAAAAAAGAGAATTTCAAGAGCAGTGGGGAAAAGGGCAGGAGGTTAATGTGGTACATACAGCACTGCAGTCTTTGTTATTTTGTTAGTAATATAGATTTGCTTGTAAATGCAAACACTGTCTGGAACTCAAGCATTAAAAATACAGGAACTGACTGAAAATATTCCTCATGGGTCCATGGTAAAACCCAATAAAAACATGCAAGAAAACAGAGCTTCCCAACAGAGGGAATATGAAATAAGGAAAGCAAAATGCCTCAGCAGAAAAGAATGGAAGGCAATAGGTCCATACTCACAGTTGCTCCAACTCCAATATGTTCCAATGATCTCTCTTCAAGCAAATTTTATTCCATAAGTTTAATCATTTCCCATGGAACATGTGAATATTTTTTCCCTAAAGTATTGAATTATCTTGATAGCTCCTCAGATAATATTGTGTCAAATACTTTGTCACAGACACCAAACAATTTCTTCACATAAATGATCTGACAAATATTTTGACCTCTGCCTATGAGCTACAGGAGATTCTTGAGAACCCAAAGTGCCTTTAGAATCCCAGATGAATTTGCTGGACTGGAGCTTAGATAATTTCTTTTTAACTTTATTTAGAAGTGCAATAATTTTGATTTTTCTGGGATACCAGTTTACAGAACTGAAATCCATGACATAGCTTCCCTTGTGTCCACTAAAGCATTCTTTGTTAAATGATTATAACATACTTTGGGAGTGATAGCTAATTGAGAAACTGGAGCTATATGGAACCATGCTATAAATTGTAGAGCTATGCCATATAGTGAATTATTGTGCATTTGTGATCACCTCACCTGCACTTTATCTTCAAAGAGCAAACATTTTAAAAATAAAACATAATTAATATTGCTGAGCGACGAATGATAATTACATCTTATGACAATTTTTGAGATTTTATTTTTTTCTTTTCTTACTAGAACAAACCAAAAATCCTTTGAATATTTTTGCAAAATAGAATAGAGTGTGAAATGTCAGTTTTCCTCTTTAAAAGGTCAGGTTTTTTATTCTTTCTGTTCAGGCATGAGCAAATAGACCTGGATCTCAGAAAACCTATGAAGAAAATCTGTCTAAATACACATATTTGAGAAACCTTTGGCTTTCATGTAACAGTATACTTCAGGGAAAATACTTTTTGCCAATAATGTTGATGAGAGCTCTAAAAAACAAAACATTACAAAACAGCTACCTCCCCACAAAACCTTCTTAGATAAAGATTTTCTTTCCCCTTCATTTCCACTGTTTGTAATAACTGAATATGGAATATCATCCTGAAGTCAACTTGAATTGTGGCTCAGGATATGTACTAGCACTATGTTTAACATCTGATGATTTACAACACATAAGAATTATAAATAACTCATTTTATATCACTACAAGACAGGGAAGTTTCTCAGTTATTCCACTGTGACCCAGTACTACTTTTTATCCCTGATAGACTTGTGTAGGCCCTTATTTAAGGAACCTCTGAACCCTATCAGAGGTATTTTAATCAGATAAATCTCTATATAGTGTGTGCTGAGTTTGATAGACTCCAAATCTGTTTATGGGTGGTAGATACCTTCTGGAACTGGTTTGTGAGTCTGGATCTGGACTGTGAGAGGCTCTGCTAGTGAGCTCCATTTTGTGCTGGAGGCTGGAACTGAGAGCTACTATTGCCTTTGGGGTCTGGGTAAGGAAAAGTAGTGATGGAGCACTGTTGTTGAGTGCCTGGGGTTAAAAGCATGAGAGCAGGATTAAATTGAAAACTTGTTAGTGCTGAGCCATATCACATAGACTGCTTCTCGTCAGCTGGATCTTGAGAGCAGAAGCTGGAGGCTGTCGGTTGTGCAGCAGATTTGAATTTAGCTCAGCTCATCAAGGAAGGATTTTGTTACCCATGCTTTATGGGTTGAACATAGTGTTAAGACTCTGTGTGGTTAAATGAAACTAAGAAGATACAACATAAGGACAGCCATATTTGGTCAGATGAAAGGTCCATCTAGCTCAGTATCTAACA